>CM051234.1:570025802-572425802 GCA_027917425.1 Gastrophryne carolinensis | reverse complement strand
ACACAAATCCGACTACAAACACCTCAACTCCATCAGCCATGAGAGCCATGCCAAGTACAAAGAATAGAGTCCATTGGAAGCGACCATGTCCACATTCCTGGATAATAAGTTCATACTGCTGTGCCAGCTCTTCCTCGTCAGCTTTCCTTTCAGTTTCTAACTCATGGCGACCTTTATATTCATCAGGTATGGGCTGGCCCAGAGCAACAATGCCATCTTTCCCTTGGCCGGGTATTCCTTGATACTCCCCATCATACATCTCATCATCTTCATCATGTCCTTCCGTGGCTTCACTTGATCCTTCATCATCGTTGACTTCTTCATTGTATTTGTCATGTGTGTAATACTCCTCTTCATCTGGGAACTGGTCATGAACCCTGTGGACATATCCATCATGCTCAGTGGCCCTTACTTTGTTTGGGGATCTGGCAGTGTGTCTCTTTGCTTCTTTGGCTATGTCCTTAGCTCCTCTCACTAGAGAAGTCCTGTCTCTATAGGTGTCTTCCATTGTATACAATGACTGAGCTTTCTACCTCCGACAGCACAGCTTTGGCTTGATGGATGAGGTGCCTCTGTTCTTACAGAGATGATGGATTACGCAGTATGAGAAGTATGCATCTGCAACAAAAACAAAATAGTTTTAGCATTAATTCCCAAGGCAGATGCTAATGTAGTAAACCCTATATACCCAACTACCCTGTGACAGCATTAGGAGCAAATAACTTATAAATCATGCAAAACATAAATTCATTGCTTGTAAGTATATTCTGTACAACAGAACAGAAAGTAGATTGTATATAGATTTTTCATTGTTCCTCATATCTCTTTCATTATATTCTGTAGGTGTTCTTTCTCTGTGGAAGAGTAAGTGTGGACAAAACAAGCAAAGGATATGAAAATAGTTCTTTAACCCAAATGTAATTAGAGACAGGGATGAGTTTTCTGCCACCGATGAGTTCTAGTCACCAGATACCTGGAGCTATCAGATACCCTTACTTTTGTTGATTTCAGGCTCACATCACACTGCATGCATTCAGATACATTGGTCTCGATTCACTAATGCCCTTATTCATCAAGCGATAGCGCCAGGTAGTGTCTGACGAGCGCCAGGTAGCGGCAGCTAACGGCGACTACCGACTCAAGTGCGCCCGGCGGCGGTCACAATGACGCATTTATCAAGCAAAATGAGGCTAGCGCCGGCGAGAGCGACGGCTAGCGCGGCATTCATCATGAAGCCGCCTGGACCGAACAGCGCCGCTGCAAATTCCCTCACAGCGCCAGGTATGAGCTGTCGCTCCCTGGCGATGTCCAATGCATTTCAATGGAGCAATCTATAATTATTCATAATTAATTGGTATTAATTTTTTTTTTTTTTTTAATGTCAAAAAATCGGAGACCACTTCTGCAATGTTAGGATTTATTTTTAAGTAAAAAAAAAATTTAACAAAAAATTTGTGCAGAATTGATCTAACAGGTCTGAGATTAATGTATTCATATTACAAAATGATTCTAAAAACATGTATAATGTTACATTCAAAAAATATGGTTGTTTAGGGGTTAAAAACTAGTTAATACACATCGCCGCCAGCGCTCTGGGGTTTAAACAAGGAATGGACAGCGACAGCACATTCGGAGCGTGATTTGTTAATGAATATGAAGCTAGCCGTTCGCTCTGGCCATTCGTTGTCAGGCGCTCACATACAACGCTGGACCTGTGAAACAGCGACCCCCCAGCCCGTATTCAACATTACCGCACACCGACTGAGTCGCTGTCATCAAGCTAATGCCGGCCAAGCACAGCGAATACTGGCTGGCGCTGAAAAAATCACGCTACAGTCGCTCATCTGTCGCTACCTGGCGCTATTAATGAATCGGCCTCTAAGAGTTGAAAAAAACTCAACTGGTAGTAAAAAATTCAATTCATGAGAAAAAAGCCTGAGAATTTCAGTTAGTGAATCACCAGATAGGAAAACACTGAAAGTCAATGGCACTTTTTTACTCTTGAAAAAGGTATTGAACTTTTTACCCCTTTTTACCTGTAGTAAAAAAGTCCCATTGACTTTCATTTTATTCCTATCTGGTGATTCACTAACAGTGACATTCTCAGGCTTTTTTCTCATGAATTGAATTTTTTACTACCATAAGAGTTATTTTCTACCCTTTGTGAATCAAGGCCATTGTGATACGTGTTTCCACAAGTATTGCACTTGGTTTAAAGTACAACCTGCAGGACAGATAAGGACATCTCTCAGAATACTGCAATAAATGGTCCCAGATCCCAGAACTCCTGCACATTGTCTAACATTTTGTTATGTTTGCCAGAATTTACTGACCACATCATACATCCATTAAATACACTGAAAATTGTGAAGTGAATAAAAAAAAACCATGTCAATGATTGATCTGGATCAAAAGACTACCATATTTAGATATTTGGTCTAGTTTAAAACGTGGTAGTAATGGTTTTAGACTAAAGGTCTGCGAACAATAATAAAACAAACATGGTATAAAAAGGAATTGTAGGGAAACACCGCCAATCATTGTTATGGTCAAACAGCAAAACCAGACCCCACTGGTGTCTGCCAATCTCCTTTGAGTTTCCTTCCCATATTGGCAACTTATCCTGGCTTGGGTAGCCCTATGTCTGTATACTACTATGGTGGAACCAAATAGTACACCAAAATATAAGCTAGATACTGTATGTAGGAAGCACCTTGTGTATAGGACTTTAAAGGAAACTCCCTTTTTCCAGGTTTTTGGCGTTTTGCCTTATTGCTTTCCTCTTCTGGGATGAAAAAAAAACATTAGTGTTAGGCTTGGCCCCTCATACTGAATGCTGTGAAGTATAGTAATGGAATGTATGAGCACTTAAAAGAAATCTGGATCAAAAGCGGTAACCATACCACCTGCTACTGAGCCTTCTTCCTCTGTACTTGCGGCATATAAAAGCCTAGCCAGCTAAATTTCCTGGTCATGTGATCTCAATAGTCATTAAAGAAGTCTATAAGGCCAGGGGGACACCAGGTGCAACTTAACAAACTGCAAGACTAAAGTGGGGAGAGAGAATGATCCTGGAGGCACATGTCCTACCAGGTTATTTAGCATCCCCGCCATGATTCAATGCTATAGCCTCATCCATGAAGCACACTCGTTGACTTTCTGGGAAGCTCACTGGGTGGCTCAGCAGAGATACCGAGGATTGCTCATGGGCTGGTAAAATCACAGGCTGATTTCTGTTTCCAGTCCACCACCATCATGTGTGGCCATGGGAAGAACATGTGTGGGCAAGATCTGAAATAATGTTAGACCAAGTGATTCACATGCACACCAAAGTGGACCAAAACCCGCGGTCCGATGGACTTGGAATCTATAAGTTTCCTCCCCCCAGGGCATCCAGAATAGGGATTCCCCACTGTGTGAAACCCCCCAGGTTGCCCAGAAACTCACCTTCTTTCCCAGTCCAACAGCATAAGTGCAAGCAGTGGCCACATTCCCACCATCCCTTTAACAGGACGCATGCCCGTGCCAGGCATTTGTGAATCCCAGGCACGATCCCTGTTCAGGACTCCAGGATACATGCTGAGGAGAGGAGAGGGGGCAAATGTAGGGGGGAGGGTAATAGCTGTGCTCTTCACAGACAGAGCATAGCTGGGGTCAGGAAAGGGACAGCAATCCCAGAATGCAGAGCGGCACAGTCAGATGACACTTTCCGCCTGCAGGCACCCGAGACTCCGAGGTCCGCCATCTTGGAAGGCTCATAAAATGCAGTAGATTCAGGTAGGATGATTTTTGATGTGAGCGATCTGTATGTACAGGGTGTGGGAAACATATATGATAGACTCTTATTCAGAGTGAAGGTCCAGTTTAATTGAAGTTTGGACTACTATACAATGAGGGGGATCATTTCTAGATACAGCCCTAAAATCTGACTGAATACAGTACAAAGGACCAAATGTTATTTATTAATATCTGCTTTAAATTCCCAAGTATATGGTACAGGTTACATAAGAATGGTATAATTAACCATGATGTACATCATTATATTATTATAATTAAAATGCGGTCAGCTCTTTTCATATTCTAATTCTAATTAAGTTCATTACATTTTAGCTAATTATAAAGCTGATATATGAACCTCCAGAGTATACACAGCAGCGCAGGCAATTACACTTAACTAAATGAATGCTGTTAATCACAACAGAAATAAGGTACACCCACTCAGCTTTTCTTACCAACCGGCCTAGTGGCCCTCATCAGTACATGGCTGGAAGTGATGGTTGCATAAGGGTAAGGCTTGGGGTGCCAGAACAGAGGAACAAGCGTTTTAGAGAGAGACGGGGAGGCCGATTCATTAACAGTGGCAGGTAGCGACAGTTGAGCGACTATAGCGGCATTTTCAGAGCGCCCGCTAGTAGTCGCTGTGCTTGGCCGTTGTTCGGTAGTTGATAGCGACTCAGTCGGTTTGCCGTAATGTTGAATATTAGGTGAGGAGTCGCTATTTGACAGGTTCCGCGCTGTATGGAAGCGCATGATAGCGACTGGCCCTAGCGACCATAGTCATTAAAAAATCACGCTCAAAAAATTCTTGCGCTGTAAAATGCATGCTTAAACCCCAGAGCGCTGGCGGCGATGGGTTAAAAGTAGTTTTTTAACCCCCAACCATATTTTTGGAAACCATAATAATAATAATAATAATTTAGTAATATGAATACATTAATATCAGACCTGTAATATCAATTCTGTACAATTTTTTTTTTTAACCTTAAAAAAATTATCTAAAATGGCAGAAGTGGTCACAGAATTTTTCACATTTAAAAAAAAAAAAAAAAAAGAAAAAAACATTAATAACAATTAATTATGAATATTTAAAGATTGTTCCATTGAAATGCATTGGAGGGCGCCAGGTAGCGAGAGGTCATACCTGTCGCTGTTCAAGGTCGGACGCTGGCGCTGTGGGCTGAGGCTGGAATAATGATGAATGAGTGGCTATATGGCGCTATCTCAGTCGCTAAGCAGGATCGGCTTGATAAATGTGTGATTGTGGTGGGGAGCCGGCGTTCTCATGGCGGGGCCCGTCATTACCGGTCGCTCACCAGTCGCTACCTGTCGCTATTCCTTCATAAATAAGGGCCTTAAAGAAACAGTAAAGTAAATATGCTAATGTCTAGCTAGTCCCCGAGTCCAGTCCATAGCCTGGCCACAAAGATCCTGCATGTCTGCTCCTCTGTGCGCACACTCAGAATACCAGGTGGCAAACTGGTGGACGCATGCAAAGACGGATTTATGCAGCCCCACTTGTCATCATCGGGAACCCCAGGGAAATGGGCTGGATGCTGGGGCCAGGTTAGTTAACTCTTGATTTTAACAGCCTGCACTGACTGAGTGCTGTGGGAGGGGGCCAGAGGAGGAACTTTCTTCATGACTTTAGAGTCTCTTTTTATATATATCTCTTTATATGTATTGATACTATTAGGACTTTTTGGTCTATTTTGCCCCCCCTTTATTAAACTAGACCAACACCTATTTTATATAAAATGGGTGTTGGTCTGTTGTTGGGGGGGGGGGCATTGAGCGCCACTAAATTATCTGCCTGAAAACCCTCCAAATCTTATCTCTAAAAGACTCCAGGGCCTCCTGAGTTTCAGTCCCTGGGGCATCGTTGGGCCGCTCCCGGCCTTCCTGAATGGGCAGCCGGTCATGCCACAGCTGCAAGGTGGGCGGGGGATGCAGCTGGCGGCGCCGCTCGGCTGCTTGGATGGCCAAGTGACAAAGGAGCCGAGTGACAGCAAGTGCGCCGATTGGCTGCGCGTGACGCTTAGACTATCAACGCTCTCGCCGAGTCTGCGGCGTGGGAGCGGATGGAAGGTTAGTAAAACGAGGCGACCTGGGGCAGTACACACAGCAGGGCAACCCAATTCGGGATGCCACTGCAGAGAGGAACAACACACAGGAAAGTGAAATCCTCTTTAAACCATGCTCCCCTGACAAAATGCAGCCGCGTGATTAACCAGCGCCACTAACGCGTCCTGTTCTCGGCTTGGGGAGCTAATTTTAAGGTAAGATTTAGAGGGATTGTATGGGGTTATTGGAAGGAGAGGAAAAACAAAGGGTTAATGCTTTACCACATGAGATGCAGGGTGCTCAGCCCGGACAATCCATGAGAAAGGTGAAGGGTCGGCACTCCTTAGAATAAAATGTCCTTTTACTTATATTAATAAAATAATCTCCAATGATGTGCAAAAACAAGCCTCTAAAACCATGTATTGCTATGGATCTGGTGGCAAGCCGATGTTCAGGGGTCCTCTGATGTGTTTCGGACAGTTACTGGTCCTTAGTCCTCGGGGACCCCCAAACAGGCACCCTTATAAATACGAATGTATGTACCCATGCCATGGCCATATTTACCAATATTATTAGCTGACCCCATTACTGGAGGTCATTCAGAAGGGGGTACGTACAGTGAGCCATAATTCCCCTAGTTTAGGCATAGGCAATAAACTTTCTCCAATTCCATTTACATCTAATTGTTCTCATAAACAAACATGGCTTGCCACCTCGGGGTGGTAGTAATCGCTGCGGCATGTCTGCGTATGTCAGCAGAGGAATAATGGTTATAAAGGCTTGATGATTTTAATAATATAAATAAAAGGACATTTTAGTCTAATGAATGCGGACCCTTTACCTTTCTTATTGGAAGGAGACCCTTCCAAAACACAATTGGTTTGCTCCTTTTCTAATCTGTGTCAGGGAGGGTCCTGTACCACATGGACGCCAAACCTACCCCTTATTTCCATCAGTCAGAAATTGCAGAGCTCCACCCAAAAGGGATGAGAAAAAAGTGGACACACATGGGGCAGCCACTCCTCCACCAATGGGAGGCATACGGCACTGGAGTTTGCAGTTTCTACCTGGTCACTCATCGTAGATATCCATGTGGAAAAGGTATGTACTAAATTTGGGGTCATGTGCGGCAAGAGTAGATTGGTTGGCGTCCTGTACACTAGTTGGCACAGACTTGCCAGGCAGGTTAAGGCCCGTTTTAATGTTGGTTGTCTGGTAGGCAGCCCCATCAGGGACAACATGAGTGGACTATAACTGTTTGGCATTGTGCATAGTAGTCATGGTCAACACTATTGTGGCCGATAGAGTCTTCCCGGCGCTCCCCGTTTACTGGCCATTATGCATTCAGGGTGGTTATGGGAGCCTCAAAAATGGTGGGTTAATGCATGGCATGGTCTTTTTTAGCAGTATTGGGGGTCCAAGATAACATGGTTGGGCTGCTATGGCCCAAAAGAATATCATGGCTGGATAACAGGTTGGTATATACAAGTATTTTGCTGGTAAAGATGGCACACATAAGGGTTGATTCAGCGCCATGAGTATTTTTTACTCTGGAGAAAAAGTAATGTTTTTTCCATGGTACAATTCAGCACAATATTTAGCTGTGCAAATGTGTTAAAAATGTGTGCTGAATAGTACTGAGGGAAAAAATCATACAAAAGTTTTTTCACTAAAAAAAGTTTTTTCACTAAAAAAAGTGAGTAAAAAATACTTATGGTGCTGAATCAACCCTTTACTGTACGGTGACCAGTTATCAGGGAACAGGATGGAATGGTAAAGTAGGAAGAATGACAAAGCAGGCCCCTTTTGGCAATCAGGTTAAAGTGGACCAGAACCCAGGATTTTGACTATCCTGGGTTTTGGTCCTTGAAACCCCCCAGGTTGCCAAAACCAACTTGCCTCTTCCCGGTCCTACGGCGCATGCGCGGCCGCTCGTCCCTCTAACAGGGAGCGTGCCCGTGCTGGCCATTCACAAATGCCTGGCGTGGCCACGCGCCCTGCTAGAGGGATAGCGGGGATGTGGCCACAGCTCTTGCATGCGCTGTTGGACCGGGAAAGAATGTAAGTGTATGGGGCGACCTGGGGGGTTTTACACAGGGGGGCATCCTGATTTTGGATGCCCCAGAGGGAGGGAATCGATCGGCCAAGGAATCTTATAGATTCCTGGGCCAATCGCTGTGGGTTTTGGTCCATGGTTATTTATCTCATTTGGGCTCAACAATTCTGAAGGTAGCCATGGGCCTTATTCATGAAGGGATAGCGCCCGGTAGTGCCTGTACAGCGGCAGGTAGTGTCAGGTAGCGGCAGGTGAATGCCGTAGATGGTGCGCAATTACACATTTATGAAGCTAAATCTGTAGAGCGACTGGAACAACGCCATGTAGCGTACGATTCATCATTATCCCAGGCTCAGCGTACAGCGCCAGCGTTCAGCCTTGCAGAGCGCCATGTCTTACCTGTTGTTACCTGGTGCTCTCCCATACATTTCTATGGACGATCCTTAAATCCCTTTCCTGATCCCAATTTTTTTTTTTCTTATAAAAAAATCGAAACTTTCTGACATGTATTCTGGGCAAGAAAATGACATTTTTTAAAACTTTTTGGATTATTAATATTTTTATGCAGAATTGTCCTTACATGTCTAGTAACAAAGTGTTTATGTTACAATGTTATAACAATGTAGTTCTATATGTTTTCACTTTGTTACTAATGGATACATGTTCAGAAACAGACTTTAATCACACAGCCTCTGGCGCTATACTATAGGCTACAACTACATGATTTTGAGCGATGGCGATGAGGCTTTTTTTTTATGAATGTGGTGTGAGTCAGTCGCACTGAGCTGGCGCTACCTTTTGCTTCCATACAGCGCAGTACTGCGACTCACACATCATATTCATCAATGCCTGCCAGCGACTGAGGCGCTCTGAAACAAAGAAACATGGCCGAGCACAGCGACTTCTAGTGGTCGCTCTGAAATCCATGCTACAGATGCTCATCTGTCACTATCTGGCGTTAGTAATGAATCAGCCTGCCCGCCTTCTGTAACCCTATTCTACGGAGTCCTGGTAGCCTTCCGTACACACAATTTTGAGGAATTTTAGGTAAATATATTCTTCCATGATGAGAATAGCAGTCCTTTATCTAGTCCTTGAATACAGAACATCTGCCCAGTGATGTTGACTTGAAAGGCCACATATATATCACTTACATGGTGTAACTGAATTTGTATACAAACCAGTTCCCTGCTAATTTATTAAGACAACTATGGCCTCATATTCTCAGCTGATTAACTAACAAGATAGCAGCATCTGCAAGGAAAGTCACATTGATTTATGGGTCTGCCTGACCCAGTGTTCCCAAACCCATAGACTACAGATCTGCTTTAATGAAATGACTTTTAACAAGATGACTTCACTCAACAAAATTGCCTCTTCCAGCAGCACATCAACAAATGGAGAGTAGTGGTGATTTTAACTGATAGTGAAGCCAACTAGATTAATGGCCAGCCAGGACAAGCCTTGTGCAGGGTCGCTGATTACTCTGGAGAGAAGTGCTTCGTTTTATGTGCCGCTGGACTGGGATTGTTTTATAAACATTTTTTTTATTGTAAACTTGTTGCTGATGGGCATTAGGCAAGTGTGTCACCTCCTGTGTTGGAGAGTCAGACAGACAGCAGACACCCAGTTACCATATGATACTAGCAAGAGTCTCAACAGGGGATAAGCAGTGATTTATAGGCAATGATTGGCAGACGTTAAAGAGCAGGTAGCAAAGGATTGTGGTCAGTACCCAAGAAGGGGTAGAGGGTAGACAGCAGAGAATCATGGTCAGAATCTAAAAACGGGGTCGAGGGCAGACCACAATATTCTGGTATAAGGGTTGATTCATTGTCGTTGCCCAAAAACGTTCAGGTGCAGTGCAAATGATTTCGCATGAGCCTAGGTGCATGATTCATGGCTGTGTAAAGCGCTGCAAAGAGCACCAAATGGCAAGCGCTCTAGAGAAGCACAATTTACACCTTCCGCAAGGTAAATCTGCTGTTATAAAGCGCAAATGGCCCCAATGCGCATTTGGCCAGCTAAGTGCTTAACTGCTCCGATTAGAGATGAGCGAACTTCTTGAAAGTTCGATTCGGGCGATTCGACGAATTTCCCCAAGAAATTCGAGTTCGCCCGTATCAAACTTTCACGAATCGCTCATCTGAAAAAAAAAATGCCGCCAGCGTAGCCGGCCTGCCCGCTCCCACCATGCCGGCATTTTTTTTTTTTATTATTTCAGGGGAAAATTCGATCGTCACGAACCAAAAAAAATTCGGGTTCCTGCCGAATCGAATTTTCCCTGAAATTCGGAGCGAATTCCGGTTCTTCCGAACCAGTTCGCTCATCCCTAGCTCCGATGGTCCCCCATGTTTCTCCCCTTTCCTTTATTGTTTCTCCATAGTGATTTGATCTCTCCAGCTCCTGTGTTTTCTGTGAAGCTCTGTTCGCCAGTTCGGAGTGTATTCTCTGGAGAGCCTGTGTTCTCTATTTTTGTTTTTTTTTGGGGGGGGTATGTTTGTATCTTTTGACCCAGATGTTCCCTTTAACCCACCCCTGTTTATTTTGCCTATTAGTTAATGCCTATTAATTTAACTACAATATTTTTTCATTTTTGATTTTGTTAAACTTTAAGGCACAATATCCACATTTTTGTTGTTTGGACCTTAATTTTTGTGTTTTTTAAAAAAATTTTATAATTTTTTTTGTAGGAACCCAAAACCAAAATAAAGGGTTCCACCCCTAAAAAGAACTTGTGGCTGACACTTTCATTGTTCATAAACACGCTGGACGCTGCTGGCATGTGTTTTTGGAATGAAATAAGTCTTTTACTCATTAGAAACGTCAGATTATTCTACCTATCTACTGGAGGAAATTCATGCTTCAAATTGCCACACGCTTTTCTGCCTTCTAAACATACTATAAATCAGGCACTAGGGACAGTTTGGTGCGCAAAAAGAACGCTAGAAGAAAATTTCAGGTGCTAGTTGGCAATGCTAGTGTGAAAATTTATACTAAAATGAAAGTGCATGCCATTTTGACAGACGGAAGCCGAGGGAGACTTGACGCTCCAAATAGCGAAAACTCACTGGCACAATGACCATGGATCAACCATAGACCTATGAAGCATTAGGGTAGAGAGCCCCCTGGGAGGGCACAGGCCGGTGGCTTCACTCAATCAGTGATGGCATATGTTAGCAGGCATGATGATGAGTAAGTCAAACATACAAACCCACATCACCCCCATCTTTAAAAATTAATAATTTGATGTTCTTATCAATAGTAGCCCAGTTGTCAGCTTATTCCAAAATCAGACCACCTTATAGGGTGCAGGCAAATCACTTCATCCATTTTCTATGTGGGTTGCCCCATGGAATTATCAAGGGGCTTCTGCAAGTTTCGAGTTGCATACCCTGCTGTTGATTCCAGAAGGGTTACCTGTTATTAGTTTAATCTCTTTAAGGAGGAACAAACCCCAAGAATGTAACTTTCTTGTGTTTTGTTCATCCCTGGGGCATCCCGATTTGGGATGACTCGCTGTGTGTATCTCCCAGGATCACCAAAAAACGTCCTTGTTCCTCTTCCTTGTTCCCATGTTGGCATCACAGCCAATCAGCGGTGCTCATTCGATTTAGATTTCCTTTGCCGCAATTATGTCATTGCGGCTAAAAAAACTAAATGGAGCAAGTGCCACCAGCCCCATCCCCTCCCCTATCTCTAGCTGCATACACACCCATGTTGGCCATTCAGAGAGGCATAACGCTGACACCCCCCCAGCTAGAGGTATGCAGGAGATGTGACTGCAGCCCCAAGATTCAAGGGTCACCAAGAGGTGAGTAAATCACGCGATCTGGAAGGGTTTCAAAAAGCAGGTCATCCCAATATGGGATAAAGAAGGAGCCCTACACCTATTGAGTCTTATAGAGTAGAGGGTGGTGGTTGCTCCTCCTTAAACCGGACCAACACCTGTTGTTCCAACAAGCTCGGTGGGGCATCCAGAATGTTGGAGCCCCCAGAACATAACCCCTCCAGAAAGCACAATATCCTTACCTTCACTTTGGGAAAGAAGTCCCATGATTGGCAACCGGCGTGCAAGACCATGACCCACGTAACCACCCAGTGTCCAATTGCAGGACTCCTTTTCCGGGGCTGGCTCGAGGTGAAGGTAAGGCTCCAGCCTTCTGCATACCCCCCCAAGCTTGTTCTTATTCACTGTCTGCGGAACCAACACCTGAAAAAACTTGTATTCATCTGGTTTAATGCCTACTGCCTAATATGAGTCTCTCCCTAATCTGTTTTGTTATTCTGGATTGTGTTTCTAGATTCAATAAGAATTTTACGCATGTTCCTTTTTGTGATTGGTTTTCTGTTATCACGCATTTGTACAGTTTTATTTATAGCCCTCTTCCACTGGGGCTGAAGTTGAGGCCCAATTATTTAGGGTCTTATTTAAGAAACGCTAACGCCACAAAGCGGCACATACTGGCAGGTGTTTTTCGTGAGCGCCACCAGCAAGTCATATTTATGATGAAAAAAAATGTTTAGCGCTACACATAGCACCATGTAGGTATCAACAGCATTGGGTGCTTTGTTCCCTACAGCGCCACATCACATTCCATTCTCCTTTTTTTTGGGTGACTTCTGGTTAGCGTATTTTAAAGTGACACGAGATCCCTGGCCTGTTCAGAATGTTTTTTGAGTTTATTTTTGTACTTACGTTACCTGCCTGCCATGTGTCATGTCATTTGTATGTCCCCAATGTCATTCCATGTGTTTTCACTTGATCACTGTGCTGCCATCCTCAGTTAAAGCGGACCAAAACCCACTGAACTTGTGAAATACATTTGGCCAAAGCCCTTGCCGATATTCCATTCTTAAAGTGGACCAACACCCAGGATTTTGACTATCCTGGGTTTTGGTCCACTTCGGCGGGGCACCCCGATCGGAATCTTATAGATTTCCGGGCCGATCACCTCTCGGTGTTGGTCCACTTTAAGTTGTAGAACTAGAAATTGATATTTTCGTTTTTCAAATTGTCCTGGAACGCTATTATTTTGCTGTCCCTCTCTGTAAGATGGCAGGGGATCAGTCATTGCATAGCTGCATCAATGACATCATTTCCACACACAGCAGTGGCATTGAATGGAGGAGGCGGAGCTTTATAGCTAAAATAGGCACCATTATCTGGGATTAGAGTAAAGTAAGAGCAGTGAAAATTCTCAAAAGGTGCTCTTCATGGGGGGAGCAATTCAGGGGATGCAAGTTAAAAATGTGGGTTTTGGTCCGCTTTAAAGCCTTTTTTGTATTGCACCTGGCACTGTATGCCTGAGTATTGTGGTTTCAGAGCGCCAGCACTGGCGCTGTTTATTTACATGTTAACTACCAATGATTTATTGGATCCCCCCACGCTATCGGATAGCACTACCTTGCGCTATCTCCATTGGAGAGAAATCAAACAAGACATAGCACCATGTTGAATTCTAACAGTGCCATCTGTCTGTAGTAATAGCTAATAGCGTCTCTCCGCAGACGCTCAAGTGGCGTTACAAGGCGCTAGTGATAAATAGGCCTCCACATATCATCTTCTGGGCCGGTAACAAAATGAGACCCCGAGCCAGGGTGGAGAGATGACTGGTCTCACATGCTCAGAATATATTGTGTGGAATCCTTTACAATTTCTACTCCCAGTGTGGTATTTGCATATGTTATAATTTGTTTCCAGATTTTTTTTATTTTGTCGCATTAATATCATCAGATGATGGTAGGTAACCAAATTAATCTGCAGCAAAAGCAAACCTATGGTGCCTTCTGTAATCTAAGGGAATCCCCCATTTAGCCCATATACCACAATAGATACATTTGGCGCCATAGATACAAATGGCCATTGCCACCTCAAAAGCTCACGTGCACCCCTTAGCAGTTTGGTCTCTGGTCCAGTCCTTGCTGTTATGGAAGCACACTCAGCAGTGTGTTTCTCCCATGAGAACACACATTTGTCACCACCTCAGGCTCAAGAAATGTAAATTTTGTTGATGATCACTTTAAATTAGTCAGTGAGAAGAGCTTTTCAGGGTCGAGTGAAGTCAATTGAAAATTAAAGGTTCCAGTTAAAAGTGCAAAGCTCTGATGGATGAGCTTACGTTTAAGTATCTGTTGAATCCCATATGTGCCCCTTACTTACTGGGATCTCAATGCATATTGACTGAATTGAAAGTAGGCCGAGCCGTTGTTATTATTATTTAAGATTAGTCCCAAGGGAACCATCAAATGGATGGCAGTAGAGTATCGCAATTGTTATGATAATTAGCGTACTCGTGTAATGGAGACCTTTTCTGTGACTGGTGATAATAGCATGTAGATCTCCATTGTAAAACATCTGCCATTAATGTTTATCAGGATTTCCCCAAAGATGGCTACAGACATGAAATGTCTGTTTGAAAATTTTTTTGAGTGCCTCCCTCTATGATTCTGTGTTTTTGAGGTGAGCTTTATGTAGCTTTGGGAGTGGCACCTTTAATGATTATAGGGTATTGTGCAGATCCCCTTGCCTTTATCTATGAAATATTGGTAAGAGGACAAGTTTAAGGATATCACCTCATACTACTGTTCTGTGTCACAAATACGGCTGAGGTCCTTGTGGCTCCCACATACCCCCTCATACGGGCTGATTCAGCACCGTGAGAATTTTTTTCTCAGGTATTTTGTGAGAAAAATATTGTTATACAGTTTTTTTCCTTATTTTTTTCTTTGTACAAATTATTTAGGCTGATTTTACACCAGGGAGGATGCAGAGCGCTCATGCTTTTGGGTGAGCACCTCGCAGGTGAGCCTGTGAAAAGATGCCCCTAGTAATCTATGGGCCTTTCACATAGGCTTTGGGCGTTTGCAGAGCCCTCCGCCAAAAGCCTTGCGTGCAGCGTCTTGAGGCCGCACTGTTTGCGATTCCACTCCAGACGCTCAACACAGCAATTGCAGGGCTCTCGCTAGAACATTTTTTTTAGATTTGCACAGCTAAAAATGGTCTTGAATTGCAATAAGGAAAAATATCATTATAAACAAAGAAAAAAGAATTCTGCTGAATCAGCCCCATAGTCCTTAGGCTATAGTGAAGGATTAAAGTGGACCAAAACCCACCCTGGAGTCTATGAGACCCCAGGGCAGGCATATTTCATACCTTCGAGGCTTCCAGCGAGTGCCTCCAAGGCGTCCAGCGCGTGCCTGCATCAGGCATACCTGTTAGAGGGCAGCGGGGATGCTTAGAGAGTTAGCATCAGTGCAGTCAAAAATCCTGGGTTTTGGTCCAGTTTAAAGTGCCCCCGGGACACCTGTGTGAAACCCCCAGGTCACCCAAACAAACTCACCTCTTACCGGTCCTACGACGATGCTCGTCCAATCAGCGCGCTCAGATGCAATCTGGCAGCCGCATCCCCTGCTACCTGTGACAAATGCCTGGCGCAGACACGCGCCCTGCTAGAGGGATAGCTGGGATGCGGCCGCTGCTTGTGCATGCGCCAATGGACCAGGAACGAAGGTGAGTTTTCAGGCGAACTGGGGAATATCACCCCAATCGGGGTGATGGGGGGAGAGAGTATGCCTGGCCTGCAGTGGGTTTTGGTCTTTAAGACAATGGCCTCGATTCAATAAAGGTAGAAAAAAATTCTCATGGTAGTAAAAGATTCAATTCATGAGAAAATAACCTGAGAATTTCACTGTTGCTGAATCACCAGATAAGAAAACAATGAAAGTCAATGGCACTTTTTTACTACTAAGAAAAGTAGAGAACTGTTACTGCTTTCTACACTGTAGTAAAAGCTGCCATTGACTTTCATTGTCTTTTTATCTAGTGATTCAGTAACAGTGACATTCTGAGGGTTTTTTCTCATGAATTGAATTTTTTACTACCATGAGAATTTTTTTCTACCTTTATTGAATCAAGGACATTATCTTTAAGGTATTTAAGGTTAGCTTCCAAGAATAGTAGATTCTCTTTGACAGACATGGTCCTTGATTCAGACTTTGTTTAAGAATAAGGAATGAGATAAAAATAAGGTTTGATTCAAAGAACATCTCAGGGGGTTATAAATGCTGATATATTGGTTATTGAATCCTAAACCAGGTGTCACACCCTGTCTGTAATGTTTTGCAGATCTCCACACAGATGCTCAGGTTAGGTAAATCCTGCTCAGACAGAGCTATGGAGCCGGCAACGTGGAGAAGCACAAAACATGACCTGTTGGTGGGCCTTGAGGAGAGGTTTGGAAATCTCCCCTTTTGTCAGGTTTTTGGTATTCTGCCTTGTTTTCCTCTTCTAGAATGTAAAATAAACCTCCATACCTGTGATTTACCGATCAACATGGTTTTTCACATGGTGTGAGTGGCTTTCCTGGCCTTGAGTAAAAACTACTGACTACAAGTCCCAGAATCCTTCCACTGTAACAGGTGAGCAGCAGAATTGGCAAAATCAAGCACTCGTTCAGCGAAAGCATTCAGTATTCTATGGCGAGCATATGAGGAAGGGCTAGAGCCAGCACAGGGCAAACCTGGGCAATTGCCAGGACCCCTGGCATCTTATTATTTTACAGTGGACCCAAACAATTGAATGCAGAATATTGTGTGTAGACCCGCTCATGGCTGTCCTCAGCAACAGGAGATGATCAGCAACAATGGAGAAGGTGGCATGGAATGGAGGGCAATTGATGGAAGCTCAGAAGGTGGCGAGAACCAGGTGACAACTGACAGCAATGATGGAGTCTTTAGTGGCAGTGGAGCAAGCAGTAAGGGATGAAGGGTGATTGGTGGCAGTAGAGACTGCAACAAGGACTAGAGGATGATTGGTGGCTATAGGGAAGGCAATAAGGGCTGGAGGGCAATCAGCAGCAGAAGGGGACATCACGTGACTCACTACTTTGGGGCCCACTAAGACTTTCTTGCCCAAGGACCCCCACAAACCTGGAGCCGGCCCTGATATGAGGTATAAAAAGCTGTATGAAAACAGAGAGAAGCACAGAGCAGTTGGTCCCAGTCTGGCCATGTGAGCCACACGCCAGGTCTATCTTAAGGGCTGGAATGGGTAGGTGCATCAGCCAAAGGGATATCAGGGTGCTGCCGCAGCCTGCACATGCATGTGGGAGCACAGTGTGCTCAGATCAGTAGTGAAAGTAGTGAGGAACAATAGGAACAATAATGGTCCGTTTCCACAAATAGATAAAACAACCATTCTTTAAGAGAGCCTAGCTCTGAGGCTGCTAAGTTAGGCTCTGTTCACACCTCTGCACTTTCTCTGCGCTGTTGCATAGGGCAGAGGAAACTTTGTACATTATTCAAGATGGGATAGTTCACATATCTGCTCTGCATTGCGCAACCTTTTTCCAGCACAACGTTGTAACAGCGCAGGTCAATAGAAGTCTATGGCTACGCAAGAGCAACGCATGTATAAAGCAGTGTATGTTGCATTTGCGTTGCCATAGACTTTACTATTTAGTCATAATCCAGATAGACATTAGTCGTATAACAGGAACTTGCTTTACTGGAACATGAATGCAGTAAGAGAATGTCACCTTACATGGTGGCTAGAACACAGAGAAGAAAGGAGGAAGTACTAGTCATAGAGCTCACAGCTTGATATTCAGGAAATACGACACAGCAGTTTCGCATTGGTCAAAGCACCATCTAGTGTCATAACCTGTAATAGCTGCAAATTGCAATAAATCTAGCAAAAGTATTATATCTCCAACACTCCATTGCACTGCACTTCGTTGGGTAACGCAGTCACTACACAAGTGAAAATGATGGCCATTATTTTCAGTGGGCCAGTTCATATGTGCGCTGTGTCTATATGTGAACTGCCCATAAATAATAATGGGCAGTTTTCTCACTTGCGTTGTTTAACTGTATTGGCCAACGCAGTGCAAGCGGAGAGTTATGGATAGACCCTTACTTATTATGCAAAAAACACATTACGCATTTCTAACACATCAAAGCGCAGTGTTGGTTTTGATACAATGCCCATCTGGAATATTTACAAAACACTTGCTCTTAACGCAATGGAGAGTGGTAAACAGAGCCTGGCGCATTTGCGGATCGCACCAAATGCATTTTTTTTGTTTGCAACTGATCCCTGGAAATGGGTGATAAGTCTCAGCAGCCGCCCAAATCAGAAGCAAATCAGAAGCTGTCTGCCGTGTGAGTCCTATTTCTGTTTGACTTCTGTGTCAATGGTCATGTGATGGACAAGAAATTTTACGCCATCAAAACAATATGATGCTCGACCAATGAGAAAATTCTTATTTATCGTCCAATCACAGCGGGATCTTTCACAGATCCATTCTCATCCGATTTTTCGCAACTGATCCCTGGAAATGGACCATAAATCTCAGGAGCTCCCCAAATCAGAAGCAAACTTTTTTTTTCTAATGTGTTTGCTCTATGAATCTTGATAATGCCTCTGTTTTCTGTAGAAAGGTTTTTATTATTCTCACTGTAAAGCGTATGCAGCACTTAAGCTGGATGAAAATAGTTAAGAATGGCAGAGTATAAATAAATCACGGGGTGGCTGCAGTTACTGTACATAGTTTGCAGTGGAATACAGCATTAATAATTGAACACTTTGAATTATACATCTTTATACGGTACATTAGGTCTCCGAAGCTTTGATTGCACATTATGTTATGCACCTCCCAGACATTTTTTGATCAACTGAATTTTTTAAAGTATGTCCTAGAATGGGGGTGGGGGGTTAAGTAGTCCTTGTGTTCTATAGTTGACAATATTCTCTGCTGACTCTCAACATAGCTTGCATGTGCCCTTAAAGTGGACCAAAACCATGTGTACCAGCCCTGGAATCTAAAATACTATACCTACCCCTAAATCAGGATGTCTTGCAGCGTGAAACCCCCTGGAATCACTAATTTACTCACATTGTCAACAATCCCACGGTGCACAGCATCTCACGACTGAGGCACTGCAGCCATTCAGATGGGCCGGGGCAGAAGCACGCATGTCAGCAGAATGGTGATCCCCTAGTTCCTGAATGTCTGCTGATGGAGCCGCGCAGGTCAGAGGAAGCAGGGATACTGTGGGTTGTGACAGGAGTGTGGCAAAGCTCTTTCACGGCCATAAGATGAAGGATTGAGAAGATTTTACAGGAAAACCAAATTAAAATACCCCTGAAGAAATCTCATAAAAAGGGACAACTCATTTATATGTTTTTGGTCCACTTTAAACAGTTCCTACTACAGAAGATGCTGTGATTTTATTGTTGTAATGCCAGTTATCCTATATCTTCCATCACATTATTTCCTATCTATCTATGCAACCAAATGCATACATAGATTGTTCATTCAGCGAATGAATTAAGCATTCTATGGCAAGCATACAGGGCCGGATTATGAGGGGGGCAAAAGGGGCCTTGACCACCTGCCCTGCAAAGGCGGGCATCCACCAACCTTTGGATTATAGTCTGGTCCAGGAGGATTTTCAGTCTTTGGTCTGATAGGCCGAGGGGTCAGCAACAAAGCTATCGGCTGCAGTGGAGGACCCTGTGCCTGGACAAGTCTTTTTTTGTTTTTGCAAACCTGCAGCCAAAGCCACCACATGGCAGGACGGAGGGTCTAGAGCAGTGATGCTCAGTGATGGGTGCGTGCAGAGCTGTCAATCGCCGGCTGCTCACTGCACATAAGCCACCAAGCACAGCCGCTGGCAACTCAATGGAGGGAACAGTTTTCTGCTGGACCAGCTGGGTGACTACACCCGCCCAGAATGGCAAAGCAGGAGTTCCTGAGCAGCACGCACCCGCACAAAGGACTCAATCTGATGTTCCAGAAAGTAGGCGGGTGACAGACAATCACCAATCAGTTACTTTAAACCAGATTTTGTGCCCAGAGGCCTCCACCACACTCAATCTGGCCCCGCAAGCATATAAGTGAATGGTATAAAAAGTTAAATGAAAACAGAGAGCAGCACCAAGCCCTTAGAGTGGCCAACAGTCCCTTCAGTCAGTCTCAGCCCGGCCATGGGAGCCGCACGCTAGTGACAGGTCTATCTGAAAGGCTGGAATGGGTGTGTGCCAAAGGTTTACAGGGGTGCCGCAGTCTGCACATGCACTGTGGGAACACAGCAGTGTACTCACATCACTAGTGAAAGTGGAACAATAATGGTCTATTCCACAAACAGATAATCAACCATTCTTTGAGTGAGCATATGACTCATATGCAATGACTTGTGCTCTGAGGCTATAGATTAGTTGGCTAAGTGTTTGTTAGAGCGATCGTTCATGAGATTGGAGCTGTGTGCTCCATGTCATATTTCTGGCAGATTTCTGTCATCACCTGTTAATGGTCATGTGGCCAACAAGAAATTTTATGTCAGCCAAAACGATACGATGCTTGATCCAACGAGCATCACTGGGACTTGTGGCACAAGAAGTTCATTCCTTCCCTCAACCCTGTACTTTCTGATTTCCTTATCTCTTCCTAACTAGAGGTCATCCTACTATATTATCTATTGTTTGTATTCATGACCACCCAATAACTGGGTTGGTGTGGTGACTCTAATTGTAATGCTGCAGTGGAGCTACAGCTCTTGATGTTTAGCAGCTGTTGGCACCCTGTTATTTGCCCTCTTTCCACAATGCTTGGGACTGGGTATGAAGGCTGATTCTACAGCGAAGCATGGAAGCCGATACTACCAGGAAGCATGAAATTGTGATAACCCCCTGGGGATAGCCTATGGAGTACACTTGTCACGGTGTATGGCTCGAGGGTTTGGTGGCTAGTAGTCTTGACCCCAGGGCTAGTTAACCAATGTAGTTCCCGCTGTATCCTAGTCAAGGCACCCACTACAGAAAGCAATGCCAGGGTTCGGATAAACAACGTTGCTTTTATTGCTGGAACAAGAGTCAGTCCTTTCCTCTGGATGCAACCAGGGTAACTTTAGTAAGTTTAAACAGCTTTAGTGATTGCTGATGCAGAGTGAGAGAGTCTATGCTGAAGCCTTAGGGCTGTAGAGATGCTGGGAGTAGTAGTACTATCAAGGGATGACATTAGAAGACTTTTAAAAGAGTTTACAGACCTGATCCAGTAGATCTAGATTCCCACCGCAAGGCACAGGTAGAGACGACTTGAGTTACTTAACTTGAGAATTACTGAACATGAAGCTGCTCTCGTACACGGTGACCGCATAGAGGCGCGTGGACTACTAGCATGGAAGCTAGACTAGTTTTGGTCGCTGGCGGGAGACCCTCAAATTCCAGACGATCCGGACAGTAGGCTTCTTACGCAATAAAGTTATCCTACTGAGGTAGAACTGTCCTGTGAACATCCTTGGGTGACTGGTTACAGGTGGAGATGAGTAGGAGAATAAGGCTGGCATAGGCCTAAGCCTGTAATAGGTTTTCTGAAGAAAGCTGGAACACATGCAGCCAGCTCAGGGGCTGGAGCTGCTCCCCCTTCGCCCACCAGGGGCTGACTGACTGGAGGGAACTGGCTCCCTCTGGCCTGCCATTCGTTGGAATGGTCAGGTGACAGAGGAGTCATAGACTTCACTTTGCATCAGCTTAATTGACAGTTGGAAGAACAAATAAACACTTTACAATATGTGGCATTGGCCTGACATGTAATACACTTCTTAACCACTGGGGGGAAACCTTTATACTTAAAACCTACGAATGCAGGGCAAATGTGCATTAAGCACTGTGGTGCAATTATGACAAACCTTCAGCTGTAAGGCAGCTGTTGCAGCATTCAGTGCTGGCCACTGCATACACCCCCCGAAAAAGATGAGCCGTCCTCGGCGACAGTAAATGAACAATAACATATGATTAACCTCTTGGTAACTGGGTTAACTGGATTGGGAAGTGTCTCTGCAGCACGAGAGTTCTCTGTGGCAATTAAACCATTGTCCATGACAGGCTCTTGCAGGCTCTTGGGAAAGACAAATAAAGCAAGGTAACAAAGTCCACTCAGTCCATAGGCTGGGAACTGCGAACATGGTCGGGGACCAGGTGTGAGACTTACATGTTACTTTAAATACTAACTAGCTAGCTAACTAAGGCAATATATGGCAAATATGTACAGACAATATATATACACAAGCAGAAATATTTAGCACATAGGTATGTTACGTGACCATGTGGTGGTAAGAGCAAAGTGTTGTGACGGACCTTAAAGGAAAAACCCAACTAACATTTTGGAGACTAAGTGAGCAAACAAGAAAATTTTACTCTTTACCTTGAAGGATACGAAAAGACATTACTGAAGACAAAATACTTAGTGCAGAGTGGGAGTATAGTTTTCTGGCCTTTTGCTAAAATTACACACTTACTTAGTGCGGGCTCAGAAATAGAGTGACTAGAATGACTATTATGAAATATGAACATATATATATGACTCAATACTTCAAGTGCAAAAATATGTAGATGCAGATAAAACTAGAAAAATACACTTCCTGCTTAAAAGAGGGAAAAAATACAAATATACAGTACTTAGTGCAAAACTTGAGGTAGATACTTATGACGACAAACAGGAACGATGGCTCTTCATCAGATGCCGTGGAGTCACTGTATCCTGAGACTTTAGGTCCATACTGTATTAGAGAAGGAGACTTAAGTAGTTCTTGGCGGACCAGGCAAAATTTCTTAAACTCAGTTGCTAACGGTTACCAACAATAGAACTGAAAACACAACGGGAGAAAAACTTACGAGCATAAAATGTTAGTACACCTAAAAGAAAATGTTCATATTATAGACATAAAAGTCCTTATGCTAACTGAAGATATGGCAGCTGGCCCAAAAACAAAAAGAGGGAGTGCAAAAAATGAGGTGGCCAACTGGCCTAGTCACATGGCTGATATGGCTTCTTAATAGTAGGGCCTGGAAGGGCTCCAGGTGTCCACTCTTTCTTTCAGGGCGGACAGATCCACAGGATAACGTGGCAAGGACCTTCTGCGTACAGGAGTGTCGTTAGACGCAATGGTAAGGTTAATACTGGGGGTCACCGTAGTGGTAGGAGAGATGACCGGAGCAATGTGATAAGTAACTGTAGGGTGAAAGTCAGCAACGGTAGCCACAGGTGCAGGAGTAGAAGAAGATGGTTGCTTTGCTGGGGCAGAAGGTGCAGCCTTGTTAGCTGAAACTGGCACAGGCGCGGAGGTAGCTGGTTGTAGTTCATCTATAGGAGGAGACGCTATTTTGGAAGGCACATTAGGTGGGATGAGAGGTCCCAGTGGTTTGAAAATTTCCCAGTCTTCTTCCCAGTTTTCTGATGGAGCAGGTAGGAAAGGCCTCTGGACAGGGTTTTTAGGGCGAGTAACAGCTGCTGCCCATGGTCCCTTTGGAGAACCCACTAAGGTGTACTCTACAATCTCAGAAGGCTGCAAGTTGTGCAGGTATACTGGTGTGTAATCCCTCATAACGGCCCTGCGATTGACCAACACTAACTGTCCATTATAGGAGTCCATAATTAGACCGTACCCACGCTGACGGTCGAACTTGGTAACTGTCCCTCGTCTCCTTTCTAGAGGAGGGTCTCCTGGCCTAGGCCTTTCTAGCCTCCTGATAAAGTCTCTTTCAGAAGTGGCTGAGGATTCCACAAATGGGGTATGAGGATGACCCCACAAGTTACTGTAGGTAATAAAAGGTGCTCTCTGTTTAGGGGTCACAGGTGTGCTAGACCCAGTAGTGCAGGGGTTAACAGGACTCGTCCTGGTGGTTACTGATGAGGTTGCCCCACTAGCCCTTTCCACCATGGCTTGGTACTTGGCAGGCTTCATGTGGACAATAGCTGGCTCTATAGGTGCAGGAGGACTCACAGGGGCTGCTATAGGCTTGGCAGCCGAAGTAACAGTGGCATCGGCCATAGTGTTTTTAATCAGTGCCCGTTGTATCTCCTCAGCTATCTTTACAATGGTGGGCTCATCTCCGTAGAGCCACTGAGGCAGTGGTGGCGAGGGGCACCCAGGAGGCCGTCCCTTAACTGGTATAGGGGGCAGAAGATGGCGGTTAGCCCAGTCTCTGGAGGGGACAGTGGCAGCCCTAGTAGCGGGGGCCGCAGGGACCGATGGCGGCGATAGCCGCTGCTCACTCACCGCTCCGTCGTCGGAAGAAGTGACGTCGGTATCGGAGAAGGCATAGGATTCTTCATCTCGGTGGCAGCCAGGCGGTGACGCGCTGAGGGAGCTCTCTGGAGACGCAGGTGAGCTGACGGCCGTAGGTGATCCTTCCTCTGGAGCGAATGGCAGGGGCGTGCTAGCCCTGGAGGGTACCGCGGTGGCAGGAGGTGATCCGGCCCAGCTGTCGTCGCTGTCCTCGGGCAGCGGAGTCTGCAAGCAGGTAAGATCCGTCGGCGGGATGACACAGGTGGGCTCCGGTGGCGCTGCAGCCAGACAGGGTTGCGCAGCGGTCGCCATCTTGCTCAGCTTTCGCGCGCTTTCCCAGCAGGAGGAGGAGGACCCAGGCAGCAAACTCCACCCCCTCGGTCTGCCCAGAGAGGAGAATGAGCCAATCAGGAGTACCTGCAGTAAAGTCTATGGAGGGCTCAGTTTCCCGCGCATCGGCAGCGGTAAAATTAACTCCTTCAGGCCCAGGATGTTGCGCAGCATGAAATTCTAGTGCGGTTGCCCCTAGCAACGAGCAGAAAATGTCCTCCAAACTAGTTGAAAACACAGGAAAATCATCAGGCACACTTGTAAATCCCTTAGTTGGCTTTATAGTGCAATATCTTGACAGAGTCCAACAATATAGTAGAAAATCAACATGGCACAGAGGTGAAATCCTGTTCGTGACGCCAAAAATTGTGATAACCCCCTGGGGATAGCCTATGGAGTACACTTGTCACGGTGTATGGCTCGAGGGTTTGGTGGCTAGTAGTCTTGACCCCAGGGCTAGTTAACCAATGTAGTTCCCGCTGTATCCTAGTCAAGGCACCCACTACAGAAAGCAATGCCAGGGTTCGGATAAACAACGTTGCTTTTATTGCTGGAACAAGAGTCAGTCCTTTCCTCTGGATGCAACCAGGGTAACTTTAGTAAGTTTAAACAGCTTTAGTGATTGCTGATGCAGAGTGAGAGAGTCTATGCTGAAGCCTTAGGGCTGTAGAGATGCTGGGAGTAGTAGTACTATCAAGGGATGACATTAGAAGACTTTTAAAAGAGTTTACAGACCTGATCCAGTAGATCTAGATTCCCACCGCAAGGCACAGGTAGAGACGACTTGAGTTACTTAACTTGAGAATTACTGAACATGAAGCTGCTCTCGTACACGGTGACCGCATAGAGGCGCGTGGACTACTAGCATGGAAGCTAGACTAGTTTTGGTCGCTGGCGGGAGACCCTCAAATTCCAGACGATCCGGACAGTAGGCTTCTTACGCAATAAAGTTATCCTACTGAGGTAGAACTGTCCTGTGAACATCCTTGGGTGACTGGTTACAGGTGGAGATGAGTAGGAGAATAAGGCTGGCATAGGCCTAAGCCTGTAATAGGTTTTCTGAAGAAAGCTGGAACACATGCAGCCAGCTCAGGGGCTGGAGCTGCTCCCCCTTCGCCCACCAGGGGCTGACTGACTGGAGGGAACTGGCTCCCTCTGGCCTGCCATTCGTTGGAATGGTCAGGTGACAGAGGAGTCATAGACTTCACTTTGCATCAGCTTAATTGACAGTTGGAAGAACAAATAAACACTTTACAATATGTGGCATTGGCCTGACATGTAATACACTTCTTAACCACTGGGGGGAAACCTTTATACTTAAAACCTACGAATGCAGGGCAAATGTGCATTAAGCACTGTGGTGCAATTATGACAAACCTTCAGCTGTAAGGCAGCTGTTGCAGCATTCAGTGCTGGCCACTGCATAAGCTACTACTAGAAAGCATGGAAGCTGATTCTATTGGCAGAGAATGAAAGCTGATTCTACTGGCAAGCACGGAAGCTGATCCTACTGGCAAGCATGGAAGCTGATTCTACTGGCAAGCATGGAAGCTGATTCTACTGGCAAGCATGGAAGCTGATTCTACTGGCAAGCACGGAAGCTGATCCTACTGGCAAGCATGGAAGCTGATTCTACTGGCAAGCATGGAAGCTGATTCTACTGGCAAGCATGGAAGCTGATTCTACTGGCAAGCATGGAAGCTGATTCTACTGGCAAGCATGGAAGCTGATTCTACTGGCAAGCATGGAAGCTCATTCTACTGGCAAGCATGGAAGCTGATTCTACTGGCAAGCATGGAAGCTGATTCTACTGGAAAGCATGGAAGCTGATTCTACTGGCAAGCATGGAAGCTGATTCTACTGGAAAGCATGGATCTGATTCTACTGGCAAGCATGGAAGCTGATTCTACTGGGAAGCATTGGTCTGATTCTGCTGGCAGGTATGGAAGCTGATTCTACTGGAAAGCATGGAAGCTGATTCTACTGGCAAGCATGGAAGCTGATTCTACTGGCAAGGATGGATCTGGTTCTAGTGAGAAGCATGGAAGCTGATTCTACTGGCAAGCATGGAAGCGGATTCTACTGGCAAACATGGAAGCTGATTCTACTGGCAAGCATGGAAGCTGATTCTACTGAAAAGCATGGAAGCTGATTCTACTGAAAAGCATGGAAGCTGATTCTACTGAAAAGCATGGAAGCTGATTCTACTGGCAAGCATGGAAGTGGATTCTACTGGCAAGCATGGAAGCTGATTCTACTGGCAAGCATGGAAGCTGATTCTACTGGCAAGCATGGAAGCTGATTCTACTGGCAAGCATGGAAGCTGATTCTACTGGCAAGCATGGAAGCTGATTCTACTGGGAAGCATGGAAGCTGATTCTACTGGCAAGCATGGAAGCTGATTCTACTGGCAGGTATGGAAGCTGATTCTACTGGCAAGCATGGAAGCTGATCCTACTGGAAAGCATGGAAGCTTATTCTACTGGGAAGATTCCCTGCAGAGATTCGTCAATAAAGCCTTATCTACAGATAAGCTTAACCTTGACTCAAATGCAACAAAGCAACAATATTTGACACATCGGGTTTGTCTATACTAAAACTGGACTGGACTGTTCAGCTAAAGCAGTAATTGGCTGAGTTTTTTACAGAGCAAAAGCCTAAGTTTCAGATGATCCACATATATATTTCTAAGTAGAAGTCCTGTCTAAATGTGATGCCTCCTCTGATCCCTTCTCCCAGCGTTGAGGCAGCACAAGAGGTTAACAAAAAACATCTTAAGTGGCCTGGAATCCAGAACTGTACCCTGGCGCTGTTGGCGGCCATCGCAGGGAGGCTGCACAGAGCAGCATCTTTCTGCCAGCAATAGATGAGTTATTTTACACATAAGAAGCCGCTTGGACAAACCAACTTTAGAAAGACCCTGCTCTGGAATCCTCACCATTGTCTCAGCAATCCATTCACATTGAGAATTGATAATAAGGCAACTGTGGCATCTGCAGTGGCAAGACAACATTGTAGGACAATATACATTGTCATGGGGAATAGTAAAGCCCATTTAAAGTGCAATATTTGCCTGCATGTTGGGAACCCACACTCCTAATGAAATCCCGATACTCCTCTTTCAGCTGGTGCTTGGTTCTCAGCAGTTGCTCCCCTGGTAATACATCCTATAACACCAAACTGTAGTTCTGTGGAATCCAAGTGGCTTGGGATACCTCGGAACAACATTAACACACTTAATATACTGCTGCACATTACTTTTCTAGACACTGCCAGGCTCTCGGCTAATGAATCTCCAGTCAAAACAAGTATTAAAAGCTCTGCAGATATGAAGGAAGTGTTTAACCTCTTGTTTTACACACAATCATACTGTGCGGCTGATAACCTGCCAGCTATTAAGGGACTACAAAGGTCAGCATGACATGCAAGCAGCTGGATTTTGCAAACATGTGGTTATGCTTGGCCATGAACCCTAAACCAACTGCAAAACACACACTTCAGTACAATGCATGGGCAAGACAGAACGACATAGCTCTCATAGCTCTCATAGCTCTCAACTGTCCAAATAGGCAAAAACCCAAAGTTAAAGTAAAACCAAGTATTAACTCAATAGATTGAAAAGGCAAACTTTTGTATTATGCCTGAAGAAAAAGCCTAGGGGGCTCTGAAAGCTTGCATTTTTCAGTCTGTTGAGTTAGCCAAAAAAATTGTATTACTAACTTCTGCTTTTTAGTACAGTGTCTTACTAAATACTGTCCAAATAGACGAGCTTTCTTTAAATCAAAATGTCTTTGCTTTCTGTTCCTGGTTACCCCAGTGTCCATATTTTAGAATCTGCATCCGGCTAAGGCTTGAAAGCTTGTAAACTCACTTAAAGCGGACCGAAACTCACATTTTTAACTAGCATCCCTTCAATTGCTCCCCCCATGAAGAGTACCTTTTGCCAATTTTCACTGCTCGTGCTTTACTCTAATCCCAGATAATGGCGCCTGTTTTAGATGTAAAGCTCCGCCTCCTCCATTCATTGCTATTGTTGTGTGTGGCAATGATGTCATTGCCATACCTATGCAATGACTGATAACCTGCCATCTCACACAGAGGGACAGCAAAAAAATCTGTGTTCCAGGACAATTCAAATAATGAAAATATCCATTTCTAGTTTTACACCCTGAGAGGGGAGAATTGGCAGGGGCTTTGGCCAAATGTATTTCACGAGCTCAGTGGGTTTTGGTCCTCTTTAATTACTTTCCTGCCTTGCACTCCCGCACCACTGCTGCCACCCAATGGACAGTGAGGCTCACAAGATATCGTGCCACAAGGCAAACCCAGCTGGCTGCCAACCGAACTGTGGATGCACAGGCCATGGTTGTCGCATGTGGGGATAGCAGTCAGTCAGTATTAAAGACAGTTTTTTGCCTTTCTAGAGACTTCTAAAAGCGGGGGCATGCCAAATCAGGATGCCTAATTTTGACTTTACATTAGCCTTAAACTGTGGTGGAGCATGCAAGTGGCCACTGGGAAATAACTATGGGGGTTATTTAAGAATGGCTAGCGGCAGGTAGTGCCTCGTAGCGGCAGGCAGCGTCTGGTGAACGCCGGGCGCTGTACGCAAAAACACCTTTATGAAAGCGAATCTGGTGAGCAACTAACAGCGCCATGTAGCGTCCGATTCATCATTGGAGGAGTGGAGGAGTCTGCGCGTCTTGAGCTCCAATGAACTGCATGTATCAGCATGGCCGAGGCCATAAATTGTATAGCAATGCATACCTGATTCATGTATGCCTTATAAAAGCATTTTAATGTGGACCTTAATTAGTCCTTTCATGTAAACCTTTATTTGGCAATATATTTGCGTTAATTAAAGAAACTTATGTCCTTTGGTATTTATTTTTAAATTGATGTACTAGAATAATATTTTTAGATTGCATTTATTGGTGTAGTTGTTTACCTTTGCTTTGTTTAATTATTTAAGCACATCTTTGGTCAGATGCATCACACTTACTGAGGAGAGGAGAGCGGGATAAAGTGCAGGATGTGGGTTACTGCTGTATTTTGCACAGACACAGCAGAGCTGGGGGCACGGAAAGGTCAGAAATCAAAGAATCCAGAGCAACACAGTCACAAGGCCCTTTCTGTTTGCAGGCTGCCCGATAATACCTGAGCCGCCATCTTGGCTGTTTCTAGGCTCATAACATGCAGAAGTTGCTGGGTGTTTTTTTATATTTGAGAGCAATCTGTATGTAGAGGGTGTGGGTAACCACACACAAAATTTTAAGTTGTACCATTTGAAGCCTAAATATTAAAATTAAATCCACAAGTAAAAAATGCAAGTTAACTAAAAATTAAACAAAGTAAGATTTACTTATGCAAATGCATTCATTAATGGTTGGTTACTACAAAATGAATGAAATAAAGAAAAATAAAAGACCAAATATTTAGAATGCACTTTAATGAGGTAAGTTTGTAGTGCGCAGCCGCAAGATCAGAAGGATTTACGTCCAGACAAAAAAGGAAAAAGGGCAAAACCAATGTTGCAACCTGAGAAATGAAACGGAAAATTCAGGATGGAAACTGACATAGGTCTGATTCCCGAACTGCCATACGAACGGACGTATATTTTAGGATAGAAACGTATTTGCTTATAGAATCACTCGCAAGTTCGGATGATCGGCACCCAAATCCAAGCTGTTACATGTTTCTTTGAATCGACTTGATAGTCTATTAGCGGTCGCTCTAAGCGCCGCTATACAGACACTCATCTGGCAATACCTGGCGTTAGTAGTGAATCAGCCTCCACATGTAGAATTCTTTGTGAGATATCCCAGAGCTAGATTTTACTGGGTCAGTGCAGTGTATATAACATATCTGTTAAAACTTGGCCCATTCAGAAAATCACCAATAAAGCTTAATATTCCTTTTGTCAGTCATCGTGCTATTCATCATCATTGTGTATCTGTTGCTCATGAACGGGTAAAGCCCTTGGGCTTGTGACTTTGTAGGCCACTTGGTATAATGCAGTTACTGTACAGCAGACTGAAGTCTTAATGGAAACAGGATTTAATGGAAAGGGCATAAAATAAATTACCTTCTCCGCTAGGAATTTCTATGTAGTCTCTTCTGTGCTGCGTGCTGTATTTTATTTTTATTGTTCTGACAGTCCATAAAGAATATCTTCAATAAACCTATCTCTCTAGACCAGATTCAAATGCACACACAGGCTTTTGATTATCCAAACTCACTTGAACCTGACCATTTTAGAGACCAGTGTTTATATTGCTATGTTACTATTACATTGGGAAAAGAGAATGTTGCTTTCTTCATGTGTCACTCATCTTCTGGGAGCAAAGGAAATGGGGTCTCACTGTTTCAATACTTAGGCCCTTATTTATAAAGGAATAGCGACAGGTAGCGACTGGTGAGCGGCCGGTAATGACGGGCCCCGCCACGAGAACGCCGGCTCCCCACCACAATCACACATTAATCAAGCCAATCCTGCTTAGCGAATGAGATAGCGCCATATAGCGACTCATTCATCATTATTCCAGCCTCAGCCCACAGCGCCAGCGTCCGGCCTTGAACAGCGACAGGTGTGACCTCTCCCTACCTGGCGCTCTCCAATGCATTTCAATGGAACAATCTTTAAATATTAATAATTCATTATTAATGTTTTTTTTTTTTTTTTTTTTTAAATGTGAAAAATTCTGTGACCACTTCTACCATTTTAGGGAAAAAAAAATTTATATTACAGGTCTGATATTAATGTATTCATATCACTAAATTATTTAAAATACTTTTTTTTTGGTTTCCAAAAATATGGTGGTTCAGGGGTTAAAAAACTACTTTTAACACATTGCCGCCAGCGCTCTGGGGTTTAAACATGCATTTCACAGCGCGAGAATTTTTTGAGTGTGATTTTTTGATGGATATGGTGGAAGCCGGTCGCTCTGACCAGTCGCTATCATGCGCACCCATACAGCGCGGAACCTTTCAAATAGCGACTCGTAACCTTGTATTGAACATTTTGCCACACCGACTGAGTCGCTGTCAACAACCGAACAACGGCCAAGCACAGCGACTACTAGCGGGCGCTGTGAAAATACCGCTACAGACGCTCAACTGTCGCTACATGTCGCTATTAATAAATCAGCCTCCCCGGAACACACATGCATTCACATGGGGCTTCTGGAGGACATATCCACTGAGGATCTGTGTGCGAAAAGCTAGTGTCAAACTATTGTTTTATGTTTTCAAGAATTGTAAAAATAACTGGCAGGATAATTCGTTACTAGTGCCAGGTAACGGCAGATAAATGTCTGTACAGCGGCGCTAAGAGCGACCGCTAGTGGTCGCTTTGTTCGGCAGTGAGTCGCTATTACAGAGCGCCTCAGTCGCTGTAGTAACATGGCCGGCATTGATGAATTTGATGTATGTCGGTCGCTCTAACACCAGTACAGCGCTATATGGGAGCGAATGGTAGCGACTGCTCAGTGTGACCGACACACACTATATTCATCAAGAAAGCCTCACACAGCGCCAGCGCTCAAAATTGGGTCGCTGTAGCCCAGCGCGCCAGATGCTGTGTGATTAAAGTCTGTTTTTGAACACATATCCACCAGTAACAAAGCGAAAACACATGGAATTACATTGTTATAATATTGTGACATCATTTTAATGCCAGACCTGTAACGACAATTCTGCATAAAAATATTTAAAATCCAAAAAGTTTTCAAAAATGAGTTTTGAAAGGCCAGGAGAGGTCACACAATTATTTCATTTAAAAAAACAAAAAAAATACACAAAACTCTGTTTAAAGAGAAAAGGAACGTCCATTGAAATGTATGGGAGAGCGTCAGGTAGCGACAGGTAATACCAGGCGCTCTGGAAGCCACAGCGCCGCCGGGATCCACAGAGCTATCTGTGATGATGAATCGGTCACTACGTGACGCTGTAAGAGGCACTCACCAGAATCGCCCTCATCGCGTTCACCAGACGCTACCTGTCGCTTACAAGGCACTACCTGCCGCTATTCCTTGATGAATAAACCTCTAAATTAGCAATTTAAAGTGGATTTACACCTCCCCTAGTGGCCTCACTGCTGCTGATAGTGATGCCTGACATTGCAGGAACTGACTGGGGCCAAATGTGCTTTCCAGGCGATCAACCAAGGTGTCCAGCAGCATTGCAGAAACAGATAATGGCCATGGTAGAAATGAGCAATAATAAAGTGATGGTACAGGTGCCTTAGTACTGTAGAAGCAGGTAACATTAGCAGGGTGGGCACATCCCCCACAAACATGAAGCTGAGGCTATAGTATTGCAGAGACAGACCATGGAACTGTGTGTACAGGGAATGGAGATGGAGGAAACTCAGGAGGCAGAGAGTGGAGGGGGTGTTAGAAGAGTAATGAGTAAATTATGGCACAGGATCTAGGTGAGGTGGCTTGCCTGCTGTGGGGCCATGCTCAGCCCAGTTGGCCTCAAAGCAGTGCAGCCCACTGAGGATTCTACCTGTGTTCCCAATGGTCAGTCCAGCCATGGCTGGAATCCAGACATCCCTCCGGCTTCAGTGATGCAATTGCAGTTGTGATCTTAGGTGAAAGAAATATGAAGCAGGCATCAGCTGAAGCCTCTCTAGCACTGCACCACCAGTCACAAGGCAGGCCAGCAGTAAGTGAGCCAGGCCGGGAAAAAGCCTTTGTTCCTGCTACCAGCCCCAGTTCAATCCAACAGAGGACTACAAGCTCCTTAGTCTAACGGCCCTGTCTAACTGCCGGTGGACTAGCATGGGCCGCAAGGGACGGGGCCAGTAACAGTCCTCGAAATAGGAACACCTGCTGCTCCCATGCCCAAATGTCACCCAGGTCAAGGCATCAGATTTTTTGTCCCCCAAGGCAGCGGATGAGGGGACCTGGGAGCACGATGTTGCCTTAAAATACTGTGAATCTCCAAATGACCAGAGAAAAACAACAACAACATAAACCAGCTCTAGACACACTAAAAAGAAAAAAACACTTAGGAGTTATTTAAGGCCCTTATTAAGTGGCGTCATACTGGCCATGAACAAGAGTCCAGTGGGACTCGAAACGCGTTGGTCGCAGCCCGGGGGGGCGCACTGCATTTTGGATACCGTAAGCACATTTCTGTTATTTGTTTTATTTCTTGCTGTTTTGCACTGTCAGCTTCTATGGGCTATGGATTTTGTATTGGATGTTATACTTGAGATATAGGCACTTTGAAAAAGCATTTGCACTTTAGATAATTGTAAATATTGGTGGGTAATCAGTTTAATGGTTAGTTTAAATGTGTATCTATATAATGTGGGTTTATGAAGGCGGGCCCCCCCCCCCCGGGCCCCCCCCGGTGGTGAATTATGTTTTAGGCACAGTATCCATGTTTTTAATGTGTTTTTAACTCTTGTGTAATAAAGCTTACATTGAATTGAACTTTTGAGTGCAATAGTCAGCCTCTGTGGGGTTATATATTGGGGGTCCATTGAGGTCACCCCGGGGAGGATTTTGTGTTGTGTTGGGCATCTCCCCACAGGGCAGTGCACCTAGTTAGGATTAGGGACGGTGCCGCCCTAGCACTATAGCCTTTTGCCCAATTGGCTTACAAATAAAGGGTTATTTAAGAAGGCATAGCGCCGGGTAGTGCCTCGTAGTGGCACGCTGTTCGCGAAACCACATTTATGAAAGTGAATCTGGTGAGCGACTCATCGCCATGTAGCGTCCAATGTATTATTACAGACGGCTCAGCGTATAGAGCCGGCACCGGCAAGTCAGTTGCACTGAGCTGGCGCTACCTTTCATTTGCTGCAGCGCTGTACTGGTTTTAGAGCGCCCAACATTCATCACATTCATCAATGAGGGCCAGGTTACTACAGCAACGCTAGGTTACAGCGCCCGATACCCGCTTACAGCGTCTACTAGCGGTTGCTCTAAGCGCCGCTATACAGGCGCTCATCTGTCAATACCTGGAGCTAGTAGTGAATCAGCCTCTAATTCTGAATGACCATTTTCATGACATTTACTGTGACTCCCACAGACTAACACAGACAGTCCCACCTATAAACCAACACATGGATAAGTCTTTTCAAAGCTACACTATAACAAAATGGAATGTTATGTTAAAGAAGACCTCAATTTAAAAATGACTTCGGGATATATTTACAAATTAACAAGGCAACCCAGCGCCGATACTCGCTTACAGCATCTACTAGCGGTCCCGCTAAACGCCGCTATACAGACGCTCTGCCGATACCTGGTGTTAGTAGTGAATCAGCCTCTTATATGATATCCGTTTTCGACAAAGAGGCCGATTCATTAATAGCGGCAGGTAGCAACAGTTGAGCGACTGTAGCGGCATTTTCAGAGCGCCCGCTAGCAGTCGCTGTGCTTGGCCGTTGTTCGGTAGTTGATAGCGAGTCAGTTTGCCGTAATGTTGAATATTAGGTGAGGAGTTGCTATTTGACAGGTTCCGCGCTGTATGGGAGCGCATGATAGCGACTGGTCAGAGCGACCGGGTCCCACCATATTCATTAAAAAAATCACGCTCAAAAAATTCTCGCGCTGTGAAATGCTTGTTTAAACCCCAGAGCGCTGGCGGCGATGGGTTAAAAGTAGATTTTTAACCCCCAAACAACCATATTTTTGGAAACCAAAAAAAACAAGTTTTTAAAATTATTTTGTAATATGAATACATTAATATCAGACCTGTAATATCAATTCTGTACAATTTTTCTTTTTTTTTTTTTTACCTTAAAAAAATTATCTAAAATGGTAGAAGTGGTCACAGAATTTTTCACATTTAAAAAAAAAAAAAATCATAACAATTAATTATGAATATTTAAAGATTGTTCCATTGAAATGCATTGGAGAGCGCCAGGTAGCGAGAGGTCATACCTGTTGCTGTTCAAGGTCGCTCGCTGGCGCTGTGGGCTGAGGCTGCAATAATGATGAATGAGTGGCTATATGGCGCTATCTCAGTCGCTAAGCAGGATTGGCTTGATAAATGTGTGATTGTGGTGGGGAGCCGGCGTTCTCGTGGCGGTGACCGTCATTACCGGCCGCTCACCAGTCGCTATCTGTCGCTGTCCCTTGTTAAATAAGGGCCAAAGACTAGAGCAGAATGGGAAACCTACTGGCTGGCCGGGTTTTATACCTGCACATGGGGAGGAACTACAGCTCACTTCCTACTCTAGTCCCGCTTTCTGGCTACTAGATTATCCCATTTGTGATTGCTTGGTGTCCCTGTAAGAACACCCTGCAGTCCGGGCTGGACTGGCCATTTAAGAGCAGGGATCACAGGGTCAGTGTGGTGGGGCGATGACACAAGGCCAAGCCATGTGACTAATGGAGGTATTGATCTTCTGTCCTTAGATTGTTTTATTGCCTTCGAAAATACAAAAGACTGCTCGGTCAGAATGTCCACCATATACTGTAAATAAGAATTGTGGGAAGTGTACAAAAATCTGTAACGGGACAGCTAAACCAGCTAAAACGTTTCCATATACTGTACACTGATTCATTGAACATAATATCTCTGGGTGTCATAATGAAAAGGGTGCCTGCGCTACTGACAGTCATACTGCCGCCGGGATGCATTATTCATCTTTATTCAGTCAAAAAGTGTAAATATTTATTTCTCTTCTAATTAAACCGATTATTATGAAATATTACTCATATTCCCTTTTTACCACTAGCAACAAGAGGAATGATGAATCTTCCCTGAACCACTATTTATTGTCAATGAAAAGTAAGAATATAGTAAGAATATATTATAGACCTATACTATAGAGTCATGAAAGGTCCAACATCCAAGATTTTCACTATCCTGGGTTTTGGTCCACTTCCACAGGGCACCACGATCGGGAGTGCCCCGCTGCGTGAAACCCCCCAGATCGCCCTAAAAAACTCACCTCACCTACGCGAGCGCTCGTCCAATCAGAGCGCTCAGAGCCGCTGTGGTATGTACGGACAAGCGACGGACAACCACAGCGGCTCTGAGCACGCTGGAGGCCGCATATCGCGCTTCCCTCTAACAGGTAGCACGCCCGCGCCGACGATTCACAAACGGCCGGCGCGGGTGCGCGTCCTGCTAGAGAGAAGCGCGAGATGCGGCTGCGGCTCGCGCATGAGCCGTTGGAACGGGGATAAGGTAAGGTTTCTGGGCGTCCTGTGGGGTTTCACACAGCGGGGCATCCCGATTTCGGATGCCCCGCGTGGAGTGATCTGAACGGCCCAGGAATCTTATAGATTCCCGGGCTGATCCCCCCTGGGTGTTGGTCCACTTTAATGGAGCTGTATTGTGAAACTGTCTAATCCCATCTCCATATAAACATGCTGGATAATGGGAGGCACTTACAGACCCCAACTGAAAATAAAATCCCTCTAAGCTTCTGGTTTTCTTCTACTAGTGGGAATAAAATCCAGGGTTTTCAGGTTTGGGAGTGTCCACCTTTATAGGGGTGATATGCTCCATTCCACTGCCTGTCTCTTGAGCCAGCCTATGGAAAACAGTAGAATTAAAGTGGACCAAAACCCAGGATTTTGACTGCCCCCTTGTCCTAGAGCTCATCTAAGGCAAGTGAATCTGGGCACGCTGGTGGCCGCATCCCCCGCTACCCCTTAACAAGGAGCATGCCCGCGCCGGGCATTCACAAATACGAGGATAGTGGGGATGCGGCCGATGCTCGCACATGCGCCGTTGGACAACCTGTGGTATTTGACACAGCAGGGCATCCTGAATCTGGATGCCCCGGGGTGAGCGAGAATGCCTGCCCTGGACTCCAAGGTGGGGTTTGATCCACTTTAAAGGGAGAGTTCACTTTTGATGGCATTTTTGTCCCAAAAGGTCTAGTATTTTTATTGTCCTGATAATACTGGATAATATTGCAGATACTTTGAGAACTGACCGTATAGCCAGCAGGAGACTATGGGGGTTATTTAAGAAATGCTAACGCCACGTAGTACCACGTAGCGTCAGGTGAATGCTGGGCGCACTATGTGAAAACCATGTATATGAAAGTCAATCTGGTGAGCGCCTCTAATAGCGTCATGTAGCGTCACATGTATCACTAGCAGGGTGTAAAGCGCCGGTGCTGTATGTTCAGCAGCACCATGTAGCACCTGTCGCTCAGCAGCGTTATCCCATACATTTCAATGGTAATTTTTTGCTTGTGTATAAATAGTGTTTTAATTAATTATTTTTCTCAATTTTAGGATCAAATGATTGTGTGGCCTCTCCTGCCCAGCAACCAAACACTTCTATTGTTATATTTTGATTTTTTTTTTATGCTGAATGGTATGTGCAGGTCTGCCATTGCAGTGTCATTGTTACAGTGTTAAAACAATGTCATTCCATATGTTTTCGCTCTGGTGCTGGTTTATATGTGTTGAGCAACAGACATTTCTCATATAGCATTTCCCACTCAGCGCTAGAGCGCCCAGTTTTAAAGCGCCGACCCTGATTTTGTGTTCGATTTTCTTAAATATGGGCTTCAGCACAGAGGGTCGGACGCACTTAACTGGTGCTACCTATCGCTCGCTGCAGCGTTGTCCTGTTATATGTGGCGTTGCTCTGGGTGGCTTTTTCTCGGGGGGACTACATATGCATTGATTCAGGGAGAGCTCTTCTACAGCCCCCTCCAGACATCACATTTATCAATGCTGGACAGAATACTACAGTGTAACTTGTCCTCCCGCTACGCTAGGTTATAGCGCCACACACCCACTTGCAGCATCTACTAGCTCACGCTCTAAGCGCCGCTACGTAGACTCTCAAATGGCGATACATGGCGCTAGTGTTAAATTAGCCCCCACATTTATTCATTCTCTGGCTGTTGGGGGAATTCTGAGTCCTATCTGTTTTTTTTAATGCGATGCTGGTCATTGTCCTATGATTTTTATTCTTTGTTGTGATGATCTTGGTTTTTGGGTGTGCAATTCCTGCATCCAGGTGACCAGCTTTTTGTTTACCTGCTCTTTGGAAGTGAAAGTGAACTTTCCCTTTAAAAGGATTGTACAGACACCTACATAGGCAATTTAACCACATAGCCCTAATGTTTTAAATTTCTTCTTTGGGGCTTATTTAAGAAGGGATAGCGTCAGGTGGTGCCTTGTTAATGAGAGGTAGCGGCAGGTAGCGACAGGTGAACGCCGGACAAGGTACGCAATTACACATTTATCATGAAGAATCTGTTGAGTGACTAGGATAACGCCATGTAGCGTCTGATTCATCATTATCCCAGCCTCAGCGAACAGCGCCGGCATTCAGCCTTGCACAGCGCCAGGTATTACCTCTCGCTACCTGTCACTCTCCCATACATTTCAATGGACGATCCTTTTCTTATCTTTAAACTGGGTTTTGTTTTTGGTTTTTTTAGAAAAAAAACTCAAATAATGTTATGACCTCTTCTGGCTTTGTAAATGCAGTTTTTTCTAAAAAATGTTCATGTTTTATATTTTTCTGCAGAAATGACATTACAGGTCACAGGTTACAGGTTAAAGTGTTCATGTTACAATGTTATTACAATGTAATTCCATATGCTTTCGCTTTGTTACTAGTTGATACATGTGGAAAAAACAGACTTAAAACACACATCCTCCGGCGCTCTGGGCTTCAGAGAAGCATTTTTCAGCGCCAGAGATTTGTGAGGCTGTTTTTTGCTGAATATAGTGTGAGTCGGTCGCTATGAGCAGTCGCTAACATGCGCTCCCATACAGCGCTGTACTGGTCAAATAGCGACTCCTCACAATGTATTCATCATTGCTGCACAGCGACTGAGTCGCTAAGAACTAGCGACCCACGGCCAAGCACAGTGACTACTAGCGGGCGCTCTGAAAATGCCTGCTACAGGCGCTCATCTGTCGCTACCTGGCGTTAGTGATGAATCAGCCTGTTTGTTTTAAACAAAAGTAAACTTTTGAAGTTTTCATTCAATTTCCAGCCAGTGGGCATGGATGCTCTCCAGTACAATAGCAGACACTGTGTTTATACCAACATACTTTGACTCCTAATCACAATGTTACAATATGCAGGCCATGGGAGGGGGGTTGCAGAGTTATAGACCACTAGTCGAACCCTATGGGGGTCATGCTAATTATTTGGTGAAACCAGTGTGACTTGCAATGTGCATTGTGGTGTGAATTGAAACCTGCACCTTGGTGAGCTCTTTAGCTTTTAGAGTAAAAAGTGCAAGCAAAATGTTTTTGCTATCTTTTGTTTCCCAAAAATAAACTGTACCTGTAATAGGGCATTTTAAATGGCAAGGTACATAATTTTTTCTATAAGATAAGGATTTCATTTTACTTCTGAAACAACGGCATCATATGAGCTATGCAGAAAAATACCGCAAATTCCTTAGCACAGCCCATAGGGTTCTGTTATTTCCAACCTTAAAATATAGATCCTTACCTCATAGGAAAATGTTTTACCTAACCAGCAAAAAATACCCCATCACAGGTATAGGTCATTTTTGGAGAAAAAGCTTGGGGTTTTGTGTCTAAACACAAGTCACACTGGCTTTACCAAATAATTAGCATGACCCCCTATGATTAGTGGTCTACTGCTAGGGGAATCAAGGCGAGTACCAGTCAGCACCAAGTTTCTGCTTATAGGTGCTGCTGCAATAAGAGAAAGGACAGATATGATGAGGTAAGCTGCTAAATCATGAGTTTTAAATTTTCCCTGGACAGTCTCTTTAAGCAGTTTTACATCTGCCCAAACTATTACATGTTGGGTAAAAGCATCCACACACATCAGAAGAATTAGAGTTCAACAAGTGTTCCATATAAAAGCAGAATGGTACATTCAAAGCCTGTCACCCTGATTTTTCAGAAGTATGGATACTTTTTGTATGCATGGTTTAAACCCCTCAACTTGGTCTAGTAAGTGTCCTTGAAGATGTAAAAGGTCCTTGAAGATATAAATAAAAACCTCGGCAATGTATATAGAGTTTCTGACGGACCAAGTACAAAAAAGAAGAACCATGCTGTTAGGGCGAGCGCTGCACGCCCATCTCGCAGCACTTCACTTACCTCCATGGCTGCATCCAGCCGTCATCCATCTCACAGCACTTCCCTCACCTCCATGGCTGCTCCCAGCCATCTCCCTTCCCCCAATGCTTCCTCCTCGCATAGTCAGGTGCGCGCACGTCCCCGTCCACTAGAGGGTGAGCGCACTGGATTCCTGAGATTTAAAGGGCCTGTACAGCACTGATTGGTGCCTGGTCATCCAATCCTGCATCCACTTCCCCTATTTAAAGAGGCACTTCCTTTCCTTCAATGCCGGATCTTGGTCTTTCCATGCCAGTTGTAAATCATTTGCTTTTGGATTGCTCACCCGTGTACCGACCTCTGCCTGTCCCCGACGCTGAACCTTTGCCGCCTGCCCCGACCTTGGCTACTCACCTTTACTACGAACCTCTGCTGCCTGCCCTGACCTCTGTCTGTGTGTACTACGCCTTTTGCCTGCCTCTTGTGTACCCCGTTGAACCTCAGCTAGTCGTGGGACTGGGCCGCTGTTTGGGGGTAGCGACCTGGGGGTCACTCGCCGCACAAGATCAACCTGCCTTGCGGTGGGCTCTGGTGAGTACCGGTGGCCTCTTAGACTCCGCTCCCCTGACACGGTACCTGCCATCTGTTCCACAGTTAAAGATCCACACCCGAGTCCGCTCCACCCGGTCCATGACACATGCCTTACATAGCAAAATCATCTTCATCAATTCCAAGCTGCCATGAATTCCTGGCTATGGCCATAAAAGGAAAGAAAGCCAATCCTCCTCTAACCTCAGCCATATTGAGAACCTTAGGAGTATCCTCAAGCAAGGCATGTATCAGAGCAGGAGATAGTTCACGTCAAAACAACAGCTTTGGGAGGCTGTTCTGATATCCTGCAGGGAATGCAGAAATTCTCCAGAACTCACAAGTTCCTTAAATGAATGAATTGTGAAGGTGATATCAAAGAAGAGGTCTGATGTTACCATGTAACTTGACCTATTAAGATGCTTTTGATTGACATTGCTTTTGATTTTAGTAAATGTGACCTGTTAGTGCTGATAATTCAACAACTGATCATTTTCAGTTATTTATTCTGTTGTGCAGAAAATTTGGAATAGTGCATTTTGAATATTTTCAGTTTGCTGAAATTTTTTTTATCATTTGGAGATTTATTAAATAAAATGTGATTTATAACACTGATGGCTTGAAAAATATTTGATTGTCATTTGTGTCCACCATTTAGGAAAATCAGAGAAAAATAATCATTTGGGATGCAGTATATACATATACTGATATATATATATATATATATATATATATATATATATATATATATATATATATATATCATAGTTATCTATTCTCTGTTAGAAGAAAATAAAGCCTTTGCACCTGTTGAAAACTATTGTACTGGATCCAGACTATCACTTCTCCAATTTAACATTCAATCAAGTGCAATGGATTAATAATTATATATATATATATATATATATATATATAAATTTCACCTCACTGGGTGGGTTTCCTGCTCTCCCCAAGGAAATAACCATCTCAAATGAATTGCTAACAGCTTGTACTGAATTTGCCCTGGATGTTATATGGCTTCCATATAATTCATTAAAGCTGATTAGATAGGACCCTGTGCTCCTTTAACAAAAGAATACCATATTGTGACCCCGCTGTGACCCATTTGGAAATCATTCTGTCTGATGAATCTTTTGCACTGTATCTCTGCAACTCACCACAGAGTTTTGAATCACTAATGAACTAATGATCACTAATCATCAGGGTTCTTTTTTATTACAGCAAAAAACTGAATGTTGGAGAGTTACTACCGCTAGGTTACAACGCCCGATACCCGCTTACAGCGTCTACTAGCGGTCGCTCTAAGCGCCGCTATGCAGACGCTTATCTGCCAATACCTGGAGCTAGTAGTGAATCAGCCTCTAAATCTGAATGACCATTTTCAAGATTTACTGTGACTCCCACAGACTAACACAGACAGCCCCACCTATAAACCAACACATGGATAGGTCTTTTCAAAGCTACACTATAAGAAAATGGAATGTTATGTTAAAGCAGACCTCAATCTAAAAATGACTTCAGGATATATTTACAAATTACCAAGACAACCCAATTGGGGATATCCTTTCACTTAAAGCACTAATACTCACCCCTAGGTTCCTGGTCTGTGGCAACCACACGTTGCATGTCCCCTTCTCTGTTTGTGACCATCTGGATTATCGGGTGGTTATGCATGTTCCCAGAAAACTCCACCAGTGAGGACATGGGAGTGGACCCATAAGTAATTCAGCAATAAGTGGACCGATAAGTAATTCAGCAATAAGTGGACCGATAAGTAATTCTGCAATAAGTGGACCCATAAGTAATTCTGCAATAAATGGACCCATAAGTAATTCAGCAATAAGTGGCCCCATAAGTAATTCAGCAATAAGTGGACCCATAAGTAATTCAGCAATAAGTGGACCCATAAGTAATTCAGCAATAAGTGGACCCATAAGTAATTCAGCAATAAGTGGACCCATAAGATATTCTGCAATAAGTGGACCCATAAGTAATTCAGCAATATTTGGACCCATAAGTAATTCAGCAATAAGTGGACCCATAAGTAATTCTGCAATAAGTGGACCCATAAGTAATTCAGCAATAAGTGAACCCATAAGTAATTCAGCAATAAGTGGACCCATAAGTAATTCTGCAATTAGTGGACCCATAAGTAATTCAGCAATAAGTGGACCCATAAGTAATTCTGCAATAAGTGGACCCATAAGTAATTCAGCAATAAGTGGACCCATAAGTAATTCTGCAATTAGTGGACCCATAAGTAATTCTGCAATAAGTGGACCGATAAGTTATTCTGCAATAAGTGGACCGATAAGTAATTCTGCAATAAGTGGACCCATAAGTAATTCAGCAATAAGTGGACCCATAAGTAATTCTGCAATTAGTGGACCCATAAGTAATTCTGCAATAAGTGGACCGATAAGTTATTCTGCAATAAGTGGACCGATAAGTAATTCTGCAATAAGTGGACCCATAAGTAATTCAGTAATATTTGGACCCATAAGTAATTCAGCAATAATTGGACCCATAAGTAATTCAGCAATAATTGGACCCATAAGTAATTATGCAATAAGAGGACCGATAAGTAATTCAGCAATAAGTGGCCCCATAAGTAATTCAGCAATAAGTGGACCCATAAGTAATTCAGCAATAATTGGCCCCATAAGTAATTCTGCAATAAGTGGCCCCATAAGTAATTCAGCAATAATTGGCCCCATAAGTAATTCTGCAATAAGTGGCCCCATAAGTAATTCAGCAATAAGTGGACCCATAAGTAATTCAGCAATAAGTGGACCCATAAGTAATTCAGCAATAAGTGGCCCCATAAGTAATTCTGCAATAAGTGGACCGATAAGTAATTCAGCAATAAGTGGACCGATAAGTAATTCAGCAATAAGTGGCCCCATAAGTAATTCAGCAATAATTGGACCCATAAGTAATTCAGCAATAAGTGGACCGATAAGTAATTCAGCAATAAGTGGACCCATAAGTAATTCTGCAATAAGTGGACTCATAAGTAATTCTGCAATAAGTGGACCCATAAGTAATTCTGCAATAAGTGGACCCATAAGTAATTCTGCAATAAGTGGCCCCATAAGTAATTCAGCAATAAGTGGCCCCATAAGTAATTCAGCAATAAGTGGCCCCATAAGTAATTCAGCAATAAGTGGCCCCATAAGTAATTCAGCAATAAGTGGCCCCATAAGTAATTCAGCAATAAGTGGACCCCTAAGTAATTCAGCAATAAGTGGTCCCATAAGTAATTCAGCAATAAGTGGACCCATAAGTAATTCAGCAATAAGTGGCCCCATAAGTAATTCAGCAATAAGTGGACCCCTAAGTAATTCAGTAATAAGTGGCCCCATAAGTAATTCAGCAATAAGTGGACCCATAAGTAATTCAGCAATAAGTGGCCCCATAAGTAATTCAGCAATAAGTGGACCCCTAAGTAATTCAGTAATAAGTGGACCCATAAGTAATTCAGCAATAAGTGGACCCATAAGTTATTCAGCAATAAGTGGACCCATAAGTGATTCTGCAATAAGTGGACTCATAAGTAATTCAGCAATAAGTGGACCCATAAGTGATTCAGCCAAATTTCAGGCTTGTAACCTAGGATGTAAACTATGTGATGGCCGAGCCCCTAGTGTGAACTGGACCTCAAGTCAAATCATAATAGTTACAGGGAGGGAGGCACCCTCATTCAACATCAACATAAGTGAAGATTGTGTAGCAGCCAGTAAGGCGTGGAGGCTGATTCACTACTAACGCCAGGTATCGGCAGATGAGCGTCTGTATAGTGGCGCTTAGAGCAACCGCTAGTAGATGCTGTAAGCGGGAGTCGGGCGCTGTAACATAGCGCCTCAGTCACTGTAGTAACCTGGCCCGCATTGATGAATGTGATATATGTTGGGCGCTCTAACACCAGTACAGCTCTGCAGAGAGCGAAAGGTAGCGCCAGCTCAGTGCGACCGACTCTGCGCTCCACACCATACCATACAGGGCTCCAAAGCTGGTCACTATAGCATATAGTGCCAGACACTTTGATTAAAGTCTGTTTTTGAACACATATCCACCAGTAACAAAGCGTAAACACAGGGAATGACATTGTTGTAACACTGTGACATTAACACTTTAGTGCTCGACCTGTAATGCCTATTCTGCATAAAAATATTAAAAGTCAAAAAAGTCTCTAAAAATGTTTGTTTGCCGCCAGGAGAGGTCACACTATAATTTGAGCAAAAAATAAATAAATTGTCAAACACGCTGTTTAAACACAAGCAAACGAACGCCCATTGAAATGTATGGGAGAGCGACAGTGAGCGAAAGGTAATACCTGGTGCTCTGGAAGCTAGAGCGCCGGCGCTATACGCTGAGCCGCCTGAGACGCTACATGGCGCTGTTAGAGACGCTCACCAGATTCGCTTTCATAAATGTGGTTTTGCATACAGCGCCCGGCGTTTACCAGACCCTGCCTGCCGCTATCGCTATGAGGCACTACCTCCCTTCTTAAATAACCCCCTCAGGCTGCCATCTGGCTGGGCCCCTCCTTACAACCAAGCCCCATACTGCAGCCATGCATGTCCAGTCTATTACACTGCATCAGCTGCATTGCTGCTGAACACGCATGCATTGGCTAAAAAGACAAACTTCCCATGCTAGAAACATAGCACACTTATCACCACCGATTTTATGAGGCTTAGAAATACATATCACAGCAGCTCCCCAGAGAGTACTTTGAAATAAACTGGAATTAAATGTTGCCACTAGCATTTGTAAAAACTATTACTAAGCAACAATGGTATGAAAAATGACACCCATTTCTTTTTAGTAAAAACTGCATTATTTATAGCAATCTAGATATTTTCAGAGAGCATGTATTAAAGCAGATTTTACTTTAAATAAAAATTAGTTTTTTTTAATTTCTATACATAAGTTTAACATAAAAGACCAAACATTAAATAGCTCAAGTGCTGAAAGCAAAAATTGTATATATATATATATATATATATATATATATATATATATATATAGCATATCTCATTTGCATTGCAAAGCAGGTATTTTAACAAATATATCTACAGTTTGCCTATTGATGTCATATTTAAGAGCTGTTAGTGTCTAATAAAAATGTACCTATTCAGTAGGTGCTACATATGAGTCATGAGACCTGTGTGCTCTCCATGTCCCACCCTGCAGGGTTCTCAAATAAGGATTTTGTTCACTCAACCTCCCTAGAAAAACTGAAACCAGCAGGCTGATTCATTACTAGCGGCAGGTAGCGACAGATGAGCGTCTGTAGCAGGCGTTTCAGAGCGCCCGCTAGTAGTCGCTGTGCTCGGCCATGGTTCGCTAGTTCAGAGCGACTCAGTCGCTGTGCAGCATTGTTGAATACATTGTGGGGAGTCGCTATATGAGCAATACAGCGCTGTATGGGAGCGAATTGTAGCTACTGGTCAGTGCGACCAGTCGCTACTGACACCATATTCATAAAAAAACAGCCTTACACACCGCCGGCGCTCAAAAATGCTTCGCTGTAGCCCAGAGCGCCGGAGGCTGTGTGATTAAAGGCTGTTTTTTAACATGTATCCACCAGTTACAAAGTGAAAACATATGGAATTACATTGGAATAACATTGCGACATGAACACATTAATGCGAGACCTGTAATGTCAATTCTGCATAAATATATAAAAATTGAAAAAAATGTCAAATGGCTTTTTTAAGGCCAGGAGAGATCCAAACATTATTTGAGAATAAAAAAAAAATTATAATAAAAACACCTTGTTTAAAGAGAAGTAAAAGAACGTCCATTGAAATGTATGGGAGAGCGACAGGTAGCGAGAGGTAAGACGTGGCGCTCTCAAAGTTTGAATGCTGAGGCTGGGATAATGATGAATCTTACGTTACATGGCGTTATCCCAGTCGCTCAACAGAATCGGCTTCATAAATATGTCATTGCGTGCTGTGGCCAGCATTCACCTGACGCTACCTGACGCTACCTGCCGCTTACAAGGCACTACCTGCCGCTATCCCTTCATGAATAAGGCCCCAGGTCAATTTACTCACCCTCTCTCTAATATTGTGCTCTCCATGTGACTGCTGGCGACCAGTTACCATCAGGGCATACACATCACAACAGCGTGCTGGTCCCTGCATGCCAGTTGGCTGCTGCCAGTCACATGGAGAACATAAAATACACAATAATGCACACACATAGGGGTTTATTCAGTGCCAGGTGTAAAAATTACATGAAACATTAAAGCGGATTTAAACCCAAAGCATCTGAATCTGGAATTTAAAAGATGATTTGGGATGCCCTGCTGCCTAAACCCACCCCACACACACCTGTTGCTTGCATATTGCACTTTTCCCAGGACTCCGACTCAGAAATCGCAGCCCGCTACTGCATCTCCGGCTACCCTTTAATGCCTCCAATGCACATTCATTCAGGTAGGCTGGGAGCAGGAGCACATCTCAGACTAGAGGGAAGCCGGGGATGTGTCAAGGGGGCTCGGTCACCCCAGCCAGCACATCTGAGATCAGCCAATTGATGATGGGCTATGACCGAGCCACCGCAGAGCAAACAGCTTCGCCGCAGGTGGGAGAGACAGGTAAAAGGGAATGGTTTTGTGCTGCTTTACATAGAAGTGCTGCAGTGATCCATAATTAGACAATGCTTTTTGTTTGGTGCATAAATGGCCATTGGAACAGAAATTCATCCTCCACATTTAACCCATCACATGCCTGGAGCAGTGGGCTGCCCTAAATACAGAAACCAGGGAGCAGTTGTGGGATTAGGTACCTTGTTCAAGAGCACTTCAGTCACATCCCAGGCCAGGAGTTGAACCAACAACCCTCTGGTCACAAGACCGCTTCCTTTCCTCTAGGCTACAACTGCCCCTAATGGAAGTGAGTGGAACTTTTTGGACCTAGTGCTAAATCAAAGGGGCGATTCAGCTCCTGGTACAAAAACTGTACCTGTTTTTTGGAGTAAAAAGTACCATTCTATTTCATTTCATTTGCGTACTTAGGGTTTGATTCAGCACCAGTGCATATCTTCATCTTTCACTTAAAGTGCACTTTTATACTCCAAAGTGTATGTTTTGCACCCGGTGCTTAATTGATCCCGTAGTTTTCATCACTATTTGAAGCAGTATTGTACTCATGGAGGATATCGGGCCTGGGTAATGTATGGATGGCCAATCAGGCTTGGGGAAAAGGCCAGTCTGCAGCCTTGCCATGTGCCACCTGATAGCATCTTGTCTACCACTGGTTGGGGAAACCCTGCTATGGAGAAAGATAAACAGGTCTCTGTATAAGCTGAAGTAGGATTAGACCCAGTTGGGTATTAGGCCCCGTAATAATATAAAACATATTTTAATAATAAGCTGCCATCTTGTATCAGAGCACAGATCACAGTAAATAGTGTTGTACGGGAATATTTGTTCTTTCGCAAATCACTGAAGAACTGACAAATATTTCTACAACACAGTGTGATTGCTTATGTATAGACATTTTAATTCACGTCATTCATGACCATGTCCTTAGCACCTGACTGTGACATAACTAAATGTGACGTGGCCCTGATGCGAACATTAAATGGTGTTCTGTCATTGCGCATACAGTGCCCGTTTTCCTGTTAACTTAATTGGACAAAACATAGACTAAAACAAGACTGAAACAACCACAGCAAATGGTTTATCATATGAATGCAAAACAAATCTGAAAAATAAGATGGAGGAGAAACAATGATGTGGTCCTTCTGGGACCCAGTGCAAACGTACCCCCTATAGTTACACCTCTGGCACTTGGCATAAACGTTGTGCACTTTCTGTTTAATTTTGACTTTTATGCGTTTTCCCAAATGATTACAATTTGGCATTTTGCTAACTGTGAATCCAATCTCAATTAATGGTGCAGAACTCCTTGATAGCATCTAGGTGCCGTTTCAAGGTGTTCTGGGAGTCAGGAACCCAGCTGTAAGCTAGTCATTCCAAGGCTACATATTTTCTTTATTATAATAGACTTTAAATCTGCCTTCAGTACATTCTCTTTCTACCAGTCTGAGGCTGTACACGGGATATACAGACATATGTCGGTGTAGTAGGCCTATGTTCACATAACCATATCATATGTTGAATGACATGACCGTTCAACCAAAAAAAGACATTGTGGTCAATGGATTCATTTACTGCGTTTACCAGCACATACACCATAATTAAATGGGCTTTTGTTTCGTCTTATGGCCATATAAATGACGTAATGGCAAATACCACAAGGCAGGGCTGGCGAATATGAATGTCTCCGCATTGTCATGGTTTGTAACTTGCGTGGGCGTCCTTCGTTCTAGACCTCTTTATTATTTCCTTGTCACAGTGATGTAGATACCCTGCCATCAGACACTAGTCTGCATTGCATCATGAAACTACATTACTTGTCAAATTAAACTTTAATTACAACCTAGGAAGCCTATTTAATAAATTCATTTTTAGGAGAACACAGTAAAAAACACTACAAGGGTATACACCACATCATACGAAATAAACATTTCAGTATTTAAAATGAACAATGGATTCTTGTTCACGCTATGGGATTTTTTTTTCTATAAAGTACTATAGCTATTGTCAATTTGTAGAAAAAGTCTTGTATTACCGCTAGGCAATGTTGTATTGAGAAATTAGTCCAATCTCATGTGTATGTATAGTGCACTGCGGAGCTCAGGCAACTAGTCATTTAGTAGGAGTAGTCTACACCGCAGTAAGTGATAAGCGTAATTGATAATAATTATACGTAATGGAACCAATGTGAAGCCAGGCAGGCCTGGGGTGCACAGCTTAATAGGATTACTTTACCTAGTCATGGAAAATAGGATTTGTTATCATACCATTTAATTTATCTCCCAACAGAATGACTTTACCTGGGAACATAGTAATCTAATAACAAAATCATGCTGAATTTTGTTATTCCTAACCAACAATTAAACATCTACAGATATAATTTATAGTTTATGTCAAACCAACAAACCTACAATAAGCTACTGGTCATTTAAGATGGGGGGGGGAAGATATCCCTTAATCCAGTTGGGTGGCGGCTTGACATAGCCACTCTTCCACATCAGCAGATTCCTGCATTGAATATGTCTCCCCCGCTATCACAAACGGGAGTTTCTTAATATGGTTTTTACGAAATAATGTCTATCACAGAGAGACTACTGGACATTATATCTACTGAGTATCATTTTTTCCATCACTCTCCAATAAAGTTTTTTGATCAAGCAAATGTATTTTCCAATTTTAGCAATTCTATACCAGTGACACACATTTACATTCTTAATTCTAAAAAGAATGTAGATACCTTTTACTCATGTTTAAGGGTTGTACAATGGAAGCCAAGACTTTGTGGATTGGTTGAGATCCATTTGACTAGTGATTGATAAAATTTGATCTGCACTGAGACTATTTCTAATATGCAAATTAATACACGCCCCCTGCCCCCCGCCCGCCAGGAATTAAACATATCAACAGTTGTCAAATAGAATTCTCACAAGGTTATAGCACCATGCAATGTAGGAACTACAGACACTTCGCTAGTACTTGCACCTGGTTAGCCCCAACTCCCTGCACTGCAGCTGACTGCAGATTATCCTGTTCATGTCTAGTAAGAGGGGGTAAAATTATTGTTTGGATCCAGTCAGCCTGTGTAGTATTACTGTTTTGTGGGAAGAGCGACTACTATCAATCACAGCCCACCCTTTGACGCACACTGATTCTGGTAATGAGATTTTGTTTGCCCTGACACTCTGCATTTGGCTCACTGTGCAGTTGTTTGATAAATGACAGCTCTTGGGATGACTCAGACTCCGCAGAACCAGCAGGTCTAAATTAACCCCTTCTGCACTGGAGGGACCTTGAACAGGGAGCACTGCAGGCAGCAGAGGCAGTGAAGAGTGGAGGCATGCTATTTCTGCAGCAAGAGTGCTGCACTTTCAGCCAACTACATGACTGCACTATGTTCACGTGCCATACCATTCATCGCACTGACTACCTACACTGAGGGCTAAGAACAATTTACTAAGAGTAGAAGCTCCATCACAGCAAAAGCCTATACATCGTTCTTCCTGCAAAGAGCAGTAACTTACAGCAGCCAAAAAGTAATCATCCAATAATCATTTAGACGGTAAGCACGTAAGGGCAGGGCTCTCTCCTATTGTTTGTAATCACTACTTTGTGCATTACAATGGAAGATGATAGTGCTTTATAAATTATAAAAAAATGAATTCATAATAATATTAACAATCATTTTTTCAAGCGCAATTTGTAAAGTGTACTAACCTACAGCGATCAGTAATTACTAATCATTCTAAATGCTAAATGCTGCACTCCATCGTCGTGATTATATACGGCAAGGCTGCCTTACCACACTAGCTTGTCGTAGAACTAGAATTCCCAGTACTTGGCTTGCAAACTATTTGGAAAACCAAACTTTCACAACATTGGATAATAAAGGCTGCCCTATATTATCATTGCAATAGAAAAAAGAATCAATCAGAAAATTGGTAAATCTGCAAATCATTAATCAACATAAAATCAACATAAAAGGGTGGTGCAGGGACGATTTAATTATTGGTTTCAACATAAAATCACACAATTGGTCAACCAGCGGGTCGAGACTTAAATAGAACGGATATGATTTCAAGATGACTAAACATTTAAAAATTGGAGAATGATCAAATTACCTATGTCTAGTCCGCTCTGAATTCACAATGCCCCCAAAAAGCACAAATCTAAGGATTTCAATTTTGATAAATGATTTCTGTGCCATCCACATTTGAAAAAATACAGAAAACCAAAAAATTTAAATGCTTAAAAATCAGCAAAAGGCAGCAGTTACCTTTTAGGCAAGGCATTCAATATCTGCAGGTCACAACCATTAGTTTTTTAATAAAGCTGCAAAAAGTTGTCAAGTTGTCTCAGCCTTAATCCAGTGTTGCCTATTGCCTGTGACAGCCTATGCATGCATGTAACAGTAGTAGGAGCGAAGAGAAAAGTATCCCCTTGCCTCTGTAGATCCCTACTTACCTCTTCCGGGTATTTGAGTCGCCCAGCAGAAGCAGCCCTGGAGCAGTCAGTGTAGGGAGCTGTCCGCCTCTCAGTGCTGAAAGAGACACCAAGTGGCGAGCACTGAGGCTGTCCGCGTCTCGGTGCTGAAAGGGCCACCAAATAAGGAGGACTAGCAGGTTGGGTGGATCTTACGCTGCAGTTCTATTCTGCTGCAGTGCTGAATAAGAGCAAAGAAGAAACAAAGTCTCTCCCAGTCACACATACACATAGGATTTTTTTTTTTAGTACTGGGAAACACAAGAGGCAGAAGCGTGCAGATGAAATGAACGGGGAGGGAAGATTTGTGAGGAATCAATAATTGAAACGCTGGGAGTGGAGTGGGCAATCCCGGCTCGTAGTAGGAAGCAGCCAGGAGCAGCTGTGGGGGTGGAGAGAATGCAGGCGTACGGGGTTATCGGTTTTGCTTGAATAACAATGTAACATCGAGTACGTTTCCATTCTGCTATGACATCTTGAAAATGATTCAGATGCACTTTAATAAAATTAAGAAACGTGGAGTCCCTAGTGTGAGAACGGCGAGTGTAAACCCCCCTTTTTCTTGCATTGTCTGGAGCATTAAAGTTTCGCAGACTCGTCTGAAATGAGTTTATTTATGACTGTAGTGAAAAAGACCGCAATAGAAGAGAGCTCAGCCAATGAATGAGTAGGAGTACAGCGCGCTTTCATCACATAGATCAAGCCGGGAGGCGTGCGACACTCACAAACCATTATCGCTCCCTTAAGGCATTCACATTCATGAACTTTTCTATTACAGTCTGAGCTATTCTGTGATAAGAGGACACCCCTTCAACTTAAAAGAAAAGTATTTTTACAGAAAATAATATGGGAAATATACCTTCCCTGCCTTGCAAAGCAGCACACTATTTAGTCAGACATCAAGCAGAGCATGTTACAGCTGACCAAAACCCTAAGCTTCAACCCCTTTCCAAAATATCCGTAATAAATATATAAAATCCTACCTGTTAAAGTGGACCAACACCCACGGGTGATCGGCCCGGGAATCTATAAGATTCCCGGGCCGATCACCCCCCACCCCGCGGGATATCCGAGATCGGGATGTCCCGCGGGGTGAAACCCCCCCCAAACACCCCAACTCACCTACCTTATCTTCGGCGGCGGCCGGCCGCCGCCGCCTCCCTCGCGCCCCTGTAGGCGTGCGCGCCTCCGCGCCGGCCGTCTGCGAATGGCCGGCGCGGGGGCGCGCGCGTCAAAAGTGACGCGAGGGAGGCGGCGGCGGCCGCCGCCGCTTAGACGTTCCAGTTCTCCCCTTGTACGTCGGCGCTGGGAGCGGGGAGAGGTGAGTTTTTCGGGGGGTTAGGGGGGGTTTCACACAGCGGGGCACCCCGATCGGGGGTGCCCCACCGAAGTGGACCAAGACCCAGGATAGTCAAAATCCTGGGTGTTGGTCCACTTTAAGTACTGAAAGTCCTTGCCCCCGCCAGAAGCCAGGTCCTGTATGCACAGCTGTGGAGCCACAAGGAATCATGGGCAGGGACAGCCTTAGGATACATGTTATCCGGTGCAGGAGTTCACCATGGTGCCCCTAAAACAAACACACAAACATCCAGACCTAGACTAATTAAAAGAGATGTAGAATGGACAGAACCAGAGGAAATATGAAATAAGAGATAAAGAAGATACAAGGGGAAAAAAGAGTGACAAGGGTAACATAAAAAAGCTGTCATAAAAAAATAAGAGGGATGGTAAATAGAGAGGGGGGGAGAAGAGAGAGGTGAAGGGAACAAGGACAAATAGGAATACGGAAGGAACTAAGATGAAGAGGAGTCACCCCCCTGATTTTCACTCTCCCGAGTGTAGTTCTTCTTCAGGTGGGCATACCGACTTTGCATGGACCGCTTTGTGTTTTTCCATGGATAGAGAAAGAGGATGGGAACAAAGGAAATTGGAACTTTCAGGAGGTCTATAATGATGAATGAAGCACAGGATAAAGAAGGGAAACCTGGGAAGGAACACAGCTATAAAAAAAAGAGAAAAGTAAAAAATGTGGCAAAAAGAGAAGGAGGGAGTGTAAATATATGAGTGAGTAAAAGGGAATGCAAAAAGATATAGAAAAAATAAAAAGAGATATTGATAGAACGATTGTGGTGAGAGAAAGATAGAGAAAATGTAAGAAAAAGCCAATGTGGAAAAGTGTGAAAATGAGAGCAAGATCAAGGGAACATGGAAAAGATAAGAGAAATGATGGCAGGATCATGTAAAAGAGACAGCCTGAGACAGAGAAAAATAGAGGAAAAAATGCTGTAAATAAAGAGAGAGAGAGAATGATGGCGACACTATGCAAAAGTCAGCCAACTGAGAGCTATCTTTTCTAAGGGGTTTGTGAATGGTGTCTCTGGGTCTCTTCTCATAGAGAGAATGGGAGGGCTGCCTGTGCAGGTTGCAGACCCCAAAGGGCAGCCATGATCAAAGATGACAGACTAGCCTTACGGCCTTATTTATCAAGGGCTAGCGCCAGGTAGTGTCTGACGAGCGCCAGGTACCGCCAGCTAACGGCGGCTACCGAATCAAGTACGCCCGGCGGCGGTCACAATGACGCATTTATCACGCTAAATGAGGCTAGCGCCGGCGAGAGCGTCAGCTAGCGCGGGATTCATCATGTAGCCGACTGCAACGAACAGCGCCGCTGCTAATCCCATCACAGCGACAGGTATGACCTGGCGCTCCCTGGCGTTGTCCAATGCATTTCAATGGAGCAATCTTTAAATAATCATAATTAATTGCTATTAATGTTTTTTTTTTTTTTTTTTTTTAATGTCAAAAATTCTGTGACCACTTCTGCAATGTTAGGATTTTTTTTTAAGTAAAAAAAAAAAAATTAAAAATTGTGCAGAATTGATATTACAGGTCTGATATTCATGTATTCATATTACGGGATGTTTAGAAAAACTTGTATAATTTTTACATTAACAAAAATGGTAGTTTGGGGGTTAAAAACTACTTTACACACATCGCCGCCAGCGCTCTGGGGTTTAAACAAGGAATTCACAGCGCAAGAAATTTTTGAGCGTGATTTGTTAATGAATCTGCAGCAAGCCGTTCGCTCTGGCCATTCGCTGTCAGGCGCACCCATACAACGCTGAACCTGTGAAACATCGACCCCTAACCCCGTATTCAACATTACCGCACACCGACTGAGTCGCTGTCAACAAGCAAACCCCGGCCAAGCACAGCGAATACTAGCTGGCGCTGTGAAAATCACGCTACTGGCGCTCATCTGTCGCTACCTGGCGCTATTAATGAATCGGCCTCCCCGTTTTGTTATGTAAGCAAAACCACTTGCTGATACTACTTGTACTTCTGAGGGACAGATTAAAGTTATTGTACAGGCAATAGAATAATAGGTTTTACACACCTTTAATTCCCCACAGACGATCACTGCTAAATTGTCACGCACTGCATTGTGCGATCCAAGTCCCACACTATCCGCCGCACTTGTCTGTTGCTTCCATGCAGGAGCGGACTGGGATTCAAAAACGCCCGGGGCTTTTTAGGTGACACTGGCCCTTCTGTACTGTGCCCGGCCCCATAAAGTATGTTACATTAAATGCAGGCAGCGCCACTTCTAGTCGGCCCCGTCACCACAATGTTGCTATCACTACCAAGTGATGTGGCATTACGCTTTACGCTTGGCATTACCAAGGGTTGGCACCAGCCAGAGCAGCTTTGAGACGAAGAAGAAGCGAGTTGATTTCGGCGACAGTGGGGCATCCCCGATTGAGGTGCCCCGGGGGCAAGGAACAAAACCCAGGATAGTCAAAATCCTGGGTTTTGGTCCACTTTAAAGTGGACCAATCACCAGGATTTTGCCTATCCTTGTAATTAGTCCTTGCCCCGGAGGTATACCAATTTGGGATGCCCAATTGTGTGAAACCCCCCAGACCCAGCAAGGGAAATTTGGAAAGGTAAAGGTAAGGGGTTTCCAGACAATCTGGAAGGGTTCACACAGTAGGGCATTCCAAATCACCTATTCGGCCAGCCGTTGAGGTAATTGGTCCATTTTAATGAGAGTGCATACCCCCAGCATGCCAGAGCCCAGAGATGTCAGTGCCACAGCTAAAACAAAAAAAACAAAAGAATATGGTACTTACCGCACAGAGATGATCAGTCTTCCAGCAGTCGCCTCTTGCCTCCTCCTCACCTCTACTGTGTCCCACGACCCCGCCGGGCTGGACACACTGCTAGTCTGCTGATTATGCGCAGAGCCGTAGCAGCTTCTTCTCTCCCCGCCTGGTTGGGGACAGCGTGTGTGGGAACTAAGTTGGTGCAGCTCCGTCCCCTCCAGACAGGGAAAAAAAGTTGCACACAGGCCACACACCTCGCTGGCTGAGTCAGGCCAAAGAAGCGGCCGGTGGGTGAGAGGCTGTAGGAACAAAGTGCAAAGTGGTAGGCGAGTGGCTGCGGGGACTTCGCAGCAGTGGTCGGGGAGCCGCAGTCACTTCGGTGTGGCGGCCCGGGCTGGCAGATGGGAAGCAGCGGCCTACCGAGATTTGTCCCGGTATGCCCTACGGCCAGTCCGCCGTAACAGAAACTGTGGCACTCCCCCTCTATTCACTACAATGTAGCAGACGTGTCAAGACCTAGCACCCCACATCCCCAATCTCTAGGCTGTACCCTACTGTGACAGATGGAGCAAGGCAGAAAAACTGGCGCAGATTATACAGTCTGTCTGTGCTGTGAAGAAGGCGCAAGTCTTAGATTCTTCTCTATCTGACATACACATTGGCACTGTCTTAGATGAGACATAAAGTGACACAGTGCTCAATGGCGCAAAAATAATAGAAAGAGATCTTGTTGTTCCTGGGTCATTACTTCTTGTTTTTTTGTGGCAGTGCTGTTTTTGTGTTTGTGGTGCTGTTGAATAGCGATTTGAAGATAAAGCATGATGAACAGCTGGATTTATTTTTGCTTGGCTATTATTGGTTTGCCCATCAGCAAGCAAAGAACAGATGTAAGTGAAAGTATTGGGAGCACCCCATACTAGTAACCTGCAGGCCAGTTTGCTATGCTGTAGGGAGAGCTGCGGACACATTCGGACAGGTTTTCTATATACATGCGGATGTTTATTCAGAGGTAAGTTAACACCAGGCTAAAAAGGGTGGTAGGAGAAAACTGACATATGTTGTACCTGAGCGGTGCTTCCGCCGCAGGTGAAATAGAAGATTGTATTTAAAAGCCACAGTAGTGAAAGTTATTGTCAATGGCCAGGCTGATTCATTACTAACGCCAGGTAGCGACAGATGAGCGTCTGTAGAGCAGATTTCAGAGCACCCGCTAGTAGTCGCTGTGCTTGGCCATGGATCATTGTTTCAGAGCGCCTCAGTCGCTCTCCGGCATTGATGAATATGATATGTGAGTTGCTGTACTACGCTGTATGTGCACAAACCGTAACGCCAGCTCAGTGCGACTGACTCACACCACATTCATCAAAAAAACAGCCTCAAACATCGCTGGCACTCAAAATCATGTAATTGCAGCCCATAGCGCCAGACACTGTGTGATTATAGGCTGTTTTTGAACATATATCCACTAGTAACAAAGCGAAAACATGGAATTACATTGTTATAACATTGTAACATGAACACTTTAATACCAGACCTTTAAAGCGGACCTTCACCCTGAATATGAGCCTATCTTATATATTTCCCACACCCTGTACATACAGATTGCCCACATTAAAAATCATTCTACCTGCATCTACTGCATGCTATGAGCCTTTAAACATCCAAGATGGCGGCTCATGGGTCATCAGGCAGCCTGCAAACAGGAAGTGCCTTCTGACTGTGCTGCTCTGCATTCTGGGATTGCTGACCTTTCCCTGACCCCAGCTCTGTTCTGTCTGTGCAAAGTACAGCTAAAACCCGCCCCCCTGTACTTTATCCCACTCTCCTCTCCTCAGTATGTGTGATGCTTTTGAGTCAAGATGGCGGCGCCCGTATCCTAGAGTCCTGGACAGAGTTGCAGCCCAGTGAGAAAAAATAATATGTAAGTGACTAAAAACTTAAAATATATTAATTTTAGATGCTGGGGAATAGTTTTTAAGGGTTTGGGCTTTTCATTAAATCACGCTGAAGGTCCGGTTTAAGGACAACTCTGCATAAAAATATTATTTATCCAAAAAGTTTTTAAAAATTTCATTTTCTTGCCCAGAATACATGTCAGAAGTTTTGTGTTTTTTGTTAGGGAAAATAAAAAATTGGTAACAGGAAAGGGATTTAAGGATCGTCCATAGAAATGTAGGTAGCGACAGGTTAGACGTGGCAAGGATGACAAGGATAAATGCCGGCGCTGTACGCTGAGGCTGGGATAATGATGAATCGTACGCTACATGGTGTTGTTCTAGTCGCTCACCAGATTCAGCTTCATAAATGTGTAATTGTGCGCCGTCTCCGGGGTTCACCTGCCGCTACCTGACGCTACCTGCCGCTATCCCTTCACGAATAAGGCCCTTGGTCTCCTCCCAAAACAGGCCCTTCTTCTCCTGCTGCTTAATCAACGCCATTTTGAGAAACACTTCTGAACCAGGAGGAAAGGTGTGCTAATTTATCTCCAGATCAGAAGTGACCAAAGTTTGTAAAAACATGGTGCATTCATTTCTCCCTATGTTCCCACAGCTTTGATGAACTTCTCAGCCTAGTGTCTGTCCATCTCTAGCAAGATGACACTGGACACCGCCGCTCAATTTTGGAGAGACTCAGAGGCCGATTCATTAATAGCGGCAGGTAGCGACAGTTGAGTGACTGTAGCAGTATTTTCACAGCGCCCGCTAGTAGTCGCTGTGCTTGGCCATTGTTCGGTACTTGATAGCGACTGAGTCGGTGTGCAGTAATGTTGAATACGGGGTGACGAGTCGCTATTTGACAGGTTCCGCGATGTATGGGTGCGCATGATAGCGACTGGTCAGAGCGACCGGCTCCCACCACATTCATCAAAAAATCACGCTCAAAAAATTCTCGCGCTGTGAAATGCATGTTTAAACCCCAGAGCACTGGCGGCGATGTGTTAAAAGTAGTTTTTTAACCCCCAAACCACCATATTTTTGGAAACCAAAAAAAAAAAATTTTTTAAAGAATTTAGTAATATGAATACATTAATATCAGACCTGTAATATCAATTCTGTACATTTTTTTTTTTTTTTTTTACCTCAAAAAAATTATCTAACATGGCAGAAGTGGTCACAGAATTTTTCACATTTAAAAAAAAAAAAAAAAAAAAAACAATAACAATTAATTATGAATATTTAAAGATTGTTCCATTGAAATGCATTGGAGAGCGCCAGGTAGCGAGAGGTCATACCTGTCGCTGTTCAAGGTCGGACGCTGGCGTTGTGGGGTGAGGCTGGAATAATGATGAATGATTCGCTATCTGGCGCTCTGTCAGTCGCTAAGCAGGATTGGCTTGATAAATGTGTGATTGTGGTGGGGAGACGGCGTTCTCGTGGCGGTGCCCATCATTACCGGTCGCTCACCAGTCACTACCTGTCGCTATTCCTTCATAAATAAGGGCCTCATTGTTACACTCAGGTAAGTGACACTTCTTTTTCCAGCAATGCTTTGCAAGATGCATTTTTTTATGATGGCATGGGTCATAAGTCTGCACTACTGTGTACCATACCAGTGCACATTCAGCTCAGCCATGCCCCAACCAAAACAAAGGCCCTTTTTTAACAAGGGATAGCGCCAGGTAGCAACTGGTGAGCGGCCGGTAATGACGGTCACCGCCACAAGTACGCCGGCTCCCCACCACAATCACACATTTATCAAGCCGATCCTGCTTAGCGACTGAGAGAGCGCCAGATAGCGAATCATTCATCATTATTCCAGCCTCACCCCCACAGCACCAGCGAGCGACCTTGAACAGCGACAGGTATGACCTCTCGCTACCTGGCGCTCTCCAATGCATTTCAATGGAACAATCTTTAAATATTCATAATTAATTGTTAATAATTTTTTTTTTTTTTTAATGTGAAAATTTCTGTTACCACTTCTGCCATGTTAGATATTTTTTTAAGGTAAAAAAAAAATTAAAAAAAAATTTGTGCAGAATTGAGATTACAGGTCTGATATTAATGTATTCATATTACAAAATGTTTTTATAAACTTTTTTTGGTTTCAAAACATATGGTTGTTTGGGGGTTAAAAAACAACTTTTAACCCATCGCCGCCAGCGCTCTGGGGTTTAAACATGCATTTCACAGCGCGAGAATTTTTTGAGCGTGATTTGTTAATGAATATGGTGGGAGCCGTTCGCTATAGCCATTCGCTATAAAGCGCTCCCATACAGCGCGGAACCTGTCAAATAGCAACTCCTCACCCAATATTCAACATTATCGCACACCGACTGAGTCGCTGTCAACAACCGAACAACGGCCAAGCACAGCGACTACTAGCGGGCGCTGTGAAAATACTGCTACAGTCGCTCATCTGTCGCTACCTGGCGCTATTAATGAATCGGCCTCAAAGTTACCAGAAAAAGAATCCCAAGTTAGCCAGCCACTCCAGGGAGTGCAATGTTGAGAAGTGTTTAACTACAGATTAAGCCAAGCCAAATGAATGGTCAAATGTGCATTTGGCATTTTGGCCAATAAGTGTCAGATATTCCCTAGACCACTGCAACTTAATGTGGATACAGCTGAGGAGGACATGGGGCCTGCTTGTGTATTGCACAATTATGTGAAGCAATGTGATGGTTTCCAGATGGAGGACACTGTTAGTTAACCAACCATTGCAGGCGGTAGACTGGCCTATATTGGGGGGGGGGGGGGGGGGGCAGATGCACATCATGTCATGTCAGTCAGGCAGGTATCTCACACACAATGTGCAACTGACAGGCACTACACTACAACAGCAATAGAAAGCATCAGCACAATCCGTATCAGGGGTGCAACCACTTACAGGAAGCCCAGGAGAACTTCTCCATCCCAAACGCATGTAGAGTGAAGGGGTTAAACCGGACCCTCACCCTGCAGAGGAGTTTATCTTATAAGTTTTCCCCATCCTGTTCATACAGATTGCCCACATTAAAAATCATCCCACCTGCACCTAGTGCGTATTCTGAGCCTTTAAACATCCACGATGGAGGCTCATGGAGCATCAGGCTGCCTGCAGACAAGTGTCTTCTGACTGTGCCGCTCTGCATTCTGGGATTGCTGTCCTTTCCCTGCCCTCAGTTCTGCTCTGTCTGTGCAAAGCACAGCTATAACCTGTCTGCTCTGTGCTTTACCCCGCTGTCCTGTCCTCAGTATGTGATGCTTCTGAGTGCCCATATCCTAGAGTCCTGAACAGAGTTGTAGCCCAGTGGAGGAAAGAATAAAAATAAGGGACTAAAAAAATAAAATGTATACATTTTAGATGATAGGGAATAGTTTCTAAGGGTTTAGGATTTTCATAAAATGATGCTGAAGATCCGCTTTAACTGACTACAAAGCAGGTAGGCCCCAATCCCAGAGAAAAGGCCCCAAACTGCAATAGAAAGCCTCAGCGCGACCCATAACAGGAGTGGAGATACACACACACACACACACACACACACACACACACACACACACATATAATACACACACACACACACACATATAATACACACACACTACACACACATATAATACACACACACACACACACACACACACACACACACACACACATATAATACACATACACACACACACACTACACACATATAATACACATACACACACACACTACACACACATATAATACACACACACACACACACACATATAATACACACACACACACACACACACACACACACACACATATAATACACATACACACACACACTACACACACATATAATACACACACACACACACATATAATACACACACACACACACACACACACACACACACACACACACACACACACATATAATACACATACACACACACACACTACACACATATAATACACATACACACACACATATAATACACACACACACACACACACACACACACACACACACACACACACACGCATCGAGTCGTGTGATTTCTGTGTAGTGTGTGAGTGTGTGTATTAATATGTTGTTGAATATTATGTTTTACAGAATGGCTTTCTCAACTTGTGCTGTCATTTGTAGTTACACTACTGTTGTCACTATTGTTTTTTGAGAATCATAAAATACCCTCTAGCTTTTTTATTTTTATGAATGCAATTTGGTATTACATTTTTAACTGATAAAATTAGCAGTAATAAATTAATATTAATCAGACCTACAACCTGATGACTGCATCACCCCCCACCCGCCAGGCACAACTGTATTAAACTTTTTATTTTACATGACTACAATTTCCCTTTAACCCATAACTGAGAGACTCTGGTGTGGCCCCTGGTGATACCCTGTGAACCCCGGGGTTCCTGAAGAGCATGGGGGCCATCGGCATGGGCCCGGTATTCCTCCGGCACCCCGACTATAGGGGCTGGTAGTCTGGCAGATCCAGAGGCCAACCTCTCCATCTCCGATCCCTGAGTTACCAGCTTCTAGGCCTGATGAACCAGGCTAACAGTCCAAGGGGAAAGGAGGGACACTCTATTTTTAACTAAACCACAAACCTTGTTCAACTGAGGGATGTGCAAGCCTGTCATATATAATCTGTTATCCCTCAGTATTAAAACACTATTGGATATTTATTATAAGTGAGGGGGTTCTATTATGCCATGGGGCCCAGGCATCCATAGTTATGCCCCAGTTCTTAAAGTGGACCAAAACCCACGCGATCGGCCCGGTAATCTATAAGATTCCAGGCCGATCGATTCCAAAATCGGGATGCCCCACTGTGTGAAAACCCCCAGGTTGCCCCGTTCACTTACCTTACTTCCTGGTCCAACGGCGCATGTGCGAGCTGTGGGCGCATCCCCACTCTTCCTCTAGCAGGCCGCATGCCCGCGCCAGGTATTTGTGAATGGCCGATGCGGGCACGCTCCCTGTTAGAGTCTAGCGGGGGATGTGGGCATCAGCCCGCTCGGAGCCGCTGGCCTTAGACGAGTGCGCTGATTGGATGAGCAGCTGGACATGCGGTGTAGGCCCGGGAAGAGGTGAGTTGCGCTTGGCGATCTGGGGGGTGCCCCAGGGGAAAGGACCAAAACCCAGGATAGTCAAAATCCTGGGTTTTGGTCCACTTAAATATGTGCTAACACTTTATTATAGGAGAAAAGAGATTAAAAGATGGCAAAAATTATATATGCATGCCATATATCATTTGTTATCACCCAGTATTAAAACACTATTGGATATTTATTAGGTGTGGGGGGTTTTATTATGCCATGGGCATTAAAATGTTTTTAGGAAGGATGGAATTATTATTTTTTTTTTTTTGCTCTGTCTGTATTAGTTTGTCTATCATAACATTAAAACACTATTGGATATTTATTATAAGTGAGGGGCCCAGGCATCCATAGTTATGCCCCAGTTCTTAAAGTGGACCAAAACCCGCGCGATCAGCCGGTAATCTATAAGATTCCCGGGCCGATCGATTCCAAAATCGGGATGCCCCACTGTGTGAAAACCCCCAGGTTGCCCTGTTCACTTACCTTGCTTCCCGGTCCAACGGCGCATGTGCGAGCTGTGGGCGCATCCCCACTCTTCCTCTAGCAGGCCGCATGCCCCCGTCATATGCGAATGGCCGGTGCGGGCACGCTCCCTGTTAGAGGGTAGCGGGGGATGTGGGCATCAGCCCACTCGGAGCCGCTTATTATAGGAGAATAGAGATTTATTATGCCATGGGCATTAAAATGTTTTTAGGAAGGATGGAATTTTTTTTTTTTTTTGCTCTGTCTGTATTAGTTTGTCTATCATAACATGTGGCATTAAAGCGTTACATATTAATATCAGTTGGTTCCAGCAGCAGTTGCCAGTAATCCAGAGGTGAGGGTAGAAGCAGTATGTAGATACAGCAAACAATGGCAGGATGTGGCTCCAGTCACATTTACAGAGGCAAGCTTTTCATTTAGCAGAACATAGTCATTTGCGTGGTAGCATTTTACAAATTAGATTGAGGACTACACAAGTAGTCAGGGTAATGAAGGGTGAAATTAATTTTTCATGTCTTATAAAGAATGGAACTGGCTAGAGAGTCTCTCCCTGCTTCACTGTGACGCTGTGCGGCTGACCCAGCAATCTATAATACGGGGCACTGGGTAATAACTAACCTGTAATATGTATTCCCAGGAAGCTGATGATGGAGCTCACATTTCCTAACACCTACAACAAGGTTGCCAGAGAATTTCCTGATGATCAGAGAAATCATCTGTACCTTGTTTAGTCATTTATATATAGCAAGGGAGGAATATATATATATATATATATATATATATATATATATATATATATATATCAGAAATGACTTCAGCTTGTGTTAGTTACTCCAAAATACTTGGGCCCTTATTTAAGAAGGGATAGCGTCAGGTAGTGGCTGGTTAATGAGAGGTAGCGACTGGTGAGCGCCGGACACGGCACGCAATTACACATTTATCAAGCAGAATCTTTTCAGCGACTGGGATAGCGCCATGTTGCGTCTGATTCATAATTTTCCCAGCCTCAGCGAACAGCGCCGGCGTTCAGCCTTGCACAGCGCAAGGTATGACCTCTCGCTACCTGCCGCTCTCCCATACATTTCAATGGATGAACCTTTTCCTCTCTTTAAACGGGGTTTTTATTTTTATTTTTTTTCCCAAAAAAATCACAAATAATTCTGTGACCTCTTCTGGCATTGAATAAGCAGTTTTTTCATAATTTTTTCATTTTTTATATATTTCCTCAGAAATGACAATACAGGTCTGGCATTAAAGTGTTCATGTTACAATGTTGTTACAATGTAATTCCATATGTTTTCGCTTTACTAGTTGATAGATGCTGAAAAACAGACTTTAAACACGCCGCCTCCTGCGCTCTGGGCTTCAAACAATAATTTTTCAGCGCCAGAGATTTGTGAGGCTGTTTTTTTGCTGAATATGGTGTGAGTCGGTCGCTATGAGCAGTCGCTAACATGCGCTCCCATACAGCGCTGTACTGGTCAAATAGCGACTCCTCACAATGTATTCAACATAACTGAACAGCAACTGAGTCTCTATAAAGTAGCGACCCACGGCTGAGCACTGTGACTACTAGGGGGGCGCTCTGAAAATGCTACAGACGCACATCTGTCGCTACCTGCTGCTAATGATGAATCAGCCTGTTTGATACCAAATGTGGTTTCCAACCATCTCTCAGTGCTGAATGTGCCTGTCATGGAAGGAAGGCTGGGACCCCTGGTCTAGAGATTCTGGAATGTTTTTTCTGCCAGTATGCCTATGAGAAGAACCCTTGACGTCAACAATTTATCTATCTCACTCACCTAACTGGAAAGGCTTCTTTCCTGGACTTTTATGCCCGGCTTCATATCAGTGGTGGCCTGAGGCTCCTCTGCTTACGTTCACCTGGTCCCACGATAGTGATCACTCCCCTGCAGCCCTAACATCTGAAGCCAAATACCACACTTCCACATTTCAGCCTGGATGGGGGCATGTGGGAGTGGGTGGCTTTGGGTGCCAGTAGCCCTTTAAACCGAAGCTTCACCATGATTTAATGAAAAGCCCAAACCCTTAAAGACCTATTCCCTAGCATCTAAAATGAATTTAATTTTTTAGTCACAAAGGCTCATAACATGCAGTAGATGCAGGTAGGATGATTATTAATGTGAGCAATCTGTATGTACAGGGTGTGGGAAACATATAAGATAGACTCGGGGAGGCTGATTTATTAATAGCGCCAGGTAGCGACAGTTGAGCGACTGTAGCAGTATTTTCACGCTAGTAGTCGCTGTGCTTGGCCTTTGTTCGGTTGTTGACAGCGACTCAGTCGGTTTGCAGTAATGTTGAATATTGGGTGATGAGTCGCTATTTGACAGGTTCCGCGCTGTATGGGAGCGCATGATAGCGACTGGCCATAGCAACCGGCTCCCACCATATTCATTAACAAATCACGCTCCAAAAATTCTCGCGCTGTGAAATGCATGTTTAAACCCCAGAGCGCTGGCGGCGATGGGTTAAAAGTAGTTTTTAACCCCCAAACAACCATATTTTGGGAAACCAAAAAAAACAAGTTTATAAAAACATTTTGGAATATGAATACATTAATATCAGACCTGTAATATCAATTCTGCACAAATTTTTTTTTTATTTTTTTCTTACCTTAAAAAAAATATCTAACATGGCAGAAGTGGTAACAGAAATTTTCATATTAAAAAAAAAATATATATATATTAACAATTAATTATGAATATTTAAAGATTGTTCCATTGAAATGCATTGGAGAGCGCCAGGTAGCGAGAGGTCATACCTGTCGCTGTTCAAGGTCGCTCGCTGGCGCTGTGGGCTGAGGCTGGAATAATGATGAATGAGTGACTATATGGCGCTATCTCAGTCGCTAAGCAGGATTGGCTTGATAAATGTGTGATTGCGGAGGGGAGCCGGCGTTCTCGTGGCGGGGGCCGTCATTACCGTTCGCTCACCAGTCGCTACCTGGCGCTATCCCTTGTTAAATAAGGGCCTTATTCAGGGTGAAGGACTGCTTTAAGTTAGATAAGTAGCCATTGCTGATATGCCCATCCCCCAATATGTACTGACTCCAGAATAATGCCACAGAAGACAGCTGCACACATATGCAGCAGATGCACCTCCACCAATGGGACACCTGCAGCGATACAGTGTGCAGCTGTTTGATGTCCCCCATCAGACAGAACTCAATGAGGAAAAGGAGACACTCTCCTAAGTGTGGGGCTCACAGGTAACACAGAGGGATGGGTGGAGGTTGTATCACTGAGCCATGAATAGATACTCACCTCTTCCTATCAGAGCTCCATCAAATGGAGACAGTAAAACAGCTGCACACACTTGCACTGTGCAGCTATTTCCTTTTAACCCATCGCCGCCAGCGCTCTGGGGTTTAAACATGCATTTCACAGCGCGAGAATTTTTTGAGCGTGATTTGTTAATGAATATGCTGGGAGCCGTTCGCTATGGCCATTCGCTGTCATGCGCTCCTATACAGAGCGGAACCTGTCAAACAGCGACTCCTAACCCCGTATTCAACATTACCGCACACCGACGGGGTCGCTGTCAACAGCCGTACAACGGCCAAGCACAGCGAATACTAGCGGGCGCTGTGAAAATAACGCTACTGTCGCTCATCTGTCGCTACCTGGCGCTATTAATGAATCCGCCTCCCCAGTGCCAGACCTGTAATGACAATTCTGCATAAAAATCTAAAAAGTCTAAAAAGTTTCTAAAAACATTTGTTTGCAGCCAGGAGAGTTCACACAATGATATGAGCAAAAAAAATGTCATACACGCTGTTTAAACACAAGCAAATGAACTGCCATTGAAATATATAGGAGAGCGACAGTGAGCGAAAGGTAATACCTGGCGCTCTGGAAGCTAGAGCGCCGGCGCTATACGCTGAGGAGCTCACCAGATTTGCTTTCATAAATGTGGTTTTGTGTACTACCTGGCACTATCCCTTCTTAAATAACCCCCATAGAGTATACAGATGCAGCATTCTGCCCCCCCCCCCCCCAAAAAAAAAACACTTACCTGGCCCGCAATCCAGTGCCGATTGTCGGGAGATTCCAGCGCTGCTTGCCGCCATATTTCCATCAGCCAGGGGGCGCCGAGTACACGCTTAAATAGACAGCACCTGCCACCCAGCCTGGCCAACGGAAAGATGGCCTCAAGCAGCGCTGGATTGCGCCCTAGGTAGTTTTTTTTTTTAATCCAATGCCCCACCCTGCTTCAGCACTAGGGGAGGGGGGCAGAATGAGGGGGTATATAAAAATGGCCAGGCTGGGCTAGATCGGCCCTTTAATAGGTCAAAGCATTTAGACTAGTGTTTTTGTTTTGATGCTTTGCTAGACACCCGACTGGATTTCTGCTTTCAGATTAATAGCAAATTTTTTGCAGTCATTCTAAACATCTACAGCCACATGAGTCCAAACAGGTGTTAGCATGCTTTTCTTTAGTATTTTCAGGTGCCATGTTTGTCCCAGGGAATAAAAAAAAAGCTTTAAATGTTAACAAATGTTTTAATAATTAAAAAAAATCGTTTTATATTTTTCATCAAAAAATAATAAGCACATATGTATATGCTGCATGGACAGGAGCCTATTCATCAGCCAATGGGACAGGCAGAAAGGTAAGTTTTGAGACCGATCTGGGTGTTTCACACAATAGGATAGTTTGGGATGCCCCGGAAAAATAGGTTAATCAACAGGATATTAGAAAACCTCACCTCATTCAGTGTTCTTCCATAGGTACAGTTAATCCAACCACAGACAACTGTCAACACGCCCCACATGCAGTTAACTCCCAAACACACCGTTAACACGGACCTTCACCATGATTTATTGAAAAGCCCAAACCATTAAAAATGATTCCCCAGCATCTAAAATTAATATATTTTAAGTTTTTAGTCACTTACTTATTATTCTTTCCCCCACTGGGCTGCAACTCTGTTCAGGACTTTAGGATATGGGCGCCGCCATCTTGACTCAGAAGCATCACACTTACTGAGGAGAGGAGAGTGGGATAAAGTACAGGGGGGGTTATAGCTGTGCTTTGCTCAGACAGAGCAGAGCTGGGGTCAGGAAAAGTTCAGCAATCCCAGAATGCAAAGCAGAAAAGTCAGAAGGCACTTCCTGTTTGCAGGCTGCCTGATGTTCCATGAGCCGCCATCTTGGATGTTTAAAGGCTCATAACATGCAGTAGATGCAGGTAGGATGATTTTTAATGTGAGCAATCTGTATGTACAGAGTGTGGGAAACATATAAGATAGACTCTTATTCAGAGTGAAGGTCCGCTTTAACAGCTCTAACCCCCCCTCTGTTAACACCACCAAACATCCCCCACCCAATAAATCAATACCCAGCTGGCCCACACGTCTGTTAATCATCTCAGTCTTATCTGGCCATGGCCCCCATCACCCAGCTCCTTCCACTGACAGGAGCAGCGCCGATGTGCGCAAGGGTTTAGGGGCCGGGGCCTCGGGGGCTGGGCACTTGCACTACCAATGATTTTATACTCAAAGTGCTTGGCAGCAACCTGTGATTGTCCCGCTCAATCGTGACATTTGGCGGGTATGATTACTTATATAGAGGGTGAAAAAAATCTACAAATAATAACTTAAGATATATAATCAGTGGCGGGCTTACCCACCACTTAACCTCCGCAAATGCATGAGGCACCCACCTGCCAGGGCCCCCCACATTGTCCCCTGGGCATCTCCCCACGCCATCAGAAGTTTCCCTGTTGCTCTCCAACTGTGTTCAGTAGTGGGAATAAAACAGCAGCGGGGGGAAGGGGAGCCTGTCAAGAGTGTGTGTGTATCTGTGTATGGACTGTGCATGTGTATAGGGTGTGTGTATCTGTGTCTAGACTGTGCATGTGTATAGGGTGTGTGTATCTGTGTATAGACTGTGCATGTGTATAGGGTGTGTGTATTTGTGTGTGTATCTGTGTATGGACTGTGCATGTGTATAGGGTGTGTGTATGTGTGTGTGTGTATCTGTGTATGGACTGTGCATGTGTATAGGGTGTGTGTATCTGTGTCTAGACTGTGCATGTGTATAGGGTGTGTGTATCTGTGTATAGACTGTGCATGTGTATAGGGTGTGTGTATTTGTGTGTGTATCTGTGTATGGACTGTGCATGTGTATAGGGTGTGTGTATGTGTGTGTGTGTATCTGTGTATGGACTGTGCATGTGTATAGGGTGTGTGTATCTGTGTCTAGAATGTGCATGTGTATAGGGTGTGTGTATCTGTGTCTAGACTGTGCATGTGTATAGGGTGTGTGTATCTGTGTATAGACTGTGCATGTGTATAGGGTGTGTGTATTTGTGTGTGTATCTGTGTATGGACTGTGCATGTCTATAGGGTGTGTGTATGTGTGTGTGTATCTGTGTATAGACTGTGCATGTGTATAGGGTGTGTGTATCTGTGTATAGACTGTGCATGTGTATAGGGTGTGTGTATTTGTGTGTGTATCTGTGTATGGACTGTGCATGTGTATAGGGTGTGTGTATGTGTGTGTGTGTATCTGTGCATAGACTGTGCATAGGGTGTGTGTATCTGTGTATAGACTGTGCATGTGTATAGGGTGTGTGTATCTGTGTATAGACTGTGCATGTGTATAGGGTGTGTGTATTTGTGTGTGTATCTGTGTATGGACTGTGCATGTCTATAGGGAGTGTGTATGTGTGTGTGTATCTGTGTATAGACTGTGCATGTGTATAGGGTGTGCGTATGTGTGTGTGTATCTGTGTATGGACTGTGCATGTGTATAGGGTGTGTGTATGTGTGTGTCTGTGTATCTGTGTATGTGTATAGGGTGTGTGTATGTGCGTGTGTGTATCTGTGTATGGACTGTGCATGTGTATAGGGTGTGTGTATGTGTGTGTCTGTGTATCTGTGTATGTGTATAGGGTGTGTGTATGTGTGTGTGTATCTGTGTATGGACTGTGCATGTGTATAGGGTGTGTGTATGTGTGTGTCTGTGTATCTGTGTATGTTTATAGGGTGTGTGTGTATGTGCGTGTGTGTATCTGTGTATGGACTGTGCATGTGTATAGGGTGTGTGTATGTGTGTGTGTATCTGTGTATGTGTATAGGGTGTGTGTATCTGTGTATGGACTGTGCATGTGTATAGGGTGTGTTTATGTGTGTACGTGTGTGTGTGTATCTGTGTATGTGTATAGGGTGTGTGTATGTGTGTGTGTGTATCTGTGTATGGACTGTGCATGTGTATAGGGTGTGTGTGTGTGTGTGTGTGTGTGTGTACCTGTGTATAGACTGTGCATGTGTATAGGGTGTGTGTATGTGTGTGTGTATCTGTGTATAGACTGTGCATGTGTATAGGGTGTGTGTGTGTGTGTATCTGTGTATGGACTGTGCATGTGTATAGGTTGTGTGTATGTGTGTGTGTGTGTATCTGTGTATGGACTGTGCATGTATATAGGGTGTGTGTGTGTGTGTGTGTGTGTGTGTGTACCTGTGTATAGACTGTGCATGTGTATAGGGTGTGTGTGTGTGTGTGTGTGTGTGTGGCAGTATGTAGACCCTGTGTAGCCAGGCATAAATGGGAGTCCATCTGCTGCCTGACTCATTATTTAGATTTGGGGGGGGGAAGGAAAATAAGGGATATCACAGTATTGTGACTTCCTCTGTCTTTTTTTTTGAGGGGGGGGGGGGTGAATCAGCTCCTGTTTTCTTTATGTATTAACAAGGTTGTAGGACCTCTTATTTATGTCATATATTGAAGAGGGGGTTTGTGCCTCACCCTTTCTTTGGTTTAGTTGGGCGGGGGTACAAAAATTGGGGTGTTGGGCTGTTGAACTTATTTTGATTTTTTTATTTCTTCGTTGATGCATGATGGAAATGAATGTCAATTGTATAATATGTACAGAACAACAAACAAAAGAGAAAAGCAAGGTTTAGTTGGTAAACACCCCAATTTTTGAACCCCACCCAACCAAAGAAAGGGTGAGGGACAAACCCTCCTCTTCAATATATGGTTCATTATTTATTCTATACTATACTATTCTTTTTCATTGTAGATGTGACACAGTGGTGTTGCTTTCACACATCTCAAACGACAACTGTTTGTAAAGTGGAGCAAAGCCTGTAAGTCCAAACATCTGAGTTTTGGTTCGCTTTACTGGGATAGTCAAAATCCTGGGTGTTGGTCCACTTTAAGGTGAGATGCCCCCCCCCCCCAGACTGTCATATAGCGGCGGCACCGGCAGCTACCAACAACCTCATCACAAAGAGCATTCGTCCGCTTTAAGGAAACCTAGGAATGCTTGCAGGTATGAGGGGGCTCCACCCTGTCCTAGCCTCTATGACAGATGATCCTGCTCAGGTGTAGTTATAGTGCAGGATGGTGATGTGAGAGTTGGGCAGTCAGTGATTCTACCAATGGAGGAGGGCACACAGACCACAAAGGACTGCACTAATACACCTGAGCAGGATCATCTGCCATAAAGGCTAGAACAAGGAGCCCCCCCCCCCCATATCTGCATTAATTCCTAGGTTTCTTCAAAGAACATTCATTCTAAAAAAAACTGAAACTAAAGAACTTTGGGAGGACCTATCGCTCAGTACCAGGAGACACGTAGACAAATAATTATCCACCATGCGAATCAAAGTCCGCCTCCTGGTACTGTGGACCATATCTGATGGTGGTGGATGTGGCAAACAATTAAATAAGTTGCTGCACATTGTGGCCATGCTCACCCTCCCCTGTGAGGTGCTGCCGGTGACCCTGCTGCCTTGGCTCCTCCTCTGCTTCATGCTGCCAAGTAAGATGATGTTATCCTTATAGCAAGAATGGCGTTATACTTATAGTGGGGACCCCCCCCCCCCATATCTGCTTTCTTTAAAGAACATTTATTCTAAAAATTCTATTCTATATTCTATTCATTCTCTCTTTCATTGCTTACCTTGGGGCTGATTCAACACCAGGTGAAAATTTACATCCAGTTGTTGTATTAGCCCCAGGGTAGACAGTGAAAGTGAATGGCAGATTTCTCTGCTAAAAAAGGGGTGAGCTTTCTTACTTGGCTCTGAATCAGGTGCAATGTGGTAGTAGGAGGTTACAATTAACCAGTCAGGTGGTGGTGGGTTATCCCACTTTGCATTTTATATTAGGGTACCCATTCGATTAATATATTAAACCCCTCCCACTAGAAAAGTCAAGAACTGCAAACTTTAACCCACTAGGAGGGACCAGTGACAAAGGTTGGTTACCTTTTTTTAGTACAAATACAATGGGGAGTAGTATATATAAATGAACATAGTAAGTTCTGTTGGCCAACAGGAGGTGGCGCTAGCACAGTTGTGGAACGCTAGGAGACCTTTTGATCCCCATACCATATAGAGACAGTTTTAGGTTTATTTTGTGTACTAGATATGACAAAACACCAGTTCGTCTTCAAATAGATTTTATTTAAAGATGAAAAATTACATTTGGCTTTTTGGACAATGAAAGGTGGGGATCCGGCACTTCCCAGAGTGCTCAATAATATCACATCATGTCTGCAAATGAAATATAACATGAATCTGGAGCAAGGATTTATGGTGGCAGAAGAAGGCTCAATGGCCACTGTAAAAATGCAGCACTTGTGCACCTAAGACAGAGAGGGGAGGTCAAGTCAAGGTTAATTACATTTCTTTGCATTAAGCAGAAAACATGGCATTCCTTAAATAGTTCAAGCATAATAAAATAGATTGCAGTCCTGGCACAGGGAAGTAGTGATCAATATTTCCCATATAATGAGGAGGAAAAACACTTCTTCAGAAAGGCTTAATTAGAACAGCATGACAAAAACAAAATGGGGACTGAATAGCGGAACAAACAATCCCAGCTAACACAATTAGAACTCCGATTGTTCGTTAAGGATTTTCATAATGTAATTAGCCCCCTAAACAATATCGTACAATGAGTTTAGGGAAGCTATGTTTAGAATGTCATTCATAAGGACTAGAAAGGCAAGAGTTTCGAAATCATCTAAAATAAAAAATCCAAAATAGCCCAAGATCCGGAATTCAGTTTTTTTGGCGTATTGAAAGCATTCTTGTGAATGGGCTTTATTACTGGCCAGCTCACTCCTCCTACAAACCACAGAGAATGATGTTCTACTGAACTGTGGTGGGATTTACTAAAGAGGAAGGCTGGGTAAGCCAGACAGTGATCTTAGCATACCTCATTACTCCTTAATAAACAGTCACATTAAAGATCATTGTGAATACATTTTGTGAATAAAATTGCCCCATGAATCTGCAGTGAACTAGCCTTCTTCTTGTTTGACACATTGATGCTGTAATTGGGACATGAGCATGGCCTCATGCGGGGAAAAATAACTATCCTGTGTTCTTGAATACGGTTAAACAGACCCATTGAAGTTTGGGTTTGCCGAATTCGGACGAACTTGCCCTTAAAGTTCGGTTCAGGTCCTTGGACTTTACCTGAACCCCATTGAATTCAATGGGGGCCCAAATTTGGGGGCCCAGAAATGACTGTAAAATGGGGGTAGTAAGGGCTAGAGGGCTGCAAATCGAGGGGAAAACCAGGGTGATTGCCCTGAATAAAATGGGATAGACGGGGGGAAAATACTCAAAACAGCAACAGAAAACAAAATGTCAAAAACATTTAAATATTAGTTTGTTACTGGTGTGGGTGGCCAAATGGAGGGGGTAACACCTGGGCAATTGCCCTTTACAAAATGGGGTAGGGAAAGTACTCAAAATAATAACAGAAAACAAAAAGCATTAAATAAATACCTATATAAATGCATCAATCAAAATACAAATAAATGAATACATAAATAATTAATAACACCAATAAATATATAAATAAATTCATTCAATATTACAAATTTTACAGATTTCACAGAGGTTGGGGGAGGGGTTGGAGGTGGATGTGGCAGTGCAAGCAGACGGGGAGATGGATGTGACGGTGTAGGTGGAAGACGAGGTAGAAAACATTTTAAACACTAACTCAGGTGCTGGCACAGCCAAGTCCTGTGGGATCCACGCCTGGTTCATCTTAAGGAATGTAAGCAGGTCCACGTTGGCTTTGGATAGGCAGATCCATCTGTGGGTGATGACACCCCTTTGGTGCTAAACACACGTACTGATTGGACACTTCCCGCAGGGCAGGCCAGCACCTCCAAGGCATAGAGGGCAAGCTCTGGCCACGTGTCCAACTTAGCGCCCCAGAAATTGAGGACCCATCGCTCAGACCAGGAGACACGTCAACAAATAATTATCCACCATGAGAATCTGCCTCCATATCCGATAGTGGTGGATGTGGTGAACAATTAAATATGTTGCGCCACATTGTGGCCATGCTCACCCTCACCTGTGGGGTGCTGCCGGTGACCCTGCTGTGTTGGCAACTTGCTCCTCCTCCTCCTATGCTTCATGCATGCTCCTACACTGCTTTCTCTCCACCCAAGTGGTTTAAGCAAGTGGATACTCCACTAACAATTGTTATTCAACAGCAGTGACACCCAAGTGGCCTGAACTAGTGGACACTCAATTACTATTAATTATTAAACAAAAAAGAGCCTTATGCGGCTCATGTGGCCTGAACCAGTGGACACTACACATTTTTTTTTTCAAAAGAGCCTGATGTGGTTTGAACAAGTGCAAGTTCATTGTTATTAAACAGCAGTGACCCTTAAGTAGCCTGAAAAAGTGGGCTCTCCACTAACACTTGATATTAAGCAGTAGTGACATCCAAGTGGTTTAAGCAAGGAGATACTCCACTAACAATTGTTATTAAACTGCAGTAACACCAAAGTGGCACGAGCAAGTGTATACACCACTATTACTTGATATTAAAGTGGACTGAAACCGAGCCGGATCGGCCCGGGAATCTACAAGTGGACACTGCATTACTATTTGTAGTATTTGTAGTGTGCTTAACAAAAACCTATCTATTCCTCACTCCAGCCACTGACTCTAAACAAATGTCCTGACAAGGACAATCCTCAGCAACAGCCAGCAACCTTTTCCTATCTAATGCTGAGCGCCAGCGAGATCGTCGGGACACGGACTCTTTTATACGGCTTTATATACAGTGGGGTCATGTGTCCTGTCTGGTTGCTAGGGCAGGAAGAAGGTTGATTGGCTGCTGTGCAGGGTTCTGGGTTCGGGCAGAACGGGGAACACAGTTTGGCATGCTCATCCCTAGTCTGGAAGAATTCCTAGTGAACAGCACTGCTTTGGGGCCAGCTGGGCTCTCTTGCTGATTCTAACACAGTCCTTCCACTTCCTTCCCCCAGCCCCTTCCCCTATACCTGACCCCACTGTACCCCTAGCCACATAAAAAAATGAATTTACCTTTTTGTAACTCCTGCTGTAGTCAATTTTAAAAACAAAATGTCATCTCACAGAGCTGCAGGCCATCTGCAAATAGTATGTTTCCTTTTGCTGTGCATTGTGGGGTTATATCAGTTAAATTCAGGCAGCAGCACAGCTGGGATGCTGGGAGAGGAAGCTCCAAAATGGCAGCCACCGGGAGAAAATCTGTGAGCTGTCGTTTCAGTTTTGAGTGGGTGCAGGAGCAAATGAGGGTGCTAACAATGACTCTATGCCAGCTCTGGGTGTAAACAGCATTCTATGCTGTTCATTCATATCCACGACCTAAAGCGCTGAATGCCTAGACATGCGCCAGTGAGAGGTGTATACTAGGGGCATCCCAAATTGAGTTGCTCCCTACATAAGGGGGCACATGTAGGCCAAATCATTAAAAGGGTTTTGGTCCAATTTTATTAGATTCATTTTATTGCTTAACCATTTTTTAAAACCATGGCCTCGATTCAATAAAGGTAGAAAAAAATTCTCATGGTAGTAAAAAATTCAATTCATGAGGAAAAAGCCTGAGAATGTAACTGTTACTGAATCACTAGATAAAAAGACAATGAAAGTCAATGGCAGCTTTTACTACAGTGTAGAAAGAGTAAACAGTTCTCTCCTTTTTAGGCCTAAAAAAGTGCCATTGAATTTCATTGTTTTCTTATCTTGTGATTAAGCAACAGTGATATTCTCAGGCTTTTTTCTCATGAATTGAATCTTTTACTACCATGAGAATTTTTTTCTACCTTTATTGAGTCGAGGCCCATATATTTGTGTTTATAGTGCCAGTGGTTTACCTCTTAGATGCCTCGATCGATTGGTAATACAGTCATCACGATTGGCTAATTAATGCATTGTTCTCACTACAAAATCATTTCCTTTGGAACATTTAGAAGAGCCCATAGAAAGGCTTTTATCATCATTACTATTACAGAACTGAGCTGCCGAGCACATAACAGCAATTATCATAATGTTCTTTAGTAAATGTATTGTCACATCTTGCTACGAACATACTCATATAAAGCACTCTTTTTGAGCGTATTCAAATCCTAAATTGTCACCAGTGTATTCAAATTCCTAAGACCTAAATTGTCACCAACCTAATGACATAAACACTTACACTAAGGTGTTTGTAATAAGTGCTGCAGTAAGTAGGGGATCTTCTTTTAAAGATATGAAGGGAACGACCAGATTTTTCACACTATAAGAACCACCCAGGTCCTAGAGGAGGAAAAATCGGAACCAAAAAATGTGCTAAAATACCTTCCTCCCAATCACCCCATTACAGACAGTGTGCAGAATCCCCCCCCCCCCCCCCCATTACCTGTAGACTACCTGTATATCTAATATGATTGGTTTGTGCCGCCATGTTGATTTTTTTAATACTTTCATTGGTGGCCCAAGGGGGTGCTTAGCCAATGATTACATGTATTTAAAAAATAATGGCATACACCATCCCCATCCCTACTGAACCACCAGTCAACCTAGTTTCCTCTAGGTGGTGCTGCCTGAGGCAGTGCCTTGCCTGCCATTATTACAGGTGCACCCCTCAGGGTGGTTCAGGCAGGGGCAGCTCCAGGGTTATGTGGGCCCTTGGGTGACACAGTCTCAGTGGAGCCCTTGTGATGTGTGTCACCTTTTGAATCGCAAGGTCTCCCATCCTGAAAGAAAGAAAGAAGGAGAAAAATTGTGAATGAAAAACATAGAAAGAAAGAACAGAAGAAGTAAAATAGGAAAAGGAAAGAAAGAATAAACAGAAGGAAAGTCAGAAAGAAAGCATAGAAGGAATAAAAGAAAGAGAAAGAATAGTAGGAATGGCAGAAAGAAAGTCATAAAGAAAGATTCGCAAGAAAGAGACAAAAAGAAGGAATGACAGAATAGAAGGAATAAATAGAAAAAAATACAGTATTAAAGTAGGAATGAAAGAATATTTAGAATTTTTTTAAAATAAGAAAAAAATGACAGAGAAAAAGAAAGGATCTCAAGCTGACCTGTCTGCCCCAGGCTGACAAGTGCCTAGCCCTGGTTATTGCTCAGCCCTGTTCTCACCTGGTGCCTAGGTGTAAGTCAATGATCCCACCCTCTCCTGGGAAGAGGTGTGACACATGGTCAGCATTTCAAGTTAGGAGCAGGGTCCCTGGCACCTGCCCAGGTAAGCCCAGTGCTGACGCCAGCCCTGGGTTCGGGCATCCCCCTACTGTTATGCAGGTGTGAAATCCCTCCTCTGGAGACACACACACACACACACACACACACACACACACACACACACACACACAGTGCCTAGGGACTATCCATTTTTCTAACATGGTTTCTGCAACCTGGGTTATTAATAATAATATATTGCAAAATCTTGGCTGGGAGAATATTGGGTCCCTCTCATAATGTACATTTCCACCACATGGCAGAATCTGGCATAGAAGGTGCTGGTAGGAGAAGACCCAGCACTGGAGATGGCAGCAGAAGATCTGGGATTGGAGCCAGTGTTGACAGCAGAAGGCCAGGGATCATTGGAGTGATGGGCGCAACTTCTGCTTTCTCTCCACCCAAGTGGTTTGAGCAAGTGGATACTCCACTAACAATTGTTTTTAAACAGCAGTGACACCCAAGTGGCCTGAACAAGTGGACACGCAATTACTATTGGTTATTATACAAAAAATGCCTTGTGGCATGATCCAGTTTGTTTTTCAAAATAGTCGGATGTAGTGGAAACTAACACTTGTTATTAAACAGCATTGACGCTTAAGTAGCCTGAACAAGTGAGCTCTCCACTAACACTTGTTATTAAACAGTAGTGATAACCAAGTGTCACTATACGTAGCCAGTGGTAACAGCAGAAGACCTGTTATCAGAGGGGGTGGCAGCTGCAGGACTGCAGCAGGATCCAGGGGCTGCATCACTGGATGCCTGCAGTGCTGGTTGGGCCAGCTGGCCTAGGGGATTGCCAATCGACCATAAGGAGCGGGTGCACTGCAATATATTCACTACAAGATGTCTATGGGCTACACTGTGATCACAAGGTGGTACGCACTGCATGCAGCGATTCCCAAAACAGGACAACGCATTGCACTGATTTCAGTAAGCACAGTTCCCTACATGGAACACAGGAAGAACGACCTGTGGGCCTAAACTGACCAGATGTCCCACTTTCGATGGGATAGTCCTACTTTGAGGCCCACTGTCCCCTCTGAAAACTCAGGAAATACCTAAATGACCCATTTTGCTGACCCACTTTGCTGACATGGGAAAGACTACCCCACTAAATGCAGAATGCTGGATGTCTGGAGAATTTACAACTGCTCTGACTATTTGGTTGAATGGTGGCAGTGGAATGCATGGACTTTTGAGCATTGGTTCAATCACCAACATCTTTTATGGACCAAATATTCCTGTGACCGTAATTAAGCCACACACTAAACTACACCCCTACCACGTCCATCAACCACACGCTGGTCCACTTTGAGGACACCAAAAAATTGTCAGTTTATGTGGGCCGCACTGCTCTTGGGCTGCCTCCCAGCACACAGCTAAGGTTACCAACTGGTCAGTATTTTTTTTTTGCATTACTGGTCACTGGACTGGCCGTGCTGGTATTTGTTTTGAGCATAGGAAAAGTTTACTGGCAATTAAAAATACCAGTAAAAAAACAAATACCAGCACGGTCAGCCCAGAGGCCAGTAAAGCAAAAAGAAAATACTGTCCAGGTGGCAAAATTACACACAGCTCATCTAAATACTAAAGTGTGAGTACAGTTGTTGATAGGGATCCGTGATGATTTTGGCCCCAGTCCGCATTTTTTAAACACCAGCCATGAAACTAGGAGATGCTCAGCTTTTTATTTAGTAAGCTAGTTGTGATTTCTACTGAAGTCAGGATAGGTGTAAACAAAGTAACATTTACAAAAGCTGAGCTTGATTACATGTTCTACTTAGTTCCATTTCCCAGGATACATTTGAAGAGCTAAAATGCCTTGAAATTATTCTAAAACTGTAATTACTCAGTGAGGTCAAATGGATTGATCATATTTATAGAATCCAGCCCTCTGTGCAAAGAGAGCATTGAGGCTGAGGAGGTTATTTAAGAAGGGACAGCGCCAGGTAGTGCCTTGTAGCTGCAGGCAGCTTCTGGTGAACACTGGGCGCTGTACATGAAACCACATTTATGAACGCGAATCTGGTGAGTGACTCTAACAGCGCCATGTAGCGTTGGATGTATTATTACAGGCGGCTCAGCATATAGCACCAGCGCTCTAGCTTCCAGAGCTCCAGGTATTACCTTTCGCTCAGTGCCGCTCGCCCATACATTTCAATGGGCGTTCAGTTGCTTGTGTTTTAACAGCGTGTTGCTATTATTTTTTGCTCAAATCATTGTGTGACCTCTGTGGCCCAGGTAAAAACTGGGGTTACCTAATCTCTCATAGAAAACCCTGCATAACACAGCCTAGCTGCATAATACATTACAGCAATGCCGGAGTTAACCACTAGAGGCTGCTGTGGGAGAGTGACATCATCAACAGAGGTTATATAAGAGCTGACACGTTCTAGAAGAGTCAGTCTTATCAGAGCTGTTGTCGAGAGATGATGTATTGAGCTGAGATAACATGGATTGCTGAGAGAGAGAGCCATGGAGATAGCCATGCAGAGGAGTCTGTAGTGAGCAGTACAGAATGGAGCCTACTAACCCTTTTGAGGAAGGAGAGCTACCACTACACACAGGAGAAAGAGCTACAGTGTGCTGAGCAAGACAGAGAGATACCACAGAGAGACACCCATGTGGGCCTAGGAGGAGCAGAGAGGAGTGTACTGAGGACCAATACATACAAGGTACCAGTAGCATAGTCCCAAGCCCCTAGAGTGACCCCGGGATCCTGTGAGCCTGTTTGCTATTTATGCTGAAGTACTTTGATGATTGCTGTTGCTGAAGTGGAAGTGTGGTTGCTTCAAATAAAGTTTGGAACGACATTTGCAGTGTGTGGTGACTCCACCTGGCCATATCCCAACCATCCCTCAAGATTCCAAGAACACGTGACAGCTCGCCCCGCATGTCAGCCGGCCCTGGTGTGGCGTGTGGGTTACAAAATTTGGTGGCCTGTATGGGGATTTTGAGCGGACTTGGGATACCCCAGTAACTCTTAAAGTGACAGTGCGCGGGGACGGAAACTGCTGCACAGCGTGGGAGTGTGTTTGACTAACCTGAAGTGAAGGTGCCCTAGGCAACCCAAGAGGGAGACTCCGGGGGGCTTGATGTGGGTACAGGGCCCTAACACCCAGCAAGGAACTAGGAGCAGCGCGAGGGGTTAACTGTGTGCAGAACTGTCGGCGCCATTTGTCAGGTAACTGCGCAGCTAACAGTCAACTGCACGTGCTGGGCGGAGATCTCGTCAGAGCGAGATGCCCAGGCAGCAGGGACAGCCTAGAAAGAGCGCGAAGATGCTGTAACAGATTGCCAGCCCGCCTTCCTGTATGTGATTTGCCGTCTATCAGCCCTCACCCAGCAGCGTCATCATTGCCTTGTGTTTGAAAGTAAAAACGCACCTGCCTTAGAGACTTTGAAATTTCCCAAGCACAGCGCAGTTCCCCAGCGTAGCAACTCTTAACTTGACACTTAGCACAGCGCAGCACGTGCAATAAAGCCAGCATTACTGCCTGCTCATCTAACCGCAGCTTGATACAGAGACTCTGAATAAAGTATTAAGACATTTGTGAACATCTCAGCTAGCAGCGTCTTAAAGAGACAGTACACGGCTATTGCATATTTGAACTGTTTGAATTGTAAAGTGTATTACTTGGCAAAGGAAATAGAAATGGATGTGCCACAACAGTTAGAAGCTATTAGTGCCTCCCTACTGCCATTAACCCATGCAGAACTGATTTCAGTGGCAACGTTTGTTAAAGTACCCAGTGAGAGACTTTCCCATGCACGCACCGGCCAACATCTGACCGCAGCCATTAATGCAGTGTTAGATGAGGTGGAAGAAGGTGAGGAAGAGGAGGTTACCATTGCCTTTTTGCTGAAATTAGCCTAGTTTATTGCAACCTTAGGGACTGGGATAGAAGAGATAGGTCCTGAGCCAGCAGAGGAAAGACCCTTCCCTAAGGAAGGTGCTGCAACAAGTACAAGAGCAGATACAAGCCTTACAACAGACTATGATGGAGTCAGCTACTTTTTTGGGCTCTAGTCATTCTTCTGGCAAGTCAAAGCCTGAAACGCCAGTAAAGAGAACCAGTCCTATGCGAGAGATCACCATTAGAAAATAATTCAGAATCAATGGCCAGATTGGAGTGCGAGAGCAAAGGGATAGACTGTCTTATACCAACCTGATCCACCAGATAGATTTGGGGGTTCACAAGGGGTACAAAGAGGAAGAAATCATTGAAGCCGTGGTGAAAGCCTTCAGTCCAGGGCTGCACCTCAGAAACATGCTGGAGATGAAGAACAATCTAACTCTAGCCCAGCTGAAAACTATCTTAAATGGACACTACAAAGAAGAAAGCACTTCTGATCTTTATCACAAATTGATCAATATTTCACAGGACAGCAAAGAATCTCCTCAAAACTTCTTGTTCAGAGCTATTGTGCTTAAAGAGAGACTGTTGTTTGCCTCCAGAGAAGACGACGCTGAAGAGAGATTTGATTCAGGTTTAATCCAGAAAAAGTTTCTCAGATCAGTCTCGACAGGTCTTTTGAGTGAAAACATCAAGTTCCTGCTTAAGCAGTATCTGGAGCTGCCTCACATTACAGATGAAGAGCTGACAATGATGAAAATAAATGATGCTGCCAGTCTTGAATCAGAGCGAGAACAGAAGTTCTTGTTGGAGGAAAGTGCATGATCCATTGTAAACTAGATGGACTGTCTTGTAAAGCTTTGTGGGACACCGGAGCTCAAGTCAATATCCTGAATGAAGACTGGAGGCGATGCCATTTACCTCACACCAGACTCAGGTCCGTCAATGATCTGGTAGGGCCTGGCCCACTCAGTGGTAGAGCTGCAAACCAAACAGTGATACCCTTCCTCGGATGGGTTGAAGTGACATTCCAACTGCACGCTAAGAACAGTAGACCTTGTGAACTGTTAGTACCTTCCCTGATCACCGGTGACAACGTGATTACAGAGGTGATCCAAAGAACAAAGACCTTTACTCCATTAGTAGACTCAGTGTCCACATCCTTTTCGTTACCAAACAGAGTAGCAGAGAGAGTTGTACAAGCATTGAAGAAGACAGAGACCACAGTAGCAGTCAGAGAAGTCAAGGTAGGCCTGCGTCCAACTACCATTCCTGCCCATACCACAGTAGGAGTGAAGTGTGGTGTCAGAGTCGGACCTAGATCAAGACCACAGCAGATGTTGTTTGTGCCAACAGATCCTGTACAGCTGCCAGAAGGAATCATTACAGGTGAGACTGTGGTAACTGTTCCTTATAGTGGTTTTGCAAAAGTTACTGTGTTAGTGATGAATTCCACAAGACATGACGTGACACTTGAACCTAAAACTTCTTTGGGACACCTAGAAGCTGTTAGAACTGTATACCCAGCTGACGTGAGACCAGTCCAATCGTCTTCTGATAGTACCAGCTCATCTCCCAGAGTGAACAACTGTCAACCTGAGAGAAGACCACCATCATCAAGAGAAAGATGGGATCCACCAGTATCCTTAGAACATCTGCGCCCAGAAGAACAAAGGATGGTGAGACAGATGCTGAGAGAAGAGTGTCATGCCTTCGCCAGAGATGACCATGATGTTGGTTGCATCCCTTCACCTGAAAGACACTACTCCAGTGACCAAGGGTTACCGGTCAGTGCCAAAGCCCCTGCACAAAGAAGTGAAAGAGTGCCTACAAGATCTCATCAACAGAGGATGGGTCCAGAAGTCCAATTCATCCTATTCATCTTCTATTGTTTGTGTCAGGAAAAAAGATGGAACTTTAAGGCTTTGCTGTGACTTCAGAGAGCTGAATCAGAGAACCATGCCAGATCGTTATCCTTTACCCAAGAGTCAAGACATGCTTGACCAGTTGTCAGGAAGTACTTGGTTTTCTGTCCTAAACCAGGGCAAAGTGTACCATCAAGGTTTCATTGAAGAATCCAGCAGACCATTAACAGCCTTTATTACTCCTTGGGGATTGTATGAATGGATCCGCATTCCCTTTGGACTCAGTAATGCTCCTGCAGAATTCCAGAGAAGCATGGAAACATGTTTGGAAGGTCTGAGAGATGACATCTGCCAACCTTACTTGGATGATAACCTCGTCCATAGCAAGTCATTTGCTGACCATGTGGAACATGTGAGAACCGTCTTACAGCGTTACCAGCAACATGGCATGAAATTGACTCCAAAGAAGTGTGAGTTATTCAAGAAACAAGTCAGATACCCCGGAAAGATTGTGTCTAGAGAAGGTTACACTATGGATCCAAGAGAAATTGCTCCAGTGGTGGCATTGAAGAACAAACCTCCATCTACTGTGGGAGAGCTGAGGAAGATCCTAGGTTTCCTATCCTACTACCGAACTTACATCCAGAACTTTTCCAAGATTGCATCTCCATTATATGCTCTCTTGGCAGGAACCCCAAGTGCTGTGACGCCAGAGGAAAAGAATATGAATCAAAGCAGAACTAAACCCAAAGGAAGATTTTCTGCTTCCGCCAACTTATCAACTGGACTTTCTGTCACCAGGAAGTATTGGAAGAACTAGTTGACTGTTTAATCCATCCACCAGTCATGGCATATCCAGATTCAATAGTCCATTCATCCTACATTGTGATGCGTCTCAAGTGGGACTTGGAGCAGTCCTATATCAACGCCAAAACAGCCAGTTGAGAGTTATTGGCTACGGGTCAAGAACATTGACACCAGCTGAGAAGAACTACCATTTACATTCTGGGAAGTTAAAAGTCCTAGCTGTGAAAGATTCAGAGACTACCTGTACTACAGTCCAGAGTTTATGGTCTACACAGACAACAATCCATTAACCTACGTCCTTATCACTGCAAAACTCAATGCAACTGGTCAGAGATGGGTTGCTTAACTTGCTGATTTCAACTTCAGTATCAAGTACCACCCAGGAAATGCAGATGTATTGTCAAGAATGCCCTTAGAACCAGATGACTTCATGCAGCAATGTTCTGAAGAAGTTGAAATGGAAGACATTGTAACTACCATCCTCTTACAGTGGAAGAAACTGTGAAGGATCTAGAACAGAACTCTACCATTTCAGTTCGTCAAGAGAATGCGGTTGCTTGAAAGATAAACGCCCTTACAGACCAACAAGAGCACCCATGGGAAACATCACAACAACTTACCCATTCGAGATGGTGTCCATAGACTTTCTGCACCTTGACAAGTGTAAAGGAGGTTATGAATATATCCTCGTTGTCATGGATCATTTCACCAGATTTGCTCAAGCTTATCCAACTACCAACAAGTCTGGAAAAACAGCAGCAGAGAAGACCTTTAATGATTTCGCTCTGAAGTTTGGATTTCCAACCAAGCTCCACCATGATCAAGGAAGAGAGTTTGAAAACCAATTCTTTGCCAAACTAGGAAAATACTGTAGAATCCAGAAATCTCAACTCCTTACCATCCAGAAGGTAATGGACAAGTAGAACGCTTCAACCGTACTCTGCTGTCAATGCTAAAGACTTTGACCTCTGAAAAAAAGAGAGATTGGAAAAATTCCTTACCAAAGTTGGTGCATGCCTACAACTGTACCAAGAGTGACGCAACAGGTTACTCCCCATTCTATCTTTTATTTGGAAGATCACCAAGACTACCAATTGATATCATGTTTGATATTCCAGTTTCAGACACTTACAGAAGTTATCCTGAATATGTCCGTGCCTGGAAAGAACGCATCACTGAAGCCTACAAAATTGCTTCTGAAGGACAGCACAAAAATAAACAACACTATGATAGAAAATGTCATGGAGCAGAATTAACACCTGGAAGTTGTGTTCTCGTCAGGAGCTTACATGAGAAAGGTGGACCTGGAAAACTCAGATCATATTGGGAAGACAAAATCTATGTAGTTGTTAGAAGGAAAAGTGAAGACAGCCCAGTTTATGAAGTTAAACCAGAAACAGGAAACAACAAAACAAGAATCCTACACCGAAACTTGTTATTACCTTGTGACTACCTACCACCAGATAAACCTTCACCTGAAGTAAAAACTCAACCCAGAGCTTCAAGAAGAAAGCTACAACTTGAAGAACCACCTCTTCTAACAAACAACTCTCGTAGTTCAGATGAAGAAGATGTTACCTATGTTGTGAGGATGCCAACAAGAAGAGGTCATTATCACAGAACTAGGAGCCGGTTAGATCCTAAAGCTACAGTGTTTGTGCCCCAAACATCCAGAAACCAACGTTCAAGATTGGAATTTCTTCAGGACTTTGTTGAATTACACGAGTTAACAGTGGAAGAACCAAAATAAGATCCTGAACCAGCTGATCCAACCATGGACACAGAACTTGTTAATCCGGTAACAGCTGAACCAGAACCGGAAGTTGAACCTGAACCAATCCAAGAAGTTGAAACTGAGGTTACAGAAAATGAGGTACTACCAAGTAGAAACCCCTCTACTAGAGAAAGAAGAAGACCTATGACCATAACCTATGATACATTAGGTACACCGAGTGCCGTACCCAGAACTGTGAATCTGAAACTAGTTTCCTTACCTATTCACCAGGAAACCCAACCTGTGTGGTACATACCAACCACCTGTTTTTCAGAAGACTTTTGACTCTTTAAACCCTTTTTCTCAATACTTTTTGATGGACTAAGGACATTCAAATGTTCTATCACTTAGAATAGTCTTAGTTAGTTTCAACACTCAAGAAACTGTTTAAGGATTCATGCATTACTAACCAATTGCATTCTTTTCTCCTTCTTACAGGAAATTCTTTTTGAATGTAGTTAGCCTTTATAGAATAGAATGTTATTATTCTTACTGTTATAACCAATCGTTTAACAATATTTACAATTGTCCATGTGTTAGGCAACAACTTCCTTTCACCTAAAAAGAGACAGGTGCAAAAACTTACTTACTTAAGTAAATCTGGAAAACAAACTAAACCAGTTTAACTCGGACCTCTGAGGGTATACCAGTAACCACTCAGGCGGTCATAGTTCAAATGGGATAACAGCCCATACCAGACATAACTTTGGTCAAAACCAACCTGTCTACACCAGTTAACCCACTGATGTCGGGGACGACATTATTTTCAGGGGGGGAGAATGTGGCCCGGGTAAAAACTGTGGTTACCTAATCATAGAAAACCCTGCATAACACAGCCTAGCTACATAATACATTACAGCAGTGATGGAGTTAACCACTAGAGGCTGCTGTGGGAGAGTGACATCATCAACAGAGGTTATATAAGAGCTGACACGTTCTAGAGTAAGTCTTATCAGAGCTGTTGTCGAGAGATGATGTATTGAGCTGAGATAACATGGATTGCTGAGAGAGAGAGCCATGCAGAGGAGTCTGTAGTGAGCAGTACAGAATGGAGCCTACTAACCCTTTTGAGGAAGGAGAGCTACCACTACACACAGGAGAAAGAGCTACAGTGTGCTGAGCAAGACAGAGAGATACCACAGAGAGACACCCATGTGGGCCTAGGAGGAGCAGAGAGGAGTGTACTGAGGACCAATACATACAAGGTACCAGTAGCATAGTCCCAAGCCCCTAGAGTGACCCCGGGATCCTGTAAGCCTGTTTGCTATTTGTGCTGAAATACTTTGACGATCGCTGTTGCTGAAGTGGAAGTGTGCTTCAAATAAAGTTTGGAAAGACATTTGCAGTGTGGTGATTCCACCTGGCCATATCCCAACCATCCCTCAAGATTCCAAGAACTCGTGACAGCTCGCCCCGCATATCAGCCGGCCTTGGTGTGGCGTGTGGGTTACACCTCTCCTGGTTGCAAACAAACATTTTTAGAAACTTTTTTTACTTTTTATATTTTTATGCAGAACTGTCATTACAGGTCTGGCACTAAAGTGTTAATGTCACAGTGTTAAAACAATGTCATTCCATGTGTTTCGCTTTGTTACTGGTGGATATGTGCTCAAAAACAGACTTTAATCACACAGCGTCTGGCGCTCTATGCTATAGCGACCAGATTTAGAGCGCCGACGCTGTGTGTGTGTGGAGTGCCGAGAGTCAGTCGCACTGAGCTGGTGCTACCTCTTGCTCGCTGCTGTACTGGTGTTAAAGCGCCCAACACACATCACATTCATCAATGCAGACCAGGTTACTGCAGTGACTGAGGCGCTCTGTTACAGCACCCGATACCCGCTTACAGCATCTCCTAGCGGTCGCTCTAAGCGCCGCTATACAGACGTTTATCTGCCGATACCTGGCGCTAGTAATGAATCAGCCTCTGAATTAATCCAACCCACTAGACTGACCCATGTAAATATAAAATAATTAGTTAAATGAGCAACTAGTGATTTCTTATATAGGCCGTGAAATCCAGGGCCACCCATGCTGGGTATATTTTAATAGGCAAACACCATAATATAAAAGCCAGTTAGCAAGTATCCAGCAGATAAAGCAAATTAGAACAAATCAGACAAAGCCGCTTCATGTGTCCTCTTAATCCCAGCAGTGAGTGATAGTGAGAGGCGTGCAGATAGCCATGAAATCGGGGACATGATACGTCCTGGTGGAAAAAGCCATCAAAGTGGATTTGTTGTTAATTATGGCAGCACTGGAGGCAAACGCAGATAATCTAGTTAATGGGGTGTTCAGAAGTTTAATAAAATAATTTAAAAACAATTACATAGGAGCAGTTGGGTTTACTTGGAACCCTTAGAAGTTATGCTCAAGAGGCCCATGGTATGGATTTGGCGTCAAGGAGACAATGAAATGCAAGTAAATAGGAAGAAACTTCTATCAAGTTACTTTTAAGTTCTACAAATGCTGTTCTATAAAAGGAGAAATTCACAAGGAACAGTCTTTCACTCACAAAGGGCCACTCTGGGCAGAACAAAAGATAACTACGATACCTTGGATTCCCTGCACCACAGCCCTCTTCGGTCCAGATATTTGGTACTTACCCATTATGGAGATTTAACCCCAGGATCCACATGAAAACTCTGCTGGCTACTGGCATCTGGCTAAGGTGTGGAAGAGCAGACTGGGCTCCCCCACCTGTCTATGTCACAGGTAACAACAGCTCTATTTACTGTATACAGAAGGACCATGCCAGTGACTGCACCTGGGCTATTTCACACACACTAGAAGCCTGTAACTGAGATTCTCAGGGCAGGGAAGCCCCCTGGGTCTAGATATTCAATGCCTGCCCATTGCAAAGATTGAGCACTGGGATTCATGCACACCCTCATTTGCCTACTGGCTCAGTCCCAAATGAGTTATAAAGAGGAATAAAAGAGTGAAAAAGAAAAGAAAGGGGGAGTAGGATAGGGAGGAGAGGGGGGTTTCCAGGGGGAGTCCGCTCACCAGATGGCAATATAAAGCACCAACGATACCTCCTCTAACCTCAGATCATTTAAGTGCTAATGAAGGCTCAGGGTGAACATGGTTGCGGGTTGGGCTCAGGGGTCTGCTGAGGAGCCAGATATTATAAGCTGTTTAAATCTATCTGTCTTCCTAAAGAGAAACCATGGCGTCCATGTCTGTAAGAACTGTTGTGTGCTCTCGTGAATGGAGGCAGTAAGCTCCTCCATTTCCATTACATGATTGATTTCCCCGACCCAGTCCACTACGGAAGGGATCGCCCCGGATCTCCACAATCTCGGAACAATCGCCTTTGCTGCGTTAATAAGATAATAGCGACTTCTTGTAAGTCTTCAGAGGAACATCTGCCAGGTGCAAAAGAAACAAGGCGGGATCCCGGGCCACCGGGCGACCCACAATCTCCCCAGAGATTCCGGTTACAGATTGCCAGAAGGGCACAATCTTGGAGCACTCCCAAAATATATGGAAAAAGCTCCCAATTGCTTGCCGGCACCTCCAGCACTCAGCGGCATGGGTCGGGGCGAATCTATGTAGTCTCTCTGGGGTGTAATACCACCTTATGAGATATTTATAATTTGTTTCCTGTACCTTGGAGGAGATACACGTTTCGTGGGTTGCCAGGAAAACATATTTCCATTGTTCTGTCGTCAGCTGCCTGTCCGGGTCCCTCTTCCAGTCCGCACAGAAGCGGGGCATCTCCTTATCCTCAGAGGTCCCCAGGAGAGCGTATAATTGGGAGACCAATTTCGTGGGGGGATCCTGCGCTTTAGTCAATTGCTCGAAAGGAGTGAGAGTTCTAAGCAGCGCCTGTCTAGGCCCCAAGCTCAAGAGGAAACTCTGAAATGTGAACAGGAGCCACGAATCAATCAGTTGCGTGTCCCATTTCTCTCTCAGCTCATCTAATCGTCTCTAGCCAGAAGGCAGAACAAGGTCCATCCCTCTCGGAATACCCTTCTCCTGAAAAATCCCTCAAAGACGGGGGAGAATGCCAATAGGGAGGGACGGGTTGTGTACTAATGGCACCAAAGGGGTCAGCCATGGGGATATCTCCAATCTGTCTCTGAGTCTATCCAGGACCCCTAAAGAGGTTGCTATGAGTGGGTGATCTCTGCAAAGAGTTTTCCCGGATCTGGACACCCAAGCCGCTTCCCTCAGTGGCGCCTGAACCCAAGTTACCTCCAAGCCCACCCACTTCTTCCTCGCTCCTTGATGGTGCCAGTCTACTATTCGCTGAAGATGGCCAGTACTGAAGTAAGCCTGGGCAGGCTAATCCCCCGTTCTGTATGGACTTGAAAATTTGTAATTTCACTCTTGGTTTCCGCCCCTGCCAGATAAATTTAATGAAAATCGAATTCAGTGATTTAAAATAGGCCCTAGGAAATTGTATAGGGAGGGTTTGGAGCAAACATAATATCTTCGGTAGAATCGTCATTTTAATAATACTTATTCTACCTAACCGCGAGAAGGTGGGAAGGTCCCAGTTCGCAAAGTCAGTTTTGATCCTAGATAAGAGGGGACCGAAATTCACTGCGTATATCCCATCCACTGTTTTTGTAATTTTGGTCCCTAAATATGTGATAGCTGAGGGGGGCCATTTAAATGGAAAAGAAGCTCTGAGGAGGGCCTCTGTCTCCCCCGGAAGATTCACCCCCAGAGCCCCTGATTTGTCATAATTTATTTTTAAAAAGGAAAGCCTACCAAATCTTTCAAATTCTTTCAGTAGGACTGGGACGCCTACTACGGGACTTGTAAGAAAAAAGAGCAAATCGTTTGCGTATGCTGAAATCTTATGAGTGGCCGCACCGACTGTGATCCCTCGGATGTCTCTCTGTCCCCTGACCCTGCACAAAAAGGGCTCCATTGGGAGCCAAGAATCACAGGGGAGAGGGGGCACCCCTGTCTAGTGCCGTTTCTGATGTCAACTCGGTCTGACAAACTGCCATTCACCTTAATCCTAGCCGAGGGGTCCGAATATAAGGCCATGATTAGCTGTAGTGCATTAGGCCCCAATCCAATATGCTCCAAGACTGCCCTAATAAACTGCCAATTTTACCCGGTCGAAGGCCTTCTCGGCATCAGTGTATAGCAGGACAGCCGGATCCCCGGTTTGTTTGAGCCTAGGTAATAGGCTCAATACTCTGGTTGTATTGTCGCGAGCTTCCCACCCCAGGATAAAGCCTGACTGATCGCCATCCACCAATGCCGGGAGCCGCCCCGACAGCCTATTTGCCAAGATTTTTGCGAAGAGTTTAAGGTCTACATTCAATAAAGAGATAGGCCTAATACTACCACAGGCCTGTGGGTCCTTCCCGAGCTTCTAAATGATGGTGACATATGCAACTAGTGCTTCACTCGGGATAGCGGCCGGGACGGGAGATGCAAGCAGCGAGTTGAAGGCCAAAAGGAAGTGCGGGGCAAGAAGAGGGAGATATTGCTTATAGTAGCTGACAGAAAATCCATCGGGCCCCGGGGACTTCCCGTTCGGTGAGCCCTGAACTGCAACTCCCAACTCCTCTAGGGAGATTAGGCTCTCCAGGGCCTCCCTCTCCTCTCCCTGCAGCATAGGCATTCCGGATTCTGCTATATATTTCTTTATCTGCTCTAGTCACCCCTGATCCGATTCTGCCCCCTCAGGGTGGATGTTGTAGAGTTTTTGGTACAAGGACTGGAAGGTCCTTGCAATATCTAGGGTGTTGTGAAGTTTCTTTTGCTGCCCATCTACTATTACTTCCACATAATTCAATGATTGTTGCTTTCTGAGAGCTCTCGCTAAGAGTGCGCTACTTTAATTTCCCCATTCAAAGTACATTCTCTTGCAACGCTTTATGATGTAGGCAGCTCTTGAGGACAAGAGGGAGTTCAGGGCTGCTATAGCCTCAGTAAGGGCTAAAAGATTGCTTTTGGCTAATGAGGCTTTATGCAATCTCTCCAGTTCCTGGACCCTCCCCAGACATTTCTGCAATTCCTGCTCCCTGTCCTTCCTCATCTGAGTGGCGTGTCTGATGAGCATGCCCCTAATTACTGCTTTGAGAGCTTGCCAATTGTTAAATGGGGAGGTGTCCGCGCTTTTGTTAATCTCAAAGAATTCTTTAATAGCATTTTGGAGGTTTTGGACCAGCGGCTCATTTTGCAGAAGGGACTCGTTCAGCCTCCATGTCCACTCTCCCCTCGACCCTCACGCTAGGTTGATCGAAAGGGCAATCGGAGCGTGGTCAGATATGATAGTGGGCTCTATTTTGGTGTCTGTTATAAGGGGTAATAGGCTGTGAGATACTAAAACTTAGTCGATTCTGGAATACGAGGCATGGACCGCAGAGTAAAAGGAGTAATCTTTAACAGTAGGGTGGCTAATTCGCCACGGGTCACAGAACTGGGCTTTCTGAAGGATTTTCTTTAATTTCCTCAATGCCGCGTATGCCAGGGCCGACCTCCCTGTGGATGAGTCCAACAAGGGATCCAGCGCAACATTCAAATCCCCCCCAAGATTAATGGGCCCTTCCTGCAAAGGCATGAGCCTGTTTAGGAAGGACTCAAGAAAAGCTACCTGTCCAGAGTTGGGAGCATAAGCAACTGCCAGCGTGTACTTCTTGTTAAACAGGAAGCCCTTGAGGATCAGGTATCTTCCCTGGTCATCTGTTATCTTGTCTGAGACCCGAAAGGGAGTATTTTTAGCAATTAAAATCGCTACTCCCCTTGCCTTCACATATGGAGCATTGCTCGTGTAGGACTGGGAGAAGGACCTGGAGAACAACCTTGGGGCCTTATCACCTTTAAAGTGTTTTTCTTGAATGAATGAGATATTTGCTTTATGTCTGGTCAACTCTTGAGCTAGTTTAGGACTCTTTAGGGGGTGTTTAGACCTCTGGCATTTATTGAGATCATCTTGAGTTTTTTGGTGAAAGGAGGGCTAGGTGTAGTATGCGGGCGAAGGCCCTGTATGTTACCGCCAGCTTTGGACATTGTCACTAGTCCCGGACTTGCAACTGCCTTAATACGGGGGGGCTACCCGACCGTCCCTGCGGGGTCGTCTCCTATCCCACCCCCTGAGCACTCATAATGGAGGGAGCGTAGGGATGTGGAAGCCTAGGGGAGAAGGGCAGGGAGTAGGGGACAAGGTGGGAGGGGCAAGTGGTGGGGAAGAAGGAAAAACAAAAAAGGAAGAAGAAAAGGATTGAGAAAAGAACGAGAGAAGCGAGAGTGTTTGGGAAGAGTCCCAAATCCGAGTAAAAGGTTCAGAATTTACGAAAACATTAAACTCGTAATACTTCAACCTACGGGGCTCCGAAATCCCCCCGGCACCCCGAGGGGATGCAGGAAGGGGGTCCGGAGGCCCGGTGTGTCCAAGGGCGGGCAAAGCCCTACCCGTGAACTGCAGAGGGGTCCGATGACGGGCCGGCGCCACCCACCAAGTGGGAGTAACAGCCCGCCACGCCCACTCCGCTAGGTGGGGACCGAGAGGCCTGTCGCCGCTCGCGGAAACGGGGTGAGTTTCCGAGTAGAATTTCGCGGAGCAAGTGCCCGCTCCTGGCCGCTCCTACTTTAGCAACCTCCTAACAACATTAAAACTGCAAAAACCAGTTGTTAAACACAAACAGAGTTCTAGAGTCCTGGGTGCATTAACATTCTTTATGAGGAGGCGTTAGCACCTCCCTCATCCCCAAGCCAGTCAAAGCCCCCAGAGCAACCCACCCTAATATCCAAAGAGGTATCGCTTCCCCCGGGCACCGAATCCAGGGAGAGAGACCACGGCACAAGCACCACCCTGCATACCGCCGCCCGAGCTGCGGCCCTCCCGCCTGGCCCTGGAACCCAGGAAGAAGCGCCCCCTGGCTAAGAACAATGCTAAACCTGCAGCAATACCTGCCTCAACCAGCGTTGGGGACAACATGACCAAGTAAACACAGGTATAACATAATAGGTCATATGACACATATATGACCTGTCAGCAGGTAGTTCAGGCGCCTCAAGCAAGAAGGCCGCCGCCATGATTGCCTCCTTCTCCTGGAAAAAGTGGATCCTGCAGATGAAGTCTCTTGGGGGTTCCCCGTTGTCGAGGGGGAGGCGCAATGGCCCTATGCGCACGGTCAATCTCAATTTTAGAATCCCCATCTGCTTGTTCTCCGAGGAGTGTAGAAAAGATTTCCTGCAGGGTGGGCATAAGATCCTGTGCTCGTGTTGCTTCGGGGAGGCCCCTGATGCGAATGTTATTCCGCCGGTTGCGATTTTTAAAGTCCTCAAGTTGGAGGGTCAGGCTGGCTTTCGCCACTTCCTGCGCTTGCAGGTGAAGTGTAAGCTGCTGAATAGCTGATTTATCTTCCTCTTGATTTCGCTCCACCTTATCTAACCTGGTATCTAGCTGTTGCAGATCTCCTCTCAGGAGGCCGACCTCCTCGGTTAACTTCTCGCTTATTGATCGTGTGATCATCATCAGGTCTTCTTTAGTAGGCATGGAGCGCAGATGGGCCCAGATTTCTGATAGTGTGTGGTCCAACAGGGAAGACCCTGATGCACCCACATTATCCCGATTTGGTTCTTCTCCCATCCCCTCTCTCCGGGGGGAGTCTCCCAGCGGGCCGGGGTCTCGGGCGCTCCCCGAAGGTTTTGATATGTAGCGATTGAGGTCACTTTGATTGGCTGCCAGGGAACCCCTGGTTTGAGCTTTAGTGTCTTTATTCTTGATGCCTCCCCCATCGTACCCAAATACTGCTACCCGGCTCAAATCTTCCAGAACTGGGGCGTCCCAAGTTGTGATGGCGTATCTTCCAAGAGGTGAACTTGCAAGGGACTGATGAGAAAAGTAAGATAATGGGGCCGAGGTGAACAGACTCCGGGGCTGCTGTGTGAACTGGAGAGCGCAGGTGGATAGCGCAAGCGGAAACCCCTCTCAGCCTCCCTGGATTCACTGGATACGCTTCCCCGCCCCTCTTCTGAGGAGGCCGTGACTGTAGCTTTAAGTGGGTCAGACACCACCCTTTGTGTGCAATGGTAGGGGAGAGGTGGACAGTCTCCAGAGGATGGTGCCCAGGTCGGCGCTCTGAACCCCTCCTCCGCACTTTAGGAGACCGGGGGGGGGGGGGCAAGGCAGGTCGAAAGGGGGGAGAATCGCCTTGCAGGTTTGCCTGCGTTCCGGTGCACGGAGCTCTCTTTCCCCAGACAGGGGGGAAGGGCGGCAGGGCCTCTCAAGATGGCGCCCGTTCCTGTGCTCCAGGCTTCACCCTACACGCGAGGGCCAGGTGGGTGAACTCTATGCCAGTCGGGGGGTGGGAGGGTCCCCCCCGCCTGATCCCGAGTCAGGACCTCCGCGCTGACACCCGCCGCTTACCTCGGGTGGCCGCAGGTCTCTAATGCGGAGGCGGCAAGATGGCGGCCGCTCCTCCGCAGGCTAAGGCACGGATTTGCGCCCCCAGTGCAACGCCGCTCCTCGATCCGCGATCTGTCACCGCTGATGGCAGGGGGTCCTCCTCTCGCACCAACACCCGCTGCTCACTACGGGTCTCGGGAGGCCGCAGGCACATAGTGCGGAGTCGGAAAAATGGTGGCCGCTCCTCTGCAGGCCGAGGTATGGGCCTCCGCTTGCCGCTGCATCGTCACTCCTCGCTCCGCTGCTTGTGACAGCTAGTTTCAGGGGTCCTCTGGTGGACCACCGGCCGGTTATTGATGTCCTGGGCCCAGGACTCGCTTATAAAAATGCTAATAAATGCTAGTAAGGCTGGGAGCTGGGAGCATCTGCGTCCTTACAGCTCCATAGCAAACTCCGCCCCCCTGTATCTTGTTTTTATTTTGTGGTGGCGGTGGGGGCATTATAGCAACTGTTCAGTTAGCTACCTGGTTATAAGCCCAATTACGGAATTGACTGGTCAAATTAAAAATGAATTGCCTGGCAGCTTACTTGATGCAGTGTCAGTCCCATGCAGTCTCCAGAACCTCCTCCCGGATCCTGACCACAAATCGAAGCCTGAGGGTCATGTCAGGTTGAATGGAGCCCACCACACTGTCACTCAAGTCCATCTCACTCCAATGCAATTCATACAATGTGCTTGCATCACTTAGCCCTGCCACTCCCATCCTAACAGCACAACATGCAATGAAACTATTTTAAAGTTAAAATTAATATTTATAATTTTTTTTTTGCAAAAAGTAAAAAAATCAGAACAATGCTATGTGCATCCCTAAACAAGGTGTTCCTGGACAGTGCCTTTAAAATGAAAAATAAACTCACCTCAATAGCTTTGGACCTTATTCTTTAAAGCGAACAAAATACAAAGGTCCTCATTTTTCATGTCCTAGTGATTATCCCACCTCGAAGCATCCCTATTTGAGGTTCCCTGTAGTGTGAAACACCAATGCCTCACCATAAACTCACTGTCAAGCCCTGTGGGACACCCGCCTTCTAGATAAGTCCACAACCCCCAATCTCCGCTGCTAGCTTCACCTATAGCCAAGCCCTGTTTGCTGGGACACTTTACACACCTTGACAGACATGGTTTCCCCCAGGACTTTGAAGAGCAGAGTCAAGGTCAAACCAAGGGTCAAGCTGGGAGGTCATGGCACGCAGCACAAGGAATGAGACAGGTTTGTGGTCAGGGTACAAGCAGGCATCGTTCCAGGCAGCAGTCACGGGGTGGTCAAGCAATACGAGGTAACAGAAGCGAACAAGGATCACAGGTACTATCACACCCAGCAACACACTATCAAGTGCAATGAGACAGTGTGGACCGACGGGAACTAACAGGTTTGGCCGGGTGGAACATTCAGGCATATTGGCCCAGGCAAGAACCTGTGGGCTGATTGCCCAATATCATTATTAGGGCATTACACCCACAGTAATATTAGGGCTAATTGGCTCTTTAGCTAATCTGCAGACAGCGTTCCCACCGGAGGGCATATGAAAGTTGGACTGGACAAGTTGTAAGTTAGTGGTGACACTCATCTGCTCCATGCTGTGGGCATCGCAGTTTGTGGGGGGGGGGGGGGGGGGCACCTATGGGTATTGTATGTAATATATTAAATGTAATCCTTGAATACCTAACAGTGCGTCAACTGCTGATCTAAGTAAAATCTGGATTCTGACCAACTGATTTATTTGCCAGGTCAGTTTTAGTTTACACTTTGTCCTTTGTAAGTAGACATATGTATTGTATTTTAGTATAGACCGATATGTGAGCTTTTAAGAGATGAATTATTTATAACATGCATTTTATGGATGTAATTATTGTCAACTTTAAAACGTAAGAAAAGCAACCTTAAAAAAGAAACTTTGTTCTTCAAAAAGTCCTCTGTTCCATCTACTAAAAGCTTTGCGCCAATTTAAACAGTATTTTTTCCACGTCTCATAAAATGCAAAAATGCTCAACAAGTGGCAGAGATAACGAGTGGATGTCACCACATGGGGTTTGATTTTCACCTGAGGTGGGTAATTGGTCTATTAAAAAAAAGAAAAAACACTAAATCTTCCCAGCACAATTCTGCTCTTCAGAAATTGGAAGAAAAATGAAATATTTATAAGAAACATGTTTCCTGAGGTGCTAGAAATATTGTTTTTCCACAAAAGCTGCTGCCATTTCTTACCTTTTCAAAGTCAAAGAAAAGTTTCACGACATGCCACCTATGCCACCTATGCCACTGTCATGGCTGCATAGCCTGGAAACCTCTGGCAGCACTGCCCACAGTAAACTCTGTTTCCTGTCACCTGCACGACAGCGACCTTAATGCCTCACTATTGCCTAGTACCAGAGAAGCTGCCGGGCCCAGGATTCTAGCTGATTGAAGGTGGCTTAGTTAAAATTAACCCTCAGGAAAGGTGAGGCACTGACTGTATTGTCAAGTTGCTGCACTGTTCCAGCCACCCATAAGCCTCCAGCCTGCTTACCTTTAATGTCACACTAAATGTATTTCTTACTCAAACTAAGCTTACCTGCCCCCCTGCTGACTTGATCCGACCTAATCCTACCACCCACCTGCTATGGCAGTGTCAGCTTTTTCCTGGGGCTGGCTGTGAGTTGGAAACAAGACCCCACTAAGCGGTGCGCTGGTGTTTTCACCTTTGCAACCTCTTAAACCGGAACCCCACCCTGTACATACAGATTGTCCCCATTAAAAATCATCTTACCTGCATGTAGTGTATATTCTGAGCCTTTAAACATCAAAGATGACGGCCAATGGAGTCTCAGGCTGCCTGCACACAGGAAGTGTCTTCTGACTATGCCGCTCTGCATTCTGGGATTGCTGTCCTTTTCCTGACCCCACCCCTGCTCTGCCTGTGCAAAGCACAGCTATAACCCCACCTCCTGCACATTTATCCTCCTTCTTATCTCCTCTATATGTGATGCTTCTGGGGCAAGATGGCGGCACCCGTATCCTAGAGTCCTGAACAGAGTTGCAGCCCAGTGGGGGAAAGAATAAGTAAGCAACTTAAAACTTAAAATATTTAAAATTCAGATGCCGGGGAATGAAATGATGCTGAAGGTCCAGTTTAAGGAGGGAACAAGCTCCCATGTCACTGGAAACAGGGGCACATACCAAAACCAGCCGGGATTACACTGACAGCACCAAAACCAGTGTGCTGCTGAAAAAGGGGCAATGATGGAGTTACATTAAAAAATGCCTGACAACCTCCCAGCCTGCAGGTGGTGGCGTTTCACTTCCAGCGCCACAGTAACCTCAGTGTCTCACTATTGCCTATCAACAGGAGACACCGCCAGGCCCAGGACTCCAGCTGATTGAAGGCGGCTTAGTCAAAAATCGCTGCGGCACTGACTGTATTGTCAAGTTGCTGCACTGTTCCAGCCACCCATAAGCCTCCCTCTCACTCCCTCCCTCATTTATGTGCTTTGACCTCTGCTCCTCAGCACTCAGCATTGATTGAAGACCACACCCCCACAACATCATGCCCCCACAAGACGGGTATTTTTTGTAGGGAAAGGTGGCAACCCTATAACGATGGTATGGTATGGATGGATGGTACATAGTCAGCTTGTGACAGAATTGTCATAGGGTGTAATAATAGATACAGAGGGAATATTATTAGTATATTAGTCATTTTTTCTATAGCCTGTCACATAATGTGTTTAATGACAGTTTTCCTTAAGGACAACCCAGGACAGATTCCAGTTCCAGTTACTGTCTGCATAGTCCTGCCCCATTGTTAATGGAACATTTTCTTTGACTGAAAATGTGATTTATTCCAAGTCACTGTACTCATTTTAAAATATTAAGCTTTTATAAACTCGACCATAGATGCTCCATGTTAACTGTAATTATGGTCATTTATTCAACAGAAAAATGATAGAGCTTGCATTGTCCTTTCAGCAGTGCAAAAATGTTCCCTTGTTATTAGACATAAAATAGCCCCTAATCATACACAGTTTGATTCCAGCGATATAATGGCAATTCTGGTGCAATCAAGTAACATATCATTGTTGCTTTGTCGGTCTCCACTTCTGGCACAAATTGCCACTTTTCAAAAAGTCAAGCATTTATTATTTCTACTGTTATTCAAATGAAAACCAGCGCACCCCATTGTGCTCCTGAAGAGCTAAGTTCATTCCCGGAAACCCATACACAATACAAAAACATTTGCTGTCACAGAATTAGGGCACCAGACATTCATTCGCATGTTATAAACCAAAGAAATACAGGGTTATCCAAATGATTTACTTTTTGGGGGTATACTACAATAACCACATATAACACTGCATAAAATATGGACCTCTATTGTGAAATGTCCCTATTGCAGTGTTAAGTGGGGAGGTCTCTGAAAGGTCCTTCAAACTTAGCCTTTTCGAGGCTCCCAAAATCTAATGGATAAGCCCCATAGTGTAGTATACTGGAAGGCTGATTCATCATTAGCGGCAGGTAGCGACAGATGAGCGTCTGTAGCAGGCATTTTCAGAGCGCCCGCTAGTAGTCACTGTGCTCGGCCGTGAGTCGCTACTTTATAGCGACTCAGTCGCTGTTCAGTAATGTTGAATACATTGTGAGGAGTCGCTATTTGACCAGTACAGCGCTGTATGGGAGCGCATGTTAGCGACTGCTCATAGCGACCGACTCACACCATATTCAGGAAAAAAACAGCCTCCCAAATTTCTGGCACTGAAAAATAGTTGTTTGAAGCCCAGAGCGCAGGAGGCGGTGTGTTTAAAGTCTGTTTTCAAGCATCTATCCACTACATATGGAATTACATTGTAGCAACATTGTAACATGAACACTTTAATGCCAGACCTGTAATGTCATTTTTGAGGAAATATTTTAAAAATGAAAAAACTGCTTTTTCAATGCCAGAAGAGGTCAAAGAATTATTTGTGATTTTTTGAAAAAAAAAAAAAAAAAGTTTAAAGTGAAGAAAAGGATCGTCCATTGAAATGTATGGGAGAGCGCCAGGTAGCGAGAGGTCATACCTGGCACTGTGAAAGGCTGAACACTGGTGCTGTTCGCTGAGGCTGTGAAAATGATGAATCAGACGCTACATGGCGCTACTCCAGTCGCTAAACAGATTCTGCTTGATAAATGTGTAATTGCGTGCCGTGTCCGGCGTTGACCAGTCGCTATCTGTCGCTACCTCTCATTAACCAGGCGCTACCTGACGCTATCCCTTCTTAAATAAGGGCCTTATTTATTCTAAAACATAAGACTCTGCTATAGATCAGGGATCTGAAGAAGAAGAGCATGGGCCACTTTGAGATTTGAAGACTGGTTGTGAATGTTTGTATTTGGATTAGCATAATGAAGATTTTCTACAACAATCTCCAGAAACTCTATTGTATTGATTGTTTTACACCTGTATGTCCTTTCAGCACCACATCACCCCATTACCACATTCATATGTAACAATCCCCACATGCTAGGAATACACATGCTGATTGCCTCACCTCTCCAAATGTATGGGTCCTATATTTATATCCCATCCCCCCATCAGTCCTAAATCTTAATCGTATTCCAATACCCAACCTACCTAAACTACCACCAATGCTAAGCATACAACTTAATATAGAGGCTGATTCATTACTAGCGCCAGGTATCAGCAGATGAGCGTCTGTATAGCTTCGCTTAGAGCGACCACTAGTAGACACTGTGATCGGCTATCAGGCACTGTAACAGAGAGCCTCAGTCGCTGTAGTAACCTGGTTGGCATTGATGAATGTGATGTATGTTTGCCGTTCTAACACCAGTACAGCGTTGCAGGGAGCAAAAGGTAGCGCCAGCTCAGTGCGACCGACTCTCAGCGCTCCACACCATACTCATCAAAAAACGAAACACACACAGCGTAGGCGCTCTGGATCTGGTCGCTATAGCATAGATTGGCAGACGCTGTGTGATTAAAGTCTGTTTTTGAACACATATACACCAGTAACAAAGCGAAAACACATGGGATTACATTGTTGTAACATTAAAACTTTAATGCCAGACCTGTAATGACAATTCTGCATGAAAAAAGGTTTTCAAAAAAGTTTTCAAAAATGACTCTTTCTAGGCCAGGAGAGGTCACACAATTATCTGAAAGAAAAAAAAAATTAAAAACAAAAAAACCCTGTTTAAACAGAAGAAAAGGAACGGCCATTGAAATGTATGGGAGAGCGGCAGGTAGCGGCAGGTAATACCTGGCGCTCTGAAAGCTAGAGCACCGGCGCTATACGCTGAGCCATCTGTGATGATGAATCGTACGCTACATGGCGCTGTCGCTCACCAGATTTGCTTTCATGAATATGGTATTGCGTACAGCGCCCAGCGTACACAGACGCTTCCTGCCGCTACGAGGCACTACCTGGCACTATCCCTTGATGAATAAAGCCCATAGTTGTTGTTATAGTGCCAGAGATTTCACCCAGAGGTGGTGTTGTACTATCAATGTCACTGCGGCCCTCCAAGCCACCTCTATTCGCCAATGCGCCCCTCCTACATCACTCTCCTCGCAACCTCACATTCTTACTAAGGGCCTTATTTAAGAAGGGATAGCGTCAGGTAGTGGCTGGTTAATGAGAGGTAGCGACAGGTAGCGACTGGTCAACGCCGGACACGGCACGCAATTACACATTTATCATGCAGAATCTGTTTAGCGACTGGGATAACGCCATATAGCGTCCGATTCATTATTTTCACAGCCGCAGCGAACAGCGCCGGCGTTCAGCCCTGCACAGCGCCAGGTATGACCTCTCGCTACCTGTCGCTCCCCCATACATTTCAATGGACGATCCTTTTCTTCTCCTTATACAGGGTTTTTGTTTTTTTGGTTTTTTTTGCAAAAAATCTCAAATAATGCTGTGACCTCTTCTGGTATTGAAAAAGCAGTTTTTTCACAATTTTTTTATATATTTCGGCAGAATTGACATTACGGGTCTAGCGACCCACTGCCGAGCACAGTGACTACTAGCGGGCGCTCTGAAAATGCCTGCTACAGACGCTCATCTGTCGCTACCTGCCGCTAATGATGAATCAGCCTGTCAGTCGCTATTTAATTAGCTCTACATACCAGTTCTATTTACCCCTTCCACTTTCCCCGCAGCAAGTCAGGGGCCACGGCAGATGGCATCCGGGGGCCACAGGTTGAACATATGTGGTATAGATAAATTCACTGTGTTCAGTTATATGACAGCTATCATTAAACTCCTTCTATATGAAAATTACTATTTGACTAATACATTTTATTTAAATAAAACATTTATTTTTTACCACTTATATTTTGAAAAAAAGAGTCAGCAGCGTGCCCAGAACACATTTAAAAAGTACAAATCCCAAGCCCAGACCTATAATAAGTTTCAGATTGGTGCACTTCATTTCCTTATAGAATAAGGGGGTAGTACGTGGGGCGATGTTTGGATATCACGCTCTACAAGTATGGACCCCAAGGAAAACTGGACACCTGAGCTTTCCATTATCATAAGCCATGAACTATTGGGGTTATTTAGGAAACGCTAAGAGGCTGATTTATTAATAGCGCCAGGTAGCGACAGTTGAGCGACTGTAGCGGTATTTTCACAGCGCCCGCTAGTAGTCGCTGTGCTTGGCCGTTGTTCGGTTGTTGATAGCGACTCAGTCGGTGTGCAGTAATGTTGAATACAAGGTGATGAGTCGCTATTTGACAGGTTCCGCGCTGTATGAGAGCGCATGATAGCGAATGGCCATAGCGACCGGCTCCCACCATATTCATTAACAAATCACGCTCCAAAAATTCTCGCGCTGTGAAATGCATGTTTAAAGTGGACCAACACCCAGGGGTGATCGGCCCGGAAATCTATAAGATTCCCGGGCCGATCACCTCCCACCCCGCGGGACATCCGAGATCGGGATGTCCCGCGGGGTGAAACCCCCCAGAAACCCCAAAAAGATCTTACCTGATCCGCCGCCGCTTCCTCCGCCGCCCGCGCGCCCCTCCAGACGCGCCCTCTGTGAATGGCCGGCGGGGGCGCGCGCGCGCCGAGAGTGACGCGCGGGAGGCGGCGGCGGCGGCGGAAGAGGCTTGTACGTTCCTGTCCGTCCCCCGCCTAGACGTTGGCGGGGATTGGCTGCGGCGTTCACGTGGGAGCGGGGAGAGGTGAGTTTTTTGGGGTTTCTGGGGGGTTTCACACAGCAGGGCACCCCCGATCGGGGTGCCCCACCGAAGTGGACCAAAACCCAGGATAGTCAAAATCCTTGGTGTTGGTCCACTTTAAACCCCAGAGCGCTGGGATAAAAGTTTTTTTAACCCCCAAACAACCATATTTTGGGAAACCAAAAAAAAACAAGTTTATAAAAACATTTTGGAATATGAATACATTCATATCAGACCTGTAATATCAATTCTGCACAAATTTTTTTTTTATTTTTTTCTTACCTTAAAAAAAAATCTAACATGGCAGAAGTGGTCACAGAAATTTTCACATTAAAAAAAAAAAAAATTATTAACAATTAATTATTAATATTTAAAGATTGTTCCATTGAAATGCATTGGAGAGCGCCAGGTAGCGAAAGGTCATACCTGGCGCTGTTCAAGGTCGCTCGCTGGCGCTGTGGGCTGAGGCTGGAATAATGATGAATGAGTCGCTATCTGGCGCTAGCTCAGTCGCTAAGCAAGATCGGCTTGATAAATGTGTGATTGTGGTGGGGAGCCGGCGTTCTCGTGACGGGGCCCGTCATTACCGTTCGCTCACCAGTCGCTACCTGGCGCTATCCCTTGTTCAATAAGGGCCTAAGGCCACGTATTGCCAGGTAGTGCAAGATGAGTGACAGGTGAATGTCTTTTCCCAGTGAAAACAGTGTATTTACCAAGTCAAAAATCCAGAGCTCCTGTGATAGTGCCAGATAGTGTCCCATCTATGATCAGCACTGGCGATGGCATGAGTGCCGGCACTCATATAGTTCCCTACAGTGGCAGATAAGACCAGGCATTCACCCTGCACTGTGTGGCCTTATCCCATACATTTCAATGGGATGGTTATAATTGTTTAAGATTTTTTTTTGGCTGGTGCACGTGCCACGGGATCCCTGGGCTGGTTGAGATTATTTTTGGATACATTTTTTGCACTTTTATGCTGTGCTGCAAACTTGTGTTTAGGGTCGTGAGAAAGCTGTGTCATGTTTTTATAGTTTTATAGTGTCCCTAATGCAATTCCCATTTTTATTTAAAAAAAATTTGAGCCTAAAAACCCTAAAAACATAAAATATGGGATTCCAACAGGTGCCATATGCCTGAAATCCTGTTTTTTTAGCACTTCTTGGACTTCTTGGAGTGACAGATGAGCGTCTGTAGCAGGCTTTTTCAGAGCGCATGCTAGTAGTCGCTGTGCTCGGCCGTGGGTCGCTAGTTTATAGCGACTCAGTCGCTGTTCAGTAATGTTGAATACATTGTGAGGAGTCGCTATTTGACCAGTACAGCGCTGTGTGAGAGCGCATGTTAGCGACTGGTCATAGCGACCGACTCACACCATATTAAGCAAAAAAGCAGCCTCACAAAACTCTGGCGCTGAAAAATACTTGTTTAAAGCCCAGAGCGCCAGATGCTGTGTGTTTAAAGTGTGTTTTTCAGCATCTATTCACTAGTAACAAAGCGAAAACATATGGAATTACATTGTTACAACATTGTAACATGAACACTTTAATGGCAGACCTGTAATGTCATTTCTGCAAAAATATCTGAAAAATGAAAGATTTGCCAAAAAAATGCGTTTTCAACGCCAGAAGAGGTCACAGCATTATTTGAGATTTTTAGGGAAAAAAAAAAAAACCCTGTTTAAAGATAAGAAAAGTATTGTCCATTGAAATGTATGGGAGAGCGTCAGGTAGCGAGAGGTCATACCTGGCACTGTGCAAGACTGAACGCCGGCGCTGTTCGCTGAGGCTGTGAAAATGATGAATCGGACGCTACATGGCGTTATCCCAGTCGCTAAACAGATTCTGCTTGATAAATGTGTAATTGCGTGCTGTGTCCAGCGTTCACCAGTCGCTACCTGTTGCTACCTCTCATTAACCTGCCACTACCTGATGCTATCCCTTCTTAAATAAGGGCCTATGTATTTTTTTTATAAATTTTTTACAAATATATTCAGCTTGCGGCGGTATATAAAAGCCATGCGCTGTGAACTGCCTGGCCGGGAGTGCTACAGCTGATAGCGCCGCCGGCCTGAAGCCAACATTGTGTGGTCGGCGCTGCTGAGCGTCTCAGACAAGGTGCTCGAGTGCCGTCCACACCTATAATAATAAAAAGGCCTCTATACCTGCTTAATACTATACCTGGGTCTGGATCTCTGAGAAAGGCCTGATACCATTATGAGTCTGCCTCTTACTTTAATTTCCTATTATTTGTTTTATTTTATGCTTATTTAATAAATAAGTCCTTTTTAAGACTTATCGGCAAACTGACCCTTCTATCAGGAACTTGAGGAAGCAAAAATATAAGGAGTGGTGAAAAAAAAAACCAACACATGCACACAACTGAAACTTATGATGGTCAAGGCTTGTCATAAGATTGTCTTAAGACTCAGCACTGTACTTGAAAGCTTTGTGCTGTTTCTGCTGCTCAGTGCTGTCAATTTTTGGTGACTCAAGTAGGGAGGAATTGTGATTTTCCTTATGCAGTGGTGCATTGGGACAGGACTCAGAAATAGAACATCTGTATATTTGTTCCAAAAAATTCTAAGGGGCAGTCATGGCTAGAGATAAGGCATTGATCTTGATACCCACTATTCAATACTCTGGGTCCCTAAAGGTAACACAAACAAAAGCAAGCAATACAAAATAATTAAAAACAACCACTTCTATTGGATGTATTAAAAACTAGTGCTCAACAAGTCCTCAAGTACTGAAAGTGCAAAAAATAATGTAATCATAGAGCAGAGATACAGAGCGTAATTTAAGAAGCGTCAGCGCCATACAGGGCCACATTTTTTGCCTCAGTGGCACTCAGCGTTCCACTTAAACCGGACCTTCACCATGATTTAATGAAAAGCCCAAACTCTTAAAAATCGGTTCCTCAGCATCTAAAATTAATATATTTTACGTTTTTTGTCACTAACTTATTATTCTTTCCCCCACTGCGCTGCAACTCTGTTCAGGAATTTAGGATACGGGCGCCGCCATCTTGACTCAGAAGCATCACACTTACTGAGGAGAGGAGAGTGGGATAAGGTACAGGGGGGCGGGTTATAGCTGTACTTTGCTCAGACAGAGCAGAGCTGGGGTCAGGTAAAGGTCAGCAGTCCCAGAATGCAGAGCAGCACAGTCAGGAGGCACTTCCTGTTTGCAGGCTGCCTGATAAGATGGCGGCTTCCATAAGCCGCCATCTTGGATGTTTAAAGGCTCATAACATGCAGTAGATGCAGGTAGGATGATTTTTAATGTGGACAATCTGTATGTACAGGGTGTGGGAAACATATAAGATAGACTCTTATTCAGAGTGAAGGTCCGCTTTAAGAAACCAAAAGAAGCAGTGCCATTGTGGCCGCCACTTAGCGTCTTATTAAACACTAGTGCCCAAATGGTCACAGCGCCGGGTGCTCTGGTTGAAGCAGCAGCAGTTGAAACCTGGAGCTGTAGGTCAAGATCCCATAGAGCACAATGGGCAGAACTGGATTGTAGTGTTTTATGTTTCTAATTCATATTGCACATTCATTTGTACAGAAGTTACATTGTGACTTATCAGTAATGGAAACGCAGGGCTTAGATGTCACCAAATGACATTTTTTAATAGGAAAAAAAACTTTTTTCTTGGCTTCTTTTTGTTACAAATGTGTAATTTGGCAACTAAAATGCAGCCTAGACGCACTGTAAAGTTTTTTTCCCCTGCAGTGATTTCTTGTAACTATAATGATATAACGCCGACCAGTGCCGGAAAATACAACGCCTATCTTTTGAAGACCAAAAAATTCATATATACGCTGTGCAGAGACGAAAAAACGGCAGTACAAAGTGGCGCTCACTGGCGTTGGGATAATCGGCAGTCAGGTCCAACAGATGCTGACAGTGGTCGGGGCAATACTTAATGCAAAAATCAAAGCAAATTAGCATACAGCGCTGTGACTTATATCGCCATTTGTAGTCCAACATATTTTCACTAATCCAAACCAAATATACATAAAAAATTATTGAAATATAAAAAGGCCCATCCAATATTCTCTGGTATATTCTACCAATTTGTGCCTTTCTTGTTGGCTAGTACTGTCTGCTCATGGATTGAAATGAAAGCTTTCTTTAATGTCCTTTCTTGCTCCATGCAGTTTATATTTGCTTAGCAGAGGCATTCTGATCCTGTGAAACCTGAGGGATCGGCATATATCTTACCTCTCTCCACATTGACACAGCACGTGCCTGGGCTTCCAGCCATTCTGAAAAGATTCTGAATTAGTGGATTACCAGGCTGCCTCCTACTGGTGTAACAGGATAGTTCCCTGGCTAGGGGTACACCTAGGAGGGGTTCCCTGGAGAATGGGGGATGCCCTGGGAAACCCTAGGTGGGGTGCATTGTGTTAGATTGGGGATTTATTAATAAGAGGCTGATTCATTAATAGCGGCAGGTAGCGACAGTTGAGCAACTGTAGCAGCATTTTCAGAGTGCCCGCTAGTAGTCGCTGTGCTTGGCCGTTGTTCTGTAGTTGATAGCGACTCGTTTTGCCGTAATGTTGAATATTGGGTGAGGAGTTCCGTGCTGTATGGGAGCGCATGATAGCGACTGGCCCTAGCGACCGGCTCCCACCATATTCATTAAAAAATCACGCTCAAAAAATTCTTGCGCTTTAAACCCCAGAGCGCTGGCGGCGATGGGTTAAAAGTAGTTTTTTAACCCCCAAACAACCATATTTTTGGAAACCAAAAAAAAACAAGTTTTTTAAATAATTTGGTAATATGAAAACATTAATATCAGACCTGTAATATCAATTCTGTACAATTTTTTTTTTTTTACCTTAAAAATATTATCTAAAATGTCAGAAGTGGTCACAGAATTTTTCACATAAAAAAAAAAAAAAAAACAATTAATAACAATTAATTATGAATATTTAAAGCAGAGGTCATACCTGTCGCTGTTCAAGGTCGGACGCTGGCGCTGTGGGCTGAGTCTGGAATAATGATGAATGAGCTATATGGCTATATGGCGCTATCTCAGTCGCTAAGCAGGATCGGCTTGATAAATGTGTGATTGTGGTGGGGAGCCGGCGTTCTCGTGGCGGGGCCCGTCATTACCGGCCGCTCACCAGTCGCTACCTGTCGCTATTCCTTCATAAATAAGGGCCTAAGTGTGTAGTTTAAATGTAAATACTTAGGTAGGCCACTAGAGGCCCCTATAGGATAAGAAACAGAATAAGTAGTGTAGTGTGGTATAGTTACTTAGGTTTTGCCATTAGAGGGCAGTAGAGGGATAGACTATAAAAAGGAAGAGCTGAGGAAATTCTATCAAGCTCCAGTTCCAGAGGCCATGGGAATAGAGCCCTGCAGAGAAAAAAATTGTAAAACTAAGTTCCTGATCCGTGGTGTGCTAAGGTTCGGCTGGACCTGTGAGAAGGTGAGGAGCAGGTGGACTGCACCCCTAAAGTGTAGCTGCTGGAGATCCTGTGGAGTGGAAGCTCAGAGAGGAAGGCCCTAGTGCAGAGAGGCACTGGCTTGGGACCCTGGAAGTGGGGGGTCAGAGGAGGACACCCCAGGAGTGCTGCTCAGTGAGATCCCTTGGAGTGGGATGGATGATGACTTAGGCCGGGGATGTGGCCAGCCGTCTGTACCCGTCACAGCGGCACTTTTGAGAGAGCCAAAGAGCTCTCTCAAAGTGCCACAGTGTGTGGCTTCAGCGGTAGAAAAGCCCAGTTTTTTTTTTTAAACTGGGCCACCACTGAGCCAACAGTAGCGCCTAGCTGTTTGGGTGAGGGGGGGGGGGCGCGAAGCATAAGCGATGGAACCAGAAACGGGTTTGTCAACTCAGCACTGCCACCTGCTGTCCACCAGCTCAGAGCTGATATGGATTTGAGTAGTTACCGATGCTGACTGCTCACTCCCCCATATGGAGCAGCACCCGTGCTCATGTACAGCAAGTTGTTGTTTTTTTCAGCACCAGGCAGGGGGCAGTGTAAGTATTGCAAGAGCATGCAAAGAGGGAAAATAATATAAAAATTAAAGTGGACCAACACCCAGGATTTTGACTATCCTGGGTCTTGGTCCACTTCGTTGGGGCACCCCCGATCGGGGTGCCCCGCTGTGTGAACCCCCCCCCGATCACCCGGAAAACTCACCTCTCCCCGCTCCCACGTGGCCGCGCCGTCCAATCAGCGCGGACGGAAGAGCGATTTGACAGCAACGGACAAGCGGCTCCTCCGCCGCCGCCTCCCGCGCGTCACTCTTGATGCGCGCGCGCCCGCGCCGGGCCATTCACAGACGGTAAGGGGATTTGGGGCGTTTGGGGGGGTTTCACCCCGCGGGACATCCCGATCTCGGATGTCCCGCGGGGAGGGAGGTGATCGGCCCGGGAATCTTATAGATTCCCGGGCCGATCACGGGAGGGTGATGGTCCACTTTAAATTAAGCTGATGAGAGAAGAGGCATAGGAATGAGAATATTGACGAATATTCTCATGAATATTGAGGACACCACTGCTCTCTGTTTTTTTTTTTTATGTAAAGAGTCAGTCTTAAATACCAAGAAGAAATAGCAAAATGGCCGCTGCCATGCAGACACAGTATATACAGTTATTACTTCCCTGTGATAAATAACAGAAACAAAGCAGACAGTGGAAATTGATGTGGTAGGAATCCCTGCAGATGTGTAAAAGCATTTATCCAGCCAGTAGGTCTGCTTTAGTAACAATATAAGAGATGTTACATAAAACATGGATTTCTAACACTAAATAATGCAGTTGCAGATACTCAAGTTAATGAAATGCAAATGCATTTTAAAAAGCTATCAACCATCACAACATAAAGTTGATGGGAAAATCCTAACGCAGAAATTCTACCTGGCCCATTAAGTAGGATGTGTTCACTATCCAGCAGTAACAGTATTGCATCTGTTACTGATCAGGGTGTATTAAAGTGTTTTGATGGGGTAGTTATTATTGCATGTTTATACTCTAAATATTAATATTTAATCATTTAATATTCATGAAGCTGCTGTGCTGAATCATCAGTCCTCGCCATATATCAGATGGTATTAATAATGCTGGTATGCTTTCCCCAGAACACGCTGTACTCCTCCTAGAAACAATCAATGCCTGGGAGTTAAATTTTAGAAGCTAGTGATTTTATTCCCAATGACAGGAGTTATTCATCATTCCTGGTCCAATCACCTGAGAGGCAGCATGCGTGCAACCCTGAGCTGTGACTCATCCGGGTATTTCCGTCATTTTTCTTTCTCTAACACACATCACATATTAGGAGAATGTTACATTATTTATTAATATGTACCTGTCCTACATACTCTAAGGAGGATTCAATGTTAGGGATCAGAAGAAAAGTTTCCTAGGGGTCCAGGCTTTTACTGGCTAATCAGGTTACCAAGGAAACCCCTGGTGGGTCCATGAGCTGAGGGGCACTTTGAGGGCCCCAATCTTTAAAAGGTGTGGGGCACTATGCGATAGTAATTATTATTCTGTTCATTTTTCTATAATAGGAGTAGAAGGAAATGCTGGATGTAGCTCTTTTATGGCAGGGGATTTTTTATCAACTCAAACTAAATACATTTAGGGTTAATATCTGTGCACAAAAGCCCCAAATAAAATGCTAATATTTTTAAATAAATGTAGGGTGGGCCTCCAAAGTCTGTTTTCCGGTTGGGCCCCAGACTGGCCAGTCTGACATGGTCTGGGCCCACCAGAAGAAATCATACTTGGGGCCTAGCAGAGGAATCATTGTTGGGGCTTATCTCAGAAAATCATTTTTGATGCCCACCAGAGGGATGGACTCACCAGAGGAAGTCATTTTTGAGGCCTAGCAGTGTAATGACTCTTGGGGCCACCAGAGGAAATTATTTTCGAAGCACACGTAAGAAGAGATCATTCTTGGGGCACAAAAGCCCCAAATAAAATGCTAATATTTTTAAATAAATGTAGGGTGGGCCTCCAAAGTCTGTTTTCCGGTTGGGCCCCAGACTGGCCAGTCTGACATGGTCTGGGCCCACCAGAAGAAATCATACTTGGGGCCTAGCAGAGGAATCATTGTTGGGGCTTATCTCAGAAAATCATTTTTGATGCCCACCAGAGGGATGGACTCACCAGAGGAAGTCATTTTTGAGGCCTAGCAGTGTAATGACTCTTGGGGCCACCAGTGGAAATTATTTTCGAAGCACACATAAGAAGAGATCATTCTTGGGGCACCAGAGGAAATCATTCTTTGGGCTCACCAGAGGAAATCATTCCTGAGGTACACCAGAGAAGATCATACTTGGGGCACCAGAGAAAATCTTTTTTAAGGCCCACCAATGGAATACATTCTTAGGGCCTAGCAGAGGAAACCATTTTGAAAATCACTCTTCTTGAAAATCACTTTTGATGTCACCCAAAGAAAAAACATTATTTAGGCTCACACAAAGAAATAATTTTTGAGGCCCACCAGAGGTAATCATTTTGGGATTTACCAGAGGAAATTATTCTTGAGGCGAACCAGAGGAAACTAATATTGGGGTGCTCCAGAGGAAACCATTCTTGGGGTCCACCAGTGGAACACAATCTTGAGGCCCTCCAGAGGAAATCATACCTGTGGCCCACCAGAGAAAAGCATTATTGGGGCCCACCAGAGGAAATCATTCTTGGGGCTTACCTGAGAAAATAATTTTTTATGCTCACAAGAGAAAATCATTTTGGACTCAGCAGAGGAACATATTCTTGGGCCCAGAAAAGGAAAACCTTTTTGGGACCCATCTAAGCAAACCATGATTCTTGAAGCACAAATAAGAAGAGATCATTCTTGGGGCACCAGAGGAAATCATTCTTTGGGCCCACCAGAGGAAATCATTCTTGGGACTGCAAGAGCAATCTTAATCGTATTCTCGGAAAATATCAAGTTTGATGTTTATTCATTAACTAACCATAGTAACGTATTTAATACATAAATGAATAAATAAATAAATACAGAGCACACGTCAGGCAAAGCAAAACCATTGTGTTAATTTTGGACCTCCTGTACTGCCATTACAGTGGCCTTAGGTCAGTGCCTGGGGCTCACTGGAGGACTCTCTGGTTCATTAATATTTGCTGCAGAAAATAGATGATACCAACAAGCTATTAGTAATATAATTGTAACAGCCACAAAACAACAGACTAACAACAAACAACTGTATTTGCAATAATCATATTACTACCTCATGTAATGATTCACCAAAAGTTGTCTAACCAACAGGCATGCTACATGTGCCATGTTGTTCATCAAAGTACATCTGCCCCCAGTACAACTCTTGTATCAATTATGTTTTGGCACTTTGCATTGCCCATAGATCCCAATGATACAAAGCGCCTGACCTGCCAACGGGATGTTCTGTTTGAAGTGGGAGCTCCTCCATTTCTGCAATGCCCTGGCTAGTGGATATCTTGCCGAGCCAGGGCAAGCTGATCAACCCCAGGCCTGTGCTGTCTGGACAGCATAGATCTTCTACTACTTTCTATTTTAACTGTTACCCTGATACAAATTACTATGTGTGGTCTTCCCCTATATTAAGCCCAACATGGGTCTCTCCACATACTGGTTTGCGACTCTGTTCATACTTCTCATTTCCAGCTTTGACCTTTGACACTAGAACCTTGGGTGTATGACTGACCATTGCTTGTTCCCATTCTCAAACTCACTGAACCCTTAAACTAATGACTAGATTTAATGCTTACCTGACCTCTAGCCCTCCTTGTGGATGCTGTTTGGTTCTCTGCTCTAGTATTGAATTCCTAGTTATTTATGGTCTAAACCTGTGACACACGACCTTAGGAAGGGACAATGAAAGGCAGGAAGAAAGTATTCACATGGCACAAACCGAGAACAACTCATTAGGTTCAGTAAGTAGGTGGAACCATTTGAATCATCCTTTTTCACCTCTTGTGCTACCTTCAGAGCTCACAAAGAAGCAGCTGAGCATGCAATGCTCAAATATAGCCAATAAAATGTAAATAGCTACTTGTGGACTTTGGTATGGTTCTCATCATCACAAGTAGAGATGAGCGAACTTTTGAAAAATTCGATTCGACTGATTCGCCGAATTTTCAGACAAAAATCGTTTCGACCCGAATAAATTCGCGACGAATCGCTATTAAAAACGGCTATTTCTGAGCCTCCTAGAGCCTCAATAGGGTTGTAGACCATTCAGCCTTGCTGTAACACGCACAGGATGCGTGCTGGGTTAGTTAAATAATACTTTGAAGAAATATCACATGCAGATCAGAGGCATCGCTAATAGAATCGCAGAGCGGCACAATTGCAGAGAGTTGAAGTGGCATCACTATGAGGGGCAGAAGGAGCCCAAATATACACTGGAGTTGGCCTCAGGAGCCCAAAAATTGGATGAATCACACCCTGGAGTTGGCAGAAGTTGGCAGCAGCAGCAGCAGGAGCCCAAATATACACTGGAGTTGGCTTCAGGAGCCCAAAAATTGGATGAATCACACCCTGGAGTTGGCAGGAGTTGACAGTAGCAGCAGCAGGAGCCCAAATATACACTGGAGTTGGCTTCAGGAGCCCAAAAATTGGATGAATCACACCCTGGAGTTGGCAGGAGTTGACAGCAGCAGCAGCAGGAGCCCAAATATACACTGGAGTTGGCTTCAGGAGCCCAAAAGTTGGATGAATCACACCCTGGAGTTGGCAGGAGTTGACAGTAGCAGCAGCAGGAGCCCAAATATACACTGGAGTTGGCTTCAGGAGCCCAAAAACTGGATGAATCACACCCTGGAGTTGGCAGGAGTTGACAGCAGCAGCAGCAGGAGCCCAAATATACACTGGAGTTGGCCTCAGGAGCCCAAAAATTGGATGAATCACACCCTGGAGTTGGCAGAAGTTGGCAGCAGCAGCAGCAGGAGCCCAAATATACACTGGAGTTGGCTTCAGGAGCCCAAAAATTGGATGAATCACACCCTGGAGTTGGCAGGAGTTGACAGTAGCAGCAGCAGGAGCCCAAATATACACTGGAGTTGGCTTCAGGAGCCCAAAAATTGGATGAATCACACCCTGGAGTTGGCAGGAGTTGACAGTAGCAGCAGCAGGAGCCCAAATATACACTGGAGTTGGCTTCAGGAGCCCAAAAATTGGATGAATCACACCCTGGAGTTGGCAGGAGTTGACAGTAGCAGCAGCAGGAGCCCAAATATACACTGGAGTTGGCTTCAGGAGCCCAAAAATTGGATGAATCACACCCTGGAGTTGGCAGGAGTTGACAGCAGCAGCAGCAGGAGCCCAAATATACACTGGAGTTGGCTTCAGGAGCCCAAAAATTGGATGAATCACACCCTGGAGTTGGCAGGAGTTGACAGTAGCAGCAGCAGGAGCCCAAATATACACTGGAGTTGGCTTCAGGAGCCCAAAAATTGGATGAATCACACCCTGGAGTTGGCAGAAGTTGGCAGCAGCAGCAGCAGGAGCCCAAATATACACTGGAGTTGGCTTCAGGAGCCCAAAAATTGGATGAATCACACCCTGGAGTTGGCAGAAGTTGGCAGCAGCAGCAGCAGGAGCCCAAATATACACTGGAGTTGGCCTCAGGAGCCCAAAAATTGGATGAATCACACCCTGGAGTTGGCAGGAGTTGACAGCAGCAGCAGCAGGAGCCCAAATATACACTGGAGTTGGCCTCAGGAGCCCAAAAATTGGATGAATCACACCCTGGAGTTGGCAGGAGTTGACAGCAGCAGCAGCAGGAGCCCAAACATTACTTTAAAGAGACCCTGGGGTTGGCTTCAGGAGCCCAAAAATTGGATGAATCACACCCTGGAGTTGGCAGAAGTTGGCAGCAGCAGGAGCCCAAATATACACTGGAGTTGGCTTCAGGAGCCCAAAAATTGGATGAATCACACCCTGGAGTTGGCAGGAGTTGACAGTAGCAGCAGCAGGAGCCCAAATATACACTGGAGTTGGCTTCAGGAGCCCAAAAATTGGATGAATCACACCCTGGAGTTGGCAGGAGTTGACAGTAGCAGCAGCAGGAGCCCAAATATACACTGGAGTTGGCTTGAGGAGCCCAAAAATTGGATGAATCACACCCTGGAGTTGGCAGAAGTTGGCAGCAGCAGCAGCAGGAGCCCAAATATACACTGGAGTTGGCTTCAGGAGCCCAAAAATTGGATGAATCACACCCTGGAGTTGGCAGGAGTTGACAGTAGCAGCAGCAGGAGCCCAAATATACACTGGAGTTGGCTTCAGGAGCCCAAAAATTGGATGAATCACACCCTGGAGTTGGCAGGAGTTGACAGTAGCAGCAGCAGGAGCCCAAATATACACTGGAGTTGGCTTCAGGAGCCCAAAAATTGGATGAATCACACCCTGGAGTTGGCAGGAGTTGACAGCAGCAGCAGCAGGAGCCCAAATATACACTGGAGTTGGCTTCAGGAGCCCAAAAATTGGATGAATCACACCCTGGAGTTGGCAGGAGTTGACAGTAGCAGCAGCAGGAGCCCAAAAAATGGCCTAAAGACATAAATATGTTTTGCACCATTTGGAAAGTGTAAAACGTGGCACCATGCTGAATCTAGTCGCATGCATCAGGCATTGGTGGGTGGAAATCCTGGCTGATCCATCCCTGATTCATTTTGACAAAGGTGAGTCTCTCCACATTTTTAGTTGACAGACGAGTTCTCCTCGCCGTAACTATGGCCCCCGCCGCACTAAACACCCGCTCAGATGGCACGCTACTTGCCGGGCAGGACAGCTTTTCCAGGGCAAACTCTGCTAGTTGCGGCCACAAATCAAGTTTGGCTGCCCAGAAGTCCAGCGGATCCTCAAGGTGTGTTGGCATGGTCATGTCAAAGTATGACATGACCTGCTGGTTCAGGTCCTGCTCCAGGTCTTCCTGCTGCTCATGAGTAGCCTCACTATGCGGGTGTAGAAAGCTACTCATTAGCGACTGAAGACTGAGGCTGCTGCTGCTGATGGAGCTTCTGCTGCTGCTGCTGCCAACCCCCCCAGCGGCCATGGCAGTGGAAGGTGAGCGCAGAGGTCCCCTCGAGTCAGACCTGCGAGAGTATGGACCATGGCGCAGATAGGCATAGGCCAACTGCCTACGTAGAATGTCTTTGTAGTAGTTGAGTTTGTCCTCCCTCTCGGTGGGTTTAAAAAATGCCCCCATTTTGTGCCGGAAGCGAGGGTCCAATAAGGTGGACAGCCAGAAGTCATCCCACCGACAGATGGAAACAATTCTGGGGTCACTACGCAAGCATGTGAGCATGCTTCATGCCATTTGCGCAAGTGACTCGGATGGACTACCTGTCTCCATCTCCACTGCATACTGCCACGGTGTGCCCGGGTCCTCTGTCTCTCCTTCCTCAAAAACCTCTAGCTCCTCTGGCTGCTCCTGCTCCTCCTCTCCTGTCCGCTGACTAGATAAACCAGCCATTTCGCCAAGCCTAAACTGTGTTTCGCTGGGCAACTCCTCCTCCTCCTCTTCCTCCTCCTCCTCCTCCAGTTCAGCTCCAACGGGGTTCATGTGGCCGTAAGATGTAAACGCCATGTCTCCAGTGCCCTGACCAGCCATGGTTTCCAACATGTGCTGTAGTACATGAAGCAGTGGAATCACGTCGTTCATCCCGTAATCCTGCCGACTGACAAATAAAGTGGCTTCCTCAAAGGGCCTGAGCAAACGGCAGGTGTCACGTATGAGCTGCCACTGGTTGACATTGAAGTTACACAGGGGAGTCCCCCTATCTGCTTGGATCATCAGGAAATCCGTGATGGCTTTTCTCTGTTCATATAATCGGTCCAACATGTGAAGGGTGGAATTCCAACGGGTGGAAACATCGCAAATCAGACTATGTTGGGGGATACCATTCTGACGCTGTAGCTCAAGAAGGGTGTGTTTGGCGGTGTAGGAGTGGCTGAAGTGCATGCAAAGTTTCTGTGAAGTTGTTAGGATGTCCTGCAGATGGGGGGAACACTTCAGAAACCGCTTGACAACCAGATTGAAGACGTGAGCCATGCAGGGGGCATGGGTCAGGCTTCCTTGGCGCAGCGCAGACAAAATGTTCTTCCCATTGTCGGTAACCATGATTCCCATTTTAAGTTTTCTCGGAGTAAGCCATGTTTGGATTTCCTGATGAATACATTTAAGCAGTTCCTCCCCTGTGTGACTCCGTTCGCCAAGACAAACCATGTGAAGCACTGCGTGACACCTCCGTGCCCTGCACACATGGTAGACTGGAGGGGCACTGAGACTTGAGCCTACAGTGGAGGGTGAGGAGATGGCGGAGGATGAGGAGGCCGAGTCGCACGGTGTCACAGGCCCAATGGGCAGAGAGCGCGGAGGCCGAAGCGGCATGACCTGTCCAAGTTGCTGCTGCAAAGGGACCACATTCACCCAGTGGGCCGTAAACGACATGTACTGCCCCTGACCGTAGTTACAGCTCCAGATGTCGGCGCTGCCATGTATTTTGCTACACACCGACAGGCTCAAGGACTGGCCCACCTTCTGTTCAACAAAAGTGTGCAGCGCTGGTACTGCCTTCTTGGCAAAGAAATGACGGCTTGGGACTCTCCACCTCGGCTCGGCACAAGCCATCAGTTCTCTGAAAGGTGCAGATTCCACCACCTGAAAAGGGAGCGACTGCAGCACCAGCAACTTGGACAGGAGCACATTCAGCTTCTGCGCCGTAGGATGAGTGGGCGCATACTGCTGTCTCTTGGACATGGCTTCGCTGATGGATTGCTGGCGGGATGCATGACTTGGAGGAGGAGGAGGAGGAGCAGGAGCGACAGAGGATGGGTATGACGCACAGCTGCCTTCGGCTGAGGTGCTGGAGCCTTGGCTGGCAGAAATTGGGAGCTCACTTGGTGAGGAAGCAGACTGGACCACCCCTTGGGAGCCTCGGTTCTCCCAGGTCGTTTTATGGTGACGCATCATATGTTGACGCAGGGCCGTGGTGCCAACATTTGGACCCTGGCCACGCTTCACCTTTTGCCTACATATCTTGCATGTGGCCATGTTACCCTCCTGCGGATGCCTCAGGAAAAACTGCCACACTGCCGAGTAGCTACTTTTCCCACCCCCTGGCCTCACTGATTCACTGCTGCTGTTGCCAACTCCAGGAACCCCTGCTCCACTACCTCCCGATAAGGTAGACTGCCGCACAGCAGGTGCTCTACCCCGGCCCCGGCCGGCTCCAGCCTTTGGAATTGTGCCCCCATGCTGACTGCTACCACCTTGCTGCCTCAGCTGCTGACTCCGGGGCAACCTGCGCCCCTCTTCTCCTGATGATGACGATGAAGCCCCTTCATCACCCGGCTCCCAAGTGCGGCTTCATCGTCATCATCATCATCACCGAGTTGTGGCTGTACGTCACTGATGTTCGTGGATTCGTCAACAGTGTCTGGCGCAGGAGCTGGAACGCTCGCAGCACCCACGACACTGTCCACATCACTATCTGTCTGCCTAGCTAGAGAAGCCACCTCCATTTCTTGGCTGGGCAGTAGCTGCTGACTGTCCTCTATCTGATGGTCCTCCTCACTAAAGAGTGGAGCTGAACCCAAAGCATAGGATACGTCGCTGGGGGAGGGAACGGCGTAGGACAGAGGCAATGGGAGGACAGGGACTGCTCTCGGGGCATGCCAACTCAGGGTTGTGTCAGAGGAACCTACCGACCCTAGACTGGGGGTCTCAGACGTAAGTTGTGATGATGTTGTTGATGAGCGCGTCAACCAATCTACCACGGCAGATGCGTTACTGGTGGAGACCCGACCGCTAGCAGATACTGGCAGATTAGGTCTCTCAGCGTGACTCCTGCTGCTACTGGCCCCCAGTCTGATGCGAGCTCTGCCTGCGGAATCTTGGCCTCTGCCACTCCTCTTTTCACTTCCAGGCACTTGTCTGCCCGACATAGTCTAACTGGCGTGGGAGTAGGTGATATTTTAAGATCCCCCGGGCAGCGGTGGGTCTATATGAAACAGAATATAATGCACACCAAAAGTGAGCAGTAACACTCAGCCTCCAACAGGCCTGCTTAGTGAAAATAAGAGAGCTGCTTAGTGTAAATAAAGAGGGGTATGCTATGTTACAGAATGGGATGCCTCAACAGAAGTGCACCTGGCAGGCAGCAGTAAGCCTATGCCCAGCAAAAGTGTCTTATAATATAAATATAATAAGAGCAAATGCTTATATGGTCTTAAACAGAGGCTGCTTTAGTCACAGAATGGGATGCCCCCAAAAAAGATCCAGTAGTACTATGCCCAGCAAAAGTGTCTTTATCAGGCTAATTTCAAATATGATAAGAGCAAATGCTTATATGGTCTTAAACAGAGGCTGCTTTAGTCACAGAATGGGATGCCCTGGCAGGGACAAGTAGTGCTATGCCCAGCAAAAGTGTCTTTATCAGGCTAATTTCAAATATGATAAGAGCAAATGCTTATACGGTCTTAAACAGAGGCTGCTTTAGTCACAGAATGGGATGCCCCCCAAAAAAGATCCAGTAGTACTATGCCCAGCAAAAGTGTCTTTATCAGGCTAATTTCAAATATGATAAGAGCAAATGCTTATACGGTCTTAAACAGAGGCTGCTTTAGTCACAGAATGGGATGCCCCAACAGGAATGGACCTGGCAGGGTCCAGTAGTGCTTTGCCCAGCAAAAGTGTCTTTATCAGGCCTAATTTCAAATATGATAAGAGCAAATGGTTATATGGTCTTAAACAGAGGCTGCTTTAGTCACAGAATGGGATGCCCCCCAAAAAAGATCCAGTAGTACTATGCCCAGCAAAAGTGTCTTTATCAGGCTAATTTCAAATATGATAAGAGCAAATGCTTATACGGTCTTAAACAGAGGCTGCTTTAGTCACAGAATGGGATGCCCCAACAGGAATGGACCTGGCAGGGTCCAGTAGTGCTTTGCCCAGCAAAAGTGTCTTTATCAGGCCTAATTTCAAATATGATAAGTGAAAATGGTTATACGGTCTTAAACAGAGGCTGCTGTAGTCACAGAATGGGATGCCCCAACAGAAGTGGACCTGGCAGGGTCCAGTAGTGCTATGCCCAGCAAAAGTGTCTTTATCAGGCCTAATTTCAAATATGATAAGAGCAAATGCTTATATGGTCTTAAACAGAGGCTGCTTTAGTCACAGAATGGGATGCCCCAACAGGAATGGACCTGGCAGGGTCCAGTAGTGCTTTGCCCAGCAAAAGTGTCTTTATCAGGCCTAATTTCAAATATGATAAGAGCAAATGGTTATATGGTCTTAAACAGAGGCTGCTTTAGTCACAGAATGGGATGCCCCAACAGGAATGGACCTGGCAGGGTCCAGTAGTGCTTTGCCCAGCAAAAGTGTCTTTATCAGGCCTAATTTCAAATATGATAAGAGCAAATGGTTATATGGTCTTAAACAGAGGCTGCTTTAGTCACAGAATGGGATGCCCCAACAGAAGTGGACCTGGCAGGGTCCAGTAGTGCTATGCCCAGCAAAAGTGTCTTTATCAGGCCTAATTTCAAATATGATAAGAGCAAATGGTTATATGGTCTTAAACAGAGGCTGCTTTAGTCACAGAATGGGATGCCCCAACAGAAGTGGACCTGGCAGGGTCCAGTAGTGCTATGCCCAGCAAAAGTGTCTTTATCAGGCCTAATTTCAAATATGATAAGAGCAAATGGTTATATGGTCTTAAACAGAGGCTGCTTTAGTCACAGAATGGGATGCCCCAACAGAAGTGGACCTGGCAGGGTCCAGTAGTGCTATGCCCAGCAAAAGTGTCTTTATCAGGCCTAATTTCAAATATGATAAGAGCAAATGCTTATATGGTCTTAAACAGAGGCTGCTTTAGTCACAGAATGGGATGCCCCAACAGGAATGGACCTGGCAGGGTCCAGTAGTGCTTTGCCCAGCAAAAGTGTCTTTATCAGGCCTAATTTCAAATATGATAAGAGCAAATGGTTATATGGTCTTAAACAGAGGCTGCTGTAGTCACAGAATGGGATGCCCCAACAGAAGTGGACCTGGCAGGGTCCAGTAGTGCTATGCCCAGCAAAAGTGTCTTTATCAGGCCTAATTTCAAATATGATAAGAGCAAATGGTTATATGGTCTTAAACAGAGGCTGCTTTAGTCACAGAATGGGATGCCCCAACAGAAGTGGACCTGGCAGGGTCCAGTAGTGCTATGCCCAGCAAAAGTGTCTTTATCAGGCCTAATTTCAAATATGATAAGAGCAAATGCTTATATGGTCTTAAACAGAGGCTGCTTTAGTCACAGAATGGGATGCCCCAACAGGAATGGACCTGGCAGGGTCCAGTAGTGCTTTGCCCAGCAAAAGTGTCTTTATCAGGCCTAATTTCAAATATGATAAGAGCAAATGGTTATATGGTCTTAAACAGAGGCTGCTTTAGTCACAGAATGGGATGCCCCAACAGAAGTGGACCTGGCAGGGTCCAGTAGTGCTATGCCCAGCAAAAGTGTCTTTATCAGGCCTAATTTCAAATATGATAAGAGCAAATGCTTATATGGTCTTAAACAGAGGCTGCTTTAGTCACAGAATGGGATGCCCCAACAGGAATGGACCTGGCAGGGTCCAGTAGTGCTTTGCCCAGCAAAAGTGTCTTTATCAGGCCTAATTTCAAATATGATAAGAGCAAATGGTTATATGGTCTTAAACAGAGGCTGCTTTAGTCACAGAATGGGATGCCCCAACAGAAGTGGACCTGGCAGGGTCCAGTAGTGCTATGCCCAGCAAAAGTGTCTTTATCAGGCCTAATTTCAAATATGATAAGAGCAAATGCTTATATGGTCTTAAACAGAGGCTGCTTTAGTCACAGAATGGGATGCCCCAACAGGAATGGACCTGGCAGGGTCCAGTAGTGCTTTGCCCAGCAAAAGTGTCTTTATCAGGCCTAATTTCAAATATGATAAGAGCAAATGCTTATATGGTCTTAAACAGAGGCTGCTTTAGTCACAGAATGGGATGCCCCAACAGGAATGGACCTGGCAGGGTCCAGTAGTGCTTTGCCCAGCAAAAGTGTCTTTATCAGGCCTAATTTCAAATATGATAAGAGCAAATGCTTATATGGTCTTAAACAGAGGCTGCTTTAGTCACAGAATGGGATGCCCCAACAGGAATGGACCTGGCAGGGTCCAGTAGTGCTTTGCCCAGCAAAAGTGTCTTTATCAGGCCTAATTTCAAATATGATAAGAGCAAATGTTTATATGGTCTTAAACAGAGGCTGCTTTAGTCACAGAATGGGATGCCCCAACAGAAGTGGACCTGGCAGGGTCCAGTAGTGCTATGCCCAGCAAAAGTGTCTTTATCAGGCCTAATTTCAAATATGATAAGAGCAAATGGTTATATGGTCTTAAACAGAGGCTGCTTTAGTCACAGAATGGGATGCCCCAACAGAAGTGGACCTGGCAGGGTCCAGTAGTGCTATGCCCAGCAAAAGTGTCTTTATCAGGCCTAATTTCAAATATGATAAGAGCAAATGGTTATATGGTCTTAAACAGAGGCTGCTTTAGTCACAGAATGGGATGCCCCAACAGAAGTGGACCTGGCAGGGTCCAGTAGTGCTATGCCCAGCAAAAGTGTCTTTATCAGGCCTAATTTCAAATATGATAAGAGCAAATGCTTATATGGTCTTAAAGTGGACCAACACCGAGAGGTGATCGGCCCGGAAATCTATAAGATTCCCGGGCCGATCACCTCCCACCCCGCGGGACATCCGAGATCGGGATGTCCCGCGGGGTGAAACCCCCCAAAAAACCCCCAAACACCTTACCTGATCTTCGGCGGCGGCCGGCCGCCGCCGCCTCCCTCGCGTCCCTGTAGGCGTGCTCGCGCCCGCGCCGGCCGTCTGCGAATGGCCGGCGGGGGCGCGCGCGCGCCGAAAGTGACGCGAGGGAGGCGGCGGCGGCGGCAGCCGCTTGGACGCTCCTGATCCCCGCCTGGACGTTGGCGGGGATTGGACCGTCCAGTCACGTGGGAGCGGGGACAGGTAAGATTTTGGGGCTTTCTGGGGGGTTTCACACAGCGGGGCACCCCCGATCGGGGTGCCCCGCCGAAGTGGACCAAAACCCAGGATAGTCAAAATCCTGGGTGTTGGTCCACTTTAAACAGAGGCTGCTTTAGTCACAGAATGGGATGCCCCAACAGGAATGGACCTGGCAGGGTCCAGTAGGGCTTTGCCCAGCAAAAGTGTCTTTATCAGGCCTAATTTCAAATATGATAAGAGCAAATGGTTATATGGTCTTAAACAGAGGCTGCTTTAGTCACAGAATGGGATGCCCCAACAGAAGTGGACCTGGCAGGGTCCAGTAGTGCTATGCCCAGCAAAAGTGTCTTTATCAGGCCTAATTTCAAATATGATAAGAGCAAATGGTTATATGGTCTTAAACAGAGGCTGCTTTAGTCACAGAATGGGATGCCCCAACAGGAATGGACCTGGCAGGGTCCAGTAGTGCTTTGCCCAGCAAAAGTGTCTTTATCAGGCCTAATTTCAAATATGATAAGTGAAAATGGTTGTACGGTCTTAAACAGAGGCTGCTGTAGTCACAGAATGGGATGCCCCAACAGAAGTGGACCTGGCAGGGTCCAGTAGTGCTATGCCCAGCAAAAGTGTCTTTATCAGGCCTAATTTCAAATATGATAAGAGCAAATGCTTATATGGTCTTAAACAGAGGCTGCTTTAGTCACAGAATGGGATGCCCCAACAGGAATGGACCTGGCAGGGTCCAGTAGTGCTTTGCCCAGCAAAAGTGTCTTTATCAGGCCTAATTTCAAATATGATAAGAGCAAATGCTTATATGGTCTTAAACAGAGGCTGCTTTAGTCACAGAATGGGATGCCCCAACAGGAATGGACCTGGCAGGGTCCAGTAGTGCTTTGCCCAGCAAAAGTGTCTTTATCAGGCCTAATTTCAAATATGATAAGAGCAAATGCTTATATGGTCTTAAACAGAGGCTGCTTTAGTCACAGAATGGGATGCCCCAACAGGAATGGACCTGGCAGGGTCCAGTAGTGCTTTGCCCAGCAAAAGTGTCTTTATCAGGCCTAATTTCAAATATGATAAGAGCAAATGGTTATATGGTCTTAAACAGAGGCTGCTTTAGTCACAGAATGGGATGCCCCAACAGAAGTGGACCTGGCAGGGTCCAGTAGTGCTATGCCCAGCAAAAGTGTCTTTATCAGGCCTAATTTCAAATATGATAAGAGCAAATGGTTATATGGTCTTAAACAGAGGCTGCTTTAGTCACAGAATGGGATGCCCCAACAGAAGTGGACCTGGCAGGGTCCAGTAGTGCTATGCCCAGCAAAAGTGTCTTTATCAGGCCTAATTTCAAATATGATAAGAACAAATGGTTATATGGTCTTAAACAGAGGCTGCTTTAGTCACAGAATGGGATGCCCCAACAGGAATGGACCTGGCAGGGTCCAGTAGTGCTTTGCCCAGCAAAAGTGTCTTTATCAGGCCTAATTTCAAATATGATAAGTGAAAATGGTTATACGGTCTTAAACAGAGGCTGCTGTAGTCACAGAATGGGATGCCCCAACAGAAGTGGACCTGGCAGGGTCCAGTAGTGCTATGCCCAGCAAAAGTGTCTTTATCAGGCCTAATTTCAAATATGATAAGAGCAAATGGTTATATGGTCTTAAACAGAGGCTGCTTTAGTCACAGAATGGGATGCCCCAACAGGAATGGACCTGGCAGGGTCCAGTAGTGCTTTGCCCAGCAAAAGTGTCTTTATCAGGCCTAATTTTAAATATGATAAGAGCAAATGCTTATATGGTCTTAAACAGAGGCTGCTTTAGTCACAGAATGGGATGCCCCAACAGGAATGGACCTGGCAGGGTCCAGTAGTGCTTTGCCCAGCAAAAGTGTCTTTATCAGGCCTAATTTCAAATATGATAAGAGCAAATGGTTATATGGTCTTAAACAGAGGCTGCTTTAGTCACAGAATGGGATGCCCCAACAGAAGTGGACCTGGCAGGGTCCAGTAGTGCTATGCCCAGCAAAAGTGTCTTTATCAGGCCTAATTTCAAATATGATAAGAGCAAATGGTTATATGGTCTTAAACAGAGGCTGCTTTAGTCACAGAATGGGATGCCCCAACAGAAGTGGACCTGGCAGGGTCCAGTAGTGCTATGCCCAGCAAAAGTGTCTTTATCAGGCCTAATTTCAAATATGATAAGAGCAAATGCTTATATGGTCTTAAACAGAGGCTGCTTTAGTCACAGAATGGGATGCCCCAACAGGAATGGACCTGGCAGGGTCCAGTAGTGCTTTGCCCAGCAAAAGTGTCTTTATCAGGCCTAATTTCAAATATGATAAGAGCAAATGCTTATATGGTCTTAAACAGAGGCTGCTTTAGTCACAGAATGGGATGCCCCAACAGAAGTGGACCTGGCAGGGTCTAGTAGTGCTATGCCCAGCAAAAGTGTCTTTATCAGGCCTAATTTCAAATATGATAAGAGCAAATGCTTATATGGTCTTAAACAGAGGCTGCTTTAGTCACAGAATGGGATGCCCCAACAGGAATGGACCTGGCAGGGTCCAGTAGTGCTTTGCCCAGCAAAAGTGTCTTTATCAGGCCTAATTTCAAATATGATAAGTGAAAATGGTTATACGGTCTTAAACAGAGGCTGCTGTAGTCACAGAATGGGATGCCCCAACAGAAGTGGACCTGGCAGGGTCCAGTAGTGCTATGCCCAGCAAAAGTGTCTTTATCAGGCCTAATTTCAAATATGATAAGAGCAAATGCTTATATGGTCTTAAACAGAGGCTGCTTTAGTCACAGAATGGGATGCCCCAACAGGAATGGACCTGGCAGGGTCCAGTAGTGCTTTGCCCAGCAAAAGTGTCTTTATCAGGCCTAATTTCAAATATGATAAGTGAAAATGGTTATACGGTCTTAAACAGAGGCTGCTGTAGTCACAGAATGGGATGCCCCAACAGAAGTGGACCTGGCAGGGTCCAGTAGTGCTATGCCCAGCAAAAGTGTCTTTATCAGGCCTAATTTCAAATATGATAAGAGCAAATGCTTATATGGTCTTAAACAGAGGCTGCTTTAGTCACAGAATGGGATGCCTCACAGCAGACTTAAGATCAGTTCAGTATATATGCACAGTTAGTTACTATAAGCAGCCTGAAAACGCTAACAAAGCCTGTCAGCCAGCTAGTAACACTCAGGCTGGATGAAAAAAAAAAAAAATCTCCCTGTGACAGCCTCCGTTTTTCCTACCTTTCCCTGGCTTTCTGTCTGTCTCCTGTCTGTCTCCTGCCTGTCTCCAGCCTGTCCCTGTCTGTCCCTGTCTGTCCCTGCCTGTCTAACTGCCTCAGCTACACAGCGTCCTGTCTCTCACGAATGCAATAGAGAAATGAGGAAAAGCAAGATGGCCGCCGTTAAATACCGCTGTGACGTCACCGGGCTTGCTGGCTGCTGATAGGCTGCATGTGACTGCCCCAGCTTGCACTGGCGCGGGATACATGTCCAGACATGTCCCGTCCGCCATCTTAGAATGCCTGTAAATGTAAATGAATGGATGTTAAAGGAAAACTTCGAGTGATCGAATCGCGGGGAAATTCGGATTCGATCCGAATCAAATTTTTCCTGAAATTCGGATCGAATCCGGGTTCGTCCGGATCGATTCGCTCATCCCTAATCACAAGGCTAGAAATCGAAACAAAAAGTGTTTTTTTTTTGCTTGAAAAAGACCTTTTAAATGAATTCCCTGTGTTCAGTCACCATAGTGTAAGTATAGGACTGACCTGTGAAGTTACAGACAGCAAAAATTACTTTTAAAGTTTGTGCTAAAGTCAAATGCAAGAGATACATTTTCCAGTAGATAGTAGTTAAAGCAGACTAACAGTCAAAAATGACTTAAAAAGGACAAACACCACAAACAGTGCTCATATACATCCCTCCCCAGGGCGATTTAGATTGCTGCACATAAAAATTCATTTACCTTTTTTCTAACTCTGTAGCAAGTTTTAGAAACAAAATGGCGGCTCATGTATTTTCAGGCACAAGTGCTGCTGGCCTTCCTGTAACTGTGCATTGTCAGTTATGGCTGAGGGCCGGGTGCAGCATGCGGCAGGTGGGTTTGAGGGGTCGTGGCCTGTCAACCCTGATGTGACAGTGGCCAAGCCGAGGATAGCCTTGCAGGCCCGGGCATCATGGTGCTAACGCGGTGACGCGCGCATTCCACTGAGGGAGCGAGCGCCGCCGGCGTGACGGCACTTGTGTTCCACTGATTAAGCGTTGAAGTGCATCCAGTGAGAGAGAAAAATGGACGTTGTGGGGCTGCGCACAGATCATCAGCAACTGCCGCCTCCATCATCATCATCGTTATCTTCACAGCCTGCCACAGCCCATTACTGGGCTACTATCTACAAAAGGTATTTCGGGGGATTCACTGCTGCTCTACTTTTTATTGGGTGATTTGGGGGAATTCTCTGCTGCAATGCTTGTTATGGGGTGATTTGGGGGGTTACTCTGCTGCAATGCTTGTTATGGGGTGATTTGGGGGGATTCACTGCTGCAATGCTTGTTATGGGGTGATTTGGGGGGATTCACTGCTGCAATGCTTGTTATGGGGTGATTTGGGGGGATTCACTGCTGCAATGCTTGTTATGGGGTGATTTGGGGGGATTCACTGCTGCAATGCTTGTTATGGGGTGATTTGGGGGGATTCACTGCTGCACTGCATGTTATGGGATGATTTGGGGGGATACTCTGCTGCACTGCTTGTTATAGGGTGATTTGGGGGTTACTTTGCTGCACTGCTTGTTATGGGGTGATTTGGGGGGATTCCCTGCTGCATTGCTTGTATGGGGTGATTTGGGGAGATACTCTGCTGCACTGCTTGTTATGGGGTGATTTGGGGGGTTACTCTGCTGCACTGCTTGTTATGGGGTGATTTCGGGGGTTACTCTGCTGCATTGCTTGTTATGGGGTGATTTGGGGGGATTCACTGCTGCAATGCTTGTTATGGGGTGATTTGGGGGGATTCACTGCTGCACTGCATGTTATGGGATGATTTGGGGGGATACTCTGCTGCACTGCTTGTTATAGGGTAATTTGGGGGTCACTTTGCTGCACTGCTTGTTATGGGGTGATTTGGGGGGATTCCCTGCTGCATTGCTTGTATGGGGTGATTTGGGGAGATACTCTGCTGCACTGCTTGTTATGGGGTGATTTCGGGGTTACTCTGCTGCACTGCTTGTTATGGGGTGATTTCGGGGGTTACTCTGCTGCATTGCTTGTTATGTGGTGATTTGGGGGGTTACTCTGCTGCATTGCTTGTTATGGGGTGATTTGGGGAGATTCTCCGCTGCACTGCTTGTTATGGGGTGATTTGGGGGGATACTCTGCTGCACTGCTTGTTATGGGGTGATTTGGGGGGATTCTCTGCTGCATTGCTTGTTATGGGGTGATTTGGGGGGATGCTCTGCTGCATTGCGTGTTATGGGGTGATTTGGGGAGATTCTCTGCTGCACTGCTTGTTATGGGGTGATTTAGGGGGATACTCTGCTGCACTGCTTGTTATGGGGTGATTTGGGGGGATTCTCTGCTGCATTGCTTGTATGGGGTGATTTGGGGAGATACTCTGCTGCACTGCTTGTTATGGGGTGATTTCGGGGTTACTCTGCTGCACTGCTTGTTATGGGGTGATTTCGGGGGTTACTCTGCTGCATTGCTTGTTATGTGGTGATTTGGGGGGTTACTCTGCTGCATTGCTTGTTATGGGGTGATTTGGGGAGATTCTCCGCTGCACTGCTTGTTATGGGGTGATTTGGGGGGATACTCTGCTGCACTGCTTGTTATGGGGTGATTTGGGGGGATTCTCTGCTGCATTGCTTGTTATGGGGTGATTTGGGGGGATGCTCTGCTGCATTGCGTGTTATGGGGTGATTTGGGGAGATTCTCTGCTGCACTGCTTGTTTTGGGGTGATTTGGGGGATACTCTGCTGCACTGCTTATTATTGGGTGATTTATGGGGTTACTCTGCTGCACTGCTTGTTATGGGGTGATTTGGGGGGATACTCTGCTGCACTGCTTGTTTTGGGGTGATTTGGGGGGATACTCTGCTGCACTGCTTGTTATGGGGTGATTTGGGGGTTACTTTGCTGCACTGCTTGTTATGGGGTGATTTGGGGGGATACTCTGCTGCACTGCTTGTTATGGGGTGATTTGGGGGTTACTTTGCTGCACTGCATGTTATGGGGTGATTTTGGGGGATTCACTGCTGCACTGCTTGTTATGGGGTGATTTGGGGGTTACTTTGCTGCACTGCTTGTTATGGGGTGATTTGGGGGTTACTTTGCTGCACTGCTTGTTATTGGTGATATGGGGGATGCTCTGCTGCACTGCTTGTTATAGGGTGATTTGGGGGGATGCTCTGCTACACTGCTTGTTATGGGGTGATTTGGGGGGATACTCTGCTGCGCTGCTTTTTATTGGGTGATTTGGGGGGATTCTCTGCTGCGCGGCTTGTTATGGGGTGATTTGGGGGGTTACTCTGCTTCACTGCTTGTTATGGGGTGATTTATGGGGAAACTCTGTTGCACTGCTTGTTATGGGGTGATTTGGGGAGTTACTCTGCTGCGCTGCTTGTTATAGGGTGATTTAGGGGGATACTCTGCTCCACGGCTTGTTATGGGGTGATTTGGGGGGATACTCTGCTGCACTGCTTGTTATGGGGTGATTTGGGGGGATACCCTGCTGCACTGCATGTTATGGGGTGATTTGGGGGGTTACTCTGCTGCACTACTTGTTATGGGGTGATTTAGGGGGATACTCTGCTGCACTGCTTGTTATGGGGTGATTTGGGGGGATACCCTGCTGCACTGCATGTTATGGGGTGATTTGGGGGGTTACTCTGCTGCACTACTTGTTATGGGGTGATTTAGGGGGATACTCTGCTGCACTGCTTGTTATGGGGTGATTTGGGGGGATACCCTGCTGCACTGCATGTTATGGGGTGATTTGGGGGGTTACTCTGCTGCACTACTTGTTATGGGGTGATTTGGGGGGATACCCTGCTGCACTGCATGTTATGAGGTGCTTTGGGGGGTTACTCTGCTGCACCACTTGTTATGGGGTGATTTATGGGGATACTTTGCTGCACTGCTTGTTATGGGGTGATTTGGGGGGATACTCTGCTGCACTGCTTGTTATGGGGTGATTTGGGGGTTACTTTGCTGCACTGCATGTTATGGGGTGATTTTGGGGGATTCACTGCTGCACTGCTTGTTATGGGGTGATTTGGGGGTTACTTTGCTGCACTGCTTGTTATGGGGTGATTTGGGGGTTACTTTGCTGCACTGCTTGTTATTGGTGATATGGGGGATGCTCTGCTGCACTGCTTGTTATAGGGTGATTTGGGGGGATGCTCTGCTACACTGCTTGTTATGGGGTGATTTGGGGGGATACTCTGCTGCGCTGCTTTTTATTGGGTGATTTGGGGGGATTCTCTGCTGCGCGGCTTGTTATGGGGTGATTTGGGGGGTTACTCTGCTTCACTGCTTGTTATGGGGTGATTTATGGGGAAACTCTGTTGCACTGCTTGTTATGGGGTGATTTGGGGAGTTACTCTGCTGCGCTGCTTGTTATAGGGTGATTTAGGGGGATACTCTGCTCCACGGCTTGTTATGGGGTGATTTGGGGGGATACTCTGCTGCACTGCTTGTTATGGGGTGATTTGGGGGGATACCCTGCTGCACTGCATGTTATGGGGTGATTTGGGGGGTTACTCTGCTGCACTACTTGTTATGGGGTGATTTAGGGGGATACTCTGCTGCACTGCTTGTTATGGGGTGATTTGGGGGGATACCCTGCTGCACTGCATGTTATGGGGTGATTTGGGGGGTTACTCTGCTGCACTACTTGTTATGGAGTGATTTAGGGGGATACTCTGCTGCACTGCTTGTTATGGGGTGATTTGGGGGGATACCCTGCTGCACTGCATGTTATGGGGTGATTTGGGGGGTTACTCTGCTGCACTACTTGTTATGGGGTGATTTGGGGGGATACCCTGCTGCACTGCATGTTATGAGGTGCTTTGGGGGGTTACTCTGCTGCACCACTTGTTATGGGGTGATTTATGGGGATACTCTGTTGCACTGCATGTTATGGGGTGATTTGGGGGGTTACTCTGCTGCACTGCTTGTTATGGGGTGATTTAGGGGGATACTCTGCTGCACTGCTTGTTATGGGGTGATTTGGGGGGATACCCTGCTGCACTGCATGTTATAGGGTGATTTGGGGGGTTACTCTGCTGCACTACTTGTTATGGGGTGATTTGGGGGGATACCCTGCTACACTACTTGTTATGGGGTGATTTGGGGGGTTACTCTGCTGCACTACTTGTTATGGGGTGATTTGGGGGGATACCCTGCTGCACTACTTGTTATGGGGTGATTTGGGGGGATACCCTGCTGCACTGCATGTTATGAGGTGATTTATGGGGATACTCTGTTGCACTGCATGTTATGAGGTGATTTGGGGGGTTACTCTGCTGCACCACTTGTTATGGGGTGATTTATGGGGATACTCTGTTGCACTGCATGTTATGGGGTGATTTATGGGGATACTCTGTTGCACTGCTTGTTATGGGGTGATTTAGGGGGATACTCTGCTCCATGGCTTGTTTTTGGGTGATTTAGGGGATACTCTGCTGCACTGCTTATTATCGGGTGATTTATGGGGTTACTCTGCTGCACTGCTTGTTATGGGGTGATTTGGGGGGATACCCTGCTGCACTACTTGTTATGGGGTGATTTGGGGGGTTACTCTGCTGCACTACTTGTTATGGGGTGATTTGGGGGGATACCCTGCTGCACTACTTGTTATGGGGTGATTTGGGGGGATACCCTGCTGCACTGCATGTTATGAGGTGATTTATGGGGATACTCTGTTGCACTGCATGTTATGAGGTGATTTGGGGGGTTACTCTGCTGCACCACTTGTTATGGGGTGATTTAGGGGGATACTCTGCTCCATGGCTTGTTTTTGGGTGATTTAGGGGATACTGCACTGCATGTTATGAGGTGATTTATGGGGATACTCTGTTGCACTGCATGTTATGGGGTGATTTATGGGGATACTCTGTTGCACTGCTTGTTATGGGGTGATTTAGGGGGATACTCTGCTCCATGGCTTGTTTTTGGGTGATTTAGGGGATACTCTGCTGCACTGCTTATTATCGGGTGGTTTATGGGGTTACTCTGCTGCACTGCTTGTTATTGGGTGATTTGGGGGGATGCTCTGCTGCACTGCTTGTTATGGGGTGATTTATGGGGATACTCTGTTGCACTGCTTGTTATGGGGTGATTTATGGGGATACTCTGTTGCACTGCTTGTTATAGGGTGATTTAGGGGGATACTCTGCTGCATTGCTTGTTATAGGGTGATTTAGGGGGATACTCTGCTGCACTGCTTGTTATGGGGTGATATGTGGGATGCTCTGCTGCACTGTTTGTTATAGGGTGATTTGGGGGGTTACTTTGTTGCACTGCTTGTTATGGGGTGATTTGGGTGGTTACTTTGTTGCACTGCTTGTTATGGGGTGATTTGGGGGGATACTCTGCTGCACTGCTTGTTATGGGGTGATTTGGGGTGATACTCTGCTGCACTGCTTGTTATGGGGTGATTTTGGGGGTTACTTTGCTGCACTGCTTGTTATGGGGTGATTTGGGGGAATACTCTGCTGCACTGCTTGTTATGGGTCAATTTGGGGGGGATACTCTGCTGCATTGCTTGTTATGGGGGGATACTCTGCTCTACCGATTTTGGATGCCCCGGGGGGGGGGAATCAATTGGCCTGGGAATCTTATAGATTCTAAGGTCGATCGTGCTGGGTTTTGGTCCACTTTAAAGGAACACTAAATAAAATAATGCACTAACATAGCACAGCCATACATGTTATCCAGGTACTGAAAGTGGGCCTAAGTCCTCCCTATCCAGGCAGAGTCCAGGACTGCGAACCCTAACCTACCCATATCACTAATGTAGTGCTCCCTGATAGTGTGAGGCGGTATGTAAGGCTTAGCTTAGTGTGGTGTTCTTGGCACAGAACTGCAAGAGGTGGTTTAGGTCCACTTTAAATCCTGTGCATAGTGTTCATTTATTCTGGGTTTTGCCCCACATCAGGATTTTAACCTTTTTAGGGGAAACCATAGACACCATTATCAATGTAGATATGTCTATGAAGGTTCTCATTCATTTAGGCCATAGTACTTCTGTAGGAATACATCAAGGGAACAGATTTTGCAGGTTTCATCTCTGGTCATGCTAATGCAATCGACCACTCAATTCCATACTGTTTATGGTAAATATGATATATATATATAAATAGAAATATGGTGTGGATTGAAGCTACTACTCATTGCTGCTAAAATCCTGTACAAGTCAATCTCAACTGAGAAGTCGAATGACTTGCAAAAAAGTGATTGAACTCAAGTAAACAAAAGGGTTCTCGTCTTTTGTCCCTCCCAACCGTTGATTGCTGAACCTCTCCCCACACCACCAAGGACCCAAACTCCATTCGTTGTGCAACCCCCCTGCCATCGGTCACAGGTGTCAGTGTCAGGAATCAGCCCCCCCCCCCCCCCCATTACAATGAATAGAGAGGGAGTGGCAGATATCCTGTTACTGATGACAGGTATCAAGCCCAACACGCCATCACGTCTGACCCCTATTTAAGAAAGTAACTGCAAGTCCAGTTGTTTGATGTATTTCTATTGATATCTCACTGTAGGGAAAAATCTAAATAAAAGAGAGCTATTATTTTCATAGATTAGTGATTCACTTCATAAATCAGTTTCCCTTGCACCAAAAATAAATGTAAACATTTTCATTTTTGAATGGAGTATGTGATAAATTATACATTGTTTAACTAATCTTCAATATTACAGCATCTTGAAATTAGCTGCAAATGTGCTATAAGAGGCTTCCTGTATCTTCCACCTCCTGGGATTCTCATAGAAGACAAATCCTTTTCATAAAATAGATACAATCTTTTAATAAAAAGAAATCTGTTTACAGACTACACTGAGGAGTTTCGGAGATGGTCTAGTGCCGGGGATGGCGCTGGGTGAAACATGGCTGGCACTTGTCGTCTGCTATATAGATACAGAAAGAAAACACAATGCAGCTAAGTCATAGAATACAGAAAAGATGTTGCTAAGCAATGCTATCAAGTTCATTTTTTATAACAGAACAATTGCATTAAAAATGGGTCAGTCTATATAAAACACAGGATGGTGCTTTGAAGATACCATTAGATCCATGCTTTAGATAGTGGTTAAGGGCAGGGACGGACTGGCCATAAGGCACACCGGACAAATGACCAGTAGGCTGCCAGTTCCCCTGTACTGGCCACTGACGAAATAGATAGTTTACCAGCTCCGGTAATGCTTCTTGCAGAAGGCGGAGTGAATGGGAGCTGCAGCGGGCTGTCCAGTGGCCTGCAGCAGGTCGGATAAATGGGAGCTGCTGCAGGCCACCGGACAGCCGGCAGGTGGGCTTGAGGGGCGTGGCCTGTCAACCCTGACATGGCGGTTGTCAACAAACTATGAAAAGGAACAACACCCATTTTAGACAAAATGGGTGTTGGCCACAGCTGGGGGGCATCCTATTTTTCTTACCTGACCCTCGATCCACCAGCACAATTGGATGCCACAAGTGGCCACCAGCCACCACAGGGTCCAGAGTCCACTTCTACTGATGGAAACCTAGACCATATGAAGGCCACTGTACAATTAGGAAGTTCTTTCTTCCTGGGTGAATGGGGACTGAGTCTAGAGAGTCTAGAGGGCAGGGCTCTATTCACTGAGACGGAGGAAGGGTATCATCCAATGCCTCCCTCTGTACAAGGCAGCAGGACCTCTTGTCTGCTATGGCAAGTTCAGGTGTACAAATGCTCTAGTTTGTTGAGCCAGTTAAGCAATCAGGTGCGTGATGATATGCAAATGCACAGTTGATACCTACAAGTTTATTTGCAGTTGCTGCAATGTGTGCATGAGCAGTGTGCCCATGCTTTTTTATATGTCTGTAGGTGACCCTGATGAAGGGCCCCTTTGTGGTCTCAAAAAGAGGTACTTGCCTATTTAATAAATCACATTGCTGAAGAAGATACGTGACGGAGGATGCTGCCTTTTTAGAACATTTTTAATGACTGTGTGCCATCCGTTGTAACACCACAGCACCATAAAACTTATGCATTCTGAGGAGTATGTTCTACCCTTTCACATTTGGACTGCACATGCACATGAGTACCAAGGCACGTGTGCAGAAACTTTCACATGCAAAATCCCATAAAAAATGCTGTTGCTAACCGATCTTCTTGGAGTTACGCCAACTGTCCTGCTCCTGATTCCAGTTCCAATGCTTGGCTACATCTGACTACACACTATTGCTCCGGACCCCTGGTTATATCTACCCACCCGCTAAGGCTTCTGACACTTTGGCTGAGTCTGACTACCCACATGAGCCTTACCTCCTGGACTTCATCTAGTTCCAGTGCTTCCACATCTGCTATCCAGCTGCTCATTCTGCCTACACTTGGTGAGGGTTGTGTGATCCTGGTATTGCCTTCAACACAGCCTATCCTCCCTTGCAGGGACATCAGTAGACTCCAAATTTTGTGTTGGGGCATTCTGTTCTATATTCACCTCACCCTACAGCATTCCTGATACTCATATCTTCCAGTAGTGTTCCAGTTCTCTACCATAACTGACAGTCTTTCTCTGCTGCAACTCTTACCCTGTTTTTCACTTGGGGCAGATCTTAGCTCACGATACTGGTGGTGGTTGAGATTCTATCATCACGAGCAACACCCCAGTACATGACATTAAATATGGTCATAGATGAAGCAAAGCCAAAATGTTTATGTGTGGGGTTCCAGCCACCTTAGGACTATGCTAGTGATTGGTCCCTGCCCCTGGGGGCATCCCGATCTAGGATGCCCTCTGTGTAAACCCCCCCCCCCCCATATCATCCACTTTTACTCAGCTTTCCGGAGATCTTTGCATTCGCACATCCAAGCAGCGCTTAATGCAGCGCATACTAATGTGCGCCATAAATCTGCTGCTCTGAACTTTGCACCCAGCATATGTGTGTAAGCGGCTGCATCCCTGGCTCCCCTGTGGAGTGTGTGCTCCCGCGCGCCCAACATATCTAAATGGCGGCCAGCAATGAAGAAAGGGTTGCAGGCCACACTGGGATCAGGTAACATTACCGGAACCCCAGGGGGTTTCAAACAGTGGGGCATACGGTATAGGATTTTAGATTCCAGCATGGCCACAAGTTGCTAATTGGTCCGATTTAAATATAATTATTTCCCCTTTCTAACTGCAAATGCACATGAAACTAGCTTTATACTATAAAGTTGATGCGTGGGTTCAGATGCTGTTTTTATTTGGCGTATTTTATCTAAAATTTGCAAGTATATTTGCAGCCCCTAAATGTATAAGGCGATTTAAAAGCTCAAATATATGTATATCTCTAAAATGACACCTCGTTTGTCTAAGTTCATTTGCCAGTAATCCCCAAGGAAAAGCTAGATGCAGTTTAAAGAGGTATTTTTTATACTTGGCTTGCATAAATACAAATAAAAAAATGCTACAAAATCTGTTACAAATAAAGAAAGCCTAACAGGGCAAAAGCAAAACATATATTAAAACGGATTACTCATCTGTTTTAATTGAGTCCAGGCAAAAATCAGCAGGCCTCATCCTATTTCCAAACAAGACGGCTGCTGTATTCAAATCCACAACGCAGGTCTCTCTATCCCAAAGCAAATGTCATTGTCCGCCTGTGTCCATCTCCATCCAAGAGACAAGTCCATGTGTGTCCTACGGCTGTCCGACCGAATCTCTCTGTCTCTTCCCAGTCCACTCTTTCTCAGGCTGACCCTTTGTTTCATTTGCAATCTGCAGGTCATCTCTGATTGTCTTTGACCCTTCCACCCCATGGCTTGCACTTGAGGTTTAGGGCAACCTCAGGTAAGCCTGCTCCCAATTTGCAAGGTCTTTGACCCTTCCACCCCATGGCTTGCACTTGAGGTTTAGGGCAACCTCAGGTAAGCCTGCTCCCAATTTATCTATTGCATTGTATGTCCCAAATGGGGCTCTTAGAGACTAGAATTAGTACTAGAGTTAGGACTGCACCTCACAGGGGCACCTTGGCGCTGGTGGTGCAGCTTAAGCATACTTCTGCAGATGTGTGTGTTAGTTATAAAATGGTCTGAGCGGCTGCCACCCCTCCTTCATCTCTGATTGGACCAGGCAAAAACTAACCTAGGTAATGCTCTGGCTCAGATTAAACTATCACAGTTAGCCATATTAATTTGCATGCAAATGCACACCTGAAACTAAGGCTACAAAACCAGTATTCAAGAACAAAGGAGGGTCTCCCGCCATGCTGTCTAAACAAAAGGGTCATCCTATATACAGTGTACTTTTTGATTAAGATTTTTTTACAATTTCTGTGGGAACAAAAAATATAAAAAATTCATAGCTTCACAGATGCAAACTCCCAATCCAAAGCCACACCCATTGCCTATATGGACAGTATGCTGTGCCATGGCATAGTTTCTCTCCAGGATGAGCACAGAGTGAAACTGGAGGCCCTAAAGACAGACATATAACCAGGGCAAAACAAAAGCTGGAATAACACTGGGTTTGGCCAGGCTACTCTGGAGAGGGTAAATGGAGGGCATGTAAGCCAGCACGGTAATCCAAAGGGGAGATTAGGGGACACCAAGGTCAGCAATGAGAAAACTATTGGCCAGAATGCAGATGCAGATGCAGAAAGCCTAGCCAGGAACATAGCAAAGAATCTAATGTCTTACTGTGTTGAAGGTATTCAAATGGTTAGGCAGAAGTGTAGTCTACAGGCAATGTTGGTTCAAGGGGCTTGCAGCAGATACCAAACAGGCTAGGTCAACAATGAATTAATAAGAAAACTGTTATACTGATGCACCCACATATAACTTGCTACCATGAGCTCTTAGAAGCTTAGGTTACTGAGCAAAGGAACCAAAGGTGCTGGGAACCCATAGAGAGCTGTGACTAAGCCAGACAGCTGCCCTAAGGACCTGCAAAGGAAGCCAAGGCCTATGTAACTGTAAATTATGGAACTTACTGTAAGGGGGGGAAGGTGAAAACAATCCTGGAGCTGTAATAAGAAGAGTGTGCCCCATACCCCAGACCTTCAGCATACTTTAATGAAAAGCCCAAACCCCTAAAAAACTATTCCCCAGCATCTAAAATAAACAGCAGAGCCTGGGTCAGGAAAATGTGAGCAATCCCAGAATGCAGAGCGGCACAGCCAGAAGACACTTCCTGTCTGCAGGCAGCCTGAGGCTCCACCTTGTATGTTTAAAGGCTCAGAAAATGCAGTAGATGCAGGTAAGATGAATTGGGAAATCTGTATGTACAGGTTTGGGGAAACATATGAGATATGCCCTAATTTAGGTTGAAGGTCTGGTTTAATATACAGGAAAAACAGCACAGCAGAAAAATGCATGTAGAGACTACAGTACACAGCATAGGTACTGTTTAACCCTTTCAGCGGCAAGCACGTAGTTTCTACGTGCTCGCTTCCACATCGTTTAAGTGCCAAGCACATAGAATCTATGAAGAAATGTGAAAAAATCACATTTCTTCACCCGGGGGGCCTCCGATGACCCGCCCGGGCTCTCCTGGCTCCGGGAGAGGACCCAACAAGCTCTTTCCATCCCGCATCCGCAGCTTTAGCACTGCTTCTTGTGGGCGGGCGGATGACGTCATACCGCTGACATCATTCCGCTCCGGTCTAACCATCCAGCAGATGCGATGAACGCTGGGCAGAGGGGTGGAGGGTCCTGGGATCCTCTGATATGCTGCCTCCCCACCACCACCACCCCTCCAGCGATCACTGCATTTGTCATCGGATCCTCGAGGGACACAGGAGCTGACAGTCAGAGGTGAGTAAGGAGGAAAAACCTTTTTTTTAATAAATGTCATTTTTTTAAGGTGTGTGGTGTCTTTTTTTTACTGTTAACCCTTTGTGAACTGGTAAGGGATCCATAAAACCCTCATACCAGTTCACAAGGATTGGGGGTCTGGAAAGTCACCTGCGGTACCATTAAAGTGGAACAAAACCCGGGATTTTGACTTTCCCTGGTTTTGTTCCATTCCCCGAAACACTGTGTAACACCCCCCAGTTCGCCCAGTTAACCTCACATCTCCTTATGAGTGGCCACTCAGCCAATGAGAGCCGTTGCTCTGTTTACATCTTTTGGCAAATGGCTCTCACTGACTACATATCGCCTATGTGAATGACAGGGGTGGGAGCAGGGAGATGCGGCAACGTACACTCCCCATTGACAACAATGAGAGCTGCCTGGGGGGTTTCACACAGTGGAGCATCACAATTCAGTATGCACCGGAGGAAAGCCAGCGGCTAGCCCTGGAATATTTTAGATTCCAGGCCGGCCACTGCTGGGTTTTGTTCCGCTTTAAGTGGCCCATGCTCTTTCAAAGGCTGAGGACCTCTGTCTTAACGTGCATCCCTTGATTGCCATAATACCTGGTTCTACCAATGTAAGTTCATTTCATGGCTCTGATACACTGGCCCAGCAGCAAAATTCTATGAGCGCTTGAATCTAAAAACTCAGATAACAAATTCTGCTTACCGTGCTGTCCTGCAACTCTGCAGCATAGATAAAGATTAGTGTATATCTACTGAAACCTGCTGCACCATCACAGCTGTATCCATACCAACTGCCATGCATTATTAAACACTTAAAAGGCTAGCTGCATCGCCGTGATAGATCATAGCAATGCTACATGTAAAAGCCATAAGAAATTGTATTTCTTCTAGTCTCTACTATTTGCCATTTCCTCCCAGCTGATAAGCGTGATATCTATATATGCAGGCAGCCCCATCACAGTGCCAGTCTCACGTAATCACGGTCACAAAATGAATGCTATAATTGAGTTTTAGCTATGAAAAAATAATACCTACCTATGTACAGCCATAACTTATTGTTGTTGTATTAGTATCAGGGAGTGATCAGGGCAATAGGTAAAAGCAGATTAAAGCAAGTTGGACAACTTGGAAATTGTAGTTGCTGTAATGTTTTCGCTGGTTTGCGGGTTGATGGGTGGTACCAGGGCCGGCTTTAGGTTTCTTAGGGCCCTTGGGCAGGAGAGTCTTAGTGGGCCCCAAAGTTGTGTGACACATGATGTCACTTTTCAGCTCCGCTGCCAAAAATGGGTCATCTTCTGCTGCTGATCGCCCTCCAGTCCTTATTGCCTTCCCTATCGCCACCAATTGTCCTCTAGTCCTTGTTGCATTCTCTACTGCCACCAAGCTCCCATCAGCCCTTACTGCTTGCCACTAAAGACTTTGCTGTCAGTAGTCACATGGTTTTCAACGCCTTCTGAGCTTCCATCAATTGCCTTCCATTCCATTCCACCTTTTCCAATGTTGCCGATCATCCCCTGTTGCTGGGGTCAGCCATGAACAGATCTGCACACAACACCTAGCATTCGGTGGTTCAGGTCCACTGTAAAATAAAAACATGGCCAAGTGTGAGCCTGAGTGGGCCCCTGAAGATGCCAGGGTCCCTGGCAATTGTCCAGGTTTGCCCTGTGCTGGCGCCGGCCCTGGGTGGTACAGTGATTTATCAACTGTATGGGCCAGGTGTCAGAACTGATAAATCAGTTGCAGTTATTGGATATATAACGGGTTCTGCAGAATTGGTCCTTTTAGAATTTTAGAGATGACAGAGGTATAAGGACTGAGATGTTCAGAGCCAACCCTGGTCCTACAGTGCATGTGCGTCCAATCAGCATGTTTGGATCCGCTCCTGCCCCTTCGTCTAAGCCTTCATCTAAGACAATCCGAGCGTGCTGGCAGCCACATCCTCTACTACCCTCTAACTGGGAGTGTGCCCATACTGGCCATTCACAAATGACTGGTGAGGGCACGCGCCCTGCTAAAGGGATAGCGGGAGTTACGGCCGCTGCTCGCACATGCACCGTTGGACCAAGAAGTTTTGGATTGCCCAGGGGGAGGAAATCAAGCGGCCCGGGAATCTTAGAGATCATCTTGGCAAAAAAATGGACCAATGATAAGAATTCATATAAATATGCTGGATGGGGAAAGGAGAGGTCAATGTTAGGTGGGAGAGCTACAATTGTGAGCTGGGATCATTGAGTGGCTGGGGGGACGGACTGTATTTACAGGTGACTATTTTCTTCCTTTTTTCTTCATTATTCACTTTTCTTCTATTTTCCCTCCATGTAAATACTATTGTACTTGATGGTACAGAACCTTAGGGAAGATAGTATCTAAATCATATGAGGCCTGCTCTGTCTGTACAAGATAGTATTAACTGATATACATCCTTGTTAATGTATGTGAATCCACCTATTTTTCTTTGAAAACAACAACTTTGCAGTAAAACTGGAACAGCAGCCTGATATTAAAAAGATCTGTATTTGGATAGACTTTAGTCCATCCAGTTCGGCCTGTTTTATCTCCTTTCAGTGGTCTAGTAGCCATAGCTGGAAATGTTATTACATGCCAGGAAGGCACCCAGGCCACTTTTGAACATTTTTACTATATCCTTCATAACTACCTCCTCTGGCAACAAGTTCCATAGTCTCACACAGAGAAGAATCCCCTCCTATGTTGGTGGAGAAAGCACTTTTCCTCTAACCTTAGTGGATGCCCTCGGGTTCTGGATGCCCTCGAGTTATAGTTACACTCCAGGGTATAAATAGATTGTGGGACAGATCTCTGTGATGCCTCCAGATATATTTATACATAGTTATTAGATCACCCCTCAAGTGTCTCTTTTCCAAACTAAATAAACTTAACTTTGACAATCTTTCAGGGTACTCTAGTCCCTGCACTTCATTTATTAACTTAGTTGCCCTCCTTTGAATGCGCTCTAGTTCTGATATGTCCTTCTTAAGCACAGGTGCCAAGAACTGTACACAGTACTCCATATGGGGTCTGACCAGTGACTTGTACAGGGGTAAAATGATGCTCTGGTCATGAGCCCCTATGCCCCTCTTCATGCACCCCATGATCTCGTTTGCTTTGGCAGCTGCTGCCTGGCATTGATTACTAAAGTTAAGTTTATTGTTAACTAAAACCCAAGGTCCTTTTCCATTGTTGTTTTAACAAGCATTTCTTTATTTAGTGTGTATTCATGACACAGATTTCTCCTTCCCATGTGCATAACCTTGCATCTGTGTTAAACTTCATTTGCCGGGCCGTGGCCGGACATGGGAGCGTGAGGAGGTTTCTTTTGGAGCTCCCTCCAGCCGACCGAAATTAACAGCCTTTTTGAGGCCATAACCCACCCGGATCCTACCCAATTGAGGATGGCAAGGAAGCGCAAGGGGGTGAAAGCCAGCTCACCCCCACAGATGAGGAAGATTACATCTTACCTGCCTTCAGATCGGGAGAAGGAGAACAGCGAGACGACAGGCAAGATGGCGGGGATGAGCAGCACGGAGAAGACCTCACATGGTGTAGGAGCGGAGGGGAAGAGGCAGCACATCCAAGATAAGGAGGGCACTGGATTGGGAGCATCATCGGGTGGCGGAGAAGCAAGCCGGAGGAGGCTAGGGCATTCAATCTCCGGCCGGGAGGAAGAGAGAGGTGAGGCCATGAGCGAGGAAGCGTCGAGAGACGCACGGCGGGCCCCGGCGGGGGCGAGGATCGATCAGCTGGGGGAGGAGAGGCGGCATACTACCAGCACGCAGCGCACTGCCGAAGGAGGTGAGGAGGGGAGGAAGCAGGAGGGCCAAGGCAGGGAGCACGGAGACGCGCAGAGGGAGCAGCTGCGGCCGTGTGCCGGCTCCATGGGACCTACACATAAAAAGCTGGTCAGGCCTGAGAGGGGGGTGGAGGCGCCGCTTCTGGAGGCTGCGGGCGAGAAGGGGCCCCAGAAGATGAAGGAGGCTGGCACTCTCGAGCTGTATAAGGGCGACCCCCCCAGAAGCCCTTTGCTGCAGCGGGTCACCCTCAGGAGAGGAGGGGGGGGGCGAGGATCCCCCAATGTCTCGGGGAGAGGGAGCAGGATGGAGGCCCCCACAGAGTCCCGGGCTCTCTCAGCACCGTCATCGGGGGCGGTGACTCCGCCGCAGCTGAGAGCCCATCTCCACCATTTCTCCTGCACCAGAGCAACCGGGCTGACACCACAGTTGCCCCACCTAGCACAAACTCACTGGCACTCCTAGCTGCCTCCCGGAGCCCGGATGGGGAATGGTTCTCCCCCAGGACACACGCCCACGCCCATCTCTCCCCCACCTGGCATCCCCGCCACGACTTGGGAGGTTCTACATGCCACAGTGACCGTGATGGCAGGCGATCTGACTCTACCCACCACCTATGACCCACACTCAGGGCAACATGAGGCCCCCTTCCCGGCCGAGTTTCAACTGCTATCAGGAGGCTCACGTCAATGCACAATCGAGACCACCGTGCAGATGGGCAACAGCGCTACATGCTGAAAGTGCTCCAAGTGTCATAATGGATCATCAGAACGGACAATGCACAATCGAGACCACCGTGCAGCTGGGCAACAGCGCTGCATGCTGAAAGTGCTCCCAAGTGTCATAATGGATCATCAGAACTGTGGGGCCACAAACCCCACGCACAGTCAAGACCCTCACGATGCAGTGCTGGCAGACATCAGGGCGGAGCTAAAGGCCCTCCCCACTAAAGCAGACCTGGAATCTTATTTTAAGAGTTGAAAATTCCTTTAAGAAGGACATTTCGGACCTGCGAAGCTCAGTGAAGACCCTCGATTCCAAAGTAGAAGAAGTGGAAAAAGCCTACCTCTCGGCCATTCAAAGAATAGAGGGGCTGGAAAAAAAGGTGGCGCTACAGCGGTCCATATCCCAAGCTACAGTTTTGCATCTGGACGACCTCGAGAACAGGAGCCGGCGTAATAACATTAGAGTTAGAGGCCTACCGGAGGCGACTACGCAAGATCAATTGCTCCACACTGTGACAGGCATCTTCAATGAGATCCTTGGCCGTCCACCCAACTCTTAAATAGTTATGGATCAACTTCACAGATCGCTCGGTCCCAGACCTACCGACCCTAACCGCCCACGGGATGTGATTTGCCGCCTACACTGTTACACAGCTAAGGAAGAAATCCTCAGGAAAGCATGGGAAAGAGGTCAAATAAACTTTGATGGAGTGTCGCTGCAGGTCTTCCCTTAGGTATCCAGAAGATCGCTACAAATGAGACGTCTCTTTAAGCCTCTGTTGTGGAAGATCCAGGAATGTGGAGCATCTTATCGTTGGGGATATCCTTTTAATTAGCTTGTCCGCAAGAAGACCCCGGCTGATCTACCGGAACTGTTCACCTTTCTGGGACTGGAATCTTTCGAGCTACCAGACTGGTTGGACCCGTCTTCGCTCCCTCCGCCGGCTTGGGTGAATGGAGGACAACAGCAGAGGGTGCGCCGGTTGAGAAATGAAAACGCAGCTCACAGAAGAAATGCTAGTAGACGGCCTGGGACATCACGGCCCATGGACAATGAGTCATAGTTCGAGACTGATCTCTCTCCCGATATCCTTTGATTAAGCTTAACGCATTACAATTTCATGCTTTCTTTGTTGTCTTTTAAGGTTTGCCTTCCGTTCGAGACAGACCTGTCTCCCAATATCCTTTGATTAAGTTTAATGCATTACAATTTTATGCTTTCTTCGTTGTCTTTTAAGATTAACCTTCTCCGTGCGCGTCTCGGGGGCCCCTGCGCCGGTCCCAGGCGGGCGAACGGGGGCTCCCTGGGTGGCGCTGGATGAGTGGGGTCATAGCGTCGCTGTTCGGAGCTTGGGTGGGTGGTTCCTAGGGCTACTGACACCCCGGGATGGTCAACGTGATCACCTAGGGGTTGCAATCTGTCTGCGGGGTCAGCTGGAGGGACCTTTCTTGCCTTCCGGTTTGCCTCGCTTCCACAGTAGGCTCGGGCCCCCCTTGCCCCCCGGGAGGGCGAGGTGGGCTTGTTTTTGGGAAACATAAGTGTATTTCCCGCTTAGGTTGTTGTTCCCTTTGTATAAGTTTAGTTAGCTTAGTGTGTTTTTATTTTGTGTGTTAGTGTTCAGTGTTTAACCCTCGCTTTTGTCTTGTCCCCCCCCCCCGTGGTTAACCTTTTTTCCTTAATTCTCCCTCCGCCCCCTATTTCCTAAGCTTCCAGCCCCCCCTCCCCCCCTCCCTTCCTGCTTTCTTGCTTCCCTCTCACCAGTGCCCCCAGTTCTCTCTGGTGCTGGGTTTGCGTGACTAACCAGCCCGACATGTCAAAGGTGAAGTGCACATCCCTTAACGTCAAGGGTCTCAATTCCCCTATTAAAAGGTCCTCCGTTCTCAGAGAATTGAAGCGTCTACATGCCCAGAACGCCTTCCTTCAGGAGACCCACCTTAAGGAGGGGAGGACCCACAACCTTACCAACTGCTTTTACAAATCACAATATCATAGCCTCTCCCCGAATTCAAAATCCAGGGGAGTCGCTATCCTCCTAGCAGGAGCCCTGCCGTTGACTTGCCAGGACCCGGAGGGAAGATTCCTCTTTGTGAAGGGCACCCTCTTCTCCTTAAAAATGACATTGACGACTTGCTACTGCCCCAATTCCAACCAATATAGATTTCTCCGCTCTACACTGGGGAAATTGCTGAGGGGGTTTTCCTGTTGGGAGGCAATTTCAATACGGTCTTAGACCCTGCGGCGGACACTTCCTGCGGGACCTCTCACACCCCCTTCTCCTCCCTAAAGAAACTCAAAACCCTGCTTCTGGAACACCAACTAATGGATGCCTGGCGTACACTTAATCCAAGGGGGAGGAGTCAAGGCGGATATCCAAAAAGCCATCACATAATTTTTTGTGACAAATGACACGGGGGAGGTGTCACGGATGTCTCTGTGGGAAGCCCACAAATGTGTAATCAGGGGCCTCCTGATCAAGCATGGGGCCCGCCTCAAAAAAGAGAGGAATAAACAAATTGACACCCTGACCCAAGAGATATTCAAAATTGAAACCATGCACAAGCAGATCCTGGACGGGACGCTGGGTGCCAAACTGATGAGGTTGCGGGAGTCCCTCAGAGACATCTGTTTCACTGAAGCCAAGAACCTAGCGGTCAGGTGCCGGAGGTTCTTCTATGAATACAGTAACAAGTGCGGCAAGGCGCTGGCCAGGGCCCTGAAAGCACAACAAAACAGGAACTACATCCCACTCATTCAAGACACGGGGGGGGGGGGGGGTAATAGGCACTATCTGACAGCTAATATAGCAAAGACCTTTGGAGAGTTTTACGAAAATCTCTACAACCTGCCGCAGGACCGCTCCACCACCCATCAGAGCAACATAGACACCTATATCCGCAAGTCGGGCCTCCCGAAACTCAAACAGGAGGTAATGGATGCCCTCGAAAGGGAAATCAGGATGGATGAGTTCTTGAGAGCCATTAAAAACACCAAGACGGCTTGAGCCTGGATTATTATAGAGAGTTCACGGAGACTCTTGGCCCTCAATTCATCTCATCCTTCGGCTCCCTGAAGGAGGGTCTACCCCCACCTAGAGACACCTTACGAGCAAACATATCGGTTATTCACAAAGCGGGTAAGGACCCAGCACAATGTGGGAGTTACAGACCCATCTCTCTGTTGAATTGCGATATAAAGCTTTTTAATAAAATAATAGCAGGTAGACTAGCCCCCTTTCTCCCTTCTCTCATCCACTGGGATCAGGTAGGCTTCGTTCCCACGAGGGAGGGTAGGGACAATACTACCAGAGTCATTAATCTGATTCACCGCGCACACCAGGAGGGCCTGGCCACAATGCTTCTCTTGACGGACGCCGAGAAGGCCTTCGACAGGGTCAACTGGGACTTCATCTTTGCAACCCTGAGACATGTTGGCCCGGGGGAGATAATGTCCCGCTAGATCACGCCCTCATACTCGTGCCCCTCGGCGTCCATCGTGGTGAATGGGCTCGCTTCCGAACCGTTCAACCTGGCTAATAGTATGCGACAGGGATGTCCCCTCTCCCTCCTGATATTTGTCCTTACTCTGGAACCGTTCCTGCGTACAGTGAGAAGGAACTCAAACATTGCAGATCTCGGATAACTTCCCTTTTAAGTTGGAGCAGGAGGCAGTGACGTACCTGGGGACACAAATGTCAGCTCACCCCCCAAAAATGTATAACCTGAACTTTCCCCCGATGTTGCGGAAGGTGGAGGAGGACCTGCAGAAATGGAATAAGAATGCCTTTTCCTGGTTTGGGAGGACAAATATAATTAAAATGAACAATCTGCAAAGAGTGCTGTACCTCTTCCAGGCCCTTCTGGTCGAGATCCCCCACACCTTCTTTAAAAAACTCACAGGGATCTGTTCAAGGTTCGTCGGTAGGTCTCACCGGCTGGCGGCCATCCTCCTGACCCTCCCCAAAAGTAGGGGGGGACTGGGTCTCCCGGATTGGAAATCTTACTACGCGGCAGAACATCTTGCTCGAGTGGTTGACTGGTGCAGGCACTCGAACCTCAAGCAGTGGACGCTCATTGAGCAGGAGGTATCATCGATTCTCCTATCGGGACTCCCTTGGATACCCTTAGATCAGGTTCCCGCACTGAACAAGCACCCAACAATTGGTCCTACGCGAAGGGTGGTGGGTAGGATGTTTCCAAAACAGGATATCTCCCCTCCCCTGTCTCCGCTGACCCCGGTCCTGGGCCACCTGGACTTCTCGGCAGGCCTCTCAGACAGGACTTTCCGGGCCTGGGTGAAACAGAGGCATTTCAGGATCATGCACTTGCGGGACGGATCTGGCTGGCTCAGGGCAGAGGATATAGCCTCAAGACACACCCTACAACCTCTTAGTTCCTGGCAGATCCTTCAGCTTCGCACTTCCAAAACTCCATCACCCATGCAGCAGAGGCTTCCAGACCCCTGACCCCCTTCGAACGCACCTGCGTTGGCAGTGGTCACCTCACAGGGGCACTGTCATACGCATACTCCCTGGTGATATACCCCCCTGACTCCTATACGCCCCCTTTCATCGAGAGGTGGGGGAAAGAATTGAATAGGGAATTCTCTGATGAGCAGAAGCTGGCCATGATGCAACTGGCCCACAAACCCTCAATGTCCAGCAGATACCAAGAAGCTTCCTATAAAATTCTAACACGGTGGTACTTGGTCCCATCCAGACTAGAGAGTTTTCCCTTCTTCTTCCCCTACATGCTGGAGATGCATGCACGAGCAAGGGGTACAATGTTGCATATCTTCTGGGAATGCGAGGGCCTCACCAGATTCTGGGGCAATGTTAGGAAAATAGTCCTAAGTGCGACGGACGTTGATTTGGGTGAAGACCCGGCAAGCTATCTCCTCAATCTTGCCCCTACCTCTATCCGCAGACGGAGCAGGTCCTTACTGGACCCACTCTTGAATGCTGCCAGGACTTGTATCCCGGCCTGCTGGAAATCGCCAGACCCCCCCGACTGCGATGTGGCTTTCCAGGATCGGAGATATTGGCAGGATGGGGGAGCTAGCAGCCTCGTTGAAGGGGACTATAGAAAAACATAGGAAGACCTGGTACGCGTGGGACTGTTTCACCCTTTCGGCGGAATACCTTGACTTTCTGCAGCAGTAGTCGGCTGAGTGCAAGAGGGGCTCTGTCCCCTACCTAGTGCACCCCTTTCCGTATACCTTCTTTTCCTTTCACTTTTACCCTTCTTTCCCCTGTTCCTCCCTCGTCTTTCCCCTCTTCGGTTTAATGTGTCTGTGTGCCCCATCCCCTCCCCTATGTTCTGTTCTCGTCTTGTCTGTATTTGGTTTAGGTGTTTATATACTTGCTCCAAGAAAAAGAGGAGGCATGTTTGGCAGGCTACATGTTTATTTGCTACATTGTTTACATCGAGTGGGGGCGGAGTAAAAGAGCTTTCTGATGGTGCAACAGCCCCATGGTGAAGAAGATGATCGGGGAACAGAACAAAAGTCTGAGGTCACTGCTGACCAACTTTACACGGACATTGCACAGAGCTCCAACACCAGAGGACTTCCACTGCTTTATGACGCTTGATATTGTTCGCCGCGTTACCCGCTCCATTACACCCCACTGTACTGTGTAATGTTTTGTGTACTATTATTAAGAACGTGTCCTGTAACCCATGCTTCTTCAATAAAAATTTACAATTAAAAAAAAAACAAACTTCATTTGCCATTTAACTGTCCATGCTTCCAATTGATCTAAATCTGTTTGTAGCTGCCTGCTGTCCTCTTTTGTGTTAATAACTATATACAGCTTAATATCATCTGCAAAGATTGAGACTTTACTGCTTAATCCATACCCTATGTCATTATTATATATATTGAAGATAACTGGTCCTGGAACTGACCCTTGTACTCTAGTAACGGTGACCCAATCTGAGTATGTATCGTTGATAACCACCCACTGCTTCTGATCATTAAGCCAGTTTCTCACCCATGTGCACACGTTTTTACCCAGTCTAAGCATTCTCATTTTATGTACCAGTCTTTTATGTGGCATCGTATTAAATGCTTTAGAAAAGTTTATGAGGTAAACTATGTGTTTCTAAAGCATATTAAACATGTGAGCCATTTTTCTCTTGCAGCAATCTACAGCAATAGAAAAATTTGGTGCTGTGGGAATGGGGATTGAGGTGAGTTACCAGAGGGTTCACACACAGGGGCGTCCCAAATTAGGGTGGTCCTGTAAAGTAGTAGAGTGAAAATCCTGGGTTCTACATTAACCAGAAGCTCCGTGCGCTACACAGCACGACTCGATGAGCCACATGTGGTCCCTGTGCTACAGGTTGAGGACCCCAGCCATACAGCAATAAGAAATATGTCAGCAAGTTAAGTCTCTAGGGCTCAGAAGAAAGCACCCCAAGAAGTATTAGATTGGTCTGATTCGCCAAACACCTCATCCCCCCCCCCCCCCCCGCCCCACCACCACGCATTCTAGGGTGGATTAGGCTTTGCACAATGGCTGAGATCATTTTAATTGATTCATTGAACTACTGTGGATTAGGATCCAACCATGAACTACTAATTCTTGGATGTACTAACTGAAGCTACTGGATATACATAGAATGTGGCCAAATTTCTTTCACCTTTCCTAAATTTCCTTCTTTTCCAATGTACTCATAAATCTTTATACACTACATAACTTTTTCCACATACACCTCTCACCCCCCACCCCCAGACACCTGGTATAGAGAGACCTTTCCTTTTATCACCTATCTTAGCTCTTTTCTGATCCATTCCTACTTTTACCACTTCCTCGGAGATGAGACTTTGAAGGTTTCTATTCATCCAAGAATATACACTGATGTATAAACATATAAACTACTGAAAAGTCAAAATGACTAAAAATGCTCAGTGCCATCAGTGATGGCACTCAATCACTTCAGATTTAGAATTTACACTGCATAAGCGACACACCAAGTGACATCATATATTATTTCTTTCACAATGAAAGAAAGTGGTTAATAAAATTTGCATTATTCTGCATGTTTGTTTCCGGGTAATTACAGAAAAAAATAGTGCGTATCCACTCAAGCTGTCAACACTGCACATTTTGCAGTTGGTTATTTTTAAAACCTACAATCTGCAAAAAGTGAGCGGCAGGAAAATGCTACAACATGTACTTATTATTGAGCATATCAAACTGGGAATGCCTAATAGACCTAATGTAATGCCAACCAGAATTTAAAGGACAGCTGTAGACAAGTTGTATTTAAAGGGACTGTCCAGGCATCATCAATAATAGGGTAGGAAGCAGCCCACCCAATTCCTGCCCCATATGCCTATCCTCAATTTCTTGCAGTGCTGGGTAGAATCCATAGCAGGGATTCAATCTTTGCCTTCCTTTCAATTTCATTCCTCCAGGATCACACAAAAAGTTATCTAACAGCTGCTCTGTCCCTTAAAGCTCACAGCGTGAGTCTGGCAAGCCACAGTGGTCCTGCAGTTGTCTCACAGTAGAGCGTGCACATGATTCCCTTCCCAACTCAACCACACCCATAAATGGAATCAAAGCCAGCATCTTTACTTAGAATACATAAGGTATTTACATATAACAGGAGATTTTGAGAAGCTATGAACTGGCTCATTTTACACTGTTCTGATGGGGGATAAGGGGGTAGAAGGTTAGTGTGTTTCTAGACAGAGACTTTAAAAACCTATGTGTACTGATAATCTGTGTGTGAAATGTCCCAATATATCTTATAGTATATATAATAAAATACTTTTATACTTTTTGCTCCATAAGACTCGATTTCCCCAAAGGGGAGGGGAGGGAGGAATGCCAGTACATCCTAATTAAAGCAATGCAGGGCCAGAAAAGGAAAAGTCCACTTTACCGGTGCACCTGCATTGCTGATCGTCCTACTGCAGGTGGGTGGGCATGGTCTCTGTACAGCTGTCTCCATTTAAAAAACAATGGGTACTAGCCGTACACAGGCCAGACCCACTTGCCAGCCAGAACCAAGATAATTAGATGCAGGAGGAGGATCGCGACATGGGACTGCTGGTAAGGTAAGTGGATGAAAGAGGGCAGAAGGATGTAATAATTATTGTGGAAAATGGAAACCACCTGAGACAACAATAGTTGATGCAAATGTAGAACTGCATTATCTTAATACAAGATCCTGAACAGGGGCTGGAGGTAATACCTGCATGGTATTTGGGAAGTGACAGGTACATGGTGGGAGCAACAAGGAAATTGGAGAGGGCTGAGATTGGACTCTCATTAATACTTAGAACACCAAGAAATGAGATGCATGATAAAAGAGTTCCTCTTGGTGATTGCCACAGATAGAGATGGCAAAACACTTAGGGCATGACATATTTTGGGGTACCAAGATATTCTGGCAGGACAAAATGTGCGTCTTACATACCTCCAGCATGGCCTCCAGGTAATACTTTAATGCCCTGACTCCATCCATGATGAGTGGGGCGTGGACACAAAGAAGGCAGGACAATCTCCTGATTTAGATGGAAGGGAGAGACCACATTGGGCGAAAAATCGTGTTTAACATGGAACAAGACCTTATCATCGTGCAGCACCAAAAATGGTAACTTGAAACCAGCCGGATGGAGGTAATCGCCACAAGAAAAAGAATCTTCAAAGCGAGCGTTGCCAGAAAGGCCTTCGCCATGGGCTCAAAGGGGGGCTCCTGTAGCAGATAGGACCAGGTGGTGATCCCAGGGTGGTGGGTGGGATTAACAAGCATTTAGGACAAACAGGAGCAGCGCCCCTGCATGAACTTACATCTCCTCCAGGATGCTGGTCTCAACAGCCAAGCCGCTAAAGCCAGCGATTGAGAATTAGGGTGCCACAGAGGACCCTGCTGTAGAAGATCCGGACGGTTGGGAAGTCGCCACAGGGGCTCTGTTGCTAGGCTTACCAGTTCCACAAACCACACCCTTCTGGGTGCAATTAGGATGATGGGAATCCGTTCACTGTTGACCTTTTTTAAGACACAGCCCAGTAGCGGCAGTGGTGGGAACATGTACAGCAGGCTGTACCCTGACCAGGGGATAGGCAGTGCGCTGACCGCTACGGCCAGGGGGTCTCGCACCCTGGACACAAATCTCAGGACCTTCTAGTTGAGACACAAAGAGGACCACTTCTAGCACCCACCACCGGTAGCAGAGGGCTTGGAAGGTGTCCTGGTGAAGGGACCATTCCCCCTAGTCCACCGTCTGCCTGCTCAGCCTGCAGATCCTCCTCCAGGGATGTGGATCATGAGATGCAAGGAACATGAACCTCTAAATACATATTTCAACATTCTGGGACGGGATATCCAACTTTATGTCCATCTCCTAGGGCCTCCCAGTGAAGAAGTCAGCATCCCTCTACCTACTGAGTGTGGTTGAACCCATGTTGGATGATGGCCCACAGAAAATCCTGGTATGTTTATTGATGTTTTATGCAAGGAAGTGCCTTCTTTTAAACTGGAAGCACCCGAATAAGCTGAGTCTTTCAGCTTGGAAGAGCTTAGTAAATGGCAAGTTGATATTGTATAAGATGATATATCAGGCCAGAGGATGCCCGGAAAAGTTTGAGCGAGTATGAGAGGCATGGCTTGACGCCCCTAGCTCCACTAGTGACTAGGAACTACCTGTGGCTCACCCTCCAGGGCTGTAGTATATTTCTCATAAAGGCAAGCTCAACTTAAGGCAGGCGAGAGTTTGAATGAGTATGAATGGGTGTGAATGTATGTGTGTTTACGTGGTTGTCCTTCTGTTTTTTTTGTTAAATAGGAATAGGTATGGGGTAGCGCCCTCACATTAGAGGAGCGGCAATTTTTGGGACTTGCAGTTGCATTTATAATTGTAACTATGATAGTAATTGTAAATGTAATGGTAAGTGCTTTTATGTTCTCTGGAAAACATAAATAAAAATTTATAAAACAGCCCCTCTTACCCTCCTGATGGTTTATGTAGGCCTAAGCCTTCCTTGCATGTAATAACATTACCTGCTATGGCTCCTAGACCACTAATAAACAGGCTAAACTGAATGGACTAAAGTATTTTTTTCAGCCTTACATACTATTACTATATTAAATATTATAGTCCAAATAGTGAATACCATGCCTTGATTCCAGAATTTCATCTTTAAAAAAATGTCAGGTACATGGTGTGCTTAGTTGCCTTTCCATCTGTTCCTAATGCAATCTGCACTAATTTGGCATTTAAATGTATAGGCGTAAGTGAAAAAATACTGATACAGAAAGAGTCAATTTTCTTGCAGTCAGCTGGTTATGCTTCATTGCATGTACAGCTGTTAAAGCTATGCTTGAATTTCACTCTTAGAGTATTTATATTTGAGGGACATTAGCTATGACTGGGAGGCAGACACGAGAAGACTGATTTCAAGGTTATCAGCAGCCCAGCTGAGAGGCGCTATGAAAGGAAACATTAAATGCAGGATGATGCGCCTGTTCTAATACTTAAAACATCTTGATGGGCTTAATAGTCTACATTTCACAAGATCATGTGAGTGACATCTCCAGCAAGGACCTTTTAGGAGAACATCAAAGACTGTGTAAGCTTTACTCCCCCCACTTCAGCTAGATCCCATTCATGTGCTGGAGATAAAAGGGAATCCAGGGAAATATATTCACACTCTATTTTCTGTACCAGCAATGGTTAACATAATAAATCTGTCCGTTGTATTCTGACGTCTTTCCAAATGCTTCTTATATAGGAAATGATATTACAGATGTGATATGTGGTGGATGCTGTCAAAGTGCAGATAAGGCTGAATCAGCACTAAGCTGACACATCCTCCTTTTAATCTCCTTTTTCTTTCATACCGGGAAGCCTTGCATTGATGTCATGAACATCTATCTATAAATACATATGGCACTTCCCTCAGCATCATTGCTCAGCTGGGGATCTGGAGTCTTCCTTAAGCAAGTTAATGACCAGTGTAAAAATGCTACGGAATTCCAGAACAAATTAGTTATGCTAGAAAACCAACATAGGCTTCCTCTTAGTAAGCTGCATCACAGCGGTTATGAAATCATCTACCTGGTCACTGTCTATTGGTAATAATAGAAGAGGGCAGGAACATATATGTGTTAAAAAACTCCATCATGGCCAACTGCATGACATGTCTATATATCATGCCTGATGAAGAGAACTAGGTATTCTCAAAAACTCACCTTAAACTAGAACAACGCCCCCAAATAAATTGCCTGCATCTGGATTGCGCACCCAAGTAAGGGAACGTGGTCTGGAATAAAACCCGGGAAAGTCAAATTTGTTTCTTTGATTTATACATGTGGGTTAGGACAGGGGTCCCCAACCTTCTGCTACAAGGTTGGGGTTTTCAGATCTGCACACAGATGCACAGGTGAACTATAGAGGCTGCTATGTTAGTGGCTGTTGTAGGCAGGGATGTAACTTAAGGGGGTGCAGAGGGTGAGACCACACCAGCACCATTAGTCTCTGTTGTTTCAGTCTTTAGTTGTCTGGTTGAATCCAATTAAGCTAGAACACAAGAAAAAGTTTTACTGAGCCGTTCAGGACCCCATTTAATGTTCGCACACCTCTAGGCCGAGAAAGCCCCACTGAGTCTGAAGCAGAGGTGACCCCCTGGAGATAGTTCCCTCACATCAAAAACCTTCTTCAAAAGAATTCCCCCAGGACCTGTGTCTGGGAGGAGGGAGGGTGAAAGGGCAGATATCAAGGCATAAAGGGGCCAGCGGTGGTCATTCTCTGGAGGAAGGTCATGCTGCATGCGTGCTGGAGGTGCCCAAATCATCTACAACCCCCTTGTGGGAGCTCTTCATCATCACTACTCTACATCTGCATTTTACGGTAACTCTGTTGTATCTCTGTGTGTAACTCACTGTAACCTGTAACCCACTTCTCAGAACAACATTTGTATTAATTCCATCATGGTCAAATGTTTGTTATCACTGCCTAGTGTGCTCATTGCATTAAAACCTGTATTGAACTTGAGAGATCTTTTTGCCTTAGCCAGGAAACTAGGTGTTCAGGGCACTGCTGGGCCTGGTAGGCCCGCTAGGGGGGCAAAGGGACGGTGCTTTGGGAAAGTGGGCTGTGTGAACGGAGGTCCCTAATTGTTAGTTAGATCACGTGACCCGCCATTCCCTGACACCAGGTTATTCTGTAATCAAGGAGTTATCATCTGGGTGAGGATAGATCTTAGAAGGCCATCTCTTGTCCCTTTAGCTCTTCTCTTGATGTGGGCTCCTGATTTCTTCAGCAAAGTACTGAACAGGAGTGGACTTAGCTTATAACCGCTTATAACATGGCAAGAATCTAACTTTTGTGTCTTGTTTATCTTGCTTTTGCTATGCCCTGATTCTAAATTGGAGCATTGGCGCAAAGACTTGGGGTGTAATCCTAACGCATTGCACTGTGGTTCACAATTCCTCCATCCACATCTTGACCACCTTTTGGTGAATTTGGACCAACCAGGTTCCTGGTTTTGTTTCCCATGCCTGCTCAAGGGTCTATAAGACAGGCATTCTCATCACCCTGGCTGTTCTCCTCTCCCAGTGTCCACACTCTGATGATGCAGAGCTCTAGACCACCAACGTATCCCTATTATCGGTGGTCTACGGCTAAGGAATTCAGGGGGTGATCACTACTCTTTGCTTTGTTTATACTTTCAGAAGCATCTGAATTCTGACAGGAAGGGACAGGGCAGCCATGATGAGGTGAGTCCCTTTAACCCTTCCTATTTCATACCTTCATATGTTTTTCTCAATCATTCTCTATTTATTTTGTAGAGAAGGGCAAGGTGTCCCCTTGCAGGGTATTTCACTGTAATGTGCAGGGGCAGATAAGCCTGAGGTCGATAGGGGTCCTAGCACAACTAAAAGAGTTTCTAAAGCTTAGCATGGAGACCAGCACACCAGTTCACTTTAATTCTGCATACGTTTAAGTATTTACTTATCCTTTCATACTTTTCAGCTTTCTTTATTAAAATGCTATAATGAAGAATGTGTTTTGGTAATATAAAGAGTGGAGGTAATAGCTTGTTACATGGTTGGTTAGATATGACCTTTCTGATATTTCAATCTACAAAAAGTGACATGGTGCATTTGACACTGTGTTCAAAAATGTTATTTGGCATCTTACAGAGACGCTGCATTAGAGAGGGGTCAGAATCATTCCCTTTTAGCTTATCTTCCACAGACTTACTGACATTTACACTGGGTCTAATAGAGCTCAGTTCAAATACAAACATGCAGGTCATGCTGGTATTATACAGGAATTGGAAGAACAAAGCGGACGATCATGTAGAACCTTCACCATATAATGTTACTTCTCAGGGGCAGGCATAAAGGTGACTCAAATTTATGGGTATTTTACAGTGCAGTCTATTTTATTTTAGTAAGAATATATGGATAGAGCTTGGACTTGGACTGGTGTTTTTAAATGTTTTATGTGCCTTATAATTGTGCTTGCCACATATGTTTTAACTTTATACAGTGCATACAATTTAGTGCGCCTTATTTTCTGAGAGCATTAAATCAAACTGGTTTTAATTTAATGTGAAATAAATGTGATCTCTGCAAAGTAAAAATGTGTAAAACTACAATTCTGTGATTACTCACCTGTAGAATTGGTATTATGAGTATACAGTACGTCCTGCTCCAGAAAGATTACTTACACGTGGGTATTACTCCGCCAGATGGCGCTGGACTGCAGAGACATCGAAAACAGGCTCCTCCCGGCCCCTCAAATACCCAGGGACCTCCCACAAATCCCCAGCATTGAAAAGCAGTTAACGAGAAGCCGGGAGAATTAAACAACCCAAACTATCAACTATAACAATGATAACAATCACCATACAGGGGATCCAAGATAATGCAAAACCAAGGGTGGGGTGGAGCAGGACGTACTGTATACTCATAATACCAAATCTACAGGTGAGTAATCATAGAATTGTATTATTCTTAGAGGCCGATTCATTAATAGTGTCAGGTAGCGACAGATGAGCGCCAGTAGCGTGATTTTCACTGCGCCCGCTAGTATTCGCTGTGCTTGGCCGTTGTTCGCTTGTTGACAGCGACTCAGTCGGTGTGCGGTAATGTTGAATACGGGGTTAGGAGTCGCTGTTTCACAGGTTCCGCGCTGTATGGGTGTGCCTGACAGCGAATGGCCAGAGCGAACGGCTCCCAGCATATTCATTAACAAATCAGGCCTCTGTGACCACGGCCAGAGGATCCTGGGACAGGGAAACAAGGGCCGCGAGCTTGTGATCGTGACAGGACACAAACAGATCCACAACTGGTTGGTCCCCATAGTGACACAGGGATTGGCACACCCTGTTGCAGAGGGACCCCCCCCCCCAGAGCGAATATCGCTGATATGCAGGGAACATTGTCCTCCACCCAGATCAGGATCAGAGACACTTCCTGGAGGACCCTCCTGCTCCGGATCCCTCCCTGATGATTAATGTAGGCCACTGCCGTCAGATAGACCGAGCGCCCCCGAACAGGCAGGTCCTGAAGAGGAGTAGTCAAGCGAGTTAGAACTAACCTGAACGTTCACCGTTTCAAACATTGATAGGTGTATGGGCCTCCTAAGGGCCCCACCTCCCCTGGCAGGGAGTTCCAGAAGAAAATCCCCCCCCCAACCTTATAGATTGGCATCCATGGTGACTGTCTCTCGGGAAGGGGCAAGAAGGGAACTGCCCCCAGACAGAGAGTTCATCCACTACAAGAGGGACCTCCTTACCAGGGGGGAAGGCACACAGACCCTGCTCCAGGGATGCTGGGTCCTTGTCCTGTATAAACAATAGAAGGAGTTGCAGAAGGCCCCAAGGGGGGACTAAGCATAAGGGGCCTCTTCGGAGCCCGCCACCAACGGGCCCGCCAGCTGCATCCCCTGCCTGATGGGGGGACGGGGACAGTCTATGAGGGACAGAGCCCGTGCAACCAGATTGTCCACTTTATTGCTGAGGAAGAAAGATCCTTGCCTGAACTGTATCCAGATTCATTCCTAGGAATGGAGTTACCAATAAAGGGGATAATGAGGACTTGGGGTGTTTCATCACCCATCCAAATGACTCCCAAATAGACACCGCCAGCCGAGTATCCAACTTAGCCTGGCGTAGAGACTGGGAAGTGATGATGACGTCCAGGTAGGTCATCACGCGGACGCCCTTTGGTCTCATCAGAGACATCACCCCCGTCAGCACCTCGGTGAGCACTCTGGGAGCTGAAGAGAGGCCAGATGACAAGGCCACAAATTAGCAGTGTTGGACTTCCAACGCGAATCTGAGGAACCTTGGTGTCCTGAAGACACAGGGATGTGAAAATAAGTATCTTTCATCTCCACAGACGGCAAGAAGCCCCCGAGGCGCAAGGAGCTGATGGCCAAGCGCAGAGTTTCCATGCAGAAACTGCCTGTAATTGACGAATTGCTGAAAATCTGTGAATCCAGAATGGGCCAGCCTGACCCATCCTTTTGGGGAACTGTGGAAAGGATGGTGTAGCGGCCCCTGCCTCTGCCTGTTAAGGGCAATCTGCAAGAGACGTCCAGACCCCGCAGGCCTTGCATGGCCTGCACCAGCACCTGAACAGAGGCAGGGACGAGGAGTACCCGGGGCACCTGATAATCTTGGGGGAGGCCACACAGCAAACTCTATCTAGTAGCCGGAGGACACTACCTCCTGAATCCACCAGCCTGAGGCGTGATGCCTCCTGACAGGCGAGGACGCCCCATCATGCTTGAGGGGACTTGGGGGAAGATTTGGGCTTAGCCCCCCCGGAGGAGCCAGGACGTTGTCTGCTGCTCCTGGGACAGGAATCTGCGCAAGCCCCTGCGAAGGATACCCCTGGTCCCTGTTTAACACCATGGTAGGGGGTAGAAGGGGTGCCCTGGCCCCGAAGGGGCCAAGACAGCCGCCTGCGTTGGGGGTAACTTACGCTTCTTACCAAACAGGTGTAGACGGGCCCCAAACAGACGTCACCCTTTAAAAGGCATCCCGGTAAGAGCCTTCTTTGCAGCAGAGTCAGCACCCCACTGTCGCAGCCAGAGCAAGCGACGTATAGCCACCACAAGGGCAGAAGTTCTTGCACACATTCTAATGGTGTCATCCAATGCTAATAGGATAAATTTTACAAACACCTCACAACTGGAGAGTGCATTAAACACATCCCAAGGGAGATCATCAGGGGGACGGTCAAGCATCTTTCTGATGAGGGTTCTAGCGGCCACGGCAGTAATGGCAGAGGCACAGACTGGGCGCAGCGCCGTCCCCACACATGCAAAGGCGTGGGAGGCCAGCAGGTCAATGCTCCGGTCCTCAGCATCCCGAAGGATAGTATAAGCAGGGATTGTAATAAAAGGGGGGTTAGGTAGCCTTATGATCGGGGCATCCACCTCGGGGGGGATGACCAACATTTAACCACCTCAGGGGGAAAAGGATACTTCTCATCCCAATACCCTGGGACCCTGGGCAGTTTACTGGGGGCACTCCTATTCCTTGAGCACAAGGGTATGGAAATGTGCCTGCTCCAGAAATTCCAAACGTGATGTTGCTGTATGGAAACGCTCCCCTCTTTGCCTGGGAGCCTCACCAGGGGGAGAGATAGACAGAACCTCGAAGATCTGGATCAAGAATCTGTCAGTGTCATCCTGGACCCAGGGGTCAGGGCCAGAGACATCATGACCAGCTCTCCTTCATCAGAAGGGGTATAGCCACACAGATTCATAAACTCCTCAGATCCCATAGGGAAAACAGTAACATTAGGCGTCAAGTGCCGCTTCTAACCAGGGCCCTTACGCGCTAAAGACCTCGCAATGATCTGTTCAGCCGTAGGCAGTCTATGAGACAAATCAGGCTGAGAATCCCCACTTGTGTGCGACTCAGCAGGAGTGAGATTTAAGCCTGGGGAAGCAGGTGAAGTAAAGCGAGGTGCAGCCACTTGCAGGCCAGAATGCAAGGCCAGCGCTTGCTCAGCACAGGGTACGCAGACCCGTGCCCTGTCAGCGTCAGCATGGGGTTGTCCACACGCCATGCACAGCCGGTCTTGTCCCAAGGGGACCCCGGTCACATTATCCTGAGATGCCTCCATATGTTGATTTTTTAGGCACGATATGCCAGTAGGGATTGACGCTATAAAGCAACCCTGGATGCCCCAATGACCCGCTAGTGAAGTGGGAGAATTTACAAGGCCCAACTATCAATTACACCGGGCCGGGAGAAGCCAATGGATTCGCCCGTCTGAAAGACACAATGAGAAGAAAAAGGGGTGTCAGAACCGCAACAATACAATGAGAATAAAAGCCGCCCGCGAGGGAACTTACGGACCACGGCAGACAAGAACGTCACACGCGCGTGCGAACTGACAAAAATGGCGCCGAGTACCTCGAAGGGGGGGGGCAGAGCGTGCCACGACGCGGAGCGCGCCAGGCCGCGGAACATCCAAGGAAGGAAAAAGCACACGCGGCGGCGGTAGTTACACAAGTTGGGCCTCATGGGCTATGATACTGCCTGCGCAAAGCTAAAATATACAAATCAGTGCGTCTGACACCACAAGTACAAGTCCAAAGGACATTACAAAGGCCATATGCATGAAATCACAATACAGTGACACCAAACACCCCCCCCTTTCTTTCCCCCCGACCTACGGGGGGAACGAGGGAGGATGGCGGCCCTTTGTACAGGGCCCACCGCTATACGGGGCATGGGGCAATAATGCGGGAGGGGCATCCCATAGAGGCACACCATCAGCCTATACTGCCTACCATTTGGTGGGGAACTGCGGTGGAGCAGCGCTCCATAAGCACGCAAGGTGCTGCCTATCTTCACCGGACCAGCGCAGCCCAGGCTGGGAGGCACATCACACGAGGAACGGGTGGGAATAGTCCAACAGGGCCACAGGCTTTAACCTCCCTGGCGTTCTGATACCGACAAATGCAATGGCAACGAAAGCGTTGCCATTGCATTTGTCTCTGACGCACGGCTCCGCCCCCATGAGCCTCTGCGGCTCACAGAGACGGAACCCGGAAGCGGAGAGGGACGCCGCAGCCCCGGCTCTCACCTGCGATCGCGGCGGAGACATCGCTGGATCGCAGGGAGAAGGTAAGGAGGCTGCGCCGCCCGCTCCTGCTCCCTAATCGATCCCGAGCGTGACTCGGGGTCACCGCCACTTACTGCGCAAATTGACCCCGAGTCACGCTCGGGATCACCGCCAAGGGGGTTAATAGCCCCGCTCACCTGCGAGAGAGTGATACTTCATGTCTTCGCAGTCAGCACTGCAGAGAAATTTGGGGATTTGTGGGAGGTCCCCGGGTATTTGAGGGGCCGTGAGGAGCCTGTTTTTGCATGTCTCTGCAGTGCAGCGCCATCTGGCGGAGGATAACCCAAGTTTAAGTAATCTATTTGGAGCAGGATGTACTGTATACAAAGAATATTAATATATTTTACGGTTTTAGTCACTTACTTATTATTCTCTCCCCCACCGGGCTGCAACTCTGTTCAGGACTCGGGTGCATCCATCTTGCCTCAGAAGCATCACATATTGCGGAGAAGAGAGGGGTTAAAAGTGCAGGGGGAGGCATTATAGCTGTGCAATGCACAACAGCAGCACTGGGGTCAGGAAAAGCACAGCAATCCCAGAATACAGAGCTGCATAGTCAGAAGACACTTCCTGCCTGCAGGCAGCCTGAGACTTCAATAGCCGCCATCTTGGATGTTAAAAGGTTAAAAAAAACTGTGATAGGTGCAGGTAGTATGATTTTTAATGTGGGCAATCTGTATGTACGGGGTGGGGGAAACATACAAAATAGGCTCGTATTCAGGGTGAAGGTCCACTTTAAGTATGCTACCCAAAGGAAACTTAGAAGTTAGAGCAGAACACTGAAATGTAGTGAACAATTTGCTAGAGAAAAATATACCGTATATAAAATTAATTGGTACTTAGGGGCTAAAAGGTAGGTACCCAAGTTGTGCAGACTTGGGGAATTTAGGGTGAGAGGGTTAATGCCTTGTAATCCTATACACCTATAGTTTTCCTCTCCTTGCTTGGAATGACAGTATCACATGTAACTGGGAACAAAGGCTACAGGGAACGCAGTTTAATGGATTGTGATTACTGTTCTGGAACAGATTGAACCTCTTTATAGTCTATGAAAGGCTGATGTGAACTGAATTCAAACTAAAGAAAGATAATGGATTTTACTGCAAGCTACTCAGATGAAAAGGATGCTATCTCATGATTTACAACTGCGGAGGATCTAAGAGAGGGAGAGGGAAAATAAAACCGTTATTATATTACATACACACACACGTTTTGGGGCTTTTCTAATATGTCACCAAGCTTTACTAGGGAAAAAAGAAGAATATTGTTTATTTCTGAACAGTAATTAACCTAGCTCACTGGAAGCAGCGTGGCAATCTTCTGATCATATTTATTATTATTAGCAGAGGTCCAGGTCTTGGCCGAGCTCCAACTCCCAACCTGACGCTGGTACAGCCACTGAAGTGTATTTCCTTAATGTCTCCTTTGAATCTCAGCCAAGTCTATTATAGCATATTACTGAGATTGCTTCAGTGAAATGTTCCTCAGCCAGCTATTCTTTTCTCCCTCTCGGATTTGTATTTCTATAGAGTTTTTCTGCATTCAAGGTCCTGCTGCTCTGTCCTCACTGATACACAGCGTAAGGATGCTAAATGCCGCCATGACTTCTCATATACCTCCAGCCAGCAATTAAACCAATACCACACTAGGATGAAATAATAGGCTTCAAGCAGGCCACCTAAATAAACAAGCTGGTCCTAATCCTAACTGTATAGAAACTCAACTCCATAGAAATCTAGTGTCAGACTCGACTATAGGCAAATTCGGGTTCAGAGGAATATTGACCAATCTTCACCGTCGCTTCACCATTAGTGATTAATTAAGATTTATCAGGCCGCTGGCCAAGCGTACCCGGGTATGGTGGCCCCCGAGGTCTTAAGGTGCAAGCAATATACCCTTCTGGGACCGCAAGTGGGTGAGCACTCACTGGAGTGGAAACAAAAGTCTGAGGGGTAGTCAAAGGTCATGCACAGAAAGAACATACATTAATGTACAGGGATGAGACAAACACGAGGTTGAGAATAGAGCCCAAGGTCATGCACCCAAGATCACAGACGCTGTACGAGTGGGAGGCGAAGGCAAGGTCAGAGCAAAAAATGGGTCAAAAAAGGTAAAATGATTCAAAGAGACTAGAAGCCCACCCAAGCTGAAGGTTATAACAGGCATTGTAAAATGGGTTGGGTCAGATTGGGTCTATAGATTTCTAGATGAAGAAACTCCTGCTTGTCAAAGTAAAAAAAACGATTTCTGCAATACTGAAGTTATTGCCAGGCCAAAAAAAATAAATCTATACTCACCTTTTGTCCCCCACAGCTCCTCCATCCAGTCAAAAAACAGCATGGCAGACTCTACCAAGATGGAATTACGCCTCTCCGGAAGCCCACTCTATTCATTGCAAAGAAGGGCCCCACTATGGCATGCCCCCTCCATTGAAATTAATAGAATGGACGTGTGCAGGAGAGAAATCTTGTAAGTGGTGACTGAAGACTAGTGCAGGAAAATGTGGTGCCAGTTCTCCTGTTAGTATATTTTAAAACAACGGAGCCAGGTGGAGGACAAAATGTGGGTATTGAATTTTTCTATTTATGCCTGGACGGTTCCTTTAACCCAGGGCTCAACATTTAGCAGAGCGTGGGCCAGTTAAGCGATTTGGAAATTGGTCGGGTGACACAATGAATAGGTTCAGAATTTCGAGTTTTTCATTTTGAATAGAATAACAAAGATTTTCTACAACAATTAGGATACTCATTGTCATCACAAACTCCACTGGAGTGCTTTTTTTACACTTGTCCTAGTACTATACCACGCGAATACCACATTTATATGTAACAATTCCCACATGCTACCAATACACATACTGATTGCCTCACCTCTCCCAATATATGGGTCCCATATTTATAGCCCTCCTTTATCCATCCCTAATGGTAACAGTATTCCTATTACTCAACCCATCTAAACCGTCTACTAATGCTAATCATACAATTAAATATATATTAAAAGAAATTTATTGTGCCAAAGAAACCCCAGGGGTGGTGTTGAGCCATCAGTGTTACCACCTTCCTCCAAACAACTGCTGCCACCTCTATTTGGCTCTATGTGACCCTTTTATATCAGTCTCCATGCAACCTGTCATCCTTATTGAGCCTCTGTTTAAAGTGGACCAACACCCTCCCATGATCGGCCCGGGAATCTATAAGATTCCCGGACCGATCAGCTCCCTATCAGCTCCCTCCTCTGTGTGAAACCCCCCAGAAAACCCTAAATCCATACCTGCTCCTCGATCCAGCGGCGCCCGCCGGCGCCTCCCTCTAGCAGGACGCACACCCGCGCCGGCCATTTGTGAATGGCGGCGGGCACGCTCTCTTGTCCGTCGCTGCCTCGCGCTTTTCCGATGGCGGGGATTGGCTGCAGCGGTCACGTGGGAGCGGTGAGTTTTTGGGGCTTTCTGGGGGGTTTCACACAGCGGGGCACCACCGATCGGGGTGCCCCACCAAAGTGGACCAAAACCCAGGATAGTCAAAATCCTGGGTGTTGGTCCACTTTAACTACCTTTACACACCAGTTCTTTGTACCCCTCCCACTTTCCCCATGGCAGGTCAAGGGCCACATCATATGTCCACAGGTTGAGCATATGGACATACCTACATAGCCTACCTAGAGACGTTATAACCTGCTGTTGCCAAGCCACCCAGGCCTAGCCGTCTGGAGACACCGCGGGACCGGACTCCAAGTAAGTTTACTGTGACAATAAGAAATTAAGAAACAGCATGCCGATAAGTAAATCACAGGTATGAGGCCACAGTCCTAACACAAATGTTTATGCTACATTCCAGAAGAGGGAAAACAATAAGGCAGAACACCGAGAAGCTAACGAAAAGGGAGTTTTACCTTACAGTGGAACAGGGGCGGACTAGGGCTAAAAAGCGGCCCGGGACTTTCTGGGTTACACCGGCCCTGCTGCACTGTTCCTGGCCCAGTATAGTATCTTAATGTCACTTTTTGTTCCATAACACGCACCCAGGGTTTAAAGAACAAGAATAAGAAAATATTCTGAACCAAATGGAGTGTTTAAACCCATTACAAACGCAGTGTGCAGAATCATCCCATTACAGGCAGTGAGCGGTATCCCTCACTACTTCCAGTAAGTAGCATCCCTCATTACAGCGAGTGAGGGGCTTCCCAAACAGGCGCGTTGCCGCATCTTCCATTATGAGCAATGAGAGGGATCCCTATTTATAGCCAATGAGTGGCATCCCTACATTACAGTTATTGAGAGGCATCCCTCATTAAAGGCAGTGGCAGCATCCCTCAGTACAGCTAATGGGGGCGTCCCTCAATACAGCCAGTGGGGGCATCCCTCAATACAGCCAGTGGGGGCATCCCAATACAGCCAGTGCGGGCATCCCTCAGTACAGCCAGTGGGGTCATCCCCCATTACTGCCAGTGGGGGCATCCCTGAATACAGTCAAGGGGGCATCCCTCAGTACAGCCAGTGACGGGCATCCCTCACTCCCTCCTCCCCCCACCCCGCCCCGCTGTGACACTCACACACCCACATACTTACCGCTGGTTCCCGATGGTCGGAGGACCGTTCTGCCTGTTGCTGCTGTTCCTGCTGCCGCCGCCACGGCCGCTCTCATACACACACAAACACACACACATTCATGAAATGAAAACAATGGACGCCGCCCATTGCACGACCATCGTGCAACAGCCAGGAAGTGCCAGTAAGCATGAATGTGTGTGTGTGTTTGTGTGTGTATGAGAGCGGCGGAGGCAGCGGCAGGTACAGCAGGGACGGGCAGGCCGGCTGCCCCTCACCCTCCAGCATATGTTTTTTACAGGGTCGCAGCCTTCCCTGGCGCCGGCCTACCGGGATATTGCCCGGTACGCCCTATGGCCAGTCCTCCCCTGCAGTGGAAGTTCAGTCTCTAGGCCCCCCCCCCCAGTGCCACGGGCAGGTGGCAGGGCAGGGGGTTACTTAGAGAGTGGACTTCTACTTTAAGGGTGATCTTGCATTAAACTGGTTCCACTGAAAAAAATATATACTCTAGATGACAAGGGGAGTGGTTATTTATACAGACTTTTCCTTGGAGTCTTATGTAGATACTAGAATGTTTTTGTTGAAATATATACAAACTGTACTGTTTGGTTTTGACCTTGTTTCAATAGACACTTATCCCTTTTGTGTGTCGCATGTGCATAACACAGATATAGTAAAGGTTTACCTGTGTAATGAGGCATGCCCAGCACAATAGGCCGCATGTAACCCCGGATCTGCTCAGCATGGCTTATCGGGATTCTACAAGTAAACATCACAATTAGGTATGATTCTATTCAGTGTGGACAGATTAATATAAACTGTCTGATGTCTTATTGTTCTTTTTCGTTACAGCAGAGATAGAAAAAAACCCTTCTTGCAGGGCTATTATGGTAGTTCTGCCATAACTCCTATATGGAGGCAGCATTCTTTCTTACTCTAAGAGTAACCCTCCCCCATAAATTTCTGCCATGATGATTTGGATCTGATGATGCAATTATCAGGATTGGGCATTGTGGCATAGGGACTCAGTACGTCAAGTAGGGAAGAGGAATTTACTACAGGTAACAAAACAAGAAAAAATAATAATTTTCCAAGTATACAGCAAGTCCTGTTTCACTAAATTCTTTACATCTGTGATATTCGCCACAAGGTGGCGCAGTGGACTGCAGAAAGACTTGTGGCATCTCCCGGCCCTATAAAAGGACAGGAACCTCCCACAAATTCCCAGTTTCCTTCTGCAGTCAGGACTGCGAAGATAGAAGATGGCTCTCTATATTGCGCAGCCGAGCGGGGCTTACCATCCTGTGGCCCTGCAGGACTATTCCCACCCGTTCTGGACCCACTGCCTCCCAGCCTCGGCTGCCTGGTTCGAGTGAAGGTAGGACAGCACCAGGGTCGGGTGCTTGAGGAGCGCTGCTCCAACCGCAATCCCTGTACCAAACTAGGGTAGTCGGTTCAGGCTTATGGTGAGCCTTTGTGGGATGCCCCTTCCTGCTACCTGTAATTGTGGGTCCTTCCTCTCCCTCCATATGTCTGCCTTGGGTGCCCCTGCCGCTGCTCTCTCCCGCCTCGCTCTCTCCCTGGGGAGCTTTCCGGGGGGGGTAGGCGTTGGTGTCCTGAGTAGTTTTTTTTTTATTACTGTCTTTATGTGCGCTCGCCGCCGCGCCGCTTTGTACGGCGCTCCGCGGTGGGCGGCGGCATACGCTGTAGTGAGTATCTGCGCTGTCATTGGCGCTGGGGGTCACATGGCTCGCGATTTTGCGCTCTTCGGGGGGGGGCGGGTCCCGCGGATGAGGTTTTTTGCATCACACGCCCGCGGCCTGCCCCTCAAGGTCCGTTCTGGCGCCATTTTGGCTCTGCGGTGTACTGGGGTGCTGCTGCGCGCTGCCTTTTTCTGTCAAGATCTCGGTGAATCGGTCTCTTGGTCCGTGAGTCCCCTTCGGGGTTGTCTTCTTGCTGTTTCACCACATTATGGGATTGTTATGTGTGTTTTATTATGTCTTTCAGGTGGGTAAACATGACTGTGGTTTCTCCCGGCCCTCTTCCCTTTTGTCATCTCCCACCTTCCCTAGCGGGTTTTGGAGCATCCCGGGTGGTTCTTGCTAGCCTTAACCCTATACTGGCCATTGTGCCCATTTTAAACACCATATGGAGGCTTCCGGGGATAATGTGCTTGGGGTTCCTTTGGGACAAGCCCAGTTGTGTGTCGCGTGTGGGGTATCCCCTGTGAGTGACGGTGTCAGGGTATGTGTGCCCTGCGCCCAGAAGGTACTTGCACTGCAGTCTGTGTTGCCGGCTACGCTGCCCAGCTCTGCGCCCCCTTCTACATCACTTACCCCCCCGTGCCTGCATTTGACCCCTAGTGAGGGACATACTAGTGGGGAATCACATTATGACTTGGCCTTGCGGGTGGCCAGCCTGGAAAGGCATATTGCTGGCAAGAAGCGGCATTTAACTTCCGCTGTTTCCCTTTTTCCTGAGGAGGATGAGGGACAGTGTTCTTTCCCTGGCCTGTACCCCCTAGAAGAGGGGGAACTTTTCTCTGATTCTGATTCCTCTGAGGAGCAGCAGGAGATTTATGGTGGTACTGGGTCTCCTTTTGGAGAAGACCCATGGTCTCCTGAGGATACTGATAGGCTGTTGGCTCACATTTTTGAAGTATTGTGTATTACCCCTCGGTGCCTAGGAGTTGGGACAGGAGGTATCCATTTCCTGCTGATGTGGTTAAGCTCTGGTCGTGTCCCCCTAAGGTCGATGCTCCCGTGCTTGGGTTGTCCAATACCTCGGTCATGCATTCCCCTGACACTTCTACTCTGAGGGATGGTGAGGACCGGCGTGTTGATCGGCTGGCCTGTCACGCTGTCAGAGAACCAGGACTGTTCCCCCTGTAGTCCAGCAGAGGGCGCCTGTTCGCTAATGTCAGAGAACCAGGACTGTTCCTCCTGTTGACCAGCAGAGGCCGCTCGTGAGTCCTCTCTACTGAGCATGTGCTGGGGCCTATAAAAACAGACAAGGCCTGTCCTCAATTACCAGTTGGTCTTTTTCCCTGCATGCTCCTGAGTTCCTGTGATTCCTTCCTGTGTACCGACCCGACTTGCTTCTGACTACGATCCTGCTTTCCTGATGACTTCAGCTTTGTTTGTGGCTACGATCCTGTTCTGCCTGCCCGCGACCTCTGCTTGTTTCTTGACTTTGATTCATATCTGCCAGCCCACGACTTCAGCCTGCTTCACACTCCCAGATCAGCTCTGGTCTGTCTTCTACCCGGAATTCAGCAAAACCCACTCCTAGGTTGCCTGACCTGGGGCCTTCCTGCAGCCCAGTCTATCCTCACCATCAGAGGCTCTAGTGAATACCAGGTTGGCCCTTAGACTCCAGGCTTCCCGGTCGAGAGGTGAGCAGAGTTGCAGTCTCCGCAATCAGGGTTCACACCCGGTGTCCTGACACACGCATTTGCTTGTGCAGGGACTGCGATGCGCCCTGTGTGCGCTTCTGCCATCACGGCTCTTGCTGTTAAAGGGCTACTCAAGTGCCTTCTGGATAATGCCTTGGATGCCAATAGGGGGGAGGAGTATAGATCCCTCCTGCTTTGCTATGAATTTGTGGCATTTATTCTTTCTGCTATGGATGATGCGGTCAGGATGTGTGGTAAGACTTCTGTCCTTTTGGTTGCTATACGCCACTCTGTTTGGCTGCGTTAGTGGGTGGCTAATAATGCTGCTAACTGGCTCTCACTGGATTCCCCTTTACTGGGCTACGGCTCTTTGGGGAGCGTCTGGATCTGTTTGCCAAGGATGGTAGGCTGCCTTTCGGGGGCTGGTTCTTCCCTCCCCTCCTTCCGTGCTCCCAGGTCCGGTCGGGGTGCACCATTTGTGGGGGCACGTAGAGACCCTTGGGGCCGGGGTAGAGGCCCTGGTCGCCCCGGTCTCTCATGGGGTCCCAAGTCCAAATCTTCCCCCAAGCCCCCTCAGGCATGAGGAGGCGCCCTCACCCATCCGGGTGGGGGGGCGGTTGCTGCTCTTTGCTCACGTCTGGAGACTGCGCGTCTCAGACCGGTGGATTCAGGAGGTGGTGTCCTCCGGGGACAAGATAGAGTTTGCAGCCGGGCCGCCCCCAAGATTCATCAGATCCCGGATGGCTCAAAGCCCCCTGTCAGCTCAGGGCTTGCGGTCCAAAGCCTTTTGGAATTGGGTGTAACCTGCCCTGTGCCTTCCCAGGAAAGGGGCAGAGGCTTCTACTCCAATCTGTTCACGGTTCCCAAAAAGGATGGGTCCCTGAGGCCCATCCTGGATTTGAAGCGCCTCAACAAATTTGTCAGGTTCAAGCATTTTCGTATGGTCGGTACCTTGCGCCCGGGCAATTTCATGACTTCTGTGGACATCAAAGAAGCTTACCTTCATGTTCCAATCTTTCCAGGTCATCAGAGATTTCTCAGGTTCGCTCTGGAGGATCAGCACTACCAATTTGTGGCCCTACCGTTCGGTCTTACCTCGGCTCCTCAAGTCTTCACCAAGGTGCTGGCGGGGGTGATGGCTCTGTTGAGATCTCAGGGCATTTGCATCCTTCCTTATCTGGACGACATTCTGATTGCGTCTCAGTCCTTCCATCAAGCCGAGCTGGATACCCAGATGGTGATCTCCACACTCGAGTCCTTCGGTTGGGTGATCAACTATCCCAAGTCTTCTCTGTCTCCGTCCTTGGTGAGGTCCTTTCTGGGCATGACTCTGGATACATCTCAGGTCAAGGTTTTTCTGCCTCAGCAGAAGGTGGAGAGCCTGCAGACGCAGGCACGGTCTCTACTTTCTTGCCCTCACCCCTCCATTCGGCAAGGGATGCAGCTGGTGGGCCTGATGGTGTCATACTTCGAGGCGGTTCCCTATGCTCAGTTTCACATGAGACCTCTTCAGTTGCACCTCTTATCAGTTTGGGATCGGGACCCTGTGTCCCTGGATCAGAAATTTGTTCTGTCCCCTCTGGTCAGTCAGTCCCTCTCGTGGTGGCTGGACTCAAGTAATCTCCTAGTGGGCAGGACCTTTCTGCCCCCGTGCTGGGAGACTGTCACCACGGATGCCAGTCTGACAGGTTGGGGGGCTTTTGGAAGTCTCTGAAGTTCCAGGGTCAGTGGGGCCCTCCGGAGGCCCATGCTCCCATCAACATTCTGGAACTGCGGGCGATAAGGTTGGTTCTTTTCCAGTTGACTCCGCACCTTCGGGGTCGGGCTGTTCAGATCCGCTCTGACAACCAGATGGCGGTTGCCTACATTAATCATCAGGAAGGGACTCGGAGCAAGCGAGCCCTCAAGGAAGTGTCCCTGATACTGTCCTGGGAGGAGGAGAATGTTCCCTGCATATCGGCAGTTTACATCCCGGGAGTGGAGAACCTGGAGGCAGACTCTTTGAGCAGGGGGGATGTCTCGGCTGGGGGAGTGGTCCCTCAGCGAAAGGGTGTTTCACTTTCTGTGCCATCGCTGGGGTCTTCCGGATGTGGACCTGTTTGCTTCACGTCACAATCACAAACTTCCATTCTTTGTCTCTCTGTCACAGGATCCTCTGGCCTTTGCCACGGATGCGCTAGCAATGCCTTGGAAGGGGATTTGGTTCCTCTATGTGTTCCCCCCGTTTCCTCTGTTGGGCAGGGTGCTGCGCAAGGTAGCCCAGGAAGGGGTGCCAACCATTCTGGTGGCTCCCTGTTGGCCAAGAAGGGTGTGGTTCGCAGACATCGTGCAGTTGGCAGTAGATCAGTACGTCCTGCCCAAGGATCCAGATCTGCTCACTCAGGGGCAGCTGTGCCATCCCAATTTACAAACGCTGGCTTTGACAGCTTGGCTGTTGAAACCTCCATCTTGATGGAAAAGGGGTTGCCTGCCTCTGTTGTTGATACCATGATTAGGGCTAGGAAGAAGTCCTCATCCTTTATCTACTACAGGGTATGGCATGCTTACATTGCCTGGTGTGAGTCTAGATCTCTTCCCTGTCGGGTGTTTTCTATTCCCAGGATTCCCTGGAATTCTTGCAACATGAGGGTCGATTCAAAGAAACATGTAACAGCTTTGATTTGGGTGCCGATCATCCTATTTTTCACGTCCGCTCGTGCGTTCGTATGAACTTGCGAGTGATTCTATAAGCAAATACGTTTCTATCCTAAAATATACGTCCGTTCGTATGTTATCTCCCGAACTTGCCTCAGTCAGTTGTCAATCGTAAAAAACAGGTTGATGTGATCACTTGTTGCGGCGGCAGCCTGTTTTTTCGGCCGCTTCCATCGTCCACCTCTTCCAATTACTTGCGTTTGCCTCTGGTTTTCAATGGTTTTTGGCCTCTTATCTTCGTTCGTTCGTATGTATATAAGGTCTTGCGCATGCGCGATCCAAGCTACACTCCACAAACCAATGTGGGCCCTATCTGACACTACCAATCTCACCACTACTGCCTCGCGCCAGGCTAACACTTACCTTTAGGAACCATAAAACTTACCCAAACCCCTTAGCGCTTGCATCCTTCTTCATGTTGACGACCCTAAAACTTACCCAAACCCCTTAGCGCTTGCATCCTTCTTCATTTGGACGCCCATAAAACTTACCCAAAACCCTTAGCGCTTGCATCCTTCTTCATGTTGACGACCCTAAAACTTACCCAAACCCCTTAGCGCTTGCATCCTTCTTCACTTGGACGACCCTAAAACTTACCCAAACCCCTTAGCGCTTGCATCCTTCTTCATTTCTCGGACCCTAAAACTTACCCAAACCCCTTAGCGCTTGCATCCTTCTTCATTTCTCGGACCCTAAAACTTACCCAAACCCCTTAGCGCTTGCATCCTTCTTCATGTTGACGACCCTAAAACTTACCCAAACCCCTTAGCGCTTGCATCCTTCTTCATGTTGACGACCCTAAAACTTACCCAAACCCCTTAGCGCTTGCATCCTTCTTCATTTGGACGACCCTAAAACTTACCCAAACCCCTTAGCGCTTGCATCCTTCTTCATTTCTCGGACCCTAAAACTTACCCAAACCCCTTAGCGCTTGCATACTTCTTCATTTCTCGGACCCTAAAACTTACCCAAACCCCTTAGCGCTTGCATCCTTCTTAATTTCTCGGACCCTAAAACTTACCCAAACCCCTTAGCGCTTGCATCCTTCTTCATGTTGACGACCCTAAAACTTACCCAAACCCCTTAGCGCTTGCATCCTTCTTCATGTTGACGACCCTAAAACTTACCCAAACCCCTTAGCGCTTGCATCCTTCTTCATGTTGACGACCCTAAAACTTACCCAAACCCCTTAGCGCTTGCATCCTTCTTCATTTGGACGACCCTAAAACTTACCCAAACCCCTTAGCGCTTGCATCCTTCTTCATTTCTCGGACCCTAAAACTTACCCAAACCCCTTAGCGCTTGCATCCTTCTTCATTTCTCGGACCCTAAAACTTACCCAAACCCCTTAGCGCTTGCATCCTTCTTAATTTCTCGGACCCTAAAACTTACCCAAACCCCTTAGCGCTTGCATCCTTCTTCATGTTGACGACCCTAAAACTTACCCAAACCCCTTAGCGCTTGCATCCTTCTTCATGTTGACGACCCTAAAACTTACCCAAACCCCTTAGCACTTGCATCCTTCTTCATTTGGACGACCCTAAAACTTACCCAAACCCCTTAGCGCTTGCATCCTTCTTCATTTCTCGGACCCTAAAACTTACCCAAACCCCTTAGCGCTTGCATCCTTCTTCATTTCTCGGACCCTAAAACTTACCCAAACCCCTTAGCGCTTGCATCCTTCTTAATTTCTCGGACCCTAAAACTTACCCAAACCCCTTAGCGCTTGCATCCTTCTTCATGTTGACGACCCTAAAACTTACCCAAACCCCTTAGCGCTTGCATCCTTCTTCATGTTGACGACCCTAAAACTTACCCAAACCCCTTAGCGCTTGCATCCTTCTTCATGTTGACGACCCTAAAACTTACCCAAACCCCTTAGCACTTGCATCCTTCTTCATTTGGACGACCCTAAAACTTACCCAAACCCCTTAGCGCTTGCATCCTTCTTCATTTCTCGGACCCTAAAACTTACCCAAACCCCTTAGCGCTTGCATCGTTCTTCATTTCTCGGACCCTAAAACTTACCCAAACCCCTTAGCGCTTGCATCCTTCTTCATTTCTCGGACCCTAAAACTTACCCAAACCCCTTAGCGCTTGCATCCTTCTTCATTTCTCGGACCCTAAAACTTACCCAAACCCCTTAGCGCTTGCATCGTTCTTCATTTCTCGGACCCTAAAACTTACCCAAACCCCTTAGCGCTTGCATCCTTCTTCATTTCTCGGACCCTAAAACTTACCCAAACCCCTTAGCGCTTGCATCCTTCTTCATTTGGACGACCCTAAAACTTACCCAAACCCCTTAGCGCTTGCATCCTTCTTCATTTGGACGACCCTAAAACTTACCCAAACCCCTTAGCGCTTGCATCCTTCTTCATGTTGACGACCCTAAAACTTACCCAAACCACATAATGTACATATGTCTATATGTTTCTAAGCATGTATTTTCGTGTTTGTGTAAATGTCTTTTTGGGCGCATATTAGAAATGACACATTTATGAAGGCTTAAAATATTATTTATTAAAATTTTTTTTTTTGTGGTTGTTTTTTGTTTTTTTAAAACATTGTAAAATGTTAAAAAAATTTTTGTTTTTAAAACAATAAAATTATGTTCACTAAAAGCTAGGTAAAAACTATTTTACAAAATTAGCCAGGACCAAGGGCACTAATCCTCCTCCTCCTCTTCTTCTTCTGTTGGCCCCAACGTCGCCTGTATGGCCAGCAGCTCGGCCACCAACTCCTGTATTCTTTTTTTTTTTCCCGCCAATGTTTTTGGGATCATCCCTGTAACCAATAGAGAAATAAACCTAAATAGGAGTACCAGACCGGTTTGTATGCTGGGAATAGATTTTGGGTTAATCAAATACATGTAAATGCATGACATATGTCATTCTTCCAAGGGATAAAGTAAATGCATTTCCCACAGGTAAGTATTGAAACTCCTTAAACCGGACCTTCAACATGATTTAATGAAAATCCCAAACTCTTTCCAAATGATTCTGCACCAGATAAAAGTACATTTGGGTGGATTTTTGATTACTGCGCCGCCATCTGGACTCAGAAGCATAACACTTAATGAGGAGAGGAGAGTGGGATAAAGTACAGGGGAGTAGGTTACAGTTGTGCTTTGGTAATACAGAGCATAGCTGGGTTCAGGGAAAGGTCAGCAGTCCCACAATGCATGGCAGCACCTTACTTTTTTAAATATGTATGCCATGCTGCCTGTAAATATGGCGCATTCCATATGCCGCCATCTTGGATGTTTAAAGTCTCCTAACATGCAGTAGATGCAGGTAGCCTGTTTTTGAATGTTTGCAATCTGTATGTACAGTGTGTGGGATAATTATTAGCTAGGCTCTTAATACGAGTTAGGGTCCGCTTTAAGCTAACGAAGTGCCCACATGAAAGTGTTAACTATACATTGGCTACGCCTTTAGTTATGTGTGTGTTATTAGCTAAAAACACATAAATATGAATTATGGCATGGCTACTTACTTTGTTGGTGGCCGACAGATGGCTGGTTGGGGCCAACAGGATGCCCTTGGTCCTGGCTATGCTGTGAAGAAGTCCCTGTAGAAACATGTGACATTTGGTTAGTTGTTGTATAGAGTCACTATTCCCAACATATCTGGCTCCCAGTCTGGCTGACATCACTCACCTTCGCCAGGATCAACTTCCAGCATCTCTGCTGCCTCCTCCTCCACTATCTCACCCGCTCCCGAAGCTTCTACAAATACATAATAAAGGAGCACTTAGTTTTTGGCCTGGCATGTATATCTTTGTGCATATACATGAAGAGTGACATACCAGAGCCTTCCCCATGCCTGGCCGGGTATGACTCCACGCCCACGCGGTTTGGCCCCTCCTCTGTGGTAAGGTCCAGGGGCTGGTCTGAGGAGGCCACAGAGGAGGGGTAGGTCCGTCGCCCGGGAGATCCACCACCTTCACTCACAGATGCAGAATCATGCAGCACTGGTCGGCCTGTGCGCCTCCGGGTGCGGCGAATTCTGAAATCCATTTCCAACACTAACAAAGAAAAGTAATTATAAATAAAGGCATAACTTATACATTTGGAACATATACCATGCTATCGCTTTGTACTTACTTGGGAAATGGATCCCAAAAAACCTCCGCACCCGGGGCATGTGCAGACGTTTCAGGTCCGACCAATGCTGCATTATCTGGGTGTGAGTGAAGGTGGTGCTGGTCACACGGTGGATTTCCGCGATGATCTCCCGGGCGATGTCCCTCCTCATACCGGCGCTGAAGCATGATCTGAAAAACATAATGGACACAGAGCTTTTACTTTTACACACAGAGCCATATGTGTTGCATCACAAGTTGCGAATGTCATGTCATTAACACACACATTTAGAGTGCCAGCCATTTTTGGGGAGTGCCTTAAAGCGGACGTTCACTATGATTCAGAGTCTGGTCTTATGTTATATGTTTCACACACCATGTACATACAGCTAGCCAACATTACAAATCAGGCCACCTGCATCTATGGCATGTTAGGATGGTTTGAACATCCAAGATGTCGGCTTATGCTTAGGCTTTTTGCCCACGTGTGTGGCTTGCCGTTGTGTTTTGAGGTCTTAGGCAAACAGTGGTCCGCAAACATCCGCATCAAGGTCCGAGACAGGCCAGGTTTGACAGCTAGCCACGCTACTCCACAGGTTCATTAACTGGTGCTAAGCCAGAGCAATTGCCCTAATTAGGACATCAGCATAGAGAGGTGAAAACGTGGCCTGGCTCGGCCCTTGAGGATGAAGTGTGAGGAGCCTGTTCTTAAACATTAAGATCCCCAAAACTAGGTCCAAACGCATCATTTACATTTAGTACATCAGTCAGTATTAGCTTAAAAGGCAGATCAAGGCACTTACCAGCATGAGGATCTCTTCCTGTTGACGGGTGAAGATAGTGGGCGCCATCTTTATGCTTCTTCAAGGCAGCAGATAAGTGAAACCCCAGCGGTTTCCTGGTTCCGCACGAACGTACGTCCGTACGAGCGCGTAGTCGTGCGCATAGGCGTCAGACGCTGGGCGCATGATTTAAAGGTTCCTGCACCCAAAGCTCATTCTCTTTGAGCTTTTTGAGAAAATGGCACCCAAAAAGGCAGCAGCTAAACGCGCCCAGCCAAGGCAGACCTCTGAGGGCCCAACCACCAGGTCCCAGCAAGGACCCAAGAAGCTAAGGGCCCAGAAGGCAAGTACCACCTCGGCCCCACCAAGGGACACTGGACCCTCCCTTTCCCAAAAAAGGGCCCCAAAGGCACGTGCCCCTGCGGCCAAAAAACAGGCCACAGCAGCCACCACCACCTCTGCCCCCAGAAGAGGCCGCCCAAGGGAGCCCACACCACCCATGCTTTCAAGCCGGGCACTTAGCCAACCCAGGCCCCGCAGCAGGCCCAGAACACCATCCAGGCCCCGCAGCAGGGCCAGAAGCCCAGCAAGGCAACACAGCAGGGCCAGAAGCCCAGCAAGGCAACACAGCAGGCCCAGAACACCATCCAGGCCCCGCAGCAGGGCCAGAAGCCCAGCAAGGCAACACAGCAGGCCCAGAACACCATCCAGGCCCCGCAGCAGGGCCAGAAGCCCAGCAAGGCAACACAGCAGGGCCAGAAGCCCAGCAAGGCAACACAGCAGGCCCAGAACACCATACAGGCCCCGCAGCAGGGCCAGAACACCATCCAGGCCCCACAGCAGGGCCAGAAGCCCAGCAAGGCAACACAGCAGGCCCAGAACACCATACAAGCCCCGCAGCAGGGCAAGAACACCATCCAGGCCCCACAGCAGGGCCAGAAGCCCAGCAAGGCAACACAGCAGGGCCCGAAGCCCAGCAAGGCAACACAGCAGGGCCCGAAGCCCAGCAAGGCAACACAGCAGGGCCCAAAGCCCAGCAAGGCAACACAGCAGGGCCCGAAGCCCAGCAAGGCCGCGCAGCAGGGCCCGAAGAGCATCCAGGCCCCGCAGCAGGGCCAGAACACCATCCAGGCCCCACAGCAGGGCCAGAAGCCCAGCAAGGCAACACAGCAGGGCCCGAAGCCCAGCAAGGCAACACAGCAGGGCCCGAAGCCCAGCAAGGCCGCGCAGCAGGGCCCGAAGAGCATCCAGGCCCCGCAGCAGGGCCCGAAGCCCCCGACCTGGCACCAGCCGGGAACATAGCCCCCGACCTGGCACCAGCCGAGAACATAGCCCCCGACCTGGCACCAGCCGGGAACAGAGCCCCCCAAGAGGCCAAAGAATGGCCACCCCGACCACATCTACACCTGGAAGTTCAGTGGCCAGCCACGCAAGAACACCCAGTCCCTTGGCCAGTCCAGTCCAGTCATTGGGAAGCCAGCAATCCTTCCATTCCCCTACCCAGCCCCAGGCCATAATGTCACCACATGTGTCTGCACACATGGAGGAGCACCCAAGCCAACCATCTGTCCGCACATTGCGGCGCGGACATTTGAGTGGGAGATTCTCCCATGACCAAAATATGGCATTGGCTAGTGGCCTTACATTATACTATGACGAGCTCTATGGGAGCAAATCAAAACACACCACTAAGCAGCGCAAGATGGAATTGTTTGAAACCATCCTACGACAAGTAAATGCAGCGGGGGAAGAGAGGAAAGATGTTGGACAAATCCAGAAGAAAATTTCGGATCTCAAATATGCTGTACGTCAAAAAGAAATTAAAAGGCATAATTACAGGTAAATAAATGATGTCTCCAAATGTAATGATTAGGATGTACTGTATGCACCTTTTCTGGGTACCAAACTATTTTTTAATTTCAGCATGAAAACTGGAGGTGGCTTTCCAACCAAACTGGAGTTTACACCTGCTGAGGCCTTCTCCATCCTGTCGCGGTCGGTGGCCATGCGGGTCTAAGGGACACAGACTCACCGACCCGTACACAAGGTGAGTACTCTTAATCTGCATGTTTGCCTGTTTGCCCAGAAAATTAAAGTTCACTAGTACCAAGATGACGGTATGGCCCTATGGTGTGGCTTGCTTGGCCTCGCACTACTGTGCCTGTTTGTGTCCTGTTTTGGTCCCTGTGAATCACGCATTTTGGACCACATACATTATGTAAAAGAACAATTAACACTAATTATGTGTGAAGGAGCGAAGTTTATGAAGAAAAGTGATATATTTTGACTCAATCACAAAACACACATCATTAGGGATGTGTTGGCTATTTGTTGTGTGAGTTGTGTTTGAGGTAACAATTTAATTCAACACCCCCAAACATATCTGACCTAGAGCAGCGAGACTCAACTGGCGGCCCGGGCTCCCAATGCGGACCTTGCCACCAGATTCCCAGACCCCTGCCCAGACAGCCCTGCACTCAGTTACTTCTGTGTTGACGTGCTCAGAGCTGCCCCCTTGATCGGCGATGTAGTGGTTGGTCTCCTGGCCAATGTCATGGCTCCATGAAACCTAGCATTGCAATATGAAGTACTGCACAGGAAGTGGCATTGCAAGGTACACACTAACTTGGTGCATCATTCTCTTTGGCCAATCCTGTCCCGCTGCCCCAGCTCTGCCCCATCTGCCCCTGTCCCACCATCTGCCCCCCCCCCCACATCAGCCCCATCCATTCCTAACAGATTTGCTCCATCCATCCCATCACCATCCATTCCTGTCCTCCCAGCTTTAGCCATCCAATCCCTGTCCCCTCAGCTCTGCCCCATCCAGCCTTTATTAGTTTGCACTTGGCAATCTCTAGCCCCTCCCCCAGTGTGCTGATTTCTAACTAGACACCCCCTGCGACAGCCCCATGCCCAGACCTTCACCTCTCACGGATACCTTTAAATGGACCTTTACAAGAAGTGGTTGAGTACCCCTGACCTAGAGAATGGTAGTCAAACTCAAAATAGTTGCTCTGCAAGTTGTATGCTGACTGGGTACACTTCCTGACTTCGAACTGAGGTCAGTTAGCAGTTTACTCGATCCATTGCACATATGTTAAATTGAGTGTATTTTACCAATTGGACCCATTGCTGTAGAGTTGCTTAATATTAGAAATAGTGGCTTGTTTTAGTACCTACCCAAACAATGCTTATGTGTGTGTTTACCTTGTTTTGTTTTCTCTTCTTCAGCCCAGCATGACCCCTCAGCAAGTGTAAACTCACCCCCCAGTTTGATTATGCCTATTAGGTCCGTACAGCATAGGAGCCCAGATCCGAGTTTTCCGGTAAGTTTATTTAGTACCCAAAATACTACCAAGTGCTTAAGCATGTGTTAAACTGATGGAATCCTAATTTGGGACGCCAACTTAACCTTTTTTTTTTATATGTCCCTACAGACCCACACACTCATGGAAGAGATCCAGGAAATGGAGGAAGATGATGTATCCCTGCTGGCCATGTCCGATGACCTCCCCCTGGGTCCCAATCTGCAACTGCTCCCTAATGTTTCTCTGGCCAATCCTCAGCAGCAGAGTGAATCTGCATCCATTCTGCATGCACATGGGGAGACTGACACAACAGTCCCCAGTGTTCACTCTGCTGCTGAGGATTTGCCAAGCATGCCTGTTGCTGTTGAGGGGACGACACAACGCGGCAGGGCACGCCCAAGAGCCAGGGTAATTGTGCGGCGGACTCCATTACGCCGCCGCACAATTTCCCAGGGGAGGCACAGTGCCCTGCTTGATTTATGGAACCAAGAGAGAGACTCTTTTGAGGCACAGCTCGTAACTGAGCGGGAGGAAAGGCATGCCGATATGGTCAACCTAACTACCACCTTACAGGGCATCCTCGCGGAGTTTCGGACCCTCAACAGCAACATGGTCAATGCAAGTAATGGCATCCAGTCAGCCATGGCTGAGATGACCAATATGCAGAGAAACATTATGGAGCAGTTGCAAATTCACAATGCAACCATGGCCCAGGTTAGGTCCCATCCCCACGGACCTCCACCTGGGTTTTATGGGCAGCCACCCTATTAATCCATGAATGTGTGGGACATCTTTTCTCTTCCCCCCCACTGTATTTACTTGTCCTTTGAGGTTTCAAACAATCCATTTTGTGTTTCACATGCAGGTTGTGTTTTGTATTTGCTCCCATAGAGCTCCTTAGAGTAATGATTAAGGCCACTAGCCAATGCCATAGGTCTATGTGCTGTCTAGTTGGCAACTATCATGTGCCAATTATGGCTTTTGACATTTGTTTGGTTTGTGCTCCTCCTGTTTGCAGACATGTTTGTGTGACATTATGGCCATGCCCAAATATCCCTTGGCACAGGCAATATTAATGACTGGACTAGGCTGGCCTTTGGACTGGGTGTCCTTGTTTGGTTGTGCCACTCTCTTCCAGGTGTAGATGTGGTAGATTTAATGTTAATACCTTATTTGTTTTTGAGCCACAGTTGTATGTGGATTTTTATTTGTTATGCACCATCAATCAAAGTGCAAAAAGTAAAAAAAATTCAAACTTACAATACTTGTTGCGTTTTGAGTTGAAACACATTTAACATCACCTTGGGCTAAAGCAGATACATTTTTGGTTAAGAGGTGTAAAAATGCAAAGATCAATCTAAGTAAACACCAGGAAAAACATTAGGCAACAATTAAGGGAAATTGTGTATTTATTTAAGGAAATGCCACATTACGGGCAAACAAATATTTGAAAATAAAGGCAAATACACACACACAGAATGGCAAGACAAAACAAGGCTTTAACTAAAATGCTGCAATATCAAATTTGCTCTCACTGATTGGCCAGACTCACTGGGTGGGCCCACATAATTGTCACCATCATCTTCTCGGGCTGTAGAGGGCAGAACATCCACATAACGGGGGACACGTTCTTGAATGGCAAAATTATGCAGAACAGCACATGCCATTATGATGTCTATCACTTTGTTAGGAGCATATTGCAGGGCGCCCCCGGTATGGTCCAAACAACGAAAACGTGTCTTCAACAGTCCAAATGCCCTCTCAACAACAGCCCTGGTCTTGCGGTGCGCACGATTGTAGGCTTCCTGAGAGGCATCCTGGGGCCGCAGCACAGGCGTCATGAGCCAGGGGAGAAGTGGGTAACCGGAATCACCTTAACAAGACAATTAAATAACAAAAATTAACACATTGCAAGACAACAAACACAAACAATTTGACATATATCAAAATGAGGTAAGCTAAAGGGCCAAAAAAGACACCCAGGGCACATTACAAAAAACACTATTGGGCCAAATGTAGTACATAAATAAAAATGCAGCTTAAATAAAGCCAAGAATGAAAAAACATCTGCACGGACAAGGCTGTTTAGAAATATGTTTTTGATTCTGGCTTCGCAAATGTTACAATTAGGATGCTGCTGAGGGGCCCACACCATTTCGATAAAGAATGCACTGTATGCAGTTTAAGTCCACTTTGGCGTTGCAAGACCAATACTACAAAAGGACAAAAAACTAGCAGATACTTCGGGACAATCTGCTACCCAATATATTTTGGGACATGGAAGTTACAGACATCCTAACCAAAGTTATAAAAAAAACAGAAGCACAAAGGGAGCAAAGCGTTTGGTTGAAAAACAAAATACAATCCACAAAAGCCCCCCCCCCAAAAAATGCTGGTTCGTTTTTCTGACAAGAATTAGAAAGCTAAAATAGGCAAACAATACAGATTCCTGGGAAATATCAGTAACCAAAAATAGGACACACTTACCAAGCAGCCATGCACCCGAAAATTCCCCAGACTCAAATCTCCTAAACAAACCAGATCGTCTCAGGATATAGGAGTCGTGCGACGATCCAGGGTAGCCGGCAAGGACACTCAGGAAACGCATGTCCGGCCCCACCACGGCCTGGACATTAAGGGAGTGTCCCATTTTTCGATTCCTTAAGGCAAAAACAAAAAAAAAGGGTAAGTGATAAGGGCAAAAAACATTTAGAAAAAAAACATGTCTGCACACAAATTCAAACAACAAATGAGAAGCCTAAATAAAGCATGTACACAAAAGTCCAAACAAAAATATGCTGCCGCCAAGGAAAATAGGTTACATTACACGTTGGGCCCCATAATAACCCAAACCCAAAATATATACCTATATATATATTCTTCGGATGCCCTAGGTACGAGTGCCACATGTGTGCAGTCAACAGCACCAATTACGTTGGGCATGTCGGCCACATTATAAAAACCAAGCTTAATGGCGTTTCTGGCTGCCATATCATCCGGGAAAAAAATATATTTGGGAGTTATGGCAGCCATGCCTTCCAAAAATTTAGAGAGTGCGCGGCTCAGCGTAGGCTGGGACATCCCCACGGAGAGGGCACCCAGCTTCTGGAACGAGCCGTTCGCCAAAAATTGCAGGCAGCCAAGCATCTTGGTCATACCTGAAATTGCATGCCCCTTCCTTGTGGTGCGGGCTAACCATGGCCGCAGCTCACTATATAATTTATGGAGGGAAGCGCGATTAAGCCTGGTCAGCTCAAACAGCTCAACATCATTCATGCTATCGATGTTCATGCGACGACGCAGGGGCAATCTGCTCTCAGACATCCGGATCAAATCGATGCCAAAAAGCATAAGCCCTTGATGTGCCACAAACTCGCTCCTCTCCATCCTACTCCCGAGGCCAAATAGCTGCCGGCAAACATTTCGGGAAACAGCTCTTTAATGGGCTTCAAAACAATTAGCAATCACCTCTCTGAATTGGTCGCAAGCCCATGTGAAGCACGTAAAAAATAGGATCGGACCTAAAAAATACGATTTGGACGGGAAAAACACACGAACTAACGCAAAATATACGATTGATGTCCGGAAAGCGTATGTTCATATACGTCTATGCGCGAACGTTCGTGCGAATACGAAATGGCCAAAAAAAAAGGAAAAAATGACAAACACCCACCCAAACTTACGATTCTCGATCCGAAATCAATTAACTTTTGCTCTTTGAATCGAGGGGATGGTTTGGATTTGGGCCTTCAACTTAAAAACCACTTCGCGGTTAGGTTCTTCTTCCATTTTTCACCCCTAAAACTTACCCAAATCACTTCGCGCTTAGGTTCTTCTTCCCTTTTTCACCCCTAAAACTTACCCAAATCACTTCGCGCTTAGGTTCTTCTTCCATGTATGACCCCTAAAACTTACCCAAATCACTTCGCACTTATGTTCTTCTTCCATTTTTCACCCCTAAAACTTACCCAAATCACTTTGCGGTTAGGTTCTTCTTCCCTTTTTCACCCCTAAAACTTACCCAAATCATTTCGCGCTTAGGTGCTTCTTCCATGTATGACACCTAAAACTTACCCAAATCACTTCGCGCTTAGGTTCTTCTTCCCTTTTTCATCCCTAAAACTTACCCAAATCACTTCGCACTTATGTTCTTCCATTTTTCACCCCTAAAACTTACCCAAATCACTTCATGGTTAGGTTCTTCTTCCCTTTTTCACCCCTAAAACTTACCCAAATCACTTCGCGCTTAGGTGCTTCTTCCATGTATGACACCTAAAACTTACCCAAATCACTTCGCGCTTAGGTTCTTCTTCCCTTTTTCATCCCTAAAACTTACCCAAATCACTTCATGGTTAGGTTCTTCTTCCCTTTTTCACCCCTAAAACTTACCCAAATCACTTCGCGCTTAGGTGCTTCTTCCATGTATGACACCTAAAACTTACCCAAATCACTTCGCACTTAGGTTCTTCTTCCCTTTTTCACCCCTAAAACATACCCAAATCACTTCGCGCTTAGGTTCTTCTTCCATGTATGACCCCTAAAACTTACCCAAATCACTTCGCGGTTAGGTTCTTCTTCCATTTTTCACCCCTAAAACTTACCCAAATCACTTCGCGCTTAGGTGCTTCTTCCATGTATGACACCTAAAACTTACCCAAATCACTTCGCGCTTAGGTTCTTCTTCCATTTTTCACCCCTAAAACTTACCCAAATCACTTCGCGCTTAGGTGCTTCTTCCATGTATGACACCTAAAACTTACCCAAATCACTTCGCGCTTAGGTTCTTCTTCCATTTTTCACCCCTAAAACGTACCCAAATCACTTCGCGCTTAGGTTCTTCTTCCATGTATGACCCCTAAAACTTACCCAAATCACTTCGCGGTTAGGTTCTTCTTCCATTTTTCACCCCTAAAACTTACCCAAATCACTTCGCGGTCATGTGAATCTTCATCTCTAAATATTTCTTTGGCCATTCGTTTTGTGTTAATGTATTTTTGAAAGAAAATGACACAGAAACAGTTTTTTTATTTTTTGTTTTATAACCAAATGCCTTTTTTTTGGCTTTTTTTTTTTTTTTTTGTTAAAAATGTACAACTTTTTTTGTTTTTTTGGATAATAACAATTTAAAAATAGATATATTTTTTTGTTTAAAAACTTAAAAACTATATACAAAACAATGGCAGGACCCAGAACATTAGTCTTCTTCTGTGGTTCCCAAAGAGTCACGCAGCTCCTGCATGTCGGCCACCAACTGAAGGACCCTTTCACTAATGGCTTCCACTCTGGCACGTGTGGTCCCTGGAGAAAAAAGAAACAAACATTATTTTTGGACAAATACATGTTTCTCACCTGTGGATGGAATGTTTTTTAGGTGGCAAGCTAACTCATGATGACATATGTCATTATGCTAAGTAATTAATCGAAGGAAGTGGGCGTATGTCATTATGCTAAGTAATTGATCTAAGGAAGTGGGCATATGTCATTATGCTAATGCAATTGACTTTGGCTTTAGGTATCTTGGTGATCATGTCCATTACCACATAATCAAAAGAATGACATTACAACTTACTTCGTTGGTGGCCGACGTGTGCCTCGGGGACCACCCTCCATTCTGGGCCCTGCCACTGCTGGGAAGTTGAGGCTGTAGAGACATGTCAAATAGGGTCACTTCTAATGTCTTAGTCAACAGTAAGCAAATGACAAATTCAATGTGTGTGTGACATCACCAACCTTCTCCATGTGCCTCCTGGGCCTGATCTGCTGCAGACTCTTCCACAGATCCTTCACCCGCTACATCAAAATCTAGAAAAAGAGATTAAGGGAATCAGCTTTGTTTCAAATCGCATGTATGTGTGTGCGGTCACATACCAGAGGCTAACAGCTCTGTCGCTGGGTACCACTCCCTGCCCACACAGTGACGCCCCTCCTCTGTAGAAAGGTCCAGGGGCTGGTCGGAGGCCCCTACAGAGGAGGGGTAGGAACGTTGCCCTGGAGATACACCACCTTCACTTCCTGCTGCAGATTCATGCAGCACTGGTCGGCCGGGTGCGTCGGATTCGGTACTTCATTTCCAGCACTAGAAAAGAAAATCATTTATAAATAAAGGCCTCCCTTCTGTATTAGTTACATCTAGCATGCAATCGCTATGTACTTACTTGGGAAATGGAGTCCGAAAAATCGCCGCACCCGGGGCATGTGGAACCGTTTCAGGTCCAACCAATGCTGCATGATCTGCGTGTCGGTGAAGGTGGTGCACGTTTCGTGCTGAATCCTGGAAACGATCTCCAGGGTGACGGTCCTCTTAACCCTTTAAGTGCCAGCCTACCTGCAGCATTTCCCACTCCCTGTTGCCAGACGATGTTTCACTATTTTGCGCTACACATGTTCAACTGTCATTTTTGAAAGGATTTCCAGGGATTTCCCTGGAAAATGATATATTGTTTTTTTCAGCAGAGTCTGGGCTTTAACATGAAATGTCTTGTTTGTATTTTTTAGGTGTATTCTCAATATTTTTGGGTGAAATATGTGAAAAAAAATTAAAAAAAGATTTTTTTTTACAATTTGTAGTGTTTTTTTGTAATAAAAAATGTACGTTTGTCAATAAAATTTTATTGCGTGTGAAATCCCAATTTCTCCCGGTTACAGCGATACCACATATGTATAGGTAGACACCCTTTCCTGCCCAGGAGAGGGTTAATTAAAAAAAAAATGACATAGGGTCCCCCCTCCCAGGGAGGCGGACCCCATTTTCTTTTGGATTTTTAAGGGTTAAAAACCCTTAAAAATCCCCCCCAAAAAATGATGTGGGGTCCCCCTTACCCAAAGTAACCAGCCCGGGACCAGCTATGGGGGCTTGTAGGCACAGAGTGGGGGGCCAGCTTTTGTGGCCCCCCCACCCTGCAGCCTACGAGCCCACATAGCCTATGTGGGCCCGGGCTCTTCTGCCCCCCCTGGGCTTTGGGGAGGCAGGTAATGGGGGTGCCGGGGGTTAATGGCAAGTCACCCGCTAGGGCAAGTGACTTGCCACCCCCCCAGCCTTGTGAACTGGTATAAGGGGTCTCATGGACCCCTTACCAGTTCACAAGGGGTTAAATGTTGAAAAAAAACACCACACGTTAATAAAAAAGTATTTTATTAAAAAAAAAAAAAAAAATTTTTTTTACTGTACTTACCTCCGATTGCAAGCTCTTGTCCCTTGCCGCTCTGCTGACAGATGCCGGTGATCGGCATCCAGAGAAGGAGGAGGCAGGAGATCAGAGGATCTCCTGTCACCTCCTTCCAGGGCACCGATCACCGGCATCTGAGAAGCTGACAAGGCTGAAGCCGGTGATTGGCCCCAAGGGGGCGGGGCTTAGCAGCAAGATGGCGGCCGCCATCGAGGATGAAAGGGGAGAGAGCCTCTTGGGCTCTCTCCTAAAGATCGGTAAGTCCTGGGGGGGATAGGAGGCCCCCCAGGTGAAGAGGAGGGACAGCGGGAGCCAGCGCACACACAGGTAAGTGAATGTCATTTTTGTTTTTTTTTTGTTTTTTTACAGTTAGCAGCTTCTGCTGCCAAAGCGGGGGGGGCGGCCTATTCCGGGGGCTCTCCTGGAGCCATCCGACCCCCCACGAGGGATCGGATGGCACCAAATTAAAGAGGAGACCCGGCCGGATCCAACAAGGGGTCAGGTGAGTATTTTTTATTTTTATTTTTTAAACCAGCAGCGGGGAAAGTCAAGCACGTAACACCTACGGGCTTGGCACTTAAGGCCCAGCCAAGCCAGCACGTAGGTGTTACGTGCTTGGCAACAAAAGGGTTAAATGAGTTGGGCAGGTAGTCATACCTGCGCTGAAGCATCGTCTAAAAAACACAGAAAAAACATAGTATTTCGATCAAACCGCTTACAAATATCTATCACAAATCATCACGATCAGTTGACTAAATGACATTCCCAGACACATTTCTGGCCTCAAACTATCCTTCTAGATGGAAGTTTTATGGAGTTCTAGACACTTTTAAACAAAACCGTTTGTTTCTGCGCATTCTTAGGGCCTAGGCATGCATTTAGATGGCAAATCAAAGGCATTAAAATACACTTACGAGCATAATCAACTCTTCTTGTTGGCGGGTGAAGATAGTGGGCCCCATCTTTCTTCTTGTCTGCAGCAGGTAAGTAATGCCCTAGCATCATACCCAGGCATTAGGATTAAAAGGGTCCTGGACCCACAGCTCATTCTCTTTCAGAGTCTCATCATTATGGCACCCAAAAAAGCCGTCGCGAAGCCAAAAGCAGCCAAGGAGGGCAGCAGCAAAAAGCAAGATAAGCGCGAGGAGGCTTCTTCAGGCCCCACCACTCGCTCAAAAATTCCAAGTCCGAAAGTTTGGGTGATACCTGCAGCGAAGTCTGCTAAGGCACCACCAACCAGCAAACCAAAGGAGGCAGTGGCGAAGAAGAAGCCCCAGGCCACCAAGCAGACAGGTATGGCCGCAAAAAAGCCCACGAAGAGTGTGAGAAGCCCCAGCTCCCTAAGCTCACCATCTCCACACCCACGTGGGAAAAGCGGGCATAGGAAGAGCAAAAGCCACCGGGACAGAAGCCCCAGCCCCCAAGGCTCACCATCTCCACGCCCACGTGGGAAAAGCGGGCATGGGAAGAGCAAAAGCCACCGGGACAGAAGCCCCAGCCCCCAGAGCTCAACATCTCCACACCCACGTGGAAAAAGCAGGCATGGGAAGAGCAAAAGCCACCGGGACAGAAGCCCCAGCCCCCAAAGCTCAGCATCACCACACCCATGTGGAAAAAGCGGGCATGGGAAGAGGAAAAGCCACGGAACAGAAGTCCCAGCCCCCAAAGGTCACCATCTCCACACCCACGTGGAAAAAGCGGGCATGCAAACACAAGTCTCAAGGGCCCACAGAGGCACAGGGCAAGAAGCCCAAAAACATCAAGCACACCCTCTCCTCCGCGGCCACATTTGCCACCGGCACAGATGGCAAGGCACTCTCCATATGCCACATCGACGCCTGCAAGTTCAGTGGCCACCCAGCCAAGGACTCCAAATCCATATCCAAGTGCAGAATGTCCCCCGAATTGCCTGCAACCACTGATGAGCCCGAACATCAAGCAATAGGGCGGACATTGCGCCGAGGCCAGTTGAGTGGCAGGTTTGGGGAGGCCCAAACTCTGGCATTGGCTAGTGGGCTGACCTTACATTATGATGAACTATATGGGCGCAAATCCAAAGTAACCAGCAAAATGCGCAAAGCTGAAATTTTAGAGGAGATCACCAGACAGATCAATGCAGCGGCGGAAGAGCTCAAAGATGTGGAGCAGATTCAACGCAAAATAGTGTTGGATATGATTGAGTAGAATCACATAACAGGCAGTCCTTAGCTAATATTAAGACTTTATTAGTGACCAGAAATACTGTCCAGGGTCATGTATGGGCTAGTAAATTAGAAAATCAACATTCCAAAGACATTCTTCTGCCCCCCCTGGGCTTTGGGGAGGCAGGTAATGGGGGTGCCGGGGGTTAATGGCAAGTCACCCGCTAGGGCAAGTGACTTGCCACCCCCCCCAGCCTTGTGAACTGGTATAAGGGGTCTCATGGACCCCTTACCAGTTCACAAGGGGTTAAATGTTGAAAAAAAACACCACACGTTAATAAAAAAGTATTTTATTAAAAAAAAAAAAAAAAATTTTTTTTACTGTACTTACCTCCGATTGCAAGCTCTTGTCCCTTGCCGCTCTGCTGACAGATGCCGGTGATCGGCATCCAGAGAAGGAGGAGGCAGGAGATCAGAGGATCTCCTGTCACCTCCTTCCAGGGCACCGATCACCGGCATCTGAGAAGCTGACAAGGCTGAAGCCGGTGATTGGCCCCAAGGGGGCGGGGCTTAGCAGCAAGATGGCGGCCGCCATCGAGGATGAAGGGGAGAGAGCCTCTTGGGCTCTCTCCTAAAGATCGGTAAGTCCTGGGGGGGATAGGAGGCCCCCCAGGTGAAGAGGAGGGACAGCGGGAGCCAGCGCACACACAGGTAAGTGAATGTCATTTTTGTTTTTTTTTTGTTTTTTTACAGTTAGCAGCTTCTGCTGCCAAAGCGGGGGGGGCGGCCTATTCCGGGGGCTCTCCTGGAGCCATCCGACCCCCCACGAGGGATCGGATGGCACCAAATTAAAGAGGAGACCCGGCCGGATCCAACAAGGGGTCAGGTGAGTATTTTTTATTTTTATTTTTTAAACCAGCAGCGGGGAAAGTCAAGCACGTAACACCTACGGGCTTGGCACTTAAGGCCCAGCCAAGCCAGCACGTAGGTGTTACGTGCTTGGCAACAAAAGGGTTAAATGAGTTGGGCAGGTAGTCATACCTGCGCTGAAGCATCGTCTAAAAAACACAGAAAAAACATAGTATTTCGATCAAACCGCTTACAAATATCTATCACAAATCATCACGATCAGTTGACTAAATGACATTCCCAGACACATTTCTGGCCTCAAACTATCCTTCTAGATGGAAGTTTTATGGAGTTCTAGACACTTTTAAACAAAACCGTTTGTTTCTGCGCATTCCTAGGGCCTAGGCATGCATTTAGATGGCAAATCAAAGGCATTAAAATACACTTACGAGCATAATCAACTCTTCTTGTTGGCGGGTGAAGATAGTGGGCCCCATCTTTCTTCTTGTCTGCAGCAGGTAAGTAATGCCCTAGCATCATACCCAGGCATTAGGATTAAAAGGGTCCTGGACCCACAGCTCATTCTCTTTCAGAGTCTCATCATTATGGCACCCAAAAAAGCCGTCGCGAAGCCAAAAGCAGCCAAGGAGGGCAGCAGCAAAAAGCAAGATAAGCGCGAGGAGGCTTCTTCAGGCCCCACCACTCGCTCAAAAATTCCAAGTCCGAAAGTTTGGGTGATACCTGCAGCGAAGTCTGCTAAGGCACCACCAACCAGCAAACCAAAGGAGGCAGTGGCGAAGAAGAAGCCCCAGGCCACCAAGCAGACAGGTATGGCCACAAAAAAGCCCACGAAGAGTGTGAGAAGCCCCAGCTCCCTAAGCTCACCATCTCCACACCCACGTGGGAAAAGCGGGCATAGGAAGAGCAAAAGCCACCGGGACAGAAGCCCCAGCCCCCAAGGCTCACCATCTCCACGCCCACGTGGGAAAAGCGGGCATGGGAAGAGCAAAAGCCACCGGGACAGAAGCCCCAGCCCCCAAAGCTCAACATCTCCACACCCACGTGGAAAAAGCAGGCATGGGAAAAGCAAAAGCCACCGGGACAGAAGCCCCAGCCCCCAAAGCTCAGCATCACCACACCCATGTGGAAAAAGCGGGCATGGGAAGAGGAAAAGCCACGGGACAGAAGTCCCAGCCCCCAAAGGTCACCATCTCCACACCCACGTGGAAAAAGCGGGCATGCAAACACAAGTCTCAAGGGCCCACAGAGGCACAGGGCAAGAAGCCCAAAAACATCAAGCACACCCTCTCCTCCGCGGCCACATTTGCCACCGGTACAGATGGCAAGGCACTCTCCATATGCCACATCGACGCCTGCAAGTTCAGTGGCCACCCAGCCAAGGACTCCAAATCCATATCCAAGTGCAGAATGTCCCCCGAATTGCCTGCAACCACTGATGAGCCCGAACATCAAGCAATAGGGCGGACATTGCGCCGAGGCCAGTTGAGTGGCAGGTTTGGGGAGGCCCAAACTCTGGCATTGGCTAGTGGGCTGACCTTACATTATGATGAACTATATGGGCGCAAATCCAAAGTAACCAGCAAAATGCGCAAAGCTGAAATTTTAGAGGAGATCACCAGACAGATCATTGCAGCGGCGGAAGAGCTCAAAGATGTGGAGCAGATTCAACGCAAAATATCGGACCTGAAGTATGAAGCACGGAAGAAAGAAAATAAACGGCAAAATTACAGGTACATATATGCTTTGTGCATTTAGCTGCTTCTTGTATTGTCCACATTTTCATACATTTCCCAAACTATATTTTTCAGCTTCCAAACTGGCGGAGGCTTCCCCACTAAATTACAATTTACCAGAGCTGAGGAGATGGTACTGGGCCTGATACATCCCGTGGCCTTAGAGGGACACTCGGGGCGACGGAACACGGACATCCCTACTATTCCAGCAGGTTAGTAATGTTAGTGTGTATGTGAAATGAGGATCACAGGCATATATGAACACATGCCCCTAGGGAGTGGCTTGTAGGGGAGGTTACAGTTTTAGCAGGGTGTGGAATGTCTTTGGAATGTTGATTTTCTAATTTACTAGCCCATACATGACCCTGGACAGTATTTCTGGTCACTAATAAAGTCTTAATATTAGCTAAGGACTGCCTGTTATGTGATTCTACTCAATCATATCCAACACTAACTTCTTTGTCTTTAGGCCACTTGGGTTTGAGCTGTGCTTTGGTCTCAAATACTTGATCTGGGGTCAGGGAAAGGTCTACATAGGAAGAATGCCCACCAGCATACTCTTAAGGCAAATGCTATTTGCAAGCTGAGTGTGGGCCCCTAATGGCAATTTAGGGATGTGTGACTTTTTTGAAACAATACAGCCCAGCATCAACCCTCAGCTAGTGTGGAAGCCTCATCCAGTTAGACCACACCGTCAACTTACGTGCTGCCTAGGAGCCAGGACCCGATATATACGGTAAGTGTAATTTGCTGAATCTGCTGATACATGTGAATTAACATTACTAATTTGCATAAAAAAATATATTTAGGGCCCAAACTGAACCTTTTTTTACACATGTCCCAACAGACCCACACACTGATGGAGGAAATCCAGGAGATGGAGGAGGATGCCACCTTGATGGGACCTTCACAACAGACCCCCCTGGAACATAATCTGCAACTGTCCCAACATGTTTCTTCACCAAAACCTCTGCAGCAGAGTGAAGCTGGTCGCATGCTGCCAGCCCATCGTGGGCAGCATGCAGAGACTGAGCCTACAGTCCCCAGTGGTGTCTGCTGCAGAGGATTTGGCAAGCACATCTGTGGCTGTTGGTCGGCCTAGACGTCCATCATCTGCATGCGCTCCAACACGGGGAATTGGGAGGCGTAGTCAGCTACGTCGCCCAGTTTTCCAGGGGAGGTGCGTGCCGATCATGGAGTCAGCATGGCACTATGAGAGGCGTTTATTTCGCCAACTAACTAAAAGAACCACAGAACAGCATCATGCACAATTAGAGACCTTATATAATACATTAAACACCATACTGACAGAATTTAGGTTGACCAACAGCCACATGGCCACCTTATCTACTAATGTCATAGCCATGCTTGAGGAAGTTCAAACTAGTAACACCCACATGGCCACCTTATCTTCTAATTTCACAGCCATGCTTGAGGAAGTTCGAACTAGCAACACCTACATGGCCACCTTAACTAGTAATTTCAGTGGCATGCTGGATGAAGTTCGAACAACCAATAGAAACATGTTGGAACAGTTGCAGATTATGAATGCCACACATGCCCAGGTGATGGGCCACCTCCAAAGCCCACCACCAGGGTTTTATGGGCATCAACCATTTTAACACCTGTTGCCCCTGGATCTGCTCCACATCTTTCCTCTATATATCCACTGTATTGACCTGTCTGGTGAGCACTACCAATATAGCCTTTTGGTATGGCTTTGCTTGTATGCTTTGGATTTTCACCCATATAGCTCATTAGAGTGCTGAGATACCCCACTAGCCAATGCCTGAGCTCAAGCCTCACCTGAACCTGCCACTCTAGCTGTTGCGCTGCAGGCTTTGGCCTAATTACATTGCTTCTGGCTCATCCTGTTTGTAGGCATGATTGGGGGACATTCTGGGCTGGCAAACTAATACCGTGAACCCTGGCAGAGATTGTACTGGACTTGGATTTGGACTGGGGCTTCTTGTTTGGGTGGGCCACTGACTTACAGGCGTGGATGTGGCATAGGTATGGCTTTCCACCTGTGCCTGTGGCAAATGTGGGCAAGCAGGAGAGGGTGTGTCTGTGGCCCTATGTATTACTGGCCCAATATTGACATGCAAATGCTTGCTCCCTATGTCTGTATATTTTCTTTTTGAAACAAACTTCGGCCTGGAATGCATTACTTGAAAACTCCTGGATGTGGACAATTGCTAGGTGCCATGACTCGCCACAAATGTATATTTATGTGGTACTATGTATGTACATGAAGTATGCAAGTGCCCTTAAACTCCAAATGTACATATTTAGCTTAAATATATTGAATGTGACTTTACCTGTTGACTACGTTGATGCATTAATGTTTTGGGTAATTTTAGCTTATTGAAGGATTTCCCAAACCAACACGCAGCAAAAAAATGCATTACTCTCAGATCATGTGCGAATTTTTTAGTAATTAACTCATTACTAGTTGTTAACAAAACAAAAACTACAACATTCACAAAGCAAAATTATAGTCAAAAATAATAATTACAGACAACAAAACAAACACAGGACAATAAAGTTAAGCAAAATTGGTAGAAATCAAATTGGCCCGAACTGCTTGGCCAGAGGCACTAGGTGTGCCACGGTAGTGGTCATCTGGGTCCTGGCTGGGTGGAGAGGGGGGCAGATCCAAATACCGGGGGACACGCTGCATAATTGCAAAGTTATGTAACACACAGCATGCTAGAATTATATCTATGACCTTCTTGGGGTCATACTGGAGTGCCCCCCCGGTATGGTCCAAACAACGGAAGCAGTTTTTTAAGAGCCCAAACGCCCTCTCCACAACGGCCCTGGTCTTCTGGTGGGCCCGATTGTAGGAGTCCTGGACCGCATTCTGTGGCCGAAGGACAAGCGTCAGCAGCCAGGGAAGCAGTGGATAGCCAGAATCCCCTGAAAAAATAAAACAAAAATACCATAAATTACACATTACTCCAAAAAATTAATCAAAAAAACGGTCCTTCGCCATAACTAATGTTATATTTGAGACACACCCTGAACATACAGATTGGTCTGATAAAAAAAACAGCCTAACACCATCTAATGCATGTTCGGACCATTTAAACATCAAAGATGGCGGATGAGGGCAAATCAGGCAGACTGCTAACAGGTATTGGTTTTGGCCTGTGCTGCTCAGCATTCTTGGATGTCTTACCTTTTCATGACCCCAGATCTCCTTTGTGTGAGCCAAGCACAGCTCTAACCCGCCCTCTGCACTTTATCCCGCTCTCCTCTACTCAGTAAGTGTCATGCTTATAAGCAAAGATGGCGCAGACCCTATCATAAAGTCAAGAACAGAATTGCAGCCGAGTGTGGGGGAAGAATAATAAGTAATTTAATAAAACGTTGCCAGTTCTGATTTTGAAATGCTGGGCAAACATTTGTAAAGGGTTTGTGCTTTGCTAAAGATCATGGTTAAGGTCCATTTTAACATGTAATCAAGGGGTCAAAACAGCCATAGGTTCAGACATGCGTCATAAACTATATTCATAGGCATACATTGAAAAGTGAATGACGTTATTTGCGTCAACTTACCAAGGAGCCATCCACCTGATAATTCTCCAGACTCAAACTGACGGTACAATCCAGATCGACGCAAGATGTATGCGTCATGGGATGAGCCTGGAAACCCGGCGAGAACACTAAGGAACCGCATGTCCAGGGCCACCACTGCTTGGACATTCAGTGAGTGGCCCATTTTGCGGTTCCTGGGAAAAAAGCAAATAAAAAAAAATTAGCAAGGCAAGGTAAACTACTGAAACAATAACTCCTAACACCCTCCCCAAAACATGTTGGCCAATACAAATAACACTAAGTGCATAAGTATTTTTGGGCCCAAAAAAGGATATGTATGTTGGATCAAGTAAAGATTAACTTTAAATTGACTATTTAAGGTCCACATGAAACTGTTTTCCTTTAGCCGACATGAAAAACACTGTAGAAGCTAAATACGGTACAATGTTTCACATGCACACATTACAAGGAGGGATTAAGAGAGATAGATTGTAAGCTATTTCACATGCACAAATTACAAGGAGGGATTAACAGAGATACATTGTAAGCTATTTCGCAGGGACTATTTACAAGGAGAGATTAACAGAGATACATTGTAAGCTATTTCACAGGGACTATTTACAAGGAGGGATTAACAGAGATACATTGTAAGCTATTTCACAGGGACTATTTACAAGGAGGGATTAACAGAGATACATTGTAAGCTATTTCACAGGGACTATTTACAAGGAGGGATTAACAGAGATACATTGTAAGCTATTTCACAGGGACTATTTACAAGGAGGGATTAAGAGATATTTCAAATACCATTTATGTAAACTATATTAAAAAATGATAGATTGTACTTGCCTATAGATGTACTCGTTGGCTGCTGGAGGGACCAAGGCAACGTGGGTGCAATCAATGGCACCCATGACGTTGGGCATGTTGGCGATATTATAAAATGCCAGCTTAATCGCGTTCATGGCTACCACGTCGTCAGGAAAAAATATATATCTCTGACTAATGGTAGCCATGCCTTCCAAAAACTTGGATAGCGCGCGGCTCAGCGTAGGCTGGGAGATCCCCACGGAGAGGGCACCCAGCCTATGGAACGAGCCGTTCGCCAAAAATTGCAGGCAGCCAAGCATCTTGGTCATACCTGAAATTGATTGCCCCTTCCTTGTGGTGCGGGCTAACCATGGCCGCAGCCCACTATACAATTTATGGAGGGAAGCGCGATTAAGTCTGGTGAGCTCGAACAGCTCAACGTCATGCATGCCATCGATGTGCATGCGTCGCCGGTGCAATCTGGTCTCGGCCCTGCTGACAATTTCTATGCCCATTCGCTGGAGCTCGTGATGCTCCTCCACAAAGGCACACAACTGGTTCATTGCAAGGGTATCCGAGGTCAAAATGGTCCCGTAAGGGGATCGCAAAGGAAACGGATTTATAGGGCGGTGGCCCATCGGCAATCAGCTCTCAGAATGAGTTGCAAGGCCATAACAATAACGTAAGTTATCTGAACGAACACAAATTTTCAGATTTGGATGCAAAAATGATCAAAAGTAACGAAAATGATCAGATTTCAATCCGTCTATCGAAAGCGCATATACGCATTAGCCCGAACGTTCGTGTGAATAGAAAACTGACGAAAAAAAAATGACAAAGACACACAAAAACATACACAGGCAGCTGCAGAAGTCCAGACGAATGTGCCTCTGAATCGAGGCTATTGTCTTGCCTTCATTGTGTCCTAATCCTGCTAATTCCAAGGAGCGGACTCTGCATTCCTTGGATGTGGTCAGGGTTCTGAAGTTTTACTTGGTAGCTACTGAATCATTCAGGAAGACTGATGCTCTTTTTGTTCTTCTAGACCTAGGAAGGGTTTGCCTCCTGCTAAGTCCACTATCAGCAAGTGGATTCGTCAGGCGGTGGTGCAAGCCTATTCTGCTAAGGGAAAGGTACCTCCCTTCCGCCTTACTCATTCCACTTGTGCTATTGGTGCCTCTTGGGCCTTTCAGCACCAGGCTTCTGTTGAACAAGTTTGTAAGGCCGCAACTTGGTTTTCTGTTCATACTTTTTCTAAGTTTTACAAGGTTGATGTTAGGGCCTCAGCTGAGGCCGCAAGGTTCTTCAGGCAGCAGTGGTTTACACTGTTCACCGTTGTTCTTTGGGGATCCCACCCTACTTTACGGACACTGCTTTTGGATGTCCCAGACGTAAAGAATTTAGTGAAACAGGACGTGCTGTATACTTGGAAAAATACAATTCTGTGAGTACTCACCTGTAGAATTGATTTTGCAGTATACAGCACGTCCTGTTTCACCCCTCCCTTGTTATCATTATTCTTGGTTACCTCTCTATGGTGATTTGTTCAAATGTTTGGTTGGGGTTCCTTTTTTTTTATTCTCCCGGCTTCTTGTCTAACTGCTTTGTAACACTGGGAATTTGTGGGAGGTTCCTGTCCTTTTATAGGGCCGGGAGATGCCACAAGTCTTTCTGCAGTCCACTGTGCCACCATGTGACGGATATCCCAGACGTAAAGAATTTAGTGAAACAGGATGTGCTGCATATTACAAAATCAATTCTACAGGTGAGTACTCACAGAATTGTATTATTGTATTATTTAGCCAGCTTTTTAGCTATTTAGTATTTGCCAGCTTAGATTTACTACAGGAGAATAAAGGCTCTGGGATATATGAAGGATCTCTCTGAATCTTTCCCAAGCAGCCATTCCAATGAAATACTTGGAGCAGGGCCAGATTAAGCGTGGTGGAGGCCCCTGGGCACAAAATCTGCTGGAGGCCTCAGATACAGTATTTTTTTTTCTTTAAAATACAAGTCCAGCCAAGTAACTGATTGGTTGTTGTCTGGCACCCGCCTACTTACTCAAATCAAGTCCTTTGTGCCACCCTTGTACGGGTGAAGTCAAGAACTCCTGCTCTGCCATTCCAGGCGGGGGGGGGGGGTGTAGTTGCTGGTTCAGCAGAAATCAGTTCCCTGCATTGAGCTGCCAGAGGCTGTGCTTGGTGGCTTATGTGCAGTGAAGGGACGCCAATTGACAGCTCTGCACACACCCATCACTGTAGCGTTGCTGATTGTGGCTTCGCTGCTCTAGACTCTCCGTCCTGCCCTGTGGTGGCTTTGGCTGCAAGTTTGCAAAAGCAAAAATGGGCGCAGGGGGCCACCACTGCTGCCGATAGCTTTGTTGCCGGCCACACGGTCCATCAGACCAAAGACTGAAAAGCTTCCTGGACCTGGGGGTGCATGTGGGAAAGAGGAGACCTGCTTCACATTTTCTGGTCCTGTTCAGAGTTGACAAGGTTTTGGCCAATAGTTAAGGGAACTATGGAGGGAATGGTGGGTGAGGTGCCTTCTTCCTTCTCCACCACTCGGAGATGCCCACCAAGAGGTACTAAAAATCTATCTTGGGTCAGTTAGCAAATGCAGCAAGGGCATGCATTCCCGTGCATTGGAAGCATCCAACCCCACCTAGTGTGTCTCTTTTGGTTTAACAGGGTTGCAGAGATGAGAGGTTTGAAGGCATAATTGTGGCACGTAACAAGTGGTCTCAGGCACATCGTCTCAAATGGTCCGGATGGATCGAATTTGTAAATTCACCAGAATTTAAAGTGTTAGTAGATACGGATTAGTAATGGCGGTTGCACTGTACTTTCATTCTTTTTCTCTATCTTCTTTTTTTCCTGTCCTTTATTGTGTATGGTTCTATTACCCTGATGCAATCATTCCGGTTATGGAGAGACAGGTCCGGGAACAAGAGCGACATACACTATGTGGATTGTGTGGAGGTGGCCATTGCGACTGGAGTATAGCTCAAAGGTTGTCAGAAGCAGTATTCTGGTTGCGGGGGGCGCGGCGTGGTGCTTTGGGGGGGTTGATCCTCGGATGACAGTTCTAGAACTACTTGCTCTTTCGTAGACATAGGAGTGAATGCACACAGAAGATTGTCGGGCATCACTTTATTATGTCGGTTCTTGATATTTTCCCAATATCCAGTCCAGGTCGTCCCAGAGTAATGACATGTGGGTATTCCACCCCCAAGGGGCGCTCAACTGCAAGATCAAAAGCTGTCGCTCCTCCCGGTCCCCTATAAAAGCAGGTGTCTCTCTATCATTTCCCAGTGTTCATCTTGCAGTCTGGCTGCTGAAGATCGTTGGATACTCTCTCCTGGATTTTGGCAGTTGAGCGGGGCCTCCTAGCCCTTCGGACCCTATTACCACTGATCCTGTGGACCCACCATTGCCTCCCAGCCACGGCTGATCGGGACTGTGATGGTAGGGAGAACGCCGGGGTCAGGCGTTTTTGGCAGAGCTTGGCTCTGGGCCACAGACCCTGATTAAAGGGTAGCCGGCCATAGGCTGATGGTGAGCCTATGGGGGGGGGGAACCACTTATTGCCTAATGGCTTTATACCCTCCCTGTCCCACAAGCTTTATTGCTGTGTATGTGTTAGGCAAAACAGTCACTTTTCTTTTACTCTGCGCACTGTTATACTTACCTCCCTTGAGTGTGACTCCTGCTCCCCTCTCCCCTCCATCTTGGACTGATAGGCTGTGAGGGGGGGGGGCGGGACGCCGCCCGGCGGTTGTAAAGCCACTGCTTCTGCTGACAGGCGGTGGAGGTGCGAGTGCATGCGTGCGTCGCACGGTCTTTGTACGGGGGCCCAGCTGCGGGCCGCCCCGTGGCATGAGGATTGTCCTCCATACTGGGGCAGGCCTTCTGTCTGGGGCGGGCGCTCGTTTTCGCGCTGCCGGGGTGGGGACGGGGCCGCACGATGACGCTTTTCGCACCACCGCCGTGCGGCCCACCCCTTGAGGAGCGCGCCGAGCTGCTGGTTCTGCGCCATCTTGCCTGCTGCCTCTCCTGCCCCTCTGCCTGGGAGCCCTCTGGTTTGCTTGGCTGTCGGTGTCATGAGTCCCTCTTGCTAATATCATTGTTTTATTAAGTATGCGAATGTGCTGTGGGATACTGATGGCCACTTTTGCTTGTATCTTTTAGGTGGGCCCATTGATTGATTGAGGGTTGTGGTTCCTCCCGGTCCCCTGCCCCCTTTCCCTTTTATTAAGAGGGATCACATAAAGGGACTATATAAGTGGGCTAATTAGGTTTGGTCCGTTAGTGCCTTGTAACCTGCATACCAATTTTTGTCTAATCACCATAATGGAGGCATCTGGGGATAGTGAGCTGGGGGCCCCATCTGGGCGGATGAAGCTCTGCCCTATGTGCAGTGCAATTCCTCTGGGCGGATTCAGCACTGTTTGTACCACTTGTGCCCGGAGCGTCATTTTGGAACATGATCGGGCGGGCGTACCTGCCCCTAGCCCTTTTTTGCCTACGGCCTCTCCAGAACCCCCGCTGCTGCACTCAGACCCTAATGAGGGGGAAGCCAGCAGGGGGTCCCATGTTGATTTGGCATACAGGGTAGCCAGTCTCGAGAGACAGATCTTGCGAACGGCTCCTAGGAAGGCCACGAGTAAGAAACGGCACATCGAGCCCGTTTACTCAGATAATGACGATCTTTTTGATGATCTGGGCTCTGTGGAGGAAGGTGAGTTGCCAGATGATTCCCGTTCCGCTGCGGATTATTCTGCTGGCAAGGAAAGTTTGTCTGGGTTCTCCTCAGATGAGGATGCGTGGCTCCCTGATGATTCAGAGAAGTTGCTTGCCTCAGTGTTTGAGACTTTACACATTGTCCCTCCTAGAGCAGCTAAGAGGAAGCAGGGTGATTTGTTTAGGCCTGAAAGACAGAGACGAGTCTTTCCAAAGCAGGCCCATTTTTATTTAATATGATTTTCAAGGAATGGGAAATGCCTAACAAATTACCGTCGGTGCCTAAGGGCCTGGATAGGCGCAATCCCTTCCCTGAGGAGCTGGTCCGGCTATGGTCTCATCCTCCTGAAGTGGATGCCCCTGTGTCGGGGTTGTCCAACACTACTATTATGCCTTCACCTGATACCGCTTCCTTACGTGATCCAGCTGACAAGTGCATGGATCAGCTGGTCTGTCATGCCTTCACCTTTGCTGGTGCCTTGTTTCGGCCTGTGTGTGCCGCGGCTATTGTCTCCCTGGCCATCAGGAAGAAGGTGAGATGCCTTGTGAATAGCGCTAAGACTCGCAAGCGGGCGGAGGATTTTAAAGACCTCAAGGCTTGCGTGGACTTCATTGCTTTTGTTGTCTCTGCCATGGACGATGGTGTCCGGTTTGGTGCCAAGATTTCGGCCCTGCTTGTTGCACTTAGCGTCTCGCTCTGGTTGCGGCAATGGTCAGCTGTCGCTTACGAGTATCCCCTTCGTGGGGCACAGGGGAGCGTCTGGACCTCCTGGTCAAGGACGGTAGACTCCCTCAGAGACAGAGGCCTGCTTGGCTCATCTGCCTATCGCGCCTTTCGAGGAGAAAGAGGCTCTTCATTTTCAGGTGGCTGCAGAGATACCTGGGGTAGAGGTAGGTCCCGCGGCCGACCCAATCCCGCTTGGGGAGCCAAGTCCAAGCCCCCTGCCAAGTCCCCTCAAGCATGGGGATGGCTTCTGCTATTTGCTCATATCTGGAGACAGCGCGTCTCAGATCGGTGGATTCAGGAGGTGGTGTCCTCCGGTTACAAAATAGAGCTGGCAGTCAGGCAGCCCTCAAGATTTCTTCAGTCTCGGATATCCCAGAACCCATTGAAGGCACAGGGCCTGAGAATGGCCGTGCAACACCTCCTGCAGTTAGGTGTGATTTGTCCTGTACCTCGACAGGAACAGGGTCAAGGCTTTTACTCCAATCTGTTCACGGTTCCCAAGAAGGACGGAACGTTGAGGCCTATCCTGGACCTGAAGGGTCTTAACAGGTTTGTCATAGTCAGACATTTCCGCATGGAAATCTTACGGTCCACGGTGAGCTCGCTTCGGCCCGGCGACTTCATGGCCACGGTGGACATCAGGGATGCTTATCTGCACATCCCGATATTCCAGGGGCATCAGAGGTTCCTGAGGTTTGCTCTGGAGGATCTGCATTACCAGTTTGTGGCACTGCCATTCAGGATATCCTCAGCCCCCCCATGTTTTCACCAAGGTGCTGGCGGGCATCATGGCTATCCTGAGGAATCGGGGCATTCGTGTGTTGTCCTATTTGGACGATTTACTGATTGCGGCTCAGTCCCTTCAGCAGGCTGAGAGCGACACTCGGATGGTGTTGTCCACTCTCGAGGATTTCGGCTGGGTAGTCAATTACCCAAAGTCTTCTATCACTCCCTCAATGGTGAGGTCCTTCCTGGGCATGACGTTAGACACCTCTCAGGTCAAGGTATTCCTGCCACAGCAGAAGGTGTTGGGCCTCCAGACGCAGGTGCTGGCCTTGCTGTCTTGTCAGCGGCCATCGATCTGTCTGGGGATGAGACTGGTGGGCCTAATGGTGTCATGCTTCGAGGCCATGCCCTTCGCCCAATTTCACATCAGATCTCTTCAGTTGAACCTGTTGACCGGCTGGGACCGGATGCAGGAGTCGCTGGAACAGGAATTTTCACTGTCCCCACTGGCCAGGCAGTCCCTCTTGTGGTGGTTGGACTCCAGGAACCTATTGGTGGGCAAGTTCTTTCTGACTCCCCGGTGGGAGATAGTTACCACGGATGCCAGTCTGACCCGCTGGGGTGGCATTTGGCAGACGCAGAAGATCTAGGGTCAGTGGAGTCCGCAGGAGAACCGCTTACCCATAAATCTCCTGGAGATGAGAGCGATCCAGTTGGTGCTTCTTCGCTTGACTCCACATTTAAGGGGTTGTGCGATCCAGGTTCACTCGGACAATCAGACGGCTGTCGCCTACATCAATCACCAGGGTGGGACTCAGAGCAAGCGAGCCCTCAAGGAGGTGACCCAGATTCTGACTTGGGCAGAGGAGAATGTTCCCTGCATTTCCGCGGTTTACATCCCCGGGGTAGAAAACCAGGAGGCAGATGCCCTGAGCAGAAACGCCTCACGCCTGGGAGAATGGTCTCTCAGCAACAAGACCTTTCACGCTCTGTGTCTCCGCTGGGGTCAGCCGGACGTGGACCTGTTTGCGTCCAGACACAATCACAAGCTCCCAAGGTTCATCTCCCTGTCAAGAGATGCTCTGGCCTTTGCCACAGACGCTGGCAATTCCTTGGATGGAGTTCAGGCTCTTTTATGAATTCCCTCCGTTTCCACTCTTGGGGCGAGTGCTGGGCGAGATAGCCCAGGAGGGGGTACCAACCATCCTGGTGGCACATTGCTGGCAGAGGAATTGGTTTGCGGCCATAGTTCAGATGTCAGTGGATCGATACATCATGCCCAACGGCCCAGGGCTTCTCACTCAGGGGTCGCTGCGGCACCCCAATTTACAGACGCTGGCTTTGACGGCCTGGCTATTGAAACCTCAATCCTGACGGAAAAGGGGCTGTCGGCCACGGTTGTGCATACCATGATTCAGGCACCGAAAAAGTTTTCTTCCATGATATACTACAGAGTTTGGCACGCCTACATTGCTTCGTGCGAGCCCAAGAGTCTCCCTTGCCGCACATTCTCTATCTCTAGGATTCTGGAGTTTTTACAACACGGCTTAGACTTGGGTCTCCAGCTGAGCACCCTCAAGGGCCAGGTCTTGGCCTTAGCCATCTTTTTCCAGAGATCCATTGCCAATCATAGGTTGATCAAGACTTTTTTCCAGGGAGTCACCCATGTCCGTCCACCACGTAAGTCAGTAATACCGGTTTGGGACTTGAATTTGGTACTTTCTACTCTTCAGGGTCCTCCCTTCAAGCCTTTGTGCGATGCTGCATTGTCTATTTTGACCCTTAAAGTAGTCTTTTTGGTAGCGATCACCTTGGTGCGCCGTGTGTCAGAGCTGGCCGCGCTTTGTATGAAGTCTCCCTACTTTGAGCGGCATAAGGATAAGGTGTTTTTTTCGATTTAAACCTGATTTTTTGCCTAAGGTCGTGTCTCCCTTTCACCTTAATGAGGAAGTTGTCTTGCCTTCCTTGTGTCCAGCACCGACTAATTCTAAGGAAAGGACCCTCCATGCCTTGGATGTGGTCAGTGCCATTAAGTATTACCTGGTTGCGACTGAATCCTTCAGGAAAGCGGATTTGCTCTTTGTCCTAACAGAGGTCTCTAGGAAAGGTTTGCCACCAAAGTCCACTCTCAGTAAGTGGATCAGACAGGCGGTTGTGCAAGCTTATTCTGCCAAGGGGAAGGAACCCCCTTTTCGTATCACAGCTCATTCTACTAGAGCTATTGGTGCCTCCTGGGCTTTTCAGCACCAGGCATCTGTTGAACAGGTTTGTAAGGCCGCCAATTGGTCTTCAGTTCATACCTTTACCAAGTTTTACAAGGTTGATGTTAGGGCCTCAACTGATGCTGTCTTTGGCCGAAAGGTGCTTCAGGCAGTAGTGAAATGAACTACATGCTGTTCCACACTGGGGATCCCGCCCTAATGGACACCGCTTTTGGATGTCATTACTCTGGGACTACCTGGACTGGATATAGGGAAAAATACAATTCTGTGAAACTCACCTGTAGAATTGTTTTTAAGTATATACAGTCCAGGTCATCCCACCCCGCCCTTTGTTCATGTACATAGCCCTGGGGGGGGGGCCCCATAGCAGGGTCCCAATCAGCAAAACGATCACCCTTTCCCACACTGAAAAGTTAGAAAGTATGTTTAAGGTTTCATGTATTGCCATAGGGGGTTTAGGTGCACTTTAAACCAGGCCAACAGCCTGGCACAAGTTGGAAAAGAAAGGTAGAGGTCATGTTGGAGTTTCCTCTCCCAGCATCTCAGCCATGTTGCTGCCTGGATTAAACTGACATTACTCACAATGCACAGTAACAGGAAGCCCAGCAGCACTTCCTGCAAATGCATGAGCCACCAATTTGTTTATAAAATTAACTACAGCCAGAGTTAGAAAAAGGTAATTTTTTTTTTTACGTGCAGCAATCTAAATTGCTATGAGCACTGTTTGTTGTGTTGGTCTGGTTTAAAGTGGACTAAAATCCACCCTCTGTCTAGTCTATGAGATTCCAGGGCAGGCACACTTTCTCCCCATGGGGCATTCAGAATGCCCCAATGTGTCAAACCCCCCAGGTTGACCAAAAACTCACCTTTGCGAGCATCATCCGCATCCCCGTTATCCCTTTAGAAAAGCATGTGCTTGCGCCAGGCATTTGTGAATGGCCGGAGCGGGCACGCTCCCTGTTAAAGGGTAGCAGAGGATGCAGCTGCCAGCACCTTCAGATCCGCTAGTTTTAGACGAGTTCTTGGAACAAAGGGATGAGAGCAGATCCAAGTGCATTGACTGGACGAGAGGCTGCACATGCGCTATAGGCCTAAGGAAGGGTAAGTGAGATTAAGCGACCTGGGGGGTTTCATGCAGCGGGCATCCCTAATCGGGTGCCGGGGGGGCAAAGACCAAAACCCAGGGTAGTCAAAATCCTGGATTTTGTTCCACTTTAAGTCATTTTTGACCGTTGCTCCGTTTTTTTCTTCATCTCATTGGATAAAAAGCAGATTGAATTAAAGCGGACCTTCACCCAGAATAAGAGCCTATCTTATGTTTCCCCCACCCTGTACATACAGATTGCTCACATCAAAAATCATCCTACCTGCATTTACTGCATGTCATGAGCCTTTAAGCATCCAAGATGGCGGCTTATGGAACATCAGGCAGCCTGTAAACAGGAAGTGCCTTCTGACTGTCGCTCTGCGTTCTGGGATTGCTGTCCTTTACCTGACCCCGGCTCTGCTCTGTCTGTGCAAAGCACAGCTATAGCCCGCCCCCTGTACTTTATCCCGCTCTCTTCTCCTCACTATGTGTGATGGTCAAGATGGCAGCGCCCATATCCTAGAGTACTGAACAGAGTTGTAGCCCAATGGGGGAAAGAATAAGTGACTAAAAACTTAAAATATATTAATTTTAGATGCTGGGGAATAGTTTTTAAGGGTTTGGGCTTTCCAGTAAATCATGTTGAAGGTCCGGTTTAAGGGGAGAAAAGGGAACATTCCACATATAAATCCTGACCTGATAAAAGACAGGATCATGGAAAAGGAGGTAGGAAACAGTGCTAGATGCAGGAACAGAGAAAAGTCACACTGATGGGAGTGGGTCAGGGTGACATCTAGGTGCGCGCTCACAGAACTCTGAACTATATTGCAGCAGCTGAGCGATCGGCCAGCAGCTCAGCATTCCCCCATAGCGCTGCCCTGTGCCATGGCCCCTCAGCACGCCTACTACTGCCGCCTTGCTCAACGCCTTCAGCCGCGTTGGTCCAACGAACCTGACTTCAGCCAATCAGCAGCCGTAGCTGTCATTCGGCCACACCCAGAGCCGCGCCGCTATTGGTGGACTCCATTTGACTGTTGGTGCCGGCATCTGAGCCTGGCCGGTGTCCTGTCGCCATAGCGACGCATCACTTCCGCCTTCTGTCTTCCGGCCGTTACAGTCTATTCCTGCTGCTTGCTGACACCGCCAACTTTAAAGGTAAGTGTGACCACCGAGCTGTGTGTCACCCCCAGCCATGGCTGCTGCCTGCTCTTCCTTTACTGGTGCTGCACGCTGGGAACTGTAGTTCTCTTTTAAAGGCATGTCCAAGCAATAACACTTATCACTCCTGCAGCAGCTTCCTCACAGTAATGTGGTTTCCAGACTGAGCCAGATCATTCACAGTAATGCTTCTGGCTCCATCACAATGATCGGCAGATTCATCACTAGGCAGATTCATCACTAAGCTCCAACACTGATATATTTTAAACATCTGGACCCTGGGGAAGGCGAGTATAGGCTTTGATTATTGTCCAAGCAAGGAACTTTGAAGTTATGGTCAAGGCACAAAACAAAAATAAAGGGATTTCCCAGGCTAAGTGTGAAAACAAATAATTGTTTGCATACCTGCCATTAGGGTTTATACTGGTGATCTGATAAAGATAAATAAAGATGTTGCTGAGAATAATCCTTTCTTCTGTAGCCCAGCCCCTGAATTTTATTTATTTATGACCACCCTATTTTAGCACTGGGAGGTGGAGCTGTACAAAGAAGCAGCCGCGCAGCTATACTCCCATGCACAAGTATATAGTAATATGTTATTACTATTATTTATTTATAAAGTGCCATTGTATTCTGTGGCACTGTACAAGTTACAGGAGGGTGGGATGAGTAGCATGCTTATAATCCACAGGCAATATGAGTGGTGTATAATAAAGATATGACAACAAATGCATATAACACATGTTATTAGTCAAATGCAACAAAACGCATTAAAATGGACCAAAACCCAGGATTTTGAGTATCCTGGGTTTTGGTCCTTTCCCCCTGGCCACCCCGATCAGGGGTGCCCTGCTGTGTAAAACCCCCCAGATAGCTGAGCGCAACTCGCTACTTCCCGGTCCTACGGCACATGCGTGCCTGCTCGTCCAGTCACGCCGTCTAAGGCCAGCGGCTCCGAGCGCGCTGGCGGCTGCATCCCCCGCTTCCCTCTAATGGGGAGCATGCCCACGCTGGCCATGCACAAATGCCTGGCCTTTAAAGCGGAACAAAACCTGGGATTTTGATCTCCGGTTTTGTTTTCTGTGGCGGGGGCGGATTGGAATGCGTCACTGCATGAAACCCCACAGATGGCCCAGAACAACTCGCCTCTTCTCAGTTCAGCAGCGCATGTGCGGCTCTCAAAGCCGTTTCCCGTGCATATCAAATGGATTTTGTGTATACACATCGGAGTGAGAGCGGCCGCATCCCCTGCAGCGTGCTTGCAGCGGAGCATGCGCCTGCTGGTGCTCACATCCGCCTGCTGGTGCTCACATCCGCGAGTGTTGCGGTGCCCCGGGGAGGGGGGATTTCCAGCTGCCCCTCTGGAATCTTTTAGATTTTTCCAGGGCCATGTGTGGGTTTTGTTCAGCTTTAATACATGTGAGGAGAGAGAGCACTGCCCTTACAATCTAAAAAATTAGGGTAGAGACAAGAGGTTGGGTCACAAAGAGTATGTACTAAGTATGGAAGCAAGTCTATTTCACTCTGATGCAAACCCATCTCTGCAAAAAATTAAATAAATAAAATTCAGGCACTGGGCTACCGGAAAGGTGCTAAATCTCAACAACAATCTCTTTATTCTGTAGCACACCAGGGTGAATCCTCTGCATGGCTGGTACGCCAATAATGATCATTTGTTTTACACTGGGCAATACACACTTCTCCTCAACTGCCTTTCTGCCCTAGTCTGGTTGAAAATGATTGTGGTCTGAGCGTGAGTCCTGTGTCTTACAGATCATTCTATTGTTTAGCATCAACCACCATGTTGTATTGCTTGCCCGCCCGCATTAGTCCAAGTGACTTTGGCAAAACCACTCCATTCACTGCAATTGAGGTGGTGTACCAGTCCTCCTATATCCTCCCCTATATCAGTAAATGGAGTGAGCGTGGCCAGTCATTGTGACCAAAAGAGCAGGTGTTCCTCACAATTCTCACTGGTGATCCAGGCGCCACCCAGTGCATCCTCAGGTCATGGTAAGTTGTTTTTTATCTGGACTAGGATGGAAATGCTGTTTGGGGGGGGGGGGGGGGGGGAGTCAAGTATTAATGTTTGTGTTTTTAACCTTGCACCATCTAGCACCTGCTCCTGCGCGGCTGGATGCTGCCAGGTCTGGCCACAGGTATACATCCATGTACCAAGATCAGCCAAGGAACTCCTAGAAAAGATTGCCAGCTTGTACCCAGCACACAGCCGCCTCTGGCCACCCAACACCTGGAAGTGCAGCTCCTGGCTTCACATACCAGGACGGTTTAGCTTTTCAGAAATGACTGTAAGTTGAGTCTTGTGCCCTATGGCACCCCCCCGATCCGAAGTCTATGGTTACATGTGCTGCCTTCTGGCTGGGTTTGAATAAGCTTCTGTCCTCATACAACAATTGTAAAGCAAGACCGTCACTGATGCAATGCTATTTGCCTGGCTGTCGTATCATTTCTCAAGCACCTTCTGTCACACACATATTCAGGTAGCAGACATGTTTCCCCCACTGTCCTCCATGGAGCCTGTGACCAAATGCTGAAGACCATCAGTTAAAAGAACCCCTAAAGTTTATAAAATAACCTCTCCCCTGCACTCAGCCACATACTGCAAGTTACACCAGACCTTCACTCTAAATAAAAGCTTATATGTTTCCCGTACCCTGTACATACAGATTACCCACATTAAAAATCATCGTAGTGCATTTTCTGAGCCTTTAAACACCGAAAATGGAAGCCCATAGAGTCTCGGGCTGTCTGCAGACAGGAAGTGTCTTCTGACTGTGTCGCTCTGCATTCTGGGATTGCTGTCCTTTTCCTGAGCCCAGTTCTGCTCTGTCTGAGCAAAGCACAGCTATAACTCGCCCCCTTGCATTTCCCCCTGTTCTCCTCTCCTTGGTATGTGATGTTTCTGAGGCAAGATGGCAGTGCCCATATCCTAGAGTCCTGAACAGAGTTGCAGCCCAGTGGGGGAAAGAATAATAAGTAAGTGACTGAGGAAATAGTCTTTTTTAAGGGTTTGCATTTTTCATTAACTTAAAGCGGACCAAAACTCACTGAACTTGTACATTTGTCCAAAGCCCCTGCTGATACTCTCTTCTTAGGGTGTAGAACTAGAAATGGATATTTTCCTGGAACACTTTTTTTTTTGCTGTCCCTCTCTGTAGGATGGCTGGCGGTCAGTCATTGCATAGATGTGGCAATGACATCATTGCCACACACAACAGTGGCAATGAATGGAGGAGGCAAGGACCATTATCTGGGATTAGAGTGAAGCAGGAGCAGCAAAAAATGGCAAAAGTTAGTCTTGATGTGGTGAGCAATTCAGGGGATGCTAGGTAAAAATGTGTTTTTTGGTCCGCTTTAAGCTGAAGGTCCGGTTTAAATAAAAAAAAAATTAAAACGCCTGATCCCTCCTCAGAAGAGGGGCTCTCCTCAGCGCTCACATCCTTGGGCCTTCATCTATACACATCAGCAGCACCTGCACTGCTGCCACTGTGATTGGGTGACTCACTGTAGCGGTATGGATAATGAGAAGACGCACTACAGGACCAAGCCCCCAGCATAGAGAGAGCAAAGTAACCCCAAATAGCACCTGGGGGGGTAACACAATATTGTTGTATCTACCCTAAAGCCTATTAGCTGTTCTGTGTCCCCACTCAGGGGTGTCACATTAGTACTAGCTATTTCCTCTGAAATCGCTTGCGCTAATGCAATTGTGCTTTGTTGGGTACGTTGCTAGCGATAGCAATATTGTGTGCAGCGAAATCTCACCACTGTTATGTGAAAGGGGCCATAGGCTACTATGGGCTGCATTTCGCTGGCGATTGCAAAGTAGCCACTGGGTGCTGGAGGACAAGAAGCTGCGGTGTTCCTATAGCTCTCTTCTGTCAAACGTGTTGGAAAAAACTGTTCTGTACTATAGCTATGTAGATATACAGATATATATCTCAGATCTCCCAAAATAACATTCCATGTTCATTGATATTATAAAGCTGTAATATTTTTGTGCAGATGTCTTCAGATGAGGGGAGCTGTAGAAGCCCTGCCCTACCTAAAGATTCAGACCATGGCAGCTCAGTGTCCTCAGATTTCCAGGTAATACCCGAGAGAACATGGCACTGAACAGTTCTGCGGGACAGTTTCAGCCTGTTGATATTCTGTTAAGCAGGCCTATAGTCATCGACTTTAGGTCTTTTAATACCCCACCCATTGGGGCCTGCCAGTTTGGGATGCATTTCTAGTTAAGGATACCTTGGAAGCGCAATATCCAGCTTTAATACTCGTCCCTGCATTTTTCTGGGCTATGCAGCCACAACCAGCGAACCCCCTTCTCGGTCACTGACAATTTGGGTTTACTGGGCGTGTGTGTATGTGCGGTGCGCGGCTGCCTGACTCACCATGTTCGCCATCAACGGTCATATGTCATGGGCATGGACCGGTATTTCTGCCCGACTTTGGGCTCCAAGGTATCATTAGCTTAAGGGGAATCTGTCAGGGTTTAAATGTCATGTATGATTACCGTATTTTTCGCCCTATAAGACGCACCTGCCCATAAGACGCACCTAGGATTTGGGGGAGAAAAATAAGAAAAAAAAATATTTTACACCGAAAACGCACCATTACAGACAGTGTGGCATTCCCCTATCCCATTCCCATTGGCCGTGTGGGATGCCCCCATTCCATAGACAGTGTAGCATGCCCCCATCCCATTCCCCGTATACCCAGTGTGGCATCCCCTCCCATTCCCTATATAGGCAGTGTGGCATTCCCCCCTCCTATTCTCCATATAGGCAGTGTGCCCCCCCTATTCCTACTGGCTGTGTGGCATCCCCCTCCCCCCATTAGTATAGGCTGTGTGGCTTCCCCCTCTCCCCCCATAGGCTGTGTGGCTTCCCCCTCTCCCCCATAGGCTGTGGGGCATCCCCCTTTCCCCCCATAGGCTGTGTGGCATTCCCCCTCCCCCCCCATTAGTATAGGCTGTGTGGCATCCCCCTCTCCCCCCATAGGCTGTGTGGCATTCCCCCTCCCCCCCATTAGTATAGGCTGTGTGGCATCCCCCTCTCTCCCCATAGGCTGTGTGGCATCCCCCTCTCTCCCCATAGGCTGTGTGGCATCCCCATCTCCCCCCATAGGCTGTGTGGCATCCCCCCTCCCCCCAATTCCCATAGGCTGTGTAGCACCCCTCTTTCCCCCCAGTCGGCTTAAAGTGGACCAACACCCAGGATTTTGATCTTCACTCCACTTCGGGGGTGCCCCGCTGTGTGAAACCCCCCAGAAACCCCAAAAAACTCACCTCTCAACGCTCCCACGTGAACGCCGCAGCCAATCCCCGCCAACGTCCAGGCGGGGATCAGGAACGTCCAAGCCGCTTCCGCCTCCCGCGCGTCACTCTCGGCGCGCGCGCGCCCCCGCCGGCCGTACACAGAGGGCCGGCGCGGGGGCGCGCACGTCTGGAGGGACGCGCGGGAGGCGGCAGCGGAAGCGGCGGCGGATCAGGTAAGATGTTTTTGGGGTTTCTGGGGGGTTTCACCCCGCGGGACATCCCAATCTCGGATGTCCCGCGGGGTGGGAGGTGATCACCCCTGGGTGTTGGTCCACTTTAAGTAAAAAAAAAAAAAAAAAAAGTTAAACTCACCTCTCCACTGACACCGCTCCGCTGAGCGGTCGGCTCCGTGAATGGGGTGGGCGTGGTCTGCGCTGCGTCGGCACAGGCCACGCCCACCCCATTCACGGAGCTGGCCGTAAGAAGCAGCGGCGGGCTCTATTCCGGCCCCGCCGCTGCGATCGCTGTCTTTTACGAGCACCCAGGTCAGGGCAGCGGGTGGGCGTGGCCTGCGCCAAGTCGTGCAGGCCACGCCCACCTGCTGCCCTGACCTGGGTGCTCGCATGTGCCCCAGGCGGAAGAAGCAGCAGATGGAGGAGCAGCGGGGGCACTGTCTCAGCGGGGCAGCGGGGGCACTGTGATCGCTGCCTGTAAAACACAGCGATCACATTGGCGGGGCCGGGACAGAGCCCCTGCCGCTCCTCTGGGCTCCCGCAGTGTGACAGGCAACGCAGGAGCGCCGGGAACGGGTGCGTTTTTTTTTTTATTATTATTATTTATTTTATTTTTTTTACATTCGCCCGATAAGGCGCACGGACATTTTTCCCCCACTTTTGGGGAAAAATAAGTGCGTCTTATAGGGCGAAAAATACAGTAATTTTTGCATACTAAGACTTACCCCTCTAACTTTGTAACCTTTTTGTCTTCTGAATGGAGACCTTCTATGTTTATTACATAGAGACTATAACCTACAATGTTAGAGTACCTGAACTCTGAACTTTTATAGGCCCATAAATTACGTGGTTCTTTCACCAAGAAGCTTAGGATGACCCTAAGGGGTGTCGGGGAAATTTGGCTATTTCTCCTTGATTATGTCATTGGTTGTTGGATTCGGGACACCCTCTGACCAAACATCACACAGACACATAGTATGATAACATAATTCTGAGAGAACGACCATCTTGTCTATCTGTCTCTGCTCAAAATGTATTATAGTAAAACAAAGGGGCGTCACTTTCAAACATATTTGGACATTTACCTGTTTTAACCAATCACACAGTACAACCCATATAGTACAATAATTGGTACAACATTCCTATAATCATGACTCGGTGTATGCACTTGTGATAGATGCATGACAGCTGTTCTACTAGTGTGTAAGTCAAGACAAGGTATATATATACCGTACATTTAGCTTCAAAGATAAACTTACAATTTAAAATTTAAAACGGAACTCCGCTTACAATAATGTTAATTAATATAGATTGGGCTGGATTGCATTAGCTTAAAATGGATTAGAATTGGATTGCTCAAGTTTTAAACCTATATTTTCCTATTGGGGGCTTTGTGCATGCAGCACTGCGTAGGCTCCTATTGACTGGTACGACTTTTTCCAAAGTAGGACAGAAAATGTATGCAACTAACTGCCGGTGGTGGGAACAGGCTTGTCTATGTTTAGTGGAAGGCAGTCCTCGTGTGATAATCATTTGTACTGAAAAATGCAAGATCCCAGGATCTTTACAAGATATTTCATGGTTAATTCTGCAAACGCAACCTGTCCCAGTCACAAAGTAAAAGCTCCACTCCAGCAGACTAGTCTTTGATCACACATCAACGGCTTTAGTTGTCTAAACCAATGCTTCACCAGCTGTAGATCCTCTGTCAGATCGGTGGTCATGTATACAGTACAAATCTCATTGTAAATGTCCCCCAACTCCAAAGCAGTCAATGGGGCATTTTCAGTTGCCAACATGCCACAAATATATCTTCCCCATAGGTTCCTAAACTCCCATTCGGCCTTCACCGGCCTTGCCGTGATGCACTCTGCTAATTCTAGTATACTGTAAACTGTAACACATACTGCTGCATATAGTGATTTCTAATGGGGGAGCTTGTGAGCTGTGGCTTCTGGTCCTCTAATGCACATAGACAATGCTGGGAGATGTTAGTCTAGCTGTATATTCTGCAGCTTGAGGAGGACAAGCAGCTTTTGCTTCTTCTGTGATGGCTGCTGTTTTTCTTCACTGACAGCCTTTTGTTGTTGGACTGTCTGTGTTCCTAGTGAGGTCTTTTACTCTTTTAGTTCTATTCTCAGTGGTGGCTGCATTAATTCTGGTTGATGGGGAAACTCGGGGCCTGTGTCCTGCTTTGAAGCAGACCAATACTCTCCCTGGCAACTCCATAAAGAGGCCTGGTCTGAAGACACCAACCCACCTACCCCTGCACACCTCTGGGCCCTGTGTTGGAAATATACTTACCTTTCCTTGCCATGCTCTATCCAACTGGGACCCAGAAACATATGCATACTGTGGCACCACATGCCTCCTATTATAAATGGTGAAGCTACCACCACCTGAAATTTTAATATGACATGAGTTATCTTTTATTTAAGACGGTCAATATAAACTATGCTTGTCATCCAACTTGCTAACAGATTGTTTGCAGTAGAGTCCTGGGATACAATCAGATTGTTAGATATCAGTTAGATTTGTGAGCCCCCAATCAAAATGCTTTCCTCAAATTTATAGCAGAACACCACACAATATTGCACTAGATTTGTCTCTATAACATTCAGTACTTCAACTAACATAAATACTCCCAAGGAGAGAATAAGCATTCCTTGGCCTTTGTACTGTGCCCATTAGGTTAGGAGTGTTCTAAAGAATGGTAATCCTGCTTTCTTCCAGCCTTAGAAATGACATCTGTATGCTAGTTTCATTATCCGATTAAGCGGCTCCTATTATTCTGACTCTTTTGTGACAGGATGAATATGAGGAGCTTCTTCGTTATGCTGTGGTAACGCCGAGGTTTGGGCCTCATCTCCTCAGGGAGCATCAAATGACTGCTGAGCAAACCGCACATGACAGGTGTTTAAGTCCCAGGGAATCCATGCAGAAGCAAACTGCAGGTATAATAATATATGGTGAATCGTGTTCCATGCTGTTCAGAGTGTGTGTGTGTGTATGTATATATATATATATATACTAATATATATATATATATATATATATATATATATATATATATATATATTCCTCCAATATAAACCCAGGGAACCAGAATGTTACAGTAATTCCCTTCTAACCAATAGCCTTATTGTTATAGACCCCCCCCCTCCCATATATTATTATTCTTGTTTATTTATAAAGCACCATTGTAAAAGATTCTAGGGCTGGCTTTCCCCCCGGGGCATCCTGAATTGGCATGCTTTGCTGTGTGAATCCACCCAGGAGAGGTGAGTTTTACTGGGGGGTTTTACACAGCGGTGTATGCCAATTTAGGATACCCCGGGGCAAAGACTAAAACCTGTGAACCTCAAATTCCCAGGTTTTATTCCGCTTTAATAACAATAAATGGCTTAAACATGAACAACGCCCATTTTTCTGTTTTTTTTTTAGTTCAGAGGGGCATGCCGATTGCCTCCCCCCTACTTTGTATTAACACCTGTTAAACCCAAGTAATCTTACCTTTCTTTTCATTCCCCGGGAAAATTGAGCTCTGTGATTGGCTGCTGTGGTTACATGGTCGCCAGGGGTTGGCGGCCGGATACCCAGAAGCAGTCTGCCAACCACATGATCGACGCAGCCAATTGCAGCTGTAGATTTTCTTGGGAGACCAAGGAGAAAGGTAAGGGTTTAGCAGCGGTTAATGTGCAGGGGGCATCGGTAATTGTGCTAGGAACAACACTCATTTTGGGAAATCAGCTGATATTCCAGGAGTGTAACTTAACCTTGCAGAGAGAAATTCTACTCCATCCACAGAAGATGCTGCACCAAATTCAGATAGTGAAGCTCCGCAAAAAAATCCTGCAACTGCATCATCCTCAACCTGTCAGGTCTCCACCGCCATGAATCTCGCAGGTATGAAATCTAGTCTATCTGTCATATAAACATTCATAGTACAGTAGCATATGCATGAGATGTTTCTGCCTTCCCAGCCAGCCTCTTTGCCACTCGCTGTCCAATCCAAATTTGCCTGATGATTGTAGTGATCGGGTTAATTTTTTTTTATATTCTTGCACATATCATGCTTTGAACAAGGGAAAGGAGGGTGTGAAAGAGGATGGACTTGCACTTTAAAAGTGCAGACATGGCTTAAAGTGAACGCATACAGTAGGCGAAACTGCTGCCGCTCACATAGGGGGATCCCAATCTGGCACCCGGCAGAGCCATAACAATTGGCAACCAGTAGTCATGTGGGTCCAGGACCGGCCGCAGGTTCGTACAGCACTAGAAGTGAGTTTTTGGTGCCTTTGTTTTGGGTGTCGTGGGGGGTGTATCACTAATTGGTAACAGCCGCACATCACCCAGCAATGTGTGGGCTTGCTTTAATGTGCTGTTTAAGAATGAAGTAAATATAAACTTTTGTCTTTTTTTTCTGACCACAGAGAGCCTTAAAGCAGATGGAAACCCATTTTGAGGCCGCTTGCTGTGCCCGCTCTCATGCCCAGTCATTCAGATAGGTTGGGTGTGGGGGCGCACACAGCTACAAGGGGACCGGGGATGTGGCAGCATCGATCACAGCATTGCAGGAGCCGACCTGTAAAGCCGACCCTGGATGTTTCTCACAGCTCCGGCATCTCACTATAGGATGCCCTGGAGTCCTAGAGTTTTAGATTCCTGGGTCAGCCGCACAGGATTTTGATCAGCTTGAAAGTAGGCTTTTTTTTTTATGTTTTTTATATTTATTTATTTTTTTATATTTATTTATTTTTTTATTTCTAAAATAGAAAATATAAAAGCCATTGCTAAGCAGGCAACCTCTGCATGCTTATCAATGTCCTGCTCCCACCCCGCCATCTTGCTGCTCCTCTTTATGTAGCCCACAATCCTTCCAAGTGCAGCCTCGAGGTTGCAGTGGCAAAATCGCAGTCCCCTCAGCTTCTGATTGGGCATCTGTATCTGACGTATTCTTCTAATAGATTCTTTTTTTTATATGTTATAGAGCAGGCAAAATTTCAGAGATCACCATTCGCATCTGGGCTGGAAGCATTCTCTCCTATTCATTCTGAAGAAATGGCACTACGTAGTATATCTTCCTCAAGCTCTTCTAGGTCACAGACTGAACAGGTCAGAGTCACGGAGCTCCCAGTGTCTACTGAAAACCTGCAACAGGTGGAAGATTTGCTTGACCTATGGAGCTGCAAACTTAAGGTGCTCATTGTTGTTTCCAATTGTTACTAATGATTCTTCTAACCTGTGTCCCGTAAAATGAGCCCCAGCATGGTTTTTCAGGATCTTTGCAGATGCTCAAAATATAAGCCCTTCTCTAAAAATATGCCCTAGTTACAGTTCATAATAAATGAATTTAAAATGTGCCCAGGCAGCTAGACGTGTAAAATCAACTGTCAGTCTTTCCAGTGTAAAGAGTTGTGCACAATGGAGGTTGCTTAATTTCATAGACACCCCTAATAATTGTTTATAAACTATGTTCTGGAAGAGGGCCCCGCGATCTTCCTTTACCCTAACAGACACTTGATTATGCCCCTTTCTTGTGTAACTATACTTTACTATACAGGCTATTACACAGTAGATATGCCGCTAGCATTGTACTGTGTGTATATGTCAAAAGCATAAATTACCAACTACCCAATTAGTCAATAACAAGTGCATCATGAGGGCTAAATAACTCATGCAGTAAGGTCTTTTGCTGTAAAGACTGCCAGTAAAAAATTTGAATTCTGAATATTTTGCCGGCTATATGCTTAGCAGGGGACTAAAATAAACATACAGGAAGAAAAATGGGAACCATTCCCTGAGGGAATTGCACTCATAGCTTTAACCCTTTAAGTTCCAGTTTTTTTCCTTTTTTATAGACAAATGTGATGGCTGAATTGAGCAAATGGAAGCTGACAATAATTGAGAAGCACAAGCTGGAGATGAAGCACCAAAGTGAGAAACATGCTGAGCACATTTCTCATCTCAGCAACCAGATAGACAATCTCCAGGGCTTGCTGCAGACCTATGAAACCTCGACACGCAGGAAAGATGAGGTAATCCATGGAATGGTGTAGTTGGCAAATGTTTTAACCTTTACCAGTGAAATGGACACAAATACTAAACAGACGAATCTTTTACATATGCTGACCTGTATATCATGTCTTTGCTCCAAGAGGTTTGCCTTGTTTCCATTTTGCATTTTAGTCCCACTCAATTTTAGCCTTGCAACCCTGTGGTCACAGTGGAAGGGCTTGAGAACGCCAGCTGTTCCTAAAAGCAAAATGTCAAATTAAAAGAAAAGAAATAAAGGAAGAAAAACACACTTTCATTTGCAGCACCATAGACTTTAATGGGCTTTGTTTGCTGTCTGGATGCAGCGGGCAGGACTTTTTGCAGCTGCATTTCCCAGCTCTCTGCCGCTTCAGTGTGAAAGGGGCCCTAGAGGTGCCATTGTTGATTATTGGCGGTATTGCATCGCCTGCCGCAAATGCAGAAATGCATGCGGTACCTGACAGGTGTGAATGAGGACTTAGCTATATAGTCTAAAGGCCATACCACATCCACCGCATCAGCAACTTGCAGTTATGGTTCTGCTATTACTTATTCAGTTATTTTTCATGCAGTATCGCATGCGTTTGTGGCACTCTAGATTTTAATAGGATGCAGTAGACAGAAAGGCAGGGCATAGGATGCGAAAATAGGGCTTTTTTTCGAATGGAGGTGCAAGCAAAAATGCCAAATGCAGAACTGAATTCCTACCGCAGACACTGCCGCAAATGCAACTGGACTGCTGTTTAAGTAGCCTAAGTGTGGATAAAGATGAGAAGGTTTGTGGCACAGATACAAAGGGTTGTATGATGGGTTGTGGCACAGATCCAAATGGTTGTGGGATGGGTTGTGGCACAGATCCGAAGGGTTGTATGATGGCTTGTGGCATTTATCCAAAGGGTTGTGTGATGGGTTGTGGCACTGATCCAAAGGTTTGTGTGATGGGTTGTGGCATTGATCCAAAGGTTTGTATGATGGGTTGTGGCTTTGATCCAAAGGGTTGTGTGATGGGTTGTGGCTTTGATCCAAAGGGTTGTGTGATGGGTTGTGGCATTGATCCAAAGGGTTGTGTGATGGGTTGTGGCTTTGATCCAAAGGGTTGTGTGATGGGTTGTGGCACTGATCCAAAGGTTTGTGTGATGGGTTGTGGCACTGATCCAAAGGGTTGTATGATGGGTTGTGGCATTGATCCAAAGGGTTGTGTGATGGGTTGTGGCTTTGATCCAAAGGGTTGTGTGATGGGTTGTGGCTTTGATCCAAAGGGTTGTGTGATGGGTTGTGGCTTTGATCCAAAGGGTTGTGTGATGGGTTGTGGCTTTGATCCAAAGGGTTGTGTGATGGGTTGTGGCACTGATCCAAAGGTTTGTGTGATGGGTTGTGGCACTGATCCAAAGGGTTGTGTGATGGGTTGTGGCATTGATCCAAAGGGTTGTGTGATGGGTTGTGGCTTTGATCCAAAGGGTTGTGTGATGGGTTGTGGCATTGATCCAAAGGTTTGTGTGATGGGTTGTGGCATTGATCCAAAGGGTTGTGTGATGGGTTGTGGCTTTGATCCAAAGGGTTGTGTGATGGGTTGTGGCATTGATACAAAGGGTTGTGTGATGGGTTGTGGCACTGATCCAAAGGGTTGTGTGATGGGTTGTGGCACTGATCCAAAGGGTTGTATGATGGGTTGTGGCATTGATCCAAAGGGTTGTGTGATGGGTTGTGGCATTGATCCAAAGGTTTGTGTGATGGGTTGTGGCATTGATCCAAAGGGTTGTGTGATGGGTTGTGGCTTTGATCCAAAGGTGTGATGGGTTGTGGCATTGATCCAAAGGGTTGTGTGATGGGTTGTGGCATTGATCCAAAGGGTTGTGTGATGGGTTGTGGCACTGATCCAAAGGGTTGTGTGATGGGTTGTGGCACTGATCCAAAGGGTTGTGTGATGGGTTGTGGCATTGATCCAAAGGGTTGTGTGATGGGTTGTGGCTTTGATCCAAAGGTGTGATGGGTTGTGGCATTGATCCAAAGGTTTGTGTGATGGGTTGTGGCATTGATCCAAAGGGTTGTGTGATGGGTTGTGGCTTTGATCCAAAGGTGTGATGGGTTGTGGCATTGATCCAAAGGGTTGTGTGATGGGTTGTGGCACTGATCCAAAGGGTTGTGTGATGGGTTGTGGCACTGATCCAAAGGGTTGTGTGATGGGTTGTGGCACTGATCCAAAGGGTTGTGTGATGGGTTGTGGCATTGATCCAAAGGGTTGTGTGATGGGTTGTGGCTTTGATCCAAAGGGTTGTGTGATGGGTTGTGGCACTGATCCAAAGGGTTGTGTGATGGGTTGTGGCACTGATCCAAAGGGTTGTGTGATGGGTTGTGGCATTGATCCAAAGGTTTGTGTGATGGGTTGTGGCATTGATCCAAAGGGTTGTGTGATGGGTTGTGGCTTTGATCCAAAGGTGTGATGGGTTGTGGCATTGATCCAAAGGTTTGTGTGATGGGTTGTGGCATTGATCCAAAGGGTTGTGTGATGGGTTGTGGCACTGATCCAAAGGGTTGTGTGATGGGTTGTGGCACTGATCCAAAGGGTTGTGTGATGGGTTGTGGCACTGATCCAAAGGGTTGTGTGATGGGTTGTGGCATTGATCCAAAGGGTTGTGTGATGGGTTGTGGCATTGATCCAAAGGGTTGTGTGATGGGTTGTGGCATTGATCCAAAGGGATACCATATGCATCATTTACCGTATTTTGTGCATCCCCCGCCCCTGTTATCTCCTGCCCACCTCACCACCCACCCTGCATAGCATCATTTCACCCCCCTTGGGGCTGGCCAGGCAGTTCAGCGCTCATGTACCATATTTTTCACCCTATAAGAACGCACCTAGGATTTGGAGGAGGAAAATAAGAAAAAAAAATATTCTAAACCAAATGTTGTGCTAAAACACCCCATTACAGACAGTGTGGTATTCCCCCCACTCCCATTCCCATAGGCAGTGTTACATTCCCCATATAGGCATGGTGGCATCACCCCCCCATCCCATTCCCCCTATAGGCAATGTGGCATTCCCCCAACCCCCCTGTGCCACAACCCATATATGAAATGCGTAAACAGTTGCAAATATGACCTGAGGCGAGTATAGCTAATGATCTAAATACGATATGTGTAAATTGTTCTTCCCTAATTGAAGGATCATATCATTTTCATTATTACATTATAAGACCAGAGCTGAGTCGCCAAATTAGAGATGGAAAATGGAATATAAAATAAAGGTGTCTGTTTATTACCATCCAGTATAGCAATGTCAGGCTGCTCCTTAAAATTAAAGCACCACTGTGGCATTATTACCCCTACACTTACACCATGTGTATTGCAGCCACTTAATTTTTATTACTTTTAAGAGTAAACTAATTAAATGAAGTGAAAAATAGCAATATACCAATATATCTGTGTCTACAGTTTAGTATCTGCAGAATATGTTCCAGGTTGTGTGTAGTGCAACAGCAAGCCGAAAACCCAGGCAGAGCAACATGGCCACTTCTACATTCCCCTGCTCCCGGTTGCCAGTCTGGTGTCCTATATGAACATTAGCAATTAGTCAGGTTTGGGGTTCACTGGACACAAGTCCGCCCCCATCCCCCGAATAGATACTGCCCGTTACTTGGGGCACCAGACCAGCAGCAAGAGAGTGTCCCAGGGCATCCCAAATCAGGATGACTTCAAGCTTCGGGCTGAGCAGACCTTTATTAATTTTTTATCAATGGAGGGCGAATTTAAGGTAATTTGCAAAAATCTAACACCAGTAATGTAAGTGGACTTTTCCTTTACCAGTCCCACATTCGCTCCATAAGGTGGGTACCAGCCAGCCGAGTTTCCTGGACCAGTGCCAGTAGCCATGTGACCATGCCAGCCAATCAGACAAAATGCTCTATTTCTCTTGTCCATAATCGAGCATCATAAGATTTTTATTGTAAGTTAGTTAGAGCCCCAATTCCAAGGGATTAAAGTGGACCAAAGCCGCCGCCTCCCGCGTGTCCCTCTTGACGCGCGCGCCCCCGCGCCGGCCATTCACAGGTTTGGGGGTTTTGGGGGGATCGGGATGTCCCGCGGGGAGGGAGGTGATCGGCCCGGGAATCTTATAGATTCCTGGGCCGATCACCCGAGGGTGATGGTCCACTTTAAGAGCAGCGGCTCTGACGGCCGCATCCTCCGTCTACCTCTAACAGGGAGCGTCCTGGGGGGGTTTCACACAGCGGGGCACCCCCGATCAGGGTGCCCCCAGGGAAAGGACCAAAATTCAGGATAGTCAAAACTATTGACTATCTTGGGTTTCGGTCCACTTTAAGAATGTCATGAGCTGAAAATTTCACATCACATGTAAAATTGCAACTCTACAGCACATAATATCAAAAGATTCAGAGACTCTGGAGAAACCCATGAGCACAAGGAACAGGGCAAGTATGATTTACGAGTCCTCACTGCCCTCAGCACTGCATTAATTAAATGCATAATAACTGCACAGAAAAACTGTTCTGATCAGATGAAAGTAAATTTGAAATTCTTTGTGAAAACTGCTTGTTAACGCCGCACAGTTCGAAAGCCTGTATCTCTGATGGTGTTGGTACCTATGGTGTGGACAGGCACTATCAAAGCAGAGCAGTATATTGAGGTTTTAGAACAACATGTGCTTCCATTCAAACATAAAGCGCGGAGGGGATCAACATTCCTCTACCAAAAACCAAAAGAAGAGATGAGGGGATGGTACAAAATGGTAGACATGACCATGACCCAACTCTTGTGTGTAGCTTTTATCAATTCTAAAAAAGTTAAAGTGAAAGTCCAGTTTAAAACTGGACTCGGTGCTCTCCCCTGGTATTATGCTCAGTTTGGGCATGACAAAAAGCTTAACCCTAACCCTGTTGTGACATGACTAAGGGGAGTATTTAATAACCCCAAAAACGCATCGTCCAACCACGTTGGGTCTCTTTTTTTTTTTTTTTTTTTCTACACAGGATGTACACCTTGTGCTTTTTAAACATGGACTATTAAACACTATGTTTTATTCTTGGCCTGGGTCGCATAGGATTACAAGTGGAGCTGAACATACCTGTTGTCACAGTGCTGGACCCAGGTCTCTCTGCAGCTGCTATCTGTGAAGTAGCTGCAGTGCTGATTGGGTGACTCAACAGTCACTTCCTGGCGGGGAACCCAGAAGCGTGCTTCTTTCAGCAGGACTACTGAGTAACAGGGTTCATTAAAATGGACCAAAACCCAGGATTTGACCCCCCAGGTCGCCTGATCTCACTCTCATGCTCTGCTAAAGGGATAGTGGGGATGCAGCGGCTGCTCACGCATGTGCCATTGGACTAGGAATGAAGTTGAGTTTTCGGGTGGTCCACTTTAATCAGGCTTATTGCCAGTGAACAGTGGTTGGATGGTCTTTCATTTTTTAAAATTAAATCAAAGTATCTTAGGTTTCAACTTCTGATAGGGGATTCAATTTTCTCTTATGAATAAAATAAGAATATATGAGATTCCCAATTCATTGCATTTTTGTTTCTTTGTTTTACAGTGCCCAAACTTATTTGGAATTGGGGTTGCATTACCTTAAAATGAACCTCCACTCAAAAACTCACCCCTCCTGTGCTAGCCTGGTTTGGGGGGGTTAAACAATGGTCTGGCCTGCTTCCCCCTGGCTTTGCTGCCACTGGTGAATCTATTGCAGAACAACTACCGTGTTTCCCCGAAAATAAGACCTACTCCGAAAATAAGGCCTACTGTGCTTTTAGCATGAAGGCTAAAGACCTCCCCCGAAAATAAGACTCCCCCCCCCCCCCCCGAAAATAAGACCTCCCCCCAAAAATAATGTTAGAACACCACCCACCCGCTGATCCTCACATCCTCCGACGCCCTTCCACCCACCGCCCGCCCCGTCGCTGTGAGTTACTTACCGGTATGAAGGCGCCGCGTCATGGCTGTGTGCGCACCGCGCCTGCTACCGTAACTTCATAGCCGCCATAGTGACCTGCGGCTGCAGCGATCACCTGCAGAGAGCTGCGGCCGCAGCAAGTATTTGCTGGTAAGCGCTGCCATAGCAAGCGCCTACAGGAGTGGCCATAGCGAGCGGCCGCAGCAAGAGTCCTCAGTCAGCTGCGGCCGGCTCTCTCTGATGACGAGTGACGCCCCTGACGTTGCGCATAGGGGGACGTCGCTGGGGGACGTCACTCGTCATCAAAGCGGCCGCCACCAAAGTGAAAGCTGCTGTCTGCTGCTCGCTCTCTGACAGTAAGTTAGTGAGTAGTGGCAGCAGACTGAAGAAGAAAAAAAAAAAGAATTTCTATGGGGGAAATGCCAGGTGAAGTGAGGGGAGGGGGGGATGGAAACTAGAGAATTCCCTGGATTCTCTAGACTCTACCCCCACCTCCCCCACCTTCACCCACTGATGATGAGGAGGGGGGGTTGTATGTTTTGGATTCCCCACATATGCCACTACCGGTAGTACAGGAGAAGGGGGGTAAATTGGGACAGGAGGATCGGGGGGGGGGGGAGGTAACATGAAATTTTGACAGGAGTCACATTTTGTCTGGTTATGCTGGTTTGTGATGGCAACTACTACTGTTTAACAGATAATACATTTCCTTTTTTTGTGAATGCATGTGAATTCTTCTTCATGGAAAAATGTAAGACATCCCCTGAAAATAAGACCTAGCGCATCTTTGGGAGCAAAAATTAATATAAGACACTGTCTTATTTTCGGGGAATATGTGCACATTTGCACAGTGAATTTTTTTTTATTTTTAAATCTTTAAAACAGGCTGACCAATGGGGATGGGTGGATTAGGGTGGCACACGCCGAACTGGATGTCTGTTTGGTGACTAAACAGGTTTTCCAGACATGGCCCGCGATTTTCTGATCCATATACTGCTTTGTGTGTCATTTATCTTTGTCTTGATGCAGCACTTTGATAAATGTGTTTACAACGAGACTTGTCTGTGGATGAGTAAATCTGTGTATAGCATTCGCTTCCCCCAGATGAATTTGACACATCGCTCTGTTTATTATCTATCCTCCATTTATAAGAAGTAACAAATGATCAGGAAGCTCCGGATGTGGTCACCTATCGGCTGAAATGGTGCTTGACAGATGTTCGTTCTCGTAGGCTACTTGTTTTGAGATCTGCTTTTGCTTAGAGTGGTGCTCATTAAAGACAAAATCCTCACACAATGGCTCAAATGGCATTGTGATAACTTTAAACCGGACCTTCTTCGCCATTAATGAAAAGTCCAAACACTAAATAAAAATATTCAACGTTTTTAGTTGCTTACTTATACTTTTCCCCTCTGAGCTTCAGGATACGACCACCGCCTTCTTGCCCTAGATGCTACCCCTTATTCCTTCCCAGCATCACGTGCTGAGGAGAGGGGGACAAGTGGCGGGGGGCAGGTTTTAGCTGTACTAAAGCATTGGATAAAGGACCACAATCAGAGCGCCATAGTCAGGAGACACTTCCTTTCTGCAGGCAGCCTAAGGCTCCATGGCCAGAGCATTAGGTGCAGGTAGGATGATCTTTAATGTGGACAATCTGTATGTACGGGGGGGGGGCATACAAGATAGGCTCTTATCCAGAGTGAAGGTCTGGTACCACAAGTCATTTTATTTTTTTTTTTTTTTTCTTCTTTGAACCAAACATGTATTTAACCCTAGCTTTCCTAAATCCAAACTCAACTTTTTCTTCTGTCACTGATTTTCATTTTAGTTTATTTTAAAGCTGACCAAAACCCATTTTAACTAGAATCCCATGAATTGCTCCCCCCATGAAGATTTGCTAATTTTTTGTGCTCTTGTTTCACTTTTAATCCCAGATAATGGCCCTTGTTTTAGCTGTAAATCTCTGCCTCCTCCATTCATTGCCATTGTTGTGTGTGGCAATGATGTAATTGCCACACCTATGCAATGACTGATGACCTGCCATCTTACAGAAAGGGACAGCAAGAAAAACTCCAGGACGATTCGAAAAACAAAAATATCCGTTTCTAGTTCTACACCCTAAGAAGAGGCTATGGCCAAATATACTTCACAAGTTCTGTGATTTTTGGTCCACTTTAAGCAAAACTCATAAACCTGTTATATCGATGGCAATGCCCATGTCGTATGCTACTGTGCAGAGTTTACCTACAACTGCTGTTTAATATTGCATAAGCAGGCTGTTTATTAAATATGATGGATATGTGTTGATGGATTCTAATGATTTGATATAATGCTAGGTTAATGTAGTTAAGCACGATTCAGTGGATGCACAGGCAGTAACCCTGTTTATTCGTGTCTGTATGTCTTGGAACGTTTGTTCTGAGCTCTGCGTGGGTGCGCAGTATTTGTGTAGAAGCTACTGCAGAGCTCTAGAGATGATTGATCTAGCTGTGGACCTGCAGTCTGCAATTATCTACTGCTACTGTTGCTTGCTTTATTCTTGTTATTTTCTAATCAGCCGCGTATTAAAATGAATATAATTACTCAATAGCTACAGTCTAATCATGCTGCCGAGTTTAACGTTTGCGGGTCAGCGTTCTGGGAGTTCTGGCTGCAGCTTTGTAATAACATTATTATTTGTGGTGTCTGTCTGTCTGTACAATGGTCTAACTTAATAAGGCCAAAAGCAATGTATATGGTGCTCATAATGATGCATCTTTTCTCTCTCATTCACTTGGGGACAAGGACTTTAGTATAGTTATACCCACCTGTCAGGAGACTAGTAAAAACTCTTCCCCTCTGTTTTTTTGGTCTAAGGGCCACGTTGTCTTATTATTCCTCTTCAAGGAACCACAATAAGATGTAAGCTGCGAAATTGCACATAATTTACTTCAGGTAAGATATAAAGTGATATTTCAGGCCAGTGATATTGAAGCAAAGATATCACAGTATACAGTTTCACCATATGATTTTTCTTCTACAGCATGTGGGCTTGGCACTTGGAGCTGGCTTTGGTCCAGTGTGGGCAACTGTTGGTGCTGGGGGTGATAGGGCTTGCTAGAAGGAGGCTGTGCAGGGATGAATGAGGGAGGGGTTAGCTGGGCTTTAATGGTAGCTCTGAGAGCACCATTCAAGCTATCAATAGAGATGGGTCGTGTCCGGGCTTGCTCCTTGAGCTAGTATTGGTGGCCCACAACGGCGGGGTGGCGCTGGAGGGGCAGAGGAGGAAGTACATTTCCTCATTCATAGTGCTGAGGTGAAAGGAGGCACAGTGCTGGAGGAATTACCTACTGGAAAGGTAATAGGCTTTTTTTATTTCGCATGAAAAATCCCTTTTAAAGGGCTGTTCCAGCCAGCATGGTCCTTTTCAAAGGCCACCCCAGCTCTGACACCCTTCCCTGGCTCTGAAGCCGGGTGGGCACGGCCACATAAATAAAGTCTTACCTGGCCTGATATCCACGGCGAGATGTGCTGGGCGCCTCCATCTTGCCTTCCCCTCCTAGTGCCTCCAAACTGCGCGGTTCATGTGCTGTGTGCGCTTCCATCCACTCACTGAATATCAGTCCAGGTAAGACTTTTTTATTTATGTAACCCCATGCAATGCTTCAGCACTAAGGAAGGGTGTCGGGGGCAGGGGGATTTGAAAAGCACCATACTGGCTGGAATTGCTGGCCCATTAACATGTATATGCTTTTATATATAGTCAAAGGTTAGCAGTGGTGAGGCAGGAAGAAGTGAGGCAGTTAGAGGTAGGTGGTTGGGTAGTAGAGGTGAGGTGAGCAAAGGTAAGGCAAGGATAGGTGATATGGGAAGAGGTAATGTGGACATGGGTAGGCTGTGTTGGGGCAGGAAGAGGTGAGGATAGGTGGATAAAGGTAAGCAGCGGTGAGGTAAGGGGAGGTTTGGTGGGCAAAGAAGTGACAGGAAAAAGGTGTGTTGGACAGGGGTGAGGTTAGCAGAAGTGGGGAGCGGAGAGCAGATATGCAGAGACCACACAGGACATTCAACACATAAATAATTGTTGTTACAGGGTCAGGAGTGTCATTGGCACAAAGAGCCTCATTATCTGCACTAGTCCCCGCCTTTTCTCCTTGGTGACGCCATGTTCAACTCTGTCTCTGCAGACCAAAGGGGAATAAGAGATCTCCACAGTGGAGTCCCAGAGTGTAATTCATTTATATGATTATAACCCTGTCTCGTGCTATTCAGAACTATTGCAATGAACAGACATGTATTGTTTAATGAAGTGAACATATGATTTATGAATCTGTTTTTTATAGATACATCTTGAATATGTTCTTTTTTTCCCCAGGTGATCTCTAACCTAACCCGGGCACTGGAGAAGCACAAAGAGAAGATTGAACTCATGCGAAGTTTTACCCACTGGCGACTTCAGCAGATAGAAGCCAAACAAGAGGTACAAATGGGGGCATGTGATTCGTATACCGTGCGCCATGTGACTGTACAGCAGCAGATTCTGTTACAAAAAGTAACTGTTTGGAATTACGAGATGGTCTTAATCGTTGTTTATCAACCTGCGGTATGCATACCACAGGGGGTACGTGCGGCAACAGGTGGGGTCTGATTTATTATTTTACCTGTTTTTGCTATGAGGCCCTCCTTATTTTGGTAACATTTATAAATGCCCCTCCTTGGTGGTACTTTGTTGGACTTTCTTTTCGCTAGGGGGTAAGTGGAAGTCCAGTCTGAGGGTCCAGTCAAGGACCTGCTGGGTGGGGATTCCTGACCTCAATGTGGATTTACCACCACCCAAAGACTAGAGTAAACTGACTGGTACCGGAAGCTTCCCCCTGCACAAAGTAAAAGGAGCTGTTCATATATTTAGCCGGACCGGCTTTATTGTGAGGCTAGACCTCAGCAACTACATGCTTTTCAGAGATCAGACTAGAAGGGATGAGCAAAGTATAAGATAAAGTATTATGTGTTGATTTTATGATGAGGGAGCTAAAAACTCTGCTACCCACGGTGAATCCTGATTTGCTGTTTTGTGAGACCCTTGGGATTGCCCTAAAAACTCACCTTTTCCAGGGCACTCACAGCTTTTTCACAGCGGCATCCCTAGCTTCCCTTTAGCTGAGACATACTCAAGCCCCCAGACATTCGGATAGGCTGGCGACAGGTGTGTGCCTCAGACTAGAGCTGGGAATGCAGCCACGGGGCTTGTCAAGTTAGCCGGCTCATTTGAGATCAGCCAATTGGTCACAGAGCTTTCTGCATTCACAAAAAAGGGTATCACCGATCAGGTTGCCCCCTCTAGACACGAGCAGCAGTCCCCCACCCCCCTGCAGGGTGTGGGATTGCTTTAAAGTGGAGCAAAACCCAGGATTTTGCCTATCCCCGATTGGAGTGCCCCACTGTGTGAAACCCCCCCCAGGTCGCGGAAACCAACTCGCCTCTTTCCGGTCCTACGGCGCATGCTCACCCAATCGGTGCGCTCTGATCCGCTGACGTCACGTCTGAGGTGAGCTGCTCGAAGCGTGCTGACGAACGCATCCACCGTTACCCTCTAACAGGGAGCGGGAACGCGCAGGCCATTCACAAATGCCTGGCCCGGGCACGCGCCCTGCTAGAGGGATAGTGGGTATGCGGCCGCGGCTTGCGCATGCGCCATTGGACCAGGAAAGAAGGTAAGTGTATGGGCGACTTGAGGGGATTTAACACAGCGGGACATCACGATTTTGGATCCGGGGGGAGGGAATCGATCGGCCCGAGAATCTTATAGATTCCCGGGCCATTGGCTGTGGGTTTTGGTCCACTTTAACGTGTAATTTGCAGTTAACTATGCTTTTTCTATTTTAGTATTTTTATAACCATCATTCTGGATTGTAGGAAATGGTTACTAACAAGAAAATATTTGGTATATGCAAATGTAGGGCTACGCATGTAGCTTGGCTGATAGGCATTACAGAAGCGTTTTGCTGAAGAATATCTGGAGAACGTGGCACTCGGCTATTGAAACCAACTGGAAGGATAAAGTGGAGCAGGCCTGCCGCACCCGGGCTGAGGAAGTGTGTATCACTATGTCCAATGACTATGAAGCAAGGCTTGTACAGGTAACTAATCCTAGCAGAAAATATGTGTATGAAGTCACATTGAATCATGGCTGTATTATAAAATGTTACGACAATCAATCACGTATAGTGCATAGTAAATACACGCTAAGTTTCATTAAACTGCAGTAATTAAAACAAAAAAACCCTCATCCCTCACGCGTTCTTACTTCCTGAAAAAGAAATCTTGAAACACATGTCTACTAGTGGAGGGTGTGTAAAATGAAAGCTAATCCTTGGCATTGCACGCTCAGCAGCTTCTGGGTGCCTTGGATAGCTCAGAGATGTAAAGTGCTGATTTGCATAGCTCTGCCCACTGCAAGGAGTGATGGGTAATTCTAATATTCCAAGTGCTGGGCGCTGTGTAAATACTTTCCTGTCTAGAAAACCTCCTCTTTTTTCTTTACCTTTGAGTAGAGTGTTGTCTTTTTAGCCCCCTATATTAAAGTGGACCAAAACCTCTGGATTTTGACTGTCCTGGGTTTTGGTCCTTGCCCCGCTGAGTGAAACCCCCCAGGTCACCTGAACAAACCCACTTCTTCCCGGTCCTACGACGCATGTGCGACCGCTTGTCCAATCAGCATGCTCGTATCCGCTCGAGCCCTTATGTCCAGGAGCTCGTCTAATACAAGCAGATCCGAGCACGCTGACGGCCGCATCCCCCCGCTACCCTCTAACATGTATCGTGCCCACGCTGGCCATTCACAAATGCCTCGCGGAGCGATAGCGGGGATACAGCCGCTGCGTGTACATGCGCCATTGTACAGGGAAAGAAGGTGAGTTTATGGGCGACCTGGGAGGTTTCACACAGCGGGGGGAAGAAATCAATCAGCTCAGGAATCTTATAGGGCCGATCTCCGTGGGTTTTGTCCAATTTAAGCCTAACATGGGTCTCTCCACATGGCAGCTTGCAACTCTGTTTTACTTCCTGAAGACATAAGAGTAACAAACAAGGTAGAGCAAAAGGTTGTGGGTGTAAGTACCAACCATGCAGGAGGAAGCCTCATTGAAACTAGAAGGACAAGATGGCTTTCCTTGTGGGTTTTGAGATGTTAAGACACATACGATGCTTTAAGCTTCCCAGTAGGCAATATCCAAATCCACCACCAAAGAGAAGGCTGCATGAAAGTAAATACACAGGGGTCACTCCACAGTGCAAACCTTAAGTATAAAAAGGCTAGATTGGACTTTGCTAGGAAACAACTAAGAAGCCAGCACAGTTCTGGACAGATGAAACCAAGATCAACCTCTCCCGGAATGATGGATATAAAGTATGGTGAAGGTGTGGTACAGCTCATGATCCAAAGCATAGCACATCATCTATAAAACATGGTGGAGGCAGTGTGATGGCTTGGGCATGCATTGCTGCCAGTGGCACCGGGTCACTAATGTTTATTGAGGATGTAACACAGGACATTAATTTGTCCAATTACTTTTGAACCCCTGAAATAAAGGGATTGTTTAATTCCTCAGATTTTTATGCAATCTTTTTGTTTAACACACTAAATTAAAGCTGAAATTCAACTGCATCTGAATTGTTTTGTTCCAAATTCATTGTGGTAATGTACAGAACCAAATTGAGAAAAATGTTGTCTCTGTCCAAATATTTATGGACCTAACTGTAGATATGTATTTGCAGCACACTAATAATATTGCAGCTGACCATGTTCTGCTTCACCCATCTTAGCTAAATGAGGCCCTGGAAGAAGCACGAGCCGAAGTACAGAGACTTCATGTGGACAGAGGACAATATGAGGAATCCATGAAGAAGGCTTTTATGCGTGGAGTCTGCGCATTGAACATGGAGGCAATGTCAATGTTTCAAGGGAGAGAACTCCACACTGATCATGGTTTGTTATTTTTTTTTTATTATTATATTAGTTGTATACATAAATTGTTTTGTTTTGAATAACCTACATATGGGCTGCGTTCAGACCTAGCGATTGCGCAGTGATCGCGCTTTCAGGGCTAGCGCCCCACAATTGCTGGTTTTCAGGGAGTGGGGGGCATTTGTGATAGCGATTTTCACTCAATAGATCGGAATTGTTATCGCAGCGTCCTTTAAAACGCTGCAGGTAAGGCTTCTTGGCAGCAATTGTGATTGCTCAGCAAACGCAATTGCCTGGTCTGAAAGGAGCCATAGAAATATATTTTCTTATAAGTGATTAATATCTATGACTGTAAGTGGTCTGTATATCCATTTGTTGCCAATTGGTGAAATGCTGATGTATTCAGTGAGACTGATGACATATTTCACTATATATATCATACATTGTGGGGCCCCTTTTTTTTTAGCTGCATTCTTTTCATTAACCATCATGCGCTGTCCCCAGCTGAAGGAAAAGGAAGGAGCACACCACTTCACCAACATAGGTGATCCCTCTAGATTCTACCTCAATGGTTAAGGTGGACCAAAATCCAGGATTTAGACTATCCTGGGTTTTGGTCCTTGCCCCCCGGGAAACACTGACCGGGGATGCCCCGCTGTGTGAAACCCCTCAGGTCATCCGATCTCACAGTTCTCCGGTCCTATGGCGCATGCACAGCCCTCTCGTCCAATCTTGCCTGACGCAGACATGCACCCTGCTAGAGGGATAGCAGGGATGTGGTCGCTGCTCACGCTTGCACTGCTGGACCGGCGACCTGGGGGGGTTTCACACAGCAGGGCATCCCGATGCTGGATGCCCAGGGGGGAAGGAAATCCAACGTACCTGTAATTTTATACATTTTAGGGCCGTTTGGACTTGGGTTTTGGTCCTCTTTAAAGGGGCAGTCCTGTCAGACTGTCTATTTTGAACCCTGCTCCCCCCTTCTCTAGAGCTAGTGTGTGGGGGGATTACAAAAAATAAAAACACTTACCTGAGTAGCATTCAGGTTGTTCAGACGCCACCGTTTTCCCTCCAGTCGCTCGCACCGCCATAGATTGCGTTCTGAGTGACACTGTTGGGATTCCCCCAAGGAATCATTGTGACTGAATGAAAAGTCAAATATGACTTTTGGTCTAGTTAAATTTTAACATTAACCTATAATACTAATTTTCCGTAAAAATATTTGGACCTGAAACAAAATCTCCTTGCAATGCTAATGACATATCTCCCTGTTGGCCACTAGGTGGCATTGTGACACTGATGCCATCATTAATTATACTTTTCTCTCTGATGTAGCGCACCATGAAGACAGAAATTTATATTGAGGCAGATTAATGTTCAGGCCGTGGCACCCAAATCTTTTTACTGTATACACTCTTCCATGTTCCACAAAACTGTTTCCTCCAGCTCAAATGAAAATGAAATGTGTTGTATGAATATTTCTGGCACAACAGTTTAATGGGGACTGCATGTCTTAGAATACTGGTACACTATGTTGTCATTAGCATTGCTTAGACCCAGCATAATCATTCAAATCTAAAAAAAAAAAAAAAAAAAAAAAAAATGATTTAACTTTAAATACGTGGCCACACACAAGTTTGTAAATGTATCTGACACAAGTCCTGGATTAGCATAATGAGCAGTGATGGGCGAACCCAAACCGCAAAAATCTGTGTTCAAGTTCGGCGTCCGGACCGAACATGGAAAAGCTGGTTGATGGGACGAGCGGCCCATCCACCCCCTTCACATAAGGGTGCAGCTGCAGGAAGCGCTGCTGTAACTTACCTCAGCATTGCGATCCTCTTCCTGTCAGAGGTGGCTTCCTTTTAAAGAGAAACTTCGGGGGCCGTTCGAATTCCACTTCTTGGGACATTCTGAATTGGGATGCCCAGCTGTGTAGAACCCCCCGGAACACTCCCCTCCTCCCAGAGCCCTCTCTGCATTGCAGGCGCATCCCCACTCACCTACACCCCTCCACCGCCACATGTGTGCTGCCCTTTCTGAATGGGCGGTGTGGGCACACCTTGGCTACAAGGGGAGCCGGGGATGCAGCTGGCGGCACACTTGGCTCCCTTCGGTAGCTCTCGGCTAAGCAGAGCCAAATAAAATAGTGCGCTGATTGGCCAAGCGCTGTGCTGCGCTGATAATCAGCAAACCATGGGAGCGAAAGACAGGTGAGTGTATGGGGCGACATGGGGATACACACAGAGGCATCCCCCCCAAGAGAAACAACACACGGGAAAGTGAAATTCCTTTGTGGTGTTCCTCTTTTAAATCTTTCCCTGCCAGTGCTACAGAAAGATGACCGCTGGTTCCCACAAGGACACTTCTAGTGCCAGCACTGCCGCTGACAGGAAGGTGATTGTGGGGCTGATGGAAGTTACAGCAGCGCTTCCTGCTGAACACTCTGTGTCCCAGTGGTGACTGGGTTCGGGTCCCCAAACATTTATTCAAAGTTCACCGATCTTTGGGGGGTTTGCTCATCCCTAATAATAAGGATTTGATTACACAAAGACAATATTCCAAGTATGTCTCACACCGTGCTTTGGAAGTATTCATTACACGTGGGTTATGGTCCAGCAGAGGGCGAACTTCTGCAGAGATGACTAGAAAAAAGAAGCCCCTCCCGGTCCATAAATACCTGGGACCTCCCACACATTCCCAGATAAGTCTCTGCAGACGGCGAAGCAAGTCAAGAAGATGGCTGTCTATCTTTCCCTTGCAGGTAAGCCGGGTTTACACCCGGCCAATTGTCCCTATTTCTGCCCGGACTTTAGTTCTTAGTCCCTATGCCTCCCAGCCTTGGCTGTGAGTCCGGGTGAGGGTAGGTTAAACCTTAGAGGTGTACTGTATAGGAGCTCTGCTCCTCCGTGAGACCCCTTCCAAGGGGTAGGCGGCCGCCAGGTTCGTGGTCCTGGTATGGGATGCCCTGTCCGTTTTATTTTCCCTGCGCTACATTAGGTAGTTTGGGACCCCCCCCCTCCGTTACTCCTCGTCCTGGATTATGGGGGGGGGACCTGTACCTCCATTTTGCAACCTATTGTGGTTCTTACGCAGGCCAGCGTGTGTGTGATTGAGTGCGTGTTTGGGAATGATTGTGCGCACTTAGTTTCATTTTGCCAGGCCCGCACGGCTGTTGCTCTCAGCGGCGGCAGGCTGGCTCCCTAAAGAACGGGCCGGCTCCGCAGCATGGCTGGGAGCGCTGCCATTCCTTCTCTTCACGTTTCAGTCAGAAGAGGGGGCGGGCCGGCGCCCTTTGCGGTCCTCAGCCAATGGCGGGGTACCGCTTTCTCTGGCCATGGTTGGGACGGGGCGGGGCCACGCACGACGCGCAATCCGCTCTCCTCCTTCTCTCTGCTGCTTGATGGACGCCATTTCCTCCAGTTCTCTGTGAGTGCCCTGCGGGGCCTGTTCGTTTTATTTGTAGTTGACATGTGTTGACAATATATATATGTTTATATATTTATCAGGAATGAATGCTTATATATGTATATAGCGCTTGGTGTGATTCTTATGGTACCTTATATTGTGTCTTTCAGGGGGAATACCTTACCTTAGATAAAAGGGGGTTCTCCTGGTCCTTAGGTCCCTCGCTCAATTGGGGTCTCTTCCTTGTCATTCACAAATCCTCCCACTAACTGACATTAAGGGGCATCCCGGGTAGCTTATTAGCGTAATTCCCACTGGTCATTGCGACTACCATAAAAAATCACCTTATGGAGGCTTCCCAGGATACCGGGCTCGGGATCCCTTTGGGGCAACCCTGGCAGTGTGTGGTTTGTGGGGTATCCCTTGCGGGGGATAATGTGCTTATTTGCGTACCAGGTGCACAGCAGGCCATTGCGCGGCAATCCGGACCCCTGGCGTCTGGATCAGCGCCGCTGGCCTCATCACCTTAGCTCTGCGGCCAGGAAGGCCCCAGCTAAGAGATGACATTTGGCGCCGATTGATTATGATGATTATGACTCGTTTACTTGGTCTGATTATTCCCCGCTTGAAGAAGGGGAATTGTTTTCAGACTCTGAAGGCTCTGATGATCAGCAGTTCTTTGATGCTGATGCTGGGCAGGAGCATGGGGATACTGTGGATACCCCCAGACTTCTGGCCCATATTCTTGAGGTTCTTGCTATTTCCCCTCCTGCGGAGGCCCCTCCGCAGAAGGGTGAATTTTTTGGGGCCACTAAGGCTCGCCTTGAGCATTTTGACAAATTGATTCTTAAGGAATGGGAAAAGCCCAGGCGGCTTCCCGGTATTCTGCAGGGGTGGGATAGGATTATCCTTTTCCTGTGGACACGGTGAAACTCTGGTCGACGTTCCGGTTCTGGGTTTGTCCAACACATCGGTGGTGCACTCACCAGACTCCACTACGCTGAAGGATAGTGAGTACCGACGTCTTGATCAAATGGCGTCACATGCCTTTGCCTGTGTGGGTTCGGCCTTGCGTCCTGTTTGTGCTTCGGCTCTTACGACCGTGGCTACCAGATCTGTAATTAGGGGCCTGTTGAATGGTCCCCATCTTAACCCTGCTAGTTATGAGTTTGAAGCACTTTCGCGGTGTGATTTGTTCATGACCTTTGTCTTATCAGCCTTGGACGATACAATATGTATGTGTAGTAGAACCTTGGCTTTGCTTGTTGCTATTCGCCGATCGGTTGGTTGCGCCAATGGGAGGCTGACATTGCGGCTAAGATGGCGCTTACAGGGCTACCCTTTTTGGGTATGCGCCTGTTTGGGGATAAATTGGACTCGGTGGCGAAAGGAGGGAAGTTGCCACTATGCAAAAAGCAGCGCCGGCCCTTTCGGGGAGCAGGCTCCCTTATCCTTCCTTTCGAGGCTTTCGAGCAAGCAGGGGAGTTGCTTGCTCTGCGTTCAGAGGTGATCCTTGGGGTAGGGGCAGAGGACGTGTCTGTCCCGGGACTGCCTGGGGTACCAAACCCAAGGCTGCTGCCAAACCCTCTCAGCTATGAGGGGGCACCCTCATCCTCACGGGTGGGGGGATGGCTACGGCTCTTTGCCCAGGTCTGGGCCTGGGAGGTCACAGACAACTGGATCCTGGAAGTGGTCTCTTCCGGGTACAAGCTGGAGTTCGAGTTCCGGTCTCCTCGCAGATTCCTCAGGTCTCGGTTTCCTTCGGACCCCCGGGCCGCGCAGGGGTTTTTATTGGCAGTAACAACCTTCTGCACATGGGGGTCATCTGCCCGGTGCCCTCCTCAGAGAGAGGCCGGGGCTATTACTCCAACCTTTTTTACAGTGCCCAAAAAGGATGGCTCAATAAGACCCATTCTGTATCTAAAGATTCTCAACAGGTTTATCAGAACCAAGAAACTTCGCATGGAGACTCTGTGCTCGGCCATCAACTCCCTTCGTCCAGGGGAATTTATGACGTCCATAGACATCAAGGACGCTTACCTTCATGTGCTGATCTTCCCGGGACACCATCGGTTTCTCAGATTTGTGGTGGGAGATCAGCACTATCAGTTTGTGGCTCTTCCTTTTGGGCTGACCTCGGCACCAAGGGTGTTCACCAAGGTGTTGGCGGGTATAATGGCCCTTCTCAGAGCCCAGGGCATTCGCATTGTGGCGTATTGTGCCGTATCTGGACGACCTTCTCATCACGGCATCCTCTCTCGGTCAAGCCAGGTTGGTGGTGTCAGCGCTGGAGAGGTTCGGTTGGGTGATCAACTATGCCAAGTCTTCTCTCTCCCCGTCAAGGGAGGTTTCCTTTCTGGGCAAGAATCTGGATACCATTCAGACCAGGGTGTTCCTACCTCCGTCGAAGGTGGAGATGGTTCAAGATCTGATACGTCTTCTTCTTTCCATCCCTCGCCCGTACTTCCGGCAAGGGATGAGGCTGGTGGGATTGATGGTGGCCTGTTTCGAGGCGGTTCCCTTTGCTCAGTTTCTTATGAGGCCTCTTCAACTCCATCTGTTATCGGCTTGGGACAAATGCCTTCTGTCCTTGGATCAGTCATTTGCGATGTCTCCCCTGGTCCGGCAGTCTCTTCAGTGGTGGCTGGAACCGAGGAATTTGCTGAGGGGCAGATCTTTTCTGGCCCCTTGTTGGCAGACGGTCACCATGGACGCCAGCCTGTCAGGCTGGGGGGGGTTTCTGGAAGGAACATCAGTTCCAGGGGCTGTGGGGTCCTCAGGAGGCGCACATCCCCATCATCGTCCTGGAGCTGAGGGCAATTCGGTTGGTGTTGTCGCACCTGACGCATCATCTCCAAGGCTTACCGGTTCAGGTTCGATCAGACAATCGGACTGCGGTTGCTTACATCAATCACCAAGGAGGGACTCACAGCAGGAGTGCCCTCAGGGAAGTGTCTCTGATTCTTGCATGGGCCGAGAGCAATGTTCCATGCATCTCGGTGGTGTACATTTCAGGGGTAGAGAACCTGGAAGCGGACTTTCTGAGCAGGGGGTCCTCTCGCCGAGGGGAATGGTCCCTCAACTACGAGGTATTTCTATCCATTTGTCACAAGTGGGGGTTCCCGGAGGTGGATCTCTTTACCTCTCGTCACAACCACAAGCTCCCTGCTTTTGTGTCTCTGTCCCAGGATCCTCTGGCTCTGGCAGTGGATGCCATGTCCCTTGCCTGGCGGGATCTGGGTCTCCTGTATCTGTTTCTCCCCTTCTCCATGGTAGGCAGGGTGGTGCGCAGACTGGTTCAAGAGGGGGTGCCAGCAATCTTGGTGGCCCCAAGGTGGCCAAGACAGGTGTGGTTCGCAGAAATAGTCCGGCTGGCGGACGATCAATTCAGGCTGCCTCTGGTTTTGGATCTGATCGCACAAGGTCAGCTTTGTTACCCCAATTTACAAACGCTGGCTTTGACGGCGTGGCTGCTGAAACCTTCATCTTAAAGGAAAAGGGTTTGTCTGAAGCTGTTGTCCAGACTCTTGTCAGGGCTAGGAAGAAATCTTCCTCTAATATCTACTACAGGACCTGGCGGGCCTACATTGATTGGTGTGAGGCTAGGGCCTTTCATTGTCGGGTGTTTTCCATTCCTTGGTTTTTGGAGTTTCTTCAGCATGGTCTGGACATGGGTTTTCAGCTTAGCACTCTTAAGGGGCATGTGTCCGCTCTGGCGGTTTTCTTTCAGAGATCTTCCACTTTTCATCCTTTGGTTAAGACCTTTTTTTCAGGGGGTCACTCATGTGCGCCCTCCTCGCAAACCCATGTTACCTGTTTGGGATTTAAATTTGGTGTTGTCTGCCCTTCAGGGTCCTCCTTTTGAACCAGTGCAGGATTCTGCACTATCCATTTTCACCTTAAAAGTTGCCTTTTTGGTGGCTATCACCTCTGTTCGACGTGTTTCTGAGTTGGCGGCTCTGTCCATTCAGGCCCCTTACTTTGAGAGACATCAGGACAAGGTGGTTTTCCGCTTTAAACCAGACTTCTTGCCCAAGGTTGTCTCTGCCTTTCATCTCAATCAGGACATTGTGCTTCCTTCATTGTGTCCTAAACCTAGCAATGACAAGGAGAGGGCCTTGCACTCTCTGGACGTTGTTAGAGGTGTAAGGTACTATCTGATGGCTACTTCACCATTCCGGAAGACGGACGCATTATTCCAAGTGTGACATACACTCCGCTTCAACTCTTCATGACATTTGGGTTATTCTCCAGTAGAGGGCGAACTTCTGCAGAGATGAATGCAAAAAAAGGAGCTCCTCCCAGTCCATAAATACCTGGGACCTCCCACCAATTCTCCAGTTTCTTCTCTGCAGGAAGGCGAGCAAGACGGAAGATGAGGACTTCTCTTACTTGCAGGTAAGCCGGGCTCGCGCCCGGCCATTTTTTGTCCCTGTTGCTGCCAGGACCTTTCCTAATTTATCCCTATTGAGCCTCCCAGCCTTGGCTGCGGGTCCTGGTGAGGGTAGGTAGCACCTTATGGGTGTGCAAGGAGCTGTGCTCCACCGTGAGACCCCATTACAAGGGGTAGGCGGTTGCCCGGGTTTGGTGTTCCCGGTGTGGGATGCCCTGTCACTTTCATTCCTATGGCCAGATTCTGGCTGGGATTCCCCCCTTCTGGGTCCCTTAACTTCCCTCTGTGGGGGGGGGTGGCTGGCTGGCCTGCCTTTATACTCAGTCTTATGTGTGTGTGTGACAGTGTGTGTGTGTGTGTGTGAGTGTTTTCACTGGTGTGGTGCTGACAGGTGTTTGCCTTGTACATGGGGCCGTATCTGTACTGGCCTCCTTCATTCAGCCTGGGGAGCTTCTCCCCCTCAGGCCTTGTTCGGGGGAGAAGCGATGCTGCGACCGCGTTGCTGGGAGGGGGGCGTGGCCTGGCGAGCACGCATTCTGCGCTGGCCCGCCCCCCTTCTCTTCCTCCTCTTGTCATGAGGCTCTTCTCCGGGGGCCATCTTGGTGCTGCTGTGGCTGATCCGGCGTGCCCCTGGCCGGTAAGGGCCTGTTGGCCACTTCCTTAGATTATGCGGGGGGCCCTCTCTAGCAGGGGGGCCTCCTTTTTTCTCGCATGTGTGTATATAGGTATTATATGGTGATATGTGTAATATATATTTATATATTTTGAGGCGATTGTGACTTATGATGACTTAATTGTGTGTTACAGATTGCATCTTGTGTGTGCATGATAAGGGGTTCCTCCTGGTCCTGGGGTCCCTAGTCTTAAAATAGATCACCACAAATCCTCCCACTGGGACTTTTAAGGGGCATCCCGGGTTGCTTATTGCTTAAATTCCCTGCGGTCTTGCGACTGACCTCAAGAATCACCATATGGAAGCTCCGCAGGATACCGGGCTCGGGCTCCCTCTGGGACAATCCCGGCCATGTGTGGGTTGTGGGGCATCCCTTACGGGTGAGAATGTGCTTATTTGTATACCATGTGCACAAAAGGCCATATCGCGGCAGTCGGGTGCCCAGCCTTCTGGGTCTGCGCCCCCCGCTTCATCGCCTTCCCCTCCCCGCCTTATCCGTACCCCAAGTGACATTGGTGCCAGCGGGGAGTCGCATTCCGATGTTTGTGCTAGGTTGGCCAGCATCGAGAAATTTATGGTTAGCGCAGTGGGCAAGAAGGCCCAGGCTAAAAAGAGACATTTGTCGTCGGTCCAGGTGACTTGGGATATTGATGATGATTCGTTTGATATGTCAGATTATTCCCCGTTAGAGGAGGGGGAATTGTATGAGGAGTCAGAGGCTGACGATGTACGGTTTGGCGGGGCTGATGTTGGGCAGGCGCTGGGGGATGCTGTTGACACGGCCACTGTTTTGTCACATCTCTTGGAGGTTTTGGATATTTCCTGAGGCGCCCCCTCTCAAGAAGGGGGAATTTTTTGGAGCCCACAAGCCTCGTTTGGAGTTCCCTACCCAGGGTCATTTTGATGCACTGATCCTTAGGGAATGGGAGAAACCTAGTCAGCTTCCGCGTGTTCCTCAGGGATGGGATAAGAAGTATCCTTTCCCGGTGGAAGCGGTTAAGCGCTGGGCTTCTCCTCCCGAGGTCGATGCGCCAGTTTTGGGGTTGACCAACTCCTCCGTGCTTCACACCCCAGACGCCACTTCCCCAAAGGATGGTGAGGATAGGCGCCTTGATCAGATGGCATGCCATGCCTTTGTGCCTTTGCCAGTGTTGGTTCGGCCTTGCGGCCTGTTTGTGCATCTGCGCTAGTGTCGGTGGGTGCTAGGTCTCTGATTAGGGACTGGTTAAATGACGCTCACCTTGATCCGGCCAGCGCTGAGCTCACTACGCTTAAAAGGTTTGAATTGTTCATGGATTTTGTCTTGACTGCTATGGAAGACACTATTGTTATGTGTAGTAGGACTTCAGCCTTATTGGTGGCCATGCGCCGATCGGTATGGCTCCGTCAGTGGACGGCGGACTTTGCGGCCAAGAAATCGCTCACAGCTCTTCCCTTCTTGGGAACGCGGCTGTTTGGAGATAAGTTGGATGCTGTGGCAAAGGGAGGTAAGTTACCTCAGTGGAAGAAACTGCGCCGTCCTTTTCGGGGGGCAGGCTCTTTCAATCCTTCCTTTCGAGGTAACAAAGCTGGCAGAGGTTTGGCCTTCTCGGGTGTCAGAGGCTCTTCCTGGAACAGGACCAGAGGTCGGGCCCGTCCCGCTTCTGCCTGGGGTTCCAAGTCCAAGCCTGCGGGTAAACCAGCTCAGCAATGAAGGGGCGCCCTCACCCGTACGGGTGGGGGGGCGGCTGCGGCTCTTCTTCCAGGTCTGGGCCCGGGAGGTCACAGACCATTGGATCTTGGAAGTGGTCTCCTCCGGGTACTGGAGTTCGAGTACTGGCCTCCTCCAAGATTTTTAAGGTCTCTGTTGCCCTTGGACCCTCAGGCTGCGCAGGGGCTCGTGTTAGCAGTAAAAAACCTTCTGGACATGGGAGTTGTATGCCCGGTGCCTCCGTCGGAGAGAGGCAGGGGTTTCTACTCCAATCATTTCACGGTCCCCAAGAAAGAAGGTTCTGTAAGACCCATTCTGGACCTCAAGGTCCTCAACAGATTCATCAGAACCAAGAAGTTCCGCATGGAGACTCTGCGCTCGGCCATCAATTCCCTTTGTCAAGGGGATTTCATGACATCCATAGACATCAAGGATGCATATTTGCATGTTCCAATTTTTCCAGCGCATCAGAGATTCCTCAGGTTCACGGTGGACGATCAACATTTTCAGTTTGTAGCCCTTCCCTTCGGGTTGACCTTGGCGCCGAGGGTCTTCACCAAGGTTCTGGCAGGCATAATGGCCCTATTCAGAGCTCAGGGAATTCGCATTGTGCCGTATCTGGACGACCTATTGATTTCAGCTTCTTCCCTCCGTCAGGCGGAGCTGGACACCCACCAGGTGGTGTCGACCCTGGAGAGGGTCGGGTGGGTGATCAACCGCCCCAAGTCCTCTCTCTCACCATCACGGGTGATTTCATTCCAAGGTATGAATCTGGATACAATTCAGGCCAGATTGTTTCTACCCCAGACCAAGGTGCAGGGGATTCAGGATCTGATCCGCCTTCTTCTGGCCAATCCTTGCCCCTCTATCCGGCAGGGGATGAAACTGGTGGGATTGATGGTGGCCTCCTTCGAGGTGGTCCCGTTTGCGCAGTTTCACATGAGATCTCTTCAACTTCATTTATTGACGCATTGGGACAGGTGTCCGCTGTCATTGGATCAACCGTTCAGGATGTCTCCCAGGGTTCGGCAGTCCCTTCGGTGGTGGCTGGAGTCGAGCAACCTGTTGAGGGGCAGATGCTTTCTGTGTCCTCGCTGGGAGACTGTTACCACGGATGCCAGCCTGTCGGGATGGGGAGGTTTCTGGAAAAGTCATCAGTTCAGCGGGGTGTGGGGTCCTCAGGAGGCTCAGAACCCCATCAATGTCTTAGAGATCAGAGCCATCCGGCTTGTCCTGTCACGACTGATGTCGCACTTACAGGGTCTTCCGGTTCAGCCTACATCAATCACCAAGGAGGGACTCGCAGCAGGAGTGCCCTCAGGGAAGTCTCTCTGATCCTGCACTGGGTGGAGAGCAATGTTCCTTGTATTTCGGCAATCTACATTCCGGGAGTGGAGAACACGGAGGCGGACTCCCTGAGCAGGGGTTCCTCTCGCCAAGGAGAGTGGTCTCTCAACCCCGGGGTTTTTCGGTCTCTTTGTCGCAAGTGGGGGACTCCGGAGGTGGATCTCTTTGCCTCACGGCACAATCACAAACTCCCGGCCTTTGTGTCTCTATCTCAGGATCCTCTAGCTCTGGCAGTGGATGCCTTGTCCCTTGCTTGGAAGGATCTGGGGTTTCTGTACCTGTTTCCTCCCTTCTCCATGCTGGGCAAGGTAGTTTGCAAACTGGCTCTGGAAGGGGCACCAGCAATTCTGGTGGCTCCAAGGTGGCCAAGAAGGGTTTGGTACGCAGACGTAGTAAGGCTGACAGTAGATCAGTACTGGCTTCCCATGTTTCCAGATCTGTTATCTCAGGGTCAACTACTTTATCCCAATTTACCAATGCTGGCTTTGACAGCTTGGTTGCTGAAACCTTCATTCTGAAGGAGGAAGGTTTGTCTGAGGCTGTTGTTCAGACCTTGATTAGAGCTAGGAAGCGGTCCTCTTCTGGCGTTTACTATAGGACTTGGCGGTCCTATATTGACTGGTGTGAGGCTAGAGCCTTGCCTTGCAGGGTGTTTTCGATCCCTAGGATTTTGGAGTTTCTTCAGCACGGTCTGGATCTTTGGTTCCAGCTTAGTACCTTGAAAGGGCAGGTCTCTGCCCTGTCTGTTTTCTTCCAAAGATCTTTTGCCTTACACCCGCTGGTTAAGACTTTTTTCCAGGGGGTCACTCATGTTCGACCCCCTCGGAAGGCTATGGTTCCTGTTTGGGATTTGAATTTGGTTCTTTCGGCTCTCCTGGGTCCTCCTTTTGAGCCGTACAGGATATTGCTCTTTCTGTTTTCACTCAAAAGGTTGCCTTCTTGGTGGCTATTACCTCTGTTCGGCGTGGCTCTAAGTTGGCGGCTCTGTCGATTCAGGCCCCTTACTTTGAAAGACACCAGGACAAGGTGGTCTTTCGCTTTAAACCAGATTTCCTTCCTAAGGTGGTTTCTGCTTTCCATCTCAATCAGGATATTGTTCTCCCTTCCTTGTGTCCTAAGCCTAGCAATGACAAGGAGAGGGTTTTGCACAATCTTTCCGCAAGACGGATGCCTTTTTCGTGGTGCCCTGCGGGCCCAGGAAAGGTTTGGCACCTGCCAAGTCTACCATTAGCAAATGGATTTGTCAGGCCATTGTTTGGGCCTATTCTGCTAAGGGGAGGACTCCCCCTTTTAGGGTCACTGCGCATTCTACTCGTGCTGTTGGTGCGTCCTAGGCTTTTCAGCACCAGGCTTCTGTTGAACAAGTTTGTAAGGCTGCTACTTGGTCTTCCGTTCATACTTTTTCCAAGTTTTACGGGCTTCAGCGGATGTCGTTTTTGGCCGCAAGGTTCTGCAAGCTGCAGTGGTTTAAGTTGGTGCATTCTTTACTGTTTCTGGTTCCCACCCATGACGGACACTGCTATTGGATGTCCCAAATGTCGTGAAGAGTTGAAGCGGAGTGTATGTCACACTTGGAATAATACCGTTTTGTGAGTACTCGCCTTTAAAACAGATATTATAAGTGTGACATACACTCTGCTTCACCCACACTTTTTTGGTATTCCGGATCCTTTATATAGTGAACCATTGTTTCTTGGTTGTTAGTATTGTTATATTTGGCTCTTCCTGGTCCATGAAGAGTTGAAGCGGAGTGTATGTCACACTTATAATATCAGTTTTAAAGGTGAGTACTCACAAAACGGTATTTTTTTTGGTACCCTCTGGGCCCAAGAAGGGTTTGGCGCCCGTCAAGTCTACCATTAGTAAATGGATTCGTCAGGCCATTATTAGGGCCTGTTCTGCTAAGGGGAGGGATCCCCCTTTCCAGATCACTGCTCATTCTACTCGTGCTGTTGGGGCTTCCTGGGCGTTTCAGCACCAAGCCTCTGTTGAACAAGTTTGTAAGGCTGCTACTTGGTCTTCTGTTCATACTTTTTCCAAGTTTTATAAGGTTGATGTGCGGGCCTCAGCAGATGCTGTTTTTGGCCGCAAAGTTCTGCAAGCTGCAGTGGGTTAATTTGTGCACTATTGCCTGTTGGGATCCCCACACTGCTATTGGATGTCCCACGTGTAATGAATACTTCCGAAGCAGGGTGTGAGACATACTTGGAATAATACCTTTTTGTGATTACTCACCTGTAAAATGGGTATTATAAGTATGTCTCACACCCTGCTTCGTCCCACCCTGAGTTGTATCTTGGATCCTCTATATGGTGAAACTTTTTTCTCATAGATTTTATTGGCTCTTCCTGGTCCCCTTACTGCTTTCTTATACTGGGGAATGTGTGGGAGGTCCCAGGTGTTTATGGACCGGGAGGGGCTTCTGCAGAACTTCGCCCTCTGCTGGACCATAACCCACGTGTAATGAATACTTCCGAAGCAGGGTGTGAGACATACGTATAATACCCATTTTACAGGTGAGTAATCACAAAATGGTATTATTACTTTATTGAAGAAAAATTCAGCAAAGGTATGTATTATCCATATAGCAAAAGTATGGGAATCTTTTAGTTTTCTTTCCTCTGCAACTATTAATCCGCCATGTGCCCATTAGTCTATTCTGCCCTAAAGTGACAATCCAGGCTATTAAAAAAAAAAACCCTATTACTTCCTTTGTCATGTGAGTCCTGCATGTTGTAGGGCTACAGTTTAAAGTGGACCTTCACTCTGAATAAGAGCCTATCTTATATGTTTCCCCACCCTGTACATACAGATTGGCCACATTAAAAATCATCCTACCTGCATCTACTGCATTTTCGGAGTCTTTAAACATCCAAGATGGTGGCCCATGGATTCTCAGGCTGCCTGCAAGCAGGAAGTGCTTCTGAATGTGCTGCTCTGCATTCTGGGATTGCTGACCTTTTCCTGACCCTAGCTCTCTTCTGTGTGTGCAAAGCAGAGCTAAACACCGCCTCTTGCACTCCCCCAACCCCTCCTCTCCTCAGCATATGTTGCTTCTAAAGGCAAGATGGCGGCGCCCGTATACTGGAGTCCTGAACAGTGTTGCAGCCCAGCGGGGGAAAGAATAATATGTAAGCAACTAAAAACTTAAAATATCTTAATTTTAGATGCTGGGGAATAGTTTTTTAAGGGTTTGGGCTTTTCATTAAATGATGCAGAAGGTCCGGTTTAAGTGCTGTCGGCTCTGGGGGGGATAACAGTGATGGCAGTAGGTGAAGCCTGTGCATTTTCTTTGGATGTGGCACATTTATATAGTAATAGCACATCTTGTTTCTATAGCAGATGCTTTACCAGGAAGAGAAGACCTTGGACCCAGTCCTTCAGTGACATTTCAGCAACCGCCTTCCTCTGTTCCTTTGGTCTCCTTCCAGCATGATGTCCCTCTGCCTATCCATATTCCAGCTGGGCCAACAGAGCAAAGCGTGAGTTAAGTGGAATATAAATTGTCAGGTTTTTGATGTTCTGTCTTATTGTTTTCCTCTCCTGAAATGTAAAATAAATGTTTGTGTTAGGATTGTGCCCCTAAACATGGGGTTTACCTATCACAATGTCTAATATTCCTGTGGCTCTGTGTTGCTAATGTGTGAGTAGCTTTCCAGGCCTTGAGTAAAGCCCTTTATTATGGCTGTTGTCTACGTATCCCAGCCGCTCTCCACTGTAAAGAATTAGCTCAACAACAGCTCCCTCCCCCCCAAAGCGAAACCAGGATAAGACAGCGGTATCTGTTAATTTTGCCAGGACAGGGGCTTTAAATTGCAATTGTTGCACACACACAATCAGGTCTGAGCTTATTTTAAAGTGATATTTCAGGCAATGCCAATTGTTACATCATTGTGTTGGGCTACGTTTGGCTCTGTCCTAAACTGTTTTCCATTTTCAAAAATTGAAGAAGAAATGGCTGAGACATCGATGATTACAGTTTTACCTTAAGATTTTTCTACTGAAGCAAGTGGGTGCGGCCCTCAGAGCTGTAATGCTGCATAATAATGAGCATAATGTTAGCACTGGGAGTGAGAGCGCTTGCTAGGAGGAGGAAAGGAGGGAGGGGGTTAGCTGGGCTTCAATGGCAGCTCTGAGAGTTCAATCAATACAGAGAGGAGGTGGTCTGGACTAGCTCCTCAAGCTAGTATTGGTGGTCCACATCTGCAGGGTGGGCTGGAGGGGCAGATGAGGAAGTATATTCCCTTATTCAGGGCACAGCACTGGAGGACCACTTGGCAAGGTGAGCTGCGGATTATTAGTTTTAACCTTTTGCATGAAAAATCCTTTTAAGCCAATTTCCAGCCAAGGGTATTGTGTGTAATTCTGACAACTATTAACCCATTTGACCTAATATTAACACCACGAATGTAATATAATTGTGGCACATTTTATATATTTAAACCCCATCCCTATTGTTTTTAAGTAATGCAGAAAACATTGTGCAGGGGCCCGACATGATTTGGAGACTTAAAGAGGAACAACGCCTGGGATTTTCACGCTCCTAATTGTTCCTCTTCAGTGGGATTTGGGATGCCCCATTGTGTGAAATCCCACAGATTGCCTGGAAAATGTCTCTTTCCAGCACACAATCAATGCTGATGCTCCAGTCATAACTTCCTTAGCCGACCTGATGTCAGATGAGCTCGGAAAGCTGACTGGAACACCCACTACTGGCGGCAACCCCACTCCCCAGAAAAGCCTTGCGTGGGTGCACGCCTCAGTTAAGAGTATAGCGAGGACTAGGCCTGCACATGCGCCAAAGGATTGCCAGCGGCAGATGTAGAGTATACTGGGCGATCTTGTGGGGTTTAACAAAGAGCGGGAGCATCCTATATTGGGATGCCCCAGGGATGAAAACCGAGAGGCACCTTGGCGTGGTGGTGCAGCTTAAGCATACTTCTGCAGATGTGTGTGACCGAGCCTCTGTTTTTAACAAAGTTTAGAGACAGATTGTAGGTTGGTCAGCAAGCTAACAGGGTTGAGTGCTGTGGCTCTTGACTTTTGTATAAAATACTTGCACACATTTAGGCTTAAAAGGAAAAATTGGGGACAATTAAATATTATTTGGCTCTTATCTTCCTTTTAGCACTATTTTTAATTTGGATCTAATTGCTCCTAGCATGAGATTGCGGGGAGGGGGGCTTAAAAAATAAATCTAGTTTACAACAATGGTATCCTGTCAGAAACCCCAGGGATGAGGATATTGGCCTACCTGGAGTTTAGACTGCAAACCGGAAAATACTCCTCTGGTCTGACACCACCTACTGCCACTTTGATCACATAACATAAATTTAAAGCGTCACCCCGGCAGACCAGAAGCCATTACTGCAGCACATAGCTCCTATCATAGGAGTGGGCAAATGCTGGGACCAAAGTAACTACACTGGCCAGACATAAGCAGGACCGCAGACCCTAGGTCTGCCCTGGCGGCACAGAACCCCTTCACAGACAGGGGAGCCAGAGCGTGGATTTGGTGCTTTCAGAAGGACGTGACCATTGAGAGCTGGGGGTAGGGCTGCCTATGTTAGGGGTGGTGCATGTTGATGCTTGTGGGCAATGACCTGACCCTAAAAGAGTCTAGGGCAACAGGAACTTCCAATATGGCTCTGAACATAAGGCAAGGGGGACTAATGTGGCTTTTATGACCTATTTCATTAAAGTATAGAAGATGATTTTATTTCTTTCTCCTTTAGTTTAGGCCTCACTTTGGTCAATCAAGCCTGTCACAGTCAAAGGATGATGGGAGCACGCCCATAGTGATTTCCGCGACGCCATCTGGATCGAGTCTATTGTCCTCGCAGAAACTGGTAATGAGCGGTGTGAACATTGAATCATCTGTTTCACATGTGTTCTGTGTTCATGGCAAACAAATCTGACAAGTCAGCAGCATTTAGACATTAGGCAATTATTAGAATACTTTTATAAAACCTGTGGCAAATGCATCTGCTGTAGACCATTAAAATAGGGTAAAACCTATTAACCCCCCCACTGCCACCCTCCCCACTCCCGTACCTCGGGCGCTGTTGTTGGCTCGGTTTTCAAATAAAACCAGGTTTTTCCACCACAGAGGCCACGCCCCCGCTGCGGTTTTAAGATCGCCGGCTGGCTGGTCTCACAGGTGGCAGAGTGACAAGCGACACAGGTGGCGGGAGCGCACATAGCTCCAGGGAAGCCAGCACCGGTGATCGCAGCTGGGGTTTCACACAGAGGTGGGTTCTGCTGTAGCCGGCACTGGGATCCAGGGGCATAGCTAGGGGGAGATCAGGGGGTGCACTTGCCCTGGGTGCTGCAGGTCAGGGGGGGCCTAAGCACAAGTGGGGGGGTCCATTTTGAATCTTTGCCCCAGGTGCCAGAAAGCTTAGCTACTCCTCTGCTGGTATCTTTTAGATTCCAGGGCCTGGTTGTGTGGGTTTTGTTCTGCTTTAAATGCTTCATTAAAGAAAAAACATTTTCACTGTGTGAAACCTCCTGGGTCGCCCTTTCTGGACGCCTGTCGCTGCCTGTCCACACCTGGAGGTTAGCGGGACGGATGCCCTCTGGTCCGAGCAGAATGAAACCGAGCGTGCTGATTGGCTGAGCACCCCGCGTCTGTGCTGTGGGATTGGTGAAAAGGTGAGTTACCTTGCCCATCCGTGTAGATACAGCTGGGCAGCCCAAATCCTCTTTAAAGTGGACCAAAACCCAGGATTTTGACTATCCTGGGTTTTGGTCCTTTCCCCAAGGGCACCCCGATCCGTGGTGCCCCACTGTGTGAAACCCTCCCAGATAGCCGCAGCCAACTCACCTCTTCCTGGTCGCACGGCGCGTCTAAGAGCAGCGGCTCTGGCGGCTGCATCCTTCGCTTCTCTTTTGTGAAAGGCCGGCGCGGGCATGCTCCCTGTTAGACGGAGGAGGAGGATGCGGCTGTCAGAGCCGCTGCTCTTAGACGCGCCGTTCGACCAGGAAGAGGTGAGTCCGTTCGGGCGTCCTGGGGGGTTTTACACAGCGAGGCACCCCTGATCAGGGTGCCCCCGGGGAAAGGACCAAAACCCAGGATAGTCAAAACTTTTGACTATCCTGGGTTTTGGTCCACTTTAAAAGAAGACTACAACACATGAATTTCACTCTCCAATCTAAGGTTCCTATAGAGAATAATGGATGCCTCAGCCTGGCCTCGTACACCACACTTACTCGCACACAATTAGGCTTCAAAGGAAAAATTGGAGAAAAATAAAATCTTCTTTTGGCTCTTCCTTCTAGCACTATTTTCAATGAGACCTAATTGCTCCTAGCATAAGATTGTGAGGAGGGGGGCTTAATAATCTAGTTTAGAACAATGATATCCTGTTAGAAACTAACAGCATACAATGGCATAGCTGGAGAGAACAGTAATGCACCTGAGGTGGCGGGAGCAAAATAGATTGAGTTATTTTGGGGGGTTTTGGTCCGCTTTAAATGTGAGCGCAAAAAAACATTTCTTCATGGCATGAACTCGGTGCAAACATTTCTAAAGAAAATTGCATCATGTCTACATACATGTGCCCCTCTGACGTAAGGCAAGAGACGGAGAAAAGAACAAAACAATTCCTTTACTATGTAAACCTACTTAGTATTTGTAGCTGTTTAACCAGTTTGAAGGCAAACATAACTTTCTTCTATGGCTTTGTGGTAGACACTAGGCACATGATTCTGGGTGTGGGTCATTGTGTACAATAGGACACACTGCAGGGAGAATTCTTTCCTGATCTTTGGATTAGAACTACACAGCGTCTGCTCCAGGTTTATGTGGACCCTTGAGTGATAGTATGTGGTATGATACTCCATATATGGCGATAAAGTTGCATGTGTGGTGAATACTGCCAAAGAACAGAAAGAAAGAAATAGAAGGAATGACTGAAAGAAAGAGAAATAAGGAATGAAATAGAAGGAATGGCCTAAAAAAGTAGATATAAAGAAAAAAATAGAACATAAGCATAGAGTAAATGACAGAAACAAAGAAAGAATAGAAGGAATGACCTAAAAAGGTAGATATAAAGAAAAAAATAGAACATAAGCATAGAGTAAATGACAGAAACAAAGAAAGAATAGAAGGAATGACCTAAAAATATATAAAAAAACAGAACAAAAGCATAGAATAAATGACAAACAATGAGAGGGGTAATAAATGAATAAAAGAAACAAAGAAAAAGCAGAGAATGCGAGAAAAAAAGATGGAAGGAAAGATAGAATAGGAAGACTGGCAGAAAAAAGAGGAGGAACAAAATAATACAAGGAAAAAAGAAGAGGAATGGCAGAATGAACAGATGAAAAAAAAAAACAGGATAGACGGAAAGAAAGAAAATGACTAGAATGAAAGAAAGGAATAGAAGGGTTGACAGAAATAATAGAGGGAAGAAGAAAAAAGAAATGGCAGAGCAGATAAAAGAAGGAAGGAAAGAGAATAGATGGAAGGAAAGAAAGAATAGAAGAGAGAAAGAAAGGCCAACAGTCCTTAGTCCTAGTTACGGCACGGCCCTAACCAGGACTTGGGACCCTCCCAAGTTGAAGGTGACCTGGTGACGGCCGGCCCTGTAACTACACTTGGTTAAAGTGCACCTACACCCTTACTTACACACGTCCCCCGACCCCCTGCCCACAGTAAGTGCCGCTCAACTTGTCCTGACAGCTTTCTGTCCTATTGGACTGATTCTGGGGCACCCATCAGTAAGAAGCCCGGCACGAGAAGAGGTGAGTATGGCTTGCTGTGAGGGTTTTGGGGTGGATGTGTAGTGAAGTGTAATCCACAGCTAGAGGCATCGCTTCTCGAGCTAATTTTAATTAGAATGTAACCATGTGATAGAGAAGCATAGAATAGCAGTGCATGACCACCATTTCCATGTATTTCAGCCAATAACGAGGGTGGTAACATCAGGACACCAAAAGGCCGGCCGCACAATAACTGCTCGGGTGACTGCGCGCTCAGATCTGACACAGAAGATCAGTAAGCCTGGAGGGAACATTCCCTCAATGGGGGTTTCTCCTCCTATGAGCTCCATTGTGGTAGAGAAACACCATCCCGTCACTCAGGTACTTTTTATTTATGTTCTTAAAGGGATTGTTCTGGCCTAGAAAAAAAATAAACCTTACCTGAAACCCTGTAGGCTCAATCCCTCATAGTCCTGCAGCACTATCGGCTTCTAAGCCGCGAGCGTGTTCCAACCTTCATAGCAACTCAATAGTGGCCAATTTTGTGGTGCATTTCCTGCAGCCAATCAATGAGGGAGCCAACTTTCTGAAGACTGGAAGCAGGAGTATACACTTAGGCCAGCTGAGGTGTGTGACTGTCATTACCACATGAGCGGTGAAAAAAAATAGATCAGCTCAGCCTGCAGAACATCAAGGGATTAAGCCTCCTGGTTGATGTTTTTTTTTTTTTTTTTAATTTAAAAGATTCCCCCTGTGTAAACCCCCCCCCCCCCCCCCCAGGCTTACTCCCTCACCATAAGCAAGGGTTGCCACATCCCCACTCCTTTTGGGCGATCTGGTGGGTTACACACAGCGGGGCACTCCGACTCAGGATGCCCTGGGGACGCGAAACAAAACCTAGGAAAATCAAAATCCTGGGTTTTGTTCTTGTTTAAGCCTTGCCAGGGATCTGTTTTTTTACCACACCTTTACAGAACAAAGTGTATGCTGGGAATTTTCATTTCTCCAAACTCTGCAGCTCAACTCATCCAGGTCTCCCCATAACACATTTAACCTTAAAGCGGTCCTTCACTCTGAATAAGAGCCTATCTTATATGTTTCCCACACCCTGTACATACAGATTGTCCACATTAAAAATCATCCTACCTGCATCTACTGCATGTTATGAGCCTTTAAACATCCAAGATGGCGGCTCATGGAGCATCAGGCAGCCTGCAAACAGGAAGTGTGTCGCTCTGCATTCTGGGATTTCTGTCCTTTCCCTGACCCCCAACTCTTCTCTGTCTGTGCGAAGCACAGCTATAACCCCACCCCCTGTACTTTAGTATCTTTAGTCAAGATATCCTAGAGTCCTGAGTTGCAGCCCAGTAGGTAAAAGAATAATAAGTGACTAAAAACTTAAAATAAATTAATGTTAGATGCTGGAGAATAGTTTTTTTAAGGGTTTGGGCTTTTCATGAAATCATGCTGAAGGTCCGGTTTAACTTACAAGGCTCTCTTATGGCTCTCATCGCTGGTCCATAGATACCAGCACAGATGACGCCTCCTGCTCCCTATCCCTGACCACCACCTCCCACTTTCACCTTCAGGACCTCACGCTCATCTCTCCACACCTTTCCCTATACATTTCACCACCCTGCAAACCATCTAAAGTGTCCGAAAATGCACAAACTTCCCCAAGCTTATCATCTGCCTCAGTGGGAAAGTCCATTCTTGATGATGGCATTTTTATTTTGTATATTTTTGTGTGCAAGAATGTCTTTAAAGTGGACCAATCGCCAGGATTGTGACTATCCTGGAGCCTTGCCCCGGGGGCATCCTGATTTCGGGCGCCTCCCTGTGTGAAACCCCCTAGATCGCTCACTTTCACTCACTTTTCCTCCATTCCCATAGAGCATGTGCGGACCCTCTTCGAATCGGTGCTTTATGCTGCCCATACAAATGCTGATTCGAACATTGCATGGACATAGGTGACGCCAGTGGCCACTCCCCTGTGGAGTGTGTGCTCCTGCGCACCTGTCCTATCGGAGTGTACGCAACTAAAGGGAAACCAGGGATGCGGCCACCAGCATCGTGGGAGCTTCCGTGTTCATGTAAGATTACCAGCGTCCCTGGGGGGCTCATACAACGGGGCATCCAGTATAGGATGCCCTAGGGGGCAGGCCAGCAGCTGGCCCTGAAATCTTTTAGGGTGCCTTAAGGTGCTTGGGGCCGTGGCAGATCCCGTGGTCACCCGGGCTCTCATGGGACCCCAAGTCCAAAACTTCTCCCAAGCCCCCTCAGGCATGAGGAGGCGCCCTCACCCATCCGGGTGGGGGGGCGGCTTCGGCTCTTTGCTCATGTCTGGAGAAGATAGAGTTTGCAGCCTGGCCGCCCCCCGGATTCATCAGATCCCGGATGTCTCACAACCCTCTGTCAGCTCAGGGGTTGCGCCTTGCGGTTCAACGTCTTTTGGAGTCAGGAGTCATTTGCCTGGTGCCTCTCCAGGAACGGGGTCAGGGTTTCTACTCCAATCTGTTCACGGTCCCCAAAAAGGACGGGTCCTTGAGGCCCATCCTGGACCTGAAGGGTCTCAACAGGTTTGTCAGGTTCAAGCACTTTCGCACGGAGACCCTTCGCTCGGCTGTCAGTACCCTTCGCCCGGGCGACTTCATGACCTCCATGGATGTCAAGGATGCTTATCTTCACGTGCCAATCTTCCCAGGTCATCAGAGATTTCTCAGGTTTACTCTGGAGGATCAGCATTACCAGTTCGTGGCCTTACCGTTCGGTATCACCTCGGCACCTCAGGTGTTCACCAAGGTGCTGGCGGGCGTGATGGCCCTGCTGTGGCATCAGGGCATTCGCATCCTTCCTTACCTGGACGACATTCTGATTGCAGCTCAGTCTCTTCATCAGGCCGAGAGGGATACTCAGGTGGTGACCTCTACTCTCGAGTCCTTTGGCTGGGTGATCAACTACCCCAAGTCTTCACTGTCGCCGTCTTTGGTGAGGTCTTTTCTGGGCATGACTCTGGATACCTCTCAGGTCAAGGTATTCCTGCTTCAGCAGAAGGTGGAGGGCCTTCAGCAGCAGGCACGGGCTCTGCTCTTGTGTCCCCATCCCTCCATCTGGCATCTTCACCTACTGTCGGTATGGGATCGGGACCCCGTGTCCCTGGATAAGGAGTTTGTTCTGTCCCCCCCGTCCCTCTTGTGGTGCCTGGACTCAAGGAATCTCTTGGTGGGCAGGACCTTTCTGCCCCCTTGCTGGGAGACTGTCACTACAGATGCCAGTCTGACAGGTTGGGGGGGGGGCTTTTGGAAGTCTCTGCAGTTCCAGGGTCAGTGGGGCCTCCAGGAGTCCCATACTCCTATCAACATTCTGGAACTGAGGGCAGTAAGGTTGGTTCTCGCCCAATTGACCCCACACCTTAGGGGTCGGGCTGTTCAGATCCGCTCAGACAATCGGACAGCGGTTGCCTACATCAATCATCAGGGAGGGACCCGGAGCAAGAGGGCCCTCAAGGAAGTGTCTCTGATACTGTCATGGGCGGAGGAGAATGTTCCCTGCATCTCGGCAGTGTACATCCCGGGGGTGGAAAATCTGGAGGCGGACTACCTGAGCAGGGGGACTTCTCGTCTGGGAGAATGGTCCCTCAGCAGCAGGGTGTTTCGCTCCCTGTGCCACCGCTGGGGTCTGCCGGATGTTTGCTTCACGTCTCAATCACAAGCTTCCAATTTTTGTCTCTCTGTCACAGAACCCTCTGGCCTTTGCCACAGATGCACTGGCAATGCCTTGGAGGGGGTTTCGGCTCCTCTATGTGTTCCCTCTATTTCCTCTGCTGGGCAGGGTGCTGCGCAAGATAGCCTAGGAGGGGGTACCAGCCATTCTGGTGGTCCCCTGTTGGCCAAGAAGGGTGTGGTTTGCAGACGTCGTGCAGTTAGCAGTAGATCAGTATGCCCTGCCCAAGGATCCAGATCTGCTCACTCAGGGACAACTGTGCCATCCCAATTTACAAACGCTGGCTTTAACAGCTTGGCTGCTGAAACCTCCATCTTGATGGGTAAGGGTTTGCCAGCTTCTGTTGTTGATACCATGATTAGGGCTAGGAAGAAGTCCTCGTCCTTTTTCTACTATAGGATCTGGCATGCTTACATTGTCTGGTGTGAGTCCAAGTCTCTTCCTTGTCGGGTGTTTTCTATTCCCAGGATTCTGGAATTCTTGCAGCATGGTTTGGATTTGGGCCTTCAACTTAGTACCCTCAAGGGACAGGTGTCAACTCTGGCAATTTTTTTCCAAAGATCATTTGCCAATCACCGGTTGGTTTAGACTTTTTTCCAGGGAGTTACTCATGTGCGTCCGCCACGTAAGCCTATGCTACCTGTTTGGGACCTGAATCTGGTGTTGTCTGTTCTGCAGGGTCCTCCCTTTGAGCCTATACGTGGGGCTGCCTTGCCCATTCTGACTCTTAAGGTGGCCTTTTTGGTGGCCATTACTTCTGTCAGGCGAGTTTCTGAGCTGACGGCGCTTTCCATCAAACCTCCTTATTTTGAAAGGCATCAGGATTAGGTGGTGTTTCGGCTTAAGCCGGATTTCTTGCCTAAGGTTGTGTCTGCTTTTCATCTCAATCATTCCTAACCCTGCTAATTCCAAGGATCGGACCCTTCACTCTTTGGATGTTGTCAGGGCTCTGAAGTTTTATTTGGTTGCTACTGAGTCTTTTAGGAAATCTGACGCTCTTTTTGTTCTTCCTGCTGGACCTAGCAAGGGTTTGCCTCCGGCTAAATCCACTATCGGCAAGTGGATCCGTCAGGCGGTGCAGCAGGCCTATTCTGCCTGGGGGAAGGTTCCTCCTTTTAGGGTTACTGCTCATTCCACTCGTGCTGTTGGTGCCTCTTGGCCTTTTCAGCACCAGGCTTCTGTTGAACATGTTTGTAGGGCCGCAACTTGGTCTTCTGTTCATACTTTTTCCAAGTTTTACAAGGTTGATGTTAAGGCCTCAACTGATGCTGCTTTTGGCTGCAAGGTACTTCAGGCAGTGGTGGTTTAAACTGCCCGCTGTTACCCTACTTTATGGACACTGCTTTTGGAAGTCCCAGATGTAATGACTTTGTGAAGCAGGCCGTGCCATGCATTGGGAAAAAGACAGTTCTGTGAGTACTCACCTGTAGAATTGCTTTTACCATGCATGGCATGGCCTGCTTCACCCCACCCTTCTTATCGCTGTTCTTGGTTGCCTCTTTATGGTGATTGTTCCAAGTTAGTAGAGGTTCTATTACCTGTTTTGCCTTTGTTATCTCCCGGTTTCTTGAAATAACTGCTTGTCAACACTGGAGAAGTCTATGGTGATTCCGTTTTTATATGGTACCGGGAGGAGCCACAACTCTTCTGCAGTACACTGCGCCAGCTTGTGGTGAAATAACCCAGATGTAATGACTTCGTGAAGCAGGCCGTGCCATGCATGGTAAAAGCAATTCTACAGGTGAGTACTCACAGAACTGTCTTTTTCACTATCCTGGGTTTTGTTTCTTGCCCCACTGTGTGACACCCCCCAGATCACCCTGTTAACTTACCTCTTCTCGGTCCTATGGTGCATGCATGGCAAATGGCTCTGATTGGACAAGAGCCCGCAATACGCCATGGGACCGAGAAGAGGTGAGTTAACAGGGCGATCTGGGTGGTGTCACACAGCGGGGCATCTCAATTTGGAATTCCAATGGGGGAAGGCCAGTGGCCAGACCTGGAATCTTTTAAATTCCTGAATGGGCCATGCTGAGCTTTGTCCACAGTCTGGAAGTGACACAGATACTACTTCAGGCCATGCTTTAGTGTTGCCTGGGTCAGGTTGGCTATCTTAAAGAGGAGCAAAACCCAGAATTTTCACTGTGCTGGTTTTTGTTCTTCAGCAATGGAAAATCCTGATTTGGTGAACTGTATGAAACCCATAGGTTCACTTTTATCTGGGAGAACCCAGGGGTTTCACACAGCAGGGCATCCCAAATCAGGACGCTCCATTGCTGAGGAACAAAACCCAGTATAGTGAGTAAGGAAGCTCTAATGTTTGGCCTGTCTGTAACACTTCCAGGTTCCTGCAGTCCATATGGCCACATATAAGCCAGTAATGTATGTAAGTAGGGCTTAAAGTGCTCTACTTTAAAGCCTACTTTAAAGAGAAACTTAGTCGGCCCTGGTGTCTAATTTGGGATGTTTCACTGTGTGATCCCCCCCCCCAAGATCCCCAGTAAAACGTACCTGACCCCGATCCAACGCCTTGTGCTGGCTGTGCTCAGCTATACCTTTTAGCCAGGCGCGTACCCGCTCCAGGCATTTGTGACTGACCAGCACGGCATGCCCCCAGCACACCCCATATCTTGGCCCCGCAACAATTGCCGCACCTGAAAGTGGTCCCTGGTGCTAAAAAGGTTGCGGACCACTGTATTACATTACTTGTCTTACCCTCCTGTAGCTTGTACAGCGCCATAAAAAATATGATGGTGCTCTATGGATAAATTAAATTTTTGTTTCCTTAAAGCAAACCATCGCTCAAGCCACAGCAGCAAAATATCCTCGGTCAGCGCTGCAGAGCGCCAGGGGAACCGGAGCCAGAACGTCCCTGGCTCACAGCAGCAGCCATTCCATTAGGGTTGTGGACTGATCTTCAGCAGACGCTTCTGATTGGGGCAAGATTGAATGTCTCTGTGACAGTGATGACAAGTGCCTTGAAATTTAATTATTAGATTAGCGTTATCTAATATTTATCGGTCATTTATTGTTGTGCACTCCCGAAACTTAAAAAAAAAAATCTATTTTATGTCACTGGTTTTTATCATTTGTAATAAACACTATTTATATTTTTGTTGAGTGACTTCAAACTATGTTTGGAAAGTGAGTGAGCTAAGAAAGCGCAGTGAGAGTGGTAATAAGACTGATCATGCTTGTTACATACCGCTGCAGCGTCTACATCTGCATGAAACGGTCCTGGATAGCATTTCTAATGTACCTATAAAGTACCCTATTAGTGTGGCAGGCTTAAAGATGGCTTCATCCGGTGCTGGAATCACTTGACGATCGACCTTGCATCCAGCGTAAGGTATTTAACCCCCTGCCCTGCCTCAGCACCAGGGGAGGGGGTGGCAGGATAGGGGGTACTTTAGAAATAGGGCATCTGACTGGACTGTACCTTTAGGTCATGGGTGAAGCTAGCCTCTCTGCTGCCTGAGGTGAACTATAGAAAGGCGCTCCCGTCTCATCACATAGTAGGTTAACCTGTGTATGAAATATGACTGGCACTGTCATGTCATTTTTTTTAATACATTTAATCATTGGTGGCTCAGCAGAGGTGGGACTGCTGAGCCACCAATGATTAAAGCGGACTTAAACCCACATTTTTAACTAGCATCCACTGAATTGCTCCCCCCCACGAATAGTAACTTATGCCTATTTTTACTGTTTTTGTTTCATTCTAATCCCAGATAATGGCGCTTGTTTTCCCTGTGTTTGGTCCGGGCTGTCCCAATCATATACGTGTGGGTATTCCGCCACCAGGTGGCGCCAGTTACTGCAAGAGCCAGAGATGTAACTCCTCCCGGCCTCCTATAAAAGGGATCAGTCACCATAGAGTTCCCAGATTTGTCTTGCAGTAGCTACTGCGAAGATCGTCTGGAAACTCTCTCTGGATTTTGACAGTTGAGCGGGGCATATTTAAGCCTGTCTTCCGCTGCCGCCCTATTGCCTCTGTTCCTGTTTGAAGGTAGGGATTTTCTTTATACATTTTTATTTATGCATTTTAAGTTGTAACATACATATACATGTGCAATCATCCCCTCCTGGAGAGGAATCTAACATTAAACATAACCTATGCTTACACCAACAACAAAAAAGAAACCCATATACACACACACACACACACACACACACACACACACACACACACTCAAATGCACACACACCCGCCTGCTACTGGCATCATTTCTCAATAGGAGGTAGGTATTATGAGGTCTAAGGGATAGAGGCAGATAAATAACCAAGCAATTGGCTGTTTCTAGTCGTTGATGGAATTGGAGGCATTAAGCCATGCTCCCCATACCCGTTCAAATTTTCCAGCCTGATAGGGTCGGTGCACTCGGATGTTTCCAGTTCAGTAGGATACATTTCCTTGCGTAGAACATTAACAGCCGCAGGAGGACCTTCTGTGGACCATCATCTAGCATGGGTTCAACAATGCTTGACAAACAGAGGGCAGCTGCTTTTGTGATTGGCAAGCCTACGGACGTAGATATAAAATTGAATACCTCCTCCCAAAATGATGAGATCAACTGGCATTCCCAAATCATGTGCACCAGAGTGCCCGGCCCGGCACCACACCTAGGACAGATGTCTGAATCCAGCAGGCCCATCCTCTTGAGTCTAACTGGAGTCAGACCTGGTGGAGCCACTTAGCCTGAATTAATCTGTCTCTTGAGTCTATGACTGAGGAGTACAGATTGTCCACTGCTTCCTCCCAGTCATCTTGTTCCAGGTCCGGGATCAGTGTCCTCCATTTCTCCAGTGCTCTGTCCAGAGGGGATGGGAGCCCCAGTACAGTCCAGAGGGGATGGGTACAGTACAACGTTGAAGTGGGCTTACGTAGGTCAATGGACCTTACCAGAGTTTCAACTGTGGATTCCACTAATTGCAGTCTCTCCAAGGGAATCTGACGCGGAAGAGCACGTCGGAGCTGCAGGTAGAGTGCAGGGGAGGACGCGAAGAGTCCAATGCATCGTGCACCCACTGCCATATGTGCAGAGTGGTCCTTATACATGTAGTGGCGCGCGGGAGACCCCTTGCTCCCCTATATACCAAAGTCTGCAGAGGAACCATTGAACCCAGCAAGGAGATTTCCAGGGAGGTCACCGGGTTGACTGCAGAGGGGTTCATCCACCAAGTAACATATACTAGTTGGGCAGCATAGAAATATAGTAACATGTGTGGCACCGCTAGGCCCCCAGTTTTCAAAGGCGCTCTGAGAATAGATCTGTTCATCTTGGGAGGAGAGACACCCCAGATGAAATTAAATAGTATAGAGTCTAAGAGCCGGAAATGGGAGGCCGGTAACGCAATGGGCGACGCTTGGTACATGTACAGAAATTTAGGAAGGAAAACCATTTTGAACATGTTGCTACGACCAATCACAGAGAGGGGGAGAGCCGCCCATTGAGTCGCCTTCCTTCTGAGGGCACTAATCACAGGATATATATTTAATTCAATATATATGGAGGGGTCCCCATGTATAGTGACTCCCAGATATTTAAACTGCTCCACTACCTGGAGCGACGAGCTTAGAGAGATCTGGGTGTCCTCCGGCCCGTCCACCAAGTACAAGCTAGACTTTTCCCAGTTGACCTTTAAACCAGAGAACAGCCCAAATCTGTCCATTATGCTCAGTAGGGCCTCCAGTGAACCGTTGGCATCCGCCAGATAGACCAGGGTGTCATCTGCATACATGGAGACTTTTTCAACAGTGCCTCCCAGTCGCCACCCCTGAATCTCTAGGGAATCTCTAATCAGCGATGCCAGGGGTTCAATCGCAAGTGCAAACAACAAGGGAGAGAGGGGACATCCTTGGCGCGTACCCCGATGTAATGAGAATTCAGTCGTTGTGACCCCATTTACTCTCACCCTTGCCCTGGGGTTCTTATAGAGCAGCTGTATATATTTAATATAGATTGGGGGGAGGCCAAACTTAACCAAAACAGCCCACAAATAGGGCCACTCTACGGAGTAAAAGGCCTTTTCGTTATCTAGCGAGATAACCACCCTGCTCCCAGCGTTGTCATGCCGGATTTGCAAATTGCTAAATAATCTCCTTAGATTAATACCTGTTGTCCGGCCTGGCATAAAGCCCGACTGGTCAGCCCCTATGAGTGAAAGAATTACAGTATTTAATCGATTTTCTAGAACCTTGGCGAGAATCTTAGCATCCTGATTTAGCAGAGAAATTGGCCTGTACGAGCCACAGGAGTCCCTGGGTTTCCCCTCTTTATATATTAGTGTGATAGTTGCCTGTGCAAAGGTCTCAGGGAGAGTCTCCGCGTGTAGAGCCTCAGAGAAGACCTCCAGCAGTCTCGACGCCAAAACAGAACCACTCTTTTGTTCCATTCTAAGGGTAGACCATCAGGCCTGGGGGCCTTCCAGTTAGACATCTGGGCAATTGCCTTTTCAATCTCAGCACACGTTATGGGGCCATCCAGCATTGCGCTATCTGCCTCAGACAGGAATGGGAGGTTTATAGTATCAAGAAAGGCCGCCAGGTCTGCCGGATCATATCGTATCCTAGAGGAGTATAGACAGCTATAGTAGTCAAGGAATTGCTTGGAGATCCCCTCTGAGTCTGTTATAAATTGGGCCTGACTTGTAATGCCTGCTATGTGCATTTGTGGGCACTCTGCTCTTGAGAGATATGCCAGGGTTCTCCCATTCTTATCCCCTTTTTCAAATACGATCTGTTTTAACAGTTGCACCTTCCTCGTAGAGTCAGTTAATGCCAGACTATATTCTCTTTGGAGTGACTTAACTAAGTTGTGATCAGCAGAAGTCGTTGATAGCACAAATTTCTCCTCAGCCTTAGCCATCCTCTCTTCTAATTCTCTTAAGAGACCTCCCCCTTTTCACCCTGGCCGCCTTTATGGCGCTAATAGCACTACCCCTAACAACCGCTTTAAACGCATCCCAGCGTGTATTAATTGAGGTTTCTCCCCCATTACATTGCCAATATCTCTCCTGGTCTTTTTCAAGTACACTGCAGACTTCCTCATCCTCCAGCCATAGGGGATTAAGAGCCCACCTTCTCAGGCCAATTTGGTCCCTGGACATACGTACCGTCACCATCAGTGGCGAGTGGCCTGATATACCCCGTGGCAAGTATCGCAAGCCACCATTCTAGATAGAAGGCACCCAGATGCAAAAGCTAGGTCAATGTGGGAGAGCGACTTGTGGGGAATAGAATGACAGGAGAATGCTCTATCATTAGGATGTTTCCATCTCCATAGTTCAGTCAACCCCAGGGTATCCGCCCCTGTTGCCAGCGGGGTAGTCGGGCCTACCCCTGGAGCTAACCTATCCAGAGATCTTTCTAGAATCATATTAAAGTCGCCCAAAAGCATTAAAGGGTCAGGTGGGAAGGTGGCTAATTTGTCCATGACCTCTTGAAGAACTCTTACATCAAAGGGGGTGGGATGTATAAACCTACTATCAAAACACTGATATCATATATTTTTGCATGCACAATAACAAATCGACCCTTAGGGTCAGAACAGACTGATATGAGAGCAAAAGGGAGATGCTTAGCCACCAGGACCGATACCCCCCTAGCATAACTAGAGTAATGGGAGTGAAACAGATGTGCAATCCATGGTCTTTTAATTGACATCGATTTCTGACCCAACAGGTGGGTCTCTTGCAAAATTATAATATTAGAGTTGTGACGCTTCAAGAATTGAAGTACTGAAGACCTCTTTATACGGTCATTGAGACCCCGCACATTCCATGAGATTACTTTACACTCCATACAACCATATATAGTAGATATTTATGCCAAGAAAATATTGAACATCCCAGTACCTCACAACCCTCCTTAGGACCTCGTGGCAGCAGGTCAAGACATTCCCACCAGCACACACACAATTTACAGTCAAGAAAAAAAAGGGAAAACATTAACAGTAACATTTCCTTAAACTTAAGGGTCTAGCAAAGCGCTATACTAGCGTAACAATTCCCAAACCCACCCGGCTCTACCTAATCCCAACTGTGGTGAGCTTAATCCCGTAACCTTGTGAACAATCAACACCGGTTTAACTGTAGTGCTAATGGGATGCAGTCTCTAAAGGCAATCACATAGAGGGTTATCTTATCTCAAAGGGGGCAGGGGCAGGAAAACAGGGGTGGATAACAAGGGCATCATGCATAAGGGCTGATGGGTGCTGGGGAGGGGAAGGGGGAACCAGTAACCCAAACACAGTACCACCGCCGCGAGATAGTCTCCAACCTCCTCAGGCCGGGCTCCCCATAAATAGCAGCAACATCATCTAGTCAACCAGACAAGGTGGTAAAAGGTGCACCACCAAACCAAAACTCAATAAGGCTCATCAGTATCCAGCATAGCGTTGCTCCTGCTGGACCAGCAGTAGGCCCTCAGGCCGCAGGGAGTGAGTCTATCCAGTCGCTGGCCTCCTCCGCCGTGTGGAAGAATTTAGTGGTAGCTCCATCCTGGACTCGCAGCTTAGCAGGAAATAGCATGGCGTACCTAATATTTTTCGCCCGGAGGCGCGCCCTCACCTCATTGAAGGAACAACGCTGTTTCTGCACTTCCGATGTAAAGTCCGGAAAGAAGGACAATCTTGCACCATTAAATAAAACATCTCTCCGGTTCCGTGCCGTCATTAATACAGTGTCCCTGTCTCTGAAGTTCATCAGTTTTAAGATGAAGGGACGGGGAGGGGCTCCTGGTGGTGGGGACCTAAATGGGATCCGATGCGCCCTTTCAACCGCGAAGAAGGGGGAGAGGCCCTCTGGTGCCAGCACATTTTGAATGAGACTTTCCGCAAAACTTTCTGGAGCATCCCCCTCTGCCCGCTCTGGTATCCCGATTATTCTAATGTTGTTGTGTCGGCAGCGGTTCTCAGAGTCCTCCCCCCGCTCTGTTAGAGTTTTCACTTGGCGTTTCAGAGATTCTACCGCAGCAGTGACATTCGATAGCCCATCCTCCGTTTCCCCAATTCTTCTTTTGGACTCCTGCGCTCTATCCCTCATTTTGTCTAGGTCATGCTTAAAGTAATTGAGCTGCTCTTGCAGATTATCAAATTTGGCTGTTAGGACACTTTGACAATTAGTGATAGCTGCCATTATCGCAGCATTATCAGGACCCGAGACAGGAGAAACAGGACGTTCGGCCGGGGATTCTGCCATGGTTTGCGTGCCACTATTTAGGAGCACAGGACGCCTCTTCTTGCCTCCTTTCATATAGAGATGGTAGATGTTTAATATATGACACTTTCCCCCCTTGCTCCCTGGGTCGTATAAATGGCTGACGTGCTCAAGAGATGTAGGGTATATGTAGTCACACGGACCACCAGCTTCCAGCTCACAGAGAAATTGTGCCTCCTCTCAGACTCTCAAATATATATAATGGAGTGCACTACTAGCAGATTTTTGCCCACACTTTCTTCACCGTTCTCAGTGCCACTCGAGCGGGGGTGAGGGGGAATCAGAAGGCCGTCATGCGCAGACCTCTTGAAGAACTCTTACATCAAAGGGGGTGGGATGTATAAACCTACTATCAAAACACTGATATCATATATTTTTGCATGCACAATAACAAATCGACCCTTAGGGTCAGAACAGACTGATATGAGAGCAAAAGGGAGATGCTTAGCCACCAGGACCGATACCCCCCTAGCATAACTAGAGTAATGGGAGTGAAACAGATGTGCAATCCATGGTCTTTTAATTGACATCGATTTCTGACCCAACAGGTGGGTCTCTTGCAAAATTATAATATTAGAGTTGTGACGCTTCAAGAATTGAAGTACTGAAGACCTCTTTATACGGTCATTGAGACCCCGCACATTCCATGAGATTACTTTACACTCCATACAACCATATATAGTAGATATTTATGCCAAGAAAATATTGAACATCCCAGTACCTCACAACCCTCCTTAGGACCTCGTGGCAGCAGGTCAAGACATTCCCACCAGCACACACACAATTTACAGTCAAGAAAAAAAAGGGAAAACATTAACAGTAACATTTCCTTAAACTTAAGGGTCTAGCAAAGCGCTATACTAGCGTAACAATTCCCAAACCCACCCGGCTCTACCTAATCCCAACTGTGGTGAGCTTAATCCCGTAACCTTGTGAACAATCAACACCGGTTTAACTGTAGTGCTAATGGGATGCAGTCTCTAAAGGCAATCACATAGAGGGTTATCTTATCTCAAAGGGGGCAGGGGCAGGAAAACAGGGGTGGATAACAAGGGCATCATGCATAAGGGCTGATGGGTGCTGGGGAGGGGAAGGGGGAACCAGTAACCCAAACACAGTACCACCGCCGCCAGATAGTCTCCAACCTCCTCAGGCCGGGCTCCCCATAAATAGCAGCAACATCATCTAGTCAACCAGACAAGGTGGTAAAAGGTGCACCACCAAACCAAAACTCAATAAGGCTCATCAGTATCCAGCATAGCGTTGCTCCTGCTGGACCAGCAGTAGGCCCTCAGGCCGCAGGGAGTGAGTCTATCCAGTCGCTGGCCTCCTCCGCCGTGTGGAAGAATTTAGTGGTAGCTCCATCCTGGACTCGCAGCTTAGCAGGAAATAGCATGGCGTACCTAATATTTTTCGCCCGGAGGCGCGCCCTCACCTCATTGAAGGAACAACGCTGTTTCTGCACTTCCGATGTAAAGTCCGGAAAGAAGGACAATCTTGCACCATTAAATAAAACATCTCTCCGGTTCCGTGCCGTCATTAATACAGTGTCCCTGTCTCTGAAGTTCAGCAGTTTTAAGATGAAGGGACGGGGAGGGGCTCCTGGTGGTGGGGACCTAAATGGGATCCGATGCGCCCTTTCAACCGCGAAGAAGGGGGAGAGGCCCTCTGGTGCCAGCACATTTTGAATGAGACTTTCCGCAAAACTTTCTGGAGCATCCCCCTCTGCCCGCTCTGGTATCCCGATTATTCTAATGTTGTTGTGTCGGCAGCGGTTCTCAGAGTCCTCCCCCCGCTCTGTTAGAGTTTTCACTTGGCGTTTCAGAGATTCTACCGCAGCAGTGACATTCGATAGCCCATCCTCCGTTTCCCCAATTCTTCTTTTGGACTCCTGCGCTCTATCCCTCATTTTGTCTAGGTCATGCTTAAAGTAATTGAGCTGCTCTTGCAGATTATCAAATTTGGCTGTTAGGACACTTTGACAATTAGTGATAGCTGCCATTATCGCAGCATTATCAGGACCCGAGACAGGAGAAACAGGACGTTCGGCCGGGGATTCTGCCATGGTTTGCGTGCCACTATTTAGGAGCACAGGACGCCTCTTCTTGCCTCCTTTCATATAGAGATGGTAGATGTTTAATATATGACACTTTCCCCCCTTGCTCCCTGGGTCGTATAAATGGCTGACGTGCTCAAGAGATGTAGGGTATATGTAGTCACACGGACCACCAGCTTCCAGCTCACAGAGAAATTGTGCCTCCTCTCAGACTCTCAAATATATATAATGGAGTGCACTACTAGCAGATTTTTGCCCACACTTTCTTCACCGTTCTCAGTGCCACTCGAGCGGGGGTGAGGGGGAATCAGAAGGCCGTCATGCGCAGAGATAACTTTGAGCCGTCTCCTCTGGTCCCCAACCCAGGGCCAGCCAGAAGAGTCTAGCCCTGGAGCAAAACAGAGGACAGGGCAGCTTCACCAGCCTGAGCAGCAGCCAGAACCCAGGCCGCAGCAACGGGGGGGGGGGGTTGGTGCGGCCTCAATCAGACACTGGCGGCACCGTTGCAGCACAGGACAGGAGCCAGTTGGACAGCGGCGGAGGAGGGAGCCAGCCGCTGACCGGCGGCCGAGGCGAGGGGATAGCCGGCCACAGGGAGGACAGGTCAGGGGCGCGCCTCGCAAGAGGAGACCGGCGGCGGCAGGCGGGCGGAGCCGATCGCCGAACAGCAGACGCCGCTGCAGCGCGCGGCCATGGACAGACCCCGCTCAGGCCTCCCCCACAGGTCGTCTCCAGCAGATGGGGATCACAGCACTTCACTTCTCCAGGCGTCGGCAGCGCTCATACAGCAGGGAGGACCAGCCAGCAAACACACCAAGGTGAGTCGCCTCCACTCACCCAAAATGGCGGGGGTCACTGCGTGCGGGAATTCCCAGGTCTCACAGAGGGCCCAGCAGACAGATCTTATCTCCGCAGTAGTTGACAGGAGGGTCCGGGGAGGTAGACAGTGCAGGATCCCGGTGAATTTTTCTAGGATTTGCTCTGGATTTCAGGGGTTTTCCAGGATTTTGCAGGAGCCCTCGTGCCTCCTGTCTGCTCAGCTCAGCTACATAGCCACGCCCCCCCTGCTGCACTTTCTTTAATGGGTCTAGAGCAGTGATGGCAAACCATTTAGGCCCAAACTGCAAACAAAACGTTCTGCCAACCAGATGGCTCTGGTGCCAAGGGGGAGATGAAAAAAATTGGTGAGTGTACTGGAAAGATGACGAGTGCCCACAGAGAGGGCCATAGGGTCACCACATTCTGCCATGTAGCCATATTTGCACATTTTTTTTTATGTTTATGAAAAATATCTTCAATAAAAATGAGAGAAAAATAGAGACTACAGACACAATGTCAACATACAATATAACATATGGATTCTATACTGGAAGGTCAAATCAACTCATATACTGTAATACCCTACAGCTGAATCGGTGTTGGGCACGTATCATTCTCATGTTACAGTAGTGTCCCTAGTGTCTACCCATATGTGTGTGACCGAGCCCTCTGTTTTAAACCAGATTTAGAGACAGATTTTAGGTTGGTTTGCAAGCTAACAGGATTATGTGCTGTGGCTCCTTTAAGACTTTTGTATCCTAATTGCCCTGCTAACGTTCACCTCCCAGGTTCGTTATAAAATGGTCTGAGCGGCTGCCAACCCTCCTTTGTTTCTTTTGAATTTGTGCAGGCACATGGGGTCTAGGCTGTACTGCAAGGTCTTCGACCCTTCCACCCCATGGGCTGCACTCGAGGTTTCCCTATATCCAGTCCAGGTCGTGGGTATTTCGCCCCCAGGGGGAGCTCGACTGCAAGTTCAAAAGCTGCAGCTCCTCCCGACCTATAAAGGCAGGTGTCCCTCTATGATCCTCCAGTGTTCATCGTGCAGTCTTGGCTGCATAAGATCATTGGATACTCTCTCTTGAATATTGGCAGCAGAGTGGGGCCTCCTAGCCCTATTTCCACTGATCCCGTCTGACCCACTCCTGCCTCCCAGCCGCTGACTGCTATGGGATCGTGATGGTAGGGTGAACGCAGGGGTTGGGCGTTCGGCAGAGCTACGCTCTGGGCCGCAGACCCTGTTTAAAGGGTAGCCGGCCATAGGCTTATGGTGAGCCTAGCGGGGGGGGGGGAACCACTAGTTAGGGCCATAGGATTGCCTGTATGTCCCTCCTTGCCCACAAGCTTTATTGTGTGTGTGCCTTGTGTTTCTCCTTGCTGGCTCAGCTAGGCCTTGGAGCCTTTCATGCCTTCCTCCCTCCATCCTGACATACGCTGTGACGGGGGGGGCTGGGGGGACTGTGTGGCTTGTCAGACACTGTGTGCGCGGAGCTCTCTGGTGGCCGCAGCTCCCGCTGTGGAAACCACGCTTGCGATCCGGGTGCTGCCGCGGCCATGCCTTAATGGCCGCTCCTGGAGATGACGGTGGGCAGGTGCGTTTTTTCGCGCCGCCGAAGGGGGCGGAGCCGTGCGCTGACGCGTTCCGTGTCATACGGCGCGCCCCGCCCCTCGAGGAATGCACTAGAATCTGCATGAGTCCTTCTTTTGAATGATCTGTTGCTTATTATTCTGCCTCTCGCTTTTTGTCTGATGGGCCTCTCCCTCTTTGCCTTTTGCATAGGTTGTGGGCTTAGTAGTTGAGGGTTGTGGTTCCTCCCGGTCCCCCTTTTTTATTAGGAGGGATCATATAGGTTTGGGCCGTTAGTGTCTTGTAACCTTCCAATTGACATTTATAAATCACCATAATGGAGGCATCGGGGGATAGTGAGCTGAGGGCCCCATTTGAGCAGGGAAAGCTCTGCCCCTTGTGCAGTAAGAATCCTCTGGGCGGATTCAGCACTGTTTGTACCTCTTGCGCCAGGGGCCATCATTTTAGACCATGACCGAGCGGGTGTTCCTGCCCCTAGCCCAGCGCTGCCGGCGGCCTCTCCGGACCCTCCGCTGCTGCACTCAGCCCCCCATTGAGGGGGAGGCCAGCAGGGGGCCCCATGCTGAATTGGCACATAGGCTGGCCAATCTCGAGAGACAAATCTCGCGGATTGCTCCTAAGAAGGCCATGAGTAAGAAACGACACATCGAGCCCGTTTACTCGGATAATGACGATCTGTTTGATGATCTGGGCTCTGTGGAGGAAGGTGAGTTGCCAGATGATTCCCGTTCCACTGTGGATTATTCTGCTAGCGATGACAGTTTGTCTGGTTCTTCCTCGGCTGAGGATGCGTGGCTCCCTGATGATACAGAGAAGTTGCTTACCTCAGTATTTAAGACACTGCACATTGTTCCTCCCAGAGCGGCAAAAAGGAAGCAAGGTGATTTATTTAGGCCCGAAAGACAGAGACAGGTTCTGGAGCAGGCCCATTTTCCTAATATGATTTTTAAGGAATGCCAAAGGCCTAACAAACTACCGTCGGTGCCTAAGGGCCTGGATAGGCGGTATCCCTTCCCTGAGGAGTTGGTTCGGCTATGGTCTCACCCTCCCGAGGTGGATGCCCCTGTGTCAGGGCTGTCCAACACTACTATTATGCCATCACCTGATAACGCTTCCTTACGTGACCCGGCTGACAAGCGCATGGATCAGCTGGTCTGCCATGCTTTCACCTTTGCTGGTGCCTTGTTTTGTCCTGTGTGTGCTGCGGCGATTTTCTCTCTGGCCATCAGAAAGAAGGTGAGACATTTTTTGGTTAGAGCTAAGGCTCCCAAGCGGGCGGAGGAGTATAAAGAACTCAAGGCCTTCTTGGAATTCATTGGTTTTGTTGCCTCTGCCATGGACGATGGAGTCCGGCGTGGTGCCAGGATTTCGGCTCTGCTTGTTACCCTCCGCCGCTCGCTCTGGTTGCGGCAATGGCCGGCTGATGCCGCAGCCAAGAAGTCACTTATGAGTATCCCCTTTGTGGGACACAGGCTGTTTAGGGAGCGCCTGGACCTTTTGGTCAAGGATAGTAGACTCCCTCAGCGATGGAAGCCTGCTCGGTCCTTTCGGAACCCCTCTGCCTATCGTTCCTTTTGAGGAGGAAGAGGCTCTTTATTCTCAGGTGGCCGCAGAGATACCTGGGGTAGAGGTAGGTCCCGCGGCCAACCCAATCCCGCCTGGGGAGCCAAGTCCAAGCCTCCTGCCAAGTCCCCTCAGGCATGAGGGGGCACCCTCACCCATCCGGGTGGGGGGACGGCTTCTACTGTTTGCTCAGATTTGGAGACGGCACGTCTCGCATCGGTAGTGTCCTCCGGTTACAAAATAGAACTGGCAGCCAGGCCGCCCACAAAATTTCTTCGGTCTCGGATTTCCCAAAACCCATTGAAGGCACAGGGTTTGAGAACGGCTGTGCAACACCTCCTGCGGTCAGGTGCGATTTGCCCTGTACCTCGTCAGCAACAGGGTCAAGGCTTTTACTCCAATCTGTTCACGGTTCACAAGAAGGACGGAACGTTACTACCTATCCTGGACCTGAAGGGTCTCAACAGGTTTGTCAGAGTCAGACATTTCCGCATGGAAACCTTGCGGTCGGCGGTGAGCTCGCTTCGACCCGGCGACTTCATGACCACGGTGGACATCAGGGATGCTTATCTGCACATCCCGATGTTCCTGGGACATCAGAAGTTCCTGAGGTTTGCTCTTGAGGATCAGCAGCAAAGGCTCTGCCATTCGGAATATCCTCAGTGCCCCGCGTCTTCACCAAGGTGCTGACGGGCATCATGGCCACCCTGAGGAACCAGGGCATTCGTGTGCTGCCTTATCTGGACGACTTGTTGATTGCGGCCCAGTCTCTTCAGCAGGCCGAGAGCGGTACTCATACGGTGTTGTCAACTCTAGAGGCCTTCGGCTGGGTAGTGAATTACCCAAAGTCTTTTATCACTCCCTCGACAGTGAGATCCTTCCTGGGAATGACGATAGACACCGCTTAGGTCAAGGTCTTTCTGCCACAGCAGAAGGTTTTGGGTCTCCAGACGCAGGTGCAGGCCTTGCTGTCTTGTCAACGGCCGTCGATCCGTCTGGGGATGAGATTGGTGGGCCTAATGGTGTCATGCTTCGAGGCAGTGCCTTTCGCCCAATTTCACATGAGACCTCTTCAATTGAACCTGTTGACAGGCTGAGACCGGATGACTCCCCACTGGGAGATAGTTACCACAGATGCCAGTCTGACCGGCTGGGGAGGCGTCTGGCAGATGCAGAAGTTTCAGGGTCAGTGGGGTCTGCAGGAGAACCGCTTACCCATAAATCTCTTGGAGCTGAGACCGATCCGGTTGGTGCTTCTTCGATTGACTCACCATTTGAGGGTTCGTGCGATCCAGGTTCGCTCGGACAATCAGACGGCTGTCGCCTACATCAATCACCAGGGTGAGACTCTGAGCAAGATAGCCCTCAAGGAGGTGACCCAGATTCTGACTTGGGCAGAGGAGAATGTTCCCTGCATCTTGGCGGTCTACATTCCCGGGGTAGAAAACCTGGAGGCCGACTCCCTGAGCAGGAGTGCCTCGCGCCTGGGAGAATGGTCTCTCAGCAACAAGACCTTTCACGCTCTGTGTCTTCGCTGGGGTCAGTCTGATGTGGACCTGTTTGCGTCCAGACACAATCACAAGATTCCAAGGTTCGTCTCCCTCTCAAGAGATCCTCTGGCCATTGCCACAGACGCTCTGGCGATTCCCTGGACGGAGTTAAAGTTCCTTTATGCTTTCCCTCCATTCCCACTCCTAGTCAGAGTGCTACGCAAGATAGTCCAGGAAGGGGTACCAACTATCCTGGTGGCTCCTCGCTGGCCGAGAAGGAGTTGGTTTGTGGACATAGTTCAGATGTCAGTGGATCGCTACATCATGCCCGACGACCCATGGCTTCTCACACAGGGGTCGCTGCGGCACCCCAATTTACGAACGCTGGCTTTGACGGCCTGGCTATTGAAACCTAGATCCTGATGGAAAAGGGTCTGTCGGCCACTGTTGTGCATACCATGATTCAGGCACGGAAGAGGTCTTCCTCCATGATATACTACAGAGTTTGGCATGCTTATATTGCTTGGTGCAAGACCAAGAGTCTCCCTTGCTGCACATTTTCTATTTCTAGGATTCTGGAGTTTTTGCAACATGGCTTAGACTTGGGTCTCCAGCTGAGCACCCTCAAGGGTCAGGTCTCGGCTTTAGCCATCTTCTTCCAGAGATCCATAGCCAACCATAGGTTGAGCAAGACTTTTTTTTCCAAGGAGTCACCCGTGTCCGGCCACCGCGTAAGTCAGTATTACCGATGTGGGACTTAAATTTAGTACTGTCTGCTCTTCAGGGTCCTCCCTTCGAACCATTATGTGATGCTGCATTGCCTATCTTGACTCTTAAAGTGGTCTTTTTGGTAGCGATCACTTCGGTGCGTTGCGTATCAGAGCTGGCCGCACTTTGGCCACACACCCTGGCGAAGTGTCGGTCGGACACGTAACGCGTAGGTGGCGGCTGCGACGGGGGGACCCCTGGTGACATGTGAAGTACCATTGTTTATACTTTTCATATGTTTTTTTTGACTTTATGGTTGAATGACCAAACTGTTGTTTACTTCCTTTGTTCTTTTTGACACTTGTAGTTTGTGGTTACACACTTACACTTATTGCTAGTATATTTATTCATTTGCTTTAACAGAAACCAGTTTTTTTGGCTTCCCTGTACACACATTTCACATTGTTTTGTCACATATATTTTGCACTATTTTTATATTCATTGATTCATTGCTTTATTGTCCATTGGTCACATTTTACATTTGTACACTTATAAATCTATATATCCTTTTTCTTTCTCTCAACACTTTGGGACATTCATAGTATTTTGTATATAATAATTGTGTATATATTCATGGCGATCATATAGAGTCTATAGTCACCCTGTGTGGGATACCCCTGTCTGTGTTTTGTGTTTTTTAAAATATTGTCTGTATTGTATGTTTTGCGGATGTCCTTTTGATATATCTATTAAAATTAGTTTTTATACATTTCTAAATACCAGTGTGCGGCCTTGTGTAGGGGGTTGGAGGGATCAGTCTAGGCTCCTCCACTTTGTTTGTTCTGGCCGCACTTTGTATGAAGCCTCCCTATTTTGAGCGGCATAAGGATAAGGTGGTTTTTCGCTTTAAACCTGATTTTTTGCCTAAGGTGGTTTCTCCCTTTCACCTTAATGAGGAGGTTGTCTTGCCTTCCTTGTGTCCAGCACCGACTAATTCTAAGGAAAGGACCCTCCATGCCTTGGAGCCATTAAGTATTACCTAGTTGCGTCCTTCAGGAAATCGCATTTGCTCTTTGTCCTACCAGAAGGCTCTAGGAAAGGTTTGCCATCAACCAAGTCCACTCTCAGTAGGTGGATCAGACAGGCGATGGTGCAAGCATATTCTGCCAAGGGGAAAGAACCCCTTTTTCAGATCACAGCTCATTCTACCAGAGCTATTGGTGCCTCTTGGGCTTTTCAGCACCAGGCATTGGTTGAACAAGTTTGTAAGGCCGCCACTTGGTCTTCAGTTCATACTTTTACAAAGTTTTACAAGGTGGATGTTAGGGCCTCAGCTGACGCTGTTTTGGGCCGAAAGGTGCTTCAGGCGGTAGTGAGATGAACTACATGCTGTTCCGCACTGGGGATCCCGCCCAAATGAACACTGCTTTTGGATGTCCCACATGTCATCACTGGGACGACCTGGACTGGATATAGGGAAAAATACAATTCTGTGAAACTCACCTGTAGAATTGTATAGAGTATAGAGTATATCCAGTCCAGGTCGTCCCACCCCGCCCTTTTGTTCATTATTTCCTGTTTGTCTGTTATGGTGATTACCATTTTTTATTCATTGGACTTTGTATTCTTAAGTCTTGTTAGAGAGAGTACAAGCTGAAGCTATGTGAAGTAACATGGTTTCTTGGCCTCCCGGTCTGTCCTTTTTTGTTTACTGCTTTTTAACCACTGGTGGATCATAGAGGGACACCTTCCTTTATAGGCCGGGAGGAGCTGCAGCTTTTGATCTAGCAGTCGAACGCCTCCTGGGGGCGGAATACCCACATGTCATCACTGGGACGACCTGGACTGGATATACTCAAAAAACAATTCTACAGGTGAGTTTCACAGAATTGTATTTTTAGGGCAACCTCAGGTAAGCCTGCTCCCAATTTATCTATTGCATTGTATGTCCCAAATGGGGCCCCCAGAGATTAGAGTTAGGACTGCACCTCACAGAGGAACCTTGGCACTTGGTGGTGCAGCTTCAGCATACTTTTGCAGATGTGTGTGACCTAGTCCTCTGCTTTTTTAACCAGATTTAGAGACAGATTTTAGGTTGATCTGCAAGCTAACGGGGTTGAGTGCTGTGGCTCCTTTAAGACTTTTGTCATATATTCCAGAATTTTTTTTAATATTAAAAAGGTTTATATAGAATTTATATAGAAGGCCTTGTTTTATTACATTTATCCACATGTATACTGTTGGTGGCTTTGGGTCCTTCCATTTCAAAGCTAATGCCATTGACTTTCATTGTCTACCAGATGTAAATTTTCACCTGGCTCTGAGTCAGCCCCAAGGTAGACAATGAAAGTCTTCTCCCCTAAAAAAAAGAAGTGACGATTCTCACCTGGCTCTGAATCGACCCACAAAGTCTGCGAAATCCATCCAAAATGAATGTGTTTGTGGGCAATTTCACAAGTCACTTATAATATTTAAGGCATTTAAGTTTTTTGGCAGTTGCCATCTCTTACCCATCACAATGGCTTTCTATGTGTGTAATAAAGCTGGTCTTTTATTTTTCCTCCTTTTTCTAACAGACAAATAAAACAATCTGGTCTATATTTGCATTTCCTGGACACCAGCTTATAATGGCAGTTCACCATGTCCCTGTAGCATTATAACTTTATAAGCATTTACTTGCAAAGTGGCTGTAAAAGAGGATATATAATGTGCGCTGTATGATATATGTGTAGACATACTTTGAAATACAAAAGGAGAATCAATCAAACGTGTCAGAGAAACAGGGGTCAGTGGATATATCGATGACATACTGAGAAACAAAACTCCCAATTTTTATTTATTAAGATATAAATTCAACAAAATATAAAGTGTAAAAAAACACACAACAAAATACAGTCAGATATCATTTACAATAGAAAATCTGGATAGATGCAGATAACAGCCAGTTTAGGGGTTCCCGTGTCCATCATGTGGAATAGCAGCAGGCTGTCTATGTTAATCTGTATGTTATGCACCATATCAGCTTGTCTTTTGGTTTTAAAGAGACCGTCCAGGCAATGGCAATAATAAGGACGCAAGAAGCTCATCTGAAGGCTGTCCACTGTCCTTTCTCCAAAGTTGGCCCCTTTAAATTCCTCCATGAAAACGCACAAATGCGGTTGCACGCCCATCTCAGTCACTTGGTGATCCAATCGTGAGCAAGCCTGTCCAGACATATTGCTTGTGCCCTTTGCTGCAACCATAGCACAGGGAGTGCATTACTTTTCAAGCAGCGTGCCCATGCTGCCTGCCATGAACCACGCCCAGGAATAGAAGGAAAGCTAGTGGTGTTACTTAGTACACATAAGGTATTTTTTGGGAAAATCTATCTTATAGTGCATTTAGTTAGTTCTATCCTATTTTATAAGTTATTATCAGTATGTAGGGAAATGAGAGGTATTTAATGAGAGGAAGAATCCCTTATACATTCAAACTGAATAAAACAGTCACCAAACTTGTGGTTTCTTCTTCTGGTAGGAATAAATTCCAGGGGTGACAGGTTTGAGTGTATTAGGGGTGACAGAACCTGTTCCCCCTGATTTCTGCTTCCTTCCATTAAAAGGATGAAAAACAAGCCTGGCTGGATATTTCATGATCTGGGTGTATAAGTGACTCCCCCCCCCCCCCCCCCCCCCCCATTTCAGCATATTTAGATTTTTAGCATTTTTTGCTCCTTGAAAATAGACTAGACTAAACCAACTCCAAGAGTTTTCTTATCATTAGTAACACATTTGAGTGATGCGTGTATGATCTGAGTTATACAGCTGACCTCCACTGTGCTCTGGCCTCTGGGGCTTACCCTTTCCAGGGGAGGAGACAACCTGGGTATGCAGGGGGTGCTATTCTAGAGTATTTACCCAGTAAGCCTCTAAAGCAAAAGGACTTCCAGTCACAAGGCCCATTCCAGGTGCAGAACAGGCATCCTTCTCGTTTTTTCTTGTTTGGATTTATTTTACCAATTCGGGTTAATCTTGTATCACGAAATAATACATTTTTTGGTTTGTACACCATTCATACTCTGTACTCTGAAGGTTTCTGGGAAAGAATAAACAAAATGTCATCAATTTCTAATGTCATCTCAGGAATTTTAGAAGCCACATTTTAAAGGTCAACTAAATAAATAAAATTTAACAATGTGCCCCCTCCTGTAATGCGTGCTACAGTAGCTCAGCCTACCAGTGAAGTTCCCTGTAGAAAGGATTTGTGTTCGCCCACTGCCACTTCCCTGTAGCTGTGTGCTCTCCCGTACCTAGAAAGACGGGGGATGTGCGCCCCAACAGAAAGATGGGGATGTGATGAGCACCTCATCATATGGAACTTTTGAGGTCAGCCAATTGGAAATTCTCAAAAGTACAGCTGGACGTGGCTTCAGTGATGTAATAACATGGTTTGAGAAACGGGCCACCGCTGAGCCAGCAGCATCCTCTGGGGTACTTGGATAGGGGGCGTAGAAATGGGTTTTGATCTGCTTTAATCATGACGAAGGGCTAAAAGCGCCCGAAACTTGGCGTCAACGCCAGGGGGCTTTTTGCTTCCATGTTGCCTTTGATCTTACAGTATGGTTAGCACTTTTTTGGTGTATTTTAATGACATGAAATGAACATCAATTTTTTACTGAACAGGTTGGACCCCTGGTTATCTTGTTTACTGGGTTAGGCCAGAGGTCTACAGTACACAGAAATGATTTTCAGGAAAATGTGTACGCACAGTTTTTGTGTGCGTTCACTTAATCTTGTAAATAATAATTTAAGAGAACAACTGAAAAGTATGAAGACAACAAAAGAATTTAGGATAAATAAGAGGTTGTAAAACTGTTGTGCCCCCGGGACCAGGTCATTTGTTGGCTCTGAAAAATAAGTTGAGTGAGATACTGTACAAATCCTGTTTTTAAAAATGTATATATTCCAGGGGGAACGTAAACTAGTAAAGGCATTCTTATTGAAGGCTGTTATCCATCATAGCGACCTCTCAGTTTAGATCTTATAGGAAAAAGGTATGTAAAAGTTCTTTCTAGGCTAAGCTCAAGTTTCCCAGGCTCTAATTTTGAATCCACATTAACAGGCTGATTTATTACTAGTGCCAGGTAACAGCAGATGAGCTTCTGTACAGCGGCACTAAGAGCGAACGCTAGTGGTCGCTCTGATCGGCCGTGAGACGCTATTACAGAGCATCTCAGTCCCTGTAGTAACATTGGCGGCATTGATGAATTTGATGTGTGAGTCGCAATAACACCAATACAGAGCTATATGGGAGCGAACTGGTCTGTGAGCGACTCAAACCATATTCATAAAAAAAACAGCCTCACACAGCACCGCGCTCAAAATTCTCTGTAGCCCAGAGCGCCAGACGCTGTGTGATTAAAGTCTGTTTTTGAACACACATCCACTAGTAACAAAGCGAAAACATATGGAATTACATTGTTATTACATAGTGACATTAATACTTTAATACCAGACCTGTAATAAAAATATTTAAAAAATCTAAAAAGTTTTCAAAAATAACTCTTTCTAGGCCAGGAGAGGTGACAATTATTTGATTTAAAAAAAAGAAAAAAAACCCTGTTTAAAGAGAAGTAAAGTAAAGTCCATTGAAATGTATGGGAGAGCAACAGGTAGCGACAGGTAATACCAGGCGCTCTGGAAACTAGAGCACCGGCTGTATACGCTAAGCCGTCTGTGATGATGAATCGGGCGCTACATGGCGCTGTGAGTCATTTACCGGAATCGCTTTGATAAATGTGGTATTGTGTACAGCGCCCAGCGTTCACCGTTCGCTACCTGCCGCTATCCCTTGATGAATAAACCCCCAAGTAAGATTATATTGGTGGCCTTTTTCGGTGCTGACTGATGCAGAATGGAGAGAAACAAACTGCTGAGCAAACCAGTCCGCTGTGGGTTAAAAAGCCTACTAATGTCAAGTGGCATTTCGATTATGTTTTACACCTTTTTGGGACTAAATGTGACCCCATTTTAACTCAACTGGATAAGGCTAGACAACTCAAACCCGAAACAGCAGAGACAAATGATGCTTCTCTGTCATGTATAAGATGCCATAAGAGCACAAATCTGATAAATAATGTGGAAGAGCCACAATGATGGGGCCTGGCCGTAATGTGTCCTGGTGTGGTTGATCCTCTTGTAATTACAGCACTGTTAGGAACTGCAAGAGCGAGCATGAACACAAATCCTAGGCAGCAGCATTAGATCTATTTACCAGCCAGGTTTTGGTGTCCTGTTTGGACCAGATCTTCATATAAAGACTTGATTGGATTTTCTCTCTTGAGTAGAATGCCGTGCAACCAGATAAGTAACATTCTGTGGCCATGTTCTTTGTAACTTGCTTTATCTGGGGAGAAACAGCATTACATGTGATTGTATTTATAAAACTACCTTTTTGTCTTGATGTTTTTGTTCACTTCTCTCAATTGTTGCACCTAAATGCCCCATCCCCACTAATCCTACATTTGCCAAAATAACTTCTTCCATGCTGGGTGTCATTTGGAACCAGAAGGCCACACTGCTGCACCCATTGACAAGGCACTGCCAGGTTACAGAGCCAGCTTGGAAAAGATGAGGCTAACTGCAGGTGGCAGGAGAGAGACTGATGCAGACCTAAACCCACCCTGAGAGGACTTTATGGGTTTGGTATACTTCCACTTTCTTTATGCTAAATGCCCCATATTAGTGTGCTGCTGTTACTCCTCCTGAAGGGGGCAGTTGTTGCCTAAAAATAAGGAAGCCACCTTGTGACTGGAGGATTGCAGGTTTGATTCCCACCCATGGAACATGACTGAAGTGTTTTTGAGCAAGGTACCTAACCCCCAACTACTCCCTGGGTGCCGTAATTAGGGCAGCGCTCCGCACGTGTGCCCATCCACATTGCATAGCTGGGCTAAATGTGGAGGAAATATTCCTATGTGTGCACAAGCATACAATGACCACTAATGCCCCTAAGAATCCCCTATTCATTAGCAGCTGCATGTTGTTGATGCCGGGCTTTTTTTCAAGAGAAATTTTAGGGAAAGTGTAATAAACGTACCTGTACTAGAGGACCCGCAACGAGCATCTTCTGGGCAGTGCGGTGCTGTCTGCAGCTGGGTCACCTCCCTCGCTCCCCCAGCTGTGCGGGTGTGTGCTCATGTGCGCGCCCCGCTGTCCGGTGAAATCGGTGCACTACCAGAGGCAGGAGGTGCAGCCTGCTGCACATCTGACAGATATTAGGGGCTGGTCAGCCTTACTGTAGCCAATCCAGCAGGAGATCATAGTAGCACCAATCGCCATCCAGTCCTTCCCTGCTTACCATTGGCCAGTCACCCCTAAAATAGGGATCTAGCCCTGTCCTCAATGCCCTGTCCCGTTATAGTTTCTTGTGCTAAGCGTGTGATTGAATCTCTGCTTATCTGATACTGATACTCGGCTTTGATAGACCTTCCCAGTTTGCTGCCTGAACCGACCTTTGCTTGCCTGACCTTGAACCTGCCTGGTCCTATTTGGATACCTTGCTACCTCTAACCTCCTAGCTTGACTCTTTCGCTATTCTCGACTACACTCCTGTCTCATCCCTGTGTATAAACGCATCCTCGGACTGATTATCTGAGTACGACCTCGGCCTTAGAATACATTTGTGATTTATCTGCCTTAGCCATAAGCTGACATCCTTTGGGTCTTTTAAGACCTGGGGGCAATTAGAAAGAGATATATAATGGTTAAAGCACACCAAAAAAAAAATCAAAGAAAGGGGGCGGTGTTCAGTCTTTCTAGCCTGTGTACTACCACACAGGTAACAATGAAGCAATATAAAAATCAAAGAAAGGTGAACAACCCAGATTTGAGATGCAAGATAGACCGCTTCCTCTTGAAAAAGGCCTTCGCAGGCGAAACGTCAAGGGTTTACTTCCACCTGGCACTGCTTGTAAGACTTTTCCTTTTTACTCTTTCTGAACAGATATGATGATTTGTTTTGCCTGTCTTGATAGCATTGGGACATTGGGGTGCATGCACACTCCTTGAATACAGGTTCACTCCTCTTGTTCTCCTATCAACATTTATGTGTATGCATACAATGGTTGCTGGCAACTATTTAAGCACCATCTAGCGTTCATTCTGAGGGACATTACCCTATATTGGATTGTATACTCCACACTCCACGTTATGTACACTGCATTGTGTTATAGATGTTGAGCACTTGTGTATATCATCCCCTATTAAAATCCCTACACTATCTTGTACCTCAAATCTGGGTTGTTCGCCTTTCTTTGATTTTACTAAGACCTGGGGGCAACCGTGTCCGGTGAGGCGTATCAAGCATCCCGGCAAGCGGGGACTTAACAATAGGCTGAAGTGGCAGCAGAGATTGGGGATTGTCAGCTCACAGAAGACGGGTCCCGCTGGGCGTCACAGAAAGTCTATGGAATCGGGGCCAAATTGTTTTTCCCTAACAATTGTTCCTCAGCCATCTTTACCTGTCCACTGTGTTTCAATGGATTTGATTTGTGGCTCTGTAAACTTCCAGAGTTGAGCCAGTTTCTTCCATTCCCCAGGTTTTAGCTGCTGATAGGCCAGACTCCAGAGAGCTGAGCGCATCTGACTGGTCTTTGGGGAGTGGTCTTGTTTGAAGGTCACAGGCTCCTCTTGACTGACGTCTTCTAGCTCAGAGTCTCCATTTTCTATAGCAGATGTTCTGTCTTCTATTTCAGTAGTATTTTCTCCTGTATTAGGGGCATGATTTTCTGTAAGCTCCTAGATGGATGACAAAGCAATAGGAGTTCATATGTAAAATCACACCCAGCCTTATGTCATTTCTGCCAGCTTTGAGGTGGCCAGCTGCTTTAAAGAGAAGCAACCTTTAAGTCTAACTCTAGAATAGGTGGTCTCCCTCTTTATGGTGCATCCCAAATTGGGATGCCCCACTGCAGAAAAGCAGACAACCATCTTTTACTGCATTCTGACATACAGGAGTCACATGACCACACCAACGGAGGGGAGATTCTCTGGCCTGTGTTCTTGCCCCCTCCCCCCCCCCCCTTCACACAAATACACTCTGCATCCTTCTGTGGCTGGGAGGGTGTGCTTGTTAGAAGGCATTCATGTTCTGACTATGGGATTTTTAATTTCTTTTCTTTACTGCAGTAGTAAGGTCAGTGCCCCCCCCTTCCAGGTTGCCACCCTAGGCACGTGCCTAGGGTTGCCTAATGGTAAATACAGCCCTGCCTGGAATACTCACCTCCCCTATGATCCCACACTGCTCCAGACCACATCCCTTGTTGGGATAGTTGGGGTGCATACTTACACCTGACATTTCAGTGTCTAGTGTGGGCATGTCCCACAGCTAGAGGGGAACAGAGATGTGGCCACCAGCTCAGCTTGTAAATGAAACACAAAGCTGCTGATTGGCTTAACAGCCTGTGCATGTGCCGTGAGAATTAATGGGAGTTTTGAATGCCAAACTACACATGTAGTACAGCTGGTTGGGCTTGTTTTCTGTAACCCTTCCACATCCACACAGTAATAAATACTCACCTACATGCAAAGCTCCATGTGTTAGGAAGCACTGGATGCCTCTTGTGTGCAGTGGCTTCCAATGCCCCATTACATGAAATGCCAGCCACCTTCCTGTGCATAGCTGAATAGAGCATAAGGTCGAAGGGGCGCTGTAGCCGTTGTAAACTTATGTTTAAATGCTTTTAAATCAACAGCAGTGTGGGGGCCCACTATGGAATTATCATGTTTTTTGCACACAGCCAAATCAAAAGCAGAATATATTAGTATATCTAAAAGTCACATAATTTATAACTTGTTGAGAATACATGTATCACTTTTATGAATGTATCCAGAGCAGTGATAGAGGTGCAGGGTGGCTCGATGATGAGATGACCAGGTGGAGCTTCTGGATACAGTCACTGATCCCCAGCTAGTTTCTAAACTCCCCGGAGCCCAGGGAATGTCTGCTACTGAAGCCAGGTCAGACAGCACATCGCCATCGGTTCGCTACCACTGTGCCCTAGGCCCATGTTGTGGAGCCTGTTATCCTAATGAGAACAGCACTATTAATTGCCGAATACCATTAGACTGGCTCACCAGAGAATTCTTCAGTGGGCCCAGCTGACCACCAGGGCAGTACAGGGGATCTAAGACTACCGCAGTGTTTCTGGATGACCTCGGGTGTTCTGTGAGTGTGTTATTTCTTCAGTTTGTTGATTGGTTATGTAATTATAAAAACATTGTTTTATAATTTTTTGTGCAACAATCTTGCATTATTTCTATTAAGGCTGAAGTGCGAACCCCAAGAAAAGCAGCACCCTATGGGCTATGCTAAAGAAGTTGCCAAACCATTCTGCATAGCCCATAGGGTGCTGTTTCCAAACTTTGAAAAAAAAACAGGGGTAGGTGATTTTTTGTGAAAAATTAGAATCGAAATGTTCTATAAATTTTTTGTGTGTTCAAGTAAAAAAGCTCACTCAGATGTAAACTTCAGTTCACATCCAAAAAGCACGCCCAAAGGTAAACTTGCTTCACCTGATCTTTACCATGACCCTGCATGTGCTCCCAAATGACATTTCAAGCTGCATCTACGTTATGTTTTTTTATTACTGATGTTAGTAACGTACCTTTTTCCATGCGTAGTATCGTTCTGCTTTTATGATCATATCGACAATCAAGGTGTGACCGCTTCTTGCTGCTGCTCCTAGGGGGGTTTTACCTTGCTGCAAAAAGAAAAAAAAACAGACATGAGAATTTGTTTGAACAAGATAATTTTCACAGTTGGGGTCATTGGCAATTATTTAGTGAAGTAAGTGTAAATCTGGGCGCACACTGCAGTGTGAATAGCAACCCTCATCTCTGTGATGTTTTTGGCCCTTATTCATCAAGCGATAGCGCCAGGTAGTGTCCGACGAGCGCCAGGTAGCGGCAGCTAACGGCGAGTACCGACTCAAGTACGCCCGGCGGCGGTCACAATGACGCATTTATCAAGCAAAATGAGGCTAGCGCCGGCGAGAGCGACGGCTAGCGCGGCATTCATCATGAAGTCGCCTGGACCGAACAGCGCCGCTGCAAATTCCCTCACAGCGCCAGGTATGATCTGTCGCTCCCTGGCGATGTCCAATGCATTTCAATGGAGCAATCTATAATTAATCATAATTAATTGGTATTATTTTTTTTTAATATTTTTTTAATGTCAAAAAATCGGAGACCACTTCTGCAATGTTAGGATTTATTTTTAAGTCAAAAAAAAAAAAATATGTGCAGAATTGATCTAACAGGTCTGAGATTAATGTATTCATATAACAAAATGATTCTAAAAACATGTATAATGTTACATTCAAAAAATATGGTTGTTTAGGGGTTAAAAACTAGTTAATACACATCGCCGCCAGCGCTCTGGGGTTTAAACAAGGAATGGACAGCGACAGCACATTCGGAGCGTGATTTTTTGATGAATATGAAGCTAGCCGTTCGCTCTGGCCATTCGTTGTCAGGCGCTCACATACAACGCTGGACCTGTGAAACAGCGACCCCCCAGCCCGTATTCAACATTACCGCACACCGACTGAGTCGCTGTCATCAAGCTAATGCCGGCCAAGCACAGCGAATACTGGCTGGCGCTGAAAAAATCACGCTACAGTCGCTCATCTGTCGCTACCTGGCGCTATTGATGAATCGGCCTCCCCGTCTTTAACATACACATTTTTTTTTTAATTTTTCCCCAAAAGATTTACCCGCACCTGTGCTTTTTTAGAGGTGAGGTGCATCATTCTTGCATTAAACCGGACCAACACTCGTTTTTACCTTAATGGGTGTTGGTCTGGCTGTGTGTTCATTGTAAGTAGTGAGGGGTCTCGCGATTGGCCACCAGGCGGTCATGTGGTCACTTGGGCGTGACCGCCCGGCGACCAATCGTGGGACTCCATTCTCGCCGCTGGCTCGTTATGAAGGTGAGTAAAACAAGTTATTTTTGCGGTTTGCTGCGAGGGGGGCTCCAGCATTCTGGATGCCCCCCCTCACTACTTACAATGACCACACAGCCAGACCAACACCCGTTAAGGTAAAAACGGGTGTTGGTCCGGTTTAAGGTAAGAAAAATGTTTACATGTTTGGAAACAGCACCCTGTGGGGTATGCAGCAAAATGTGGAAAGTTCTTTAGCATAATCCATAGGGTGCTGTTTATGACACTCAAAAAATTAACCTGACATTGGAGTATGATGCACCTGGCCTGGAACATGCCACTTCACAGAACAAACATTTCCTTGCAATTTCTTGTATGAAAGTTACTCAACAGCTCACGAGTTTTCAATTCACACCCAGATGCACACCCCAAGGTTAACAAGTTTCACAATTGTCAGAAGCCACATCTGTGACTCAACGAAGAAACAAAATATTAATCCAACTCAGCCCAAGCTTCCAGAATGATCACACACAAGCTTCTGGGCCTGTTCTTTATTCGGGGGTCATGCTAATTATTTGGTAAAGCACACTGCACTTTGGGTGAGCCTTGCAGTGTGAATTACAATCTCAGCGAGCTAAAAGATGTTTGCTCCACTATTTTCCGCAAAAATCACATGTACCCACGACTGGGCATTTTTACAGATGAGATACAGAATAGGGGTCATGCTATTTATTTTGAGAAGCAAGTTTATCCTTGGGCGCCCTTTTGAGTGATAACTGAAAATCACTCAGTGAGCTTTTTCACTTTAACACACAAAAGAGTGCAATGAAAAATGTTTGTGCTAATTTTTCTCCCCAAAAATCACTTTCCCCTACCACGGGGCATTTTTACGGGGGGGGGGGGGGGGTACATCATCTAAAAAAGTTTGCCAAGATGTACGTTTCCATTCATACCCAAAAGTGCCCCCAAAGTTAAACCTAATTCACAAACTAAATAGCATGTGTTTTTTTTTAGGAACAGCCCCCTATGGGGGATGCAGAGAAAATTACCACTTTTTATTGTGTGGTAAAATTAAAAAGATCCCTGGGTCTCATTAACTATAATTAAACCCAAATAACAGCTGATCCATCAACTCTAAATCCAAATTACAGAATAATATCTACAATCAGGTGAAATCATTGTTTCTTATTCTGGTTCCGGCAGCAGCAGTTCGACCTCTCACCTTTCACCTGATCAGCACTTTGTGGCAAGCAGGATTTAGCCCCGTCCGTGTTGGGAGGGGGAGGTGATCTCTCCTTTGCAATTTCATTAAAGCAAGAGTCCATGCGGTAGGTAAGCTCCCTGGCCTCCCTCACCCCTGGTGCTGATAAAGAATGGGGGGGTCTAACAGACCCCCTGGCGTTTCTGCCCCCCCCCCCCCTTTCCCGCTCTCCTAGGGTCAACAGTGTGATGATGCAGAGCTTTAGACCACCAGCTTAGGCCTATTATTGGTGGTCTATGGCAAAGGAATTCAGTGGGTGATCACTACTCTTTGCCTTGTTTCTACTTTCAGGAGCAGCTGCATTCTGACAGGAAGAGAGAGGGCAGCCATGATGAGGTGAGCTGTTGAATGACCGTTTATGCCTTTGCCTACAGAGACCCTTTAAATGGATGCCTTTCCCAAATTTCCAAAAATTAAACAAACTGATAAGTGCCCCCCCCCCCCCCCCCCACTGAGTCACTATTTTGTAGGACCACCTTTAGCTGCAATTACAGCTGCCAGTCTGTTGGGGTATATCTCTACCAAAAATCATTTCAAGTCACTGTATATAAGCTATGACAGAATTAATGTACAAAAGCAACACCTTAATTTCTCAGTTTGGTACAGAAAATGGTGTAATAAAGCTACAAATTATTATGCAAAAGGCACCCATGAATTTACCTTATCTACTATTGTGAGGTCACAACCAGCTCGGAGAAGTTTCTCAACTAGGTCTGTGTTTTTAAGTTCAGCTGCTAGATGTAGAGGAGTCTGTTGTCTCTGTAAATAAATAGAATTTGCTAACTTACTTTGTATGCCATTAAAATACAAGAAAGTATATTGTGACTCAGAGTCTGCATTAGGCTAAGGAGTATGGAATTAGGGCTTAACATGCATTAAGGGTCAGCAATTTTCTTTAACATAGCAGAGCAATTTGGAAACATTTAGGGGTACTCGTTTGTTAGTTAGTTAGTCTGTTAGTTCAAGCAGAGCAAAACGTGTAAGGATATGGGTTCAGGAGGCAGTTACTGACAGGGGCAGGCTAGGGCAAAAAATCTACCAGGATTTTCCTGGCCCTTTGGTCAGCTCATGAAAAATCTGTAGGGATTTGGACTTTTCTGGCCCCTTGGTCAGCTCATGAAAAATCTGTAGGGATTTGGACTTTTCTGGCCCCTTGGTCAGCTCATGACAAATCTACAGGGGTTTGGTTTTTTCTGACCCCTTAGTCAGCTCATGAAATATTTGCAGGGATTTGGACTTTTCTGGCCCCTTGGTCAGGTCATGAAAACCCTGTAGGCATTTGGGTTTTCCTGGCCTCTTAGTCAGCTCATGAAAGATCTGCAGGGATTTCGATTTTCCTGGCCCCTCATGACATCCCCAATGAGCCCCCTTCTCCATTGTGCTTCCCAGCCAATCATCAAGTGAGCTAAGAATCCCGGAACACGGATAGAGTTGCAAATGGCCACCAATAGTACTAAAGCTTTAGTAATGTAGGGACAGATATAGTGGCAGGTCTGATTATGCCCCCTAGATGCTGAGGCTATAGTATTGCAGGGGCAGAGGATGAGAGAGCAGAAGGTATTATTAGCAGAAGTGCATCAACAGAAGAAAATTCTGGCACAGGCTTCAGTTGAAGTGGGCTGCATGCTGGGAACAACACACAGTCCAACCAGCCCCAAAGTACTGCGGCCCACCATTTTCCCTGTTTTTTGCAGGTCTCTTAATTAAAACACGGCAGACACCCATGGTGACATTTTAGTGTTAGGCAATGTCATCTTCTTAGTTGATATGGTACTTACCTTGTTGAGGGCATTGATGTCATATCCGGCATCAAAAAGAGCATCCACTATGTCCATGTGATCATGTTCGATAGCCAAATGAATTGGAGGGTTTTTATCCTGTAATTTATAGAAAATCAGTGTAAAAAAGAACCTTAAACCTGTTTTTTGATCAGATATTTATTGGCTGAAATATACAACAAACATATATAGATATCTTAACCTTTTAAATGGCAAGCATGTGAAATTCACGTAGCTGCCTCTCTGTCCGTGATGTGTCCACTACAAGAATTTCACATACCTGACATTTTCCCTGTTTAGAAGCAAAAAAAATCTCACCTCGATCCGGGATCCAGTGCTGGGAGCCTCCTTTTCCACCGGGGGACCCCGGACCTTACCCCTGGGGTCTTCAGTGGGGCAGAGAACACCCATTTTCTGCCCCGCATGGCAGCTTCTGTCAGGGAGGGACTTATACCGGGAGTGAGATGATATGCGTGATCGGCGGAAGCCAGGTGGCGAGCCTGGAGACTCCATTCCTTCCGTCCCAGCTTCCGTCGATCACTTCTAGTCTGGGCTTTAACATGAAATGTCTTGTTTGTTTTTTGTGTATTCTCAATGTTATGGGGTCAAATATGCCCCCCCAAAATTTTTGTGTAAAAGCTCCATTTCCCCCCCTTACAACGGTACCACATATGTATTGCGAGATACCCTTTCCTGCCCAGGAGAATTCCCAAAACTGAAACAGCACTTTTTTCAGATTTTCAGATAGAATACAACTGCTATGCACACCTTGCAGTTTTTCAAGAAAAAACACCCTTTACATTTGAAATACCCCCACACAAACTTTATATTCTCACACCTCAAGCTGTCTAGGCATACCAGGCTTGCTGACGTGGGCTCAGTTTTCTGGAAGTGATCCCCCGATGAATTCTTTGGTTGCACAGAATCTCCCTAAAAAAAAGAATAAAAAAGCAGAATCAAAGCCAAATTTTCCTAAAAAATACAATATGCAAAGGAGAAAAAACTGAAAATCTGAAAAAGCAAGGTGCCCCAAACAGAACAATACCCAATATGCATAGGTACTGTCAAGGGTATGTTTGCCAAACACCCTAAAATAAAATATGAACGTAGGGGTAATTTCAGCACAAGGTCCCCCAAAAAGAACCATTCACAAGATACATAGGTACTTTTAACCCTTTAACTGTCAGCCTACTTGCGATTTTGTCACCCTCTGTTGACAGGTCATTTTTCTCCATTTTGCACTATTTCCAGGAAATCTATATATTGTTTTTATTCAGCAGAGTTTGGGCTTTAACATGAAATGTCTTGTTTGTAATTTTTCCAGTGTTTTTTTGAATATTTTTTAATGAAAAAACGTAAAAAAAAAATAATAACAATAAAAAATAATATAAACATTTATTTATATTTTAAATAAAAGAATATATTTTATTCAAAAACAATATTGCACGGGAAAGCCCCATTTCTCCCGATTAAAACAGTACCACATATTTATTAGTAGCCCCCCGTTCCTGGCCAGGAGACCCCCCAAAACTAAAAAGAACACTTTATAACTTTAATACAAATAAAATATTACTACTATCCACACTATAAAGGATTAAATGAAAAAAAAACTGCCCTAGACACTAGCATAAGCATAAACCTTCTATGGTAGACATCCTTCTATTTTGGGGGGGGGGGGGGGAATAAGCCCAGGGCAGTCTGGTGATTTTGTCTTTCTTCCCCATTGGGATTGTCTTCATTTTCTTCCGCATCAGTTTTGCCCCCGATGCCAGTCACAGTGCCTGCCCACACTGCAATGGAGGGGACATGCCAGAGCCACTGAATGATGTGACAGGCAGGAGGAATGCAGGAAGAAGCCTCATTCTCAGAAACTGGGAGCACCAGACCATCCAGAAACTGCAGTGAAGGAGAAAAGCTGAGCTTTTTGTTTTTTATTTGGCTTCACAGACCATTTAATGATTACTGCAAGAGAATAAAAATCAGTGCACCGTGGACTTGGGGACTGGTGCAAAAACTAAAACGAAAAAAATGTAGTCTAGCATTCTATGAGCCTCAAGGAATAGCGACAGATAGCGACAGATAGCGACAGATAGCTTAGCGACTGAGATAGCGCCACCTAGCAACTCATTCATCATTATCCCAGCCTCATCCCACAGCGCCAGCGAACATCCTTGAACAACGACAGGTATGACCTCTCGCTACCTGGCGCTCTCCAATGCATTTCAATGGCAGAATGTATTTTAATTAATAATTATTATTTAATATATTTTTTTTTCAAATTTAAAAAAAAAAATCTGTGAGCACTTCTTCCTTTGAAAATGTATTTTTTGGGGATTTTTAAAAAAAATTTTTTTTTTTGCAGATTTGATATTACAGGTCTGATTTTAAACTATTCAGGTTTGAATATTATTTCAAAATCATTCCATTTTTTTTTGGGTGGTTAGGGGGTTAAAAAACTACTTTTAACACATCGCCTACTGCGCTCTGGGATTTAAACATGCATTTCACAGCGCTAGGATTTTTTAAGGCTGATTTTTTAATGAATATGGTGGGTGCCGGTCGCTATGTCCAGTCGCTATCATGCGCTCCCATACAACAGCGAACCTGTCAAATAGCGACTCAGCATCTTGTATTCAACATTACGGCACACCGACTGAGTCGCTATCATCCACCGAACAATGGCCAAGCACAGCGACTACTAGCGGTCGCTGTCAAAATACCGCTACAGTCGCTATCTGTCGCTATCTGTCGCTATTAATGAATCAGCCTCCCCATTTCTGTTGAAAAGTGAAACTGCATCACAAGTTCAAGTTTACAATGGAAGTAACGCCCCCCCCTCCCCCAATCTGATTGGATTTGCTGTGTTTAGTAGAGACAAGTAAAATCCCCCCAAAAAAGGTATCAATCAAAAAGTTACTAACCCCCTGCTGTGCTGCCCTAGGCACAGGCCCGCAAGTGCTTAATTGGAAATACAGCCCAGCCCAGTTAGGAATGTCCCACTACATGAACAAATAAGAACAAGGCCAATACCAGGCAAAAGTACTTACAAGGACCCTCACAGCCAATCAGGTCCAAACGCAAACCCAGTCGATCAACTATGGTCACAATCTGCAACATGCTGCTTCAGATAAGGAACGTTGCGGCTTTTTTCTATGTAGCGGGAGGGGCAGGGGTCAGGGAACCTCCAGTCATTCCTGACTGGAGGTTTGATATAAATTTAAATAAAAATTAATAATTCTTTAGATGCCTTCATGATTGTTTTTATTATTTTGCCAAGCAGAGCTTAAAATAATTCTAAATGCATCCATCATAGTATAGGATCTGCAGACTTTTTTGCATTTGATCATTTCAGTCTGTATTAGTAAAATCAGAAAACACGATTTCTTAAAGCAAAATTTCAATCAGAATGATGAAAGATCACTGATAAACGTACAATTTTGTGGGGGACTCAAAGTGGGACACTTTGTTAAACTAACCACTTCACAGGGTAATTAGTGTGGCAGAGTGTGGTTTGGGGGGTGTGGCCTATCAGCAGCTTTTTGAAGAACAAATATTCCCAGCATTCTGTGTTACTCTGTGTGTAAGTAGGTTAAGCCCAGTCCCCAGATATACGCTTAAACCCGACCAATCGCCTAGCACAGTTGAAAAGAAAGGTCGCAGCCATTTTGGAGCTTCCTCTCCCAATTGACATAACTGACAGTGCACAGCAACATGAAGCCCAGCAGCACTTCCTGTTTGCAGGTGGCCTGCAAGTCCATGAGCCGCCATCTTGTTTTTAAAACTGACCCCAGCAGAAGTTAGAAAAAGGTAAATTAATTTTTATGTGCAGCAATCTAAATTGCCCGTGGAGGGATGTATTAATACTGTTTGTTGTGTTGGTCTGGTTTAAGTCATTTGAGCTGGAACAGTCAATGAGCTGGAACAGGGTCCCAGTAGTAAATTGACCAGACGTCCTGGATTCACTGGGGCAGTCTTCCCCATAATGTCAGGAAAAGTAGGCATTCCCAGGGGTTTTGTGGGGACATTGGGACAAAATGCCCAAAATGCCACCAAAACCAGGATGTCTTCATTTTAGTTTTCATTTGGAGCATTTCATCAAACGATTGTTACTGTGTTTAGAAATGTGATTATATGTGATACAGCCGTATTTAAGAATTTTGTTAAACACACAGAATGATGTAATAACTACTTACATTCGGTTTGGGAGTTAAGTCAATGTTGTTCCTGATAAGGAAGTTAACAAGCGATAGGTGACCCTTTTCCGCTGCTATCTGAAGTGCAGTGTACTCCTCCTGAAAGATATTAAAGATCCCATTCATTGCAATGTCAAATATAGGTTAACCAATAACTTCAATGCATATAGGTTACAAGCTGGATTTGTTTGTTCATTTACTTTCCATCTGAGGATTTAAAGTGGACCAACACCCAGGATTTTCACTATCCTGGGTGTTGGTCCACTTCCGCTGGGCACCCCGATCGGGGGTGCATCGCTGTGTGAAACCCCCCAGAAAGCCCAAAAAAACTTACCTCACTGCCGACGGACAAGCTGAGGCCGCCGCCGGCTCTCGCTGCCTCTCGCGCGTCCCTCTTATAGGGAGTGCGGCCGCACCGGCACGGGTGCACGCCCTGCTAGAGGGACGCGCAAGAGGCGGCGGCGGCCCACGCATGCGCCGTTGGAACGGGGAGAAGGTAAGGTTTGTGGGCGTCCGGGGGGGTTTCACACAGCGGGGCATCCCGATTTCGGATGCCCCGCAGGGAGGGAGCTGATCAGCCCGGGAATCTTATAGATTCCCGGGCTGATCAGCGGTGGGTGTTGGTCCACTTTAAACAAGCTGCTCTTTTATATTATTATGGGTCTTATTTCAGAAGTGTGCCCTGGTGCTGCTATTTGGACAGAATGGTACTGCAAGTCACAGCGCCCGAGGTTAACTAATTAGTTATTGGTGCCCTAGGTATTGGGCGGTCTGTGTCAGAACTTGATGGACTGGAATACCAGCGCCAATGAGCACCACCTTGTACCACTGTCTTTTAGGTGCTGCACACCGTATTAATTAATATTAATGAATTTTTGGCATGCTGAAAAGATTAGCGCTGTATTTTACCGGCATTGGTTGGTGTTTCATCATTACACTTACCAGATATCACTGCTGGGGACAAACTTTACAGTACGTTTAGGCTACATTTTAGTTGTGCTGTGCTTCAAATTACACATTGGTAACAAAAAGAAGCCCTGAAAAATGATTTTACAAGAAAATATAACATTTGGCAACATCTAGGTCCTGGGTTTACATTATTGACAAGATCTTACCTCCAGCACCACTATAAACCAGCGCAGCTTAAACAAGAGCCCCTGGCACTACAAACTACATGGTGTTAGTGATAAATTAGAAGCAGGCTGGTGGCCACATCGTCGCTGCCATTTTTTTGTTTGACAAATGGTACACTCAAGTGCCATTGAACCAAATGTATTATTAACAGACGCTGACGCTTGATAAATCAGGCTCTCCATGTTTTATACATACATGGTTTGTAGTGTTGATGTCACATCCATCTTGCAATAATAGTTCAGCACAAGCTTCATGTCCTCCATCCACAGCCAAGTAAAACGGAGTGGCCCCGTCCTAGGAAATCACAGTTATTTTTTTGATAAACCATACAAAGCTACTCTTAACAAGCATTCGAGTTTGAGGGATTTGAAATAAATGGAATTGGTTCTGTACTGAAATTGATATTAAAACGGAGACACACGCAAAGTGCAGTGAAGAAGTTGTTCTAGCATAGATGCTGGAGGGTCCTAGCTGAAGTGGGCACTATGATCCACATATGGTGGGGCTGCCCACAATTTAGGCCTTCTGGAAATCAATACCAGCTAAAACACCCCCTATTAATAACCCTTAGCTGACACTTTTATCATTCATAATGTGCCCTATCTCTCAGATGTCCTCTAAATCCTTTTAACTGTGGCAAGAACTGTGATACTAAGACACTGGAACTCATATGCACTTCGGACTATAGAGCAGTGGTTCTCAACCTTTCTAATGTCGTGACCCCGCAATACAGTTCCTCATGTTGCGGTGACCCCAAAGCAAAAAATAATTTTGGTGGCTACTTCAAAACTGTAATTTTGCTACAGTTATGATTCGGAATGTAAATACCTGATATGCATTATGTATTCTCATTGCTACAAATCAAACATAATTTAAACATAGTGATTAATCCCAAAAACAATATTTAATTATATGTTGAGAAATATTTATTACTAATTCCAATAAATAACATTTCACCATGGCAAAGCATGTGTCGGAAACTGTCATTTCTCCGCCTCTCTAATCCGCCGCACTCACAATAAAATCAATAGGAGGCGAATTGTAGTTCACACTGTGTAAATGTATGGTGCTTTGTGTAAGTGTTAGCTGCTTTGTGTACTGTGTAATGATTACACACAAAGCACCTTACACTTACACAGTATTGTGTGTATGGTGTGTGTACTGTTTTTACATTATTAACCTTTGTTACACCAGCAGGCTGTCTCGCAGGCTCTCTTGCCTCTCCGCCTCTTGCCTCTCCACCTCCGTCCGCCCACTGATGACGTCAGCAAGCGCTGGACACACGTAATGCGATGCTATGGACTGTGGAGCGTTCCCCCCGCTTCCCCCACCCCTTAGGCCCGGACAGATGATGCAATCATGTCTGCGCATGCATTCAGTTTGGAACGCTTATCCATAACGGCGTGCGTTCCAGCTGAATAGCGCTGCTGCAGGCGGTAGCGCGACTTCTCAGCAGCTAAAGCCATCGGAAATATGTATTTTCCGATGGCTTTAGGCGACCCCTGTGTTTTAGTCGTTCGACCCCCGCCGGGGTCCCGATCCACAGGTTAAGAATCGCTGATATAGAGGAATTGATTTAGGATGCTAAACGTCTGCAAGAGAGATATGCAACTACCTGGGTACTGTAGGTTGTGTAGAGACTCAGACCAAATGCAAAGACTCCAATACTGCACATACTGTATGTAGTCAATCATTTTGAGTTGGCTCAATCCCCCTACCCCTCCCACCATTTTTTCTTTTTTGTTACCCCTTAATTTCTTCCCTCCATATTTCCTCCTTCTTCTCCTCCAGTGATGTTTCTTTTTCTGCTGCACGGCACTTTTTTATTTTTGTTGTTGTTAAATACTAATGGTTTCTTCTTACCTGCTTTCCTGATGCTGTTTTTAGATATGCTCAAATGACAAAATGTTACAGCTACTTGTAATACTTTATTATGTGATTCTGTTGTGTTGAAAGAGGTCTGATCTCACTTCCACTTACTTTGATGACTGCGCTACCTATTTGAAATGTATCTGTTAGCAAGGGTTGCACCCTCTACTTTGCAATATTATATTTTGTCTGTTCCTCTTATTTCTTTGCATATTCTTAATAATCACAGATTAAACCAAAGATATATGTAACTACTTTATACTGTATAATGCCTGTGCAGTTTGTTTAGTATCCAGGGTGGGAGGGGGATATATTATGAAATTGAATCCGTTTGTTTGATTTTTCCTTTTTGTCACAGTGCTACAATCCTTTTCAAAAGCCTTTACTTTGCACCTAGCGCTGTATGCCTGAGAGTCACAATTTTAGAGCGCAAGTGCTGGCGCTGATAAATACTGCATGGAGTGGCGGAGTGTATAGCGCCACATAGCCTTCAGCGCCAAACACTAGCAGCGCCACTTGCCTGTGGCTGGCGTTGCAGCTGAGGCGCTAATAGCACCTCTCTGCAGACACTCGAGTGCCACTACGAGCCATTAGTAATAAATTGGGCTCCACGTTTTATTACACATCTTCACATCATGTCTTAAACTACTTTCCACTGGAGTGTCTGGTAAAGATTGTGATCACCCACAGATGCTGGTGCTTCTCTTGTGCAGGTACCTTGTTTATACCGTCTTTTTCCTGATCTCCCCATTTCTCCAGCAAAACGCTCACCACTGGTTTGTGGCCATTAGCGGCAGCCAGGTGGAGCGCGGTGTTGCCATCCTGAAAGAGAGACAAGTAATATTGCTTAAATAAATCCATTTCCTACAATAATATTGGTAAAATTTAAAGAGTCAATCCACCACCCAGCCACGCCTCTAGAGAGAGAAGCCATTTCTAGAACTGTAATAATCTGTTTTAATTTTGTCACCATTAGGACTTAAACTACTAAAAATACAAAAATCTGGGCCCTATCGTAGGTTTTACAAGAACATTTGCCAGTTTTAGATGTGGGTTTTAATTGAAATAAAGGGCCTTAATTATGATGGTGCACCATTTAGCATCTTTCTAGTGGCTATAGCGCCAGTTTTAGAGCACCGGAACCTTTGCCTTGTCTGGCGCTGTGCTGTGGACTATGATGAAGCTAGAAATCACAGCACTGGATGCTAACTAATTTGCTATGATTGTTGCACTAGGGCCCTTATTTATCAAGGGCTAGCACCAGGTAGTGTCTGATGAGCGCCAGGTACCGCCAGCTATCGGCGGCTACCGAATCAAGTACGCCCGGCAGCGGTCACAATGACGCATTTATCACGCTAAATGAGGCTAGCGCCGGCGAGAGCTTCAGCTAGCGCGGGATTCATCATGTAGCCGACTGCAACGAACAGCGCCGCTGATAATCCCATCACAGCGCCAGGTATGACCTGGCGCTCCCTGGCGTGGTCCAATGCATTTCAATGGAGCAATCTTTAAATAATCATAATTAATTGCTATTACTGTTTTTTTTTTTTTTTTTTTTTTTTAATGTCAAAAATTCTGTGACCACTTCTGCAATGTTAGGATTTTTTTTAAAGTAAAAAAAAAAAAAAATGTGCAGAATTGACAGGTCTGATTCATATTCATATTACAAAATGTTTCGAAAAACTTGTATAATTTTTACATATAAAAAAAAAGGTTGTTTGGGGGTTAAAAACTACTTTACACACATCGGCGCCAGCGCTCTGGGGTTTAAACAAGGAATTCACAGCGCGAGAAATTTTTGAGCGTGATTTTTTAATGAATCTGCAGCAAGCCGTTCGCTCTGGCCATTCGCTGTCAGGCGCACCCATACAGCGCGGAACCTGTGAAACAGCGACCCCTAACCCCGTATTCAACATTACCGCACACCGACTGAGTCGCTGTCAACAAGCAAACCCCGGCCAAGCACAGCGAATACTAGCTGGCGCTGTGAAAATCACGCTACTGGCGCTCATCTGTCGCTACCTGGCGCTATTAATGAATCGGCCTCTAGGTATTGCACAGCTTCTGTTGGACCCTACTGCCGATTATCCCAGCACCGTATACAGCATATTTATGAATTTTTTCCTATTATAAAAGATTATTTTTCTGGTGCTGGGCAGTGTTTAATCATTACAGTTTTAAGAAATCACTGCTAGGGACAAAGGGAACAAACTTTACTGTGCGTTTTAGTTGTTGTCCATATTACATATTTGTAACAAAAAGAAGCCACAAAAATAAGTTTTTCTATGAAAACAAAAATGTAATTTGACATGGAGGCTGGTTCATCATTAGCGGCAGGTAGCGACAGTCTGTAGCAGGCATTTTCAGAGCGCCCGCTAGTAGTCGCAGTGCTCGGCCGTGAGTCGCTACTTTATAGCGACTCAGTCGCTGTTCAGTAATGTTGAATACATTGTGAGGAGTCGCTATATGACCAGTACAGCGCTGTATGGGAGCGCATGTTAGCGACTGCTTATAGCAAATCTCTGGCGCTGAAAAATAGTTGTTTGAAGCCCAGAGCGCAGGCGGCGGTGTGTTTAAAGTGTGTTTTCAAGCATCTATCAACTAGTAACAAAGCAAAAACATATGGCATTACATTGTAACTAACAACATTGTAACATGAACACTTTAACGCCAGACCTGTAATGTCATTTCTGAGGAAATATATAAAAAATTTAAAAATAATTATTTGTGATTTTTTTGAAAAAAAAAAACCCCGTTTATAGAGAAGAAAAGGATCGTCCATTGAAATGTATGGGAGAGCAACAGGTAGCGAGAGGTCATACCTGACGCTGTTCGCTGAGGCTGTGAAAATGATGAATCAGACGCTACATGGCGCTATTCCAGTCGCTAAACAGATTCTGCTTGATAAATGTGTAATTGCGTGCCGTGTCCGGCGTTGACCAGTCGCTATCTGTCGCTACCTCTCATTAACCAGGCGCTACCTGATGCTATCCCTTCTTAAATAAGGGCCTTAATCTAGGTCCTGCGTTCAGGGCCATATTTAGTTCATGCTGCCTAGGCACTTTTTGACCACATGCCCCTTTTGGAGGACAGGTAAAAATGTTGTGCTTTGGTCCACTTTAAAGAGGAACATCTGTGGTGCTGAAGTCTAACAGACTCCAGGGATGTACGAGTTCCACTCCCTAGGGCATCCCAAATTGGGATGACTTGCTTTGTGGAAAGCCCAGCTTAATCTACTCACCTCTTCACAGAGCCCTCGCTGCATCTCTGTGTCGCCGTCGCATTCCTCTAACTGCGGTGTGTACCTAGATGAGGCCTTTCTTGGTGCGCTTGGCTCCATTCGGCTCATTAGCTAAAAGGGACTAGTGAGACGAAACCGAGAACGCAGATTGGCTGAGCAGCCCACTTTTGCAAAGGTGAGTCTCCCGAAGGATTCGTGGAGATACAAATACGCGGCAAATATGACTCTGCCTGCATTTCCGTACAAGTTCAGTACCGAAAAAATGTGTGCAATATGAATTATAAGCAAAAAACACCTCAATCCAGTTCTGCCAATTGTGACCTACGGTACCTACTTTCAACTGGCGCTGATTCAACCAGAGCGCGCCAACCTTTTGGGGCTCTAGTGTTAAATGCTGCCGATGCAAAAAAACTGGTGCTGACACTGCTGAGGCTTCATAATTAAGGCTCAAAATTTAATTGCGTTATGTTGTTACTAGTATTCCTGTGTGTTGTTTGCTAGCATGTTCTGCCTGGCAACAGTAAGGTATGGAGAAGGAGGAGGAGCAAATAAAGAAAGTGTATAGTACAGCAGTCAGGGCCAGACAGCAAGCATGGGATGAAGAGCTCTCTGATCATATAATCCAGCGTCCTACAGTGTTATATTTTCTTGGTGCTTTCTGAATTGCTTGAGGCAGCATTTGTCAAAGACTGTCAAATAAGATGGTGGAGAGTTCATGATGGCCCCACTGACCTCATGGACTCATGCTACCTTTACCCCTCTCATGCCGACTCCGTTAATCCATGTACAGACTGCTTTGCGAATGGAGAACCAGGTTAAGGATCACTATGTGCTTACCTTGTCCATCTCAGATGTAAATAATCCCATATCGAGCAAATTTTTGATCATATTAATGTGGCCTTTTTCGGCAGCTAGATGGAACGGCTCCCTGCCTCTCTGTGAGATAAAGCACAAAATGCTTTCAACATAATGAACATATTCAAATATATGTGTGTTTGTGAAGATATATATCTATATATCTCAAGAATGCAATAATTTGGAAATCTCATATAAACCTATTTATCAAAACAGAACTTAGAAAACATTAGACATTGAAAGTTAAACATTATTCTACTTTATTTAAAAAAGTAACTAAATTAGAAATTGATTTTTTAGACTTTGCAGCAAAATGTAAATATATGTTATGTAGTTTACAAGTCACTTGCGCTGACATTCAGCTAGAAGAATGTGCGAGGTCAAGCAGCTGATCCCCTGCACGACCTGGAAGGAGTTGGCCATCTTTCCAGTGGGAAAGTGTAGGTTACTTTTCCAAATTTCCCCCCAGGCTCCAGCCCACACAGTTATTCGAGAGCGGTTAGAATAAGGTTTTATTTTCACCATACTGCTTTGTGCTTCTTACACACGTTAGCTGGACTTGTTTTTCTTTTTTTTGTATGTGAAATTGCATGTAAAGTTACATTTGGGCCTGTTATTCTTTACAAAATCATGTGTTAAAGCGAAGCAAAACCAAGAATATTGATTATCCTGGGTTTTGTTTCGTGCCCCTGGGGAATCCCAAATTGTAATTCGCTGTCGTGTGAAACCCCCAAGTTCACGGGGAGGCCGATTCATTAATAGCGCCAGGTAGCGACAGATGAGCGACTGTAGCAGTATTTTCAGAGCGCCCGCTAGTAGTCGCTGTGCTTGGCCATTGTTCGGTTGTTGACAGCGACTCAGTCGGTGTGCGGTAATGTTGAATATTGGGTGAGGAGTCGCTATTTGACAGGTTCCGCGCTGTATGGGAGCGCATGATAGCGAATGGCCATAGCGAACGGCTCCCACCATATTCATTAACAAATCACGCTCAAAAAATTCTCGCGCTGTGAAATGCATGTTTAAACCCCAGAGCGCTGGTGGCGATGGGTTAAAAGTAGTTTTTTAACCCCCAAACAACCATATTTTTTGAAACAAAAAAAAAACAAGTTTATAAAAACATTTTGTAATATGAATACATTAATATCAGACCTGTAATATCAATTCTGCACAATTTTTTTTTTTATTTTTTTTGTTACCTTAAAAAAAATATCTAACATGGCAGAAGTGGTAACAGAAATTTTCACATTAAAAAAAAAAAAAAAAAAAAAATTAACAATTAATTATGAATATTTAAAGATTGTTCCATTGAAATGCATTGGAGAGCGCCAGGTAGTGAGAGCTCATACCTGTCGCTGTTCAAGGTCGCTCGCTGGCGCTGTGGGGTGAGGCTGGAATAATGATGAATGATTCGTTATCTGGCGCTATCTCAGTCGCTAAGCAGGATCGGCTTGATAAATGTGTGATTGTGGTGGGGAGCCGGCGTTCTCGTGGAGGTGACCGTCATTACCGTTCGCTCACCAGTCGCTACCTGGCGCTATCCCTTGTTAAATAAGGGCCTTAGTAAAACTTACCTCTCCTCGGTCCAACGACGCAAGCATGAGCTCTCGTCCAATCAGAGCACTTTGCCTTGTTTACATCCTTCGGCAATAGGCTCTGAAGGGTTTCAATGGGGAGCAAAAGCGGCACGTGCAGTCCTGGCCCCGCCTATCTGAATGGGCCCCATCCAAAGATGCAGGGGATGCGGCTGCTCTCTATTCCCACTGAAAAAATCAGAGCAGTTTGCTGAGTGGTTTCACACATGGGCACATCGGCCTGGGTGGGTATTGTACCTCTTTAAGTGACATAAAAGTCATTTGTTGCCACTGTTTAAAAGAACTATATGTAAAAATCATGCTGCACATTTCTGGAACTGCTGGAAAAGTAAAGAACTGAGCAGTTCAGAACTAGCCCTTCCCTCCCAATGTGTAGCAACAGCATAGAAGCACAGCTGTGAAAGTAAGGGCCTTATTCATGAAGGGATAGCGCCAGGTAGTGCCTGTACAGCGGCAGGTAGCGACGGGTAGCGACGGGTAGCGTCAGGTAGCGTCAGGTGAACGCTGGACACAGCACGCAATTCCACATTTATAAAGCTGAATCTGTAGAGTGACTAGAACAATGCCATGTAGCGTACGATTCATCATTATCCCAGGCTCAGCGTACAAGCGGGGCGTTCATCCTTGCAGAGCGCCAAGTCTACCTGGCGCTCTCCCATACATTTTTATGAACGATCCTTAAATCTCTTTCCTGATCCCAATTTTGTTTTCCCTAAAAAAATACACAAACCTTCTGACATGTATCCTGGGCAAGAAAATGACATTTTTGAAAACATTTTGGATTAATAATATTTTTATACAGAATTGTCCTTACAGGTCTGGTATTAAAGTGTTCATGTTACAATGTTATAACAATGCAATTCCGTATGTTTTCGCTTTGTTACTGGTGGATACATGTTAAAAAACAGATTTTAATCACACAGCCTCTGGCGCTATGGGCTACAATTACATGATTTTGAGCGCAGGCGATGTTTGTGGCTGTTTTTTTTTATGAATGTGGTGTGAGTCAGTCGCACTGGGCTGGCGTTACAGTTCCTCACATACAGCATAGTATAGCGACTCACATATCATATTCATCAATGCCAGACAGCGACTGAGGCACTCTGAAACAATGATCCATGGCCGATCACAGCGACTACAAGCGGGCGCTCTGAAATCTGCTTTACAGACACTCATATGTCGCTACCTGGCGTTAGTAATGAATCAGTCTGCCCATAAACAGTATATATATAAAACTGCTTGATCCCACCTTTACTTTTTTATCTGCCTTAACAAGCAACTTTGTGAGGCCTTATGTGGGCTGCTCTATAGTCCAAACCATGAGAGAAGCTTTTACTGAACTGGGGTTGGGCAGAGCAGCCTGACCTGCTTATAAATGAGGCTTACTTTGGTAACATTTTTAGCATGCTCATATCCACTATTTAAGCAATGTCTGTTGTGGGGCACCTCTTATCTGATGTCTGAATCTTAAAGCATTCCAGAGTATTACTGAGAAACACCCTTGACTTGCGGCATATTCTTTTCATGCCCCAGCTGTATTTTTCAATTCTTTTCTATTTCCCCCGCTTAAACAGCTTTCCTCCAATTTCAGATTTCTCTTTTAAAGTGCACCTATACTCAGAAAGGCCCATTCCATCCCCAGCCCAGTGGCCCAAAACTTTTTTTTTTTACTAAAGCCTTTGCCCAATATTGATTAAAAGACTAACAGGAAGTAGTATTATGGTGAATGGCAGTCATACGCTAATTAGTTCAGTTACAACTAAACTGTCACATTAGGGCTGATTCACCGCAGTGAGAATTTTTTTCTCACATTTTTCTGTGAGAAAAACATTTTTAAAATTATTTTTTTTTAAAATCCAGCACCATTTTAGCTGTGCACATTTTTAAATGATTGTTTTTTTTTCTCACAATAATCGTGAGGGGAAAATATTCTCACTGTGCTGAATCAACCCAAATGGCAGTTAGGTTTAAGTGCTCCCCATTGCTGAGCTGTGTGAACAGTGACTGAACACACCATTGCTGGGGGTGGGGCTGTTCGGCCAGGGAGCAATATGGCCAATTGCATGTTGTTAAGAATATTGGGTAAAGGCTTTAGTTAAAAAAGAAACACGGGCTGTTTTTGTGGCACTGGGATGGAAGGGGACTCCCTCTGAGTATATGTTCACTCAGAATATCTGTGGCCACATTTCTTGCAGCTTTATGGCAACAATTTGGTAGAGCACAAAACCTTAGCATTACTAAAGGGGAACAAAGGGGAACAAAACCTGGGATTTTGATCCTTGCCCCATCACAAATGCCCCACTGAGTGAACAACCCCCCCTCCCCAGATTGCCCATAAAAACACACCTTTCTCTGGTACTACAGCACTTATTAATGCCCTGCATACACCTCTGTTTAGACACAGGGATCGGGATTGGCTGCATCCCCAGTTGCACTTTAGACAAGGGCACGCTCCCATTCCCAGCCTATCTGAATGGGCGTCTCAACCCAGAGATGCTGGGGAGATGGCCGCTGATGTTTACATTTCTGTGGGAACCAGAGCAAAGGTGAGTTTTGCGGGGACCCAAATCCCAGCCCCAGTGGGAGGCCAGGGTTTTGTTCCACTTTAAATTTAAACTAGCCTGTGTCAGGAAGAGGCTGGGTTCCTGGTTTTGTAACCCTTGGCCACCTGCTGGTTCTGTGGACTGAATCACCTGCTGGCTTCTTCCTCTTGGTTGTACCTTTTTCTAAATAGGCTTTGCAGGCAGGTAGGAGTGATCTATAGTTAGGTTTACTACCACAGCTTCTAGACCTGACTTCTAAGCTCCAATGATCCTGGCTCCTACCAAGCCCTGGTCCAGCTGGCATCCTCTTCCTCTGGCTTCATCCTGTTCAGCTGTCATCCTGGTCCTCTGGCTTCATCCTGTTCAGCTGTCATCCTGGTCCTCTGGCTTCATCCTGTTCAGCTGTCATCCTGGTCCTCTGGCTTCATCCTGTTCAGCTGTCATCCTGGTCCTCTGGCTTCATCCTGTTCAGCTGTCATCCTGGTCCTCTGGCTTCATCCTGTTCAGCTGTCATCCTGGTCCTCTGGCTTCATCCTGTTCCAGCTGGCATCCTGGTCCTCTGGCTTCATCCTGTTCAGCTGTCATCCTGGTCCTCTGGCTTCATCCTGTTCGGCTGTCATCCTGGTCCTCTGGCTTCATCCTGTTCAGATGTCACCCTGGTCCTCTGGCTTCATCCTGTTCAGATGTCACCCTGGTCCTCTGGCTTCATCCTGTTCAGCTGTCATCCTGGTCCTCTGGCTTCATCCTGTTCAGATGTCACCCTGGTCCTCTGGCTTCATCCTGTTCAGATGTCATCCTCGTCCTCTGGCTTCATCCTGTTCAGCTGTCATCCTCGTCCTCTGGCTTCATCATGTTCCAGCTGTCATCCTGGTCCCCTGGTTTGTTCAGTTCCGAAATTCCACCTCCCTGCCCATCAAGTTATTCTCCAGTTTTTCTGTTTCCATTACCACTTGTGAGTAACTGTACCTCGCTCCTTGCTGCAGAGCCCTGTATATTTGTGCAATATACCATATTTTTCGCCTGCTCATAAGACCCAGGATTTGGAGGAGAAAAATAAGAAAAAAAAATATTCGTAACCAAATGATGTGCTAAAATACCTTCCTTCCAATCAGCTTATTACAGAAGTGTGCAGAATCCCCCCCATAACACAATAACAGATCCCACTTTACAGGCAGTGAGTGGCATCCCACATTACAGACTTTAAAGGGCTCGATTCAACAAAGGTAGAAATAAATTCGTGTCACTCAAAAAATCAGATCGCATGCACAAAGTTTTAACTTTTTCGAGTGATTCAAAAAAGGGGTTGAATTAAATACTTGCACTCGAAAATGCAATCGTAAAATTTTCTAATCACTGGTAACATTTTCAAAATACTCGTAAAAAGGCTGTCGCAAGTGAAAATTATTGGAAAATGTACTCGAATTTTTTTTCTATTGTTTAGTATTGTTTTCTGACTGTTGCATGGTGTTGTAAGGCTTTTTAATGGGCAAATGTAAATGCATAGTTTTTTTTTCAACTTTTTAAGTTACCTATGTAGCTGTATGTACATGGCTAACATTGTGGATACATGTAATAAAGAGGCAAGGTATGCTGTAGTGGAAGTACTAATTAAACAGTAATATTTGTAACATTGTGGATACATGTAATACAGAGGCAAGGTATGCTGTAGTGGAAGTACTAATTAAACAGTAATATTTGTAAGAGGCATATATGTAGTTTTTTTTTTTGGGGGGGGGGGTTGGTTGGATTGCCAGGGACCTGTATTAAAAATGTTTCCTTTAATGCAGAAATGTGGCCATTGTTTTCTATACAAAGCTTGCTCACATAGCACCACGTGTCCCTGGGTGCAGAGAGCAGCTCTTTGCTAGCTTTAACCTCATGGTACGCCATTCTTATGCTTACACTATAACGCGGACCAAAAGCCAGGATTTTGACTATTCTGGGTTTTGGTGCACCGCAATGTAAAAACCCAAAGGTCGACCAAAGATCTTCTACCAGTTAATGGTGCCAAATATGGATTCCAAAGCTGCACGATTTAGCCTAGTAAGCTGTAAAAGCGCTTGATATGGCAGCTGATCCACTTCCAAACGTGTCCGAAAATATGGGAATGGGTAGTGTGCGCCTTCTCTGCACCACATCATCTGCAATATGTTCGAAGTCAATGGCCTTGATTCACAAATCATTGAAAAAAATTCCCATGGTAGTAAAAAATGTAATTCATGAGAAAAAAGCCTGAGAATTTCACTGTTACCAAATCACCAGATAGGAAGTCACTGAAAGTCAATGGAACTTTTTACTACTAGTAAAAAAGGGTAAAAAGTTCAGTATTTTTTTCAGGAGTAAAAAAGTGCCATTGACTTTCATTGTCTTCCTAACTAGTGATTCACAAACAGTGGAATTCTCAGGCTTTTTTCTTATGAATTGAATTTTTTACTACCATTAGAGTTTACTACCATTGCAAAGAAAGTAGAAGGGCTCCATTGTGAGAGAGCAAAATGAGTTTTCTCCTGCTGAAAGCTGCATCAAAAAACTAGTGTGAAACACTCTAATTTATATCATGTGTGTGGCTCATCAAGTCCACCTGAATCAGTAGTAAAATTTTCGAATTGTAAAATGCAGTAGTAAATTTTTCGATCCACTAATTTAATTTGCACTTTTACAATCGCACTCGAATTTAATTCAAGTGACTCGTGTTTTACAATGGTTCCAGGTAGCTGAATCACTCGTAAAAAAAAATAGCAAAATCGCTAGTGCTGAGTGCTATCCCACTTTAAAAGGCAGTGTGCGTGGCATCCCAATTACAGGCAGTGTGTGGGAATCCCAAATACAGACAGTGTGGGAATCCCAAATACCGGCAGCATGTGAGGCATCCCAAATACAGGCAGCGTGAGGAATCCCAATTACAGGCAGTGTGTGGGAATCCCAATTACAGGCTGTGTGCATGGCATTCCATTTAATGACAGTGTGCGGGCATTCCAAATACAGGCAGTGTGTAGCATGCTCCAAAAACAAACAAGAAAACACAGCGTCTCCTGCCAACTTAAGCAGAAAGAGACAAGACAGACAGACACACACACATAACCGGTGTCCTCCATCTTCGCCATCACTGCCTGCTGCCTTGACTGTCTCCGTAGCCACCTCTGTCCGATGCAAGTTTCGAGCGAGCTGGTTCCGGCTTCTGGGTGGCCGTCGCCTATGACTCCTTATTGGACTCTGGCACGAGTCAGAGGCAGCGTCCCACCCAGTGGCTGGAACTGGCTCCCTCTGAAGGAGGTGACAGGCAGCGGACAGCGGCGGATACGGAGGCAGTGGCTACTGCAAAGGCAACAGTCAACAGTCAAGGCAGCGACCAGCGGATGCAGCGGGCGGCAATGACAAAGACTGAGGACACCGGTAACGTGTGTCTGTCTGTCTCTCTCTGTTTAAGTCGGCAGGAGACGCTACGTGGGAGCACTGACCCCACATTTTTGGGGAAAAATAAGTGAGTCTTATAGGGCAAAAATACAGTATATATATATATATATATATATATATATATATATATATATCACGTTTTCCTGGTGTGTTTTGTTTATTATAGTATTATCAGCAGTGCTGTTTGTATTGTTTATTGGCTAGTTTTAGGGGGTGGTGAATTTGTTTAGGTTTGCTGTGTTCCCAGTGTGCAACAATAAACCAGCTTTTAGTTCAGTCTATGCTGGCTATCACTTCCTGGTCACACCTAGCATGGCACCCCCAACTGCAAGTGCTTCATGTAATTTCAGTTATGCTAGTGCCTGTTCTGCACTAAATGCCCAAACCAGCGGGCACCCCGATTAGGTATTTCAGCAGAGATGTTTTCCTCTGCTGGAATGTCAAATATTCATGTGTGTTAGGGTTGTGCCCCCATACCTGTGAATTACTTATTAGCATGCCGTTTCCACATTTCCTATATTGTGTGTCTGTCTGGCTTTCTTGCCCTTTAGTAAAGCTCTTAGTATACTTTCTGACTACAAATCCCAGAATCCCTCCACTATAATAGGTGAGATCATTAGCAGCTTTGGCTAAACAAAGCAGCAGCAATTACCTCCCCAGATGAGAACACTGCCAGTATCCCTCTAGCAACTGGAGTCAGGAAGTTTTGATCTGTACATCAGAACACCACTTTGATGTGCATTGCTAAGGTAAATGCATTGTTGCTAGAGAAAACAGGTTTCTTTTAAAACATTGGCCTTGATTCACAAAGAGTTGAAAAAGATTGTCATGGTAGTAAAAAAATCAATTCATGAGAAAAAAGCCTGAGAATTTCATTGTTAGTGAATCACCAGATAAAAAGACAATGAAAGTAAATGGCACTTTTTACTACAGAGTCTTCTTATCTGGTGATTCACTAAAAGTGAAATTCTCAGGCTTTTTTCTAATGAATTGAATCTTTTTCTACCATGAGAATTTTTTTCAAATCTTTGAGAATCAAGGCCTTTGAGTTGCAAACCGGAAAAAAGATATAAGCTCAGCACTTTGAGCACATCATATTGGCACATGATAATGGAAACTTTTAAAAATGCCATTCAAAGTGGAATTACCCTTTAAAGACTACCTTCATCCTAGTCAGAGGAGAATTGATGAAGAGCATCACATTATTTTGAAGATCATAAAGCAGAAATAGAAGTGTTGCATAGATATGTACTGTAGAGCAAACACATTTTCGTAGCATGTTAGAGACTACAAATAAATCATATGTACCCCATCCTTGATGTTTAGATCTTTTAGCTGCAGATCCTTCAGGAGATAATCAACTATTTCGTTCTTATCATTTTGAGCAGCAAAATGGAGAACATTCATTCCATCCTGTAAAATACAATTAGGGATCATTCATTATAATATATATATAAATTAGCAATGTAATATGTCCCTGTTTCATCTGTTACATTTCCTTTTATTCACTTTTATAATTTTGACCACTAGTTGTCTACCTATTGGATGGACTTCGCTGGCGGTGAAGGGCTGGGCAGAGGGGATTGGCCAGATCTGGAATCTAAAATATTAAGACGCCCCACTGTGTGAAACCCCTAGATCGCCGGTATTCACTCACCTTTCCTCGGTCCAACAACGCATGCATGGGCTCTCGGCTAATCGGGGCTATATGTCACGACATGTCATTCAGTTAGTGAATATTGGTGTTCTGGGGGTGTCACCCCCCCCCCCCCCCCCAGAGAACAAAACCCAGGTTTTGTTCTATTCCCAGGGCATTCCAAAATGGAACCTGAGATTAGTTCCATTTTAAAAGTTGTGAGCTATGCACCTCATATTGGAGAGATGTCAGTCTTTTGTGGTGGACTTGCTATCTCTGACCAATAATCATCAAATGTTAGCAAACTCTCCATCTCAACTCCAAATATATTCTTCTATTTTATAAACATGGCTTCTTAATTGAGGTGAGGTGCAGACATTAAACCTCAAAAAAGTAGTAAAAGTAAAACCATTGTTTTTATTCTAAAATGAAAAAAATAAGTTCAATATCCTGTGATTAGCTGTGTGGCCAGTGCTTACCTGATTAGTGGCTTTCTGGCTTGCTCCAGCTTTGACCAACATCTGCACAACGCTGAGGTCAGCTGACCAGGCAGCCAGATGTAAGAGTGTGAGGCCATGCTAAAGAATAAAGAAGAAGAGGTCTTGGTATTATATGAGGGGGGTCAAGTCCAACGCATGCAAAGCTGTACCAACATGACTTGTTCCACTTTTTGTTTAAAAAATATATATATCTATACACTAAAGCCTAGGTTTGAGAAAGAGAAGTAATTAGAGAGGATGGAGAAGAGAGTAAAAGAGAAATGGCGGGTGGGGGGTGGGAAGGGGCAGTTGAAGTCTGAGTTTATTACTCCTTTAAAATACACTAAATGCCCCCCCATCATGGTTGACAAATTGGCAATGCAAATGCAGTTGAAACTAAAAAACTCCAGAGCCGACCCCTAGCCTGCCCCTGGAGGAACCTTTAGCGGGATGCCAGCTGTGTAAAACTCACCTTTAGAGGCAGGTCCTATGACATGATCTACATCCCTGAAGATGCGTACGTGCATCCAGCCAGCTGCTAAACATCATCTGGCAATGTTGAGTTGGTGATATCAAAACTACCAGGGGGTGTGGCCTTGGCAGTAGAATTCCCCTTTTTTTTTTAACCAGGCCACCGCCAAGATTGCAACATCACCTGAGGTACACAGGCAGGGAGGGCAGGTGGGAGTAAAAAAAAAAAGGGTTTTGATTTGCTTTTAAAGGAATTCAGCAGGCAATGCCAAACATTGACCCATTATGTAGGGCTACACCTACCAATGTTCAAATCTTTTTTCATTTTTTAAAAAGAAGCTTTTGTTGCTGAGATATACAGTTTAAATATTTCATTTTCACTTTCTCTTTCTCACACATGGAGAGAGTGGGCGTGGCCATGCAGAGCAGGGGGAATGTAATGCTGTGCATGTGCAACAAGCTGAGAGGGAGCAGGAGACAAAGGATTTGTATTTGTTGACTATCAAAGCAGAGCCCGGGGGGGGGGGGGATCGGACCCTGTAAATCGTGCTCCAAGCTGCACAGAAGGACCAAAAACAGCTAAACAAGCGCTACAGAAGATGATGGCGCTATATAAATAACCAACATTCGCTTAAAAGGTGAAGAGACTGTAGGTTTTATTAACGTCTTGCATGGACAGGGACAAAGGCCTATAAGAATAGCCTAAACGTATAGCTTAAATTGGGATGCTCCGATGTGTGAAACCCTCGGAATTACCGGTAAATTCACCTTGAACGGCAATTCTCATGATGCTACGCCTCCTGGTAGCTGCGGCCAGCTGACTGGTCATGTCAACCGGTAATCATGAGATCAGCCAGACGGCGGTCACAAAGGTGTGGTGTGGATGTGGGTTTGTGGTGGAAAACACTTTCTTTTAAAAGTGGACCACCATTGAGTTGGCTGCATTATCCAAGGTACTCAGGCAGGGAGGGCAGCTGGGGGTGAGGGCAAGGGTTTTGTTCTGCTTTAGGAGGGCCTCAAAGGGATTCTCACTGACCACCCAAAAACCATGAAAATCAGTTAATATCCTTTTGACTGTTAACTTTTGGACATTCCCAATAGATGTGCCTGGAAGACCACAGAGAGCTATTTTCTCAGAGACCAGACTGTTTCTACCACAGAAACACCACCCAAGTTGCTAATCCCACATTAGATGGGTATAAATCTCAGAAATCTGGCCCTCTCTCCTAGCCATCATCCCATGAGTCTAGATATTCATTATTTGTAATGGAAAAACCTGCCGCATCCCCGCCGTCATGCACACGCTCTGGCCCTGCCCATTCAGATAGGCCCAAGACAGGAGCCCATCCACGGCCGGGGATGCAGCAGCGCATGCTCCCCATCCAAGTCAGTAACAGCATCTGCCAAATGATGTAGTCAAAGAGCAGGATGGACAACTTATCAGGAGACACCAAGAACCTACCTACCTGGTGTGCACTAGAAGAGGCTTTGCTGAACACTGAATGAGGATTAGTTTGATAGGTAAAACATTTATTCACACACATATAACTGAATTATAAATCTAAACATTCACTTACTTTATCTGCTATATCTACTCGAGCTTTATGGCCGATAAGAAATGATACAGCTTGATAATTGCACCCAGCCACAGCAAAGTGAAGAGCTGTGCGATCCAGCTGTGCAAAGAGAGAGATGACAGCACAATTATGTTATATATAAAGTATATATATATATATATATATATATATATATTTCACACTAAAAATAAATTAATTTTCAAAAGATTGTGGCCCCAGCAACAACAGATTGAAAAGAATTTCCAGGTCAGCACCAACCACCCCAATGAATCACATAATTAATCAATTTAGTTATGAATTTAAAAAAGACATACAACATATACCTAAAATCACATCTGCGGCAGGGACATCATCAGTCAAAACTATGCAACATCTACCGTAATTACATAATCCATCTCAAAATTAAGTTCAGTATCATGTGCTAATTCCCATCTGATGTAACCCCTTGCTCCATGCTGAACCCTTGCTGCATTCAATACCCCCCCCCCCCCCCCCGAATGCCCCTCTTGTTGTTTTGGGCTGTCGCTCAAAATCCTAATCAACATGGTTTGCCCTTTTAGTTCTAATGAATCTGTCCACCCAACCACATTTTCAATCTTTAGTAAAGGTATTATAACAGTGGGGCCATAAGGTCCTTCATGTTTATGATCTGGTTAGTGTCAGGGTTGTGGTTACTTTTTATAGGATTGCTGTGTTCACAATAAGTTAGTTCATTTTATTCGGTCTCAGTGCAGATCAGTTGCTGGTCACACCTTTCAGCCATGACAGTACCATATCAACCTTTCCCACCTATAGCCACATCATTTTAATGCATTCACAGACTGAGGAGGGAGCATTTTAGGGAGGAGGCCAGTGGGGATGTCATGGGCTGACCCTTCCAGTAAATTCCCTGTCTGGTTTTGGGCCTCAGTCTGCCACTAGCACTATCCAAAATTAAAATAAAATAAAAACTTGCATGTAGCTCATAATGCATAATTTATATTTCTGCTTTTATTCCATTCAAATAGGATCCCAGTCCTCCACAGTATATTTGATAAATACCCCAATTTTTTCCTGAAAAAGTGAGCCCAATCATAGGATTTCAGTTGGGGCCTACCCGTTTCCTTGTGTACTAAAGCCTCCAACTGTCATCCTGAGGCTACCCGGGGATGGGTTTTACTTTAGTTTCAATCATTTTTATTAATATTAGGAGAATACATGACGGGTTTTACTTTAAACATGTTTTAGGTAATTAGTAAGCTTACAGTCAGGCTGGTTTCACACCAAGGGAATGCAGGCCACTCACCCTTTCAGGGCAAGCACCCCGCAATTGTTGGTGTTTAGCGTGTGGAGGGCCTTTGCACTCACCATTTATACACACATAAGGGTTGATTCAGCACAATTAGTTTTTTTTTACTCACATTTTTTAATGAGTTTTTCTCTCGGTTAAATTCAGCATTAGCTATGCAAATGTTTTAAAAATTGGCTGGCTATATATGGGGCTGTGCTAAATATGGAGGAAAAACATCAAGAGAAAAAGTGTTTACTTACAAAAAAAAGTGAGTAGAAAAAATATGCTGCTGAATCAACCACATAGCGTGGAAACACTAGCACACAGGGCCGGATTAAGTGTGGTGGAGGCCCCTGGGCACAAAATCTGGTGGAGGCCCCAGATACAGTATTGATTTCCCTTAAAATATTAGTCCAGCCAAGTAACTGATTGGTGGTTGTCTGGCACCCGCCTACTTACCGGAAAATCAGATGGAGTCCCTTGTGCCACCCTTGTGCAGGTGCGTGATGCTCGGGAACACCTGCTTTGCCATTCTGGGTGGGGGTAGTGGAGTCGCCCAGCTGGAACAACTCCATTGAGCTGCCAGCGGCTGTGCTTGGTGGCTTATGTGCAGTGACAGCTCTGCATGCACCCATCCCTGTACCATTGCTGACGGCAGCTTTGCTGCTCTAGACTCTCCGTCCTGCCCTGTGGTGGCTTTGGATGGTTTGCAAAACCAGGCGCGGAGGGCCTTCACTGCCGCCATAGCTTTGTTGCTGGCCACACGGACCATCATACCAAAGACTGAAAAGCCTCCTGGACCAGACCATAACCCAAAGGTTGGTGAAGGCCCCTTTGCAGGGCTAGTGGTGGAAGCCCCGGGGCTCGCGCCCTCTGTGCACCTCTCATAATCCGGCCCTGCTAGCACAGAACCCTCCAGGCACTGCAGGCATGGATTTTGCAGGGCAAAGTGATCGCTCTGCAATCACCAAAAACACAGTAGTGAATGAGCCCATTTTCAGCATTTCACTGAATCACCCCACATTCGCCACAGTATAAAGCCAGCCTACAGGTCACCAGTATGTTATCTGCACTTTTCATATCTTCACATGTTTCTTTAGTGCAGTTGATTGCTGCACTGAAAAAGTAACAAGAGGCCACTTTGCTATAAAAAGATAAGAAATGAAACACAGAATGAAAAAATAATTACCACATTTCTGGCATTTATGTTCACTTTCTGCCCTTTGAGTCGCTCCATTGTGTCTACATCATTGTTCTTGGCAGCTTGGTGGAACTCCATTTCATTTTTCAGCACTAGATAGAGTCAGATAGGATGCAATTTAGACGAGAATATTTCTCTGCAAGATTTTGCATGTAAACCATTGAAATTTGGATTAAACATTAGCCACAATGCAATTCACAGTTACAAAGGTGCTTTATCTCCTAGAAGCTTCTTGGTTTCTTGAATTCCTTCCAGTGGTGGTGCTTGGTATTACACCTGCTGTCGTACTCTAAGGGGGGCTTAATTCTTAACATAGATCAGAAGATGCCAGCAGTGTAATATGTGTCTGCTGAAGGCAATACAGATTTTTTTTCATTGGGACAGGGGCAGGCTTGGATTGGCCTACAGGGGAACAAGGGCATCTACCATTGAGGCCACTACCCAGGTACACACTATCACTGTTCAGTGTCTGGGAACAACATGGGCCGCTATTTCTTAGTTTCTGCCCTGTGTAGAGCACCAGAGCTCAGCTGATGCTACAAAGATAGTAATGATTGCGTGGCCCATTTCTCTTTGACAGGACCACAGGTCATGCTGAATGTGGGCCTTTGGAGTCAGTTCTACAGGTGGACTCAAGATACCTCAGTCCAACACTTATGGGAGATAGAAAGGGGCATAATGAATGGGGATCACAGAAAGATGGTATAGACAAAGAGATCGTCGACATAAGTACAGAAAGACGAAGGAACATCTTTCAGAGATGAAAGAACTGTGATAAAATAGATCGAAGCTTTGGAAAGATGTCTTGTATGCAGAAAAATCCTGGCTTGGCAAGGTTTAAAAAATATTTCCCCCCAATACCCAAACTAAATAATAATTTTACTACATTTACAAAAATCCTGAGCTCCACACCACCACCCTTCCACATTGTACTGCCCTTGATCCCACCTGATGCAAAGAACATTATAGCTAGTCGTTTGGTGAACTAGAAGCTCAGTTGTGGGTTTGAACATTCCAGAGACAACATTTAAAAGGAAATTCCCTTTTCGTGATGGGATTTTTAAAAAGAGCATTGGGTCTATAACTTAGTAATGTAGTTCCTCCAAGGAGCTTAGATAGCAATAAAGGGGGAAATCCTTGTACAACACCACTGGAGCTTATGGGTGAAATCTCTAGCACAGCAGGTTCCAACCTTTTTTCATGGAGTAACACTTCCAATTTTGAAATTATTCCAAAGACCACCCATACTACCACTAACACAGACTTCCCAGGGAGGATGGGGGTCCTAAACTGGCCAGCAATGCAGTCATCCCAAGATGCTTCACTCCTGCACTGGCAGCTTGTTGACTTGACCACTTAGCACATCTTATTGAAGCAATAGCCTGTCTTCAGTGCTTCATGATCACTCTTTTTTACCTCCAGTGGCTTTGTGTGCCACGAGAGTAGAGTTTGAGTACCACCAGTGGATGAGAACCCCCCGCTCTAGCACAATAATAAGGTAATAGTTGTTTTCTATATGAATTGCATGCTTAAAATTGGTGAGAGTTTAGATGGGTTACAGATTTTTCTGAACCATTTTATTTCATTGTGGCCTGTGACCACTTACCAAATTAATGCAGATGGCCTGCACTCTTCAGATTTTGTTTGTATACAGTTAGATCACATTTTATTAGTAATCAACAATAAAAAGGAAAACAGGGCCTGGGTTGGTCCCTAAAAGCAGATATTCCCACTCCCACGCTTCAAATGCCTAAAATCAAAACATTTTATTGATATAAAGAATAAAAAGCCATTGCTTAGACATGATACGCATGGGACATACAAGACATATACAAAATGTCCATTATAAACATGATTTAATAAGTATAGCTTTTTAAGAGGATTTGATATGTTTTTGGGTTGCATTCCAAAACTGAAATGCTTCTTGCTGAAGCTTGATCATTTTTAAATTTGTACCAGTTTCGCCCCTCTTTATGCATGGGCATTGTAGCGATAACCCTTATCGCCGGAGGGCTTCACCGCCCGAGACGTCCTTTTCCCAATCGTAAGAGGTGCTGCTTGAATTCCAGAGTCGTCCGTGAGGAAACAGGAACAGCCCTTACAAGGGCTAGTGAATTGTAATATAACGTTTCCCCCAATAAGAGACAGAACTCAGTATTGAGGGTGAAGATGAACTCTTTTTATTAGTGCCACTCTAGGCCTTATATACACAAGTCTCCATGCAATGACAACCACACTGACCAATAGCAGCAGGGCACACAATCCCTCAACTCTGCCGGTAACACAATCAGTAGAACAATAGCAGGCTGTAATACAATCAATCAGGACAATGCCATTGTCTGTGACGTAATCAATCAACACAATGGCAGTCTTGTAATACAATCCAAACTACAATGACATTGCCTGTAACAGTATCAAAATACAATGACATTGTCTGGAACCTAATTAAGAAAAGGCCAGTGAATGACCCGGTGGGCAATGGAATAGTGATGACACCCAAAAGACAGAGCCTCTGTCACAGGCATTCTCAACTGTGACGCTCTTCTGATACTGTGATGGGCATCCCGTTTAGGAAATAGCAATATCTGTGTTCATGGGTTCATGAGTCACTGTGAGAAGAAGACAGATGGGGGGGAGATTGAGAGAACAATATAAAAAGAGAGTTAAATGGAAAGTATGGGAGAAAAAACAACCGAACACAAGAAAAAGAGAGAAAAAGACTGAGATACTAAAAAAATGAGTAAAAGAGAGATGGAGAACAAAAAGAGAGAGATGGACAAAACAAGAGAATAAGAAAGATGAGAGAAAATCATGAGATGACTAAAGCACAAGAAAGTGAAAGAAAAAGAAAATGAGGAAAAATAGAGGAAAAAAAGGAAACGTGCAAAAAAGAGACCCTGCTGAGCCAGCTGAGAGGTTTGGTGTCTTTTGTTGCCTCTTGGCACCCTCTTATAGAGTGATGAGGTGGCATATATATATATATATATATATATATATATATATATATAGAAATGGCCTGTGTCAAAGGGAGACTCAAGGCAAAGAGTTAACTTAAACTGTGTTTTGACCTGCCCTTGCTGACTGTCAGGGGTTGCATCTTTTATTCACCAACACTTTGCATTCCCAGATAAACCACATAGAACTGATTGAAAAATGCATGGGTGAGATATCCTCTGCTGCTAAGGAGGCCCTGCAGAAGGGACAAAGCAGAGTAAATAATGGTTGAATGAAAGCTGCAGCCACTGTTAGCCAGCATGGGGAGAGCAGAAAGCGAGCTAATGTAGCCCTTTGCCTGGAATGTTCCTTTTAAGTATTAGCCATAAGCTAGTGATGTTGGCAATTAGCCCTTAGATTATGCAGGTGAACAATTAATGGCTTCAGTAGAGCTGTTAGATATTACACAGCTTAAGGTCTAAGACTTCAATCGATTAATTTTCTAAAAAAGAGCTGATGGATGCAACATTGGCCTTTGAAAACAACCTCTATGGCTTGAGTAGACTAGACAGACAGGATAGTAACAATTCTCAGACAGGTTATGCAACAGGTTATGCAGCAGTTTACTTGTCTACAGGATGATTTACAGAAGAATGTTTAGGTCTTCATTTTAAATATGTCATGAAGAAAAATACTTCTGTCAGCTAACATTCCTGAATTTCTTGGCCACATACTAGGACTAAAGCAGTGCTGACCATCTCAGTGATAAGGAACAGCTTTGGCCTCATTTGCCAGTGCAGGAGGAGTTGGAGAATGACTAAATGAATGGACAAAAACTTATCCTTACTAAATCTGGATCAAATGTATCCATCCAAACAAAAGAGAACAGTAATTTGTCTGCAGATAAAAGGGGTGTGAATTGGCAAGAATCTGGTGATACGATATGTATCACGATACACATATGACGATATAGTACATCCCAATATATCCCAATTCTGTCTCAAAAAGATATATTGCGATTTTTTAAATGAATATAGCTTTGGAAAACCTAATCTACACATCAATACAACATTCACACATACATAACAACAATGCAGGACGACTCTTGCGGGATCTCGTTGTTTCTCTGCTGCTGGAGGAACAGAGCTACTGAATAACAGACCCTTGTGCAGTGCACTGCCAACTAGTGGTCGGGAGTATATGTTACTTATAAATAGTTTATAAAAGATCGCTTCGAATATATTTGGAATCAATACTAGTATTGTCTAATGAAATTTCGCGATATTTGACAGAATTGTTTTTTCCTAGTAGATAATGGCCTGGATCAACTTTAGTAAATGTATCTGAAAGTGGAAAAGGATAGAGGAACATTCCCAGGTTTTGTTCCGTTTCCCTAGGGCATCCTGAATTGGGATACCCCGCTGTTTAAAACTCCCCAGAATGCCACTAGTCACTCACCTCCTCCTCACTCCAAGAGCACATGCGCAGGCTCTTGTCCAATGAGAGGCGTCTATCATGCCTTCAATGCCTTCAATGGGGGGCATTCACTGCCAAATCCCCCGTGGCATGAGCTCTCCGACCCCAGACTATCTATTAGATTCCAGAGGGACTGCTGGTGAGTTTTTTTTTCCGCTTTAAATATAGTAAACTTCTGAATTGGTGGAGGTCCCCTAATAGAATAAGTTTTTTTTAGAGTGAAAGAATAACCCATTGTTAACTCCTTTAAAACATCTGTATGCAAAGTACCCCTTATCAGAATAATTACTGTATATTCACAGGATAAAAATAATCCCTCCTTAAAGTGGACCTATCAACTGGTATGTCTAGGTAAGTAACCCTGGGGCATCCTGATTCAAGCTGGTCCACTGTGTAACCCCCCCCCCCCCTCATAATCACACAATCGCTTACCTTTATGAAGCTCCAGGAACATGTTTAGGGCCGCGGCTATATCCCAGGCCTCCCTGCAGTTGAGGTATGTTTCTGCTCCCAGCCATTTAGATAGGCTGGGGCTGGGAGCAGCATGCTGCAGGCTGCGGGGAGACTCCATCAAAAACAGAGCTTTATGTTGTGTATTAATATGCACATCATAAAGTGCTGATTAGATGAGAGCCTGTGCATGTGCTGTGGGACTGTTGGAAAGGTAAGTTTATGGGGATGTCTCAGTGACAAGGACTTGTGACCAGCAAAGTAAAATCATGGTGATAGGTCCAATGTCTTTTAAAATATATATATATATATATATATATATATATATATATATATATGTAATGCTAGAGGTCATCTATAACAAAATATATTATTCTGTACATGTTTTAAAGGCATAAAGGGGGATTATTCTTCTACTCTAAATATTTGGAGACCTCTGCTAGTTTTACACTTCATTTTTAAACCATTTTCCCCCAGATATTTGATGGTCTTCCCATGCAATCTGGGGGTATTTGGTTGCTTTTGTTGATTTCCAGAGACCCAAAATACAGTTTTTCCAGGTTATTCCCTCATCAAATTCAAAAGGATTTGGATTTTGGAGGATCCGTGTCCGATTTTTTAATGAGCTCAGCCTAACTGCTCTCGAACTGAACCAGGGCATGTTTGACCCATCTCTATTTGCGATACGTGAAATGAACACCTGTAAAGAAAGAAAAGGAAAAACTAACACAAAAACTAATGCAGGCTCCAACTTTGATGGTCTTCTAATGCATCCCAGTTGACCATCTGTTTTCTATGCTAAAAAAAGTTGGCCAATAAAGAGCCACATAGGTTTCCAGGGACAAATCTGAATTGCAGTGAAAAGCCAAATGGTCAATTTAGCATATGTAAAAAAATAAAAGAAGGTGTATCAACACAGAATGACCACAACTTGAGACTGTGCTTAGGTTCCTGATAGGATGAAAATGTTGGAAGCAACAGTCCCTCCATGTAGTTTCCCCCACAACCCCCCTCTTTTTTATTTACAAATCAAACAGCTAAGAGTGACTACTGAAAGAATCCAACTCCTCCCTCCTTTGCGTCGACAATGTAGTGGGTTGTCCATCTAGAACAGCGTACAGATAGAGCACACCTGTGCAGGAGTCCTGCTTGACCTCTACTAGTGCACTGTCCAGATTCCTCCCAAACTGTCACCGCATGATTGACACCCCGTCTAGCAGGCTCCACTGCTTGCTTGTATTGGCACTTCTGAACAACAATATATGTCAGGCTTGGATTGGTCCACCAGGGTATCAGGGGATCTCCTGGGGGGAACTCAGGAGCCCCGTAACGGACTTCCATCCCCAAAGAGGCCTCTTCCCTTGGCTCCCTAGTTCACATAATGAGAACAACCCCTGCTCTCTGGCTATTAAGCTCCTAGGAACAACACGGTTAGCTCCTTTTTTTTGCCCTGTGTACATCTGCAACACTAAGGGGTTTATTTAAAGTGGACCAACACCCACCGGTGATCGGCCCGGGAATCTATAAGATTCCCGGGCCGATCAGCTCCCTCCCCGCGGGACATCCGAGATCGAGATGTCCCGCGGGGTGAAACCCCCCCAAACACCCCAAACTCCTTACCTTAAATATGGAATGACATTGTTTTTAACACTGTAACAATGACATTGCAAAGACAGACCTGCACATACAATTTTACATAAATAAATAAAAAAAAAAAAAAGTTTTGTTTGCTGGGCAGGAGAGGTCACACAAAGATTTGAGCCAAGAATTTTAAAGTTTACTATACAAAACACAATTTAAACACAACCAAATGAAACCCCATTGAAATGTATGGGAGAGCGCTACTGAGCGAAAGGTAATACGTGGCGCTCCTGAACCTAGAGCCGCGGCGCTATACACTGAGCCACTGCTAGTGATACATGTGATGCTACATGACGCCATAAGAGGCCCTCGCCAGATTAGCTTTCTTAAAGGAGCAGTATCACGAATTTTTCTTTGTGACTTATATTTAAATGGTACTTTGAATGTAGGTAAGTGTTGGAGTAAGAATTACAAATTTTGAAAAAAAATGATGTCTGTGTTGAGCAGCTGGAGACTAATAGCTCATGTTTATGTCTTCTGAGTGTCGGAGCCCAACACTCTGGCCTGTTCCATGCTGAGGAGAGGGGGAAACAATGTATCAAAGTCTCAGCTGTTCAGTGCTGGCAGCCGTCCAGCATAAGATAACAACATTGCAACATTGCCTGGCCAGAACTTATATTTCTAAAACAGAGAGAAAAGCTCTAGAAGTCATTTAGCTGATTTTGACAGTTTTCCCTTCATGTTGGCTCTGCTGCAGAATCTTTTAGTTTACCATTTTCTCTTCCATATTCTTATTTTTCATTTTTCCATATGATCTTTCTTTCAGCTTTGTGTGTTTTGAGCAAAGCCCAACCCAGGATTTTCACTATCTGTTTTGTTTTGTGCCCCTAGGGGCATCCCGACTTGGGATGCCCTGATATGTGAAATCCCCAAGTTCGCCTGTGAAAACGTACCTTTCCCTGTCCCACAGCGCATGCGCGGGCTCTCATCCAATCAGCGCTGTTTGCACGCAGATGGGGAGCCTGAGCAGTAACCTTCCTGGCCGCCCGGCCTGTCTAAATGACTATCTGCGTGAGCGCGCCAGAAAAATGGGGGGATCTGTGGTTATCCAGGGGTCGTTTCACACAGTGGGGCATCCTGATTTAGAATGCCCAAGGGGCAAGGTCAATGGCCGGGTCTTATAGACTTCAGGGTCGGCAACTCAGGGCTTTGTTCCACTTTAATACCTTTAGATTTTCCTGCACAGTTATTCAAAGAAGAATTTCAGTTATTTTCAGTCAGTTTAGTTTATTTTGTATAGATTTTACACATTTGAGTCACCTGGTCTCATAACAAAAGCAGCACCTCACACACACACACAGCCGTTACCACTGATTAGAGTGTCAGCCTCTGAGGTAAAGTGTTGCTAGGAGACCAGTGGGCTAAATGAAGCAGCTCACTAAATACAACCCAGCAGATCCCCCTATTCAGCAAATGGACTGAGCCATTGTAATTATACAATTTAAAAGAAAGGCATACATTTTTTCCTTTTTCTATCGCCAGATTATTTATACACATGTTAGAAGCTATTGTGTGGCTATTTAATTATTTATCTTTTTTAATGCAAATTTCGCGATACTGCTCCTTTAAATGTGCTTTTCGCGTTCACCCAACGCTACATAGCACCACCGTTTCTAAAATAACCCCCATAATTTTTGGAATAAATTAAATTAATTAAAGCCAGGTCTCAATAATGATTTCCACCATCGACGCTCATCAGACTCCAGAGAAAAGCCAGCATATAATTCCCTTTAATGGACTCCAGATAATATATGCTTAGGATTTATTCCAGCATTGTAATAAGACTATTCCAGCTGTGTTGTCATTTCTCAGTATTCAACTCAAAATATAAAAGCAAGAAAGCACAAGGCACACAGCCTTACAAGCTTCTCCATAGCTAACAAGCCTTCAAGAAACTGATAACATTATCGCCCGGCCCTTTCTCACACTATCCTGCGGCCATCAGGTGGAGGGAAATTCATAGGCTGCTCAGTATCAACAAACCAACGGCACTATACTGCTGCTACATGATGAACTCATGAACATAGGACTAAATGTGACGGGGCCCTGGTGCAAACATTAAATGGGGCCCTTTCATGGTTAATGCATGAAAGTTTTTCTGTCTTTTTAACTCAATTGCATGCAGCTAGACAACTAAAGACTGAAACAGCAGAGACAAATGCTTCCTTTCTCTAAATGATGCCAAGTAAGCACAAATTTGATAAATAAGGTGGAGGAGCAACAATGATGGGGCCCCCCTGACTTCCGGGCCCTGGAGCAATCGCACCCCCTCAAGTTACACCCCTGGACCCTTTTAAGAAGCATATTTGTGGTCCTCAGCAAATTTACCATTAGTTCTGTATCACAGGGTGCTGTTCTGATCTTTATGATGGTGCCAGGACACACCATTTAGGTGCATCTTTCTCTTCTTTTTAGCCTTCTTTATTGCTCCATTTATTATTTCATTTTGCACCTTCCCTCCATCTCTCTCTCATCTCACTCTTTGTTCACCTCTAAATCTTCCCTTTCTTTACATTCCCTCTTTCTCCATCTCTTCTATACCTTCCCTACATATTGTTTTCCTTTCATTTTACCATCTCTTCTTCTTCTCTTCTTTCTCATTTTCCATCTTACTTCCTTTCTTATTTTCGTATCTCTCTTTTTTGTTCTCCCAGCTGTTTCTTTTTCCCATCTATGTGTAAATCTCTGTGTGTCCCTCTGGGGACACCATCCTGACATCTTGTGCACTGGGGACATTTCACCTTAGGCCATGTCTGGAAATCTCTGCATTTGATGGCCAGGCCGGCTGCATGAAAAAGATTTTCTAACAAGCTGAAAAACAATGGTGGCGTTTTACCTTGCGGGGGCCACATATTTCCTAGGTCGGCAGGTATCACAGGAGAACTGGCAGCTTTCTCACGGCCGAGGTTTCCTGCCAGCGAAGGGCCACCCAGACAACAAACAAACAGCCGCACTTTTTTTTTTTTTTTTATAGAGCCGTCGTGTGTGCATATGCACCGCCAAACGTGAAGCCTTAAACCGGACCTTCAGCGTGTTTTAATGAAAAGCCCAAACTCTTAAAAAACGGTTCCCCAGCATCTAAAATAAATACATTTTATGTTTTTAGTCACTAACTTATTATTCTTTTCCCCACTGGGCTGCAACTCTGTTCAGGAATTTAGGATACGGGCACCGCCATCTTGACTCAGAAGCATCACACTTACTGAGGAGAGGAGAGTGGGATAAGGTACAGGGGGGCGGGTTATAGCTGTGCTTTGCTCAGACAGAGCAGAGCTGGGGTCAGGTAAAGGTCAGCAGTCCCAGAATTCAGAGCAGCACAGTCAGGAGGCACTTCCTGTTTGCAGGCTGCCTGATAAGATGGTGGCTTCCATAAGCCGCCATCTTGAATGTTTAAAGGCTCATAACATGCGGTAGATGCAGGTAGGATGATTTTTAATGTGAGCAATCTGTATGTACAGGGTGTGGGAAACATATAAGATAGACTCTTATTCAGAGTGAAGGGCTGACCCCAGCCCTGCTCTGTCTGAGCAAAGCACAGCTATAATCCGCCCCCCTGTACCTTATCCCACTCTCCTCTCCTCAGTAAGTGTGATGCTTCTGAGTCAAGATGGCGGCACCCGTATCCTAAATTCCTGAACAGAGTTGCAGCCCAGTGGGGCAAAGAATAATAAGTTAGTGACTAAAAACGTAAAATATATTTGTTTTAGATGCTGGGGAATCGTTTTATAAGGGTTTGGGCTTTTCATTAAATCACACTGAAGGTCCAGTTTAAAGTGCTACAGCAGGTAAAGGTAATTGTTACACCATTGCGTTGCGCTGTCCTAAACTGTTCTCCATTTTAAAATTGAAGAAGAAATGGTCGAGATATGCGGGTTTATATTCTCAGCTTATTTTCTTCTGAAAAAAGTGGGCGTGGCCCTTAGACCTGTGATGCTGCATAATAATCACTGACAGCAATCATGAAGGGATAGCAGCAGGTAGTACCTGCCATTAGAGGTGCTCAGTGTATAGCACCGGCACTCCAGGTTCCTGAGCAACAGGTATAACCTGTCGCTCTCCTATACATTTCAATGGATGTCTCTTTTCTTCTGTTTAAAGAGCGTTTTTTTTTTTTTCGTTTTAATTTTCCTATGACATATTTGTGTGACCTCTCCTGGCCTAGAAAAGGTCATTTTTGAAAACTTTTTAGATTTTTTTGTTTTTTTATGTAGAATTGTCATTATAGGTCTGGCACTAAAGTGTTAATTTCTCAATGTATACTCAATACCATATGACAATATTAAAAACATATTAAAAAACATGTAAGACAAACTAACATCGAGGAGGGGGCACACAAAAGAGGGGGGAGGGGGGGAGGGGCCAATTTGATCCAATAACAACGCTGCTATGGATACCTATCTAATGACAAAGGATGAGCCTAGACTATACTAAAAAAAAATGTGCATAATATACAAAAATTCATAAAAATGTGCAATTAGTGCTTAACATTAATTAATTATACTGAATAGTGTCCTAATATAACTATAACCCTACCTGGTAGTAGATGTTAGTTTGTCTTACATGTTTTTTAATATGTTTTTAATATTGTCATATGGTATTGAGTATACAATGTAGTTATATGTAATAATAAACTTGGACCCTTATTCATCAAGTGATAGAGCCAGGTAGTGTCTCACTAGCGCCAGGTATCGCCAGCTAACGGCGGCTACCGACTACAGAACGCCAGGCTGCGAACACAATCACGCATTTATCACGCTAAATGAGGCTAGCGCCGGCGAAAGCGTCAGCTAGCGCGGGATTCATCATGTAGCCGACTGCAACGAACAGCGCCGCTGCTAATCCCATCACAGCGACAGGTATGACCTCTCGCTACCTGGCGCTCTCCAATGCATTTCAATGGAGCAATCTTTATATATTCATAAATAATTGATATTAATGTTTTTGTTTTTTTTTAAATGTCAAAAATTCGGTGACCACTTCTGCAATGTTATATATTTTTTTAAAGGTAAAAAAAAAAAAAAAAAAAAAAAGTGCAGAATTGATATTACAGGTCTGATATTAATGTATTCATATTACAAAATGTTTATAAAAACTTGTTTATTTTTTTAAACCAAAAATAAGGTTGTTTGGGGGTTAAAAAACTACTTTTAACCCATCGGCGCCAGCGCTCTGGGGTTTAAACAAGCATTTCACAGCGCGAGAATTTTTGGAGCGTGATTTGTTAATGAATATGCTGGGAGCCGTTCGCTATGGCCATTCGCTGTCATGCGCTCCCATACAGCGCGGAACCTGTCAAACAGCGACTCCTAACCCCGTATTCAACATTACCGCACACCGACTGAGTCGCTGTCAACAACCGAACAACGGCCAAGCACAGCGAATACTAGCCGGCGCTGTGAAAATAACGCTACTGCCGCTCATCTGTCGCTACCTGGCGCTATTAATAAATCGGCCTCCCCGTCAATTTTGTATAGCTATTTTTGTTTAGTGGTGCTTCTGTGTCAGGGTTGGGTGGGTGTGTGGGACCCCCTCGTCTTTGGGTGTATGTTGTAACAGTTGTCCTGTTCACCCTGAACAGTTTAGCACACTATTATATTTTTGTTGGCGCGGTCCCTCTTTTTGTCTTGTGTTAATTTCTCAATGATACAACAATGTAATTCCATGTGTTTTCGCTTTGTTACTGGTGGATATGTGTTCAAAAACAGGCTTTAATTACACAGCCACAGTCTGGCGCTCTATGCTATAGCGACCAGATTTAGAGCGCCAACGCTGTGTGAGCTCTGAGAGGCTGGCGCTACCTCTCGCTCCCTGCAGCACTGTACTGGTGTTAGAGCGCCCAACATACATCACGTTCATCAATGCTGGCCAGGTTACTACAGAGATATCAGAGCTCTGTCTTATCTTAAAAAGCCTGTGCGTCCTATTGTTCCAATTGAGGCCTACATGGTAGAACATGCACTACAGCAACTTCATCTTGAGCACAGATTTACTTAAAGTGGGCCAAAACCCACATTTTTACCTAGCATCCCCTGAATTGCTCCCCACATGAGGAGTACCTTTTGTCAATTTTCACTGTCCCTACTCTAATCAAAGATAATACTGCCTGTTTTAGCAGTATAGCTCCGCCTCCTCCATTTATTGCCACTGTTGCGTATGGCAATGATGTCATTGCCACAACGCTGTAATGACTGATCGCCTGGCATCTTACACAGAGGAACATTTTACAGGACGATGCAAAAAGTGACAAAATCCATTTCTAGTTCTACATTCAAAGAGGGAAGTATTAGCAGGGGCTTTGGACAAATGTATTTCACAAGTTCAGTGGGTTTTGGTCCGCTTTAAAGTGATCCTATACCCAGAACGGAAGTTTATGTCGTCACCTTCTATCCCCAGCCCAGTGCCTCAAAACAGCCTGTGCTTCATTTTACTAAAGCCTTCGTCCAATATTCATAACAACACGAAGTGGATGCAGTGGGTCATATTTCTCCATGGCCAAGCAGTTCTGCCCCATGATGCTTTCCAGCAGTGATACATTTAGTTACAGTACACACAGCTCAGCATTGGGGAGAGCTTCAACCTAACTGCCATTATGTGACTATAGTTGTAACTGAGTTAATGCTTTCCGTTGTGTGTTTTTATGGATTGACCTGTCACTCAAGGCCCCAGCTTCAGCCTCCATGCAGATTGCCTACTCCCATTAAGCCCTTTTTTATGGTATTGGCCAAATTGGACTTAAAGTGATTGGCAAGTCAAAAGTAAAAAAAAAAAAAGCTTACATTTCATAGAGCGCTGTCCGCCCCCTCTCGTCTGCCTCCTTAGTGAGGAAAATCACTTGCTCATTCTGGTTTCCATCCCCACCCTGCTGATGAGGTCCACCAATCAACCTTCTGAGGACTAAGAACGGAAACACCCCGCAACATCCTGCCCAGACGTCCCGAGTGGCTGCCTCTCTCTGCACCTATGAAACCCCGCCCTCCTCCTTCTCAGTGAGCTTAAATCACATTGCTGTTACCACACTCGCTGTTTCTCCTCATTTTTTCTCTGCATCTCCAATGCTCTAACACTTTTACTAATAACCTAGTAACTACAGCAGTGGCGTTGCTAGGGCTGGTGTCACCCGGGGCGGTAGGAAATGGTGTCACCCCCCCCCCAATGGTGTCACCCCCACCCCCCCCCAATGGTGTCAACCCCACCCCCCCCCAATGGTGTCAACCCCCCCCCCCCAAAGAAAACAAACAAAAAAAAAAGCATTTTTGCCGGCATGGTGGGAGCGGGCCGGCCGGTTCCGCGCTGACAGCGGAACCGGCCGGCCCGCTCTGCTGTCAGCGGAACCGGCCGGCCCGCTCCCACCATGCCGGCATTTTTAAAAAAAAGCAAACACTTACCTGCAGGTCCGGAGCGTGGAGGCCGGCGCCGCTCTCAGCTGTCATCTGAGGGCGCGTCATCAGAGGCGCCCTCTGATGACGCGCCCTCAGATGACAGCTGAGAGCGGCGCCGGCCTCCACGCTCCGGACCTGCAGGTAAGTGTCTCTATACCGAGGGGTGACCGGCCGAGAGGTGTCACCCTCTAGGTCTGGTGTCACCCGGGGCGGTCCGCCCCCCCCGCCCCCGGGTCGCTACGCCACTGAACTACAGGGTCTTTTTGAAAACGCATTGAATTTTCGGATAGTGCAACATGTAGGCAGAGACAATGGGACACCATCTGTCCTGCTTTTAATATAATTTTAATGCGGGGGGGTTGTGGGGGTTGAGGGGGTTAAAATAAAATAAACATTTGTGCAACTGCCCACTGGCAGGTTTCATTTCAAAACAAGGGACAGATCCATCACATTATAGGTTATAGGGGGCCAGACACAGTAAGTACCTTGGGGTTCAGTCATTACATGATACAGTCTGCACTAATCTTGCCCTGATACAAGTTCTCCCCCTCCATAACCTGTATAATTTGGCTTGGCCTCTAGTTTGAACCAAGACAACTGGGTTCACCTCAGTATTCAGACCATATAGGAAATATAAAGGGAAAGTCCACGTTTTAAAGTGTACATTTTAATTTGCCATCATTATTTCCTGAAAATGCTGAGCTTATCTATTTTTTTTTTCCTATGTTGGCAAATGCGTGCTTTATGGGAGCAGCTTTCACTACCTGCAATCTGTTGCGAATAGCAACTATACACCAAGATCTACAAGAAGACAGAAGCCCTATACACACAGAACATTGCTGCTGGACATCTTTAAAGCAGGATTTTGACTTTACTGCGTTTTGTTCTGCACTCCCTGGGCATCCTGCATTGAGTCAGTGCATTCAGACTCATCTCTTTCCGGTCCAATGGCGGGCCAATCAGCCCCCTGCTGAAGCGACATCATTTGGCGAGTGTCTCTGTGATTAGAGTGAATGGGGATGGAAAGCGACCGCATCCCCTGCTTCACCGTGCTCGAGTTCCCAGCCATCTGAATTACTAAGGTGAGAGTACAGCCTGAGGATGTGCCCACTTTTGCTCCCCATAGTGAACAAACAGAGCCGCCGTGCTGAATTATGTCAGTTCAGCGGGCGGCTCTGATTGGACGAGAGCCCACGCATGAACCGGTAGACCAGGGAAAGATGAGTGATTACCGGCGCCCATAGCGGGGCATAGCCAGCATCCGCCCCCGGGAATCTTTTAGATTCCAGGCCGGCCATTGATGGATTTTGTTCCCCTTTAGGTTTGAGTGAGCTCCCTCACCCCAGCTGTTTCGTGTGTACAGGGCTCACGTCTCTCTTCTTGTAGATCTTAGGCCCTTATTTAACAAGGGATAGCGCCAGGTAGCGAATGGTGAGCAAACGTTAATGACAGTCACCGCCACGAGAACGCCGGCTCCCCTCCGCAATCACACATTTATCAAGCCGATCCTGCTTAGCGACTGACAGAGCGCCAGATAGCGAATCATTCATCATTATTCCAGCCTCAGCCCACAGCGCCAGCGAGCGACCTTGAACAGTGACAGGTATGACCTGGCGCTCTCCAATGCATTTCAATGGAGCAATCTTTAAATATTCTTAATTAATTGCTATTAATGTTTTTTTTTTTTTTTTTTTTTTTTTTTAAATGTCAAAAATTCTGTGACCACTTCTGCAATGTTAGATATTTTTTTTAAGGTAAAATAAAATAAAATAAAATTGTGCAGAATTGATATTACAGGTCTGATATTAATGTATTCATATTACAAAATGTTTAGAAAAACTTTTTTTTTTTTATCCAAAAATATGGTTGTTTGGGGGTTAAAAAACTACTTTTAACCCATCGCCGCCAGCGCTCTGGGGTTTAAACATGCATTTCACTGCGCGAGAATTTTTTGAGCGTGATTTGTTAATGAATATGCTGGGAGCCCTTCGCTATGGCCATTCGCTGTCATGCGCTCCCATACAGCGCGGAACCTGTCAAATAGCGACTCCTCACCCAATATTCAACATTACGGCAAACCGACTGAGTCGCTATCAACTACAGAACAACGGCCAAGCACAGCGACTACTAGCGGGCGCTCTGAAAATGCCGCTACTGTCGCTCATTTGTCGCTACCTGGCGCTATTAATGAATCGGCCTCCCCGTATATTCACTTGGTGTATGGTTTCCAACAGCAACAGGTGTTGAAAACTGCTTCCATGAAACACAAATTTGGTAACATAAGAAAAGAAAACTACAGATCAGCTCAGCACATTGTGGACTAAACGTTTTCAAAAATGCCACCAAGAGTGGACTTTTCCTTTAAGTTCAAAACAAGAGACCGAGCCATCACATTGTAGGGGGCCCAGACACAATATAGACCCCATAATGTGTGCCATGACCAATATGTGATAACCAAGCCGCTTATTTGAACTTGGCCTCGATATTTAGACATATATGAAACTGAAGTTCAAACAAGGGGCTCACCTATTACATTATAGGTTATGGGGAGCCCAGACACTAGACAGCTAAAAAGAGTCTGCCCCCCTCCCCATAATCTATATGTAATGGCTAAGCCCCTAGTTTGAATTAAACCCCATGGCAAACCAGCCTGGATGCCTTGGGGCACAATTCAAACTAGGGGCCCAGCCATCACCTAAAGACTATGAGGGTTTGGGGCAGGAACAGTGTGGTGGGCAGCAAATCTCAGATCAGGGCTTTTTGGCTGTGGGCTCCATCTTGCAGAAGGGCCCCTTGGGCACCATCCTCGAGTCTTGGCTGTTGTGCCCTGCCTGGATTCTTCCAAATCACAGCAGTAAGATGTCATTCAACAAAATCTAATCACTGCAAAGCAATTTGAATCAGCACAACAGATTAAATCCCATGACAAACATGAAGGCTCCAATAGCTATGGTATACTGTCTATACTGTAACTGTCACACATCTTACTGCTGACAGACCCACAAGGACCCTGTTTTGTCGCATGTGACTTACACATCTCATGATCCTCCAGAGGAGCGTCGGACTTATGCCGGACATTTTGTACCAGGCTGGTGACGGTACCGGTGACAGTTCCGCTGACATTTCCCAGCATCTTCTGAGCGTTGCCCCCCAGTGCAGCCAATCTCATCTTTGCTTCCTGGCTCTTCATTGTCCTATGCTGGTCTCTCAGGTCTCGTATTTGTTACAAATGATCCTTTTGGTTCTAATATATCCTATCCGAGGTTCTTTGTATTCACTCCTGTCACAGTCTTCATATGCTGTGCCATGTTTACTCAAGTAGCACCGTGCAAGTGATTGTCTGGCAGGTACATGCACTTGCTTTAAAAGTGACAGTGGGGAGGGGCTGCCGGGCTGGTCTCCCCTACCTGACCTGCTCAGTCACTTGTCAGGTATGTCAGTGTGTGTCAAAGGAGTCCCCTGCAGGGACATCCCAACCACACTGACTCATTACCCGCTTTCTCAGGAGGGCCCTTTTCTGGATGCAAGTGCTGCTTGTATGGCTGTACAAAGGACACGCGCTCACACTGCTGCTGGCTGCCTCTGCTGTCATCAATGGAACCACAACTAGGTTTAACGACACTAAAAAAAAAATTTAAATATTGTAAATGGTGTTGCTTAAAGTGGGCCAAAACCCAAGGCAATCTATAAGGTTCCCGGGTCAATTGATTCTCCCCCCCGGTGCATCCAAAACCAGGATGCCTCACTGTGTGAAACCCCCCAGGTCGCCCCATACACTTACCTTGTTTTCCTGGTCCAGTGGGGGCTGCAGCCATCAGCGCGCTCGGAGACGCTGTCCTTAGACGACGTGATGTCAGCGACTCTGAGCACGCTAATTCGACAAGCGCCACGCATGCGCCATAGGACCGGCAAGAGGTGAGTTGACATAGGCTATCTGGGGGTTTCACACATCTGGACACCCCCAATTGATTCTAGAGGGGAAAGGACCAAAAACCAGGATAGTCAAAATCCTGGGGTTTGGTCCACTTTAAAAAGTGCTTTGCTCAGTTTAGAGCCAGTGAAGCCAAAATAGGTAAATTCAGGGATCCAAATCCTCTTAGAGTTTATGGGTGGGATGTGTTGTATTTAAAGAGGACCACCACCTGGGATATTCACTCTCCCTGGTATTGTTCATCCTGATTTGGGATGCCTCGCTGTAAGTTTCTTCAGGGATTTCCATAAAAAATTAAAGGGGATGCCGCTGCCCCCCCCTCAAATCCGACCACCCGGGCACTGCTGTTAGCTCAGCGGTTCCCCCGCGGTTTTCAAAGATACACCCTGCGAAGATACATCTTGCTGAACTTTTTGTGAGACATTGATCGATTGGATCTTTTAGCTTCCATGCTGGCCGCTGGTGGGTTTTGTTCTGCCTTAATATCGAACATTCACAAACAAGTGTTCCAATTGAATAGGTAGCCCGGGGGGCATCCGATTGTTGGATGGCCTATGCTGTCTACCACCCACCAAAGGCAGAGCCCACAGTCCTCTGAGATACTCTTTCTAGGATCACTCCTGTCAGTCGCTGGATTGAGCCCCCATGTGACTACATATCACAAGCCCTGTCCTATCATAAGTGATGTACAAACATAGCTGCGACAGGTGTTTAGAAAATGACAGGCACTAAATAGTACATTGAGGGTTGGAGCTTGTGATTTGTGTGTCCTATGTACTATGGATGGGAAGGTTTTTTTTTATCACACTCTTTTTATGTATCCTATTATATAATAAGATCTATGTTACACAGCTGAAATAACAGTTGTCCTGCATCCCAGACGATGTAAGTAATTTGTTTTATAACACCCAACCCCCCCCCCCCCCCCCCCCCCCCCCCGGTCCTGCCACACGCAAGGGGAGGAGGGGAGTTCTATAGAGACTGGACTTCCATTGTAAGAAGAATCCATGTAGATGAATAAGCCAAAGCAGCAAGTCAAAGGTTATATTTGTTGGCCTTTCCTCTGTATATCACGTTTGTTTGCAGCATGCAATCAATTTCTAGGGTGTGATCTAAGCAATGAACCCGTGCAGCCATGAGAAGCTTTCATTTCTTTAAAGGACAACCATTTCAGCTGTCAAAAATAAATCTTATAATAACTTATGGAAAAAGAATGTGACTAACCTACTGTATTAAAAAAAAAACCTTCCCCTCCGTACAGTGCTTGTCTTCAGACACACAAATCACAAGCTCCGACCTATAATAAACTATTAAGGCTCTATTCACACCTCTCTGCCTACATAGGGCAACGCAATCACAGCGCAACAGAAAATGCTGCCTATTCATATATGCTGCGTATATATGTGTACTGGCCCATTGAAATGAATAGGCAGCATTTTCTTTTGTGTTGTGACTGCAAGGGCCTTAGTGGCAGTCATTCTCTAAATACCCGTCACAGCTATGTTTGTTGGGACAGGGCTTGTGATTTGTGTGGATTGAGACAGTACTGTGCTTCAGAACTTTGTGAGCAGGTATATGCTGCCCCCTCCCCATCAGGCTTTTCAGCACTGTTTATTTCTGCTGCTAGTCAGATTTTTTTTCTGTAGGTCGCTTAAGTATTATATAATGGGTTACAAAAAGTATCTAAGTTTAGTAAATTGCTCTGCACCCCCCCCCCCCCCAATTAGTGATGTAATCTATTTGAGAATTTAGCCCTCTGCAGACGTTGTTGTGGAATAGCAGGCAGATGCTAAGCTCCTGAACTGCATTGCATCTGCATTAACCCTTGACACCGTCAGTGAGCCCTGCAATAGAGAGATGCTCACTTTTTCCTAGCAGAGTTGCATCCATTGGGGGACAGTGATGGCGAACCTTTTAGGGACCAAGTGCCCAAACTGCAACCCAAAACTTTATTTAAAGCTGACCAAACAGTCTAAATTGACTTAAACCAGACGACTGACACAACATACGGTGCCCATATACATCCCTCCCCAGGGCAATGCAGATTGCTGCACATAAAAATTCATTGACCTTTTTCTAACTCCTGCTGTGTTAAATTGTAGAAACCAAATGGTGCCTCAGGTATCTGCAGGCCTCCTGCAAATAGGGTTGCCACCTAGCCGGTATTTTTTTTTTTATTCTACTGGCCACTGGCCTGGTGGTGCTGGTATTTGGTTTTTTACTGGTAATTTTAATTGTGGGTATACTTTTCCCACTATTACCAATAAAAAACAAAAACAAATACCAGTACCGCTAGGCCATTGGCCGGTAAAGTATTATTATTATTATTGTTTATTTATATGGCGCCATCAATTTCTGAGGCGCTTTACAAGGTATGAATACAGACAGGGTAAAACATATAGTACAGAGAACAATACAAAATTAGATGCCACAGGTTAAAACCAAGTGTTGTGAGCACAGGAGACAATAGGGAGGAGAGCCCTGCCCTTGTGAGCTTACAGTCTAAAGGATGGGGGTGGAGACAAAGGGGCGGGGTCACAAGTGGTAGAGCTTGAGTATGGCTGCATGTGCCATTTGAAGATTATATGAGTTGCTTAAGCCAGGTCATATGCTTTTCTGAAGAAGTGAGTTTTGAGGGCGCTTTTAAAGGCTTGGATTAATGGAGAGTGGTGGATCGAGCGGGGAAGGGCATTCCAGAAAAGTGGGGAGGCACGGGAGAAGTCTTGAAGGCGGAAGTGTGAGGAAGTAACCAAGGAAGAGGACAGGAGAATGTCAGGGGCAGAGCGGAGGTTGCGCTTGGGTTGGTAACGCTGGATTAGAGATGAAATGTAGGGAGGGGCCTGGTTGAGAGAGCTTTGTAGGTTAGCATTAGAAGTTTGAGCTGAACTCTATGGGAGACCAGTGGAGGGATTGACAGAGGGGGGCAGCACTGGAGAAGTGAGAGGAGAGGTAGATGAGGCGAGCAGCAGAGTTTAGAATAGATTGGATGGGAGCTAGTCTGTTTGTTGGCAAACCATAGAGGAGGGTGTTACAGTAGTCCAGTCGGGAGATGACCAGGGCGTGCACTAGCATCTTAGTGGTGACAGGTGAGAGGAAGGGACGGGTACGGGAGATATTTTTAAGTTGGAGATGACAGGAGGTGGCTAGGGAGTGAATGTGAGGTGTGAACGAGAGAGGGGAGTCCAGAATGACACCCAGGCATCGAGCTTGAGGAGTTGCAGTTATTGTAAGATTATTTACAGAAATTGTGGTGTTAGAGAGGGGAGGGGAGTGAGATGGTGGGAAAATGACCAGTTCAGTTTGTCCATGTTCAGTTTAAGGGAGCGAGATGTCATGAAGGAAGAGACGGCTGTTAGACAGTCAGAAAGGCGAGAGAGGAGAGAAGAGAGATTCGGGCCAGAGAGGTAGATCTGAGTGTCGTCTGCATAAAAGTGATATTGGAAGCCCAGCGAGGTTATTAGTTGTCCTAGACCAGAAGTATATATTGAAAAAAGTAGGGGTCCTAGGACTGAGCCTTGTGGTACCCCAACAGACAGAGGCCGGGGAGAGGAAATGGTGTTTGAGATACACTAAATGTGCGGTGAGAGAAAGGAGAGCCAAGAGAGTGCGAGACCTTGGATTCCAAGAGAAGAAAGAATATTGAGAAGCAGAGCATGGGTGGCTGTGTCAAAAGCAGATGATAAGTCGAGAAGAATGAGAGCAGAGTAGTGGCCTTTGGATTTGGCTGTCAGTAGATCATTGGTGAGTGCCGTTTCGGTAGAGTGACATGAGCGGAAGCCAGATTGGAGGGGATCTAAGAGGGAGTTTGTAGACAGATAGTTGGTAAGTTCTGTATGGACATGCTGTTCAAGAAGCTTGGATGAGAAAGGGAGCAGAGAGATTGGGCGGTAACTGGGGAGGGCAGAGGGGTCCAGAGAGGGTTAACAGTGTGAAATGAGTTAATGAGTGGGGCAGGGGGGATGTTGGTAGGAGAGAGGTGTTCTGAGGGGTGAAGCCACTTCGAATCATGTCGATTTTGTCTTTGAAGTGTGTGACAAATTGCTCAGCTGTTAGCTGTGAGGATGGAGGAGGTGGCGGTGGGCGGAGAAGGGAGTTGAAAGTGTTAAATAGTTGTTTTGGATTCCGGGCCTGTGCCGATATGAGTGATGTGAAAGATTCCTGTTTAGCAGATGAAAGAGCAGTCCTGAGTTCCTGAGGGGCTTTTTTGTATAACAGGAAGTCCTCCTTGGTTTTGGATTTCCTCCAATGCCGTTCAGCAACTCGAGAATGTCGTTTCAATGTTGCAGTGTTAGTGGATGTAAAGCATCGGAGAGAGATTGAAGGTCTAGGTTTCTGAGATTCCTGCGAAGAATTGCAGGTTTGTGTGCAGGGGGGGGGGTAGTGGTAAGGGAAGACAGAGTTAGTGTTAGTAGGTTGTGATCAGAGAAGGGAAGTGGGGATGAGGAAAACTGGATACAGAGCAGAGGTGAGTAAAGAGTAGGTCAAGCGTATGTCTATCTTTATGGGTGGGGCTGGTAGACCATTGTTTGAAGCCAAAGGTGGTGGTTAGGGACAATAGTTTGGTGGTTGCAGGGTTGTTGGTGTCAATGGGTATGTTGAAGTCCCCCATGATTATAGCCGGGATGTCAGAGGACAGGAAGTGGAGAAGCCAAGTTGAGAAGTAGTCCAGAAAGAGAGTGGCAGGTCCAGGAGGGCGATAGATAATCGCAATATTTAGGTGACAGGGAGATTAGAGACGGACACAGTGAACTTCAAAAGAAGGGAAGGAAAGGGAGGGTAGAGCAGGGGTTGGGTTAAATGAGCAGTATTCAGACAGAAGGATGCCAACACCTCCACCCTGTTTGTTGCTTGATCTTGGGGTGTGGCTGAACTGTAAGCCCCCATATGAGAGGGCAGCGGGTGAGGCTGTATCAGAGGGAGTGAGCCAGGTTTCAGTAAAGGCCATGAAAGTGAAGAGGTTGGTAGTGAAGAGGTCATGGATGTATGCCAGTTTGTTGCACACTGAATGTGCATTCCACAGTGCGCAGGTGACAGTGGGGGGAGTGCGTGGGGAGGGGGTGATAAGAGGGTGGCTAGGTTCCGTGTGTTTGTTGGCTTGCTACCATGGTGAAGGTTAGTCTGTGATGAGTTGTGGGATGTAGAGGAGCGGGGGGTGAAGGAAATGGACCTGGGTTTTTAGCGATGTCACCAGAAGCAAGTAGGAGCAGAGAAAGAAATAGGAGGTGACTGTGGGATTTGAAAGTGGCAGAGCGTGTTTTGCGGGTGCATTGAGAAAAGGAGAGAGATTAGGCAGTAAGATAAATTAATGCGAGCACAGGTAGGGGGATGAGAGCAGTGATGGAGCAATATATAGAGAGACTTACCAGGTGCAGGGGATGCTGGGAGTTTAGGAATTTTAGAGTCAGAGGAAGCAGGACTGTAAAATACCAGAGGAGCATTGTTGGGGATGAGTTCTTCAGATGAGCAGAGTCTGGTGCCTGTTCCCTTCTGGTCACTTCGGGCCTAATTCTTTGATGAACTTAAAAAATCCCGGACTTGAGAAATCCAGGAGTGCAGCCATTCTTATCAGAGTTATACCACTTGTGAGAGGCCTTGATTAGCTCAGTCAAACAGCTGGGGGGGGGGGGGGGGGGGGTAAAAGAAAAATACTGCTGGGCTTCCTGTTACTGTGCATTGCCAGTTATATCAGCTGAATCCAGGCAGCAGCATGGCTGAGATGCTTGGAAAGGAAGCTCCAAAATGGCTGCTACAACTCAAAAATCGGTGAGGTGCCATTTCAGCTTTGAGTGTATGCAGGAGCAATTGTAAGAGCAGACAATGATTCAGTATCATGCATGCAGATGGGGCAAGGGAGTTTGGGTTTTTTATTCCCCAACTGTGCCAGGCTGGTGGTCTGGTTTAAGTGCCAACATCGCAATTTAACCTGATGGCTCTGCTGCGAGATTAAAATCAAAACCTGTGTACAGGAAAGATGACAGGTGCCCAGAGAGAGGGATCTTAGTGCTGCTTCTGGCACACATGTCATAGGTTTACCTCCATTGGTTTCTAGCCACATACCGCATATACTCGAGGATAGGCCGACCCGAATATAAGCCGAGGCACCTAATTTTATCACAAAAAAATGGAACAAGTTATTGACTCGAGTATAAGCCGAGGCGGCTTTTTTCAATTGGAATTGGAGTTGACACACAGAAAGAGAGACACACACACACACACACACACACACACAAGACACACACAGAAAAAGAAACACACACACACACACCATACCACCCAAGTGTCCCTGATTTGGAGGGACTGTCCCTCTTTGAAGCTCATGCCCCCATATCCCTCGTTGTTCTCCTTTGTCCCTCTTTGAGGTGTAACATGCAGATCTGCATTAATAAATGATTCATTCCCCTATTCAAAGTGTTTCTATTGTTGTAAGTATTACACCCTATCTCCTATACATTCCTTAGTGAGGAATGTTCCCTCAGTTAAAAATTGTCCCTCTTTCCCACCCTGAAATGTTGGAAGGTATGCACACACTGTGGGTACCTGCTGCTGCTGCCGCCGCCGCTCTCAGACGCGCAGGTGTCGGGGGTCAGGGTTTGGCCGAGGTTACCCTCCTCCGCAGCCGCCAGCCGCCGCCGTTCTCACACACACACCAGCACTTCCTGGCTGTTGCGAGCTCGTCGTCGGTGGGCGTGCCCCATATGGCAGGCGTCCAATGAAAACATTGGACGCCGCCCATTGACGGCCAGCGCGCAGCAGCCTGAAGTGCCGGTCAGTGTGTGAATGTGTGTGCTTGTTTGTGTGAATGAGAGCTGCGGCGGCCGCCCCTGGACTCGAGTATAAGCCGAGGCGGCTTTTTTCAGCCCAAAAAGTGGGCTGAAAAACTCGGCTTATACTCGAGTATATACGGTACATGTGCAGAATCCGCATCTCATTCATGTCTCACTAAATTGCACCGCTACTTCCTGCCCTCCATCATAAAGTGATATTAAATAGTAGAGGCATCCCAAACTGGGATGCCACGGGGATGAATGTTAAAAAGGACAAGGCCATTTCTTTATATGAAATGGAGTGGGTGAGCACAGCCAAGTGGTGCCCGTATGCAGGGAATAAAGTACGTTACACAAAGGTTTATATTGTATAATATATTTCTATATATTATATTATGGATATTTTATAATAATTTCTTCAGGTGGTTTTGAATAGTTTGTTATTTTTCCTCATAGCACCGTCACTATATTAAGAATCATATTCAACAGAACATCTAATTCAATTTTATGATTTTGTATGCCATTTATATGCACATATTTCTTTTCAAATTCATTATTTGCACTTCCACTTATGTGATTGTGATTTTTGCACTATATGCATATTATGTATTAATTGTACTCCCTTCGTTGATAGGCTGACGGGGACTATAACGCAATTCAGTGAGACTCCCCTGTAGAATTGGTTTTATTTCCTATCCATTCCAGGCCGTCCCTTCTTCATTACATCTGGGTCTTCTCCGCCCGAAGGGCGTGGACTGCAAAATCAAAGACGTGGCTTCTCCCGGCCACCTATAAATAGCAGCTGCCTCTTAACCACTCCCAGTAGTTAAAAAGCAGTAACTCAATTACAAGAGGCAGGCTGGGAGGCCCGAACATAGGAGACCATGTTAATTCACATAGCCTCCACTTGTATTCTCTCGAACCAATATCCTACATTTCTATAACAAGTGTCCTATAAACAAGTAATGGTTCAATCACCATAAAAAAGGCATGCAGGACAATAATAAACCTCAAGAGGGCGGGTTGGACAGCCTGGAACGGATAGGAAATAAAAACAATTCTACAGGTGAGTCTCACAGAATTGCGTTTTTCCTTACAATTCATTCCAGGCCGTCCCTTCTTCATTACATGTGGGACATCCAAAAGCAGTGTCCAATATGGGCAGGATCCCCAATGCGGAACAGCAGGTAGTTCATTTCACTACCGCCTGAAGCACCTTTCGGCCAAAAACAGCGTCAGCTGAGGCCCTCACATCCACTTTGTAAAACTTGGTAAATGTATGAACTGAAGAAGTGGTAGCCTTACAAACCTGTTCCACCGAGGCCTGATGCTGAGAGGCCCAGGAAGCACCAATGGCCCTAGTCGAATGAGCTGTGATCCGAAAGGGGGGTTCTTTCCCTTTGGCAAAATAGGCTCGTACCACCGCCTGCCTAATCCCCCTACTGAGTCCTTTCTTTAGGATTAGCCGGTGCTGGGCACAAGGAAGGTAAGACAACCTCCTCATTAAGGTGAAAAGGAGAAAAGACCTTAGGGAAAAAATCAGGCTTGAAACGAAAAACCACCTTGTCCCTGTGCAATTCAAAATAAGGTGGTTTCATACATAACGCGGCCAATTCCGATACTCGACGCACAGAGGTGATTGCTACCAAAAAGATCACTTTGAGCGTCAGCATAGTCAATGTAGTGTCATACAAAGGCTCGAAGGGGGCACCCTGGAGAGCAGATAACCCCAGATTTAGATCCCACACCGGTTTTCCCGGTGGGCGAACATGAGTGACTCCCTGAAAAAAGGTTGGCAATAGACTTCTGGAAAAAAATGTATAGGGCCGAGACCTGCCCCTTGAGGGTGCTCAGCTGGAGGCCCAAGTCTAGACCATATTGCAGAAATTCTAGAACTCTAGAAACAGAATATCTCCGGCAAGGACGGTTCCTGGCCTCACATCAAGCGATATAGGCCCGCCAAACTCTGCAGTATATCATGGAAGAAGTCTTCATCCGTGCCTGAATCATTGTGTGAATAACCGTGGCTGATAACTCCTTCTCCGCCAGGATGGAGGTTTCAACAGCCAGGCCGTCAAAGCCAGCGTCTGTGAATTCGGGTGCCGAAGCAACCCCTGTGTGAGAAGCTCCGGAAATGAAAGTGATCTGTTGACATCCTTACTATGTCCGCAAACCAAATCCTCCTTGGCCAACAAGGAGCCACCAGGATGGTTGGTACCCCCTTCTGGACTATCTTGCGTAGTACTCTGTCCAGGAGCGGAAAGGGAGGAAAAGCATACAGAAGATTGAACCCTGTCCAGGGAATCGCCAGGGCGTCTGTTGCTATGGCCAGAGGGTCTCTTGAGATAGATACGAAACCTTGGAAGTCTGTAATTGTGTCTGGACGCAAAAAGATCCATGTCCGGTTGACCCTAGCGGAGGCACAGAGCTTGAAAGGCCTTCCTGCTAAGAGACCATTCCCCCCCCCTCCTCCTCCTGGGATGTAAACCACCAAGATGCAGGGAACATTCTCCTCTGCCCAACTCAGAATCTGGCTCACCTCCTTGACGGATCTCTTGCTCCGAGTTCCGCCCTGGTGGTTGATGTAGGCTACAGCCGTCCGATTGTCCAAGCGGACTTGAACCTCATGGCCCCTTAGATTGGGGGTCAGATGTAGGAGAACAAACCAAATTCCACTCAGTTCCAAGAGATTTATGGGCAACCAGTTCTCTCTCGGACCCCACTGACCCTGGATCTTCTGAGTCTGCCAAATGCCTCCCCAGCCTGTAAGACTGGTGCCCGTGGTAACTATCTCCCAATGAGGAGTCCGAAAGGACTTGCCTACCAGCAGATGCATAGGATCCAACCACCACAAGAGGGATTGCCTGGCCGGGGGGGGGGGGGGGGGGGGGGGGGACACCACAAATCCTTGGTCCAGGGATTCCGGGGACCGATCCCAGCTGGCTAGTAGGTTCAGCTGAGGAGAACTCATGTGGAATTGAGCGAAGGGCACTGCTTCAAAGCAAGCCACCATTAGGCCCCCCAATCTCGACCCTAGGCATACCGATGGAAGTTGACAAGCCAGCAAGGCCTGTACCTGTCTGGAGACACAAGACATTCTGCTGTGGCAGAAAGATCTCGACTTGAACAGTGTCTAGGGTCATCCCCAGGAAGGATCTTACTGTTGACGGAGTGATATGCGACTTGGGGTAATTGATCATCCAACCAAAAGCTTTCAGTGTTGACAGCACGGTCCGGGTTCCCCTCTCGGCCTGCTGAAGGGACGGGGCTGAGATCAGAAGGCCGTCCATACCCTGACCCCTGACCCCGCAGGATAGCCATGAGGCCCGCCAGCACCTTGGTGAACACCCTGGGAGCTGAGGATATGCCGAAGGGGAGTGCCACAAACTGGAAATGCTGACCCTCCAATGCAAACCTCAAAAACTTCTGATGCCCCAGAAAAATAGGGATGTGTAGATACGCGTCCCTGATGTCCACCGTAGTCATGAAGTCGTCGGGCCAAAGCGACCTCACCGCCGACCGCAATGTTTCCATGTGGAAATGCTTGACCCTTATAAACTTGTTGAGGCCCTTTAGGTCCAAGATCAGCCGCACAGATCCATCCTTCTTGGGAACCGTGAATAGGTTGGAGTAAAATCCCTGACCCTGCTTCTGCCGGGGCACATGAGAAATGACCCGTCCGCAGGAGGTGCCGAACAGCGGCTCTCATAGCTTCTGCTTTCAGCATGTTTCGGGATGCCCTTGACCATAGAAATCCTGTGGGTGGTCTGGCTGCCAGCTCGATCTTGTAACCTGATGACACCACCTCCTGAATCCAAAGATCCGAGACGTGACGCCTCCAGATTGGAGCAAACAGCATTAGCCGTCCCCCCACCCGTATGGGTGAGGGCGCCCCCTCATGCCTGTGTAGGCTTGGTTGGAGGTTTGGGCTTAGCTCCTCAGGCGGGATTGGGCCGACTGCGGGACCTACCTCTGCCCCAAGAATCTCTGCGGTCACTGGAAAAGGAAGAACCTCTTCCTCCCGAAAGGACCGGTAAGAAAAGGAGTGCCAAAAGGGCCGAGTAGGTTTCCTTCTTTGAGGGAGCTTGCCATCCTTGACTAAAAGGTCCAGCTGCTCCCCGAATAGCCGACCCCCCACAAAGGGTAAATTTGTGAGGGACTTCTTGGGGGCCGCATCAGTCGACCACTGCTTCAACCACAGCAAACGGCGTAATGCTACAAAGCCGAAGTCTTGGCATCTAGCCTGACTACATCATCCGTGGCAGTAACAACAAAGCAAATGAAATCCAAACAGGCTCCTTGTAATCCTGCGCCCATTTGCGAGATTTAGCCTTAGCCACAAGCTGCTTAACCTTTTTCCTCGTGGCTAGGGAAACAATTGCCGTGGCACACGCAGGGCGTAAAAGGGAACCCACCAATGTAAAAGCATGGCAAGCCAACTGATCCATGCGTTTGTCCACAGGATCGCTTAAGGAAGCATTGTCAGGTGACGGCATAATAGTGGTGTTGGACAGACCTGAAACCGGAGGGTCCACCTCGGGAGAATGCGACCATAATTTAATCAACTCGGCAGGGAAAGGATACCGTCTCTCCAGGCTTTTAGGAACAGCAGCAGCTTGTTGGGCCTTTCCCACTCCTTAGGCCCCATGTTAGAAAAATGCGGCTGTTCAGGAAAAACCCGCCGCTATCTTTCAGGCCGAAACAAAACATCCTTCTTTCTTTTCGCCATCTTGGGAGGAACAATGTGTAAAGTGTCAAAAACAGAGGAAAGCAAGCTTTCTGTATCATCTGGAAGGAAGGAATCCTCAGCCGAAGAATAACCAGAGTTGCTGTCTTCTCCACCGGAGAGCAACTCACCTTCCGAGAGTGGCTCATCCGCCGACTCCCCTTCCTCCGCGGAACCAAAGGAAGCATACAAATCTTCGTCTGAGTAAACCGGCTCCAAGTGCTGCTTCTTACCCGAGGCCTTTTTAGGGGCTGCCAATGACAGCTGTTACTCAAGGCTAGCCAGCCTGTGCGCAAAATCAGAGTGTGTCCCCCTGGCGGCTCCCCCTTCGCTAGGGGCTAACGGCAGCAGTGGGGGATCCGGAGAGGCAGGAGCTGACGCAGGACTAAGGGCGGAAAAGACAGCCCTCTCATTATCCGACATAATGCCTCTGGCACAAGTGGAACAAATTGTGCTGAACCCGCCCAGGGGATGCCGTCTGCACAAGGGGCAGAGCCTGTCTTGCCCAAGTGGGGTGCCCGGCTCACTATCCCCTGATGCCTCTATGGTGATTTTGGAATAGGCAATATTCGTGAAAGGCAAAATAGACAGTAATGTCCTAAGCCTATAGCCGATCCCCTACAACAGGGACCGGGAGAAACCACAACCCTCAACCTTCTTCCCACAATCTAAAATCAAAAAGAGAGGAGACAGTAATCACAATATGACCCACACTGCTATACATACACATACATATAAACCTTAAAAATATTCTTATCAGAGAAACATTCCCACTTCCCATTTTTTTTTTTTTTTTAAATGCTAGCAAATGCTAGCAACATAAAGCAAATAATACAATGTGAGCGATTACTCACCTGTAGAATTGGTACTATGAGTATACAGTACGTCCTGCTACAGATAGAATACTTACACTTGGGTATTACTCCGCCAGATGGCGCTGGACTGCAGAGACATCGAAAACAGGCTCCTCCCGGCCCCTCAAATACACAGGGACCTCCCACAAATCCCCAGCATTGAAAAGCAGTTAACGAGAAGCCGGGAGAATCAAACAACCCAAACTAGTAACTATAACAATGATAACCATACAGGGGATCCAAGATAATGCAAAACCAAGGGTGGGTGGAGCAGGACGTACTGTATACTCATAATACCAATTCTACAGGTGAGTAATCACAGAATTGTATTATTCTTAGTATACAGTACGTCCTGCTCCAGATAGAATACTTACACTTGGGACATCCAATAGCAGTGTCCATAAAGTAGGGTGGGATCCCCAAAACTAACAGCAGACAGTTTAGACCACTGCCGCCTGCAAAACCTTTCAGCCAAAAGCAGCATCAGCTGAGGCCCTAACATCAACCTTGTAAAACTTTGAAAAGGTATGAACAGAAGACCAAGTAGCGGCCATGCAAACAACAGAAGCCTGGTGCTGAAAAGCCCAAGAAGCACCAATAGCACGAGTAGAATGAGCAGTAAGGCGGAAGGGAGGATTCTTCCCCTTAGCAGAATAGGCCTGAATCACAGCCTGACGGATCCATTTGCTGATAGTAGACTTGGCAGGAGCCAAACCCTTCCTAGGACCAGAAGGGACTACCAAAAGAGCATCAGTCTTTCTGAAAGGTGCAGTAGCCACCAGATAGTACTTCAGACACCTAACCACACCCAAAGAATGCAAAACCCTCTCCTTAGCATTACTAGGATTAGGGAACAATGAAGGGAGAACAATGTCCTGATTCAAATGAAAGGCAAACACTACCTTAGGCAGAAAATCTGGCTTGAAGCGAAACACCACCTTGTCCTGGTGTCTCTCATAGTAGGGGGGCTGACACACGCCTAACAGAAGCGATAGCCACCAGAAAAACAACCTTGAGAGTAAGGATGGCCAGGGAAGCATCGTGCACGGGTTCAAAAGGAGCACCCTGCAAGGCTGACAAAACCAGGTTCAAATCCCAAACAGGCACCATAGTCTTACGTGGGGGACGCACATGAGTCACCCCCTGGAAAAAAGTCCTAATCAGAGAGTGCTGAGCAAAGGCCTTCTGGAAGAAAACAGACAGGGCAGAAACCTGGCCCTTTAGAGTACTAAGTTGGAGCCCCATCTCCAACCCATGCTGTAGGAACTCTAGGATCCTGGGAATAGAGAAGACACGACAGGGAAGAGACTTAGACTCACACCAGTCGCGGTAAGCACGCCAAACCCTGTAATAAATAGAAGAAAACAACTTCTTCCTAGACTTAATCAAGGTATCCACAACCGAGGAAGACAGCCCCTTCTCCATCAAGATGGAGGTTTCAGCAGCCAGGCCGTCAAAGCCAGAGTTTGTAAATTGGGATGGCGTAGTGAGCCCTGAGTGAGTAGGTCTGGCACCACGGGCAGAGTGTACTGATCTACTGCCAGCTGCACCACGTCTGAGAACCACACACTTCTTGGCCACCTGGGGGCCACCAGAATTGCTGGCACCCCTTCCAGAGCAATCTTGCGCAGGACCCTGCCCAGCAGGGGGAACGGAGGGAAGACATACAGAAGCTGAAAGTCCTGCCATGACATTGCTAGAGCATCCGTGGTCAAGGCCAGAGGATCCTGAGATAGAGAGACAAAGGCCGGAAGCTTGTGATTGTGACGGGATGCAAACAGGTCCACATCTGGTCGTCCCCAACGGTGACACAGAGATTGGAACAGCCTGCTGCACAGGGACCATTCTCCCTGGCGAGAGGTCCCCCTGCTCAGAGAGTCTGCCAGGAGATTTTCCACCCCCGGGATGTACACGGCTGATATGCAGGGAACATTGGTCTCTGCCCAGGTCAGGATCAGAGACACTTCCTGGAGGGCCCCCTTGCTCCGGGTCCCTCCCTGATGATTGATGTAGGCAACTGCCGTCTGGTTGACCGCACCTGAACAGGCAGGCCCCGAAGGTGAGCAGTCAACTGAGCCAGAACTGACCTGATCGCCCGCAGTTCCAGAATGTTGATAGGTGTAAGGGCCTCCTGAGGGCCCTACCTTCCTTGGAACTGCAGGGACTTCCAGAAACCCCCCAACCCGTCAGACTGGCATCCGTGGTGACCGTCTCCCAGCAGGGGGCCAGAAAGGATCTGCCCCCCCCAACAGGTTCCTGGAGTCCAGCCACCAAGAGAGGGACCGCCTGACTAGGGGGGAAAGCACAAGGATCTGGTGCAGGGATGCGGGATCCTTGTCCCATACTGACAAGAGGTGGAGTTGCAGAGGCCTCATGTGGAACTGAGCATAAGGGACCGCCTCGAAGCACGCCACCATCAGGCCCACCAGTTGCTTTCCCTGCCTGATGGAGGAATGACGACAAGATAGCAGGAACTGGACCTGTGCAATCAGACCATCCACCTTCTGTTGAGGAAGGAAAATCCTTAATCCTTGCCTGAACTGTATCCAGATTCATTCCTAGGAATGGAGTCACCAAGGAGGGGGACAGTGAAGACTTGGGGTGGTTGATCACCCGTCCAAATGACTCCAGGGAGGACACCACCAGCTGAGTATCCAACTCTGCCTGATGCAGAGATTGGGAGGTGATGAGAATGTCGTCCAGATAAGGCAGCACACGGACACCCTGATACCTGAGCAGAGACATCACACCAGCCAGCACCTTGGTCAACACCCTGGGAGCTGAGGTGAGACCAAAGGGCAATGCCACAAATTGGTAGTGTTGATCCTCCAGGGCGAACCTGAGGAACCTTTGATGACCTGGAAATACAGGAATATGAAGGTAAGCATCCTTGATGTCCATAGAAGTCATGAAATCCCCTGGGCGCAGGGAACTGATGGCAGAGCACAGAGTTTCCATGCGAAAGCGCCTTCTCCTGACAAATATGTTGAGGATCTTTAAAGTGGACTGTCACCCAGGGGTGATCGGCCCGGGAATCTATAGGATTCCCGGGCCGATCACCTCCCTCACCGCGGGACATCCGAGATTGGGATGTCCCGCGGTGAGGGACCCCCCCCCCAAAACCCCCCAAAAACTCACCTCATTGGCGGCGGCCTGAAGTGGACCAAAACCCAGGATAGTCAAAATCCTGGGTGTTGGTCCACTTTAAGTCCAGGATGGGCCTGACTGAACCATCTTTTTTGGGAACTGTGAATAGATTGGAATAGAAGCCCTTTCCCCTTCTCTTAAAGGGACCTTGCAGATGACCCCCAGCACTGCCTGCACTAGCTCCTGAGCTGACACAGGGTCCTGGGGAATCCGGGATCTGATGAATCTTGGGGGCGGTCAGGCAGCAAACTCTATCTTGTAACTGGAGGACACTACCTCCTGAATCCACCGGTCTGAGACATGAAGCCTCCAGACGTGAGCTAAGTGCTGAAGCCGTCCCCCCACCCATATGGGTGAGGGCGCCCCATCATGCCTGAGGGGGCTTGGGAGAGGATTTTGCCTTGGGACCCCAGGAGGAGCTAGGACGCCCACGTCCTCTGCCCCCACCCCAGAAATCTCCCCGGGCCCGAGTGAAGGAAACCCCCCTCCCTTGTCTAGCACCACTGTAGGGGGAGGAGACGGAGCCCTGACCCAGAAAGGGCCGAGATTGCCGCCTGCGCTGGGGTAACCTGCCTCCCTTAGCAAAAATGTCCAGGCGGTCCCCAAACAGGTGTAGTCCTTTGAAGGGAAAACCAGTGAGGGCCTTCTTGGCAGCGTTGTCAGCAGCCCACTGGCGTAGCCAAACCAAGCGGCGTATAGCCACCACAAGGGCAGACGTCCTGGCACACATTCTAATGGTGTCATCCAGGGAAGATAGGACAAAATTTACAAAAACATCACAACTGGAGAGTCCATTGAACACCTCACAAGGCAAGTCATCAGGGGCACCATCAAGAATATTTCTGATAAGGGTTCTAGTGGCCACAGCGGTAATGGCAGAAGCACAGACGCTGTCCCCGCACATGCAAAGGCATGGGACGCCAGCTGGTCAATGCACCGGTCCTCAGCATCCAGCAGGTTAGTAGAGTCAGGGGAATGCATGACAGAGGTGTTAGATAGCCCTAGGACCGGGGCATCCACCTCGGGAGGGGATGACCAACCCTTTACCACATCAGCAGGAAAGGGATACTTCCTATCCCAACTTTTAGGTACCCCAGGAAGTCTACTGGGGCGCTCCCATTCCTTGAGTACAAGGTTATTGAAATGGGCTTGCTCGGGAAATTCCAAGCGTGATTTAGCTGTATGGAAGAGCTCCCCCCTTTGCCTGGGAGAAATGGACAGAACCTCAAAAATCTGGGTCAGCAATCTGTCAGTGTCATCCGGGGACCAGGGGTCAGAGCCAGAATCGTCATGACCCCTAGGCCTCTCATCAGATGACCCGTGTCAGAGAAAAGCTCCCCTTCATCAGACGGGGTATAGCTACAAAGATTCCAAAACTCCTCAGTTTCCATAGGAAAAAGAGTGACATTAAGCGTTAAGTGCCGCTTTTTTGCAGGGGCCTTACGCGCCAAGGTCTTAGCAATCAACTGCTCAACAGTAGCCAGTCTAGAAGACACATCAGGCTGAGAATCCCCACTTGTATGCAACTCAGTAGGAGTGAGATTTAAGCTTGGAGGGGGGGGGGGGGGGTAGGTGAAGTGATACGAAGTGCAGACCCAGCCACGGGAAGGCCAGATTGTAGTGCAAGCACTTGCTCAGCACAGGGCACACAGACCCGCGCCTTGCCAGCATCAGCATGAGGCTGCCCACATGCTACACACAGCCGGGCTTGTCCCGAAGGGACCCCGGTTACATTAACCTGAGATGCCTCCATATGGTGATTATAGCGGCGCTATAGGCCGATAGGGATTAATGCTATAAAGCAACCCTGGATGCCCCAATAGCCCGCTAGGGAGTGGGAGTAAATACAACTAGGCCTATAAAAATTTAGCAACTAAGAGGGCCGGGAGAAGCCAATGGATTCGCCCGCTTGAAAGACATAATAAAAAGGGGGCCGTAAGCAGACAGTATTAAAAAAAATTAGATAATAAAACCGCCCGCGAGGGCACTTACAGACCGCGGTAGGTAGGGGACCATTGCGCATAAGCCAGCCAAGCAGACAAGATGGCGTCGGTATACTTCGAGGAGCGGGCCGGTAACATCAAGGACGCGGAACGAGCCATAGGCAGGCCACAGTTGTATCTTTTTTGGGGATGTTAGAGAGGTCGTATCATGGCCCTAGAGTCTATATTCTAGGTCCTTAGTGCATTCCTTTTCCCAATTTGGGATGCCCCTCTATGTTAAATCCCCCGATTTGCCATAACAGTTCCGGAACACGTGGGTGCCGGTCACAGGCATGTGCCTGGTGGATGTTCCTTGTTTTTGACCTTTTGATATGGTGATGTATTTGTATATCCCCTTCTCCTCTTTGCTGTCTAGGTACTTTCCATTATAGTGCATACATCTGGGTTAGGGTTCCTTAATACACATAGTTGTCATATATATATATATATATATATTTTTTTTTTTTTTTTTTTTTTTTTTTTTTTTTTCAGGCGGTTTTGAATAGTTTGTTGATATTTTTCCTCATAGCACTATCACTATATTAAGAATCATATTCAACCGAACATCTAATTAAATTTAATTTTATGATTTTGTATGCATTTTATATGCACATATTTCTTATCAAATTCATTATATGCACTGGCAGTTTTGTAATTTTGCATGTTATGCATCTAATGTATTAGTTGTACTCTCGTCGTTGATAGGCTGACGGGGACTATATATTATATTTGATTAAGGATAGACTTGAGGGAGGAGAGGGGTTTATTTATTCATTGATTGTTGTGAAGTGAGTCGAATTACCTTAAAGCAGAGTTAAACCAGGCAGTGCTGTGCCTTTTGCTTTCATCTTGTGTAGTGTCTGTGTATAGTTGTTGGAATCAGAGGAGCCATTTACTCAATAACATTTCAGTGATTTTAATAAAGTGTGTGTAGCACCTTTTATTCAGGTTCTTTTGGGAGTTACCCCGAGGCCCCAATATAAACCTTTGGACATGGTCATTTCTAAGGTTTGGTCTACTTTACAAGAGAATCAAATGCGGTGTAAGTTGGCATCTATTTAAAAAAATGAAAGACAAAGAGGGTATAGTTTTAAAGAGCACTGTGCAAATAATTTTAATAAGAAAAAAATGCAAAAATAAATAGCAATATTAAAATAATTACACAAATAAATCATTATTACAGAACAGATAAAAACACACCTTCATATAAGTTTCTATGAAAATAATTACCTTAGAAAAGCACGCTATGTAAACCCATGATGGGTAAGTCATCCGCAGATTCATCAACACTGGCACAAATACCCGTACAGGAAAATCAGCTTTCCATTTTTAAAATGAAACCAGGAATTTGATTAATCTTCACTTACCATTGCCCTGGTCTTCATAAATCTGGACCCTTGTACCATAACAAGCGTACAAAGAAAGAACAAGGCCGCAAGGCATTGGATGGAATACTAGGAAGCAGCGACACATGAGACATAGAGCACTGTCCTCGTGCCATGTGAGGGTGGGCAGGTAGTTTTATTTAGTGGCTTAGATTAATTTCTTGCCTTCTTTCACAACGGGGTGCCCTTCAATTGCCGCCAAGTTAGCCTATGGGCAACAAACATGTGCCTTTCATGTACCTATTACAACGGCATACCTGGATTTCCTTCTTTTACTTTTACATTTATATCTTGAGAAACACATACAATATATATATATATATATATATAAATATTTTATCACTTATTATTTAAAGGTGCATGTTCTCTATTCTGCCACAGCTGCATTAGCATTACAACAAAGAGAATGTGTCCATCCAGCAATACGATTTGGGATGCTCCGACGTGTGACCTACACACACATTTCGCCGGTTCTGCTTCCCGTGCTCCCATGATGTATGCCTCTGCTCTTTAATCGATGTTCTATGCCATGTATATGATTAAAAACGAACACAGAACCAAGGAGTCGGAATGCCTTTGTCAGCCATTTAGATAGGCCTGAAATAGCTGTCCGCATCAGCCAGGGGAGTGCCACTGCAGCCTGTGAGATTAACTGAACTATAAGCGGTTATGGCAAATCGGGGGATTTAACATAGAGGGGCATCCCAAATTGGGAAAAGGAATGCACTAAGGACCTAGAATATAGACTCTAGGGCCATGATACGACCTCTCTAACATCCCCAAAAAAGATACAACTGTGCGTCTTTATCGTGATCAGTTTCACTACTCAAAGATGTGGCGTTCAGCCACACAAAACAAATCACAGCTAAATACATAGTAACAAAATATTATAATTATTTTTCCACTGCATAGTTAGGTAATAAATATGGTAATTGTACACAATGTGGTTTAAATTAGAATAGATTATATAAAAAACAACAAAAAACCTTTAGTGCAAGCGGACATGACTATATTTATACTTATCTAACCCCTTAGACATCTTTTACAGCAGCAGGCTTTGATCAGCACGCTCCTTCCCCCTTATTCAGCAATGGAGCATGCTATATCTGTAGATGAAAGTAAGAGGGAGGAGCACACAAGTCTAATAGCTGCAGCCACCCAGGTCTAAATAACTAAAGACAAATAGAAGATGCTGTGTCTGAGGGGTTAGGTACTTTTAAAGTTGAGCAAATCCCACAATCTATTCCCTCCTCCTGGGGCATCCAAAATCAGGATGCCCCGCTGTGTGAAATGCCCCAGGTCACCCCATACACTCACCTTGTTTCCCAGTCCAACGGCGCATGCGCAAGCTGCATCCCCGCTATCCCTCTAGCAGGGTGCGGGCACGCTCCCTATTAGAGGGCAGCGGGTAATGCGGCAGGCAGTGCGCTCGGAGCCGCTGGCCTTAGTCGAAGCCTAAGACGATGTGCCGTCAGTGCGCTGATTGGACGAGTGGCCGTGTATTGCTCCGCAGGATCGGGAAGAGGTGAATTGGCCTTGGCGATCTGGGGGGTTTCACACAGCGGGGATCGGAGTGCCCCGGGGGAAAGGGCCAAAATCTTGGGTTTTGGTCCACTTTTATACTGGTCCAAAAGAATTTGCAGTTTAATTCCATTATTAACCTAAAATTATACTGGATAAGAAAGCTCTACCTTGACCTAAATACATGTAGACTCCCTCCAAACTACAATGGGAAAGAGAAGCAGCTGGAGGGGGTGTTTAAATGTAATGCTGACCTAAACTGTTATAGAGCAGAGTTATGAAGCTGATGTGAATTCACACTTAGTTCTTTCTTGTCTAATGTGCGGGGGGGGGGGGGGGGGGGGTTACTGTGTAGGTCCTGTATTCATACTAGCATGCATGTGTAGAGACGTGATGCAATTCCACAAGCTGACAAACATTTCCCTTTGGTTTTTATAAAACTTACACCCATTTGGCGCTGGGAGGTGCCTGTCCCATAACTAGCCCCTCCCCCAACCCCACATTTACCTATATGGCCACCATCTACTATAATGTATTTGCAGCTTCCAGGCACAGAGTTATTAAGATCTGCTCTGGAGAGCATCCCAGGGCCCCGATACAGGCCTCCCAGGGACATTGGAGGTCCTCTTTAAGAAAGTCCAATAAGTGATGAAATATTGCTCATAACGATAAAAAATAAATACATTAATAAAAGTACCATGTAAAATATTTTCATAATAAAACAAACTACAAAAATAATTTAAATTCCAATGCGTGCCTCGCTGAACACATTGTCTTTGTATGGGTCACCCTGTATTTCCTGAGAACTCATTTAAAAAATCTTTCAATGGTATTGCTGGGGCGGTTGGTCTTGGCTTTCTTAGAAGCAGGATTTGGGGGAGCTGTGCCCAGCCTGTAAAACAAAACAAAAACAATACACCAATAAAAGTCATCTGCAATTGGAACCATTTCCACCACCCCCCCCCCCTTTAGGAAATAGACTACTCACCCCCTACTGGGATACCAGGGAAGAAGGGTGATCTTTAATAATGGTATAGAAAGAGGGAACTGCTTGTGTATCTGATCAATTAAAACATCAGCTACACTACTGAAGCATATAGGCTGGGTCTTGGAGACAGAGACTCTTTCAAATCATGAGATTCAAATGTCTAGCACTCAGGTAATGATTATATGATTAAGGGCTCCATGTGTGGCCCGAAACGCGTTATGCCATGTCCTGGAACAAGTGAGTCTTTGATTCATGTTAAAAGATACATATATTCCATCCATTACAAACGAATGGTTTTAGATTTTACCTGCTGGACATTTCAATCGTATATCTATCAGCCTTGCTGGCAAGTCCTAAGCCTTGGTAATCTACCCCCTAACAATTGGATTGAGCTGGCCAGAAATACTCCTTTGTACCAATTATAACCAGCTTTAGGGGACAGCGGGCAGAAGTTCCACATTCCTTTAAAAATACCTGTCCTCTTTCAAGAGAAACTCTACTCCACTGTATCATGATCCTACAGCCAATCACATGGCACTAAGCTAAGTTTTTTAATCATTTACCTTGCTTTAAAGTGGACCAAAACCCAGGATTTTGACTATCATGCGTTTTGGTCCTTGACCCCGGGGTACCCCGATGTGTGAAACCCCCCAGGTCGCCAAAACCAACTCACCTCTTCCCGGTCCTATGGCGCATGCGCGGGCGCTCGTCCAATCAGTGCACTTGGATCCGCTGATCACAACGCCTAAACCTTTCTCTAAGGTGAGCAGCACAGAGCGTGCCGACGGCCACATCCCCCGCTTCCCTCTAACAGGGAGCGTGCCCACGTCGGCCATTCTCAAATGCCTGGCGGGGGCATGTGCCCTACTTGAGGGATAGCAGGCATGCGGCTTGCGCATGTGCCATTGGTCCGAGATAGAAGGTAAGTGTATGGCGACCTGGGGGGGGGGGGGGGTTTCACATATCGGGGCAGCCCGATTTTGGATGTCCCGAGGGGAGGGAATCGATTGGCAAGGGAATATTATAGATTCCCGGGCCGATCGCGCTGGGTTTTGGTCCACTTTCATGACTCGCTTAGCGCCGACCACCCAATCCCACATGGAGCCAAGTGCTTTAAAGCTCAGCTTCTAAAAGTTGCAGAGATCAGGCAGTTTATTTTTTTTTAAATCCCCAAATCAGGTTTATCATGGGAGGATGAATGGGGGTTGTTTTGAATTAAAACTGAAAGTCTGTTTTAAAGTGGACAAAAACCCACAACAATCGGCGCCAGAATCTATAAGATCGATTCCCTCCCCCTGGGGCATCCAAAACCGTGATTCCCTGCCGTGTAAACCCCCTCCCAAGGTCATCCATACACTTACCTTCTTTCCCGGTCCAATGGCACATGTGTGAGCCGCTGCCGCATCCCCACTAGGGAGGGGAGGGGGGGTGCCGATTGAGCCCCATCAGGGCTATGTACGCCCCTGCTTTCTGTTACAAAAGAATCAAAGGGAAGATGGGGGCTCGGGAGCTGCAAGTTCAGGCTACAACTCAGAAGGAAGAGGACGACTAGGCTGTCATGAATTAGAGAGTGAAATGGGTGTCTATCTATGAAGGTCATGCTAATTATTTGGTTAAGCCAGCGTGACTTCCGGTGTGCATCGCAGTAAGCGTTTTAGTTTTTCTACAATAAAGTCCCAAAAAATTTTTTCCTACTTTTTTTTAACCCAAATGAGCTGTACCTGCGATGGAGCATTTTTACAGGTGAGGTACATTAATTTAAGGATATATATATATTTTTCATTTTGGAAATAACTGCACTCTATGGGCTGTGCTACAAAAATGTTGCCAAATTTTTCTGCATAGCCCATAGAGTAGCATTTCCCCCCCAAAAAAAATCCACCACCAAACCACATAGAAAAAAATCATGTACCTGTTAAAATGCACAGGGACAGGTCATTTTGGGGGGAATAAAGGTAGGAACAACTTTTTGGGGGGACTTTTTTGTGTCTAAACACTAAAAAGGTCACCAGCATGCAGGTTGCAAGTCACACTGGTTTCACCAAATATTTCGCATGACACCTATTTTCCCTGCAGCCTTCACATCCTCACTTTGGCAGCGGAGCTGTCAGTATGACAGGAGGCCGGCCAGGCTTACCTCCTCCGTCATACAGTCTAAGCTGTTTAGCGATGACGACAACACGTGCATTACTCACATCACATACATTTTTCAGGAGCAGGTTTAACCAATGTGCCATTACCTCTTGCTGCGTAATTTGGATTTATTGCCAGTATTTCCTCTTCCTGCGCTCCCTTTGATTAAAAAAAAAAAAAAAAAAAAAAAGGAGACAACAAATCAATTGCTTTTAATAAGAAAAGCTCTCGTGGTGCTTCATCTGCCAGAAGAAAAAAGTTATAGTGTTAACCACATGTCTTCGGTCATAGATGATACCGACTGCACACAGGTAAATAACAGGCACGTAATAAGTTATTCCTCAAAGTGGACCTACACTCTCCGTTGCAACTCTTTGCTCCACAGGAGTTCAAAACTAAGTTACCCCCCCCAACCACCAGTGCTACCTGTATTAGAGAGGTACTCTCTAACAGAGCTCCATTCGAAAGGGCAGAGGAAGACGTTATGTCACAATAGGAGACATGCTTGACTGGAGTGTGCGCCTAACTTCTTTTCCCCATTAGACTTTTTAGGAATCTTTAAAAAGGGGCTGTCCGAGAAAAAAGAAAAACCTACATTTTGTCACCAGCAGCGAAACATGGAGCTCTTTATGAAGAAGGGGGACAGGAAATAACTCTACAAGCAAAGAAGCTGGTCTCCTATTAGAAGAGGTGTGGCTGCTACACATGTGCTACTTGCTGTCCCTGTTCAGAGAAAGCTTTGATAGGAAAAGGTAAGTATCTCACAAATTGCAGGGCTCAATGATGGAGTGAAGGGTTACTGAGGGTCCCTGTGAACTAGGATACTTCCATGGTACTGAGGGGGTAGGTACCTATCTTAATCTTGTGGCACCTGGATTTGGGATGCCCTTAGTTAAACCCAACCAACATTGGGGACCACAGGGGGGCAGGAAACCGTGATACATGTGCCGTATCAGAGAGGGTGCCCCCCACTGATTTCTATTACAGGGCCCTGATGGCGTGAGGGGTTGTTAGATTAAAGAGGAACCTTGGTCGTAAATGACCGGACTCCCTCCGTTGCCGCCAACCTAGAAAACAGGCGGCCTGAATCCTGGATTCTTTCACAGCAGCCATGGAGCAGCCTATTAGACATGGGAAGCAGTTGAACAGCTGTTCTTGGGCACCGGCCATCATGATAGGCTGCTTGCGGTCATGTGGGGCTCGCAATCCAGAGAGTATCCAGGCTGCACCTCTGCAGCATATTAAAGAGGGAGTCTGGTCATTTCTGCACCGAGTTCCTCTTTCTTGTCCCTATGAACCAACATCCTAACAGTCGGGAAGCCCCACTGTGTGAAACCCCCCTGGACGGCCGCTAACCTTACATGAATCCCGGTCCAACGGCGCATGCGCGGGACACATCTTGCGCTTCTCTCTAGCAGGGCGCGTACACGCGTCGGCCATTTGTGAATGGTCGGCACGGGCGTGCTCCGTTAGAGAGAAGCACGAGATGCGTCCGCCAGCGTGCTCAGAGCCGCTGAGGTTTGACGCCACTTTGACGCGCACACCTCAAGGGGCTCTGGGTGCTCTGATTGGACGAGCGGCCGTGCATGCGCCGTAGGAGCGGAAGTGGACCAAAACCCAGGATAGTCAAAATCCATTAAGGAATGGATGTTGTTGATTTAAATCTGCACCCAAAATCTAACTCACTAACAAAGTTACTGATCACCATTTTCTATGGTTATTGTGTCTAGTAAAACCCAATGAATCTGTTTTTTTCCACTTTGTGTTTCCTGGGCACTGCTCCATGTTTAAAGCACATACTGCACCAGTGATGAAAAACCAAATTAACCAACCTCCCCTCCATTATAGTAGACACATAAATAGCTACCTTTGCTTACCCTGACATAGTGTAAACCCTGGATTTGGCATTTTATTCTCTACATCATCAGATTATGGCACTGGGGGCTGGGCATCTTATATATAATAGCACCCAGTGCAGCAAGATTTGAACCACCTTGTTAAAAGTGGGGTAAATCCTGGGCACTGACTCTTGATGCAATTCAGCCTTTGCTGGTCCTGCTACTCCGCCCCCGGAAATCTGGGACTTGATTCATCTGTTATTGGAAAAGGGGAGCTCTAGGCTCAATCCCACTTAGTGCTGTGGACTGAGCCAGCCCAGTTGGGGCACCAAAGCCGAGGGTGTGTTTCCAAATGGTTTTAAGCATGCATCAGAGCATCCACCAATAATAGCACATCAGCACTGGGCCAGAAAAGTGGTGCATGAGGAAAGCTATGCGTATAGTAAAAATGCAATTCTGTGATTACTCACCTATAGAATTGGTATTATATGTATACAGCACGTCCTGTTCCAGAAGATATTCCTTACACTTGGGATATACTCCAGTAGATGGCGCAGAGACAGAAATGTGGCCCCTCCCGGCCCCATATATACCAGGGACCTCCCACAAAATCCCCAGTATTGAAAAGCAGTTAGCAAGAGACCGGGAGAACTAAAACCTTTATATGAAAATTTGAACATAAGAACAATCACCATAAAGAGGTAACTAAAGATAATGATAACAAGGGTGGAGTGGAACAGGACGTGCTGTATACATATAATACCAATTCTACAGGTGAGTAATCACAGAATTATATTATTCTAAGTATACAGCACGTCCTGTTCCAGAAGATATTCCTTACACTTGGGACATCCAATAGCAGTGTCCGTAAGGTAGGGTGGGATCCCCAAAAGTAATAGCAGACAGTTTAAACCATTGCCGCCTGCAGAACCTTGCGGCCAAAAGCAGCATCAGCTGAGGCCCTAACATCAACCTTGTAAAACTTTGAGTTTTATGTATGAACAGAAGACCAAGTAGCGGCCTTGCAAACTTGTTCAACAGAAGCTTGGTGCTGAAAAGCCCAAGAGGCACCAATAGCATGAGTAGAATGAGCAGTAAGATGGAAAGGAGGTTTATTTCCCTTAGCAGAGTAGGCCTGTATCACAGCCTGATGTATCCACTTGCTAATAGCTTAGCCGGAGCCAGACCTTTCTTAGGTCCAGACGGAAGCACAAAAAGAGCATCAGTCTTCCTGAAGGGTTCAGAAGCCACCAAATTGGACGTAGTCAGAACTCTGAAGTTCTAAGAATGCAAAACCCTTTCCTTAGGGTTACTAGGATTAGGACACAGAGAAGGCTAAACAATGTCCTGTTTAAGATCGTGGAACGTGAAGGTAGGCATCCTTGATGTCTACAGAGGTCATGAAGTCCCCTGGGCGTAGGAAAGTCACAGCTGAGTGCAGAGTCTCCATGCGAAAGTGTCTGAATCTGACAAACTTATTGAGAAGCTTTAAATCCAGGATAGGTCTGATGGACCCATCCTTTTTGGGCACAATGAAAAGATTGGAATAATAGCCTTTGCCCCTTACCTTCAAGGGCACCCGGCAGATGACACCTAGGTCTAGAAGGTCTTGGACAGCCAGAGAAAGACACTGAGAGGACAAAGGGCTTTGAGCTAAACGAGACTTGATGAATCTTGGGGTCGGCCAGGCTGCAAACTATTTGGTAACCGGAGGAACTACCTCCTGAATCCACCGGTCTGAGACATGACGCCTCCAGACGTGAGCCAAGAGCCGAAGCCGTCCCCCCACCCGGATGGGTGAGGGCGCCCCTTCATGCCTGAGGGGACTTGGGGGAGGACTTAGTCTTGGGACCCCATGTGGGGCCAGGGCAGCCATGTCCTCTGCCCCTGCCCCAAAAATCTCCACGGGCTCCAGCAAAGGAAGCTCCCCGTCCAATTCTGGAGCCCCTGAAGGAAGGAGAAAAGGCACCTGAACCCCGAAAGGACCGGGGCTGCCTTTTACGCTGAGGTAACTTGGCACCTTTGGCAAACAAGTCCAAACGTTCCCCAAAGAGGCGCAGCCCCTTGAAAGGAAACCCAGTGAGGGCCTTTTTGGCAGCATTGTCAGCTGCCCACTGGCGCAGCCAGACCGAGCGGCGTATCGCCACCAACAAGGCAGATGCCCTGCCACACATTCTAATGGTATCATCCAGAGCAGAGAGAACATATGCAACAAATTCCTCACAATGCAGAAGAGCTCTATACTCTTCACTACCAGCATCATCAGGGGCCCCATCTAAGAGACCCCTGAGCAGGCTCTTAATAGCAACAGCCGTGATAGCAGAGGCACAGACCGGACGGAGCGCGGTCCCAACACAGGCAAAAGCATGGCAAGCCAGCTGATCCATGCGCCTGTCTTCCCCATCCCTCAGTGTAGTAGTGTCAGGGGAATGCATGACAGATGTGTTAGACAGCCCCAGAACTGGAGCATCCACCTCTGGAGGACATGACCAACGTTTAACCATCTCAGGAAAGGGATACCTCTTATCCCAACTCTTGGGTACCCCTGGAAGCCGGCTGGGCCATTCCCATTCCTTGAGAATCAGATTATTAAAGTATGTTTGTTCAGGAAACTCCAAACGTGGCTTAACAGACTCCCCCTGCTGCCACGGGGCCACTGCAGGAGGAGAGATACAGAGCACTTTAAAAATGTGAGCCAAACGTCTGTCAGTATTATCTGAAGCCCATTGGTCAGATCCAGGCTCAGCATAACCCCTAGGCTGATCCTCAGATGATTCTGAATCAGAAAATAATTCCCCTTCTTCCAGGGGGGTAAATCCAGTAACATCAAAAAACTCCTCAGCTTCCATAGGAAAGAGAGTAACACCGGGTGCCAGATGCCGCCGCTTAGCAGGAGCCTTACGCGGACCAGACCCAGCAATATGCCTTTCAATGCTGGCCACCCGGGCAGCCAAATCAGGTTGAGACTCCCCACTGGTATGCACCTCACTGGGAGTCAGATTTAAGCGTGGGGGGGTAGGCGAATCCAGAGGGGGCGTAGCACTAGGCCCAGCCACAGGTACCCAGACTGCAGTGCAAGCGTCTGCTGGGCGCAGGGTACACACACCCTGACATCACTTATAGGGGATACCCCACACGCCACACACAGCTGGGCTTGTCCCGAAGGAACCCCGAGCACATTATCCTGAGAAGCCTCCATATGGTGATTATCACAGCACAACAGGCCAATAGGGATTGACGCTAATAAAAGCAACCCGGGATGCCCCAATAACCCGCTAGGGAAGTGGGAGTAATGGTATGAAATAGCCCTCCAATAAGAGTTAACACTAAATAGAGGGGATAGGACCGGGAGAAACCACAAAGTTTGACCCGCGTGCAAGACATAAGCAAAAGATCACATAAGCGATATGCAATACAGATAATAAATATATAATAAACCAGCCCGCAGGGGCACTTACGGACCGCGATAGGGAGACGCCAGGCACACGCAGCAGAGAACTAAAATGGCGCCTGCATATACCTTGAGGGACGGGCCGCAGAGACAGTGATGCAGAACACGTCAGCCGCAAGGCCCCCCCCCGAAGAGCGCGAAAACGCACCCACCTGACAAGGCCAGCCAATGATGGCGCAGCAGCACCTGAGGCAATGTAGTACAAACGTGCAGCGGCGGCAAAAGAAACCATTGCAACCAATTCTAAAAGGTATCAAAACACAACACACAACATGTGGCAAATACATGCATCCCCCCCCCCCCCACCCGAGATCTACAAGGGAGAGCAAGGGGGGAAGCGACAGGCAGCCTAAAGGGAGCCAACTGCGGGGGCAAGGGGCAAAAAGTGCGGTAGGGACATCTCATAAGGCTCACCATGGGCCTATACCGCCTACCCTTTGGTGGGGGACTGCGGTTGGAGCAGCACTCCTTAGCACCCTGACAGCAGTGCTGCCTACCCTCACCCGACCCAGAGCAGCCTGAGCTGGGAGGCAGTAAAAGGAAACGGGTGGGAATAGTCCTACAGGGCCGCAGGCTAATAGCCCCGCTCACCTGCGAGTAGAAAGAGCCATCTTCTAGTCATCGCAGCCAGGACTGCAGAGAAGAACTGGGGATTTTGTGGGAGGTCCCTGGTATATATGGGGCCGGGAGGGGCCACTTTTCTGTCTCTGCAGTCCAGCGCCATCTACTGGAGTATATCCCAAGTGTAAGGAATATCTTCTAGGAAAAAAGGACGTGCTGTTTACTTAGAATATTACACCACTGTGATGTATCCCACACATGATGGAGCTATTCCAATATGAGGAGTACTATCGTGAAATATGGCCCAATTATAAAGATCCATATAAATTTGCTGGATGACAGGGGAAGGGATCACTTATACACCTAGCGTCAAGAAATATCCAGTCAGGCTTGTTTTTCTTTATTTTAATCGAGGGAAAAGGACATCCTGGGTGACAGGCTCTGTCACCCCTGATAGACTAAACCCTTGGATTTTATTCCTTCCATGAGAGAAAAAAAAAAAAACACAAGCTTGGCGGGAGTTTTGTTCAGTTCGGGTGTATAAGTGACCCCTCCTCTCATTAGCCGCCAACTGGGAGAAAATAGAAGACTTCTGGGTTAAAGATGACTATGAAGTATCTTATAGAATTTAGATTTCTCATATTATTATCATATTATCAGATTATCCTATTCCTCAGTTAAACATTAGAGAATGGGTGGTCCGACACCACCAAATGTATGAGATGAAATGTCCAAGATGCAGATCTCTTTCACGTCTATTGTGCATAAGCTGATATACAGAGGTTTTGAGGTAAGGTACATTGGCTACTGAATGTGGTGTTAGGATTTGAAGGTCCACTAAAGCTAGAAGTATTTATGATAAATACATATGTGAAAGGGGTCCTAGCGCTATGTTTCGGTTGATTATGTTTCAAGCTCGTAAAGAAGAAGTGGTGATAAGGTTGAAGGAGGTTGCTCCCCCACCCCTGAGGTCTCCTTAGTAGTTGAAGTAGTGGAAGATATGCTTCCCAAATATATATTGCTGTGCATTTCCATGTCTTGCTCTGGGAAATTTGATAAGGTTTGGACAGGATGGATGGAGAAACCTGCATGATGACCGGACCTTCAGCATTTAATGAAAAGCCCAAACCCTTCAAAAACTATTCCCCAACATCTAAAATTAATATACTTTCCCCCACTGGGTTGCAACTCTGTGCAGAATACGGGCGCCTCCATCTTGCCTCAGAAGCATCACATACTGAGCAGATGAGAGAGGGCAATAGTGCAGGGGGTGGGTTATAGCTGTGCTTTGCACAAACAGAGCAGAGCAAGGGTCAGGAAAAGGACAGCAATCCCAGAACGCAGAGCGGCACAGTCAGAAGACACTTCCTGTCTGCAGGCAGCCCGAGACTAAATGTGCTGACATCTTGGATGTTTAAAGGCTCAGAAAATGCAGTGGTGCAGGTAGGATGATTTTTAATGTGAGCAATCTGTATGAACAGGGTGGAGGAAACATATAATATATGGCCTTATTAAGGGTGAAGGTCCGGTTTAAAGGTACCATTGAAAAAGGAGTGGGTGGGTTAAGTGGGAAACATACAAGTGTATTTCTGTGTGGGTGAAAGTCAGCTCATTGTATTGTAAAATGTTGTTTAAAAAAATTAATATTTAAAAAAAATTATAGCACAACAGCAGAAGATGCTTACGTGAAGTGTCCCATGCTGCAAATCAATGAGGAAACCTACTCACTCATAAATGGCAGAAAAGACATGCACTGAGGTGGGACAATAAAGCACAGCGCGCCTTGGGACTGGGCCAGTAAGTGAGGACCTGGATTGTAAACCATGAACTACAATTCTCACCATTTCCATTAACTAATGTGGGACCTCTCCATGTGTTCACTTTCTCATCCTTCAGCTCCTCCAGAATTCCCTTGTTAAGGCAAACATCCACATGTCTGTTGAACGCTGCGAGATCTGCGGCATCTTGCTGAGTATTGCACACCGGGCAGATCAATGTGGACTCTCCTATAGACACGGAGGTGCTTGCTGACACAACATAATCCTCAGACTCCTTAGGTTTCTCTAGTCTTTCTGAGGTATCCTCATATATCATCTGCTTATTAGAGTCTTTGCAGCTTGTGTGCAAGTCTTTATTATTCTGTATAGCACGCAGAGTATTTTTATCAATCACAAAATCGCCCCAGTCATCACATGGCATTTCAGTCACCATCCTGTTTTTAAGATTGTTTGAATAGACATCACTTGTAAGGGCCTCGGAAAAGCCCCCCGTTTGTTCTGCATGGCTCCCACTGTGTGAATTTGCACTTTTGCTTGAAGTCTCGGAGTTATTAGAGGAAGGAGATTTGCTTAAACATTCATCAATATGCTTATTAAATCCTTCCAAATCCCAGTGGCTTCGCTTCAGCATGCAAATCGGGCATGTGAAATCCGGTTCTTCTCTTTCATCCTCGACATTGGCCTTTAGGTCGGCCTCCTCTATCAAACCCTGCGTCACATGTTGCTCTGTGCTAGTGACAGTTTGTTCCTGCAGCAGTGTCTGCTGTCTGGCTGCTCGCTTCTGGTTGAAGAAGCTCTCCCTTGGAGGAGCTGCAGCTTGCGTTTCCTGGATGGGCCTGTCCCCAGCATCTGAACACATCTTGTTCCCAGATTTAATGGAAGACAGGAAACTAGTAATGCTCTTCTGATGTTTCTTGTCATCATCTGCAATAAATCCTGAAACTCTGACACCTACAAAAATGAAAGTATAAAAAAGAAATACAATTATTACAAATCACAATTAACACCCAAATAGTATTCTGCCATGTCAAAGAAAACCGACAATTCCCCATGAATACAATAGACTATATTCACACCTAGATACCTATATTCACATATTTACACCTAGCTGCCAAAAAGCTACCTCAATAGCTGGGGTGTTTCCACATTTCCCTTGAAAAGGAATCCTTAAATTCCTAATTAGGTCTTCAGACTCTCAAATACACATTGTACATGAGTATTGGATATTATTTTGTGGAAGAGCTGTGTAATTCTTGAAATATGTCAGTTATGAGAATTAACAAGAGACTCTTATTCAGGACTATAAGACTCTTCATTGGATATCAAACATGATCTACATATATTGCCCAGAGCCTGATAATACACATAGTATCAGACTCTGTATGATATGTATTTGATGTTTAGATTCATTTAACTAAGAAATTAATAGGGATCATGAATTTATTGGTTACAACATGATAACATGCATATTGTCGGAGTTATACCCTTTATAAAATATGTATCTAATCTCATAGAGGCCGGATGTGGGCAGATCTTGGCAGACACCTCCACGAGGCGGCGAACGCTGGCCACTTTCCCTAGTGTTCAATAGATTAGGAAGCTGGGACGACTAGTTGGGAGACGATGGATGAGCCGCTTACCAGAATGAAGCAACCATAATGTGCTAAGTATCTCTCTCTTACCATTGTAACATTTATTGTACTGTTAACTTACTTTATCTATGTAACAACTGCCTATAATATCTAAGGTTATCTGGGGAAGCTTCATGAACATAATGGGTTAGTGAAGGTTATTTACTGTGCTGGTAAATTAAACCCATTTTCATTTATACATCTTATTGTGTGTGGTGGATAATTTCTCACACAATCGATTGTATGTGCAAACTATTTAAGGTATTAAATATATTTCTTCTTAGGACATTTCACTGAATGTATGAGGATAGCCTCAGTGACCATTGGTTTGTATCAGATTAGTGGCCGCTGGGCTGATATGATTATTAGTATTTGCAATATTTATAATATTAATCTAGTAGAAATGTTGGAGATTAATGTGCAGCAAATAATAATATAAAACATTTTCCTATTTCAGGTAGCCTCAAAATTCGACTAATAACATTTTTGTACATATCTTGTAAAATGTTTTTCCCTTATTTGTCCATACAGGGACCCCACAACTGTAATGAATTTGATGTCACTTGATGGACAATCTGACAGGGAGATCAGGCTCCCCGTCCAGCAGGAGGATGCACATGAATGGCTGCCGTGGTATTCTCTCTGGAGAAATATTGGCAGGGCAGTCCATTGGCCCACCTGAGTTGCAATGCACCAATTCAGGATTCCCCTTGCCTTAAAGTGGACCAATCACCTTCTGCAGCCGACCTGGAATCTAATTATTTCAGGCCAGCCGCTAGATTGCCCTTGGTAATCTTACTTAATCCCAGCAGGTCGTACGATGCTGTTTTTGCCGGTGGCAGCATCCCTGGCTTCCCTGTAGCTGTGCAAACTCCCCATGGTCAGGCATTCAGATAGGCCGGGCGTGTGGGAGCGCACACTCCACAGGAGAGCCAGGGATGTGGCCACCGACACACCTATGCCGTCGCAAAGTCTAATCAGCAGCTTTACTGCATCCCTCCCCAGGGCAATTCAGATTGCTGCACATAAAAATTATTTGACCGTTTTCTAACTCTTGCTCATTTTAAAAACAAGATGGTGGCTCATGCATTTGCAGGTCGCCTGCAAACAGGAAGTGCTGCTGGGCTTCCTGTTACTGTGCATTGTCTGTTATGTCTGTTGAATCCAGGCAGCAGCATGGCTGAGAAGCTGGGAGAGGAAGCTCCAAAATGGCCGCTACCTTTCTTTTCCAACTGTGCCAGGCTGTTGGTCCGGTTTAACTGCAGTATTGTGCCATACACCATGAATGAGGAAGTGGTGACTTACTCACAGGTCCTTTTTAATTCACATTACAATATTAAAAATGGCCCAAAACCATTGTTTCAACCCCAGTCATGACGTCTAGATTCAAATTGTGACAAAAGCATCATCTAAGAGGGGCCAAATTAACATCTATGCTAAAGTACTAAATGTTTATTTCAGTAGACCTCATTTTTTTATTTAAAATTTCTAATTTATATTTTCGGGATTCATGCTCCATTACCATAGTACAATTTTCAACTGAAAAATCAACATGAAAGAGATTGCAAGTTGGGTGCGATATGGCGGCCTAGGTTGGAACATAGATGAGTTGACGGCTAATCGTTCATTATAGCGATCATTATTTTGATCGTTTATATCAGGAAATCTGAGGCAGTATGGGCTCTTTATCATTTGAGGTCAATTTCTGTTTCCACATGTGGACCGTAATGCACGAATGAGAAGCTTTATGCCAGTCTAAAGTATACAATGCTCAACCAACAGATTCTCCTTCATTGATCAACTCACGCAACCAGATTGCAGTAGTTTTATCATTTTTTTATTTGAAAATCACTCTGTGAAATTGGGCCAATACCTCCCCTTTACTCAAACTCGTTAAAGCTGGGATATAATCATTGTACCCAATTATTTACCCATCAGCCTAAGACGCAAAGGTTCCGGTGAAGCGGACTCAATCTCGGCTCTAAGGATTTCCTTGGCAACAGAAAAGATTTCCTCTGCGGTGGACACAGTGTAGGAGACAGTGGAAGCTCTGGTCTTGACTTCAAACTTGACATTCTTCAGTTTTAGAGTCACGGTTCTGCCCTATAACACAGGAAGCAGCAGTCACATGCAGAGGCTGAAGAGGCCTCATTGTGTTGGTTTTGGCAGCAGGAGGGAAGTTCAAATGCAGGTTAGTAAATGGTGTTTTAATGGGAAGCGCTAGTCACACCCATTGCCTGAACTCCAGCTGCTCTGTGGAGCTGCCACACGATCCCGCCTAATGTTTAATAAATGGTTTGAAAATATCGGCTGCAGATTCCCAAGACTCAACAGGAAATAACTGAACAAGAACAGCCAAAAGCGTACTAAAACAGGAAACTCAAATACTAAATCTGCTATTTAGGAACTATAAACAAATCAGTCCAAAACAGTTGAAGCAATGCTTTGATAGTGAAAGTTAAAGGGTAAATCCACTTTCGATGGCGTTTTTAAGTTTCCTTTATTGTGTGGCAAAATGATGTCTTCAATGTGCTAAGCTTATCTGTTATTTTAATTTGCTTGCAACTCTGAGTTATAAAAGGTAACGGTATTCCATAGCAACAATGTATTTAGCTTAGCTATGTACACCATAGTGGTGATTTTGAGTACATATCGTAGACTTCCTCACTCTAGCTCTAGTGACTGGTTTAACCCATTCGGCTGAAATGCAACTTCTTCTGATTGGAAAGATCACAGTCTTGTGTTTCAGTAGCAAAAGGGTTAATGGCCGGGTTCTCAGCGGGAGAGGACTTTAAAGTGGACCAAAAACCATGCCAATAGGTCCCGGAATCTATCCCGCTATCCCTCCAGCAAGGCATTTTTGAATGGCCAGCACGGGCACGTTCCCTGTTAGAGGGAAGCAGGGGATGCGGGCGCCAGAGCACTCAGAGCTGCTGGCCTTAGACAAAGGCTTAGACAACGTGACATCAGCGGCTCTGCGTGCGCTGATTGGATGAGCAGCCTGGCATCCTGGGGGGAACAAAACCCGGGAATGTTCGACTGAGCTTTCTCACCACAGCAGGGACCCTAGCAGCAGTGTTCAGAATTCTCTCTTCATGTAGATCTTGGTGTACATGCTTGATGTACAGTTGCCAATAGCAACAGTTTGCAAGTACTAGATCAGCTCAGAACCTAGAACCTTGAGGACATCATTTTGCCACAAGAAATATACAATTTTAGAAATACAGTCAAAAAAGTGGACTTTCCCTTTAAAGTGGCACTAAATATCCCCCACTTTATAAAAAAATGTTCCCTGGTGCTAGGATAATGGGAGCAACTTGTTGCCACATACGGACAATCAGACTCTGTGACTAATGATAGACAATGGTGAATCCCACTAATTTACCAAGGGTAGCCAAGAACGATCAGCAAATAAATCTAATCAAACCTTTAGTGTTTCCTTATGGAGATCTTCTGCCAGATCCTTGCAGAGCTCCTGACACAGGTCATACTGCTCTTCTGCAGAGCTCATCTCACTGAACGTTCTGAAAAGAAACTTTGGGTTAATTTAATGGAATATGAGAGGCAGAAAATTCTACAGCTTTCCAGAAAAACATATAGTTTTGCAGAAAGATCTGTTCATGCTTCTCCCTGTGTCTCCACCCCCTGCTCCCCCCTCCTCAAATCCAATATCCAGTGCACTAATTATTACTAGTTGTGTTTTAAAATGGAACAAAACCCAGGATTTTGACTCTCAGGTTTTGTTCCGCATCCACGGGACATCCAGACTTGGGGTGCCCTGCTGTGTGAAACCCCCAAGATTGCCCTTTCAAACTCAACTCTTCCTGGTCCAACAGCACATGTGCGGGCTCTCGTCCAATCAGAGCCGTTCGTCATGCATATAAATTGCTCGTCAAACGCACTATGTTTATACACAGAGCCCGACAATGGGAGCGAGAGTGGACGCACCTCCGTACATGAGAGATCAAGGTGACCATTCATCTCAAAGGGAGCACTCCGTACTGATGCCACACCAACCCACCACGCTGGCTTCTTAATCCAGACGCTGTGGGTGAGAGATTTGCGGCACAAGTGGTAGGCAAGTGGGGTACCTCCTGCCTGGGGGCACCCTGATCTGCAGGTCCTATTCGGTTATTTAGAAATTGAATTTTTAGAGGTGTACAGCCAGTGGGCCACTGAATCACTTTTAAAGGGGACCAAAACCCAGCATGAACGGCCAGGGAACGCCCTGTTCACTTACTTTGCTTCCTGGTCCAACGGCGCATTTGTGCGAGCCGCGGTCGCATCGCCGATATCCTTCTAGCAGGGCACCAGTTATTTGTGAATGGCCAACACAGGCACGCTTCCTGTTAGAGGGAAGCGGGGGGATGCAGCCGTCAGCGTGCTCGGAGCCATTGGCCTTAGATGGCGTGACGTCAGTGACTCCAAGCGCGCGGATTGGACGAGCTGCCACGCATGCGCTGCAGGACTGGAAAGAGGTGAGTTGCGCTCGGCAATCTGGGGGGTTTCACACAGCAGGGCACCCCCCCAATTGGGGCGCCCCTGGGGAAAGGACCAAAACACAGGAAAGTCAGAATCCTGTGTTTTGGTCCACTTTAAAGTGTCCAAAGGTTCTCTGGCTACCCCCTGGAGCATGCCGCCTGCATAACTAGGTTATTGGGCTACCTAGATAGGGGGCTCCCTATATTAATATTATTAAAAAGAATACTCTATTATATATTTTTCTCTAGATGGCTTGGTTTGATCTATATAATTCATCTTGCTCAAATTGCTTAGCGAATTATCAATGAATATGATCTCTTTCCCTAGGCATCATCATGTTTTGGATGGTGTACTTTCATATTGTATCAGATGGTGTATGTCTGTACATACATGTATGTATCCATGAATATTAAGTGATATGGTTTCTGACCTGGGAACAATATAAACTGGTGCATTAATTTGTTATAAATTAGATTAAATCCTATTTGGGGGTTACTTCTTATCTTAACAATGGGCCCCATAGTGTATCGAGCAAATATAAGCATATTTAGGATGGGGTTTTTTTGCTTAATATTTATGTGGATTATGTTATAATTCTTTTATTTTATCTATCCGTTTGATTTAACTGTGAGATGTAATGAAGTATAATCTGTTTATTTATATCCCTCCAGTCCTTTTTTATGCTCCTGTAATGAATTTACCTTCGGCTTTAGATATGCCGAGATCCGCTATGGTCCTTGCCCTTAATGTCCGCCAGCATGTGGAGTTGTTTTGCCAGTACTATGATGCATACGCTGTTTTGACCTATCAGCGGCATCAACGTATACTGGCTTAATGTGATTGGTGGAGTCTTCCCCCTCTGTGCGGAAGCAACCCTCCTCTCACTCCCGGCTCGTGATTATGGATACAGCGGATTTTAAACCAGCATTCTGGCAGCGGTTTGGAGGAAGGATAAGGTAGGACCTTTAGATCAATTAATTACTCGCGCCGGTTTACGTTGTTTCCCAGGTGGATTGAATTATGTTTAATTTATGTGTCTACTTTGTTGAGCCTGCATGATAGCCCCATTGTCATGATTAAGAGCGTTAGCTCGAAACGCGTAGACGCGGGGTTGGCTCTTTACATGTGCGTTTTGTCTTATCTGCTGTGATGGCTTTTTACAACGATGTACAATAAAGGAGGATGATTTTACTCACCTAACCATGTGGCTGGCGCTCCTTATCTACGCCTGCATAACTAACCTTTCCTGGGACTCCCACAGGTCTCATGGGAGTAAAAGATTCAATTCATGAAAAAATACAATTCTGTGATTACTCACCAGTAGAATTGTTATGAGTATACAGTACAACCTGCTCCAGATAAGATTCTTTTCTCTTGGGTATTACTCCGCCAGATGTCGCTGGACTGCAGAGACCGCGAAATTGGCTCCTCCCGGCCCCTCAAATACCCGAGACCTCCCACAAAGCAGTTAAACAAGAAGCCGGGAGAATAACAGAACCAACTAGCAACTATCAACAATGATAACAATCACCATACAGGGGATCCAAGGATAATGAACAAAGGGTGGGGTGGAGCAGGACGTACTGTATACTCATAACAATTCTACAGGTGAGTAATCACAGAATTGTATTATTCTTAGTATACAGTACGTCCTGCTCCAGATAAGATTCTTTACTCTTAGGACATCCAATAGCAGCGTCCGTAAAGTAGGGTGGGATCCCCAAAGGTAACAACAGGCAGGTCAGACCACTGCTGCCTGCAGAACCTTGCGGCCAAAAGCAGCATCAGCTGAGGCCCTAACATCAACCTTGTAAAACTTTGAAAAAGTATGAACAGAAGACCAAGTAGCGGCCTTGCAAACTTGTTCAACAGAAGCCTGGTGCTGAAAAGCCCAAGAGGCACCAATAGCACGAGTAGAGAGTAGAATGAGCAGTAAGGGGAAGGGAGGATTCTTCCCCTTAGCAGTGTAGGCCTGAATCACAGCCTGACGGATCCATTTACTGATAGTAGACTTAGCAGGAGCCAGACCCTTCCTAGGACCAGAAGGAACCACAAAAAGAGCATCAGTTTTCCTGAAAGGTGCAGTAGCCACCAGATAGTACTTCAGACTCCTAACCACATCCAAGGAATGCAAGACCCTCTCCTTAGCGTTGCTAGGATTAGGGCACAAGGAAGGTAGAACAATGTCCCGATTCAGATGAAAGGCAGACACAACCTTCTTGAAGCGAAATACCACCTTGTCCTGGTGTCTCTCAATGGATGGAAAAGCGCCGCCAACTCAGAAACACGCCTAACAGAAGTGATAGCCACCAAAAAGACAACCTTGAGAGTAAGAATGGCCAAAGCAGCCTCCTGCACAGGTTCAAAGGGAGCACCCTGCAAGGCAAACAAGACCAAGTACAAATCCCAGACAGGCAACATAGGCTTACGAAGGGGACGCACATGAGTAACCCCCTGGAAAAAAGTCCTGATCAGAGAATGCTGAGCAAAAGACCTCTGGAAGAAAACAGCCAGGGCAGAGACATGACCCATCAAAGTGCTGAGTTGAAGCCCCAGATCCAAACCATGTTGGAGGAACTCCAGGATCCTCGGAATAGAGAACACACGACAGGGAAGAGACCTAGACTCACACCAGTCAATGTAGGCACGCCAAACCCTATAGGAAACAGAAGTCTAGACTTCTTTCTGGCCTTGATCATGATGTCAACAACAGAGGCAGACAGCCCCTTTCTCCATCAAGATGGAGGTTTCAGCAGCCAGGCCGTCAAAGCCAGAGTTTGTAAATTGGGATGGCGTAAATGTCCCTGAGTGAGCAGGTCGGGAACCCTGGGCAGAGCGTACTGATCTACTACCAGCTGCACCACCTCTGCGAACCACACTCTTCCTGGCCACCTGGGAGCCACCAGGATAGCTGGTACCCCTTCCTGAGCTATCTTGCGCAGAACCCTGCCCAACAGGGGAAATGGGGGAAAGACATACAGAAGCTGAAAACCCTGCCATGACATTGCTAGAGCATCTGTGGCCAAGGCCAGAGGATCCTGGGACAGGGAGACAAAAGCTGCGAAGCTTGTGATTGTGACGGGACACAAACAGATCCATATCTGGTTGATCCCATCGGTGACACAGAGATTGAAACACCCTGTCGCAGGGGGACCACTCTCCTAGGCGAGAGGTCCCTCTGCTCAGAGAGTCTTCCTGCAGATTCTCCACCCCCGGAATGTACATGGCTGAGATCCAGGGAACATTGTCCTCCGCCCAGGCCAGGATCAGAGATGCTTCCTTGAGGGCCCCCTTGCTCCGGGTCCCTCCCTGATGATTGATGTAGGCAACCGCTGTCTGGTTGTCCGAGCGTACCAGAACAGGCCGGGCCAGAAGGTGTTGGGTCAAGTGAGCCAGAACCAACCTGATCGGCCTCAATTCCAGAATGTTGATGGGCTTGTGGGCCTTCTGAGGGCGCCAAGCGCGGAGCACAGTGGAAGTGTGCGGCGGCAAATTTAAAAAGCAACCAGTGCAAGTCAGCGAGGCGACTGACATCAACCAGAAAAGCATAATACAGTGAAGCACCAAGGCAAATTCACATACACCCCCCCCCACCCACCCCCAGAGCTACAAGGGAGAACGAGGGAGGGCAGCGGCCACTTAACATAGGGCCCACCGATAGACAGGGGCAAGGGGCAATAGGGCGGGAGGAGCATCCCATAGAGGCTCACCATATGCCTATACCGCCTACCCTTTGGTGGGGGATTGCGGTGGAGCAGCACTCCTAAGCACCTGACAGCGGTGCTGCCTGCCATCACCCGACCAGCGCAGCCAAGGCTGGGAGGCACATGGATAATGGAACGGGTGGGAATAGTCCTACAGGGCCGCAGGCTAATAGCCCCGCTCACCTGCGAGAAGAGAGAGCCATCTTCTTGTCCTTCACAGTCCAGACTACAGAGAAAATCTGGGGATTTGTAGAAGGTCCCGGGTATTTGAGGGGCCAGGACGAGCCAATTTCGCTGTCTCTGCAGTACAGAGCCATCTGGCGGAGTAGTTCCCAAGTGTTATGAATCTTTTCTGGAGTAGGACGTACTGTATACTAAGAATATCTGAGCCAACAGCCTATCAGTATCATCTGGGGCCCAGGGTCAGAGCCAGAATCATCATGACCCCTGGGCCTCTCATCAGATGACTCTGAATCAGAGAACAACTCCCCTTCCTCCAAGGGGGTATAACCGGAGAACTCTTCATCCATAGGGAAAAGAGTGACATCAGGCGTCAAATGCCGCCTCTTAGCAGAGGCCTTACGCGCCATGGTATTAGCAAGCAACTTCTCAACACTAGCCAGTCTAGCAGACACATCAGGCTGAGATTCCCCACTGGTATGCAGCTCAATGGGATTCAAATTTAAGCTTGGGGGAGTAGGTGAAGCCATACGTGGCGCAGTGGCCACTTAACGTAGGGCCCACCGATAGACAGGGGCAAGGGGCAATAGTGCGGGAGGGGGATCCCATAGAGGCTCACCATATGCCTATACCGCCTACCCTTTGGTGGGGGATTGCGGTGGAGAAGCGCTCCCAAGCACCTGACAGCGATGCTGCCTACCATCACCCGACCAGCGCAGCCAAAGCTGGGAGGCACATTAATAATGGAACGGGTGGGAACAGTCCTACAGGGCCGCAGGCTAACAGCCCCGATCACCTGCGAGGAGAGAGAGCCATCTTCTTGTCCTTCGCAGTCCAGACTGCAGAGAAATTCTGGGGATTTGTGGGAGGTCCCGGGTATTTGAGGGGCCAGGAGGAGCCAATTTCACTGTCTCTGCAGTCCAGCGCCATCTGGCGGAGTAATACCCAAGAGTATAGAATCTTATTTGGAGCAGGACGTATTGTATACTAACAATAAAAGCTTGATAATGTCACTGTTGCTGAATCACCAGTTAGGAAAACAATGACATCTGGTGATTCACTAACATTGACATTCTCGACATTTTTCTCATTCATTTTTACTACCATGAGAATTTTTTTCAACTCTTATTGAATCGAGGCCCATATCTTGGAAGGATTTTGGGGATAAAACAAAAACATGATTTTTTTTTTCCAGAGGACAAATCCATTGTGTAAACACGCATGAGGGTTACAGGTAACTTACATACCGTTCAGTACTCATGCTTTTCCTCTCTCCATCTCTGAAACGATAATAAAAATGCTATTAGAAAGAAAAGAGCAGCAGAATAAATCCAGACATTACCTCTTTCCCTCAGAATAGAACGTGCCCTGTTACATGAGACCCCTGCTTACTTACCAGCCGCTCCTGTGCCGCTGACTGTTAACCCACAGCCCCGCTATGAGAACCCTGTCTAGGGAGTGGGTGTAACCTGCAGGCCAGCTGGTAGGCGAGCTTTATTTTTTTGTTTTATTTGCCAGCACAGTCACTTTTAAGTGGACCAAAACCCACAGCGATCGGCCCGGGAATCTATAAGATTCCCAGGCTGATCGATTCCCTCCCCCCGGGGCATCCAAAATCCGGATGCACCGCTGTGTGAAACCCCCCAGGTCGCCCACTCACTTACCTTCTTTCCCGGTCCAACAGCGTGTGCAAAAGCCGTAGCCACATCCCCACTATCCCTCTAGCAGGGGGCGTGCCCATGCCATGCATTTGTGAGGGCTAGCGGGGGATGCGGTCATCAGCGCGCTCGGAGCCGCTCGCCTTAGACCATGTGATGTCAGCGGATCCGAGTGCGCTGATTGGACAAGTGGCCTGGCATGTGCTGTATGACCGGGAAGAGGTGAGCTGGTTTCGGCGACCTGGGGGGTTTTGACTATCCTGGGCTTTGGTCCACTTTAAAGCAGACCCCTAAAAATGTACCTAGACCCAGTTAAGAAGTTTATCTTGTCATCATCTATCCCTCGCCCTGTGTTCCAAAACAGCCTGTTTCTTTTTTTTTCACTAGAGCCTTTGAACAAACACTAACAGGAAGCAGAATTCTGTCTGCATGGCAGCCATATGCTAATTTATTCCGTTACAAGCTAAAATGCCACATAAAGGCAGTTATTATAACCGATAAGGCTGAGCTGTGTTTACTGTAACGGAAAGCATCATCGCTGAAAAGCACCAGGGGATGGGACTGTTTGGCCAGGGAGCAATATGGCCGACTGCATCTCATTCATGTTTTAAATATTGGGCACAGCTTAAGTTAAAAAAAAAAAAAAGAAGAAGAAGAAGAAACACAGACACTGGGCTGGGGATAGATGGTGACCACATAAATTTCCTTTCTGGGTATAGGGCCACTTTAAAGGGGAAAAGACTCCATGACCGGCTGCTAGCATCCTACACCTTTACTGTCATCTCCCAAGACACTTCAATCGCCGAAGGCCGCATCCCCAGCTTCCCTTTTGCTTTCTGAAAGGTTGGGTGCGGGAGCTCCCAAGTACTAAGCCTGGGGATGCTGTGTATCGCTATGGAACTATGGGGATCAGCCAATTGGTGATCTCAAAAGCACCGCGGGGCGTAGCTTCAGTGGTGAAAAAAACATTTTTTTTTCCTTTTTCAAACGTGGCTGCTCAGGCGCATGAGGGGGGAGCACCAAAAAATGGCTTTTGCTTTGCTTTAAGTGGAAGTCATGCTTTGAAGAACCCTTTTCCCCCCACCTCCCCACCATGCTGCAAGTTTACATCTAGCACTGCAGTGTCATTAGGAAAGCTAGATGCACCTTCTGCTGGCGGAACAGAGATGCTCTAGCTTCTGAACCCTAAATTAAAAAGAAACCGCCAAAGATGAAGAGCATCCCTTTAATATAACAACCCCCCCTCCCCCAGGTTGTGACATTGAAGGGATGCCCTTTTGTGAGCTCAACTTTTGTTTTTTTGCCCGATAGCGAGGTAAAATCATCCAAACTGGCGTATTCTTTACCCAATACACAGTTTTAAATCGAGCACTGGTTTCTTACTTACTTCTCGATGTGTGTTGAGCCAAGCCCCAGAGAAATATTTAGGAAGTTATGCCAGGATATCTCAGAGAACAGGAGAGACAGTAGCGCCCTCTGGTGGTACAGGTCAGTACAGTCTGTAATTCCCAGCGCTCGTAACATCTTCTCCGTTACTTTCCCGATACCTGGAACCTGCAGCAGTAACACATCTGTCAGCAACACGTTACAGACATTTGGCAGCACTACACAGGGCATGAGGAACAGGATCTGCTGACAGCATGATACGGCCAAGAAACTATTTGTAATAACAGGCTGTGTGTTCCCAACAGAGGTAATTAATCTGGATTTTATTAAGAGATTCCTCCAAAGCATAAAAGGAACATACAGGGAGCTGTGGTTTTAGGAGTAGGAGTGCAGAGGGGTAATGGTAAATAACTTGTCATCACTTACTCCTTCTTTCATCCACTCAAATATTAAAGATGACAAATGAGGAGTCTGGAGAACTGGGATATATCAGGAGAAAAAAGTTACAGTAATCAGTCTATAGAAGGGCTGTCATAATATGACAAACAAATTAGACCCTAATGGCCACTCCTCACTCTTTTCTCCCACTTTAAGGCAATGCTGATCTCCAAAGAACTGCTTTCTTCAGCGCAGGGGAAGGCAGGAACATTAAAGGAAAGGTACACGTCTGTGGACTTTTATAAAGACCTCAGATCAGGACCATGCCAGGCGGGCACTGGGAAGTCCATGTATGGAGCTGGCTGTACATAGGCCACGACCACCCGCTAACAGCAACCAGGAAGAGCAGCTCCTGGCTTTACACATTGGGGCACAGGAGTGGTGGTAAGGAGAGCAGGTCTGTCTGTCCTGAGGTTTGTGGAAAAGTCCAGCAAAGGGGATTCTTCCTTTAACAGTCTTAGTCAATTTGAGAACAAGGTGTTAAAGACATTGTACAGTCAAAGAACATAAATTAAGATAGGTAGCCTTCCAATCTGGAGCTCAGCGCGGGCAATTCCAAGAAGAAGCATGAGTGGCAACTGCTGCCCCACCTCCTCCTCTCTCCCATGGCCGATGCTGGGAGAAAGCAGCGTGACACCTGCTGCCCCAACTCCTCCTCACTCCATCGCCAGCTGCCGTCCCACCTCCTCCTCTATCCATCACCGCCTGCCTCCCCAACTCCTCCTCACTCCATCGCCAGCTGCCGTCCCACCTCCTCCTCTATCCATCACCGCCTGCCTCCCCAACTCCTCCTCTATACATCACCGCCTGCCTCCCCAACTCCTCCTCTATCCATCACCGCCTGCCTCCCCAACTCCTCCTCTATCCATCACCACCTGCCTCCCCAACTCCTCCTCACTCCATCGCCAGCTGCCGTCCCACCTCCTCCTCTATCCATCACCGCCTGCCTCCCCAACTCCTCCTCACTCCATCGCCAGCTGCCGTCCCACCTCCTCCTCTATCCATCACCGCCTGCCTCCCCAACTCCTCCTCACTGCATCGCCAGCTGCCGTCCCACCTCCTCCTCTATCCATCACCGCCTGCCTCCCCAACTCCTCCTCTATCCATCACCACCTGCCTCCCCAACTCCTCCTCTATCCATCACCGCCTGCCTCCCCAACACCTCCTCTATCCATCACCGCCTGCCTCCCCAACTCCTCCTCTATCCATCACCGCCTGCCTCCCCAACTCCTCCTCTATCCATCACCGCCTGCCTCCCCAACTCCTCCTCTATCCATCACCGCCTGCCTCCCCAACTCCTCCTCTATCCATCACCGCCTGCCTCCCCAACTCCTCCTCTATCCATCACCACCTGCCTCCCCAACTCCTCCTCACTCCATCGCCAGCTGCCGTCCCACCTCCTCCTCTATCCATCACCGCCTGCCTCCCCAACTCCTCCTCACTCCATCGCCAGCTGCCGTCCCACCTCCTCCTCTATCCATCACCGCCTGCCTCCCCAACTCCTCCTCACTGCATCGCCAGCTGCCGTCCCACCTCCTCCTCTATCCATCACCGCCTGCCTCCCCAACTCCTCCTCTATCCATCACCACCTGCCTCCCCAACTCCTCCTCTATCCATCACCGCCTGCCTCCCCAACTCCTCCTCACTCCATCGCCAGCTGCCGTCCCACCTCCTCCTCTATCCATCACCGCCTGCCTCCCCAACTCCTCCTCTATACATCACCGCCTGCCTCCCCAACTCCTCCTCTATCCATCACGCCTGCCTCCCCAACTCCTCCTCTATCCATCACCGCCTGCCTCCCCAACTCCTCCTCTATCCATCACCGCCTGCCTCCCCAACTCCTCCTCTATCCATCACCGCCTACCTCCCCAACTCCTCCTCTATCCATCACCGCCTACCTCCCCAACTCCTCCTCTATCCATCACCGCCTGCCGCCCCACCTCCTCCTGTCTCCATCGCTGCCTGCCGCCCCACCTCCTCCTCTATCCATCACCTCCTGCCTTCCCAACTCCTCCTCTAGCCATCACCTCCTCTATCCATCAGTGCTACAGGTCTCCATCGCTGCCTGCCGCCCCACCTCCTCCTCTATCCATCACCGCCTGCCTCCCCACCTCCTTTATCCATCACCGCCTGCCTCCCCACCTCCTTCTCTATCCATCACTGCCTGCCTCCCCAACTCCTCCTCTCTGTCGCGGCCTGCCGCTCCACCTTCTCCTCTCTCCATCGCCGCCTGCCGGCCCATCTCCTACACTCCCCCCTGCCGATGCCGGGTAAGATCAGCGTGGCACCTGCCACCCCACCACCTCCTCTTTCCCTCAGCTGATGCAGAGAGAGAATTGGCATCTGCCGCCCCACCTCCTCATCTCATTCCACTCTTGGAGTGTGCACATGGGTGTTTGGGAGTGCACGCATGCACCTTAGGAGTCGTGCATACGCTTTTGGGAGTGTGTCTGGGAGTGCTGGTCTAGACTCCAAGGTCTAGCAACAGGGGAAGAGGGGAGAAGCACAGCCAGGGTTCTGGGAATCTTACAGACCCCCCATTATGCTGATTATGATGCAGCATCACAGATCCAAGGGCCACCTCCACTTTTTTCAAAAGAGAAATCACAAGGTGAAACCTTAATATCTCGGCCATTTCTTCTTTAATTGAAAAAAGGAAAGTTTAGGACAGTGACAAATGTAGCCCAGCGCAATGGTCTAACAAATTAACTTTGCCTGCTGTAGCACTTTAAATCAGATCAGGAAGATTTTGATAAGGCAAGGACATACTTTACAACAAGGACATATTTTAGATACCATGCTGCTGGACAAATCAATAATTTCCCATAATACGTCCAGATTATGTGTTCCTAAGAGAACCTCTTGATTACAGTAACAGAGCAGGGCCGCCATCTAGAATTTTCAGGCCCCATACATCAATGTCTGGGCCCCCCACATAAACATTGTGTGATGACTTGGTCCCTAGTTTAAACGGAGCTTCTGGCAACCAGGCTTAATTTAAAATCCCGACCATACAGGGAAAAAAATCTCTAGGGGCCCAGCCATCATATTATATATTATGGGGGGCACCAGACACAATATAGGCTGTATAGAGACTGGGCCTCTTTATAACCTATATGTGATTGTTGGGGTGGTCTTAGTTTGAACTGGTCCTCTGTCCCCAAAGCAGCCGTGCTTACCTTATTATGCATAAAGGAAAGTGAAAATCAGACTAGGATCCAAGCCAACACATTATAGGTTACGACTTGGGGTCCAGACACAATATAACCAATAAAAAACTCTCTAACCTATGTGTGGTGGCTTGATCCCTAGTTTGGATTGTTCCCCAAGACAAATCGGCCTGGAGGGGCAGACACCCTCATTTATCATCCATGCCAGAAGCAATAGTGCGGCAGCCTGTGGGGCTCAGGTCAGGGTGGCCATTAGCTGGCCTAATTAATTAGCCCCCCCATACTGGAGTCTTGGCTCTCCTGGCCTGATAGCTACCCTGTAACAGAGTTTCTGGTCTTGTGAGATAGGTGGACCTCAAAGGAGAGCATCGTGGTTGCTTCACAGTGACTGTGGCCAGGTTGACACCCATAGCTCTGGACAGGATTAAACGATCACTCAAATTTTCACGAACTCTTAAAAAGGTACGTTCCAGGCAAAGGGTTAAATGAGGAGGCTTTTTGCTCTCCCTGTGCTGGCTGTCAGGGGCTGCATCTTTCAACCTGCTTTGAAGCAGACCAACGGAAGCAGTGGTTGGTCCACGGCGCAATAAGACAGTCTGGGGGGGTAATCCTGGAGCCCCCCTCCCAGCACATAATCCCAGAGAACACCCATAATTCTTACCTTAGCCTTGGTCCTCTGCAGGGAATACAGTAATGATGATCCGGCGTCTGGAAAGCCCCACCCAACTGAGCCCCGGGTGGCCAGTTGCGGCACTGTATTCCTGGCGAAGAATCGAGGCTAAGGTAAGAATTTCAGGTGTTCTGGGGGGATTATGCACCGAGGGGCTTCAGTATTCTGGATGCCCCCCCAGACTGTCTGACTTATAGCAGCAGGACTAACACCCAAACGGGTGTTCATTCGCTTTAAAGTGGACCAACACCCACGGGTGATCGGCCCGGGAATCTATAAGATTCCTGGGCCGATCACCTCCCCCCCGCGGGACATCCGAGATCGGGATGTCCCGCGGGGTGAAACCCCCCAAACACCCCAAACCCCCTTACCTTATCTTCGGCGGCGGCCGGCCACCGCCGCCTCCCTTGCGCCCCTCTAGGCGTGCGCGCGCCCACGTCGGCCGTCTGTGAATGGCCGGCGCGGGCGCGTCAAGAGGGACGCGCGGGAGGCGGCGGCGGAGGAGCCGCTTGTCCGGGTCTGTCAGTTTGCTTGTCCGTCGGCGCTGGGAGCGGGGAGAGGTGAGTTTTTCGGGTGATCGGGGGGGTTTCACACAGCGGGGCACCCCGATCGGGGGTGCCCCACCGAAGTGGACCAAGACCCAGGATAGTCAAAATCCTGGGTTTTGGTCCACTTTAAAGTGGATCAAAACCCACAACGATCGGCCCAGGACTATATAAGATTCCCGGGTCAGTCAATTTCCTCCCCCCTAGAAATCAAAAATTGGGGTGCCCCGCTGTGTGAAACCCCCCAGGTCGCCCCATATATATACTTACCTTGGTTCTCGGTCCAACAGTGCATGCAAGAGTCGCGGCAGAATCCCCGCTATCCCTCTAGCAGGGCGCGGAATTTGTGAATGGGCAGCATGGGCACGCTCCCTGTTAGAGGGAAGCTAACCTCTAAGCTAGCGGGGGGATGTGGCTGCCAGCACACTCGGAGCCGCTGACCTTAGACGGCAGCGGATCAGAGCACGGTGACGAGCGACCACGCATGCGCCGTAGGAGTAGGATGAGGTCAGTTGACAGGGTGCCCCAGAGGCAAGGGCCAAAACCCAGGATAGTCGAAATACTGGGTTTAGGTCCACTTTAAATCTTGAAATCACTCCCAGTGAACTCTCTCCCTTCTGCAGGGCCTCCTCAGCAGCAGAGGATGACTCATCTATGCACATTTCAACAGGTTCAGTCCGCGCAGGAGTCATTTTTTTTCAAAAGTTCTGCTTTAATGGCATTTAACTTCTTATTTATTAGTAGCACCCATTAAGTGAGAATGAATCCCACAAAAAATAATAAATGCTAATAGCTTTCTAATTAGGAAAGCTGAGATGAATAAACAGCGCCCTCTTACCTTCCTGATCGGCAGGTCTTTGATGAAGTCCATTACCGCTTGTCTGTCATGAGCAATTATGTATTGGCCGTTCGGCTTATTCTTGTCACTGCAAACTTTTGCCAGCATCATATTTGGAGCAATGCCTGGATGGAAGAAAAAACAATCGACATCTAATGAGCTTGTGATGACCTTAATTACCTGTAATCCTAATTAGGACGGACTTGTTCCTCCAGGAGTGACTATGCCCCGCAGTGCAGGTGATGAATGGATTGGCAGCATGTCAGGCGCAGCCCGGATTAGGAGCTAACTGAGAGCTGGAGCAATACCATACAATGTACACAACTGCGATGACACACAGAGATTACACAAATCTATGGCAAGAGGATATCTAGGCCTCCCAACTACTACTGATGGTGGCTTCTGGACAAGAGATTTGGGATAAACACTTATAGTGAGCATTTCAGAATATTTGGGGGCGTCCAAAAAACATCTTCGACACAATGTAATTTTTTTTTTTTTTAAAGTCTTGGATACAGCAGGTGACAATTTTATCAACACCTATATATATTTAAAGTGTAACACCACTGATTCTTCACAAAATGACTAGGGCAGTGGTCATTCCATTTGCCAGTGGCCCCTATGCATTAAACCTGTTAAACCAGAGAAATATTACCTTTCTTCTGTGGCCAGATACCCAGAAGAGGCCTGCGGACCATGTGACTATGATGGCCAATCACAACGCTTGATTTCACTGGTAGACTAAAGAGAAAGGTAAGATTTCTCCAGTTTAAATGGGGTTAAATGTGCAGGGGCTTCGGCAGTAGGGATGCCCCCCATGCACTAGGAACAACATCCTTCTTGTGAAAAGGTTTCTCTAATTCACTAATTAATTATTTTTTACTGCTCTCAGCGGCTAACGTTGTACAGCAAACGTTGAATACAGCAAAAAGAATGTCATTAAAGAAGACCTACAGCTTCATAAAGACAAGATAAAGCAGACCAAAGCCCTTTTTCCCTGTGCCCCCACCCTATCTGCCTTCCCCGCCTGAGTACATTGGGCAATGCTGCCTCCTTGGCAGTGGCCCAGTATAAATGAAAAAATAAAATAGTGTTTTCCATATCAGAGGTCACTCCCACTGGCAATTTTGAGATCACCTATTGGCAGATCTCAAGATTGACAGATTATGTTCGGCAGCTGTATGCCCCACTTACGTCCAGCCTAATGGCTGGGCATTGGAAGGTGAAAGTTTACCGGTGACCCCAGGGGGGATTCACACCGTGGGGGCATCCCGCTATAGAATGCCCTGGGGACAGGCTAGCAGATGACCCTGGAGTCTTTTAGATTCTACAGCCAGCCCTGGAGGGTTTTGTGGCCAACACAGTAAAACATACTAAAGTTTAGATAAAGCAATTACGAAATGGAATAATAGAAGGGCTACCTCTGCCCTACATTTTCTTGGACACACCCTTTAAAACCCTAAATACATCCAAAATTAGCTTTGAAGGTTTGGATACAGTGATATAAAAGGGATTGTTCAGACAAAAATAAAAAAAAACAGCAGATACCCACCAATAGTCCCCACAGGAGATTGGCCCTATACAGAGCGTACAAAACGCACCTCCCTACAGACCATGACAATCCCCATCTTTGACCCGTGTTGGTTGGCGTCGTTGACCGGCTACCTCCTTGCATCACCCTCTCACGGCAACTGGCCACACCCGTTCCAATTATTTCAATGGAGGGGGCGTGCCAAGAGCTACCATTGCAGTGAATGGTAGCTCACTGTGACTGATGGTGGGGGGGCGTTGTCACAACAGAGGGAGATAGGAAGAGAAGCTTGATAAGGGAGCAGCGCTGTGCATAGCGTCGGTGCAGCAAGGGACCTTTATGAAATCTTACAGGTAAGTACTACAGCCCCAGACTAGGAGCGACGGTCTGCCTGGGAGAATAGGAAGAGTATAGTTTTTTTTTATTTTTTGCCTGAAAATGTACTTTAATTCATTACCAAATCTAGGTGCCAGTTTTCAGGTACCCCAACTTCCCATTTATATAATACTTTTCTTTTTCTTCATTGCTCTAATGGAAGAATGTACCATATTTTGCCATATAAGACGCACCTGCCCATAGGACGCACCTAGTATCTGGAGGAGGAAAATAAGAAAATAAATATTCTGAACCAAATGTTGTGCTAAAACACCCCCCAAGAACCAAATAATAAAGTGCAGAATCCCACCATTGCAGGCAGCATGGTATTCTCCCCCTCCCATTCTCCATAGGCAGTGTGGAAATTACCCTCATCCTATTCCCATAGGCAGTTCATTCCTCCCCCTCCCAATCCCCATAGGCAGTGCATTCCCCCCCTCCCAATCCCCATAGGCAGTGCATTCCCCCCCCTCCCAATCCCCATAGGCAGTGCATCCCCCCCCCTCCCAATCCCCATAGGCAGTGCACCCCCCCCTCCCAATCCCCATAGGCAGTGCATCCCCCCCCCCCCTCCCAATCCCCATAGGCAGTGCATCCCCCCCCCCCTCCCAATCCCCATAGGCAGTGCATCCCCCCCCCCTCCCAATCCCCATAGGCAGTGCATTCCCCCCCTCCCAATCCCCATAGGCAGTGCATTCCCCCCCTCCCAATCCCCATAGGCAGTGCATTCTCCCCCCTCCCAATCCCCATAGGCAGTGCATTCTCCCCCCTCCCAATCTCCATAGGCAGTGCATTCCCCCCCCTCCTAATCCCCATAGGCAAAAGTAAAAAAAAAAGTAAACTCACCTATGTTCGATTATCGGCCAGGTCAGGTGTCTGTGTGCTGGCGCCGGGGAGAAGAAGCAGCAGAGAAAGCGCAAGCACAGATACAGCTGCCTCCACTGCTTGCACTGTCCCCATTGCTTCTTCTCCTCCGGCTCCAGCACACAAAGAGCTAACACTCGGCTCCGTACAGCAGTGGGCGATGTGCGATTGTTGGTCACGTCCACCTGCTCTACGAAGCCTGGCATCTGTGTGTGCAGGTGCACCGGAGAAGAAGTGGTGGCAGATACAGTGTGAACGGAAAGGATGGAAAGGTGAGTTGACTTTTTTTCCTTTTTTTCACATCCGCCTGATAAGACATACCCCCCACACACACAGTTTGGGGGGGGGGGGGGGGGGTGCATCTTATAGGGCGAAAATTCAGTACATACATATCTACCCACATGCTGCACAGGTAAGGTGGTATGATTGCCTGATTAAAGAGCATTTAGTATCCTTGCGGTTGGAACCCGTCATACAGTTGCCAGGCTTAAGAAAAGTCACACAAAAAGCCCTACATCCAAAGCTGCTGGTGCAGAAAATTATGCCAAATACTTCTTGATGCTGCCTGATTTATTTCACAACTTGGTACAAGTTCCTTTAATAATAAAGCAGAGAAACATGTCGGCTGTGAGCGATCGCCCTGAACCAAGTTACAGCACAGCGCGCCATATGAAATGATGGCAATGTAACCCAGGAGGTGACAGTTAATTTGCTTGTAATGCGTTTCTCTGCTATTTATTAGCCATCTAAGTAAGTGATGGGATGACCAGCTACAGCTTACAAAGTGCAATTAAAATTGGTAACTGAGTGTAGCATCCCCCGAACCATGCCCGCTATGGGTCTGCAATTACCAATAGATTTTCACTCTATGTCCTCTGTTATAGAAGACCAAAACCCCTCAATATATTTTGCCCCCCCCACAGGTACATTATCGCTTGGATGTTTGCTGTCCTCAATGCTGCTTGGTATTCCTGTTATAGTGATTTTAATTTTCGCTTTCCCCAGGTATGCCATTGTATGCTGTTGGTTTAGGACAGGATCCCATTGTTCTAAAATAGCTGTTTTAATTCCCCTCCTAGCAATCTCATGCTGGGAGCAATTACATCTACTGAATAAAGGAAGATAAGAACCAAAAGATTTGATTTTCTCTTACATTTCCCCCAATCTTTCCTTTGAAGCCAAAATTGTTTGTGAGTATTTTAATCCAATTCATTACCAGGACACTAAGGGGAATTGATACAGGGGGTGTTTAAATGTAACTTTCCATAGTACATGATTGATCCGCTTTAAAGGACAACAGAGGACCAAAACCCCTTTTTAAACAAGCCCTAGCCTCTAGACTGTCCCTCGTCTCCAGCATGAAGCCCCTGGTGTTTCTGTAATCTTCTGCAATCCCACAATGCATGTGCGGGCCAGATAAGATGAACGGCACCCCTGCTCCAACCGTCCTGTACTCACCCACCAGCAGACATTCAAGTCTGCCAGACGCAGAAGCACACACGCGCAATCACTGTGCATGCATCATGGAAGCATAAGCACAGTCAATGTCAATAATGGTTTAAGTGACCCTACAGTCATCCATCTCCACCAGCAAAGCCCAAAGCGGATAATCACCACTGAGGCGGGCCTTGGAGTGTAAAATACTCCAGGGCTGGCCAACAAGGTGCACCCCAGATCACCCACAAACCCCTTACCTTTCCCTAAGTTCCTCGCACAATCACAGCCTGTGGCCCCATCCCTACAGCTGTGAGCTATCTTGCACCCCATCTAGGTAGGTCAGGCATGAGAGTGCACACTCCACAGGGAAACCAGGGATGGGGTCGCCCCCATTCCTTATGAAGACACTGATCCCTAAACTATCTTATTCTGTGCATTAGTATACACAGCATAAAGCGTTGATTGGACGAGCACCCGTGCATGCGCCAAGGACCAATCACCAGGATAGTGGGAACAGTAGAAAGGTGAGTTGACATGGTGATCTGGGGAGTTTTACAAAGCGGGACATCCCAAATCAGGATGCATCCGGGCCAAGGACCAATCACCAAGACAGTGAGAACAATAGAAAGGTGAGTGAACATGGTGATCTGGGGAGTTTTATAAAGCGGAACATCCCAAATCAGGATGCCTCTGGGCCAAGGACCAATCACCAGGATAGTGAAAGACAACTTCAACAGTCCTATTCTGAATGTTCTTCCAAAAATGCCAGTTGCCCATCTGCCATGTTACACCTACTAAAAAGGGCCCTCCAGTTAAAGTGCACCAAAACCCAGGATTTTGACTATCCTGGGTTTTGGTCCACTTCCCCAGGGCACCCCGACTGGGGGTGCCCCGCTGCGTGAAACCCCCCAAAACGCCCAGATCAACTCACCTCACCCTGCTCCTACGACGCATGCGCTGCTGCATGTCCAATTAGCACGCTTGGAGCCGCTGAGGTATGCGTGTCAAAGTGACATCTTAATTCATAAATGGCCGGCGCGGGCACGTACCCTGCTGTAGAGAAGCGCGAGATGAGGCCATTGCCCGCGCATGCGCCGTTGGACCGGGATTCAGGTAAGGTTTTTGCGCGTCCTGGGGGGTTTCACACAGTGGGGCATCCCTATTTTGGATGCCCCGCAGGGAGGGAATGGATTCTGCTGGGTTTTGTTCCACTTTAAATAAGTTTGGGGACTGAGAGCAATGCCTGCTCAGTATATTGACACTGGAGGTCTGACCCCCGATACTCACCTCCGCACTCCCTCATGTGGGCCTGTGTCCTTTGACCTACTTACAAACAAATCTTTTTTTAGGTTAGTCAGTGTCTGATTTACAAAGTGGAGGAGCCATTGAACACGGATGATGGCAGCCACTAGATAACCGTCTATGGAGGATAGAAAAATGAGGTAATGCATTTGTACAAGCTTCCGGTGAAACAGCCGCATTTTTATCAAAACTGACCACATATCATAATATCACTACAGTTCCATAAAACAATGTCCTCCGTGTAATAAGGGATCCTCATAGACTGCACAGTCAGCTGCCAAGAAGAATAACAATAAAGGCCTAAAAGCTGTAACTTGAGTCTGCCGGTTATAGGCCTCCTGGGATTTGTACAGCGCTGGGATACATTTAGACAAAGCTAAAAGCTTATGTATGGCGACGTGCTAAAATATATGCAAACATAATGGCATGCTGCATTACATCTGTCAACATCACACGTTTTAAAGGTCAAACACCACTGTATTTATTAACCCTCAGGTCAAATGTAACAATCTGTTAACAACTCCAGGATGTCCGTTCTAAGATCTTACCAGTGACATCTGTACACTAGCAAACCTGTGAGCATTAAATTACCTAAAGGGGGGGGGGGGGGGGGGGTAGGTTTCACAATATAGGGCTGTTTTAAATGAAGGGGATGTCAAAGTGAGCACAGTGGATGTAGAAAAAAAAAAAATGTAACAGACAAACCATCTGGCTTAAAGTGGACCAAAACCCAGGATTTTGACCATCCTGGGTTCGGGTCTTTTCCCCCCGGGGCACCCCAATTGGGGGTTCCCCTGTCTGAAACCCCCTAGATCGCCAAACGCAACTCACCTCTTCCCAGGCCTACGGCACATGCACAGCCGCTCATCCAATTAGCGTGCTTGGAGCTGATGACGTCACGCTAAGCCAGCGGCTCCGAGCGAGCTGGTGTCCGCATCCCCCGCTACAGGAAGCATGCCTGCGCTGGCCATTCACAAGTGCCTGGCATGGGCACGCGTCCCGCTAGAGGGATAGCGGGGATGTGGCCGCGGCTCGCACATGCACCATTGGACCGGGAAGTAAGGTAAGTGTACGGGGCGACCTGGAAAGTTTCACATAGCGGGGCATCCCGATTTTGGATGCCCCATGGAGAGGGAACTGATCGGCCTGGGAATCGTATAGACTCCCAAGCCAATCATGCTGGGTTTTGATCTATTTTAAAGTGGACCAACACCCAGCGGGATCAGCCCAGGAATCCGACCCCTCCGGGCGGGGCATCCAAAATCGGGATGCCCCGCTGTGTGAAACCCCCCAGGACGCCTGCTGCACTTACCTGGATCCCGGTCCAACGGCGCATGCGCAGGGGGCGCGGCCACATCTCGCGCTTCTCTCTAGCAGGGCGCGTGCCTGCGCCGGCCATATGTGAATCGCGGATCACATGCTTGCTCGGAGCCTCTGAGGTAAAACGTTGCATTGAAACGCATACTTCAGAGTCTCCGAGCGCGCCGATTGGACGAGCGGCCGCGCATGCGCCGTAGGAGCAGGGTGAGCTGAGTTGTATCTTGCGATCTGGGGGGTTTCACATAGCGGGGCACCCCCGATCAGGGTGCCCCAGGGAAGTGGATCAAAACCCAGGATAGTCAAAATCCTGGGTGTTGGTCCACTTTAAAGACTTAGTCCTCTTTCACAATCCTCAGATCAGAGGCAGTCACAGGCACGAGACACCCCACTTACCTTTCACCAGCTCTGGCACCATACATTTCTCCCCCCGCAGAGCCCTTATGAGATGCCGGTGTGGCCTCAGTACGGCGCCACAATTGAGATCAATAGAGCCTCCATATACACAAGTTCCTTAGGAGTGGGTGGGGTGAGTGGGGTTTCTCCTGTCAGAGGCTACGTTCACACCTGTCAATAGCAGCGTTTGCGGTAGGAATTTGGTTTTGGTGTTTGGGTTCTTGTTTGCTTTTGCGCTTGCATTATATTAAAAAAAAAAAAAAAAATTCTGTTTCCATGTCCTATGCCCTGCCTTCCTGTCTATAGAGGTTCCATTCACAAACGCCTGCTGTGGATACACATCTCAGACAGAGGTATAGTGGGGATGCGTCTGAGGCCCACACATGCACTACTGTGAGATGGCCGGCTATGTACAGTACACATATCACTAAATATCAAAGCAAGGACGCTCCGACAGACATCACAAAGAAAGTAACACACTGTACTGTCCAACACCGCAACTGGTTCAATAAAAAAAAAAATAAAAAATAAACATACCTGCACTAGCAGTCAAGGAAGTTTTCTGTTGAATTCTGAATCTCATTTCTTTCACAGCCTCCTCTGCAGAGATCCCAAAGATTATCACATTTTCCACATATTCTTCAGCCTTCGCTGGTTTAGGATCTGACACATTTGGCGTTTGTTCCGAAAGGCAAAAAGGAGCATCTTCAAATAGCACCGGTGATGTACATTGTGTCTGCTCAGGTTCACACGTCTCTGCAGTGGCGCCCGCGCCTATATTTCCCAAGATAAAAACATTTGTAAGGTTTTTCAATAATGTGATAAACCTAACGTTGGGACTAAACCAAGACTGGTGCTGGTGTGCTTAAAGCAGACCTCCAGTCATAAAATCAAAGCTTAGTATATTGCTTTCATAAAAACCCGCCATCCCTGGATTGCATTGTTAAATGGTTCGGTTGCTGTGGCTACTAAAAACGGCAAAAATCTTATTTACCACCTTCTTACGGGGGCCAAATTGGTTATTGCAAGATCCTGGAGATCCCCTAAGCTAAGTTTTAGGGAATTCAAGAATTCGGTTGCTAATATTATGGCTATGGAGAAAATGACTTCACTACATGATGGTACTCTAGAGAGATTCCGGGAAGTGTGGGAGCCCTGGATTCAGGAATGCTTGCCAGCAGACTTCGATATCAGTCTATTGGAAGTATGATTTTGAGGCGTGGTTGGCCCCTCCTTTGTAGTCGTTTTTTTATTGGGAACATATAGTTTTCTCTCTCTTTTCTGTGTGGCACCTTTTTCTAGGGACAACCTTTTTACTATTTTTTTTGATGGCTGTGCTTTCTCCCTTTCCTCCCCTTCTCTTCCCTCCCTCTGGCCCCTTTTCTCCCCCCCCTTTTTTTTTTTTTTAATAAGCTATTGGTTAGGTAGTCTATATGTGTTTATTATATGTATTACTGGATTGTAATGCTGGTCAACAGACTTGAGAAATGTCATATCACTTTCTGGAGAGATAATTTCCATGAATGAATGGAAATATTGTTGTATATTTTTTTATCTTTTAATAAAAAATTATTGAACGAGAAAACCGCCAATAGGGTCCCTCAGTCAAAATTGTCTCATAGCTCTGTGTAAACATCTCTCATTTCTAGCCAGAAGTAGAAAGCCTTCAGCTCTTAACATTGCTTTGCTATCTGCTAACATCTTCTAAATACATTGTATCTCCTGACTGAATGCTTTTGAGGCTGCCACAGCCATAGAGATACATTGTAACAGCTCCCCTGACACAGAATTCATTGCTACATTAGCCTTTTATTCAGTGTGTGTGTAAAATGATAGACAAGCTTCTTCTTGTTTCTGAGGCGTATATATCTCTCAATTTGGTCTGAATTGCTGTAGCACCCCTCTTAATTCTCATGTATAAGCAGGACTATCAGGTGTGTGGCAAGATGGCCGTCCCCATTTAATTCTAAAGTGACTAATCTTTATGCCATTCCACAACATCTGCATGGGGTTAAGCCCTCTCAAACTGCTTATGCCACTGATCATGAGAGGGGAAGCAGTATACTAAACTTTCTTTTTTTGACTGGGTTTAAAAGTGTACCAATCTAAAAGATACTAGGGCCAGCCAACTAGGTGCCCCTGTGACATCCAAATCCGGTACGGCCCACTGTGTGACCCCTCTCCCCCCCGAGATTGTCCATAATCACCTTACCTTTCCACTGGTCTCTCGCCATGATCGCGGGCCGCATCCCTGCAGCTGTACACACTCCTGCACCAGGTTTATCGCAATGGCTGGGAGTGGGGGTGGCCAAACAAAGATGGGGATCGGCCAGGGATGTGGCAGACGTTGAGCACTGTGGGAACCATCGAAAAAGGTGAGTTTTTCCAGGTGACCCCGGTGGCTTACACAGCGAGGCATCCCTGCCTGGGGGGGGGGGTGGGTGGATTCATCCACTTTAAGGTTCGAAATCGCCTGCCACAGCGTACCCTCAAGGGAATCAACTGACATTTGCAACGTAGGGTGCTCAAGAATACAGGAAGTTAAATGTCATCTACTTAGCGCCTGCCACTGTTAACTTTAAGTAGAAGCTTTAATACATAAAACTTTATTCTACCTGCTGGAGACTCCACTTTCTCCTCTCTACTATTAACAATGTATCTTCTCCTCTCCTCTGGCCACATTAACCTTTCTTGTAGGTGATCGGTAATATCCAAGTAGGCTTCATCAAGGCTTAGCGGTAAAAAATTTGGATCGTATTCTGAAAAGATTTCTCGAATCTGAAAAGAGAGGTCAATTTACACCATAAATCAATGCAGAGCGAATGAACCCCTTCCCCCCCCCACAATGATAGAAGAGAACAAGTCTCAACATCATCGTAGTATAGCTACCCACCAGGAAAACCATCCAAACTGACTATAGCACTAATTTGGATTTGAGGCAAACCTTTGCTTAGCCTACTGCTACACCCAGATCTTGTCCCACAAGTAGCTACCACTTAGAAACAAGTAATAAATATTAAAGTACACCTATACTCGGAAGGAAGTTTATGTCGTCACCTCCCATCCCTAGCCCAATGCCCCAAAACAGCCCGTTTCTTTTTTACTAAAGCATTTGCCCAATATTCATACTAACCCGAACTGGATGCAGACGTCATATTGCTGTCTGGCCGAGTAGCCCCCCAATGATGCATTCAGTTGCAGTACACACAGCTCAGCAATGAGTACTTCAACCTAACTGCCATTATGTGACAGTTTAGTTGTAACTGAACTAATTAGCATATGACTGCCATTCACCCATAATACTACTTCCTGTTAAGTCTTTTTATCAATACTGGGCAAAGGCTTTAGTAAGAAAAAAAAAAGGAAACACAGGCCGTTTTGGGGCACTGGGCTGGGGATGCAAGGTGATGACAAACGTGCATATTGTATAGGTGCACTTTAATGTTGCAGCCAGTAGAGGTAGGGTATGCCGTTTTAAGGCTCATGTCCTGATGGCCGATAATACAGATGGCTTTTTAAGTTAAATGGTCACGCGTCTATGCTTATGACTTAAAAAGGGACATTCCAGCCATGCTCCAGACAGGAGCTGTGCTCTATGTCACAAAAGAAGAGGATAACATGGGTATTTGAAGTCGGGAGGGTACATTTTGTTAAAGGGCCAGTCGAGTTTAAATAACTCTTGTGGTTCCTGGGAGCAGCCATGATGGAATTAGTGTGACAGTTGCCCCATTGTCTTCTATTAAGAGGATAAGGTAGGGGGAGGGGGTGCATAGTTTCATACATCTCAATAGAAGACAACGGGTTGCTGCAGGTAATTCCATTATGGCTGCTTCTATGAACCGCAACATATATTTGGAATGGACTGGCTACCAAATAAGGTTGGTAGGTACATGTGTACACGGCATAATCTTTCAATACAGCACAGCGTAGCAGGGCACATACCTCTTTACTCACTGCACGATACTTGTCAAAATTGGTTGGCACAATGGTCAGATGGGGACACAATTTCTTTGCGATAAATCCTGGCATAGCAGCACGGACGCCAAACTTCCTTGCCAAATAGTTTGATGTACTCTTAATAAAAATATAAATATTCAGATTTAGAGGAGGGCCATAAGAATAATAAAAATATTTAAAATTGGGCCAAAACCCATTTGCGGCACTTCTGAAGTCTACAGCTGCTAGACTTCACCTTGGGTATCCTGAAAACTGCTATGTGAAACCCTTGTTAAACTCACCCTTCCCAGTGGCTCCCACGGTACCTCTGCTGGCACATCTCTGGCTTCCCTGTAGTTGAGGAGCAGTGGACTGGCCAAGTCATCCGGCATTCTGGAGCAGCAAATCAGAGTTCTAAAAAAATGACTGGTAGGCATGGACAGGGCATTGAAACACTCCCATTTTCATTTATATATTTCTTTTTTAACTGGGAGGATGGGTGGGTGGACATAATGGGGGTTGTGCCCCTTTAAATATATACTGCAGGTACAAGCAGTATTGCTTCCTGCATGTAATCCATCACACGTGTGTGCATTGCATGGCAAAAATACCATTTTGTGAATACTCACCTGTAAAATGGGTATTGTAAGTATGTCACACACCCCGCTTCAGATAGTCATTACACTTGGGTTATACCGACCTGTAGAGGGCGATCTTGATGTCATGAAAAAAAGGGAGCCCCTCCCGGTCCATAAATACCTGGTACCTCCCACTCATTCCCCAGTAATAAGTCAGCAGTAAGGAAACAAAGGGACCAGGAAGAGCCAAAATAACCAGTAACAGTAATAAAGGTTCACCATATAAACGATCCAAAATACCAAAGGGCGGGATGAAGCGGGGTGTGTGACATACTTATAATACCCATTTTACAGGTTAGTATTCACAAAATAGTATTATTCTAAGTATGTCACACACCCCGCTTCAGATAGTCATTACAACTGGGACATCCAATAGCAGTGTCCATAAAGGGCAGGGATCCAAAACAAGGCAACAATCACAAACTTAAACCACCGCAGCTTGCAAAACTTTGCGGCCAAAAACAGCATCCGCTGAGGACAGCACATCAACCTTATAAAACTTGGAAAAAGTGTGAACAGAATACCAATTAGCAGCCTTACAAACTTGCTCAACAGAGGCCTGGTGCTGGAAAGCCCAGGACGCCCCGACAGCACAAGTAGAATGAGCAGTAACACGAAAGGGGGAATCTTCCCCTTGGCAAAATAGGCCCCAACAATGGCCTGGCGAATCCATTTACTAATGGAAGACCTGGCGGGAGCCAAACCTTTCCTAGGCCCAGAGGGTACCACGAAAAGGGCGTCAGTCTTGCGAAAAGAAGAAGTAGCCACCAAATAGTACTTCACACAGCGAACCACATCCAGAGAGTGCAAGACCCTCTCCTTGTCATTGCCGGGCTTAGGACACAAGGAGGGTAGAACAATGTCCTGAATAAGATGAAAGGCAGAAACCACCTTAGGAAGGAAATCTGGCTTGAAGCGGAAAACAACCTTGTCCTGATGCCTCTCAAAGTACGGGGCCTTAATGGACAAAGCCGCCAACTCCGATACACGCCAAACGGAAGTGATGGCAACCAAAAAAGCAACCTTCTGAGTAAGCGTAGAAAGAGCAATATCCTGCAAAGGCTCAAAAGGAGGAGCCTGAAGAGCAGAAAGAACCAAATTCAAGTCCCAAACTGGGAGCAAAGGCTTCCTAGGAGGCCGCACATGCTTAACCCCCTGAAAAAAAGTCTTAACCAGAGGATTAAGAGCAAAAGACCTTTGAAAGAAAACCGCCAGGGCAGAAACATGCCCTTTCAACGTACTAAGCTGCAACCCCAAGTCCAGACCATGTTGCAGAAATTCCAAAACCCTAGGGATAGAAAACACCCTGCAAGGCAAGGCCCGGACCTCACACCAATCAATATAAGACCTCCAAGTCCTATAGTAGATGGTAGAGGAAGACCTCTTCCTAGCACTAACCAGAGTCTGAATCACAGCATCAGAAAGACCTTCCTCCTTCAAGATGGAGGTTTCAGCAGCCACACCGTCAAAGCCAGCTTTGGTAAATTGGGGTAGAGTAGTTGACCCTGAAAGAACAGATCCGGCAGAAGGGGCAGATCGAACTGATCCGCTGCCAACCGCACCACGTCTGCGAACCAAACCTGCCTTGGCCATCTTGGAGCCACCAAGATTGCTGACACACCCTCTAGAGCCAGCTTGCGCACCACCTTGCCTACCATGGGAAACGGAGGGAACAGGTACAGAAACCCCAGATCCCTCCAGCTCAGAGACATGGCATCCACTGCCAGAGCCAGCGGATCCCGCGAGAGAGACACAAAAGCCGGAAGCTTTTGATTATGACGAGAGGCAAAGCGGTCCACCTCCGGAGTCCCCCACCTGTGGCAAAGTGACCGAAATACCTTGGGGCTGAGAGACCATTTCCCCCGGCAAGATGAGCACCTGCTCAGGGAGTCCGCCTCCGTGTTCTCCACTCCTGGAATGTACACCGCCGAGATACATGGGACATTGCTCTCTGCCCAAGCAAGGATCAAGGACAATTCCCTGAGGGCACTCCTGCTGCGAGTCCCTCCCTGGTGATTGATGTAGGCGACCACCGTCCGATTGTCTGACCGAACTTGAACCGGTAAGCCCTGTAACTGATGAGTCAAGTGAGCCAGAACCAACCTGATGGCTCTCAGCTCCATAACACTGATGGGATCGTGAGCCTCCTGAGGCCCCCCCACTCCCTGAAACTGAAGATCCTTCCAAACCCCCCCCCCCCCCAACCTGACAGGCTGGCATCCGTGGTGACCGTCTCCCAACGAGGGGTCAGAAAGGATCTGCCCCTCATCACATTGCTTGGTTCCAGCCACCACTGAAGGGAACGCCGAAACCGGGGGGACATCAGAAATGACTGATCCAATGACAGCGGAGACCTGTCCCAGGCCGCCAAGAGATGGAGCTGGAGCTTCCTTGTGTGAAACTGGGCAAAGGGAACCGCCTCGAAAGAGGCCACCATCAATCCCACCAGTCTCATCCCCAGCCAGATGGACGGACGAGGGAGGGACAGAAGAAGCTGAGTCAATTACTGAATCAAAAGAACCTTGGGCCGAGGAAGGAACACCCTGGCCTGAGAAGTATCCAGAGACATTCCCAGAAACGACACCCCCCTGGACGGAGAGAGGGAGGACTTGGGGTAGTTGATCACCCAGCCGAATCTCTCCAGAGTGGATACCACAGTCCTGGTATCGAGGATGCCATAATGAGAATATCGTCCAGATAAGGCACGATGCGTATACCCTGGGCTCTGAGAAGGGCCATCACCCCTGCCAGCACCTTGGTGAAAACCCTGGAGCCGAGGTAAGGCCAAACGCAAGAGCCACAAACTGAAAGTGCCGATCTTCCACCACAAACCTGAGCTGCAGATAAGCATCCTTGATGTCTATGGACGTCATGAAGTCCTCCTGGCGAAGCGAATTTATCGCAGAGTGCAGAGTTTCCATGCGGAACTTCCTGGGACGGATAAACCTGCTGAGGAGCTTCAGATCCAGGATGGGACGAACGGAGCAGTCCTTCTTGGGCACCGTTAACAGAATGGAATAGAATCCCAGGCCCCGGTCCGAGGAAGGCACCGGGCAAATGACAGCCATGTCCAGGAGATCTTTTACCGCCGTCCGGAGCCCTTGCGCTACCAGAGGATCAAAGGGCACCCGAGACCTGAAGAATCTGGGAGGAGGCCGGATCTCGAACTCCAGCTTGTAACCGGAAGACACCACTTCCCGGATCCATCTGTCCGAGACCTCTTGGTTCCAGACCTGGGGGAAGTGACGCAGCCGCCCCCCCCCCCCGCAAGGGTGAAAGCGCCCCCTCATTGCTGAGCCGGCTTGGCAGCGGCTTTGGGCTTAGAGCCCCAGCTGTGACCTGGACGGGCACATCCTCTGCCCCTGTTCCAGGAATCACCTCTGGAGGAGAAGACAGCCAATCCCCTGCCAGCTCTGGCCCCGCGAAAGGAAGGAGCAAAGGAAGCCGCCCCCCCAAAGGGACGACGTTGCTTCTTACGCTGAGGTAACTTACCCCCTTTTGCGACCGAATCCAATTTTTCTCTAAAGAGCCGCAACCCCAAAAAGGGAAGAGCCGTAAGCGACTTTTTGGACACAAAATCAGCCGCCCACTGGCGTAACCAAACCGACCGCCGAATAGCCACAAGCAAGGCCGAAGTTCTACTACACATCACCATGGTGTCATCCAGGGCGGCTAGCACAAATGACAAAAACAACTCGCACCGCTTAAGGGCGGTGAACTCATCACTAGCCGGGTCAAGCCTGGAAGTAGACAACAGGTCCCTATCAACCGACCTGGAAGCCACTACTAAAAGCGCCGAAGCACAAACATGCCGCAAGGCCGACCCGACACTGGCAAAACCATGACAAGCCATCTGGTCAATGCGTTTATCCTCACCATCCTTGAGAGTAGAACAGTCAGGAGAATGCAAAACGGAGGTGCTAGACAAACCCAAAACAGGGGCGTCCACCTCGGGAGGGGACGACCATCGCTTCACCGCATCTGCCAGAAAGGGATATTTCTTATCCCAACCCGTTGGAACACCTGGAAGCCGAGTAGGCCTCTCCCATTCCTTAAGAATAATGCCATCGAAATGCTTTTGATTAGGGAATTCCAAGCGCGGCTTAGCCGCCTCAAAGAACTCCCCCTTCTGTGGACGGGCCACTTCAGGAGGAGAAATTGCGAGAACCTCAAACATATGAGCCAGGATCTTAGGGGTATCCCAAGAATCCCCCTGACCCCGCTCGGCATCAGTGCCAAAAAACTGCTGATCGTCAGAACCGTCCGACTCCTCAAATAGCTCCCCTTCCTCAAAAGGGGGGTAATCAGACCAGTCCAGAGAATCAAACCCATCAAAATCAGAAGCCGGCGTGGCTGGAGACAAGTGCTTTCTCTTAGCCGGGGCCTTTCTGGGAACAGTGCTAGAAAATAATTTTTCAAGATTGGCCAATCTGGTACACACCTCAGATTGCGACTCCCCACCCATGACAGCGTCACATGGGGTACGGATCAGACGGGGAGGGGTAGGGGAAGAAACCGGCGGCGCAGAACCAGACGCATGGGATCCAGACTGCCGCGTAATAGTCTGCTGTGCACATGTTATGCAAAGAAATACATCATCCCAGTAAGGGATACCCCACACCCCAAACACTGCCGGGGTTGCCCCAAGGGGAGCCCAAGCCCGGTATCCTGGGAGGCCTCCATATGGTGATTTTATCGGTAGTCGCAATGCCCAAGGGAATTATGCAATATAAGCGACCCGGGATGCCCCTTCAGTGTCCCGCATGGGAGGATTTATAGGGAGTTCTTAAACTAAACCAGGTACCCTAGGACCAGGAGGACCCTTTAAGATCCAACAAGGGTCCGCCTGGAATAGAAAAGGGGAACTGTCACACAGATATCACACAATGCTGGGCACATAACAGAAAGGCACACATACATATAAATAGAGGAATATATATATATATATATATATATATATATATATATATATATATATATATATATCTCTCTCAATCTCGCGCTGACAAGCAGCTTCACAGGCAATGAAAGACTAGAGCCCACTGGGCGCTTACGATAATGGCGTCCTACACGAGGCGGAGGGACTTGGCAGCGAGGATGAAGAAGGGCGGGCCGGCGCGGATCGCGCGCTGCGCCCGACCCCGCCCCTCTTTCCTGACAACAGGCGGCTCCCGGCCAGTGACCGGGCTCCGCAGCGGCACCAGCAGCACGGGGGGGAGGGAGGGGGAAGGCCGCAGGATCGCGCACAGCCCCCCGAAACCGCACCGGAGGGGAAGAAGCTCCCCCAAAGACTGACAGTAACGGCTGGCGGCGCCACAAACCGCCGGCCCAGCCATGGAAAGCATCAATCACGCGCACAACACAAACACAACAAGTTGCACACAAGCATGCACTCTAAAGGAGAGCTAAACTAAAAGGGGGATAAGCGCCGCCCCCCATAGCAGTAGGGAACAATGGGTGACCGGGGAAGGGGGAATTAACACCCAAAAGGTGTAAGGGCAAGGACAGGGCATCCCAACCAGGATCACCAACCCGGAATACCGCCTACCCCTTAGTATAGGGTCTCACGGTGGAGCATAGCTCCTAAAGCACCTTAAGGTGCCGTCTACCTTTGCCAGGACCCGCAGCCTAGGCTGGGAGGCTCTTTACTAAAAAGGGATAACAGTAGGTCCAGGCAGAAATAGACCAAAAGAGGGAGGCCGGGAGTTACCCCGGCTACCTGCAAGGAGGAGGCATCCATCTTCTGACTTGCTCGCCGTCTGCAGAGATGAAAGACTGGGGAATGAGTGGGAGGTACCATGTATTTATGGACCGGGAGGGGCTCCCTATTTTTCATGACATCTCTGCAAGATCGCCCTCTACAGGTCGGAATAACCCAAGTGTAAGGACTATCTAAAGCGGGGTGTGTGACATACTTAGAATAAAGGGCACCACCCTAATTTGGCATATTAGATGAAAAAATAAAATAACCTGGACAACACTTAGATTTCTTTCCCCTGTCAGAGGCCATGTCCTGATAAAGCGGACCAACACCCGTGCAGGTGTTGGTTCCTGCCACAATATGGCAGGCTGGGGGGGCATCCAGAATGCTGCCAGACGCTTATACTAGAAATGCTGATGGCCAGGGGAGGCCATGTGACCACATTTGGAGCGTGGTTGTGAAGGAATGTAAAGGAAAGGAGGGGCAAATTTAGAAGACCCACTACAGTCCCTAAGAGGAAAGCAGAGATTGTTGCAATAGACTCTGAAAAGTAGTTACGTGCCCATTTAGCTTTATTAACTGCGCATAGGAGAGAGAAGGGACGAACCTGTAACGTGGAGTGCTGATGAGCTATATAAATTGGGCCACCAGCAGGGTTTCACACAGTGTGTATGGACCACAAATCAGAATAGTAAAAATCCTGGGTTTAGGTCCACTTTATATCATTGCCTTAGCCATGATCCTCTCCGGGAATACAGTGGCACGATTAGCCTTCTGGTGCTCATGAGAGTAGTGATGTTCCAGCCACAAAAAAAGCCCCGTCCACTTGAGTACTGGTGGCCAATCGTGATGCTGTATTGTCAGCAAGGATCGAGGCTCAAGTAACAATATCGGGCTACTGGGGTTATGTGTGTGAGAGGGGGGCTCCAGCATTCTGAATGCCCCCCCGGCCTGTCATATTCCGGCAGGACCAACACCCGCATCCACACGAGTGATGGTCCGCTTTAACAGGACAGGGGAAAGAAATCCTAGTGTTGTCCAGGTTGATATTTAATTTTTTTACCTAATATGCCAAATTGGGGTGGTGCCTGGGTGTTGATCCGCTTTAAGTGCAGCTGCAGCAGCTTCTGTCAAACTAACAACTAGATTTAACAGACACTGCACAATGCCCATTTATGTTTTTACTATAAGGGCAGTGGGGAGCAAGCATGAAGGCCTTAGATGGCAACAGCAGCGCTGGTTTGGGGTCAAATTAAAGAGTAAAGCACTTTTTCACTGTAATGTGGTGCTAAACCTTTTCTAATATATATCTATACACAGTACTGGTCATTAGGAGGAAGTGGCAAACCCTGAACCATTGACTCTCTTGCAGTATGTAGGCCAGACTGGGCCCTGGATACCAGAGGTCCATTCTCACTGCCAGTGTACAAAGTGTGCTACCAGTCAGCTGAATGGAGTCAGCATCTGTTATGTGACACTGGTTCTGTCGAAAAGAGGGGAATGCACTGTGTTTTTAGGATGGTTTCACAACCAGCGCTGATACAGAGCATTTGCGGCCGAGCACCCCGCAGCTGCCTGTGAAAAGCTGGCCATAGTATTCTATGGGCGCTTTCACATGTTCTTCGGGTGTTTACGGAGCATTCGGAACTGGTTGGAAAAGCCCTGCCAGCAGTGTTCTTAGGGCGCAGCGCTAGACATCACCCTACATGTGAGAGCGCAAATGCTGAACGCCCTCCACACGCCTAACACAGCTATTGCGGGGCGCTTGCCCGAAAGTTCCAGGGAAGTTACAGCCAGCCTGGCAGCGCTTATGTGGGATCAGGGGGGTAAGGGTCAGTGGAGAGGATATTTATTCCTAATTACAATAAATATAAATAACTTGCCACTTCATTTACACCAGGCAAGGAGTTGTGTATGCGGGGGCTCAAGTGTCTAGCCACGCCATCATTGGGGGCGTGGCTGGCGACGCTTCAGGGAGCATAAAGGATGAGGCCATCAGCGAGGCCAGTACCTCTGAGAAGCCACAGGTGGTGGAACGCATGAGGTTATTTGTTTTGCACCAGCCCTCAGATATACAGATTTCCATAGGGGAAGTATCTCATATACTCTTTGCTCATTTATTTGACCTAAGTTGTATTATTTTTCATGTTGCTTCCCAAGTATATTGCAGTTTAGTAGTATTATTTATAAAATGTGAGAAATATTAGGTATAGGTGAATAGTTTTTACTCATAGTTTTGTAGGATCACAAAGTGAATTTATATTTAGCTTGATTACTGGTATTGCACTGCCATTTCAGCATTTGCACTTTATAACAGGAGAGCTCAGCTGCTCTCATCAATTTGTTTCAATGTAGCTTATTGCACATGGTTGGAGATATATATATTTTTTTTTTCTTCACATTTATATTTATTGCATCTTTTCTGTATTGGATAGGATTAGTGTCTAGGATGTGTGTAATATTATGAATTTAGTTTTGTTTTTGATGTGAGATTCCCAGTATGGAAGTGATAAAGCCTCTGATTTATTTTTATCAGAGCAATAGGGCTACCTATTGGTGCAATTGTTTTTAATATTATCTACCGTATTTTTCGCCCTATAAGACGCACTTATTTTTCCCCAAAAGTGGGGGAAAAATGTCCGTGCGCCTTATCGGGCGAATGTAAAAAAAAAAAAAAAAAAAAAACCTCACCCGTTCCCGGCGCTCCCGCGTTGCCTGCCACACTGCGAGAGGCCAGAGGAGCGGCGGGGGCTCTGTCCCGGCCTCGCCGCTGCGATCGCTGTCTTTTCAGGCAGCGATGACAGCTGCGGGGCCAGAGACAGAGCCCCTGCCGCTCCTCCATCTGCTGCCTCTTCCGGGCTCAGAACATGCGAGCACGAAGGTCCGGGCAGTGGGTGGGGGTGGCCTGCACTGGTGCAGGCCACGCCCACCCGCTGCCCGGACCTTCGTGCTCGCATGTGCACAGGAAGCAGATGGAGGAGCAGCAGGGGCTCTGTCTCTGGCCCCGCTGCTGTCATCGCTGCCTGAAAAGACAGCGATCGCAGCGGCGGGGCCGGGACAGAGCCAGCTCGTGAATGGGGTGGGCGTGGCCTGCGCCGACGCTGCGGCACAGGCCACGCCCACCCCATTCATGGAGCCAGCCGCTCAGGGCAGCGGTGTCAGCGGATAGGCGAGTTTAACTCTTTTTTTTTTTTTTACATGGCGCCTGCCTATACTAATGGGGGGAGAGGGGCCACACAGCCTATACTAATGGGGGGAGAGGGGCCACACAGCCTATACTAATGGGGGGAGGGGGATGCCACACAACCTATGGGAATGGGGAGAGGGGGATGCCACACAGCCTATGGGAATGGGTGGAGAGGGATGCCACACAGCCTATGGGAATGGGGGGAGGGGGATGCCACACAGCCTATGGGAATGGGGAGAGAGGGATGCCACACAGCCTATACTAATGGGGGGAGGGGGATGCCACACAGCCTATGGGAATGAGGAGAGGGGGATGCCACACAGCCTATGGGAATGGGGAGAGAGGGATGCCACACAGCCTATACTAATGGGGGGAGGGGGATGCCACACAGCCTATGCTAATGGGGGGAGGGGGATGCCACACAGCCTATGCTAATGGGGGAGGGGGATGCCACACTGCCTATGGGAATGGGGAGCGAGGGATGCCACACAGCCTATACTAATGGGGGGAGGGGGATGCCACACAGCCTATGCTAATGGGGGGAGGGGGATTCCACACAGCCTATGCTAATGGGGGGAGGGGGATGCCACACAGCCTATGCTAATGGGGGGAGGGGGATGCCACACAGCCTATGCTAATGGGGGGAGGGGGATGCCACACAGCCTATGCTAATGGGGGGAGGGGGATGCCACACTGCCTATGGGAATGGGGAGCGAGGGATGCCACACAGCCAATGGGTATATGGGGAATGGGATAGGGGAATGCCACACTGTCTGTAATGGTGCGTTTTTGGTTTAAAATATTTTTTTTCTTATTTTCTTCCCCCAAATCCTAGGTGCCTCTTATGGGCAGGTGCGTCTTATAGGGCAAAAAATACGGTATATTTGTTTTTTATGTAGTAGAGTCACTAAAATAAAGATTTATATTTTTACTATATATTTTGTGCTGTGCCCATTTGTGAAAGGTTTTCTTGTGCCTATGCGGTAGTTTATAGCTATTGGTGTGGCACAGACCTAGGAGCATGCACATGATTTGGATTTAGGCTGTGCCTGCTGCTCTCTCTTTTTTGAAATTTATGTGCGATTGGGGGGATACGGGTCAGTGGAGAGGATATTTCTAATTACAATGAATACAATAACTAAAAAAAAGTAGGGCTTAAAACTCTGGATATTTCACATAAGCTTAAATGTACCAGCATGCTCATGGAACCGACAGCCATTGGCTTCTCCTTCAGTTCAGGATTGTCTCTCATTTCCACAGCTGCATAAAATGCATCCATATCCACATGTACAATAACCCGACTCAAATCGCGCCTTCGCTCCAACTCCAGAGCCAAACGGTCCACCTGCCCAAGAGAAGAAATAGTCATTGTTAGTAGCCAACATCCACAACAGACCAGCTACAGAAGCACGCGAATAATAAAATAGTATCTGACAGTACAGAGGATCAGGAGTCACTGCTGCAATGTAAGGAAGGGTTAGAAAACACTTTAAAGTGGACCAAAACCCTCTGACTTGGGATCGCAGTGGCCCCAGTGAAGGCAAGTTTTGTGGGAGACCTGAAGGGGTTCACACAGCTGGGCATCTCGATTCGGGAGTGTCCCTCTTTAATCGGTAGCGGGGGAACAAAGGGATGGATTATATGCATTCCACTTGGTGAAGCCATACTCCCCCAGGCCAAATACTCACCTCGTCTAGGTTCTCTATTGACAGCCGCCGGGGTGCTGTGACGATTTCCAGATGACCGCACATACAGCGCTGTGCCAGCCCGCCTGGCAAATTCGGGGTTTTAGTCCACTTTCCTAGGGCATTCCAATTTGGGATGCCTCGCTGTGTAAAGCCCCCTCCTAAACACATACCATTCTGCCATTCCCAGTGCTGCATGCATGGGCTCTTGTCCAATCAGTGCTGAATGCACAACATAAAGTGGCATTTGTAAGAAATGCCCAGCATAGAGAAGCAGAAGCCTAACATCCACGGGACATCCACAACCTGGAATGCGGCCCACAAACACTGCATGGAGAGTGACTGCGGGCGTACACAGGGGGATTCACAAGGCAGGGCACTTTCTTGGCTGTCCCTAGATTCTTTTAGACTCCAGGACCAGCACTCTAGGCGATTGGTCCTCTTTAAGAGGGAAACCTTATCTTTGAGCGTTGTTCCTCTGTAAGGGTTTGACACTTCTGATCAGTATCTGATGTTTCTAGTTATAATAAGAGAACGCATTCCAAAAGCGTCTCATGATTTCCACGACTTGGAAAACTCTTGATACCAGCATGACCTGAACCTATGACTGGCTTAGAACAAATTTCTCTGATGAACAATAGACCATCTATCTGGAAGCTTGTAGTCGGGCATTGTTCAACCTTGACCTTCAGGATTATGCGCAAGCCAGGCGAAAAAAAAAAAAAAAAAAAACAAACATGAGCAGAGAAGCTCAACACCAGCTCAGTTGCATGACTAATCTGCGGCCAACATTTGCCTTCAATCTTTTATAGAGGAGGAACACTAAGTGCTGTCGTTAAAACTATCAAACTTCCTAACCCTATTATCATTTCATTCAATCGCATTATAGTTTGTTTCTGTTGTCATGCTCTAGTTACTAATTCATCTATTGTATGAAACAGATAAGCTCCTATTAATGGGGAAGAAACATGACCTGCTCAGTAAATCTCAGGCCATAGATTGATAGAGGTCCAACTTTAGCCAACAATTTTTTTTTTTTGGTAGTAGCATTAGAGAGAACAAAAAGTCTAAACAAACTTTTGGCCTACTTACAACGTTCCCTAGATTTGGCAAGTCCCACAGAGAATATCGCCAAGGAAAGGGCCAGTCTGTGCAGCTTTCTCATATTGTTTGGGGATCCCACGGCGAGCATTCTGCAGCAGCATCCCTGCCCTCTCTGATCTGAACCAGCTGATGAGCTGCCTGGAGAGTAGTGCAGAACATCCTACTGAATGTCACATTTGACAGCCATGGGATCCTGGAACTAGACCATTATGTAGCATGGACCAACCCTTTCTTCTACAATTTACACTGTTAGGCTGTCTCCGCTCTGCCCAGGAACTCATTTGTCTTCAACCCCGAACACTTCATTCCACTCTCGACTTTGCTCCACTCCTCTGGAACGATCGCCCACATAAGGGTTTCCCAATCTCCAGCCTTCCAGGTTTTTACAAAAGTGCCCTCAAAACAGATAGGTCCATCATCTATCTAAAACTGGACCAGCAGCCTGTCACAGCTGAAAGAAACTCATCAAAACTGCCTTGTTCCATCTACATGCATGAAACTTAATCATTGACAGCACTTGCATTTGCTCCAGCATGCACTCAAAGCTGAAATACAGCCTCAAAGATTTTCTCCTGGTCGAGGCACCATTTTCAAACCCCCCGGAGGCTTCCTTGTCCAGATTCCTAGACATGATGCTGCCTGGTTTTAAAGTGGACCAAAACCCAGCTGGATCAGCCCCATCAGATCCATTCCTTCCCCACAGGGCATCCAAAATAGGGATGCCCCACTGTGTGAAACCCCCCAGGACACCCGTGGCACTTACCTGAATCCCGGTCCAACGGCGCTTGCGCGGGGCGCGGCCGCATCTTGCGCTTCTCTCTAACAGGGAGTGTTCACAAAAGGCCGGCGGGCGCGCTTCCTGTTGGAGGGAAGCACGAGATGCGGCTGCCAGCGAGCTCGGAGCCGCTGAGCTTAGAAGTAGCTTAGACGGCCATAGCTCCGAGGGCGCTGATTGGAGGAGCGGCCGTGCATGTGCCGTAGGACTGCGGTGAGGTGAGGTGAGTTGGCTGTGGCGATCGGGGGTTCACACAGTGGAGCACCCCCAATTGGGGTGCCCCGGAAGAGTGTACCAAAACTCAGGATAGTCAAAATCCTGGGTTTTGGTCCACTTTAACAGACATAACCCACAATGCAAAGTGGCAGGAAATCCAGCAGCACTTCCTCTTTGCAGGCCACTGGCAGATACATAGGATGCCATAAAAGGGTGGGGGGATTGACCATGGCAGGATTTACAAAAATGAAAATTAATTATTATGTGCAGCAACCTGAATTGCCCTGAGAATGGATGCAGATGAGCACCGCTTCCTGTAAGGATCTTGGTCAAGTTTAAAGTGGACCTGGCATGGTCGCACTGTAACCGAGTGGCTGGCATGGCCGCACACAGCTGAGGGGGTACCGTGCACCTTTTTCTCAAGTGAGGCCAGGATTTCGCTCAGCTTCTCCAACCGAACATTAATACTGAGGAAAGCTGCATCTGCACCTTGGGCTCATTGGAAAGATAAGAGAAGCGGACGACTGCCGAGGTTTCAAGCAGTGGGGCATCCCAAATAAGGGGGTGCAACAAAACCCGGGATAGTGAGAATCCCGGGTTTTGGTGCACTTTACTTCACTGTCCTAAAACCCAGAGCACTAGTATACTACTTATTACACAACTCCTTCTGTCAAGTTAATTATCCTTTAGATTGTAAGCGTGCTAGGGCAAGGTCCTCTTGTGTATGTCTCTGGTTATCAATGTATGTTTGTTGTATTGTGACTCAGAATACCCTGAGTATTAAAAGAATATAAAACTTGTCTTACCCTGTCTCTACTCTCTACCTAGTACAATGCCATAGAAGATGATGGCGCTTTATTAATTAACAATATTAATAGTAATACATCTGCAAGCCTCCCAGGAAATATTCTACGTGGGCAAAAAGTTAGATTCCGATTAGATCTACTATCAGTAGAGGGAGCACAATGGTGTAACCATTACATGTGCATGCAGTATCACTTTAAAGTGGACCAAAACCCACCCTGCCGTTTATGAGACTCCAGGGCAGCAATACTCGCTCCTCCTGGGGCACACCCCTGTATGAAACCCACCAGGTCACCCAAAAACTCTTTTGTTCCCCGTCCAACGGCACGTGACCGAGCAGCTGCTGCATCCGCTATCCCTTTAACAGGGCAAGTACCCGCGCCAGGCATTTGTGAATGGCCGGCACGGGCATGTTCCCTGTTAAAGGGTAGCAGGGGATGCGGCCACCAGCGTGCTCGGATTCGCTCGCATTAGACAAACTCCTGGACAAGGTGGCTTGAGCGGATCTGAGTGCACTGATTGGACGAGAGGGCTGCGCATGCGCGGCAGGACCGACCTGGGGGGTTTCACAGAGTGGGGCACCCGGAGGGGCAAAGATCAGAATCCAGAATAGTCAAAATCCTGGGTTTCGGTGCACTTTAAGGGGACCTCTTGGGAAAGTCCTAGGGTCTTAAAGGCCTTTGGTGCCAGCTGGTCCTTTGTTCCCAGATAATCCCTATTTACAATGCCCCACTGTGTGACATCCTCCAGTGATCCCACTGCACATCCATTGGGCACGGCAAGCATCCCTATGGATGATGCCCGCACCTATGGCAGGCCTAACTGGTTGGCTGTGTAGGCACACACAGCCAGAAGGAAGCTGGATGCTCTCCGTGCCCTGTGCCGTTTATAGTCATGTACATTTATGTGCAGATCCGGAGCATCCCAAACAATACGAAGTGCAAAAAGCCCACTTTAAAAGGGACCCTATTCATTTTTTTTTCCCCAGCTAAATGCCTACCTGTCCTCTCGGTGCCTCTATCCATCTAGTTCTCCCTCCAAAATATTACCTGTTTTAGCGCTGCACAGCACACTACCAGAAGCAGCAACTTGGAAACCTCCTGGTGCTGGCCTTCTGTTGTATGTTCTACGGCCTCCAATCCAAGAGGGATACTGCTACTTTAAGACTAGAAGCAGACAGTGGGTACTAAAGCCACCCAAGGAGTGTGCTAGCCATCTGGGAGCAGACAGCACCAAAATGGCAAACTGTGGGAGGCAAGTATTTATGTAGAGGCCTATAACTAGCAAAAAAACTTTTTCTTATAACCAGTCCACCCATATTTACCGGATAATGCCCCTTTCCCAGGTGAAAACTTAAAGGGGACCAACAGTCAAAAATGACTTTAACCAGACGACAGATGACTGTTGTCAGTTATGTCAGATGAATCCAGGCAGCAGCATGGCTGAGATGCTGGGAGAGGAAGCTCCAAAATGGCTGCTACCTTTCTTTTGCAACTGTGCCAAGCTGTTGGTCCACTTTAAGATAAATATACATCTATCCATCTATCTATCTATCTATCTATCCACACATACATACTCACACATATACACACACAAGGCCGCAAAGTTTCCTTGCCTACTACAAAATCATATTTTGCAGCGCTCCACACAGTTGCAGAGTTGGCCCAATTCCACACATCCTGATAAAATGCTGTAATCTAGGAAAATATAAAACACAAATAAAAGGGAAATATGAAATTATAATCTGCAGCCTAAATTGCTACCTGAATCTGAGCTTTGTTGATATGAGTACTTGTCAATAGAGCCTTTTGTTGAAGCATTTTCTCAATGCGTTGATTGACTTGTTGGTCTTTCTTTAGCTCGTTGTCATAAAATCTTGATCCCTGAAAAGGAAAAATTGGATTTTAGTATTCTCCATAAAACAAAAAAAGATTTTAGTCACTTACTGTCAAATGCTTTTCCTGTAACAAGGAGGAGCCACCGGCAACAAATCATATAAACAATTCTAATATTTCAGTCAAGCTGTACCACTAAAGATGTAACCAACAATGTCTTATAATGCGACATTTATAATATGAAGCTAGACCAAAGCTATTTAAATACCAATTGCTGAAAAACATTTAGCATAATTAATAACATTAAGCCTTGTTTCATGAATACCAAAAAGGTTGGAACTATTCCCTCTTCAGTGTGACTCATACGAACACTTTATTGGTCGCCAAGTAGGTACAGAATACATACAAGGAATATTTTCTGGAAGGGGGGTTCTCCATAGAGGTTAAACATTTGCTAGACACACATACTATATACATCAAGGGGTTCAAACATTTGCTAGATATACATATTATACAAGGGGCTTTAGTTACATACGTCAATTCGTTTGCTAACTGGTGATGCGCTGGGGACCGAAAGTTCTTGCAGGATTCTTAAAGTTGGTTATTTAGTGCTTTAACAGCTAGTGGGTAGAAACTGTTTTTGTACCGGGTGGTCCTGGACAAGATAGCCCGGTACCTCCGTCCAGAGGGTAGGAGATTGAAGAAGGGGTGACCTGGGTGTGTGGGGTCTCCAACTATTCTTTTTGACCTTGAGCGGATCCTTTCCTTGAATTGTTCATCTAGGTCAGGTAGGGGACATCCTATGATCCGCTCAGCAGTCCTGGTGATCCTCTTCAGCCTGATCTTGTCCTTGGCAGTGGTCCCACAATACCAGGCTGTGAAGGAGGAGGTCAGGAGTGAGCCTACTGCACCGATGTAGAAGGTCTTCAGGATCCTTTTAGACATTCCATATTTCGCAAGTTGTCATCTTTAAAGTGCTACAGCAGGTAAAGGCAATTGTTACACCGATGCGTCAGGCTACATTTGGCACTGTCCTAAACTATTTTCTGTTTTTAAATTGAAATGGCAGAGATATCAAGGTTTACAGGTTTCTGCTTCAGTTTAAAAACTCTACAACAGTTTAGGGCAGTGCAAAATGTAGCCTGACGCAATGGTATAACAATGACCTTTGCCTGCAGTATCACTTTAATACCAATTATATCACACACTGTAAACTCACTTTTGTAGCATCCATAATGATTTTATTGATCTTCTCTTTATCCAGCCCTTCCATTCCAGCCTTGTTGTCATTAAGGCCCATCCTGTATTGAAAAGCATCATTGCTGGGCAAATTCGTCTTCTCACCTCCTTGATCCATTTCTTTGATTTGTAATTTGCAAGTCATAATCTAAAAAAAGAACAAATAATTCATTATCAAAACTTGATTAGTGTGAAACCCACGAAAATTATTCAGCCTTTCATATATTTCTCCCTAGAGTGAAAGCAAGTTATAAGCAACATAATAGAGAATTTACACAGTTATATAAACAGGAGTAGTGTAAATTGTTGTAAAATGCTGTTAGTAACACGGTACAGAGATTACTGTATTTTGTCCCTGGTCCAACGGCCCCAGAGACACATCCCCTGCAACTAGACTGATTACAGCCCAGTTTAGATGCCCCATCCAGCAGATTTTGCCCTTGGAAAAAAAAAAATAAAAAATAGAGATCTTTCTTTAATCAGCAGCCCCCAAAGCCAAGCCAGTCAGCTTACACTCATAGGGAAGGATGTGGCTAGGGTTTGACAAAGGTTTAAGCCTCTCTGGAATAGGCTGCTTATATTAAACCCTAGCTTCCAAAACTACCTAATCAGATGGCCTTCACGGACATCCAAGAGGCCATCACTGCTTCACCAGAGATACCTCACACTGAAAGCAGGCCTTAGTCTCCTGGTATATGGAAGATTCCTAGCGGATGGGCAAGTAGGAGATCATGACCTCTGCTAAACCTCTGCCGGGGCAGCTGGTGTGCAGGGTTCACACCCATTCTGCCACACTGCTGATTATGGAGGGGATATTCTGCCACACTGCCTATAATGGGGGGATTGGGAGGGGTATTCTGCCCCACTATCTATAGTGAGGGAGATTTAGGGATATTCTGCCACATGGCCTATAATGGGGTGATTTTGGGATATTCTGCACACTGCCTGTTATGAGGTAATTAGAAGGGGAGTATTTTAGCACACCACTTGGTTTAGAATTTTTTCTTTTTTTTTTTTATAGTCAGGTATGTCTTACAGTGCAAAAAATAGGTTATATGAGGAAAAATGTCTGACTCTCCTAGACTGAAAGACAAGACTAGAGCATATGAAGTATTTCCTCACACTGAGAAGGGCCGTGAGAAGGAGGGATTAAGCTTTGCATAATCACAGTCAACAGCTCTCGTGGTGACAGGAGGATATTACCCTATTGTAAGTGACAGGGGGATATTACCCTATTGTAAGGACTCAACTATGTGGCTGAGTGAAGAGAACAGAAACTTCCAACATATATCCATACCTAAGATTTTAGAACATACAGTAAAGTCTTTTCCTAGGAGACTTACAGGAGGCACCAGTTTCTTTTTATCTTATTCATAATGGAAGGCTACATGTAACAAGTGGCTCAACAGGGCCAGAGAACAAAGTCTAATAGGTCACAACTTTGAAAATTACAAAATAGAAAAAGCCTAAGCGAAACGTGAAACACTAGACTAGACTCAGGACTAGAGGCTGAATCTGCTGCAACCTGCTCCCCCAAACCATGGGAATTTGCGAAAGGCAATCCAGAAGGCCCAATAGCTCTGAACACCTGCTTAAAAGCAAGAGGCCATACCTTCTAGTTAAACACAGCTTAACTAATTGTATCACATGCATTATAAGTGAACACCCCACATAAACAAGAGGGGGTGGGTGGGAAACAAATTGTTCATTTGCACGTCTCTGGCAGCTCAGAAGCCTCAAGTGTGATCTGACGAAAAACCACTGAACATTAGTCCAACTGCACAATACTCTTTCCTCCCTAAAGCTTTTCCCACTGACATAGTAGCTACCAGGATGGCTACTTTCCACTACATGGCCAAAAGAGGAGCCATGTCCAAGGACTTGAAGGGATAGCATTTGTGAGCACCATCTCTAAATTCTAGAAGCCCCTGAGAACTTCATAATAAGGGATAAAATCTCCAGCAAGAAGGTGTTAATCTCCAGGCTAGAAACTAGGGACATATGGCGCAGGGCAGTTAAGGGTGAGATCTACCAGTCTTAGATCCTTAAAGGAAAAACTTAAGCTTCCTGGTGGTGGTGCACAGCCCTATTGCTTTCCAATGCTCAGGGTAAATTGGGCACAGAAATACTACCAGCTTGCAGAAGGATTATAGGGCAAGAGCTGCTGGAGAAGGTCCTTCCCAGAAACCACCCTACTATGTACAAGGTTACTGGGTGTTCTAGGAGCAAAACATTAAGTCTGGCTAACAGACGGCTACCCCTGTGGGGTAAAATACAGCCTTTTACCACCATGCACAGGAAACTCGTTACAAAAAGAGGCCCTGCAGTGTGTTAGACCTGAGTTAGGTGCGGTGGTTTTAATAAGAATAAACCCTTGTCTTGGGAAGATTAGATTGGGACCACATTAGGGCACCAGGATCCTTTGGTTGCTCAAGCTCCCATATTAATCTGGCTCACCAGGCCAGAAAGGCCAGTCATCAACCTCCAGCAAGGGCAATAATTTGACGCAAACAATGATTGTCATGACCCAGAGTATGATCAAGGTTTGAAGAACAAGGTGAGACTGGTTAGGCTGGGGACCCGCTAAGTGGTCTGGCATGAAGAACAGTGCATTTACTTGCTCAGACCCCTTGGCCCTGGATATTACTCTGGAGCAGATGGGGTCATGTTTGACTGTATTAGTAGCCAAAGGGATAAGAAGTGAAAGTCCCTGCACTTAAGAGGATTTGTTAACCCCGACCATCATTAACCCAAAAACTATGTGCGCTAGGGGGCATATATATGGACATGCACCATATAGGAACAGAGAAAACTATATTATACTGTGCAGCTGTAAATGTGATCCAGTTAGAATACATTACTTCTATCAATGCTAACAGTGAAGGGCCAGTAAGATCCCTTTCTGAAAGTGCTGTGTGTGTAACTAGTCCCGTCAAGCCTTTTTATTATAGGCTGGCAAGGCGGCTGAGAACACTGTGCAAGCATTTCTCATATTGACTGTCTCCACGGGGTATTCTTGTGTCTATCACAAGGACAAATCTGCCTGATTGCTCTTTGAAAGAGGAAAATGGTTTGTTTGAAATCCAGGCAAACACCGCAGGGAAACCAGCCCTAGCAGGAGCGTTGCATGTCAGAAACAATTCAGAGTCACTCATCCTCTAGACATTACGAGCATTTCAAAAGCGTACCACAGTCTCTGCGCAGCAGTCACATCCTTGCATGATAAAAAAAATCCTGCCACATTATTTGTTGGGCTTGAATACTGTGTATTTATGTACTTTCAAACAGCGCCGAGCAGACATATGTCACGCAAGCTGTTACGCAGATGCCAGCGTGTGATCACAAACAAAATAATAGATGTAACTTACGTACGAGAGTAACAGCACAAAATGTAGGCACTGTAATTTATTTACTTTGCTACTGTAAATGTGGATGGCGTGTAGCAACAAAGGGTAGGCTCTGCTGCAATTATTAACCAGCAAATTAACCGTGAATAAGCCCCCCTCTCATACATTTGGGATGCCCCTTTATGTGAAATGCCCTAGTTCTTCCTATACTCTCCTTGATCAGCCAATCCTACCTACAGGTAATGTGCGGGAGACACCCCCCATTACAGGCAATGTGTGGCAGACCCCCCATTACAAGCAATGTGTGGTAGAACCCCCATAGAATGTATGGCAGACCCCCCATTACAAGCAATGTGTGGTAGAACCCCCATAGAAACAGCTTCTTCTACAAACCATTTCTTCATAAAAACATTTCCCTCCTGAACTTTATTCAATCCTTTCACATATTTAAAGATCTCAATCATGTCCCCTCTCTTCCTTCTTTTCTCTAGACTGTACAAATTCTTCTTTACGTCTCGTCTAAGTTCTTCTACCATTTTTGTTGCCCACCACCGGATGCGTTCTATTTGAATAATGTCTTTTTCCAGGTAAGGTCTTCAAAACTCCACCCAGTATTCTAGCTGTGGCCTCACCAGGGCTCTATACAGCAGCATCACAACCTCCCTCTTCCTACTGGTGATGCCTCGAGTTATGCAGCTGCTCACCCTGCATGCTTTTCCTATTGCCCAGCTACACTGTCCACTAATCTTGCAGCTATCATTAATCAGTATCCCTAAATCTCTTTCCTCCAAAGCCCTGGAAAACACAGTACTGCCAGAGCAGGGATTCCTTCTACCCAAGTGCATGATTTTACATTTAGAGACATTAAACTCCAGTTTGGACCATCTATCCGGTAAAGCTAAATCATTTTCCATGTTGCAGAAACCTCCAGGAGTGTCCACCCTATTACTAACTTTTGTATTATCAGCAAATAGGCAAAGTGTGCGTAAGCAGCGGCGGGCAATCAGACAATTACCCTGTCGTCCTCCTACTTCGGTATTGTCCAGCATGTCTCTGTGTGAGCACAGGACCAGAATGTAAGGTGTCCCCTGCCCATTACATTCCCTCCATAAGATGCACAAACATTTTGCTTTTGGAGGGAAAAAGGTGTTATATGAAGTGAAAAATACTGTATATTTAAATTTGCCCAAAAGGGTCTGTAAACGCCAGTCAAAGACAGACAAACACTCACCACCTCTGCCCCACAGCAGGTCACGGCTGGTCCGCCACTGAAATACATTCTAGTTTCAGAGAACAGAGCTCCTGGCATTCTTGTGTGCCAGCCTGCACAGGCACAGTGACTGACATGAGGGGCACAGTATCTTTCATTGACCGGCAGGGACCGTTCGTCGTGGTATTCTGGGGTCCATGCTTGTCAGTCCAGTTTCAAAGTACCCTTGTTCCAGCAAAGCAAGCAGTGGTTCTGGATTGTGATTATTTACGCTTTCTTCCTTGCATGATAAAGTTTTAATTTTTTGACTGCACGGAGAACTGTGTTCACAGATAATGATTTCTTGACGTATTTCTTATACAATATTTTTTATTGGAAGTATAAAACTCTTGGCATATTTCTAAAATTGACTTTCCAGCTGTTTTCATTTGTACAACTTACATTTAAAGCCTTTTGTTAGCCCTGCCCCTACTTTCTTGACATGAGTTACTCCAAAAAAACATTTCAAATGAAATGGAAAAAAGTTCTCATTTGTGTTCTATGGTAAAGAAAATAAATGCATATAATATTAACAAAGCATTGTAATCTTGTTTTCCTGCACAGTGTCACAACTTTTTTTGGAATTGGCTCAAGACTGGCCATCTTTTTAGATACTCATGAAATCTGGAGCATGTCCAGTTTTGTCAGATCAACCAGCAACAGGGCAAACAGGTGCGACGAGGTACATATTAAGTTTGAATTCCCAATAGGTGGCTGTTATTTCTAAATGACACTATCTACTTTATTTAAAAATATGTTGTACCCCACTTGCAGAATAACCCTTGACATGCTTAGCCACTGCATTCACTTAGTCCACACAACATATATATTTGCCTTGCAGGCCTATGTCCTACATCCTCACTGATATAAATACAAAACTTCCCCACTGAAGCCTGAAAGGTAATCTAGGAATCTAAAGTTCTTAATTTCACTTTTTATTATTTTCTCTCATTTCCCCAATAGCCATTTGTATTACAGGAAATGTTTACAGGAAACATTGGAGCCCCCCCCCCCAAAAAGGAACTAACTAGAGAATCAAATTATCTTTCTACTTAAAGGGCAATTTCAATTTCGATGACATTACCATTAACATGAGCCAAAATTATGTCTAATTTTATCTAATTATTACATTATCTATTTTTTCCCTAATTGTTTGCAACTCTGTTATAAAACAAAACACTTTTCTATAGCACCAATGGGTTTACCTTAGCAACGTACACCAACTGGTGTTTTTGTGTACGTAGCAGAGACTTTCTGACTCTAGCTTGCTAATCATATAAAAGGCCAAAGCAGAGACGACGCTCCACATTACTGAGCTCACAGGTTTCACTCCCACCTGCAGTAATTCAGCCTATTCATATTAGATGATCACGTTTGTGTTCCTGTAGCTAAAAGGTTACTGGCAGTGATCTCACCTGGGGAGGTCATTACTGCTGCTTGATTTAGCCCAAGCAAGCTGCTGATAAGCTCATCTGTTGCAGTGGAAGGATTCTGGGACTTCTAGTCTGTAGTTAAAGGCCAGGAAAGCCATGACCACTTTAACACAGAGCCACAGAAATATAAGAAACTTATAGGAAACTATAGGAAACAGCACGCTGATAAGTAAATCACATTCCAAAACGGAAAACAATAAGACAAAACAGAAAAAGTTCTTTAAAACTCTCCACTACCCCCCAACACAGTTAGATAAAAAAAAAAAAAACGCTCACCTTGTCTGCAGCTGGGGCCTTTCCTCTCACCATTTAAAATAAATAAAAAAGCAGCTTACCTTGTCAAACATTCCTCCAGCGCTGTTAATCTTCTCAGCTCGGAGCCCTAAAAAGGGAAAATCCCTTCCTCACTCCAGGCTCCAGCCACACTCCGCTGATGTGGTTCACCAATCCACTTTCAGGTTCTATAACGGAACCACGCCCCTCTCTGCCATCAAGCCCAGCTAACCCCCATCTCCCTAGAAGCGATTTCTCTCATCGCTGACAGCTGCCCCCCTCCCCACTGCCAAATTACAGCACTGGGCAGGGGAGGTGCATGCAGCAGACTCCCAACCCCTACTGACCATCAGCCACCCACTGCTGCCACCAGAGGAGCCCCCGTCCAATGCTGCCAGAGGAGCCGGGCCAAACCCATGGAACAGAGCTGCTACCACCGGAGAGGCCCCCACTAGCCGCTTCTAGAGGAGTCCCCTCTTGTGCTGGCCGAATGGAGCTGCAGTCGCTGCACGAGCTTGTGGAGAGGAGCCGTCGTCTGCTGGTAAGAACGATCCTGTGGCTGTCATGCACCTGGAGCTGCAGCCACTACCGCCTTTCCTCCTCTCTAGCTGGCTGCACACCTACCTAGACGGTCACCAGCCTACCTACCTACCAGGCCACCGGTCTACATACCCACCCACTTACCTAGTAACCCACCCAGCTGCCTGCCCACTTACCTACCCACCTGCACTTTGGAGGAGCAGATAGACATATTAATTTGAGGGAGGGGGTGTGTGGACTAAATCAAGCCAGGTGGGCGCTGTGGCCCTTCGGCTGGCGGATGTGATTGGCCACCAGCAATCATGGAATGGCTGCCGAACAGATGGAACAGAAGGGTCAGTATGGTGGTGCTCAACTTCAGACTTACGGCAGAGGGAGCTACAGTGGGGCATCCCAAGTCGAGATGCCCCCATGCTGCTAAAATGGTGGGGTCACTGCAATGGGGTCATGGTCAGGAAAGAATAAACTAACCTCACCCTTCCAAGTCATTATTGGACTTTTGATCCACTGCCTAAGGGGACATCTGGATTTGTGCTGGTTGCCCATACAGTACATATATTTTAAAGCTGACCTAAAACTCTCCCTCGCAACTATGAGCCAGGATGGGTCCTGGTTAGGTTAAACTAAACTAACTTACCCCCTCCCACCATCAGAGAGCCCTGCATTAGTTTTGGTCCTTTCTCCGATCGGGGGGGGGGTCCCCTACCGTGTGAAACCCCCCCAGATTGCCAATGCCAACTCACCTCTTCCCGGTCCTACAGTGCATGTGTGTCGTTCATCCAATCAGTGCGCTCGGAGCCACTGACGTCACAAGCCTTTGTCTAAGGCCAGCTAACAGGGAGTCTGCCCGCGCCGGCCATTCGCCCTGCTAGAGGGATAATGGGGATGCGTCTCGCGTATGCGCCGTTGGACCGGGAAACAAGGTAAGTGTATGGGGCAAACCGGGGGGTTTCACACAGTGGGACATCCTGATTTTGGATACCCCAGGGGGAGGGAATCGCATTCTTATAAATTCCCAGGCCAATCGGTGTGGGTTTTGGGTCCACTTTAATAGCAGCACACTCATCCAATAGGAGAATTGCTTCACTGAGTTACTTCCTGCGCCCCCCTCCCAACATAAAAGGGCTTAAACTGGACCTTCACCATGATTTATTGAAAAGCCCAAACCCTTAAAAAAAAAAAAAAAAAGATTCCCCAGCATCTAAAATTAATATATTTTAAGTTTTTAGTCACTTATTATTCCTGCCCCACTGGGCTGCAACTCTGTTCAGGACTTTAGGATATGGGCGTCGCCATCTTGATTCAGAAGCATCACACTTAATGAGGAGAGGAGAGTGGGATAAAGTGCAGGGGGCGGGTTATAGTTGTGCTTTGCACAGACAGAGCAGAGCTGGGGTCAGGAAAAGGTAGGATGATATTTAATGTGAGCAATCTGTATGTACAGGGTGTGGGAAACATATAAGGTAGACTCTTATTCAGAGTGAAGGGCCACTTTAAAGTGGAGCAAAACCCATTTTGAGTGCTCCTCTGATCAGCAGTTTTTTTGTTTTTTTTCAACCAACCACCCAGAAGCTTAGATGCAGAGGACAGAGCAGAGGAAGCAGTCAGTGTTCATCATGCATCAAATACAGCATGTGGAGGACCACAGAGGGCTGGCGCCACAGATGTCAGGTAATACACAGGAAATACATACAAGCTCCTGAAAAGCAGAATCACATTTTCCTGACCATGGAGGCCATTTAGACAATAGCAGGTTATCTGCCAACTAACTAATATCCAAGATTCCATAAATCAGGTTTATTCTGGATGCTGTCAGTACAGGACATCAAATGAACATGTTATCTACACCATTTTCTCTATACACCCAATATTCTTACAGCCCTGTTTTCCTATTATCATCAAATACAGAATTCCCCAGGAGACTGGAGGTTAGTGTTAAACCGGACCAAAAAACTATTCCCCAGCATTGAAAATTAATATATTTCTCCTTTTTGGTCACTTTTTATTCTTTCCCCCACTGGGCTGCAACTCTATTTAGGACTCTAGGATAGGGGCGCCGCCATCTTGCCTCAGAAGCATCACATTTTGAGGAGAGCAGAGGGGGAAAAGTACAGGGGGGGCGGGTTATAGCTGTGCTTTGCTCAGACAGAGCAGAACTGGGGTCAGGAAAAGGGCAGCAATTCCAGAATGCAGGAAAAGGGCAGCAATTCCAGAATGCAGAGTGGCAGAGTCAGAAGACACTTCCTGTCTGCAGGCAGCCTGAGACTCCATGGACCACCATCTTGGATGTTTAAAGGTTCATAAAACGCAATAGATGCAGGTAGGATGATTTTTAATGTGTGTAATCTGTATGTACAGGGCGGGGGAAACATGTAAGATATGCGCTTATTTAGGGTGAAGGTCCAGTTTAAATAAGATTGGAGGGTCCCCGAACTAGGAAGCAGGGGCCTAACTATAGGGCGTACAGGTCAGGAAGGCCATCATTGCTCCTCCTCCACCTTATTTATCAGTTCTGTGCTCACTTGGCATCATTTACAGAAAACTAGCTCCATCAGTCTCATCCGTTTCAGCTTTAAGTTGTCTAGCTGCCAGACCAAAAATTTGGCATAGTTTGAAAAAAAAAAAAAACTCCCTGGAGGTCCCTTGCCCCTTCTGCATAGAGGATACTGAATCATTGTCAGCACTTACATTTGCTCCTGCACCCTGCTAATACACAGCCTCACTGATTTCCTCCTCCATTTTGGAGCTTCCTTTCCCAACATCTCAGCCATGCTGCTGCCTGGATTCAACTGACATAATTCACAATGCACTTCGCTCTGGGCAGTGGCCTATCCCTAGTTTCTTAGGGGGGTTTAGGCTCCCTAACCTCCTTAGTTTCCTCGGGCTCCTTGGGTTTGGCATATTTTTCTTTCTGCTTTCCTTGAAAAGGAAATAACAGCACTTACAAAAGGAGAAAGCCTACAGACACCTCTCCCCAGCCCCACTAAACATACAGGATTGAGGGGAATAATTCACCGAATCCAGTGAATCTCCGCTACCCATAGCCGCTGTCACGTTCCCTTGTTTCTCTAGTCAGGCAGAAAAATAGCACAGTAACCTAGGCCCAACCTGAGCATTTTTGACATTTCTAGATGATGTCACAAGCTCCTGGTGCCATGACGTGCCCTTGACATGGAAGTGAGGGAAAGCTCTCGGCTCTCCTACTAGCCGTAAGCGTCCCTGGGCCCAAACATGGAGTCACCGGACCAGAACCTTATACTTACCTTGACGCCACCAGGAACCAGGTACCCGACCCGCATTCACCGGCGGCGCCCCGCAGCCCACAATCCCTGCCCTGCATTCTAGCAGGGAACAACACACCTGGGAGCCTGGCACCCGGCCTGTACCTACACCTGTGTGGGGGGGCATGCTGGGAAAAACACAGCATCCCCCAATAAAAAACATTAATCTTTTTTGGAAGTGCAACCCTCTTCCTGGTACCTGACCAACAGCCAAGGGGTACAGGGGGTAAAGGGGAAAACTAAAAAGAGGGACCTGGACCCACCATCATCACTCAATCCTAAACATTCATCACGTTTCCTGGGATCAAACACAAAAACACAAAGGGCCGGGGTAGGGGCAGGGCTTTAATAGTCTGTTTCTCTCCCTAAACAGGAAAGTGGTGGCTATCCATCCTGCAGGACGCCTGGGGCAAAAAAAAAGTTCTACAGCCAAAATGACCCCAAATGTAGTTGAAATAATTCTTTATTTTTACCCAGAAGTAAAATGACAACAGCTATAATGATTCAGCATTGCTCAAAAAGAACTTAAAAATTGTAGCAACATTTTAAACAACTATGCGGCAGCAGAGCCAATGGACTCACATTGATAAATACTTACACTTATCCTCTCCAGCAGCTGGTGATTCAGTGTGTGAATGACAGACATGCGGACCCCTTTTCTGGGGTAAATCTCTTAGTTTGGTGTGGGCTGCTTATAGCAAAATCCCAAACTCCAGACAGCCTGCCCTGTGTGGAGAAACAATATCACACAGGAACACTGCAGCCATGCTGCATCAATGGAGCCAGCTAGAGAGGATGGAAGTGTGGAAACAGATAAAATTTAACTGTAGCTGGTTGGAATAATCCTAAGGAAGCTCCCGGCTCATCTGCAGTGCTTTTGTTCTAGTAAAGGCTCTCCCCAACCCCCCATTCATGCTTATGTGCAAGCAGAACACTCCAGTTTAATCCTAAATGGTTGTTTCCATATAATACTAGGAGCGCAGTTATTCCACAATATCTGAATGCCCTCTGAAACAGCATTCACCACTGAGGGAGGCTTTATTTTCTTGACTGGAAGTTCGCTTTAAGTCAGTTTTAACAAAGTCATGTGAAGAAAAACACACAGAGGTTATGCAGAATATCAGCCAGAGAGGACCAGAAGAGGGATTTCAAAAATAGGGCTTTTGCGTCAGGACACACAAACAGAGCAATAAAATACAGGGCAGACCAAGAGCCAAACCTTTGCAGGAGTTCCAAACAAAGCTTTAAGGCTAAGTGGTGGCCTGTACACTTTCATAAACAGACATATCCTCTGTTACCAAGCCAGGAAGATGACTCAGCCCTCGCCTGGCTCTGGTCCTGCACACAGTGTACAGCTTCCAAGAGGGTCAAAAAGTCACAAAAAGCACTTTCCAGTGTAAGCTCAGCATAACAGTATACAAACAAAAAGTAGTAAAATTGCTAAGTCCATCTTACAACACCTAAAGAGGAATAACAGCCTTCCTGGAGACAAATCAGGATGCCCCGCTAGAGAAGAGATCCTGGGAGAGTGAAAAGCCTGGGTGTAGTATTCCTTTAAATGAACAGGTAACTAGAGCCAAAAGATTACTCTGTGGAAACAACAAGGGTGGACAACAAATAATCTGAAGCCATATTATTTGGCTTCACAAGGCTTGTGGCCACTCCTGTGCAATTCACGTCCCCCTAAGTCCCCTTTCACACCTTTTCATTAGAGTTGTATTGAACTATTCAGAAAGAGACTTGTGACCATGGAAACCAACCTATACTCTTGTGTTTTGGAACATGCATGCAGCGCTTGCCCCGCAACGAAGATATGCAGTTAAAGCGGATCAAAAACTTTTTGGTCCCTCCCCCCCGGGCTGGGTATTGGGCAATGCTACCTAAAGGGCAGCATACCACTGAGATATTAATGCTCTGCTCCAAGGTAGGAACATAGGACCACAAGAATACACAAAAGCTTTAGCTCCTCCTCCAGACACCAGTAGTTTAAGTGATCTGAAAAACAAAGACAGACAAAGCACCAACTGGTAAATCAGCAAGATAACATAAAATAACGTAGCCCGAGTCAGGGAAGCCTGTATGCTGCCCTTTCCGATGTTTAGAAAAGAAGTTACCATGTAACTAACTTAAATGTTCTCAAAACATCCTTAGTGCAGCAAACCACTGAGGATAAGCGAGATACTACCTCTACTGGGTGGGAAAGGCCACCTGCAACACTCTACTGCCAAAGGATTGTTCTTGCAAGGTGAGCAGATCCAGGCAGTAATTATTAATAAAAACGGCTTAGCTGAAGACCAGGTTGCCGCTCTACAGATTTGTTTAAAATGTAGAAATAAGTATTGTTGAATGAGCTGTGATTCGCCATGGAGAAGGAGATCCATTGTAAGGAAAACTGATAGTGCTCTACATCCATCGGGCCAGTGTTGACTTGGAAACACGCTGACCCGAGAAGTAAACGAACAGGACATCAGCCCCCTCCAATCCTTTGTTTATCGAAGGTATTGCAGCAAACAGGCCCCAAATACTTATCTACAGAATCCATGGAGGGATCATTATCCCCGGCGGATGGAAAGATAATCTCTTGGATCCGATCAAACACGGAAGAGATCATAGGAAGGTAGCAAGTATCCAACTATAATAAGATACCAGAAAACTTGAAAAAATGGGTGACGGCAGAACAGAGCCTGGATATCACCAATTCTGCAGGCTGAATCTTAATATGAGAGCTCAACAGAGGTTCAAAGGGTAGTGCGGCCAGAGCCCTAAGGACCCAGGCATGATCCCATTGTGGAGCTAACCTCGAATGGACTGGTCTGGAACGCCTTACAGCTAGCAAAAAACACCTGACCAACACGAAAGATGAAAGTCTCTTACCCAAAAGGCCTGCTAATTGGTCCCAGGTTGGCTTCCTGAAGGAAATCCAATACGACTGGAAGACTAGAAGGGGATCTTTGATTACGAACCTTGCAGGTGTTAAAGGTTATCCACATTTTTCAAATAAATATTCCTTGTCACCTCCTTCCAGCTGGAATCTTGATCACCTCCACTGCAAAACCCCCTTTTCGGGAGCTTCACGATCTCGGGGTCAATAGTGTCAGACGCCACTTCTGCAGATCCTGACAAAGCACTGGTCCCTGGGATAAAAGATCTGGTTTCACCGGGAATTCCCAAGGCTCTTGGACCGATAGCATCTTCAGAGTTGAAAACCATGGTCTCTTCGGCCAACATGAGGCTAGCAAAAGAACCGTGGCCGATTGGCAGGATATTTTGTCTAGACCTGAGGGAGGATCCGAACAAAAAGGAAACAGGAAAAGCGTAAGCCAGACTGAAACACCAGTGTTGAGCCAGTCTACTCTAGAGCTTGATCGGAAAAAATCGAGGGAGGAGATCAAATCTGAATGAACACCTTCTGGTTTAGTGACCATTCTGCTTCCAACAGGGGAAAGCGACTCATCTGCCACCTGATTAAGGCAACCTTTCAGGTGGATGGCTGACAGGGATAAAAGGTTCAGTTCTGCCGAGATCAGAATTTCCTTTGCTGCTTGTTGCAGGACGGATGACCTTGTCGCTCCCTGATGATTCAGATAAGCCATAGTAATTGCATGGTCTGTTCTCATTTCTACGTGGATGACCCTTCAGGTAGGGAAAGAAAGCTATCAATACCTCCTTCACAGCTATCAATTCTCTGAGATTTGATGAGGAAAGGCTCAGTCTTCTGGACCATAAGCTTGGAGCAGTCTGGGATCCGCAATGGGCACTCCAAACACATGAAGGGGCATCTGTAATCACTGCCATGTCCTTTGGGTCTGACCAGTTCCGGGGAGGGGTGGACATGAATTCTATTGAGAAATCCTCATTCCCTTGGAAATAAAGGCGTAATCCAGTACAAACTCCCACCAAATGTGGAACTGTTTTAACCAGGCACCTACTAAGGACCCATTGGTTCTTAGAGACTGCTTGTTGGGTACTAAACAGAGTGGATCCTCTAAACTTGCCTCTCCTGGAGGTAAGGAGGTGAAATCTCTACGCTTAGTAGGAAAAAGACACTTAAGATTGGCAGAGTGCTTCCTCTTGAAGCCGGAAGCATGTACAGTACCTGGATCTTTCAGCGGCGCCTAGCGCCGACACCATGAAGCACTGCCGGGTGGAATCGCCCCCTGCAGCAAGCTGAAAAAGCAGAAGAGGCTTGCACACACCGCAGTCTGGCCCCTCCCCGTCGTGCTACAAAGACCTGAACCAGCAGGCGAAAAACACAATGCAGCCCGACTGCCCGCAGTCGTACGGAGCCTCACAAGCCTCACAATTGGAGGAGGGACAGGGTGGTGGGAAGGGAAGGGGACCCGTAAAACCCCCCTGACGATTTCCACAATGCCTCAGACTGTTAGCATACTTGGTCTGAGGCTAGTCGCTGCCCCCCCCCCCCTTGATGGTTAGGAGTCAGGGATAGGGGAAATTAGCCTACCCCCTGGGAGACCCCTGGGTCCCTGGCAGGCTACCTCTGAGTAATGGGTCAACCCCATCAGACTCACAACAAACCCATCTACTTACCTAAACCCATGGTTCAGGAGCTGGTGGTCTGGCTCCTGACCCAGGCAGGAACACATAAAGGACTGGGGTCTGGAGGAGGAGTTAAAGCTTTTGTGTATTCTGGTGGTCATGTGTTCCTACCTTGGGGCGGAGCCTTAATATCTCAGTGGTATGTTGCCCTAAGTATGTTTTGAGAAAATAGATATCACCACATCATAAAAATGAATCGAGAATGTGTTGCTGGATGTATACTGAGCAAGGTGCAGAAATAGAAGACAGAAGGAGAGACAGACATCTCCAACATGAATTACACATGCTAGAGTGCAAATTGAAGGCATAGCTAAAAAAAAAAAAAAAACGTTAGTTACCTGGTAACTTTTTTTCTAAACATCCGTAAGGGCAGCATACGCCTGAGACCTCCGGGCTTCTCCCCTCAACTGGAACACATGACCACCGGCATAAAGTCTTGGCTCCTCCCTCCCTTCACCAGTTGTTGTAGAGATCTGAAAGAAAAGAGGAGACAAGACCTACGACTCCACACCATAACACAACCAACAATACCCCTCAAATATATACACTAGGGAGGGATCGGCGTATGCTGCCCTTACGGAGGTTTAGAAAAAAAGTTACCAGGTAACTAACTTGGTTTTTCTCAAAACATCCTTCGGGCAGCATACGCCTGAGAGATAGGCGAGAACTACCTCATAGGGTGGGAAGTACAGCGCGAAGAACACTTCTGCCAAAGGAAAGATCCTTCTGGGAAAGAAGATCCAAACGATAATGTCTTGCAAAGGTCTTAGCTGATGTCCAGGTAGCCGCTTTGCAGATCTGATCTATAGAGACCCCAGCTTGCTCTGCCCAAGATGTGGAAATACTTCTTGTTGAGTGGGCTGTAACACCGCAAGGCAAGTTAACATCCCCATAGGCCATCTTTATAGTATTCTTCATCCATCTTGCAAGCGTGACTTTGGAAACCTTCAAGCCTTTTCTATAACCCGAGTAGGAAATAAACTGTCATCCTTCCTGAAATCTTTAGTTTCCTGAAGATATCGTAGCAGAAGGGACCTGACATCCAACGGTATCAGTTGTGGCTCGTCTTCTGAGATAGACGGAATAATAATTTCCTGAGAGCGATTAAAATCTGAGGCCACCTTCGGTAGATAACAAGGATCTACCTTTAAAACGTCACGATCCGGAAAGATTTGGAGAAATGGATGTCTGCATGATAATGCTTGAATGTCGCTGATCATCCGTGCTGAGGTAATGGCTACAAAAAATAACACTTTCCAAGTTAGTAGCTTGATGTCAAGGTTCTTGTTAGGATGAAAGGGTGAAGAACTTAGCATGGATAAAACCTTCGCCAAATCCCATTGTGGAACAACTTTGCAAGTGATCGGTTTTGCTCGTTTGATAGCTAGAAGAAATCATTTAATTATAGAAATAGAAGAAAGCTTCTTATCCAAAAAGACTGATAGAGCCGCTAATTGAACTTTAAGTGTATTAACGCTAAGGCCCATGTTGACACCATTTTGGAGAAAATCCAGAATAACTGGCGTTTTGGATGATGTCCTACCATTCTCCAACTTCCAGGACTTAAAGGTTTTCCAAACTTTAAGGTAAATCTTTCTGGTAACCAGCTTCCTACTTGCGAGCAGAGTATTAATCACCGGGTCTGAAAATCCCTTCCTTTGCAGCAAGGTGACCTCAGGGTCCATAGTGTCAATCTCCACCATTGCGGATTCGGGCAGATGACTGGACCTTGTGATAGAAGAAGAGGAGACATCGGAATTTCCCAGGGATCCTGTATTGACAGCTCTACTAGTGTTGAAAACCAAGGTCTCTTTGGCCACCACGGTGCTATCAACAGAACGGTAGTTGGTTCTTTGACTAGTTTCTTCAATACCAATGGTAACAGACGCACTGGGGGAAAGGCATACGCCAGGTTGAAGTGCCAAGCCTGAGACAGAGCGTCCACACCCAATGACCGATCTCTCGGGTTCAGAGAGAAGAAGCTGCTGACCTTGTGATTTTCTGCTGATGCAAATAGGTCTACTTCCGGAACACCTCTCATTTTGCAAATTGTCTGAAACACTTCCGGATTCAGGGACCACTCTGATTCCTTTATCTGTCACCGTCTTAGGAAATCTGCTAGATGATTCAGAGTCCCCTTTAAGTGGATCTCTGAAAGAGACTTTAAATTGCCTTCCGCCCAAAACAGAATCTCCATTGCCACTGTCATTAATTTTGAGGATCTTGTTCCTCCTTGGTGATTTATGTACGCCACCCGCCGTAGAATTGTCCGTTCTGATCTGTACATGTTTTAGATGTACCAGCGATTTCAGGGCCAGTAAGGATTCCCTTATGGCTAACAATTCTCTGAGATTGGATGAGGATTGACTCATGCCCTTCGACCATTTCCCTTGGACTGTACTTGCGTTGCAATGAGCTCCCCAGCCCCAGGCTGAGGCATCCGTTGTCACCACTATTTCTTTGGGGTCCTGCCAAAGTAGACCCTCTCTGAAACGATCTGCTTTTAACCACCAGGCCAGTGAACCCATCACGTCTTCTGTGATTGGCAGTTGATGGTCCAGAGCCAGCTGAGAGCCGTCCCAATTCTTTAGGATAAATTCTTTGAGAATTCTGGAATGTAGCTGCCCCGCCGGAGCCGGCACCGCCGCCTGCAACCCGGGAGCAGCAGCCGCAGCCTACGAAGCGGAGGAAGTCACTTCCCCGCTTGTTAAAGGTACAGAACACAGCAAAAAATGTCTTCTTTTTTTTTTTTTATGTAATCTAAGGGCCCGGTAGCCCTGGTCTCAACCAATGTAATCATCCTCACAAAAGGGAATTCTTAACTTACCCCACTTTGTAAAAAAAAATATACAAAGAAAGAGACCTTGGCCAAAAAAATCTCTTAGGGTATCCAGGGCCCCAGACATAAGTAAAAGTCTTCGGGATCGGGAAATGGACCTCCTGCATAGGCCCACAGTACCGGACAATACTTACCTGAACCCATCGGTCCAGGAGCCAGTGGTCATGTTCCTTCCTCTGGAGGAACACGGAAACAACTGGTGAAGGGAGGGAGGAGCCAAGACTTTATGCCGGTGGTCATGTGTTCCAGTTGAGGGGAGGAGCCCGGAGGTCTCAGGCATATGCTGCCCGAAGGATGTTTTGAGAAAAACCGACAAAGTTCATTATGTTCATTTAGTTTAGCAGAAATCATCTATTGGGGGGGCATGCTTCGATTTTTCACCTAGCCCCTGAGAGGGCGTTTTAAACTTACATTTTAAAGAGCACAATCATGCCAAGCACATTTCTTCCATTTCCCACGGGGATTCCTCTTCATGGGGTACTCCTCTCGTCTTCTTGTTTCTACCCACTAGAAAACAAGAACAAAGTAGGACACATTTTTACTTCTGTTCTGACAAAACACCCCCCCCCCCCTCACAGCCAGCAGGGTATATGTGTAAGTGCCTGCAGCCCACCCATCTATGAAGCCCATGTATTTTTAAAATAAATTCAAACTTCTTGTCTGCATCCTTTTTCCGGGTAAGTGGAGAGCATTAACTGGTGGATCAAGATTATCAGCATAACCGGAAACATCAGAACTGTATTACTCAGGGGATTGGTTTTCCTAACATGGCTCTCCACCAGCTTCAGTCTTAGTTAAAGCAGAACAAACCCTGGAGCATCCCAAATGGAAAGGGCCCAAATGAAAAGGGCCGTCCTGGGTCGCCACAAAAATCACCATTGCCCTGGCTCCCACGGCAGGGTAGACAACGCTGGCAACCCCAGAATCTCTGGACCAAGGCGCGTTCCTGCTCCCAGCCATTTAGAACAAGAGCGCACCCTCGTCTAAACGGAAACTGGGGATGCAGCTGCTCCCACTCCCTATTGCAGAGCTTTGTGTCCAAACTGAGCAATATACAGATCATTAAAATGCATGTTGTATGGCAATGATTGGATAAGAGACCATGCATGAGCTGTAGGACCGGGGAAAGGCATTTATAGGCGACCCAGGGTTCACTCAATGGGGTATCCCAAATCAGCATGCCCCCAAGGCAAGTAACAAAAGCCGTACACCAGACCCCCCCCACCATAGTGCTCCTCTCTTCTCCACATCCCCCCCATCGCCGTCCTCTCTTCTCCACATCCCCCCCCCATCGCTGTCCTCTCTTCTCCACATCCCCCCCCTCATCGCTGTCCTCTCTTCTCCACATCCCCCCCCCATCCTCTCTTCTCCACATCCCCCCCCCGTCCTCTCTTCTCCACATCCCCCCCCCCGTCCTCTCTTCTCCACATTCCCCCCCCCGTCCTCTCTTCTCCACATTCCCCCCCCCCGTCCTCTCTTCTCCACATCCCCCCCCCCCCCGTCGCCGTCCTCTCTTCTCCACATCACCCCCCCCGTCCTCTCTTCTCCACATCCCCCCCCCCCCATCGCTGTCCTCTCTTCTCCACATCCCCCCCCTCATCGCTGTCCTCTCTTCTCCACATCCCCCCCCCGTCCTCTCTTCTCCACATCCCCCCCCGTCCTCTCTTCTCCACATCCCCCCCGTCCTCTCTTCTCCACATCCCCCCCCCGTCCTCTCTTCTCCACATCCCCCCCCGTCCTCTCTTCTCCACATCCCCCCCCCCCGTCCTCTCTTCTCCACATCCCCCCCCCCCGTCCTCTCTTCTCCACATCCCCCCCCCCGTCCTCTCTTCTCCACATCCCCCCCCCCGTCCTCTCTTCTCCACATCCCCCCCCCCGTCCTCTCTTCTCCACATCCCCCCCCGTCCTCTCTTCTCCACATCCCCCCCCGTCCTCTCTTCTCCACATCCCCCCCCCGTCCTCTCTTCTCCACATCCCCCCCCCCGTCCTCTCTTCTCCACATCCCCCCCCCCGTCCTCTCTTCTCCACATCCCCCCCCCCGTCCTCTCTTCTCCACATCCCCCCCCCCGTCCTCTCTTCTCCACATCCCCCCCCCCCGTCCTCTCTTCTCCACATCCCCCCCCCCGTCCTCTCTTCTCCACATCCCCCCCCCCGTCCTCTCTTCTCCACATCCCCCCCCCCGTCCTCTCTTCTCCACATCCCCCCCCCCCGTCCTCTCTTCTCCACATCCCCCCCCCCGTCCTCTCTTCTCCACATCCCCCCCCCCGTCCTCTCTTCTCCACATCCCCCCCCCCCGTCCTCTCTTCTCCACATCCCCCCCCGTCCTCTCTTCTCCACATCCCCCCCCGTCCTCTCTTCTCCACACCCCCCCCGTCCTCTCTTCTCCACATCCCCCCCCCCCCCGTCGCCGTCCTCTCTTCTCCACATCACCCCCCCCGTCCTCCTCTCTTCTCCACATTCCCCCCCCCGTCCTCCTCTCTTCTCCACATTCCCCCTCCCCCGTCCTCCTCTCTTCTCCACATTCCCCCTCCCCCGTCCTCCTCTCTTCTCCACATTCCCCCTCCCCCGTCCTCCTCTCTTCTCCACATTCCCCCTCCCCCGTCCTCCTCTCTTCTCCACATTCCCCCTCCCCCGTCCTCCTCTCTTCTCCACATTCCCCCTCCCCCGTCCTCCTCTCTTCTCCACATTCCCCCTCCCCCGTCCTCCTCTCTTCTCCACATTCCCCCTCCCCCGTCCTCCTCTCTTCTCCACATTCCCCCTCCCCCGTCCTCCTCTCTTCTCCACATTCCCCCTCCCCCGTCCTCCTCTCTTCTCCACATTCCCCCTCCCCCGTCCTCCTCTCTTCTCCACATTCCCCCTCCCCCGTCCTCCTCTCTTCTCCACATTCCCCCTCCCCCGTCCTCCTCTCTTCTCCACATTCCCCCTCCCCCGTCCTCCTCTCTTCTCCACATTCCCCCTCCCCCGTCCTCCTCTCTTCTCCACATTCCCCCTCCCCCGTCCTCCTCTCTTCTCCACATTCCCCCTCCCCCGTCCTCCTCTCTTCTCCACATTCCCCCTCCCCCGTCCTCCTCTCTTCTCCACATTCCCCCTCCCCCGTCCTCCTCTCTTCTCCACATTCCCCCTCCCCCGTCCTCCTCTCTTCTCCACATTCCCCCTCCCCCGTCCTCCTCTCTTCTCCACATTCCCCCTCCCCCGTCCTCCTCTCTTCTCCACATTCCCCCTCCCCCGTCCTCCTCTCTTCTCCACATTCCCCCTCCCCCGTCCTCCTCTCTTCTCCACATTCCCCCTCCCCCGTCCTCCTCTCTTCTCCACATTCCCCCTCCCCCGTCCTCCTCTCTTCTCCACATTCCCCCTCCCCCGTCCTCCTCTCTTCTCCACATTCCCCCTCCCCCGTCCTCCTCTCTTCTCCACATTCCCCCTCCCCCGTCCTCCTCTCTTCTCCACATTCCCCCTCCCCCGTCCTCCTCTCTTCTCCACATTCCCCCTCCCCCGTCCTCCTCTCTTCTCCACATTCCCCCTCCCCCGTCCTCCTCTCTTCTCCACATTCCCCCTCCCCCGTCCTCCTCTCTTCTCCACATTCCCCCTCCCCCGTCCTCCTCTCTTCTCCACATTCCCCCTCCCCCGTCCTCCTCTCTTCTCCACATTCCCCCTCCCCCGTCCTCCTCTCTTCTCCACATTCCCCCTCCCCCGTCCTCCTCTCTTCTCCACATTCCCCCTCCCCCGTCCTCCTCTCTTCTCCACATTCCCCCTCCCCCGTCCTCCTCTCTTCTCCACATTCCCCCTCCCCCGTCCTCCTCTCTTCTCCACATTCCCCCTCCCCCGTCCTCCTCTCTTCTCCACATTCCCCCTCCCCCGTCCTCCTCTCTTCTCCACATTCCCCCTCCCCCGTCCTCCTCTCTTCTCCACATTCCCCCTCCCCCGTCCTCCTCTCTTCTCCACATTCCCCCTCCCCCGTCCTCCTCTCTTCTCCACATTCCCCCTCCCCCGTCCTCCTCTCTTCTCCACATTCCCCCTCCCCCGTCCTCCTCTCTTCTCCACATTCCCCCTCCCCCGTCCTCCTCTCTTCTCCACATTCCCCCTCCCCCGTCCTCCTCTCTTCTCCACATTCCCCCTCCCCCGTCCTCCTCTCTTCTCCACATTCCCCCTCCCCCGTCCTCCTCTCTTCTCCACATTCCCCCTCCCCCGTCCTCCTCTCTTCTCCACATTCCCCCTCCCCCGTCCTCCTCTCTTCTCCACATTCCCCCTCCCCCGTCCTCCTCTCTTCTCCACATTCCCCCTCCCCCGTCCTCCTCTCTTCTCCACATTCCCCCTCCCCCGTCCTCCTCTCTTCTCCACATTCCCCCTCCCCCGTCCTCCTCTCTTCTCCACATTCCCCCTCCCCCGTCCTCCTCTCTTCTCCACATTCCCCCTCCCCCGTCCTCCTCTCTTCTCCACATTCCCCCTCCCCCGTCCTCCTCTCTTCTCCACATTCCCCCTCCCCCGTCCTCCTCTCTTCTCCACATTCCCCCTCCCCCGTCCTCCTCTCTTCTCCACATTCCCCCTCCCCCGTCCTCCTCTCTTCTCCACATTCCCCCTCCCCCGTCCTCCTCTCTTCTCCACATTCCCCCTCCCCCGTCCTCCTCTCTTCTCCACATTCCCCCTCCCCCGTCCTCCTCTCTTCTCCACATTCCCCCTCCCCCGTCCTCCTCTCTTCTCCACATTCCCCCTCCCCCGTCCTCCTCTCTTCTCCACATTCCCCCTCCCCCGTCCTCCTCTCTTCTCCACATTCCCCCTCCCCCGTCCTCCTCTCTTCTCCACATTCCCCCTCCCCCGTCCTCCTCTCTTCTCCACATTCCCCCTCCCCCGTCCTCCTCTCTTCTCCACATTCCCCCTCCCCCGTCCTCCTCTCTTCTCCACATTCCCCCTCCCCCGTCCTCCTCTCTTCTCCACATTCCCCCTCCCCCGTCCTCCTCTCTTCTCCACATTCCCCCCCCCCCGTCCTCCTCTCTTCTCCACATTCCCCCCCCCCCGTCCTCCTCTCTTCTCCACATTCCCCCCCCCGTCCTCCTCTCTTCTCCACATTCCCCCTCCCCCGTCCTCCTCTCTTCTCCACATTCCCCCTCCCCCGTCCTCCTCTCTTCTCCACATTCCCCCTCCCCCGTCCTCCTCTCTTCTCCACATTCCCCCCCCCCGTCCTCCTCTCTTCTCCACATTCCCCCCCCCGTCCTCCTCTCTTCTCCACATTCCCCCCCCCCCGTCCTCCTCTCTTCTCCACATTCCCCCCCCCCGTCCTCCTCTCTTCTCCACATTCCCCCCCCCTGTCCTCCTCTCTTCTCCACATTCCCCCCCCCTCCTCTCTTCTCCACATTCCCCCCCCCTCCTCTCTTCTCCACATTCCCCCCCCCCCCGTCCTCTCTTCTCCACATTCCCCCCCCCCCGCCCTCCTCTCTTCTCCACATCCCCCCCCCCCCGTCCTCCTCTCTTCTCCACATTCCCCCTCCCCCGTCCTCCTCTCTTCTCCACATTCCCCCCCCCGTCCTCCTCTCTTCTCCACATTCCCCCCCCCGTCCTCCTCTCTTCTCCACATTCCCCCCCCCCCGTCCTCCTCTCTTCTCCACATTCCCCCCCCCCCGTCCTCCTCTCTTCTCCACATTCCCCCCCCCCGTCCTCCTCTCTTCTCCACATTCCCCCCCCCGTCCTCTCTTCTCCACATTCCCCCCCCCCCGTCCTCTCTTCTCCACATTCCCCCCCCCCGTCCTCCTCTCTTCTCCACATTCCCCCTCCCCCGTCCTCCTCTCTTCTCCACATTCCCCCTCCCCCGTCCTCCTCTCTTCTCCACATTCCCCCCCCCCGTCCTCCTCTCTTCTCCACATTCCCCCCCCGTCCTCCTCTCTTCTCCACATTCCCCCTCCCCCGTCCTCCTCTCTTCTCCACATTCCCCCCCCCGTCCTCCTCTCTTCTCCACATTCCCCCCCCCGTCCTCCTCTCTTCTCCACATTCCCCCCCCCCGTCCTCCTCTCTTCTCCACATTCCCCCCCCCCCGTCCTCCTCTCTTCTCCACATTCCCCCCCCCCCGTCCTCCTCTCTTCTCCACATTCCCCCCCCCCGTCCTCCTCTCTTCTCCACATTCCCCCCCCCGTCCTCCTCTCTTCTCCACATTCCCCCCCCCCCGTCCTCTCTTCTCCACATTCCCCCCCCCCCGTCCTCTCTTCTCCACATTCCCCCCCCCCCGTCCTCTCTTCTCCACATTCCCCCCCCCCGTCCTCTCTTCTCCACATTCCCCCCCGTCCTCCTCTCTTCTCCACATTCCCCCCCCGTCCTCCTCTCTTCTCCACATTCCCCCCCCCCCGTCCTCCTCTCTTCTCCACATTCCCCCCCCCCCTGTCCTCCTCTCTTCTCCACATTCCCCCCCCCCCGTCCTCCTCTCTTCTCCACATCCCCCCCCCGTCCTCTCTTCTCCACATTCCCCCCCCCCCCGTCGTCCTCTCTTCTCCACATTCCCCCCGTCGTCCTCTCTTCTCCACATTCCCCCCCCCCGTCCTCTCTTCTCCACATTCCCCCCCCCGTCCTCTCTTCTCCACATTCCCCCCCCCCCCGTCGTCCTCTCTTCTCCACATTCCCCCCCCCCCCGTCGTCCTCTCTTCTCCACATTCCCCCCCCCGTCGTCCTCTCTTCTCCACATTCCCCCCCCCCCGTCGTCCTCTCTTCTCCACATTCCCCCCCCCCCCCGTCGTCCTCTCTTCTCCACATCCCCCCCCCCGTCGTCCTCTCTTCTCCACATTCCCCCCCCCCGTCGTCCTCTCTTCTCCACATTCCCCCCCCCGTCGTCCTCTCTTCTCCACATTCTCCCCCCCCCCGTCGTCCTCTCTTCTCCACATTCCCCCCCCCCGTCCTCCTCTCTTCTCCACATTCCCCCCGTCCTCTCTTCTCCACATTCCCCCCCCCGTCCTCCTCTCTTCTCCACATTCCCCCCCCCGTCCTCCTCTCTTCTCCACATTCCCCCCCCCGTCCTCCTCTCTTCTCCACATTCCCCCCCCCGTCCTCCTCTCTTCTCCACATTCCCCCCCCCGTCCTCCTCTCTTCTCCACATTCCCCCCCCCGTCCTCCTCTCTTCTCCACATTCCCCCCCCCCGTCCTCCTCTCTTCTCCACATTCCCCCCCCCCGTCCTCCTCTCTTCTCCACATTCCCCCCCCGTCCTCTCTTCTCCACATTCCCCCCCCCGTCCTCTCTTCTCCACATTCCCCCCCCCCCGTCGTCCTCTCTTCTCCACATTCCCCCCCCCCGTCGTCCTCTCTTCTCCACATTCCCCCCCCCCGTCGTCCTCTCTTCTCCACATTCCCCCCCCGTCGTCCTCTCTTCTCCACATTCCCCCCCCGTCGTCCTCTCTTCTCCACATTCTCCCCCCCCCGTCCTCCTCTCTTCTCCACATTCTCCCCCCCCCCGTCCTCCTCTCTTCTCCACATTCCCCCCGTCCTCCTCTCTTCTCCACATTCCCCCCGTCCTCCTCTCTTCTCCACATTCCCCCCCCCCGTCCTCCTCTCTTCTCCACATTCCCCCCCCCGTCCTCCTCTCTTCTCCACATTCCCCCCCCCGTCCTCCTCTCTTCTCCACATTCCCCCCCCCCCGTCCTCCTCTCTTCTCCACATTCCCCCCCCCGTCCTCCTCTCTTCTCCACATTCCCCCCCCCCGTCCTCCTCTCTTCTCCACATTCCCCCCCCCCCCGTCCTCCTCTCTTCTCCACATTCCCCCTCCGTCCTCTCTTCTCCACATTCCCCCCCCCCGTCGTCCTCTCTTCTCCACATTCCCCCCCCCCCCTGTCGTCCTCTCTTCTCCACATTCCCCCCCCCGTCGTCCTCTCTTCTCCACATCCCCCCCCCCGTCGTCCTCTCTTCTCCACATTCCCCCCCCCCGTCGTCCTCTCTTCTCCACATTCCCCCCCCCCCCGTCGTCCTCTCTTCTCCACATTCCCCCCCCCCCCCCCCGTCGTCCTCTCTTCTCCACATTCCCCCCCCCCCGTCGTCCTCTCTTCTCCACATTCCCCCCCCCCCGTCGTCCTCTCTTCTCCACATTCCCCCCCCCCCCGTCGTCCTCTCTTCTCCACATTCCCCCCCCCCGTCGTCCTCTCTTCTCCACATTCCCCCCCCCCGTCGTCCTCTCTTCTCCACATTCCCCCCCCCCTGTCGTCCTCTCTTCTCCACATTCCCCCCCCCCCGTCGTCCTCTCTTCTCCACATTCCCCCCCCCCCCCGTCGTCCTCTCTTCTCCACATTCCCCCCCCCCCCCCGTCGTCCTCTCTTCTCCACATTCCCCCCCCCCCCCCCCCGTCGTCCTCTCTTCTCCACATTCCCCCCCCCCCCGTCGTCCTCTCTTCTCCACATTCCCCCCCCCCCGTCGTCCTCTCTTCTCCACATTCCCCCCCCCCGTCGTCCTCTCTTCTCCACATTCCCCCCCCCCGTCGTCCTCTCTTCTCCACATTCCCCCCCCCCGTCGTCCTCTCTTCTCCACATTCCCCCCCCCCTGTCGTCCTCTCTTCTCCACATTCCCCCCCCCCCCCCGTCGTCCTCTTCTCCACATTGCCCCCCCCCCCCCGTCGCCGTCCTCTCTTCTCCACATTGCCCCCCCCCGTCGCCGTCCGCTCTTCTCCACATCCCCTCCCCTCTCCTCCACAGCCCCTCCCGTCCCCGTCTTCTCCACATCCCCCCCCCCCCGTCGTCCTCTCTTCTCCACATCCCCCCCCCTCTCCTCCACAGCCCCTCCCGTCCCCTCCACCTTTCCCCTGTCCTCTTTTTTTTTTACAATTTCTATCCATCTTCTCTCTTTTCCACATCTCCTTTACCCTTTTTTGCATTTTGTCCATCATTTTGCTCTTTACACATTTGCTTTCTCTTTTCAAAATTTCTCCTATTCCGTCCTTTTCCATTATTTCCCTTCATCTCTTTTGCTCGTTATGGTATCTCTATCTTTCTTTCTCTTCATCAGTCTATATTCTTGTGATAACTTAAGTGTGTGTTTAGGGGCTCCAAATTGAACTCTTGCACTGGGAACTTCTTAACCTAAGGTTGGCCACGGCTACATCTTCTCTACTACAAATAAAAGCCCAGAGGGCATACAGCCAGGCTGCTTCATCAGCATCAGTGTCTATAATCCATTATAATCTGCTTAACAAGATAATAAATGCGCATGAAAGCTAACCTATCAGACAGTTGGAAGGTTGGCTAATACTATGAGCCATGTCACTATAAATATACCATCAATCTCATGAATATGCAAATGAGAAAAAATAACAGTTAAAGCAGACCAAACACATGTAATCCTGCTCTGGAGTCTAAAAGGTTATAGCAGGTCCTTGACAATGTCTGATACCTCACTATTACTATACTAAAACTACCCAGTACGGCAAGTACTTATTTCCATTTGGCAATTCCACGGCACATGTGCGTGCCCCTGCCGTCATCGCAAGCACCCCTCCATTGGATGTGTCCTATCGCATGCACAATAAAATGGACCAAAACCCACGCCTTAGATGAGCGAAGCCGAGATCCCGTCAGCGCAGTCGAGTGCAACGATTGGACAGGCCACGCATGCGCTGCAGGACCGATCAAATTGGGCAATCTGAGGGGTTTCACACAGCAAGGTATTCCGAATCGGGGTGCCCTGGGGGCCAGAACCAAAACGTAAAATCCTGGGTTTTGGTCCACCATAAAGTGCATCTATACTCAGAGGGAAGTATATGTAGTCACCCTCTATCCCCAGCCCAGCGCCCCAAAGCATCCCGTGTTTCTCTACTAAAGCCAGTGCCCAATATTTTCATAATAATAATACAGTCAACCGTATTGCTCCCTGCCCGAGCAGCCCCGCCCTCTGATGATGCATTCAGTTACAGTAAACACAGCTGAACATAAGAGAGCAATTCAACCTAACTGCCAATAGGTGACAGTTAAAGCGGTCCTTCACTCTGAATAAGAGTCTATCTTATATGTTTCCCACATACAGATTGCTCACATTAAAAATCATCCTACCTGCATTTACTGCATGTTATGAGCCTTTAAACATCCAATATGGCGGCTCATGGAACATCAGGCAGCCTGCAAACAGGAAGTGCCTTCTGACTGTGCTGCTCTGCATTCTGGAATTGCTGTCCTTTCCCTGACCCCAGCTCTGTTCTGTCTGAGCAAAGCACAGCTATAACCCGCTCCCCTGTACTTTATGCCACTCTCCTCTTCTCAGTAAGTGTGATGCTTCTGAGTTAAGATGGCGGCGCCCCTATCCTAAAGTCCTTAACAGAGATGCAGCCCAGTGGGGGAAAGAATAATAAGTGATTAAAAACTTAAAATATATTAATTTTAGATGCTGGGGAATCATTTTAAGGGTTTGGGCTTTTCAATAAATCATGGTGAAGGTCCGGTTTAAGTTGTAGCTGAATAATAGCATAGCTGCCATTTTGACATGAAACGGCTTCCTGTTAGTGTTTTATAAATATTGGGCGAAGGCTTTAGTAAAAAAAAAAAAAAAAAAAACAGGCAATTTGGGGCACTGGGCTGGGGATAGAAGGTGGTGACATAAACTTCCTATCTGGGTATAGGATCACTATAATAAGCAATGCCAAAGCTGATTGGATTAGAACCGCATCTGCACCGTAAGAACCCTGCTGGGTTTTACAAATCAAGTCATCTCAAATCAGGATGCCCCATGTGTGCAGACCAAAACCCTGGATAGCGTAAAACACTTTAAATATAGAAGCATCTCAAACTAGGATGCCCCAGGGAGGGTGTTTAAAAGAACATACAGTCATTCTAAAACATGTAGGGAGGACTATACTTAGGGTGGTGGTATCCCCACTCAAGACCCCCCCTTCCCCAGACACACAAATTGCACTGCATCACCCTGCAGAACGAGGAAATGCTTTAAAGTGGGACAAAATCTGCTGATCAGGGGCATCACAATCAAGGGCGGGCTTATAAAGGAACCTGCCCCAAACATCACAGGTTAGCTGCCCCCCTCCGGTTTTAGATTTGGGGATTTATCTTTTGGGTCCCTCTGATTCTGGGGACCTCCCAACAAGCAGCACCATCTTGCATCCTATCAGGCACTGTGCACGTCCCCCAAACTTGCGGCTGAGCAGTGTCCGTGAATGGGAGTCATTGGAGCAGCACGAAACCTCATGAGACTGCGCTGAACGGTGCAGGACTTTGAAGAGGCCGGCTAAAGCCGTACTGTCATTTACAGGCAGCTAATCCTGTGGCGGGGGGGGGAATCGGACACGAAGCAGCTGGATGTCGCCGCAGCAGGTGACATCTGAAAGGTAAGTAAGGGCCAATGGGGGAATCGGTCCCTTTTTATTTTAGATCCGAAGTTCCTCTTTAAAGTGGACCAACACCCAGGATGACTATGATTTGACTATGCTGGGTTTTGGTCCACTTCCCCAGGGCACCCTGATCAGGGTTGCTCCGCTATGTGAAACCCCCCAGATCGCCCGATTCAACTCACCTCACCCCGCTCCTATGGCACATGTGTGGGCCTTCATCCAATCAGCGCGCCCGGAGCCGCTGTGATATGCGCGTCAAACCTTAGCGGCTCCGAGCACGCTGGCGGCCCCATCTCACGCTTTCCTCTAACAGGGAGCGCGTGCTCCGGCCATTCATAAATTCCCAGCTCGGGTACGCGCCCTGCTAGAGAGAACCGCGAGATGCAGCCGCAGCCTGTGCATGCGCCGTTGGACTGGGATTCAGAGCGGTTAGCGGGCGTCCTGGGGGGTTTCACACAGCAGGGAGGGATTGGATCGGCCCGGGAATCTTATGGATTCCCGGGCCGATCCAGCTTGTGTTGGTCCACTTTAATATTTCTTGAGCCCCATGCAAAGTTGTATCTAGGGGGCCACAATCAAAGGCATTTTTATATAACAAAACACAATATTAAAGAGGAACAAAACTGAAGGTTTTCAACACCTCTGCCTTGCTTCCACGTCTGTGGCCTGTTCTCCAATGCACCCCATCACTGCCCTGCTCTTTTCTGCAGCATGTGCTCTGCAGAGTTCTGGGGGGCCCTGAGAGGTGGGGGCCCCATACAATTGCATGGGTTGCGTGGTGGCAAAGCACGCCACTAAGCACAATTTGGACTCTTTAGAAAGCTAAAAAGTAATGGAAGCTGCACATTCCAATGAAGCACGGAGGTGTGGCTGCCTCATGTGTCTGCAGCTGTTTCCTGTCCCCCATTAGATGAAGCTCATGAGAAAAGGTGAGTATCTCTGTAATGCCGATATCACGGATGATGGGTTAGGTTAGTCTTGAAGAAGGAGAAAAGCAGAGCAAGCCCAGCAGTCATGTCAGCTGTGATCTCCTGCCAGTAAGATCAGAAGTCAGGAGACATGGGGATGAGCCTCCATACACCACAATCTCACACAACTATCGCAGCCTCCCAGCTCCCCAACATACACATCTGAATCATCTTCAGGGCATGTCTGGGCACCTACCGGCTCATCCGCCTCAACAGCAGCGATTTCCTCTTTCCCTCCATTCACTGGTACGGCTGGCTTCCTCCCCAGCAGCTGTACACTCAGCCTCTTCCGCCAATAGATGCTGGCCCCGCCCACACAGGAAACATCGGTAGCCATCTTTGCTAAGGGAAACTGGAAACTACTTGCACTGTTGTGAGTGTTTATACAATGGCCAAACTCCAAAGGTTCCACGGCTGAGGGTATATGCTCTGTATCTATGGACAGGAGATCTGTAATTAAGATCTAATAATGCTACCTTTTTAGCTTGTTTACACATCCCACAAATGCCCCTAAATGGAGCCACTGTCACTCTTTTCAGCCCATGCTCCTCGTGTCTTTCTGGTTTGATTTATAGGCCTCGATTCAATAAAGGTAGAAAAAAATTTTCATGGTAGTAAAAGATTCAGTTCATGAGAAAATATCCTGAGAATTTCACTATTGCTGAATCACCAGGTAAGAAAACAATGAAAGTCAATGGCACTTTTTTACTCCTAAGAAAAATAGAGAACTGTTTACTTATTTCTACACTGTAGTAAAAGCTGCCATTGACTTTCATTGTCTTTTTATCTAGTGATTCAGTAACAGTGACATTCTCAGGCTTTTTCAAACAAATTTTTATTTAAAGTGGACCAACACCCAGGGGTGATCGGCCCGGGAATTTATAAGATTCCCGGGCCGATCACCTCCCTCACCGCGGGACACCCGAAATCAGGATGTCCCGCGGTGAGGGACCCCCCCCAAAAGCCCCCAAAAACTGACCTGATCGGCGGCGGCAGCGGCCACCGCCGCCTCCCGCGCGCCCCTCTAGGCGTGCGCGCCCCCGCGCCGGCCGTTTGTTAATGGCTTGTCCGTGGCTACATGGGAGCGTGGTGAGGTGAGTTTTGGGGGGTTTTACACAGCTAATCGGGGTGCCCCCCTGAAGTGGACCAAAACCCAGGATAGTCCAAATCCTGGGTGTTGGTCCACTTTAACGGCTCTCAAGTACAGGTTGGTGTTACATTACATGCCTAAAACATCTCATATCTCATTTACATGATAGGATGCTATTACATTACACACAAAAGTGACTAGCTCCGGAACCAATTCAGTCTCAGAATTGACATACCCAGTAGGTATGTTACAAAATGAAATAGGCATCCTATTCTCAGGCTTTTTACTCATGAATTTAATTTTTTACTACCATGAAAATTTTTTTCTACCTTTATTGAATCGAGGCCATAGATCTGCTTAAAGTAGATCAAAACCTGTGACTTCGCATTTTGGTGGGATTTTGGTCTATAGGCATTTCAGTTTGGGATGCCCCCATCAGTGAAACCCCCTGGTTTCCTGCTCCCACCAAGAATACATGGGCTCTCTTCTCAATCAATGCTAAAGCAGAACAAAACCCGGGATTTTTCACTCTCTCGGTTGTTTCTTGCCCCAGGGGGCATCCTGATTTGGGATGCCTTACTATGATAAACACCCAAATCACCCCCAATAAACACCTTTCCCTGGTCACACGGCACATGTGCAGGTAGGGTTGCCACCTGGCCAGTATTTTTCCACTGGTCTGGCGGTGCCGGTATCAGTGTTTTTACTGGATATTGAGAATGGAAAAAGAATATCCGCAATTACAATTACCAGTAAGAAAACAAATACCAGCACCTCCAGACCAGTGGTTAGTAAATTTAAAAATAAAATACCGACCAGGTGGCAACCCCTATGTGCAGGCTCTCATTTAAACACAGAGCCACGCAATGGGTAGCAGAAATGGAGGCATCCCCAGTTTAAAGTGGACCAAAACCCATGATTCCCAGGGGCGATCGCTTCCCTCCCGCCCGGGGCATCTAAAAACGGGATGCCCCGCTGTGTGAAACCCCCCATATACTTACCCTCTTTCATGTCCTGATTGGACGAGCAGACGCTCATGCGCCGTAGGACAGAGAAGAGGTGAGTTTGTTTCAGCAACCTGCAGGGTTTCACACAGCGGGACACCCCGGATCGGGTAAGGGCCAAAACCCAGGATAGGGAAAATCCTGAGGTTTGGTCCAGTTTAATGTCAGACGAGGCCACGCTCATGGACCCAACCATTCAGGTAGCTCAGGAATGGCACCTGCATTGTTTACATCGCTTTGGTAGCCAAAGCAAGGGTGAATTTTGTGGTGACCCTTTTGTGGGGGGGGGGGGTTCACACCAAGACACCAAGGGGCATCCCATTTGGCTCCAAGAGATGCTTCTTTTTTTCTTTCTCTAACCTTCCCCTGCCACAGCCTTACTTATCTGTGATTCTCTATCCTTCTCTCTGTTCTTTTTCCCTTCTTTATCATGTCATTTCCACATTCTCTTGTCATACTTTGTTTAACTGTTGCTTTTTTCCCCTTTCTCCTTTTTCATTTCCACGTTCCATTTATCCATTTCTCATGTCACCTTCCTTCCATTTCCCGTTTTTTTTCCACCTTGCCTTTAGGATCTTTTTTTCACATTCCCTTCTTTCTCTCTTTTTCATATTCCTTCTTCTTCTGTTGCACTTTTCCTCCATTTCTTTATATTGTCACCTCTCTTCCATCTCACTTTCTTCTTTCACCTTCTGTTCGCTTCTTTGTCCTTATTCCCACTATCTCTGTCTTAAATTCACCCATTCCACTTATCTCTCTTTTCCACATTCTGTCCATTTCTTTGTTTCATCTTCTCGAAGTCTTCCTTTTTTTTCCATTCTTTTCTTCTCTCCCTCATTAGCATATTTCCTCATCTCTCTCTCTTTTTTCTACCTTTAGTTCTTCTCTCTTTTTCTTTATGCCCATCTCTGAGTTCTCTGAGTTCCATAAACGTTCCCTAAATATGAATTTACAGTATGTGTTGAGGGGCACCATCCTGAACCCCTGCAAACATTTCACATAAGGCTGACTCTTGAGTAAAACCATTGAGTTCCCAGCTCCCACAACGCATGCACGGGCTCTCTTCTAGTAGGTGTAAAGGAATAAATGCATAGGATAAATGTTGGGGGCATATATGGCCATTGTCGGCTTGTGCACACATAGGAATTTTGCTGAATAACCATGACCAAAAAATGAAATGAGTATTGAATAGATTATAAATTACCAGGATCTGCACAGTGCCTGCCTCCCACGCGTTCCGTGATGACGGCAAACGTCACTTCCTCAGGGCAAGGTGTAGCTATGAAAAATTGATTTTTTAATGGTAGATTAGATTAGCACGTTGCACTTTGTGCGCCCCTCTGTTGGGGGGGGGGGGGGCAGTGATTAAGGCAAGCACATGTAATCATATTTAATTCTGTTTGCACAGTTAATAATTTGTGGTAGATAGCACATTGCACTTTGTAGGAGGAATTCAGAACAGGGATTACTTGAAGGGACATGACAATAGCTCATTCGTGTTTTTTTAGGATCCAGGAATCTATAGATATTTGCACAGTGCCTAACAATAATTTATGGTGTTTTGGTGAGATTGTATGTTTTTTAAAATTATTTTAATTATGTTTGTAAGCTCTATGTGAAACATGAGTAAAGATCGCATATAGTAAGATTAAGCAGTGGTGCGACGGTCCCATTTGTGTTGCTGTGGGGAGCAGAGGCTCTCCCCACGTGGTGGGTTATTGGACCACTATGTTTTACTGCGATTCCTTGTCATTTTGCACGATTCATGCCTGGGGACACTGACAGACTGGCAGCAACCGGAGGCATACCTCTCAACTTTGGAAAATGGGGGGCAGGTGTATCAATGCACTTTCCCTCACCTATCCGTCTTTTCCACAGTGCATGCGCAGGCGCTCGTCCACTCAGCGCTATGTACATTATAAAGCAGCTTATTTGAACTTCGCACTGGCATCACCTATGAGAGGCTGGATCCCATACCTATAGCCAGAAAGGAAATCTATGTCCCCTGTGGAGTGCGCGCTCACCGCGCACCCGGCCTATCTGAATGGCTGGGCATGAGGAACATGCACAGCTACAGGGAAGCCGGGGAAGCAGCCGCTGGCAAAGACTGTGTCGTGGGAGCTGCAGGGATCAGGTAAGATTACCGGCGCCCCTTGGAGTTTCACACAGTGGGGCATCCAATATAGGATGCCTCGGAGGGGTGGGCAGACTAGCGGCTGAAGCTGGAATCTTTCAGAAGTGATCCTTTAGCCAGAAAAGAAGTTTATGTTGTCACCTTCTATCCCCAGACCAGCATTTATAAAAGCATTTGCCCAATATTTATTGAAAATACTAACATGAAGCAGAATGATGGTGAATGGCAGCCAATGCTAATTCATTCAGTTACAACTAAACTGTCACATAATGGCAGTAAGGTTGACATGCTCCCCAATGCGGAGCTGTGTGTACTGTAACTGAATGTATCATTGCTGGAAAGCATCAGGGGGCGGGGCTGCTCAGCCACGAAGCAATATGGCCCACTGCATTCAGTTCGTGTTGTCATGCTTGTTGGGCAAAGGCTTTAGTAAAAAAAAAAAGAAACACAGTTTTGGGGCACTGGACTGGGTATAGAAGGTGATGACTTTCTAGGTATAGGATCACTTTAAGATTATAGTGATAAAGGATCTTAAAGTGGACCAACACCCAGGGTTTTGACTATCCTGGGTCTTGGTCCACTTCGGTGGGGCACCCCCGATCGGGGTGCCCCGCTGTGTGAAACCCCCCCGAAAAACTCACCTCTCCCCGCTCCCAGCGCCGACGGACAAGCCTTTTGACAGCCGCAGACAAGCGGCTCCTCCGCCGCCGCCTCCTCCTGCGCGTCACTCTTGACGCGCGCGCGCCCGCGCCGGCCATTCACAGACGGCCGGCGCGGGCGCGCGCACGCCTAGAGGGGCGCGAGGGAGGCAGCGGCGGCCGCCAGGTAAGGGGATTTGGGGTGTTTGGGGGGGTTTCACCCCGCGGGACATCCCGATCTCGGATGTCCCGCGGGGAGGGAGGTGATCGGCCCGGGAATCTTATAGATTCCCGGGCCGATCACCGGAGGGTGACGGTCCACTTTAAACTGGACCTTCACCATGATTTATTGAAAAGCCCAAACCCTTAAAAAAACAATTCCCCAGCATTTAAAATTAATATATTTTACGTTTTTAACCACTTACTTATTATTCTTTCCCCCACTGGGCTGCAACTCTGTTCAGGGCTTTAGGATACGGGCGCCGCCATCTTGACTCAGAAGCATCACACTTACTGAGGAGAGGAGAGTGTGATAAAGTACAGGGGGTGGGGTTATAGCTGTGCTTTGCTCAGACAGAGCAGAGCTGGGGTCAGGAAAAGGTCAGCAATCCCAGAATGCAGAGCAGCACAGTTAGAAGGCACTTCCTGTTTGCAGGCTGCCTGATGTCCCATGAGCCGCCATCTTGGATGTTTAAAGGCTCATAACATGCAGTAGATGCAGGTAGGATGATTTGTAATGTGAGCAATCTGTATGTACAGGGTGTGGGAAACATATAAGATAGACTCCTATTCAGAGTGAAGGACCACTTTAAAGAGGCGCATGATTTTAGGAGGCCGCAGCTGATTCCCTAGTGACCCTGTGGGCCAGTCCCGAGTCCCTGGAACTGAAACAGCATCTGCATAGGTGTTACCATAGATTTAACAAAGTTACGTGTGCAGTTCCATATACCAAAGACCCAATGGGGAGCAATAAGGCTGCCCACCAAAGGACCACCATACTTAGGGGGATATTTAAGAAGGGATAGCGCCAGGTAGTGCCTCGTAGCGGTAGGCAGCACCTGGTGAACGCCGGGCACTGTACGCAAAACCACATTTATGAAAGCGAATCTAGTGAGCGTCATATAGTGTCACATGTATTAATACAGGCGGCTCAGCTTATAGCGTCGGCACTCTAATCTCCAGAGCGCCAAGTATTACCTTTCACTTAGTGTCGCTCTCCCATACATTTCAATAGCCGTTCATTTGCTTGTCTTCAAACTGGACCTTCAGCGTGATTTAATGAAAAGACCAAACTCTTAAAAAACTATTCCCCAGCATATAAAATTAATATATTTTACGTTTTTAGTCACTAACTTATTCTTTCCCCCACTGGGCTGCAACTCTGTTCAGGAATTTAGGATACGGGCGCTGCCATCTTGACTCAGAAGCATCACACTTACTGAGGAGAGGAGAGTGGAATAAGGTACAGGGGGGTGGGGTTATAGCTGTGCTTTGCTCAGACAGAGCAGAGCTGGGGTCAGGTAAAGGTCAGCAGTCCCAGAATGCAGAGCAGCACAGTCAGAAGGCACTTCCTGTTTGCAGGCTGCCTGATAAGATGGCGGCTCCCATAAGCTGCCATCTTGGATGTTTAAAGGCTCATAACATGCAGTAGATGCAGGTTGGATGATTTTTAATGTGAACAATCTGTATGTACAGGGTGTGGGAAACATATAAGATAGACCCTTATTCAGAGTGAAGGTCCGCTTTAAACAGAGTGTTTTTGTTTGTTGCTCAAATCATTGTGTGACCTCTCCTGGCTGCAAACAAACACTTTTAGAAACTTTTTATATTTTCATGCAGAATTGTCATTACAGGTCTGGCACTAAAGTGTTAATGTCACAGTGTTAAAACAATGTCATTCCATGTGTTTTCGCTTTGTTACTGGTGGATATGCGTTCAAAAACAGACTTTAATCAGCGTCTGGCGCTGTATGCTATAGCGACCAGATTTAGAGCGCCGACGCTGTGTGTGTGTCCTTTTTTAAGTATGTGGTGGAGCGCAGAGAGTCGGTTGCACTGAGCTGGCGCTTCCTTTCGTTCGCTGCAGCGCTGTACTGGTGTTAGAGCGCCCAACATACATTGCATTCATCAATGCAGGCCAGGTTACTACAGCCACTGAGGCGCTATGTTACAGCACCTGATACATGTTTACAGCGTCTACTAGCGGTCGCCCTAAGTGCTGCTATACAGGCGCTTATCTGCCGATACCTGGTGTTAGTAATGAATCAGCCTCTTAGTGATTAATCAGAAAGTTTATTATAGAATCGACACACAATAAAAACATATACAAAGGTCATATTAAAGTGGACCAAAACCCAGGATTTTTACTATCCAGGGTTTTGGTCTGTCTCCATGTGTGAAACCCCCCAGGTCGCTGAGTCCACCTTCCTCACACAGTGGAGTATCCCAAACTGGGAGTAAGCCTGCCCTGGAATTTCACAGACTCCAGGGTGGGTTTTGGTCCTCTTTAAAAACAGAAATGGCCCAACTGCTCATATGATTAAGGTCCTATCTAGCACATATAATTAAAGTGCTAGCAGTGCAAACAGTGCATAAATCTCAATATAATTGGCTTAATGCCAAATATAGTGCAAATTGGCAAAAATAAAAATAAGTGCTTAAACCGGACCTTCACCCTGATTTAATGAAAGGCCCAAACTCTTAAAAAACAATTCCTCAGCATCTAAAATTAATATATTTTACATGTTTAGTCACTAATTTATTATACTTTCCCCCACTGGGCTGCAACTCTGTTCGGGAATTTAGGATACGGGCGCCGCCATCTTGACTCAGAAGCATCACACTTACTGAGGAGAGGAGAGTGGGATAAGGTACAGGGGGGCGGGTTATAGCTGTGCTTTGCTCAGACAGAGCAGAGCTGGGGTCAGGGAAAGGTCAGCAGTCCCAGAATACAGAGCAGCACAGTCACTTCCTGTTTGCAGGCACTTCCTGTTTGCAGGCTGCCTGCAAAAATGGCAGCTTCCATAAGCCGCCATCTTGGATGTTTAAAGGCTTATAAAATGCAGTAGATGCAGGTAGGATGATTTTTAATGTGAGCAATCTGTATGTACAGGGTGTGGGAAACATATAAGATAGACTCTTATTTAGAGTGAAGGTCCGCTTTAAGTATACACAATGATGAATCCCAATACTACATATAACACCCCATCTATACATTTATAATGCTAACTAGCAGCAGACACACTTTACTGAATAGTTATTTATTATTATTGTTTATTTATATAGGGCCATCATCTTCCTTAGCACTGTACAAAGTAGTAATTACAAACAGGGTAGAAACATGCAGTACATAGACTATTACAAATGCAATTTTACAGACTTTAAAATTAATATTCTGAATACAAGATACACTACAAATCTAAGTGAGCAATAATATATTAGAGGAGGAGCAAACAATAATAGGGGAAACTGCAAAGTACAATAAAAGAAAAATACCACCAAAATATGAGGCAATAATAGGAGCAGGAGGGCCATGAGTACCTATGCGTTCCGAGGTCACAAAAACCTCTTCGCCAGGGTGAGCCCTAGAGAAGAGGTTGTCATACCTCCCAAGTGACCCCGATTTGGAGGGACTGTCCCTCTCTTGAGTCTGTGTCCCCCTGCCCCTCATTGTTCTCCTTTGTCCCTCTTTGAGGTGTAACGTGCAGATCTGGATCAATAACTGATTTATTTGCCTATTTAAAGTGGACCAACACCCAGGATTTTGTATAATCAATTTTATTGGTTTTTAAACATTATACAAAAAAGGAAGGGAGAGGAGGAAAATACAGGGGAAGGTAAAGGATAACGTGGGGGTACAAAAGGGAAAGGGGGAGGGAGGGGGCAAGGTAACACCCAGGATTTTGACTATCCTGGGTCTTGGTCCACTTCGGTGGGGCACCCCCGATCGGGGTGCCCCGCTGTGTGAAACCCCCCCGAACCCCAAGAAAAACTCACCTCTCCCCGCTCCCAGCGCCGACGGACAAGCCGCGGACAAGCGGCTCCTCCGCCGCCGCCGCCTCCCGCGCGTCACTCTTGACGCGCGCGTGCCCGCGCCGGCCATTCACAGACGGCCGGCGCGGGCGCGCGCACCTCTAGAGGGGCGCGAGGGAGGCGGCGGCGGCCGGCCGCCGCCGAAGATAAGGTAAGGAGTTTGGGGTGTTTGGGGGGGTTTCACCCCGCGGGACATCCCGATCTCGGAGCTGGGGGCTGGCAAGTCACCCGCGGCTAGCGGGTGATTTGCCATTAACCCCCGGCACCCCCATTACCTGCCCCCCCAAGGCCCAGGGGGGGCAGAAGAGCCTGGGCCCACGGAGGCTATGCGGGTTTATAGCCTGCAGGGTGGGGGGCCACCAAAGCTGGCTCCTGCACCCTGTTCCTGCATAGCTGGTCCCGGGCTGGTTATTTTAGGTAGGAGGGGACCCATGTCATTTTTTGGGGGGATTTTTAAGGGTTTTTAACCCTTAACATTCCAAGAAAATGGGGTTCCCCCTGGGAGGGAGGACCCTATGTCAATTTTTTTTTTATTAACCCCTTATGTTCTGTCACCCAGCAGCTATAGAAGGCTTCCAGCAGACGAGCAGAAGCCAGTGATTGGCAAGGGACACAGTGCAAGATGGATGGGAGGTAAGTATAAAAAAACCTAATAAAATATTTTTTTCTGTGTGTGTGTCTGTGTTTTTTTTTTCATTTTACCCCTTGTGAACTGGTAAGGGGTCCATGAGACCACTATACCAGTTTACAAGGCTGGGGGCTGGCAAGTCACCCGCGGCTAGCGGGTGACTTGCCATTAACCCCCGGCACCCCCATTACCTGCTTCCCCAAAGCCCAGGGGAGGGCAGAAGAGCCCGTGGCCATAGGCTATGCCGGCTAACTGGTTGTAACAAGGGATGCCCCTAACTGGCTGCAATGATGGATGCTCCTCACTGGCTGCAATGATGGATGCCCCTCACTGGTTGTATTGGAGGGATGCCCTTCACTGTATTATTATTTATTTCTTAGGTGCTCTTTCCCTTTAAGGGTGTGAATGGGGGCGTGGTCGGAGTGTGGCCAGGCGTGGCTTAAATTTGTCCCTCTTTACAAAAAGTTGGGAGGTATGTACAGATGCTGTTTCAGTTGCAGGCACAGGCAGCTCAGGAGTGGTATCGAGGCGTAAAAGTAGCCAAACTACAACAAAACAGCATCTGCCTCAGTGGGAATGCAGGGGAATTCGTTTTTCTTATCGAACATATAAGGCCAGCAAACATATAAAGCCAGCAAAAAATATTTTTTTCTGTTTGTGTGTCTGTGTTTTTTTTTTTTCATTTTACCCCTTGTGAACTGGTAAGGGGTCCATGAGACCACTATACCAGTTTACAAGGCTGGGGGCTGGCAAGTCACCTGCGGCTAGCGGGTGACTTGCCATTAACCCCCGGCACCCCCATTACCTGCCTCCCCAAAGCCCAGGGGAGGGCAGAAGAGCCCGTGGCCATAGGCTATGCCGGCTAACTGGTTGTAACAAGGGATGCCCCTAACTGGCTGCAATGATGGATGCTCCTCACTGGCTGCAATGATGGATGCCCCTCACTGGTTGTATTGGAGGGATGCCCTTCACTGTATTATTATTTATTTCTTAGGTGCTCTTTCCCTTTAAGGGTGTGAATGGGGGCGTGGTCGGAGTGTGGCCAGGCGTGGCTTAAATTTGTCCCTCTTTACAAAAAGTTGGGAGGTATGTACAGATGCTGTTTCAGTTGCAGGCACAGGCAGCTCAGGAGTGGTATCGAGGCGTAAAAGTAGCCAAACTACAACAAAACAGCATCTGCCTCAGTGGGAACGCAGGGGAATTCGTTTTTCTTATCGAACATATAAGGCCAGCAAACATATAAAGCCAGCAAAGGCGTCAGGGCACCGTGCCAAGACTTAATATGGCGGACTTGCTCTTCGCAGAGCACACCTGAGGGGGCGGGGCCTCTAATATCCCCGCCTCCTATCATTCAGCGTGACTGGGAAGGCGGGCCAGGCGAGAGGGGCGGGGTTTTTTTCTCCAAACATGTCAGCACGGCTCGCCCGCCCTCATTCAGGCTCGTGACGTCAATGAAGGAAGATGGCGTTAGTGTGAGCTGGGCAGTTGGTCGCTGCGCTCCGCCGCCTGTTTCTTTACATCCGGGTGTGTCGCGGGCAGGTTGGTCACGGGGAGGCGGCCGGCAGCAGCAGCAGGCCGGTCTCTCGGTAAAGGCAGCGGGTCACGTCGTGGCGGGAGGCGGCCGGCGGCGGAGTGCGGGGCTGGCGCCCATCATGTCAGATAACCAGAGCTGGAACTCCTCGGGCTCAGAGGAAGACCTGGACACCGAGGCCGGGCCGCCCGTGGAGCAGTGCGGGGTCCTCTCTAAGGTGAGTCACGTGACGCCGGCGCCCTGACAGCTGCCAGAGGGCGCAGCACAGGCTCCGCGCCTCTCCACAGGTGCTCCTCACCCCGTGCCTGCGCCGCTCTGATTGGCTGATCGCCTTCATTTTATCTCTTACTATGCTGATGGGCTGATTGTGGAGTTTACAACATCGTTATTGATAGTCTCTGGTTCAATGAAGTATGCGGACCAAAGGCTTCATTTAAACCGGACCTTCTGCATGATTTAATGAAAAGCCCAAACCCTTAAACTATTCACCAGCATCTAAAATTAATATATTTCAAGTTTGTCACTTATTTTTTATTCTTTTCACCAATGGGCTGCAACTCTGTTCAGGACTCTAGGATATGTACGCTGCCATCTTGAATCAAAAGCATCACTTATACTCAGGAGATGAAAGCGGGATAAAGTACTGGGGGTGGAGTTATAGCTGTGCTGTCCTGTGACAGAGCAGAGCTGGGTTCAGGGAAAGGACAGCAATCCCAGAATGCAGAGCGACAGTCAGAAGACACTTCCTGTTTGCAGGCTGCCTGATGCTCCACGAGTCACCATCTTGGATGTTTAAAATGCTCATAACATGCAGTAGATGCAGGTAGGATGATTTTTAATGTGGGCAATCTGTATGTACAGGGTGTGGGAAGCATATAAGATATGCTCTTATTCAGGGTGAAGGTCCGCTTTAAGCAGACCTAAACCCTCCTGGCACCAGAGCCCAACCTACTGCCCTTGCCTGTGAAGCTCCCATTTCAGGAAGAACCCCCTTCCCTTTTTTACTTCATGGACCTTTGTGTGATGGTGGACACTGTAGTGCTGCATTTGGGCACAGCTGTTTCCTGACCCCCAATAGATAGAGCTGTGCTAGGAGAAGGTGAGTGTCATTCTAATTCACTTCTTGCTGTCATGGTTTGGAGATTACAGTAGATCTGATCTAAAGTGGAACAAAACCTGGGAGTTTGACTATCTTATGTTTTGTTCCTAAGGCTCTGTTCACGCAGTTACAATGCTGAGGAAACCATGTACATTATTTTAGATGGGATAGTTTACATACCTGCGCTGTGTTGCGCAACACATTAAATGGGACCAACACCCAGGATTTTGCCTATCCTGGGTTTTGGGCCACTTCCCTGGGGCACCCCTATCGGGGATGCCCCGCTATGTGAAATCCCCCAAATCTCCCGATAAAACTCACCTCACCCCGCTCCTATGGCGCATGCGCGGCTGCTCGTCCAATCGGCACGCTCTGTGTCGCTGAGCTATGCGTGTCTAAGCGCCGTTATAGCTCAGCGGTTTTGAACACGCTGGCGGCCGCATCTCGCGCTTCCCTTTAACAGGTAAAGTCTATGGCAACACAAAGCAGGTACACTGCATTATGCATGCGTTGTGCTTGCGTTGCCATAGACTTCTTTTGACCTGCGCTTTTACAAGGTTGCGCTGAAAAACTTTTAAAGTGGACCAACGCCCTGCAGGATCGGCAGGCCAATCAAATCCCTCCCCGCGGGGCATCCAACATCCGGATGCTCCGCTGTGTGAACCCCCCCCCCCGGACCCCCCATTCACCTTACCTTACTCCCGGTCCAACGGCGCAGGGCGCGGCCGCATCTCGCGCTTCTCTCTAGCAGGGCGCTTGCCCACGCCAGCCATTTGTGTTGCTATAGACTTTACCATTTACTTATTATTCCAAAAAGACTTTTCTTTTATAAAACACAGCGCAAACTCATTGCTAATGCATGAAAAGCTTAGTGTTTGTTTTGATACATTGCCCCTCTGGCATATTTACAAAACACTTGATCTTAATGCAAAAGAGAGGTGTGAACAGAGCCTAAAGTGTAAGCATGCTTTCAATTGAATTTTTGAAAAAGTGTATTTTTGTGCGGCAAAATGTCATAAAGCAGGTGGAAACCCAAAAATGCCCCCCCAACTCCCACCTGAGCAGCTGGGCACTGCTGTTGGCACGTGGCTCAGTTTTCACAGCTGAAGCCACACCCATTGGCTCTCTCAAAAGTGCCCCTGTGACAAGGTGCAGCCGGCTGGCCACATCCCCAGCTTGCTGTTCGGGCTCCTGCGCGTGGCCATTCAGAAGGGCTTGAGGCTTGGGCCGAAGAGAAGCCTGGGAATGAGGCACTGGCGGAGATTGTTTGGCAGGACTAGGCAGGATCGTGTAAGATCACTGGCGCCTTGGGGAGTTTCGCACAGTGGGGCATCCGGTGCAGGATGCCTAGGGGGCAGGCTAGTGGCCAGGCCTGGAATCTTTTAGACCATGACTCACTTTAAAGGTGCTGAGCTGATGTAGCATTTTTTTATTTTTCTCTAATGTTAACAAATGTGTGCTTTTTTTTAAAGCAGTTAACATCTCTTGCTATCGACAACGTACACCAAGTGCAGACTTGGTGTACATTGCCAGTAGCAACAGATTGCAGATAATTGCAGAGAACACTGCTGCTGGGCATGTGTGAGTGAGCTCCCTCACATCAGCTGTGGCAATAGCAGCAGTGTTTTGTATGTACAGAACTCACTTCTCTCTTCTTGGTATATGTTGCCAATAGCAACAGATTGCAAGTAGTGCAAACTGCATCCATAAATTACACAATTGCTAACCTAAGAAAAAAAAATACCAGATCAGCTCAGTACCTTGAGCCCATCCCTTTGGCACAAAAAATATACTTTCAAACATGCCATTGAAAGTGGACTTGCCATTTAAAGTGGACCAACACCCAGGATTTTGACTATCCTGGGTCTTGGTCCACTTCGGTGGGGCACCCCCGATCGGGGTGCCCCGCTGTGTGAAACCCCCCCGAACCCCCCGAACTCACCTCTGTCAGCGGCGTCGGACAAGCCGCGGACAAGCGGCTCCTCCGCCGCCGCCTCCCGCGCGTCCCTGTTGACGCGCGCGTGCCCGCGCCGGCCATTCACAGACGGCCGGCGCGGGCGCGCGCACGACTAGAGGGGCGCGAGGGAGGCGGCGGCGGCCGGCCGCCGCCGAAACTAAGGTGAGGAGTTTGGGGGGGTTTCACCCCGCGGGACATCCCGATCTCGGATGTCCCGCGGGGAGGGAGGTGATCGGCCCGGGAATCTTATAGATTCCCGGGCCGATCACGGGTGGGTGTTGGTCCACTTTAAATAGTGGTGCAGTAAGGATAGGCGATTGCACGTGTGTTACATAGGCGGGGCACATTTGAAAAAAAAAAAGGTGGCTTGGAGGAATGCGGTGACTGTTCAGTCGCCCCTGGGTGAAATTTTTGGCAGAATAATTTGATAAAATAGCTTCATATATGTTGTAAGATAGTCTTCATTATGCTATTCCAAATGTAAAGATTCTGATCCTATTCATTGTGGTCCGTGACCAGTTTCTAAATCACTTTAGTGGCCCGCACTCGTCAAAAGGTTGAGCCACTAAAGAGACTAAACTCCTGGCCCAGCTGATTCCTTGTTCCAGTCCCGCTTTGTGAAACCCCTCCCGTTTGCTAAGGCATCCCTCAGAGTGATGCGTGCACCTACACCAGGCCTATCTGAATGGCTGGTGCGAGCACACACAGCTCGAAGAGAGAGATCGTAGCGATGCCATTTGGTCCCAGTGCTCTATGCCGGGCTGTGTACTAAAACAGCGTTCTATGCTGCTCGACATGTATAAGTACGGTGGGGGGTCACAATATAGGGCCAAATCAGGATCCACACATGATAGGATCTGGGTTTTGGTCTATTTTACCGGGTATTACTATGCTCAGGCAGTGAGAAAAGGAACTTGCGGTTTCGCCTAAGCAGACAGCTGACCCTTTCTGTCCTCTGCTGCTGCACTTAGTCTGTGTGCTGGTCTTTTTTTTTTTGGGGGGGGGGGGGGTGAAGAGAACACCGCGGAGGTTAAAACCTCCCCCAGACCTCACCAGATGGCCCTCCCCCTGGTTTTACTTTTGGGCAATTTTTACTCACCTCGCCAGGGTATCAATCAGTGAATAACTAAAAAAGCAAGAGTGGGAAACACCCCTAGGGCATATACATATATTAGTAAATAGGCACTGCCCCTTCAAACTAATATGGGGCGCCCAGCTAACCTCAACGTATATTGCTAAATCCACACACCAAACGACAAATGGTTAATTGCTGGGCTGGCCAATAAAAATACTAATCAGATAAGCTTATTTGATTAGTATTTTTATTGGCCAGCCCAGCAATTAACCATTTGTCGTTTGGTGTATCAATCAGTGCCCATGAATATTATGCAAGGGGAGGTGCTGAACGCAGCAGGACTTTTAATGATGGCACGGCTTTAGCCAAGCTCTTCAGAGAGGGCTAAGCCAGCGTGCGGGGGGCTGGGCCACATTAATCTTTAGGTCAGAAGTTCCTCTTTAATACTTATTGGAGGCTGAAGCTGATTCATTATGTTGAATCGATAAAGCAAAAACTTTTCATTGCAGTAGGCTTGCCGTTCAATCTGATTGTACAATCTTGCAAAAACCTTGTAAAGCTCGAAGGAACTTGGTTCTACCTCTTCAAACGTTTGTTACATTGTATGAGAACTGTCCAATCAGATTAATGTGTGGGGGGATATGATTGCTAGCTGGCTGGGTTTTGAGAATTATATATATCTCTATATCTATTCCTCATCAGGATGCCCCTTTACAATCTGTCTGGCCATTACCCACTGGAAGAGGGGGAACTCTTCTCTGATTCTGATTCTCCTGGGGACCAGCAGGAGGCTTATGACGGTACTGGGTCTCCTTCGGGAGAGGACCCATGGTCTCCTGAGGACACTGATAGGCTTTTGGCCCATATTTTTGATGTTTTGTGTATTGCCCCTCCTGTGGCAGCTAAAAGGCAACAGGGTGAGCTTTTTGACACTGTTAAACAACGCTTGGAGTTCTCTGAGCAAAATCATTTTAATAATTTGATGCTCAAGGAGTGGGAACGCCCTAGTAGATTGTCCGCGTTGCCCAAGAGCTGGGACAGGAAGTACCCATTCCCTGCTGATGTGGTTAAGCGCTGGTCATTTCCCCCTGAGGTGGATGCGCCGGTCCTCGGGTTGTCCGATACCTCGGTCATGCATTCCCCTGATACTTCTACCCTGAGGGATGCTGAGGACTGACGTGTGGATCAGCTGGCTTGTCATGCCTTTGCCTGTGCGGGGACGACCCTGCGCCCTTTGGGCGCTTCTGCTATCACGGCCATTGCTGTTAAGGGGCTACTGAAGTCTATTCTGGATAACACCACGGCAGCCAATAGGGGAGACGATTATAGATCCCTCCTGCTTTGCTATGACTTTGTGCCTTTCATTCTCTCTGCTATGGATGACGAGGTCAGGATGTGTGGTAGGACTTCGGCCCTACTGGTGGCTATCCGCCGTTCTGTTTGGCTGCGCCAGTGGGCGGCAGATGCTGCTAAGAAGGCCCTCACTGGGTTCCCTTTTATGGGGCTGCGGCTCTTTGGAGAGCGTTTGGATCTGTTTGCCAGGGATGGTAGGCTGCCTCAATACAGCTGCAGTCCTTTTGGGGGGCTAGCTCTGCACTCCCCTCCTTCCGTGCTCCTAGGGTGGGACGGGGTGATCCATTCTCAGGGCCACGTAGAGACACTTGGGGCCAGGGTAGAGGACGTGGACGTCCCGTGGAAGTCCAGATCTTCACCCAAGCCCCCTCAGGCATGAGGAGGCGCCCTCACCCATCCGGGTGAGGGGTGGCTTCGGCTCTTTGCTCATGTCTGGAGGCAGCGCGTCTCAGACCGGTGGATTCAGGAGGTTGTATCCTCCGGATACAAGATAAAGTTTGCAGCCTGGCCACCCCCAAGATTCATTAGATCCTGGATGGGAGCTCAAGGTCTGCGCCTTGCGGTCCAAAACCTTCTGGAGTTGGGAGTTATCTGTCAGGTGCCTTTCAGGGAAAGGGGCAGGGCCTTCTACTCCAATCTATTCACAGTACCCAAAAAGGATGGGTCCCTCAGGCCCATCCTGGATTTGAAACGTCTCAACAAGTTTGTCAGGTTCAAACATTTTCGCATGGAGACTCTGCGGTCTGTGCCCTGCGCCCAGGCGACTTCGTGACTTCTGTAGACATCAAGGATGCTTACCTTCACGTACCAATCTTCCCAGGTCATCAGAAATTTCTCAGGTTTGCGCTGGAGGATCAGCACTACCAATTTGTGGCCTTACCTTGCGGCATCACCTCGGCTCCCAGGGTATTCACCAAGGTTCTGGCGGGTGTGATGGCTCTGTTAAAGTGGACCAACACCCAGGATTTTGACTATCCTGGGTTTTGGTCCACTTCGGCGGGGCACCCCGATCGGGGGTGCCCCGCTGTGTGAAACCCCCCAGAAAGCCCCAAAATCTTACCTGTCCCCGCTCCCACGTGACTGGACGGTCCAATCCCCGCCAACGTCCAGGCGGGGATCAGGAACGTCCAAGCGGCTGCCGCCGCCGCCGCCTCCCTCGCGTCACTTTCGGCGCGCGCGCGCGCCCCCGCCGGCCATTCGCAGACGGCCGGCGCGAGCACGCCTACAGGGGCGCGAGGGAGGCGGCGGCGGCCGGCCGCCGCCGAAGATCGGGTAAGGTGTTTAGGGGTTTTCTGGGGGGTTTCACCCCGCGGGACATCCCGATCTCGGATGTCCCGCGGGGTGGGAGGTGATCGGCCCGGGAATCTTATAGATTTCCGGGCCGATCACCTCTCGGTGTTGGTCCACTTTAAGGTCTCAGGGCATTCGCATCCTTCCTTTATTTAGAAGACATTATGATTACGTCCCAGTCCTTCTATCAGGCCGAGCTGGATACCCAGATGGTGGTGTCCACACTCGAGTCCTTCGGCTGGGTGATCAACTACCCCAAGTCTTCTCTGTCCCCATCACTGGTGAGGTCCTTTCTGGCCATGACTGGATACATCTCAGGTCAAGGTTTTTCTCCCACAGCAGAAGGTGGAGAGTCTTCAAGCGCAGGCCCAGCTTCTACTTTATCATCTCTCCATCCGGCAGGGGATGCAGCTGGTGGGCCTGATGGTGTCTTGCTTCGAAGCGGTACCTTATGCTCTGTTTCACATGAGACCTCTTCAGCTTCATCTCTTATCAGTGTGGGATTGGGACCCGCGGTCCCTGGATCAGATGTTTGTGCTGTCACCTCTGGCCAGGCGGTCCCTCTTGTGGTGGCTGGACTCAAGGAACCTCTTGGTGGGCAGAACCTTTCTTTCCCCTTGCTGGGAAACTGTCACCACAGATGCCAGTCTGACAGGTTGGGGTGGCTTCTGGATGTCCTTGAAATTCCAGGGTCAGTGGGTGCCTCAGGAGGCCCACACTCCTATCAACCTATCCTGGAACGGAGGGCGGTAAGGCTGGTTCTTGCCCAATTGACTTCACATCTCCGGGGTCGGGCTGTTCAGATCCGCTCGGACAACCAGACAGCGGTTGCCTACATCAATCATCAGGGAGGGACCCGGAGCAAGAGGGCCCTCAAGGAAGTGTCCCTGACACTGTTCTGGGCGGAGGACAATGTTCCCTGCATCTCGGCAGTGTACATCCCGGGGGTGGAAAATCTGGAGGCAGACTCCCTGAGCAGGGGGACCTCTCGTCTGGGAGAATGGTCCCTCAGCAGCAGGGTGTTTCGCTCTGTGTCACCGCTGGGGTCAGCCGGATGTGGATCTGTTTGCGTCCCGTCACAAGCTTCCAGTCTGTCTCTGTCCCAGGACCCTCTGGCCTTAGCCATGGATGCACTGGCAATGTCTTTGGAGAGCTTTCGGCTCCTCTATGTATTCCTTCCGTTTCCTCTAATGGGCAGGGTGATGCGCAAGATATCCCAGGAAGGGGTGCCAGCCATTCTGGTGGCCCCCTGTTGGCCAAGAAGGGTGTGGTTCGCAGACGTTGTGCAGTTGGCAGTAAATCAGTTTGCTCTGCCCAAGGATCCAGACCTGCTCACTCAGGGGCAGCTACACCATCTGTGACAGAGGCTCTGTCTTTTGGATGTCATCACTATTCGATTGCCCACCGGGTCATTCACTGGCCTTTTCTTAATTAGGTTCCAGAAAATGTAATTATATTTTGATACTGTTACAGGCAATGTCATTGTATTTTGACTGCCATTGTGTATTGTTGATTACGTCACAGTCAATGGCATTGTCCTGATTGAGTGTATTACAGCCTGCTATTGTTCTACTGATTGCGTCACCGGCAGAGTTGAGGGATTGTGTGCCCTGCTGCTATTGGTCAGTGTGGTTGTCATTGCATGGAGACTTGTGTATATAAGGCCTAGAGTGGCACTAATAAAGACACTTCATCTTCACCCTCAATACTGAGTTCTGTCTCTTATTGGGGGAAACGCTATATTACAATTCACTAGCCCTTGTAAGAGCTGTTCCTGTTTCCTCACGGACGATTCTGGAATTCCAGCAGCACCTCTTACGATTGGGAAAAGGACGTCTCGGGCGGTGAAGCCCTCCGGCGATAAGGGTTATCGCTACACCATCCCAATTTACAAACGCTGGCTTTGACGGCCTGACTGCTGAAACCTCCATCTTGATGGATAAGGGGCTGCCTGCCTCTGGTTAATACCATGATTAGGGCTAGGAAGAAATCCTCTACTATAGGGTATGGCATGCTTTCATTGCCTGGTGTGAGTCTAAGTCCCTTCCCTGTCGGGTGTTTTCTGTTCCCAGGATCCTGGAATTCCTGCAACATGGTTTGGACGTGGGTCTTCAACTTGGTACCCTCAAAGGTCATGTTTCAGCTTTGGCCAAAGATCCTTTGCCAACCATCGTTTGGTTAAGACTTTCTTCCAAGGGGTTACTCACGTGCGCCCTCCTTGTAAGCTTGTGTTACCAGTCTGGGATTTTAATTTGGTCTTATCTGCCTTGCAGGGTCCTCCTTTTGAGCCTCTGCGTGAGGCTCATTTGTCCATTTTGACTCTTAAGGTAGCCTTTTTGGTGGCTATCACTTCTGTTGGCGTGTTTCTGAGTTGGCGGCGCTTTCTATCAAACCTTCTTATTTTGAGCGACACCAGGACAGGGTGGTGTTTCGGTTTAACCCAGATTTTCTGCCTAAGGTTGTGTCTGCATTTTATCTCAACCAGGACATTGTTTTGCCTTCTCTGTGTCCTAATTCTAGTAACCCTAAGGAGAGGGTCTTACATTCTCTGGATGTGGTCAGGACTTTGAAGTTTTATCTGGTAGCTACTGAGTCTTTTAGGAAGACTTTTTTTGTTCTCCCTTCTGGACCTAGGAAGGGTTTGCCTCCGGCTAAGTCCACTATCAGTAAGTGGATCCGCCGGGCTGTGGTACAGGCCTATTCTGCTAAGGGGAAGGCGCCTCCCTTCCGCCTTACTGCTCATTCTACTCGTGCTATTGGTGCCTCTTGGGCTTTTCAGCACCAGGCTTCTGTTGAACAAGTTTGCAAGGCCGCTACTTGGTCTTCTGTTCATACCTTTTCAAAGTTTTACAAGGTTGATGTTAGGGCCTCAGCTGATGCTGCTTTTGGCCGCAAAGTTCTGTAGGCGGCAGTGGTTTAAACTGCCCGCTGTTACTTTTTGGCGATCCTTCCCTACCTTACGGACACTGCTATTGGATGTCCCATGTGGGAATATCGGGAACAGGACGTGCTGTATACTTGGAAAAATACAAATCTGTGAGTACTCGCCTGTAGAATTGGTTTTATAAGTATACAGCACGTCCTGTTCCAACCCCCCCTTGTTATCATTTTTCTTGGTTACCTCTGTATGGTTATTGTTCAAATTTTCATTTGGGTTCTTTCGTTATTGTTCTCCCGGCTTCTTGTCTACTGCTTTGTAACACTGGGAATTTGTGGGAGGTTCCTGGCTTTATATGGGGCCTGGAGGGGCCACAAGTCTCTTCTGCAGTCCAGCGCCACCTTGTGGTGGATAACCCAAGTGTAAGGAATATCAGGAACAGGACGTGCTGTATACTTAAAAAAACAATTCTACAGGTGAGTACTCACAGGATTGTATTTTCCTTTGATGGGTGATGGTTTTTTTAAACTAAAGCCTTTGCCTAGTATTCATAACACTAACAAGAAGCAGTATGATGCCCGAATGGCAGTAATCAGCTAATTGATTCCATTAAGGTAAACTGACTCTGTTCCACACATGTGATGTCAGCAGTGACTGTGGATATTCGCCAGAAGGTACTTGTTAGTGTCAGTCTCCATGGTAGTCTCATTACAGGTTTCCTTTAAAGCAGAACAAAAGCCAGGACTTTGACTTTCCCAGGTTTCATTCTGTTCCAAGGGGCATCTCAAATTGGGTTACCCCTAGCCATTATTCACTCACCTCATCCTTGGTCCAATGATGCATGCACTGGATCTCGTCCAATGAGAGCTGTTTGCTGTGACTGTCGTTTGACATATGGCTCTTATTAACTTCAATGTGGAGCACAGACTGCCGCATCCTCGGCAACGCACGCACAATCCGGTCCCCGCCTATCAGAATGGCTGGTTTTACTGTAGGATGCGAGCCAGCACTTGTGCTGTTGGAGCAGGGAATGGAGAGTCATTACTGGTGCTTCCCGATTCAGGATGCCCCAGGGAAAGCCAGGGCCAGACCACGTGGGTTTTGTTAATCTAGTGGTAGTCATATGTGGCAGCAGCAGTTTGGACATGTAGTGGGTCGGTGCCTGAGAATACCTCTATAGGTTTACACTCGGGTGATCATTGCTGTGTTCTTGGAGGCAAGAGGTTGTTCTTTTGCCATAAATAACAGGCGAGAAATAATCCAGCAGAAATCATTGACAGTGGTTTGTTGATGTTCGCTCCCAGCGTAACATCCTGCTCTATAGTAGTGGGGAGGGGGGAAAGGGCTCCCGTACATTTGGAAGTGTTTAAAAATATTTTTGTCTTTCCAAATTTTCCTGAGGCAGCAACATTCCTGAGCCCGACCCACATCCTATTTATCAATCAAAAGCATATTCCACACTCCTCTTACCTAGTCACCCCCTCCTGTTATATACACACACTGAGCCCAACCCATGTCCCATCTGGCCGGGGAAACCACTTAATCAGTGCAGCAAAACACTATATATATATATATATATATATATATTATCCCGCTCCACTCCTTAGATTGATGCCCCTTCCCCAGCAGTAGTTTATAGAACTATGGTTTGAATCCAGAATAAGAATTTTGCAGAAGAGAAGCCCCTGGAAGCTGGGAGTGAGCAGATGTCCCGGCAGCAGCGTGTGGAATTTGGAGTGCACCAGGGTGTGTCTGGAATAGTGGAGGATCCTTGTTACACGTCTTGATAATATCTACAAGCGGAGGGCAAAGTGCAGTGTGGGGGTTTCTCTGCATGTGTGTCAGTGGAATAACATTTGTCTTTGTTGTTCGGGTGGATGTGTGTGGCCATAAGATCCTAGGTATTATTATTATACTGGGGGGGGGGGGGGGGCGCATATGTGTGGCCATGAGATCCAAGGTATTAGTATTATGCCTGGGGGTGGATATGTGTGGCAATAATACTGCAGATCTTATGATTATACCTGGGGGGGGGGTGGATACCGTGTTTCCCCGAAAATAAGACCTACTCCGAAAATAAGGCCTACTGTGCTTTTAGCATGAAGGCTAAATATAAGACCTCCCCCGAAAATAAGACCTCCCCCCAAAATAATGTTAGAACACCACCCACCCGCTGATCCTCACATCCTCCGACACCCTTCCACCCACCGCCCCGCCCCGTCGCTGTGAGTTACTTACCGGTATGAAGGCGCCGCGTCATGGCTGTGTGCGCACCGCGCCTGCTACCGTAACTTCATAGCCGCCATAGTGACCTGCGGCTGCAGCGATCACCTGCAGAGAGCTGCGGCCGCAGCAAGTATTTGCTGGTAAGCGCTGCCATAGCAAGCGCCTGCAGGAGTGGCCATAGCGAGCGGCCGCAGCAAGAGTCCTCGGTCAGCTTCGGTCGGCTCTCTCTGATGACGAGTGACGCCCCTGACGTTGCGCATAGGGGGACGTCACTGGGGGACGTCACTCGTCATCAAAGCGGCCGCCACCAAAGTGAAAGCTGCTGTCTGCTGCTCGCTCTCTGACAGTAAGTTAGTGAGTAGTGGCAGCAGACTGTGAAGAAAAAAAAAAAGAATTTCTATGGGGGAAATGTCAGGTGAAGTGAGGGGAGGGGGGGATGGAAACTAGAGAATTCCCTGGACTCTCTAGACTCTACCCCCACCTCCCCCACCTTCACCCACTGATGATGAGGAGGGGGGGTTGTATGTTTTGGATTCCCCACATATGCCACTACCGGTAGTACAGGAGAAGGGGGGTAAATTGGGACAGGAGGATCGGGGGGGGGGGGGGGGAGGTCACTTAAAATGACACAGTGGGGATCAGAGAGGGAAATGAATAAAAATTATACCGTACCATAGATTGTTGTAATGGTAATATAGTAACATGAAATTTTAACAGGAGTCACATTTTGTCTGGTTATGCTGGTTTGTGATGGCAACTACTACTGTTTAACAGTTAATAAATTTCCTTTTTTTGTGAATGCATGTGAATTCTTCTTCATGGAAAAATGTAAGACATCCCCTGAAAATAAGACCTAGCGCATCTTTGGGAGCAAAAATTAATATAAGACACTGTCTTATTTTCGGGGAAACCGGGTATGTGTGGCCATAAGACCCGAGGTAGTAATAATAATATTATTATTATTATTATTATTATTCCTGGGGGGTGGATATGTGTGGCCATAAAACCTGAGGTATTATTAGGTCGGGGGGGGGGGGTGGATATGTGTGACCATAAGATCTGAGATATTATTATGCCTGGGGGGGGGTGGATATGTGTGGCTATAAGACCCAAAGTAGTAGTATTATACCTGGGGGGTGGATAACTGTGGCCATAAGATCCAAGGTGGTATTATACCCAGGGGGGTGGATATGTGTGGCCTTAAGACCCGAGGTATTATTATTATTATACCTGGGGGTGATGGATATGTGTGGCCATAAGATCCGATGTATTATTGTTATGCCTGGGGGGGGATATGTGTGGCAATAATACCGCAGATCTTATGATTATACCTGGGGGGGGGTGGATGGATATGTGTGGCCATAAGACCCGAGGTAGTAATATTATTATTATTATTATTATTATTATTATTATTATTATTATATATTTTTTTTTTTTTTCCTGGGGGTGGATATGTGTGGCCATAAAACATTTGTGTTAGGATTGTGCCCCCAGACCTGTGATCTACTTACCACCATGCAGTTTCCATGATTCTCTCATTCCTGGGAATCCTGAGTGAAAACAATGTACTACAATAAGTCCCACAATTCTTCCAGTGTAACAGGTGAACTCATTAGCAGCTTTGCAATGGAAGTCTAAGCACCCTGGCGTTAAAGCGCACCAAACCCCACAAAACATATAAAATACATTTGGCCAAAGCCCTTGCCGATACTTCCTACTTAGGGTATAGAACTAGAAATAGATATTTTTGCTTCTCATAGTCCGGGAACACTTTTTTTTTTTTTTTTTTTTTTTTTTTTTTTTGCTGTTCCTCTGTTAGTTGGCAGGTGATCGGTCATTGCATAGGTGTGGCAATTACATCATTGCACACAACAGTGGCAGTGAATGGAGGAGGCGGAGCTTTACAGCTGAAACAGACGGCATTATCTGGGATTAAAGTGAAGAAGGAGCCGATTGTCATAGGGGGAGCAATTCAAGGGATCCTAGTTGAAAATGTTGGGCTTTGTTTTGCTTTAAAGTGGACCAACACCCAGGATTTTGACTATCCTGGGTTGGTCCACTTCAGGGGGGCACCCCGATTAGGGGTGCCCCGCTGTGTAAAACCCCCCAGAAACACCCCAATACTCACCTCACAACGCTCCCACGTGGCCGGGTGACAGCGACGGACAAGCGCTGACAGCGACGGACAAGCCAGCGCGTCCGCCGCCGCCTCCCGCACGTCCCTCTCACAGCGCGCGCGCCCGCGCCGGCCGTTCACAAATCTTATAGATTCCCGGGCCGATCACCCCAGGGTGACGGTCCACTTTAACCCTTTTGCTACTGGAAAACAAGGTTGCGATCCTTCCAAACTGAAGAAGTTTAAATTTCAGTTGGAATTGGTTAAAACTGTCACCCATGCCTTAGCCAGTTAGATGATTAGCAAGCTAAAGTGAGGAAGTCTGATATGTACTCAAAATCGGCACCTTGGTGTACATGACTAAGATAAACTCATTGTTATTCCATTGCTATGGAAAACTTTTATAAGAGTTGCAAACAAATAGAAAATTACAATAAGTAACAGATAGTCTTAGCACATTGAAGACACCATTTGCCACACAATGGAAACTTCTAAAAATGGCATCAGAAGTGGAGTTGCTCTTTAAAGGAGCACTAATGTGGCGATCTATATATAATGCACATAAATATGTGCAAGGAGAGCGGCTACTTCTACATCCTGTGTTTTTTTTTTTTTTTCCTGGACGGAATAATAATCGGGTGATTATATAATATATATATATAATATAGCCTGCCCTGTAATAACAGCTGATTGCACTAATTCTGATGTGTGTAGTTTATTTTACCTGTTATGCAATGCTTTGGGCAGATGTTAAAGTGGACCAAACTCCACCCTGACCTTAGACTCTAGGGCAGGCATGTCTCAACCCGCCCCCCCCAGGGGAAATCCCAGATTCGGGGTGTCCCACTGTTTAAACCACCCCCCCAGGTCACCCAGTAAACTTGCCCTCCTTCCTTCCCAACAGCTTATGCAGTGGCTGCTGGCTTCTATACTATACAGGCATTTTTTAATGGGTGGCGCAGGCCTTAGATAATTTGAAATCAGCACAATTGAACACGCTGGTTGGACAAGAGGGGCTGCACGTGCGCCGTTGGCCTGGGACAAAAAGGGGTTTAGGTTGGCAACTTGGGGTGTTTTATACAGGGCCCGAGGACCAAACCAGGGATAGTCAAAATCTCAGGTTTTGGTCCACTTTAATGCTACTGTTCCCCGCATGCTAGATCAGGACAAGCAAAGGTGATCAGTTCTCCATTGCAAAAATTGAATGGAAGCTCAAACCCTTCTCCCCTGATTTTATTTTGACCAAGTGGGGGGTTATAAGTAACCCTTCTTTCTAGTGTGTTTGGGATAGAGCTCCTTTAAAGAGGGCCAACCACCCGACAGGCTGGCTCTGGAGTCTCCAAAAGAGCTCCATGTCTGATTTTTGCCTCACTTCAGATTAACTGGTATATTTAAAAGGCTCGGTACTCCGGAACCCGCCTGCTCGGGGTCACCACCTTGGTTTTCCACACTGTGTAAATAAAGTGTGGCATAATGGGACTGTGCGCAGTTTGTACTGACACCTTAGTCCATTATAGATGCACCTATGAAGCTATGCATCAGGCCACCAACATTACCTTAAAGGAGACCTACGTTGACACTTTCCCCACTACTTTAAACCGGACCAACAGCCTGCCACAGTTGGAAAAGAAAGGTAGTGCCCAATTTTAAGCTTCCTCTCCCAACTGACATAACTGAAAATGCACAGCAACAGGAAGCCCAGCCATACTTCCTGTTTGCAGGTGGCCTGCAAATGCATGACCGCCATCCTTTCTTTTTTTTTTTTTTTTTTTTTTTTTATATTGACCCCAGCAGGAGTTAGAAAAAGGTAAATTAATATTTATGTGCTGCAATCTATTTTGCCCTGGGGAGTATGCATATGAGCACTGTTTGTTGTGTTGGTCCGGTTTAAAGCGGACCTTCACTCTGAATAAGAGTCTATCTTATATGTTTCCCACACCCTGTACATACAGATTGTCGACATTAAAAATCATCCTACCTGCCTCTACTGCATGTTATGAGCCTTTAAACATCCAAGATGGCGGCTTATGGAAGCCGCCATCTTATCAGGCAGCCTACAAACAGGAAGTGCCTCCTGACTGTGCTGCTCTGCATTCTGGGACTGCTGACCGTTACCTGACCCCAGCTCTGCTCTGTCTGGGCAAAGCACATCTATAACCCGCCCCCCTGTACTTTATCCTGCTCTCCTCTCATCAGTAAGTGTGATGCTTCTGAGTCAAGATGGCGGCGCCCGTATCCTAAATTCCTGAACAGAGTTGCAGCCCAGTGGGGGAAAGAATAATAAGTTAGTGACTAAAAACGTAAAATATATTAATTTTAGATGCTGGGGAACCGTTTAAGAGTTTGGGCTTTTCATTAAATCACGCTGAAGGTCCGGTTTAAGTCATTTTTGACTGTTGGTCCGCTTTAAGCTTTTTTTTTTTTATTGTGAAAAGTGTAGTTTGATAAAGCAAATGCTACAGTGAAACGTGTCCTATTGATGTAACCAAATACACCGTTTCTATGAAGCACAAAGTGGTAGATAGATGACTACTTCTGAAGCTCTTTTCACGATGGAATACATTTTATGTATTTTAATGAAAAAAGGTCTGGGGAGTTTACCACTTTAGGGTGCCATATGGGGCATCCTAGAAAGAATAGTGTGCTTTCTAAACTCCACTGCTAGTTAAAAAGTGGCTGGTAAAACTTTTGTTTATTACTAATTAGGTTGGATACATGGGTGGGTGCCAATCAGTAGAGCTTTCCTTGATTGGGCATCAAAACACTTTCTGTGTTTAAAAGATAACTAAAGTCCTTTTTCACTTTAGGTCCACTTTTATGCTATGTAGTATATTTTCAGATCTTGACTGCCAACATACAGCATGGCATATGGCTTCCATTCGGGCTCCGTCCTAATGTTGCAGAGCTCTGTCTTGGAAACGCAGTGCCCTGTCAGGGGTTGGGTGGTTCATACATTTTGTTTGCTGCTCATGTTAATTGAGCCGTATGTGAGAAGTCTGAGTACTTGGAGGCTTTTAAATGGACTTCTGCATACGGGAAGATAAATGTGTATTTGATATAGTGCTAACACTTTCTGCAGTGCTTTTACATGAATAATGGAACCATTTCACATTACTTGCCCTCTTTTAAATCTGTTGCATTTACTACTGCTTTAGGGACACTACTTCAATAAAACCTCATTAAAAAGAACCTAAAGCTTCCAAATCTTTCCACACCTGCTGGAGGGTGAGCAGGGGGGGAGCCATAGAGCGGACATGGTTATCAAGGTGGTCCCCACAGATGCAGGATTGGGTTCATATCTGAGGAGTTAGAGGCCAGGGTATTACTTGGAAGTCTTGGTCATGCATTTCCAACCATTGTCAGATATTTGTGGCATGTTCCATTGTCTTTCTGCAGGATCCCATCCTAGGGAATGCAATCGGCATGTATGGGTGAATGAGACCTGCAAGGATAATTCGTTCCCAAGCTTGTTGGGTGTGCCTTTCACATGGATGAGTGGGTCCACTTTTGTTAGCAGAGGTGCAGTGACCATCTGTCTGCTTCAGAGCAGCATATGTAGTAGGGTTTGGTGAACTGTTTTAGACACACGTCTGGTACATTTTGGCAGCGAGTTGCTCCAATGATGTTCACATCAATGGTACATGGTGTTCCACAGATTCACAAAAGAGGGGTAATAACCCGCAACGAGAGCTCCCAAAGATACGGCTGCACAATAAGGCATCCTAAATAATAATAATTTTTTTTTTCTTTACTAAATTGCCCTGGGGAGGGATGTATATTAGTACGGTTTGTTGTGTTGGTCCGGTTTAAAGAACATCCAAGCCTCGCCGATTTGCTGCCCCCCCCCTCCAGTTATACCTTTGGGCATTTTTTACTCCCCTCCCCAGGGAGTCTGTCTTCGGCGTCCCTCAGATTCTGGCGAACTTCTGGCAGGCAGAGCCATCTTGTATTTTATAAGGGACTTTGCAGGGCCCCAGATATCACGCCTGCGCAGTGTCAATGAATGGGATGCAATGGAGCCACCCGAAATCTCGTAACATTTCACTGAGCAGCTCTGATTTAGAAGAGACCAGCTAAAGCCTTTCTGGCACTAACGGATGGCTACACCGGCGCGGGGGAAGGGATCAGTCGTTGAGGTAAGTAGGGGCCGATGGGGGAAGAAATCGGACCCTTTTTGTTTTCAGTCCGATGTTCCCTTTTTAAGTAATTTTTGACTGTTGGTCTAATTTTTAAAGTGGACCAAGACCCGGGCCAATCGATGCCCTTCTGTGTGAAACCCCCAGGTCTCCCCGTACACTTACCTTGCTTGTGGCCTTGCCTGCGGCTGCATCCCTGCCATCCCTCTAGCAGGGCGCTTGCCTGCGCCAGGCATTGGAGGATGGCTGACGCGGGCACGCTCCCTGTTAGAGGAAAGCGGGGGATGTGGCTGTCGGAGCGCTCGGAGCCACCGGCCTTTAGATGCAGTCTTAGATGGCGTGATGTCAGCGGCTCCGAACTCGCTGATTGGAGGAACGGACTCACATGCTCTGTAAGCCTAATAAGAGGTGAGTTTCTTCGGGCGATCTGGGGAGTTTCACACAGCAGGGCACCCTCGATTGGGGTGCCCTGGGGGAAAGGACCAAGACTCAGTATAGTCAATCTTGGGTTTTGGTCCACTTTAAGTTGGATATTGAAAATGCACCACAGACTGGAACTTCTGTCGCTGGCCATAGTTCTTCTTCCCCGTTGTTTTGGTTTGGTCTGGGGTTTATTTGAAAGACTTTCCCTTCAAAACACTACCTGCACTTGTTTATGACCTGCCTGCTCAATTGGAATCTATTGGTCTGTATGCAATTCTTCGTTCATCTCTAATTCGGATCCCTGGCCTTAGATTCAGGCAGTGCGGGGTACGGTTTTGATTGGTTCAGTTTTTTTGCAGTACAAACGGTCAGTCTTTCAGCCCCAATCAATCTTTTGGTAAATGCTGTTACTGGTCCTCTGACACTGTGGCGAGCGGTGGAGATAGACAGTGCCCCTGGCAATACCAGTTATTCCTTCCCTGACCTTTTACACTGCGCGCTGTAAATAAATAATTGTTTCAGCTTTGGATTATTTAAGTCCTTGATTTCGGTGTCTGCTATCTGGGTCTTTGAAGTTAATTGAATGGAAACAGCAGTGCTGGTTTTAGGTTTCATGTTGTGCCATGCAGCATACTTGTGTTTATTTCACAACTTGGGACCACCAGGAAGCCGTCATTTCCTTCCCGGATATTGCCTTCCAATCTTTCATACCTGACAGGCAGCTTAACCAATTGCAAGCCTGATGTGCCACATGCAGAAATGGCGGCAAAAAAAATGTGCATATACCGACCGCTGTGTACAAACTTATGTTCGTATTGGGGTAAGGACTTGGCAAATTTTAGTTTCAGCTGCAGTTCCTGGCTTTACCCAAGGAAAAATGAAGTGAGTTACAAACCAAATACTGGGCTGAGCATGATGACGCTAATTAGTAATACAAAAAAATATATCCCAAAGAATTTTCACTATCCCGGGTTTTGTTCCTTGTCCCGTTTTGGCGTGCCCAGCTTTGTGAAACACAACCCCTTCCTCCCCCAGAATCGCCCATAAAAAGGGACTGCCCAGACAACTGCGGGGAGCTTTTACTCAACCCTGCAACCGACCTGTCCTAATCTGGTGTAAATTGTACAAGTTCCACCTGTCCAATGGCAGGATGGAGATTTGGCTGTGCTTGTGTGGTACTCTCTGGAACTATTAGAGGTACTCTGGTCAGAAATACATGACTTTAATATGCTGCCCCGCTGTGCATCAGTGCCGCTATACTACAAAATGGGGCTGCCCGGTTACTCACCTTTTCTGTGCTCCTTTCTATGGCTGATGTGGAGCAGCCTATCGAGATTGCTAAGTCAGTGGCTGGACAGTAATGTGCTCAGCCTTCGGCTCTTCGAAATGCTCCTCGTGTTCACGTAGGATGTGTAACCTGTAAGAGGTAAATATCCGCGCTCCCTTTTCTGATAGTATATCAGTGTATTAAAGAGAGAGTCCAAGAGAGTCCAATCATATATGACAGGAGCTCTACATTTACGGGACTAGGGTTGATGCTCTGTGTGGGTAGAGGTTTTTTTTTCTTCAGTTGCCCCGTCTCTTTAAAGAGGAGCTATTCCCAGGATCTTCACTCTCTTGGTGAATGTTTTGTCCAACAGACCATCGGGATAACGCATGATTATTCTTCTATTAATGTCTAAAAATCTCTAGGGCCAGCCTGTTCCCTATCCTGACCTGGGATGCCATGATGGGTTTGCTTATACACTTATATTGCTGTTGATCACCCATGACCAGCCACATCCCTGACATGTTGTGGCACACTAAGCACACAACAGGAAGCATCAGCCCACCCTGTGTGACAAAGTGGACCCACGCCTGTTTTTTGGCTTACAGGTGTCCTGGCCCAATCAAACAGGCTGTGGGGTGCATCCAGAATGGAGCCCACCCCCCCACATCACTCCTCAGAACGCCTGATATTCATACCTCTTCCTGGATCCTCGGCGAGTAATGGAGCCCTGTGATTGGAAGCAGAGAGGACGTGACCCCAAACCATATGAACTTGGCCAGGCAAAGACCAACACCCGTTAGTCCAAAAAAAACTGATGTTGGTCCGGCTAGCGGGGGGCGCAACTGGCAGTTCGCTCATCTCCATTCGGCCCTTAGCCGACTAGACCTATAGTTGGCTAAGAGAAGCCGAAGTGAGCCAAGCATGCTGATTGGCTGCGGTTTGTACATGCCTTATCGGATCAGAGATCAGGCAAATTTCATATAGAGATTTTACATTACTGGTGCTCCCACGCTGCTGATTGGGTGGCTGCTGGAAGCCAGACAATGGAGGAGCGACTGACAGGGTAACTGATCCCTGGATGCCACTGCTGCTTTCTCTCTGTGGGGGCAAACGTACGTTTGCACACGTGTGTCTGGTTGGTGGTGGGTGTGGCCTGCAGCCAGGGATCAGTTACCCTGCCCGACTGGAATGCTTTGGGGGGGGAATTCTGCCATACTGCCTGAATTGGGGGTGGGGGGGTGCCACACTGCCTTTAATATGGCACGTGGGTTGGGTGGATTCTGCACACTGTAATAGGGTAATTGGGGTGGTGGGGGATTCCGAACACTGCCTATTATGGGGGTGATTGGGAGGGAGTATTGGAGCACACCATTTGGTTCAGAATACCTTTTTGTCTTATTTTCCTCCTCCGCACATTAAATATAAGCCTTAAATATGAGCATGTATCAAAGTCCCCATTGCTACCCTAAAAAAGAAATAATAAATATGCAATCTTATCTAATCAAAGGAAGGTTGCCAAGGGGGCAGGCGGGTTGGCAGATATGCGAGCGAGCTGATCCATGCTCGGTCATGTGCTGTAGCATTGTTAAATGTCTTGGAGATTATAACTAGGAGCCGGCTGTACATGTTTGCCTGTAGTTTTGGCTCTCCTGATATTTGGCTGTACATAGAGATATTTGTGTAAACAAATCTGTAAGAGCCCAGATGTTTGCTACCAATATTTGACAAGCAGATGTTGCCAACGTGCAAATGGTTTTTGGGCCTTTTTTGGTTTGCAACTGATGAGATCATCTTGTACTGTATACGGTGCCATATGATGTTAGATCATTCAGATTCGGCTGTATGTATATAATATATATTCAGCGATTCTCTGTTCAGAGATCCGTAGGCACCAGCGCCATTGCATACAGCTGAATCCAGGGTGGATAAAAATCAATGTTTTTTTGATTTAAATCGGATTTTTTTGATTTAAATCGGATTTTTTTGATTTAAATCGGATTTTTTTTCAATAAACTGCTTTTTGAGGAAAATATTTTACCATCCAAAGGTTCTTCAATCATGAGATAAAGCTGAGTTGTTTAACTCAGTAGAATAAAGGCTGTATATGTGTAACATTCACAATGCCATGCTCTTCCAGAGGTTTCTGTAGGATTAGTGGGCAGTTTCTCTCCTATATTATCAGACGCTCGCTTTACTTACGCAGTTCTCAAAACTGAATTTGACTCCGCAGAGGTCCCAGCCTCTTCTTCACAGCAAAAATGTTACAACATGAACAGAGTTGAGAAAAAAACCTTAATCCTATTGTTCTACAAACCTATGACTAGTGAGCTACAGAGGACAGCAGGGACAGTAGGATTTAAGTTTCATATGTCGGCTGGGCTGACAGTCTAAGTTTCTTAAAATATATATATATTTTGTTTAGCCAAATTAGTTAACAAAACATGGATGTTTGTTTAAGCAAATAACTTATGCTGTAATGTTGTTATTGTTTCAGTTGAATAAATCTATTTAAATTGTTATTAAGGTCAGGATTATTTTTCTCCTTCCTAAGTACAACAGAACAGTGGTGTCCAAATATGAATGATTAACCCATTAAACTGGGGAGAAAAAAGTAATATAAAAAGTGATTCTAAAAATCTTAATCTACTTGCATGTTAAAATAGCAAGAACTAGTTTAGGTAGAAACGTTGATTTAAATCACTGATTTAAATCAAGCCTTACTGACTAGTGATTTAAATCGTGATTTAAATCAGTTAGATTTAAATCAAATCCACCCTGGCTGAATCTGAATGATCTAACATCATATGGCACCGTATACAGTACAGATCTCATCAGTGGTAAACAATAAATATATATAAATATATTAAGGTACTTATTATTAGATTAATTATTGGTGGATTATTTTGACATTTTTTATCTTTCAATATTTTTATTAGTTTCAAAAAGGCAATACAAAGGAAAAGTATAGTCAGCCAACACAGAAATCCTTCCCACGCAGGGGAGGCAATTAACACAGAGAGTACAGCAAGTTTTCGTGATCTAGACCAATATCAATGTGCAATCTTTCAGTTCAGCAATAAAACGATTGATAGCATGGTTACAATGTGATAAGCGCTGGAGAAAGCAATAAAGCATCGAGATTTGTCAATTTTTATCAGTTCACAGTCGCGCTGTCTCTTGCGCCAGTTATTTACCGTTCTATACAAACCATAAGGGATAAAGAGGGGAAAAGAGGGGGGAATGGGGGTTGAACGGGGTGAAAGGAGGGGATAAGGAACAAGGAGGGGGTAGGATGGGGAGAGGGGGGGGGGGGGGAATCCCCGCAGCCCGGTCTGCACCGAACACCTAATGGAGCAAACCCAATGGAGCACTGGGCCAGGTGTACTGTATCCATGGTTCCCAGATGGAGAGAAACTTATCCTGGGTGTCGGCCAGAATGCTCGAAAGCCTCTCGTTAATCAGGAATCCATTCATTCTGGATGACACCTCCGATACCGGGACAATCTGTTTTTTCCAGGCTCTGGCGATGGTCTGCTTCGCCGCCAAGAGCAAGTAAGTGAACAGCTTGCACTGTTTCCTAGTAAGATCTGGAGGTCTACAATGAAGGAGGGCCACCCAGGGATCCTTTTTAATGGTCTTTTGAAACATTCTACCGGCTATCTTGTGTATATGGGACCAGAAACGGGTTAGCATGGGGCAGGTCCACCAAATATGCATAAAGGTACCTTCAGCATCACAACCTCTAAAACACGTATTGGCCTGCCCGGGGAACATCTTACCGAGGCGACTAGGCACCAGGTACCAACGAAATAAGACTTTGTAAGCCGTCTCAGTTGTCAGAATGTTTGTGGAGCATGAGGAGGTCGCACTCCAGATCTCTTCCCACCCCCTGTCTGATGTACATGGGCCCAGGTCGCTCTCCCATTTCTCCACATAGGTATGAACTCCCTCCCCCATGCTGTTCAACTTGGAGTACAACATGGATATTAATCCCCTACGGAACGGGTCTTCGCTACAGATCTCCTCGAAGGGGGTACACCTTCGAAAGGGTTGCCCCAATCTAGTTAGAGGTGCTAGCCAATGCCTCAACTGTAGATATTGGAAAAAAGCCCTCTGGGGAACGTCAAATTTTCTTCTCAAGGAGTCGTACGATAGGAACCCATCCTCTGTCAAAAGATGAATTATCCTAGTCATCCCATGTTCCCTCCACCAATGGTAAGTTGAGCTATTTTCCATTCCTGGGGGAAAAGACGGGTTACCCCAGAGATGAGCTAGAGGGGTATGGGGGGACATCAGGGAGGCAGAGTACTTCACTGAGTCCCACACTGAAAGTGAATGTTTCATTAGGGGGCTAAGAGTCTCGGGTCTGGACGCCGGATCCATCCACAATAGGCCATCTATCGGGGTTGGTGAGCAGTCTGGAAGTTCCAGAAATGTCCAGAGGGGAGGCTTCAAGAGAGAATGCATGGGGGCTAGCTGGGCTATCTGGGCGGCCTTATAATACAAACTAATGTTAGGAACACCAAGCCCACCCAGCGATTTATGGCAAAACATGGTGCGCTTGGGTACTCGCGGACGAGCGCCGGACCAGATAAAAGTCAATATTCTCCTCTGCATCGCACGCAATCTGTACATTGGGATTGATACTGGCAGTGTTCTGAATAGGTATAGGAGTTTAGGGAGGATGGACATTTTAACCGCGTTTATTCGTCCCAACCAGGAGAGTGAGTGCGACCTCCAAGTCTCGAGTAGTTGTGTTAAAGATTTGAACAATGGTGGATAGTTAGCCCCGTAAAGACCCTCGTATGTCGCTGTAATATGTACTCCCAAGTATTGAAGTGGCTCTGTCGTCCATTTGAAGGAAAAGTTATTCTTAATTTGCATCACCGTCTCTGGGGTCAAGGATATATTAAGGGCCTGGGATTTGTCGCTATTTATAGTTAGACCGGAAATGCGGGCAAATTGATCCAGGGTGGTGTACAGGTTTGGGAGGGAAGTAAGAGGTTGCGAGATCGCCACCACAACGTCGTCCGCAAAAAAGAGAGCCTTATGGTGGACCCCCGCCACTTCCAGTCCCCTAATATTTGGATTTTGCCTTATTGCTGCACCCAGGGGCTCCAGGGCTAAGATGAAAAGGATCGGGGAGAGGGGGCATCCCTGCCTCGTGCCCCCAGAAATCCGAAAGGTCTCGGAGGTGAAACCCGAGTACCGTACTCGTGCTGTTGGATTATTATAGAGGGCCTTGATCCATTCAATAAATCGTTGCCCAAATCCCCATTTCTTCAACACCCAGAACAAGTAGTCCCAGGAAATGGTGTCAAAGGCCTTTTGTATATCTAGGGACAACAGAAAAGCTGGGATACTTCTTGCCCGGGTGTGGTGGACTAAGTGAGCAACCCTCCTGACATTGTCCCCTGCCTGGCGGGAAGGTACAAAGCCCACCTGATCTCTGTGCACAAGCTCCTCCAGAAACGTATTCAATCTGGCTGCCAATACTTTGGCCAGCAACTTCACATCCGCGTTGATTAAAGATATGGGTCTGTAGTTAGGTATTTGCAGGCTATCCTTGTCAGGCTTTGGTATCATGCAGATGTCTGCCAACAGGGAGCAAGGGCCTAAGGCAGCATCCGCACACAGGGCATTGAAGAGATTGGCCAGGTGGGGTGCCAGGAGGGGGGCAAACTTTTTATAGTAAAGATTACTGAAACCATCAGGTCCCGGGGTCTTAGAGGTTTTGGTAGATTTAATGGCCGCTATTACTTCCTGAGGCGTGACTGGGGAATCCATCAAGTCAATATGATCTTGGGTCACAGTCGGTAACTCAACACGCTCGAAGAATCTCTCAAGGTCGGCACTTTTGGCCTTTGGGGGAGCCGAGTACAATGTAGATAGGAACTCCCGAAATGCGGCTACAATTTTATCCGGATTGGCCGTTATGGAACCTGAACCAAGTCTAAGTTTCACTGGCCGTTGTTTGTCTAAGGCAGTATTTTTCAGTTTCCGGGCCATCATAGTATCCGGTTTGTTGCCCCTAGCATAGAATCTTTGTTTGGCCCAGCGGAGCCGCTTTTCAGCCTGATCATCTAAGAGCGCGTTGAGCTCCGTCCTGAGCCTATCAACGATCTTTTTATGTTTAGAGTTCGGGGCTCTCTTCCACTGTGCCTCTGCTTGCTCGTACTTCGCCGTCAGTTCTTTGAGTCGCTTCTGCCTCTCTCTTTTCCTAAGGGAGGCAATATTTATAATATTACCCCGCATAACAGCTTTCTGAGCCTCCCAGAGGGTGATCGGGGAGCGGACTGAGTCAACGTTCAGGGCAAAATAATCCCTAAGTGCGTCCTGGATCTTCAGGCATGTATCCTGAGTGCATAGGAGGGAGTCGTTTAATCTCCAGTTGTAAGACCGTTTGGCTGGGACCAGTAGGTCAACCGCCGCCATTACAGGATTATGGTCTGACCAGGTCGAGGCATAGATTTTAGAGTTAATGATTGCCGGGAGTATAGCCTGGGGGACAAAGATGTGGTCTATCCGACAGAAGGATCCATGAGGGTTAGAGTAAAACGTAAAGTCTCTGGTAGTGGGGTTTTTTTCTCTCCAGACATCGCAGAGACCGTGTGTGTCCAGAAGATCACCAAAGTCAGTAGTGTGGGGATCTGCCCCCCGTAACGCAGCAGCGGGTTGCCCCGTTCTCAGTCTGTCCATCTTAGGGTTCACGACCATATTTGAGTCTCCACCCATTATTAAGATGCCCTTAGTGTTGTTCTGGACTACCGACAGTAGGTGCTTAAAGAAGCGTGTCTGAAAAGAGTTGGGTGTATAATATGTGACCAGAGTGATGTCGATATCGTATAGGGACCCTTGAAGAACCACATATCTGCCCGTCGGATCAATGATTTCTTTACCGCAGATAAAGGGGAGGTTTTTGCTAAAGGCTATCAACACCCCTCTTTTCTTTTCTCTAGCGCATGACATATGGGACACCGGGTATTGGTGGCTTAGATACCTTGGTCTGGAGTGGGTCGAGAACCTTGTCTCTTGCAGGAAGAGTATATCTGCCTTGCAGGACTTGTAATAATGGAAAGCTTTATTCCTCTTAACGGGGCTGTTAAAGCCCTGGACGTTGTGGGAAATTAATTTAATATTGAGCCCCGCCATCCAGGTAGAGTCAGTTTTCTAGTGGGAAAAAGAGCAGACCAGGCGCGGGGGGGGGGAGCGAGGGAGGAACGGGGGCTTAGACGGGAGAGGGGGGGGAAGGGGACAGGTAGCTAGAAGGAATGACAAGAAAAAACTTAATATAGTAAACAATTCAAAAACAATGAACCATTTAAATATACACAAAACAAAAAACAATAAGGACCTAAGCCCAATAAGACCCTCTGGGTCAAGTAAGACCCAGAAGATTCCTGCCGGGGCAGGAAGCCGTCCAGGCACCGGGGGCAAAAGCATCCCAGTCCGGGACGACTCGTACAGTGTGGGGGGTGATACTCGGAGGCACCGGCCACCACCCCAGTGCAAAAGAGAAACGGCAACCGGATAAGGAACAATACACATTAACACATTAATACTTAGATCCCGCGAGAGAGAGGGGAGAGATCTGTCTCCCCCTCTGCTCGCCCTTCTATCCCAAGTTATGAGGGGAGCAGCCACGCCGCTCGGTGGATCGTCGCGCGCCACCGCAGACCGTCCCGGGCACAGGGTTCTAAAGGCCCCGTACCCCGAGGGCCCACGGCAGGCGCCCAACCCCAGCAAGCGGGCGGGGGGCCCCCAGCTTACGCCACTATAACAGAGCAGTCCAGAGAGAAAGACAACTTTAAACTCTTTATCATTAAGCATATAACATTATAAAAGCTGACTTGTCAAACCCGTATAATCTTAAGGAACTCAGGAGGGGGAGTAGGAGGTGAGAGTCAGGAAGACAAAAATATGAAGCCTGCGTTCGGCCAATAGGGCTCACCCAAAATCAGGCGCCCGGGCATGGTTCATCAACTCCGACCCGATCCGGCCCCGAAAGGCCTCAGCCCGGATCGGAGTCCGAGACCGGCCGGCGGCCAACTCCCCGATCCCGTCTCCTCCGTGAGCGAACCTTCTCCCAGATGGGCCGCAACGGCTGGCGTCGGGCCTCCCGCTGGGCCGCCCGCTCAGGTGCAGCCACTAGCGGGTCCTTTAAGGGTATGCCCAGCTCCCGTATGAGGTTTTGAAGCTCACCAAGGGAGCCCGCAGCACATTGTCGGCCCGCGTGGGAGAACATCAGTCTAAAGGGGAACCCCCATCGATACCTGATACCATGTGATTTCAAGATCTCCAGGCCCGGTTTCATCTCCCGTCTCCGCTGGAGCGTCTGGGGGGCAACATCTGGATAAATCTGGTAAGTGTGATTCTGGAAAGAAAGGTGGGTTGCCGCCCTGGAAGCTTCTAGGATGGCCTCTTTTGTTCGGTAGAATGTAGGCCTGATGACAATGTCCCTAGGGCGACCGTCCGATCTTTGGGGGCCTAAGGCCCTATGGGCTCTGTCCAATTCCAGGCGTTCAGCCGGCATAGAGGGAAGAAGTTCACGAAGCAGCGCTGCGACTGTGGCGGGAACATCCTCCATGGACTCCGGGAGACCCCGGATCCGGACGTTTTCTCTCCTGGATCTGTTTTCAAGGTCTTCCAGCTTTTGTTGAAGTAGGGTCACATCCTCTCGCACTGCTGCGGTGCAAGACTCACCAGAGTCCAGGGCCGTCACTATTTCATCCATTCTTTCTTCCAGTGTGTTGGTCCGGTCACCCAGATCTCTAATGTCGTTGGCGAAGCTGGTGGAAAGCTGGGATACTGCTGCGGCCAACTCTTGTTGTAATAACAGCTTAAATTTGGCCAACAACTGTTCGTCGCGTATAATAGAATCAGCTGGGCAAGGGGACCCCTGGGCACTCCGCGGGTCATCATCCTGAACATCTTCAATCAAAGGTTGGGAGGAAGCGCTGCTGCCCGGCCTGGGGGTCGTTTCAAATATGAGAGGGAAGTCTCTGCTGCTAGCAAGGGACAAGGGCAATCTCACCTCCATGCCTCCATTGGGGCCAGCCGGGCTCAGATGTGGGGGTCCAGCCTCTCCATTGCTCCCCCTCGGCAGCGTGCCAGGTCGCGGGGGTCTGGAATCAGCAGCAGGCGACAGGTGCTGCGGGCTGTGCTGCGGCCATTGATGGGGGGTGGGGGATTGTGATGGGGCAGGCAGGGGCGCCGACTGAGGGCGCAGGGGCGCCTGCAAGGGCGGGAAGTCCGTTCCCGTGTCCCCCCTCCAACCCCCGTCGGTTCCCGAGACCGGGGGGGGGCCCGATGGACCTGGCAACGGAGCTGTGCTCCCTCCTTCCCCGTGCGGCCGGGGTGATCGCTGCGGCTGCGGGGACCCCCGCCTCCCGCCCACGTGGTCGGGGCTGCCTCCATCTCCTACCTCCGTCTCCGGCTCCCGCACTGTGCCCCTCGGCACTGGTGAGGCATGGTCCGGCGGGTGAGGCTGGCCTCCGTGACGGGTGTCCCGGTCGGCGATCGTGTGGTGGGCGGCCTGGGACTGCCGCCTGAGCTCCGCCATGATGTCTGGCTGGCGGGAGCATGCGGCACCTCTCCTCTCGCCGCCCGTCTTCCTCTCCCTCGTCTTGGCCCCGTTTCTGCCCATCCGAGGACTTCAAGCAGGTGGTGTGGGGCGAATGCTGGCAGGTGGGTGCTCGCTGCTGTTATAAAAAGGCTACTTTGGGGTGGATTTGGTGCCTCGAGGTGACGAGCACTAAGGAGAAGCAGCCATCTTCTCCAGCGTTCGGCCACGCCCCCATTTTGACATTTTTATTCGGATGGCACTGACATTATGGATCCATTCAGGATACTCCTTTATAATGAATTGTCTGGGAATGGATGTTTTTTAAATTGTATGTCTTTAGGTGATTTTTTTAATGGGTAAATCCAATAAAGATGAATTCATGAGATAATTTTGAGTTGATGAATTGCTGTGGAGAGGGTGCTGCGATCTGGCGCTAATTGGGTGGTTGCTGGAACCACAACAGGATATTATTTGTGTTATTTAGAGCACAGCCACTGGCAATATAAGATAGTGATCTTCATTTATCTACTAATTGTGTGGTGCGGAATATACATACTATTTGCATTATTTTCAGAGGAAGTTAAGAAAAGTTGATCCTAAATATATTTTTCTTTTCTGTCAGCCCAAGGCCCTCTTGTTATACAAATTGGTAATAAGCAGCCGGCTGTTGTGGTGATCTACAAGAAGTTTTTCTGTCTGTCTCATAGAAACATAGAAACATAGAAGGTTGACGGCAGAAGGAGACCATACGGTCCATCTAGTCTGCCCTTATGTGTATACTGTATGTACTCTTTATCTTAGGATAGATGTATGCTTATCCCAGGCATGTTTAAATTCAGTGAATGTGTCTCGTATCTTCCTGCTGCCCCCAAGGCCCTTAGTTACTACTTTGTAAATGAGCATTGTAAGTTCCTCCTCTAAAGACCAGAGGAAGTTGATCAGAGTGCTTCAGTCACCTCAGAAGTGCTATACAGAACAGGATAACAGTATTAACCTTTCAACAAGCTTGATACAAATTGGTAGTCCAGTGTGTTTAGGAACAACCTGATTACTGGCAATTGTATTACTTGTGACTGGCATTGTTTCATTGTTTTCCTCTGTGCTTGCTGAACCTCTTTTGCAGTTCTTAAACATGGTGGGTGGAGACTAGGTACACTCTTGCACTCAGAAAAGCCCCATGATCATAAAGGAAGTTAGTGGCTGAAGCCGTACAGTCTCTTTAGTTTTATCTTGTTTTATTGAGTTTTTAAAATACAGAAGTATACACAATACAGATGTACAGAGACAAAAGGTAGGACCATGTAGACAATTAACCAGTGCAGGCTCCGGTGTGACCATATCAACACGACACAGCAATATTATTCTAAGTATGTCACACACCCCGCTTCAAGAATCCATAACATGTGGTAGTATCGTCCTGAAGAGGGCGTTCCTGCAGAGATGATAGCAAAAGAAAGCCCCTCCCTCCCTGATCCATAAATACCTGGGACCTCCCACTCATCCAGTTTTCCATCTCTGCAGACGGCGAGCAAGTCAGAAGATGATGGCTCCTCCTTGCACAGGGGGAATTCAGGTAGCCGGGGTAACTCCCGGCCTCTTTTTTGATTATTTCCGCTCGGACCCCTGTTTGTCCCTGAATTTACCTCATAATACATGCCTCCACAGTCTTGGCTGCTGGCCCGAGCGAGGGTACATTGGCACCTCTGGTGCTGAGGAGCAGAGCTCCACCGTGAGACCCTAAAAGAGAGGGTAGGCGGTCATACCGGGTTGCCTCTTTCACTCAGCTTTTATTCAGTGTGCTTCATATTATTTAAAGTGGACCTTCAGCATCATTTTAATGCAAAGCCCAAACCCTTAAAAAATATTGCCATCATCTAAAATTGATATATTTAACACTTTAATTGCTTTTTATTCTTTGCACTGGGCTACAACTCTGTTCAGCACTCTAAGATATGGGCGCCGCCATCTTGGCTCAGTAGCATCACATACTGAGGAGAGGGGTCAAGTGCAGGGGGGGAGGGTTATAGCTGTGCTTTGCAGACAGAGCAGAGTTGGGATCAGGAAAAGGTCAGCAATCCCAGAATGCAGAGCGGCACAGTCAGAAGAGGCTTCCTGTTTGCAGGCAGCCTGAAACTCCAAGGGCTGCCATCTTGATTGTTTAAAGGCTCAGAAAATGCAGTAGATGCAGGTAGGATGACTTTTAATGTGAGCAATCTGTATGTACAGGATGTGGGAAACATAAGATAGGGGACCAAAACCCACTGTGATTGGCCTGGGAATCGCAGATTGATTCCCTCCACCCATGTCGCCCATACACTTAACTTCGCTTCTTCACTTCTTCATTCACGGTACAAGAGGGCATGCGTGAGCCTCGACAGCATTCCCGCTATCCCTCTAGCAGTGCACGTGCCAGGCATTTGTGCATGGCCGGTGCTGGCACGCTCCCTGTAAGATAACGAAGGATGCGGGCGCCAGCATCACCGCTGGCCTTAGACGAAGGCTTAGACAACGTGACGTGTCAGCAGATCCGAGTGTATTGATTGGATGAGCGGCTGCACATGCGCCGTAGCACCGAGAAGTGAGTTGATTTCTGCGATTTAGAGGGTTTCACACAGCGGGGGTACTTCAGGTAAAGGTAACTTTACAATGTAAACCATTGCATGGGCTACATTGGTGCTGTCCTACACTTTTTTCCGTATTTAAATTGAAGTAGAAATGGCCAAGATATCGGGGGTTTACAGGTTCAGCCAATGACATTCTCTTTTTCATCCCATCCCACAATTGGCTCAGCACAACAGGGCAGGATTGTGAGTTGCAGTCCCTACCCACCATCAAATCCATTGACATGACATGGTCAGACGCAGGATGCTGCGGTGCGGGGTTGGATCCAGCACCGATTTGCTGCATGGGACAAGAGTTAAAGTGGACCAAAACCCAGGATTTTGACTCTCCTGGGTATTGGTCCTTGCCCCCGGGGCAACCCCACTGACTCGCCTCTTCCAGGTCCTATGGCACATGCACAGGCGCTCATCCAGTCGGCGCTGATGGCTGCATCCCCCGCTACCCTCTTGCGCCGGTTGAACCACTTAAAGTGGACCAACACCCAGGATTTTGACTATCCTGGGTTTTGGTCCACTTCGGCGGGGCACCCCGGTCGAGGGGTGCCCCGCTGTGTGAAACCCCCCAGAAACCCCAAAGGCGGCGGATCAGGTAAGATCTTTTTGGGGTTTCACCCCAAATCTTATAGATTTCCGGGCCGATCACCCCTGGGTGTTGGTCCACTTTAAACTCTATTGTGGTTGGACATTATGTGACAATGACTGGTTAAATTTGAATGGAATATTTTAATTTTTTTATCTCTGACTTCGAACACACAACATTAACTGCCTTTCTTACAAAGATTTCATTTTTGTTCCAGTGGACCAATTATATTCATGGCTGGCAAGATCGATGGGTTGTCCTGAAAAATAACACTTTAAGCTATTACAAGTCTGAAGATGAGACTGAATATGGCTGCAGGGGATCCATCTGCCTCAGCAAGGCTGTTATCACGGTAAGCACCACTTCTCCTTCGCTGTCAGTGTGTAACTGCTGCCTTGTAGAACCAGTGACCACACTTCTCACCACTTGTTTCAGCTTGCTTGAGGCTCAACTAACCTTTTACTGTTGATCCTCTTTCTCTATTTGTTGTTTCTAGAAAACGCTTTGAGGTTTTTTTAATGTGTGTTGCTTAAAGTTCCTGTCCAGACAAAGAGAAGAAATCTATATCCTCTTTTGTTTCCTCGTAGTCTGGCTCTGCTATTTTAAAGCTTAAACCGGACCTTCAGCATGATTTAGTGAAAGCCCAAACCCTTACACTATTCCCCCAGCATCCAAAAATATATAAGTTTATAGTCATTTATTCACTATTCTTTCCCCACTGGGCTGCAGGACTCGAGGATACGGGCACCACCATCTTAACTCAGAAGCATCACACATACTGAGGAGAAGAGAGCAGGATAAAGTGCAGGGGGTAGGTTATAGCTGTGCTTTGCTCAGACAGAGCAGAGCTGGGGTCAGGAAAGCACAGCAATCCCAGGATGCAGAGCAACACACACAGAAGACACTTCCTGCTTCCAAGTGTGCTAGGCTGTTGATGCAGTTTAAACTGGACTAACGGCCTTGCACATTTGGGGAAAAATACTCCCCAAATCTCAGTTCCGCCATCTGCATGCATGATACTGAATCATTATTAGCACTTACATTTGCTCCTGCATCCAATTAAAGTGCACCTCTACTCAGAACGGAAGTTTGTGGTCACCTTCCATCCCCAGACCAGTGCCCCAAAACAGCATGTGTTTGTTTTTTTTACCTCCTCCTTTGACCAGTATTAATTAAAACACCAGGAAAAAACAGGAAGAAGTATTATGGTGAATGGCAGACATATGCTAATTAATACAGTTACAACCAAACTGTCACCTAATGGCAGTCGGGTTGAAGTGCTCCCCATTGCTGAGCTGATTGCATCACTGGGGCTGCTCACCCACGGAGCAATATGACAGACTGCATCCAGTTTGTGTTATGAATATTGGGTAAAGGCCGAGGTAAAAAGGAAAACAGGATGTTTTGGGGCACTGGGCTGGGGATAGAAGGTGACTACAAATACTTTCCTCTGAGTAGAAGTGCACTTTAAATCTGAAACGCCACCTCACAGGTTTTCTTCTCGTAGTGGCCATGCTGCTGACTGAATTTAACTGACATTGGTTTGAACCTCGTAGCATCTGGTTTTGTATTGCTCTCTGCACTGTTTTACCTTGTCTGTAACTACACATTGTAAAGTGCTACAGAAGATGATGGTGCTATATAAACATTAATAATAACAATAATGCAATGTACAGCAGCAGGTAACTTCCTCTTTGCAGGCAACCTGCAGCTCCATGAGATGCCATTCTGTTTTTGAAATGGACTGTAGCTGTAGGTAAATTATTTTGTATGTGCAGCCATCTGAATTTCCATGTATATGAGCTTAGTTTCTTGTAAGGGTGTTGGTCCGGTTTTTGACCACCCAGTAAAAAAGGTTTACCCCCTCCCCATCTGATCAATCCAAGCAACTCACATGATTGCTGTATCTGACCCCCACCACCCCGGACCTGAACATGGGGTCCGGATTAATGGTGTTTTGGGCTATCCAGACGTCATCATTCACATGAGCACTACAACGTCCTCTCTATTCATTGCAATGGAGGGTGTGTGCTGATGCCTGATACACCCATGCCAGTGCAGTTAATGGCGATGGCATGGCCACGCCCCTGTGACTGATGGCTGGGGACACGGGCCAGACACAGAAGAACGGGTGAATGAAGTTCTGTCCAGGGCAGTGCAGGAACGGATCCAGTAATCAGATGAGTTGCTGATCACCAGTAGTACAGTGTTTTTAGTTTATAAATGGGTAACCACTTTCATGATTTTCCTCATCTTGGGTTTTGTTCCTTCCGATGAGTGGATCACCAGTAAACTCGCCCTTTTGTTTGGACTGTTCTCTTTTTAAATGTGTACTTTAAACCCAGTAAAGCGGTGTTGGCCAGTTTACTGGTTGGCTGCTCATGCCTGCCGCCTGCAGAAGGTCTTATCTGGAGTTTATCCAGTTTATCTAGAGCTCCTAGGTACAAAGTATGAGTGAGGTGACTTCAGGTGATGCAAGGAAATCTGAAGTGAGAAGATACTAAAGTAATGATGGCTGTTACATGAGGGTATTTCAATGGTGGCTAAAGGTGACAGACATGAGATTTCTAGCAGTAAAGCTGGAATCTCAGGGAGGCAAGTTAGAAACCAGGCCAACATAGCACCATATTTATGTTACTACAATGGCAAGTTTCTAAAATGTTATTTGAAAGCACCTAGGACAATCCTGATTCTTCAAAATGTACCCTCTTTGACCATTGTGGCCCTACCTCATGCCCCCTCTCGCCCTCTTCTGTATGATTAGTTCCCCCCTGGCTGTAGCCCCCTGGCTACAGGGTGTGGTGGGGGGTGGGACGGTAATGGCTTTTTATTTGGATTTAATGAATTTTGGAAGCTTTACCAGTATCCAATCTTCACTTTTGACACCCCGGGGCTGCTGAACCCAGGTCCAGGAATGCGTCAGGTGACCAGGTGGAGCGATTAAATATAAACCTTTTCACCCACCCTCTCCGCCTCATTTTGAAGGAGCATGTCAAGGCAGTCCCAGGCACACCCTGCTCTTGGTGGGGAGCAGCATCAGTGTGCTCTATTCATTGTAACTGCAGCTGCTTGTCTGCACTTGCAAAAGCCTTCAAAAAAAGGAAAATGTGTGTACTGACTGGTAAACTTCCTGTCTTATCCTCTTTCTTTCCAGGGCACCACCAGTAGCAATGCGTGGGTTAATCTCAGACACAGTCATAACACAACAGAAGGGCAGGTGGGACGTCCCAAAGCAGTACCCTCAATAAGGGTGGTATAGTGCAAGAACAGACCACAGTCAACTGCGTCAACCTAACCAAGAACACCTTGCGCCCCAGAGCAGCATTGGCAAATGCCCTGACATCAAGTCTGTAAAACTTGGTGAAGTTGTGGAGAGATGACCAGGTCGTCGCCTTGCAGACCTGCTCCACGTGAAACACTGATTTGCCTTCATGTAGCACCAAAAAGGATGATCTGGGCCAGCTCCGAAACCCTCCGGATGCAGGCGATTGCCACAAGAAAAGCCAACTTCAATGTGAGTGTCCCTGGGGAAGCCTCCGCCATGGGTTCAAAGGGGTCCCCTGAAGTTCTGATCGGACCAGGTTGAGATCCCAGGGCAGGGTTAGTAACTGCCGTGGGGTCGAACATACACAGCAGCCTGCGTGAAAGTACAGATTAACCTATGCTTTGCTTTGATTGTCCGTTGGAGAAAATAGACAAGGTCTATACCTGGCCATTAAGGGTGCTGGGCTGTAGGCCAGCATCCAGGACTTGCTGGAGGGACTCTTAGATTACCACCAAGACACGAAGGCCCTCCCAAGTCCTGTAGTAAATTCTAGAGGATGACTGTTTCCGTGCTTGAATCAAGGTATGGATTACCACGGAGGACAACCCCTTCCTCCAATATGCTGGTCTCAACAGACAAGCCTCTTAAGCCAGCGCTTAAGAATTGGGCTGCAGAATATCTGGGCGGTTGGGGAGTCACCAAGGGGGCTCCACCACCAGGCTGACCAGATCTAAGGACCACACCCTTCAGGGCCAGTGTGGGGCGATCTGGATGATGGAAATCTGCTTGCAGTTTGACCTTTTTAACACTTGGCCCAGAAGTGGCAGTTGTGGGAATGCATAGAGCAGGCTGTACCCTAACTAGGGAATGGCTAGCGGGTCAACCACCATGGCCAGGGCACCCTGGACACGAACCTCTGGACCTTCCGGTTGTGCCGAGATGTGAGGTGGTCCACCGGCATTCCCCACCTCCGGCACTCGCAGAGGGCTTGAAAGTCGTCCTGGTGAAGGGACTATTCCCCCTGCTCACATAATCTGCCTGCTGAAACAAATGCAATCAAGTGATAACTGCAAATGGGACTATAAAGCTAATTTAAATGATACTGAATTACGATTGCTTCAGCAAATATTTTACGAAAAATCGCCAGTGTCTGAATGCAAGTTGTGCGATTGTTCATTGCTAATGGGCCTTTATCCTTGTCAGAGGGACACAAGGCTGCTCTGTTTACCTTCACCCTGCCCCACAGCACAGATTGCACTCACAGCCCCAGTTATCTGAAGCTAGAATCCACACTTATTAGATCTGACATGGGTGAAGGTGTAGGAGTGGTGTATTAGTGGAATGGGTGCACTGTTCGGGCCTCCTACACTGTACACGTCCACCTACAGTCTGAAGCCTCTAAGTGCAGCACGCACTTTCAGATTTGGGGTTGCAGGAGAGTGCTAGACCGGGCCTCATGCCCCTTCTGGCATTCTTGTTCGAAAGTCTGAAGGGAACGTTCTATGAAAGTTTCTCAGTCCAGGTGGTGCACTGCTCTACAGGATCTTCTGTCTTCGGTTTATGAGGCCAGCCCAGAGTATAAGCCTAGGGTTGGGTGAAAGCTTCCCTTAGGGGCACCACGATTTGGGATGGCACGCAATATGAAACCCCTCCAAAGTATGACGGCTTCCTCTGTTCTGTACTTCACCAGTGGCAGATATTTAAAGGGAAAGTCTACTTTAAGGTGTATATTTTTGTGTACCAAAATTATGACCTCAAGGTGCTGAGTGGATCTAGTGATTTTTTTTTTCTTATGTTAGAAAATTTGTGTTCTATGCAAGCCCTTTTCGCTATCTGCAATCTATTGCCATTGGCAGCGTACACTAAGCCTGTACACCAAGAAGAATTGTGAGTCATCTACACACAGAACACTGTTGCTGGGCATGTGTAAGGTTGAGTGAGCTCCCTCACCTAAGCAGTGGCCATAGCAGCAGTGTACTGTGTGTACAGGAATTTGCTTCTCTCTTCTTGGTGTACATTACCAGTGGTAATTAACTGCAGTTTAAAAACTGCTTTCATAAAAATTACCCATTATCTAACATAGGGACACATTTTTTTTTTATAAAGCTGTATGTAGTGACTATCCTGTGCTGTTGCTGAAGCCCGGACGGTTCAAAATAGACAATAAATAAGAGACCAGCTGGCACCACTAGATAAGCAAAAATCTATAATTTTAATTAATTTAGGAAATGCAAACATAAAATAGACACAACCTAGAGCAATAAATGGGAGGGGGGTAAAAAAAAAAATGCCAGCTCCAGTCTATCCCTTGAGTACTTTGGAAGTCGCCTCCTTGCCTATCTGCAGAGTTGGTAAGAAAAATGCACTCTGCATATACAGTAAATGCTGCAGTCAGTGAAATGTGCAGGAGGGTGGAGTAAATGTCCACAGGGAAATGAACCCTGCACAAATTGAATGGGGCAACTTGCAGGGGCTTACGAGCTGGGAGGGTTGCGTGTTTAGAACAGGGTTAGAACACAAGTGCGTACTTCTGGGAGCACAGACCCCGGAGGATCAGCCACCTGGGTGGTAGGGTAAGTATGCTTTCATTTTACACATGGTCTACAGATGTCTTAGCGTGTGGTTCAGTTTTGTTCCAAATGCAAACCATGATTTGTTAAAAGGAAAGCTTTAGTATTAAGTTTCCCTCTTTTGGGACAGCCTATAAAGATGCTTGCTGCTAATCTTAAAGTGGACCTTCACCCTGACTAAGAGTTTGTCTACAGATTGCTCACATTAAAAATCGTCCTACCTTCATCTACTGCATGTCATGAGCCTTTAAACATCCAAGATGGCGGCTCATGGAGCATCAGGCAGCCTGCAAACGGGAAGTGTCTTCTGACTGTGTCGCTCTGCATTCTTGCATTGCTGTCCGTTCCCTGACCCCAGCTCTGCTCCGTCTGTGCAAAGCACAGCTATAACCCCACCCCCTGTACTTTATCCCTCTCTCCTCTCCTCAGTATGTGATGCTTCTTGGGTAAGATGGCGGCGCCCATATCCTAGAGTCCTGAACAGAGTTGCAGCCCGGTGGGAGGGAGAATGTGTAATTGACTAAAAACTTTAAATATATTAATTTTAGATGTTGGGGAATAGTTTAAGGGTTTGGGCTTTTCATTAAATCATGCTGAAGGTCTGGTTTAAAGTGGGCTACCAGACTGCTTAACCATGCCCATGACCAAGCCCAATTTGGGGGTTGATGAAAAATCCTGTGGTGGTAGCAGGGCACACAGAGCCCATCTTCTCCCTGGATTTGCTGTGTAATTGACTAAAAACTTTGGGGGTTGATGAAAAATCCTGTGGTGGTAGCAGGGCACACAGAGCCCATCTTCTCCCTGGATTTGCTGCTTGCATCACTTAAGGCCAGAAGTTCCTTGGTCAGTAGAGAATAAATTGGTATATGAGTTATTAGTCCTCCATATGTGACCTTTTGAATGACTGCAGGCGATGGCATTCCTCTTGCGTACATAGTGCTTTGCAGGTCTTTTTGTCCACTTTGAAGTAACTTCTAAAACCGCTAAAATATAGGCATCCTTTAGTAATCCCTCCTGTGCCTCCATGCTTGGAATGAACACTCCAGGCATGATTGAGTTTTCTCTGCAATGGCATTCCTTGGCAGCTCGCACAGGGTCACCTACTTGGCTGTGTTTATTACTAGCAATATTTGAAAGATGGCTATCTCTTCATCTTCAAACACAAGGCTGAATTGTTCAGAGCAATGGCTCTGCACCACATTTTTCTTGTTTAAGCTACATAGAGAATTGTGTGACATCTACCTGATGGGGATGGGAGGTGTAGGTGGTGTTTTCTGCGACACATTTGAGATGAGAGGATAATCCCCTTCAAAATATCTAAATACAATCTACCTTAAATGTTTCCCATTTATTTTGTCTTAACAAGCGGCTGGGGGGCACTAGCACCAGAGTGTGAGTGCTCAGCATGTGCACTGGTATGAAACCAGCCTAGCACCCCAGAGTGGTGGGGACCTAGTTTATTTTAGACACTTACTTAAAACAGGTTATATGGGGGAGTTTCCTGGCAATGGTGGTGGGCAGACGCGTGTAGCCGTGCTCCCGTCCCTCTGACCCAAGTATCCTAAACCTACCCAACAGCGGTGTCCCCAGAACTAATGGGGAGGAAGAAGTTGAGAAGTAGAGCTGGGGGAGAACTGAAGAAAAGATCCCCAAAAGCAAGATCGCTGGACTGGAGCCGTGGGATGGAAGCTGTATCAGCAGGCAAGATGGCGGCCGCTGACCATTGTGACTGGCGGCGAGAGGAGCAGCTCACCTCTTCATCCGGAGGATCCAGCAATGAAGAGTGCAGATCAGAGGAGTTGCCCCGAAGTGACTGCATCGGAGGCGGGCGGAGAGAGGAGAGGAGCGCCCGCCGCCGAGAGAAGAAGGTGGGTGTTCCAAGATGGTGGCCGGCGGTGAGGGTGTAGTGGAGCTGCTGCCCACCGCCAGTTTCATCGCAGAGGCTGCGGGCGCGGCCCTGACAGCTGACTCGCAGGCTCAGAGCAGGGAATGAAGCCTGACGCCGGTTCCAGCCTCATCACAGCAATAAATAGTTTAAAGGTGCAGGCTGTGATGTTAGGAGAAACGAGAGGGGCACAGGCAGCAAAGTAGACCACAGAGGAGGGGGAGAAGAGGCTGCCCCAAGTGAATCGGAACCCAGCAGGGAGATGCACCGGAGTATAAACGTCGCTCAAGGGACCGTATCCGTTTGGGATGCCCGGAGGATGGAGCAGCATTGCCTAACTAAGCCAGTTGGTGTGAGTGGGTTGGAGAAATTAGCATTCGTGACGAAAGCTAGTAGCAGCTGTTACCCCGCCAGTGCCGCTGTCTGCAGCCCATCTGGTGTATTGAATACTCTGCCGCAGAGGCTACCGAAGGAGAAGAGGGGGGCCTTGGGCCAGAAAGGAGGGATGGCCGCTCCACCAGGTTCCCCGCTGACACCTTTGTCCCCATCCCCTGAGAGGCCAGGTGGCCTGATACACGACGGCCCCACTCCTATGTCGCCGCCCGAGGTATGCAAGACCCCTGCATCCCTTCTGGTGTGGTCGGAAGAATAGGACTCGGTCCCAAATGCAGCCGTCTGCATGCACTCAAGCCTACGAATGCCTGTTGCCCCATCCACAGCAGTAGCAGATGAAAACTGCATCCCCCTAGAAACCATCTCGCTCCTAAAGGGGCTGCCAACCAAAGCTGACATCGAGAATCTGATAGCAAAATACGAGGAGGCCCATAAGAAGGGGGATGGCAGTGGTCAAACAAGTCGTGGAAGTGGACAAGAGTCACCTCGTTGGAGACGGAGAGGGCAGAAACGACTGGTCGTATCCAGGCGCTAGAAGCCAGATGTGACAGACAAGATGCCCTACTGCGAGCATGCCAGCTTCAAATGGACGATATCGAGAATAGAAATCGAAGAAATAATTTGAGGCTCAGGGGCATCCCAGAGGCGACTCCTGGGGAAGGCCTGAAACAGATCGTCACCTCCATTTTTTAACAAGGTGCTTGAAAGAGATGCGCTCACCCCAATCGAGCTGGATAGGGTCCACAGGGCCGTGGGCCCAAGAAACCAAGATCTGTCAAGTCTCAGAGATGTAACCTATAGGGTTCATTTTTATACCCTGAAGGAGGAAATCGTCAGAGCTGGTCAACGGCCCGGTGGAGTTTCGTGGTTCTGTTGTAAAAATCCTGCCGGATCTTTCCAGGAAAATCCTACAGATGAGATCTTTGAAGCCTCTGCTTGAAGCGGGAGCAGTGTATCGATGGGGGTTTCCCTTCCATCTAATCAGACAGGAACACCTTTCTGCTGAAATCCCAGCAGGATCTCGAAAATCTCTTTGCCTTTCTCCACTGCGACCCCATTCGGGTCCCAGACTGGCTTGCGCCCAACATCCCTCCGGTGTCCCAGCGCGAGGAAGGAGCCGGGCGCCGAGGCCCGAAGAGCTTCAGAGACCTGAAACAGGTCAGGTGGCCTTCACGTCAGTGCGTTGTGGAACATTAGGTATCGTTATGGTTTGGTAAGATGACAACCCCGGACTTTTCAGATAATGATCAGGCCCTTGGCTTGCTCTCCTTGGCCTTCCCCTGGCTTAACTCTCTATGGAGGAAGCTAGGGACGCGGTCGAGTGGCCAATAATTAGTGAAAAAAGCTAATGTTACAGGGCTTCCCAGGCGGTAGACGTCACCTAATGTAGATAATAGTGGAAAAATCCTGTTGATTCAGTTACTGTAACTGTTTATTTGTAGTTGAGCCCCCGAGCTCTATCTCTTATGTGTTAGCCATGTTAAATCTTTACTTTGAATGCTGTTCATGACTATCTCTTCTAAATGGGGTCACGGACGGAGAGTTCCGGCTGCCAAATGGCCCCAGCTAGAGTAGGGACACAGCACCCCCAATAGGCTGACCAGGATGGGACTGGTGCCTGTGGGACCTGGTTTCTCTTTATCCGTATAGGATACCGTTAGTTTGTTTAGTGCTTATTACCCTCTACCCTTAGTGTGTTCCCCCCGCCCTTCCCCTCAATTTCCCACTTACAGGAGTCCAGAAGCCCTAATCAAACCATCACTCGGCCCTTGAGGTAGTTCTTAGGGCCTCCAACTTAGGATCCGGAACCCAGAAGCGCAGGTAGAGCGTGACTTATGCCATGTCTGAGATTAAAATGGTGTCTCTCAATGTTAAAGGCCTAAACAGACCAGAAAAAAGGTCCCTTGTTTTAAGAAATCTTAAAGGGTTGAAGGCCAAGGTTGCCCTTTTGCAGGAAACGCATTTTAGGGCTAGCAACCCCCCCCCCTCCTTCAGCAGAAAATCTTACCCGAGGGCCACTCCTCTGACTCTAGATCCAGAGGGGTTAGTATCCTACTAGAGGCGGCCCTCCCCTAGGAGCTGGGAGACATCAAGACAGATGAGGATGGTAGGTAGATTTTCCTTAAGGGGAGGATCGCCTCATGTGTATATACGTTTGTAAGCATTTATGCACCCAACACAGATCAAATTGCCTTTCTTGAGCGAGTGTTAGAAGAGCTTGCCTCCTTCAGAGAAGGGGAACTTATCATAGGAGGGGACTTCAATGTAGCGTTGGACCCACTCATTGACACATCGAGGGGGGGGTCCTCATGAATCCTTTGCTAGGTTAAAGTGGCTTAAAAGGGTCCTAACCCTTTACCAGTTAATAGATCCTTGGAGAATACTCCATCCGAGCAAGCGGGACTACACCTTCTTTTCCACGCCACATGGGTCGTATTCTAGAATTGTCCCCCATGCTTCCCTATCCCGGGTCACTGATTTGTCAATTGGCAATATTACGGTTTTGGACCATGCACCCGTCACGCTTACCATTTCTTGCCCCCACCCTATCCCGAGGTGCTGGTCCTAGAGGCTGAATGCCTCTCTACTGGAAGATCAGAACGTACTAGCTGAGGTCCAGAAGGACCTGAAGGATTTCTTTGAATTAAATGCATCTGATGGGGTTGGCCCTGGAGTCCTGTGGGAGGCCTACAAATGTTTCATTAGGGGATCTTTTATAAAGCTGGGCTCCAGACTTAAGAAAGAAAAGGCGGAGTGTACTTTGGGACTCCTCAGGGAGATTGGGAAACTTGAGACGCTTCATAAAAAGTTAGCGGTGGAACATCTTGCAGCTTTGACCCCCCCTTAGAGAGATGCTGAAAACTCTTTGCTGCGACAAAATTAAGGCCCAGCTAGTCAAGTGCAAAAAAGTCTTCTACTAGTTGGGGGGGGGGGGGGGGAGGGGAGAGAAATGTGGTAGGCTGCTAGCGAAAGCCCTACGGGCCGAAAGGGTTAGAACATATGTCCCCAAGATCTCCAGCGCAGATGGTCAGATGGTTCACCTCACCAGAGACATAGCTGAAGCCCTCCGCAAATTTTAAGAGACCTTATAAAACTTGCCAAAGGAGCATGATTGAGTTACAGAAGGCAGTGGCTGGTTCTGCGGGGGGAAGGCCCCAGGCCCCGATGGCTTTAGTCTACAATGTTACAAGACAATGTTTCCGATCCTTGCCCCTAAAATGCTAAGTGTGTTCAATTCCATCAGGGATGGGGGGGGGGGCGCTCCCTCCGGACTCCCTTAGGGCTCATATCTCAGTGCTCCCAAAAGAGGGCAAAGACCCTACCATATGCGCAAGTTAGACCAATCTCACTTCTAAACACGGATATAAAGTTATTCGCTAAAATTTTAGCCTCCAGGATCGCTCCTCACCTGCACCATGTTATAGGCCTTGACCAAGTGGGATTTATGCTGCACAGAGAGGCCAGGGACAACACAATAAAAGTGTTGAACTTGATCCACCTGGCCCAGAGGAGAGGCCTACCCTCCCTGCTCCTTGCCACTGACGTCGAGAAGGCATTTGATCAAGTAAATTGGCAATTCATGCAAGCCACGCCCAGGCATATTGGCCTTGGCCCTAATGCACTGAGCTGGATTGCAAGCCTTTACAGTTCGCCATCGGCGTTGGTGAGGGTGAATGGAGTCCTCTCAGATGCTTTCAGGATCGGCAGGGATGTCCACTTTCCCCACTGATCTTTATCCTCACCCTCAAACCCTTCTTGTGCAGGGTTCGTAAGAATCCGGACATCAAGGGTTTGGCTGGGCCCACTAACCACTATAAGGTGGCCGCCTATGTGGACGACTTAATTTTTACCCTTTCGAGTCCCGAAACATCCCTGCCTAACCTGATGGACGAGCTAAGGCGTTACAGGGAACTAGTCCGAGGCACTAAACATAACCATCCCTGCAGGGAGATTCCACAACATCCAAAGCTTGTTTCCTTTTAAATAGTCCAGAGAAAGTGTGACATATCTTGGGACCAAAATTGTGAGTAATTTATCCAATATTTTCACGCCTTAATTTTCCCCCCCTCTTGAAACAGTTTGAAGACGAGATTTCCTGATGGTCCCTGGGTAGAATTTCTTGGTTTGGCCGGTGCAACATGCTCAAAATGAACCTCCTCCCACGTTTGCTGTATCTAATGCAGGTCCTCCCGGTGGCTGTGCCGCAGGCATTTTTGCAGAAGGTTAGAGCCCTCTTTGTTAGGTTTGTCGGGGGGGAAGAAGCCAAGGCTTAACAGGAGCATCTTGACAAGAGCCAAGGAATATGGGGGACTAGGTTTTCCAGACCCTGTCCTGTATCACGCAGCTGTTCACCTAAATAGGGCAATAGACTGGTGTATTCACGGGAGACATAAGCAGTGGGTGAGCCTTGAGCAGGAGTTCTTGGAGGTCCCAGTGGCTGGCATCCTATGGTTAACGGGCAAAAATACCCCGCAGGCAATGAAACACCCCACTCTGGGCACATCGTTGCGTGTTTGTAGACAGTTCACTGGTCGCATCGGCCTTTCCCCCTCTCCATGTTTCCTATCCTGTGCAACCCTCGCTTTCCTCCGGGATGTGAAGGATGAACGCCATAGGCGTGGCATGGGGGCGGGACTTATGGGGTGAAACATTTCTGGGTGGAGGGGTGGGTGGACCTGGATGACCTAGCAGTAACTAGAGGCCTTCCAGTTTGCACAGGGTGGCAGCATATTCAACTTGTACATTTCCTCTCCTCGCTCTGGGAGTTCACGGAGGCGCAGAGGAAACTCGCCCCCTTTTGAAGAGATATGTTCGAGTAAGTACACAGAGAAACACATGCTATCATTCTTCTATAAAACATTGATTCCCCCAAACCCCCCCCGAGGATGTCTAACCCCCCCCCCTTCTTGAGAAAATAGGAGGCTGATTTGAGAATAACTTACGCCCGAGCAGAGGAAAAAAAATCCTGACCATGCCCCACAAAACCGCCATCTTTTCAAGAATGCAGCTATAAAATACTCACCAGGTGGCATAGGGTGCCAGCATTACTAAACAGATGGTTCCCAGGGACCTCGGCTGAGTGCTGGAGATGTGGGATGACTTCAGGAGATTTGTTGCATATTTTGTGGTCATGCCCTAGGCTCAAACCATATTGGGACACGGTTCATATCAGAAATGGATATCCCAGAAGACCCCGCATTATGACTCCTCCACCTGACAAAAGCCCAAACAAAACGTATAAGAAATCAATGCTGTGCCATTTGCTGAATGCGGCGAAAGCTTGCATCCCCCAAATGTGGAAGAAAGCGGAGCCTCCCTCAATAGCAATGTGGGTGATGAAGGTTAATGAGATCATGCGGCTTGAGAGTCTGATCTTAGCCAGAGATAACAGACAGGAAAGCTTTACGTGTACCTGGTATAGATGGATAGAATTCTGAGTCCGACGAATGCAGGACGTTACTTGGGAAGATGTAGAGGTCTTCCTGTTCCCCTCCCATACCCCCCCTTCCTACCCCACTCCTTGCCCCGCCCCCTGTTTAACAATTTGAATATATATAAGATTAGATGTCATTGTTTGTTATAATGGACAGAACGCAGGATGGTTTGCTGGACACTTTAATCTGTGTCTGTATTACTTGAACATATACGAACTCTGTCATACTTTCTGTAAGTGCCATCATTTTGGATGTCAAGTTATCTGTACTTCTGATCTGAAATCTTAAAGAATTTACAAAAAAAAAACGGGTTATATGCTTGTCAGAGGCCAGGTTTATTTTCTGGTAAACCACAAAGGATGGTGTTGCAATAGTCTAGTCTTAACATTTTAGTGGTGTCAAGTGAGAGAAACGGATGGATGTGGGAGATATTTGTATTCTGAGCTCCCCAACTGTTTTCTACTTTGACTCTAAGGCCTTGATTCACAGAGTTGAAGAAAATTCTTATGGTAGTAAAAAATAAAAAAAAAATACTGTTAGTGAATCACTAGATAAAAAGACAATGAACGTCAATTGCACTTTTTACTACAGAGTAAAAAAAGAGTAAAAAGTTCAATACTTTTTATTCAGGAGTAAAAAGTGCCATTGACTTTCATTGTCTTTTTATTTGGTGATACACGAACAGTGAATAATAGGGCTAAGCTGATAGTCCAAAGCTTTGCATCATTCCACTGTGGACACTGGGAGAGAGGAAGAACCCTGCCCATTATGCTGATTATTTTGCAGTGTCACAGAGCTAAGGGCCACGGGCAAATATTTTAAAAGATAAATCATAAGGTGAAACTGTAAACTTTGATATCTCGGGCATTTCTTCTTTAATTTACAAATGGAAACTGGTTGGATGGTTTTAGGACTGTGCCATATGTAGCTACATGCAATGGTGTAACAATGACCTTTGACTGCTGCATCCCTTTAAAGCTGGTATTCTCTGTGGTTCACTTTCCATTGTGAAGACCTGAGACAATCCTCCTGCTTGCTCGTAAAAATTAAAACTTGAAATCCTGGTTGGTATGTGAATGTCTATCATCTGCCTGTAGGAAAGCAGACGCCTAGCCCCAGATGGCAGTGTAATGCATAACGCATGCCTGTGGTTAAAGCTGCACTTGTGATCAGTTGTATGTAGTACTTGGTTACAGCTGACTGTTCAGCTTGTAAATAAGCTCCTTAAATAGACATTTTTTAAAGAATGTCCCAATGTTAAACACTTGACCATTCAGATTTATTTAATAAAATTATTCTATGGAGTGTGTTGTCACATGAGGGGCAGCTGACTTTGGTCACGCCTGGCTTTGCTCTTGCATAACTTGGATAAGAACCATAAGGATGTGCGTTCTTGTGAAATACTTAGTATTCTCAGAGGCCTGTTTGCTTCCTCTTAAGACTTACTCAAGTGGACTGGTCAAGTGACCCAACGCCATGCCCCTTTTAAATTGCTCAATATTATGTCGTGCTGCTAGTCCTTTCAGGGAAAGCATAATCTTCACATGCTGGCGCCCACAATTGGCACATGTAAAGCATCTCTACTGACTCATAGAACCAAATGCTTTTGGACATTTTACTTTTCTAATCCAAACATCAAAAATCCCACAGGGTGGAATGTAGTCTTACCAACTATAAAACTACATTAAAATACTATACCAGATTGTGCTGCATATTGTCAAGTTAGCTTGCTGTCAGGAGGACAATTTGCTTGATAAGCCCTAAGGAATAGTTTACCTTAAAGGTACAAGAGCAGGCAACTATAATGTGTCCAGAAGCTCGCCAATCGGCTGTTCTCTGATGCAGATGATTAGGTAAAACCTCAAATAGGGGGTGCTTTCTGGCCTTGGGAACCCCCTTGTACCAAGATTTAGGACTGTGTCACACATCAATCCACTGAGGTTTACCCGACTGTTTTAAAGGAGTTGTCTGCACTATGTCATGCAGAGCTCTTCTGGTGGTATGCCTATAAAATTAAAGCTACAGGAGTGCCAAAACCTTGAAGCTGCTGGGCCTATGTAAATACCTGGTGGCCGCAACCTCACATCTTCGGGCTGTGAATGCACTCATGGCGACAAATAGGCTGTGAACACAAGCCCTGCAGGAAATGCGGCCGCTCACGCTCTGATGAAACCGTGCACTGCAGACGGCTCTGATCAGGAGTCCACACATGCACTGTAGGACTGGGGAAAGGGGGGCTTGTCTGGGTGTTCTTGGGGGTTTCACACAGCGGGCCAAGGAACAAAGACTGGGATAGTCAAAATTCTGGGTTTTGTTTCACTTTAAGGATGTGTTGGACTGGCTTCTGTACGTGGTTACTTGCCACATGTTTGCCATGGGTGTGGTGGCCCTACAACCAGTATCTAGTCGTAAACAGGACTCAAAAAGGCATGTGGTGCTGAGGAGTAGGGAGGTCTTGCATAATCCAGTGACTTTTGGTTAGCTTTGCCAAAGTGGCCATGGATGACACAGCAAAACTGAAACCACCTCCTGCCCCAGTGTAGGGATTTCATTGGTAACCTTCAACCTGAAAAAAATATATAGAAATGCTTTTTACCTGCTGCATAAGGTTTAGCATCATTTTGGTACCAAGCAAACACTTAAAATGTGCATCTAAGTGTTGTTGATTTACGGTCAAACTCAGGAACAACTGCAGGTGGTGATGGTATTTCATTGCAATATATAAACAAGATGAATGTTGTAGCCCCCTGTGGTTGAAACTGACAGATATTTAATCAGTACAAATCTTCCAGTGCTCTGGAGTAGGCGGATCAATAGAAGATCTGAAAATCCTAATCTTTATTGGTAATTTTAGCACACAGAGGGAAGGTAAGAAATGGGAAACTCTGTAAAGTAATAGTAAGAATCGCCTAAATGGGGTTCTCTCGGCATCTAGAGTTGGTAAGTTGGGGTCCTTGTAGACCTGAATCCTACCTAATCTGTGTGTTTATACATATATTATATTTTATTAACATAGTAATTTATATGCTTGGGCTTACAAAAAGCTAAAATTGTATTCAACAGAGCAAATTTTGCTTCGTAAGGAAGCAAAATGTAAGCTGGTGCTTTTATGGATGTTTGTCTTCCATTGCTGTGTTTTCACTAAAAATACAAAATGATTTAATTGTGATTCTCTAAAGTTCAACAACTACATTAGGTCTACAAAGCTACACATATGCAACTGCAAACTTCGTGGCTAATCTTGGCTACAGGGTTTCAAGCTGCAGGGCATTGTAAACCATTCATACCAATATTTCCTTGCCTGGCCAAATTATGTTAACAATTATACTCCTGAATGGCTCCTCCAATATATGTAAACAATTTAATCTTCTAAACAATGTAATAACTAAAATATTAAATATTTATATCCATATCCTGCCCGGCGCAACTAAAATAGGCAAACAAATAAATATCATCCGAGATGAAAGCAAAAAAGAAGCCCCTCCCGGTCCATAAATACCTGCGACCTCCCACACATTCCCCAGTTCCTTCTCTGCAGGACGGCGAGCAAGTCAGAAGATGTATGCTGCTCTTCTTGCAGGTAAGCCGGGTTTACACCCGGCCATGTTGGCTCTATTCTAAGCATACAGTACGTCCTGCTGCATCTATAATACTTACACATGGGTAATCCTGCGCCAGATGGCGCTGTTCACTGCAGACATGCAAAAACAGGCTCCTCCCGGCCCTTCATATACCCAGGGACCTCCCACAAATCCCCACAAATCCCCAGATTTCTCTGCAGTGCTGACTGCGAAGACATGAAGTATCACTCTCTCGCAGGTGAACAGGGCTATTACAGCCTGCGGCCTGTGAGACTATTTCCACCCCTCCTCTGTGTGATGTGCCTCCCAGCCTGGGCTGCGCTGGTCGGGTGAAGGTAGGCAGCACCATGTGTGCTTACGGAGCAACGCTCCACCACAATCCCCCACCATAGGGTAGGCGGTCAAGGCCGATGGTGAGCCTTCAGGGGATGCCCCTCCCGCATCATTGTCCCACGCCTCATGTAGCGGTGGACCCTATGTCAACGGGTCGCCTTCCTCCCTCGTTCCCCCCCCTTAGTCAGGGGGAAAAGAAAGGGGGGGGGGGGTTGTGTGTATGGCGGCCTCAGTGTATACTTACACGCTTATGGCTTTGCTGTGCTTCACTGGGAACGGGGATCAGAGCCACGCTCTTACCTTACTGTCAACTGCAGCACCATTAGTCTGCTTTCTACTCGCACCGCACGTATTGCGGCGGCTTGCGGACGCCTCTGCGTCTTCTTCCTTCCTTCCTCCACTTCTTAGCCTTACTGGCTCTTCCTAGATTGTGCTGGCTTGAGCGCCTGTCTTATTCAGTATTCTGTCGCATACCGGGGTTTTATTCCCCAATGGGGAGCCACAGGAGAGCCCGAGTACTGCTCTCGGCTGTGCCTGTCCTGGCTCCGAGCGCCATTTACAATAGGCTTTTCTGCTTTTTTACTTTTCTACTTTCTGTGCCCTCATGGGCTTGATGCCTTACGAGCTTCTCGCTCGCTGGTGAGGGGCGTGGTCCCGGCTTGGCGCGCTGTGCGTCACGATCGGCTCAGGCCCGCCCTCCGAGGTTCGCTTGGCGCCATTTTCTTCTCCCGCGCGCGTGGTGAAGATCGTCCTCTCCTCTCTGTATGTAAGTGCCCTTGCGGGCGACTTTTCTTTACCTCTATCCCCATTGCGCATGGCTCTGACATCCTGTTCCCCCTTATGTCTTTCAGACCGCGGATGACAAGTGGCTTCTCCCGGCCCAGCATAGCTCCCGGTCGTGACTATAAAAAAATTAGTCCCACTTCCCAGCGGGTTATTGGGGCATCCAGGGTAGCTTCCAGCGTCAATCCCTACTGGCATATTGTGCCGATTAAATCACCATATGAAGGCATCTCAGGATATTGTGAACGGGGTTCCTTTGCGACAAGCCCGGCTGTGTGTAGCTTGTGGGGTCTTACCTAGCAGCGGTGACAATGCACAGGTCTGTGTTCCTTGTGCACAGCAGGCGCTATCGGTGCTTCCCGTCTCCTCTGAGGCTGGGCCTGCACCCCGCCGCACTTCACCTACTCCCCCAAGCCTGAGTCTGACCCCTAATACCAGTGGGGATTCTCATCCTGATCTGGCCACAAGGCTGGCTAGTGTTGAAAACTTACTGGCTAATTCATTAGTGCGTAAAGCCACCGCTGTAGATTCAGGGTTCAAGAGGCGGCACTTGAACCCTGAATCTACACTCTTCCCTATAGAACCTGATGATTTGTTGCATTCCTATGCCCATATCCCCTCGGACGAAGGGGAACTGTTCTCTGACTCGGGTCATGTGACGATGAGTCCAGGGGTCAGGAAGAGTCTGGCTCTGAGCATTGGTCCTCGGACGATATTGATAGACTGCTGGTTCAGATCTTTGACGTTCTGTCCCTCTCCCCCCCTGCGGCTGCTCCCCGGCAAAGGGGTGATCTTTTTCATACCGCTAAAGCTCGATTGGAATTTCCAGAGCAGACCCATTTCAATAGCCTCGTGCTTAAAGAATGGGAACATCCCAGCAGACTTCAGGGGGTCCCTAAGAGCGTGGATAGGAAATATCCCTTTCCTGCTGACTTGGTCAAGTGCTGGACATCGCTGCCTGCGGTCGATGCTCCTATTCTAGGGTTGTCCAACACCTCTATTATGCACTCTCCTGATACTACTACGCTACGGGACTCTGAGGACCGACGTGTTGACCAACTGGCATGTCATGCCTTTGCATTTGGGGGTGCGACTCTGCGCCCGGTTTGCGCCTTAGCCATTACGGCAGTAGCGCTCAGGGCCGTGGTGAGGAATGCTCTCGATGGCACAGATGAGTTGCCTCCTGATACTGTCAACGCTCTGTCCAGCTGTGATGCGTTTGTGAACTTTATCCTGTCCGCATCGGACGATGCTATTAAGATGTGTGCCAGGTCATCTGCCCTGGTGGTTGCTATACGCCGCGCGGTCTGGTTGCGCCAGTGGGCCGCAGACAATGCCGCCAAGAAAGCTCTCACGGGGCTTCTATTTAAAGGGCTGCGCTTGTTTGGGGATCGATTAGACCTCTTTGCCAAGGGAGGCAAGTTGCCCCAGCGCAGGCGGCAGACTCGGCCTTTTCGTGGCCAAGGCTCCCTATCAACCCCCTACCGTGGGGCCAAGCAGGGTAGAGGGGCGTCTTTCGCTGGGGCCTGCGCTGATTCCTGGCACAGGAACAGAGGATGCCGTCCAGGTTCCTCCTGGGGAACCAAGCCCAAAGCCCCTCCCAAGGCCCCCAGGCATGAGGGGGCGCCCTCACCCGTCGGGGTGGGGGGGAAGTCTGCAGCACTTCGAGCACGTCTGGCGGAGCCACGTCTCAGATCGGTGGATTCAGGAGGTAGTGTCCTCCGGCTACAAGATAGAATTTGCTGTACGGCCCCCCACCAGGTTCATTGGGTCTCGAATCCCTCAAGACCCTGCCTCAGCTCAGGTCTTGTTGCTGGCCGTACAGGGTCTCATGGACCTAGGGGTCATTTGCAAGGTCCCCCCTGGAGACAGGGGCATGGGGTTCTACTCAAACCTTTTCACAGTACCCAAGAAGGATGGGTCGGTCAGGCCCATTCTGGATTTAAAAATCCTCAACAAATTAGTCAAGAACAGGCACTTTCGCATGGAAACTCTGCGACCGGCCATTGGCTCACTGCTCCCAGGGGACTTCATGACGTCAGTAGACATCAAGGATGCTTACCTGCACGTTCCGGTGTTTCCGGGACAAAAAAAGGTTTCTCAGATTTGCACTAAAAGATCAGCATTACCAGTTTGTGGCCCTGCCATTCGGCCTAACGTCGGCTCCCAGGGTGTTCACCAAGGTGCTGGCAGGGGTGATGTCCCTGATAAGGCTAAGGGGCATACGCGTGCTGCCCTACCTGGACGATATTCTCATCACCTCTCGGTCTCTGCGGCAGGCAGAGTTGGACACTCGGCTGGTAGTGTCCACCCTGGAGTCCTTCGGCTGGGTGATCAATTACCCCAAGTCATCCCTGTCCCCCTCCTCGGTGACCAGTTCCGCGGGATGATTCTGGATACGGTTCAGTCAAGGATATTCCTTCCTCAACAGAAGGTGGAAGCTCTGACAGTGCAGGCGAGGTTCCTGCTCTCGTGCCCACAGTTCTCCATCCGGCAGGGAATGCAGTTGGTGGACCTGATGGTGGCGAGCTTCGAGGCGGTGCCCTTTGCCCAGTTCCATTTGAGACCTCTGCAGCTTCACCTTCTGTCAGTGTGGGACAAGAATCCAGCGTCCTTGGACGGGTTCTGTGTGCTTCTCCCCTCGGTCAGACAGTCCCTTGCGTGGTGGCTGGACCACAGGAACTTGACAGGGGGCAGGTCCTTTCTGACCCCATCTTGGAAGACGGTCACAACGGATGCCAGTCTGTCAGGTTGGGGAGGTTTCTGGAAGTCCCTGCGCTTCCAGGGGACGTGGGGCCCTCAGGAGGCCTATTTACCCATCAACATTCTGGAATTACGGGCAGTCAGGTTGGTACTGGAGCGTTTGACCCAACACCTGAGGGGTCTGTCGGTCCAAGTTCGCTTAGACAACAGAACGGCGGTTGCCTACATCAATCATCAGGGAGGGACCCGAAGCAAGGGTGCTCTCCAAGAGGTGTCTCGGATTCTGACATGGGCGGAGGCCAATGTTCAATGCATTTCGGCTGTTTACATTCCGGGGGCGGAGAACCTGCTGGCGGACGCCCTGAGCAGGGGATGTCCCGTCAGGGGAGTGGTCCCCGTCAGGGGGAGTGGTCCCTCTGCGACACGGTTTTCCAGTCCCTGTGTCACCGTTGGGGCCTACCGGATGTGGATCTGTTTGCTTCCCGTCACAATCGCAAGCGCCCGGCCTTCGTCTCACTGTCTCAGGATCCTCTGGCCATGGCCACGGATGCCCTGTCCATGTCTTGGAGGGAGTTTCGACTCCTGTATGTGTTTCCACCGTTCCCCCTTCTGGTGAGGGTTCTACGCAAGATTGCTCTGGAAGGGGTACCTGTGATTCTGGTGGCCCCCAGGTGGCCAAGAAGAGTGTGGTTCGCAGACGTGGTTCAAATGGCAGTAGATCAGTACGTTCTGCCAAGCGTACCAGATCTGCTAACTCAAGGGTCCCTACGCCATCCCAATTTACAAACTCTGGCTTTGACGGCCTGGCTGCTGAAACCTCCATCTTGATGGAGAAGGGGTTGTCTGCCTCTGTGGTGGCTACTATGGTGCAGGCCAGGAAGAAGACTTCTTCTGCTATCTATTATAGAGTATGGCGTTCCTACATTGACTGGTGTGAGTCCAGGTCTCTTCCCTGCCGGGAATTCTCCGTCCCTAGGGTCCTGGAGTTTTTACAGCATGGTCTGGACTTAGGTCTCAAACTTAGTACTCTGAAGGGTCAGGTTTCTGCCCTATCTATCTTCTTTCAGAAGACCTATGCTCAACATCACCTGATTTAGACCTTCTTCCAGAGGGTCACTCACGTGCGTCCCCCTCGAAAGCCTATGGTCCCTGTTTGGGATTTGAATTTGGTTTTGTCTGCCTTGCAGGGTGCTCCCTTTGAGCCTAATCAGGATGCTGCTCTGGTCGTTCTCACTCTCAAGGTTGTCTTCTTGGTGGCTATTACTTCGGTAAGGCGTGTGTCAGAGCTGGCCGCTCTATCTATTCAGCCTCCATACTATGAGCGACACCAGGACAAGGTGGTGTTCCGCTTCAAACCGGATTTTCTGCCTAAGGTTGTCTCGGCATTTCATTTGAACCAGGATATTGTTCTCCCTTCTGTGTCCCAATCCTCGCAACCACAAGGAGCGGGTTCTGCATTCCTTGGACGTAGTCAGGTGCTTGAAGTATTACCTGGTTGTCACGAAGGCCTTCAGGAAGACTGATGCTCTCTTCGTTGTGCCTTCGGGGCCTAGGAAAGGTTTGGCTCCCGCCAAGTCTACCATCCGTAAATGGATTAGTCAGGCTGTGATTCAGGCCTATTCTACTAAGGGGAGGACTCCCCCTTTCCGTCTTACGGCTCATTCCACTCGTGCTATTGGTGCCTCTTGGGCTTTTCAGCAACAGGCCTCTGAACAAGTTTGCAAGGCCGCTACTTGGTCTTCTGTTCACACCTTTTCAAAGTTTTACAAGGTTGATGTTTGGGCCTCAGCGGATGCTGCTTTTGGCTGTTTTACAGGCGGTTGTAGTTTGAGCTACGTGCCATTGCCTTTGTTGGGGATCCCACCCTGCTTTATGGACACTGCTATTGGATGTCCCATGTGTAAGTGTTATAGATGGAGCAGGACGTACTGTATGCTTAGAATAATACAATTCTGTGAGATACTCACCTGTAGAATTGATATTATACGCATACAGTACGTCCTGCTCCACCCCACCCTGGTTTCACCTTGTTCTGGATCCCCTGTATGGTGATTGTTATCATTGTTATTGTTATATCATTGTTATTGTTACCAGTTTGGTGGTTGGTTTCTCCCGGCTTCTTTTTCTCACTGCTTTTCAATGCTGCGGATTTGTGGGAGGTCCCTGGGTATATGAAGGGCCGGGAGGAGCCTGTTTTTGCATGTCTGCAGTGAACAGCGCCATCTGGCGGAGGATTACCCATGTGTAAGTATTATAGGTGGAGCAGGACGTACTGTATGCGTATAATATCAATTCTACAGGTGAGTATCTCACAGAATTGTATTATTTCTGCCCGGACCTTTATGCACTAAGCCCATTTCTAGCCTCCCAGCCTTGGCTGCAGGTCCTGGTAGCCTTCACCTTAATAGGTGTTTAGGGAGCCATGCTCCCGCGTGAGACCCCATACAAGGCGGTAGGCGGGATCCGGGTTGGTGACCCCGGTTTGGAATGCCCTGTTCCCATTTAATTCCCTTACACTTGTTGGTGAGGGATTCTCCCCCTTCCAGGTCCCCTCTGTTACCCTCCAGCGGGGGGGGGGGCGGGGATGGCATTGTTCTATTTTTCACTTTATGTATATATGTGTGTGTGCTTGTGCGCTTGATTCACGTTGCGCTGTGCACTCTGCCTGCAGTCTGGGGGAGCTTCTTCCCCTCAGGCTGATTCTGTGAGGGGGCGGGGACGGGCGCTCGCGTGTTGCCGCGGCCCGCCCCCTTCTGTTGGCGCCATTGCTGGCCCATCCCCTTGCTGGGAACCGCATTACTTGGACTCGGAGGGAAGGAGTGGGGCCGGGCGCTGGCCCGCCCCTTCTTCTCCCTCCCTCCCTCCCTCTTTCTCGCAAGCGCTGCTGGACGATTAGGACGCCATTTTCTGTGGTGGGTGAGTGCCCTGCTAGGCTTCCCCCTATTCTTGCTATACTTGGCCTGGCCAATATGCCTCAGTCGCCGCTTGGGGCAGCGCTGGCCTCTCTGCTTTTGTTTTACTCATGACATGTATTATGCAATGCTGTGTGTGAGTGCATGTGCTTATGGCCACATATCTTGTGTCTTTCAGGAGGACTCCCTGTGCCTTGCTTAAAAGGGGGTTCTCCCGGTCCTAGGGTCTCTAGCTGTAATTGGGGCACTTATAAATCCTCCCACTCGGGACTTAAAGGGGCATCCCAGGTTGCTTACCCAGGTTGATGCGCCCATCTTAGGACTGTCCAACACCTTCTTTGAACATACACCTGACGCCACTACCCTTAAGGATGGCGAGGACAAGCGCATTGATCAGATGGCTTGCCATGCCTTTGCCAGTGTGGGTTCAGCCTTGTGGCCTGTCTGTGCATCGGCACTCGTGGCTGTGGCTACCAGGTCGGAGATCGGGGACATGTTTAATGGGTCCCAGCTGAACCCGGACAGCGTTGAATTCACAGCCCTTAAGAGGTGTGAATTGTTCATGAATTTAGTTTTGTCGGCTATGGACGACACTATTACCATGTGTAGTAGAACTTTGGCTCTGTTTACCGGTTCAGGTTCGACTAGACAATCGTACTGCGGTAGCTTACATCAATCACCAAGGAGGGACTCTCAGCAGGAGTGCCCTCGGGGAAGTCTCTCTGATTCTGACATGGGCAGAGATCAATGTTCCTTGCATCTCGGCAGTGTACATTTCGGGAGTGGAGAACACGGAGGCGGAGCAGGGGATTCTCTCACCGAGGGGAATGGTCTCTCAACCACAGGGTATTTCGGGCCCTGTGTCACAAGTGGGGGACTCCGGAGGTGGATCTCTTTGCCTCTCGGCGCAATCACAAGCTTCCAACGTTTGTATCTCTGTCTCAGGATCCTCTGGCCCTGGCAGTGGATGCCTTGTCCCTTGCCTGGAGGGATCTTGGGTTTCTGTACCTGTTTCCCCCCTTCTCCATGGTAGGCAAGGTAGTGCGCAAGCTGGCTCTAGAGGGGGCACCAGCAATTCTGGTGGCCCCAAGGTGGCCAAGACAGGTTTGGTTCACAGACGTCATAAGATTGGCGGTAGATCAGTACAGGCTGTCCCTGTTTCCGGATCTGATCTCTCAGGGTCAACTACATTACTCCAATTTACAAACGCTTGCTTTGACGGCGTGGCTGCTGAAACCTTCATCCTGAGGGAGGAAGGTTTGTCTGAGGTGGTTATTCAAACCTTGATTAGAGCTAGGAAGAGGTCTTCCTCTACCATTTACTATAGAAATTGGCGGTCCCTATATTGACTAGTGTGAGGCTAGGGCCTTACCTTGCAGGGTGTTTTCGATTCCTAGGATTTTGGAGTTTCTACAACACGGTCTGGATCTGGGGTTCCAGCTCAGTACTTTGAAGGGTCAGGTTTCTGCCCTGGCTGTCTTTTTTTCAAAGGTCTTTTGCTTTGCATCATCTGGTAAAGACTTTTTTCCAAGGGGTCACTCATGTTCGGCCCCCTAGGAAGCCTTTGGTTCCCGTTTGGGACTTAAATTTGGTTCTTTCGGCCCTCCATGGGCCTCCTTTTGAACTGATGCAGTATGTGGCTCTTTCTGTGCTCACTCAAAAGGTTGCCTTTTTGGTGGCTATTACCTCTGTTCGGCATGTCTCTGAGTTGGCGGCTCTGTCTATTCAGGCCCCTTACTTTGAGAGACACCAGGATAATGTGGTTTTTCGCTTTCAACCAGATTTCCTTCCTAAGGTGGTTTCTGCCTTCCATCTCAAATGAGGATGCAGTTCTCCCTTCCTTGTGTCCTAAGCCTAGCAATGACAAGGAGAGGGTTTTGCTCTCTTTGGATGTGGTTCGTTGTGTGAAGTACTATTTGGTTGCTACTTCTCCTTTTCGGACGCCTTGTTCGTGGTGCCTTCCGGGCCCAGAAAAGGTCTACCATTAGTAAATGGATACGCCAGGCTATTGTTGGGGCCTATTCTGCTAAGGGGAGGGTTCCTCCTTTTTAGGATCACTGCTCATTCTACTCGTGCTGTTGGGGCTTCCTGGGCTTTTCAGCACCAGGCTTCTGTTGAACAAGTTTGTAAGGCTGCTACTTGGTCTTCTGTTCATACTTTTTCCAAGTTTTATAAGGTTGATGTGCGGGCCTCAGCGGATGCTGTTTTTGGCCGCAAGGTTCTGCAAGCTGCAGTGGTTTAAATTTGTTTTTTTTTTTTTTTTTTTTGCTGTATTGACGGACACTGCTATTGGATGTCCCATATGTCCTGAATAGTGGAAGCGGGGTGTGTGACATACTTGGAATAATACCATTTTGTGATTACTCACCTTTAAAATGGGTATTATAAGTATGTCACACACCCTGCTTCATCCCGCCCTTTTTGTATTCTGGATCCTTTATATGGTGAACCTTTTTATGGTTAAGAATGTTTTATTAGCTCTTCCTGGTCCCCTTACTGCTGTCATATACTGGGGGAATGTGTGGGAGGTCCCAGGTATTTATGGACCGGGAGGGGCTTCTTTTTTGCTTTCATCTCTGCAGAAGTTCGCCCTCTACTGGACCATAACCCATATGTCATGAATAGTGGAAGCGGGGTGTGTGACATACTTATAATACCCATTTTAAAGGTGAGTTATCACAAAATGGTATTAATAACTGGCCGATGCAAGCGCAATGGATACACGCAAAATACTGTAGGATCTTTACACATCCAGTAGATTCGAAGGACACTGAGACAAATTGAAATATAGAGATATATTGTTGGTAAAATAACAATGCAATCCAATCGGACAGCAAAATACAACACACTATGATCAGAGTTAAATGATTGGCATACACACATACAATGATTAAGGCAACATTAAGAGCATTACCGGACCAGCAACTCATTCAATTACCCTCCTGAAACGGGAGCCCACAAGCAGAACTTTCTGCTGGCAGCCTTCTTTCCTCCTGTCTCTGCTCTTCCTGCCACCTTCCTGTCAGGGCATCCTCTCCTTCTCTTGTATACCCCAATATCACTTTGATGTCCAGGCCTCGCCTGAAACTTGTGGACCTGTCTTGCTGGACTCAAGTGGGCAAGTATTGGAATTCCCCAGCCAATTAAACTGGATTTGAATATTCCCATGGTCTACCCTCTCAAACCTGAATTGAAACCTGTTTTTTTATTTGGATGGGACAAAGGAATGTGGGCTGACCATCCTCTGGGCCTAAGAGGGACGTTGGCCTGCTTGAATGACCTGACTAGGTCTGTATGTATAATCATTTGCATTTGTCCAGAATAAAACATTACACAATATTCTAACAATATTCGTTGTCCATAAAGACCCATTGTTTACAGCATCCTAAGTCTTAGGTCAGTGGTGCAGCCATTTACAGTGGACCAAACCTGCACTGGGGGGGGGGGGGGGGGCTTTACTAGAGACTGGACTTCGATTTTAGTTTCAACCTGAGGCATATTTGTATTCTGTCCCTACTCTTTTTTTTTTTTTTTTTTTATAATTCTTTATTTAAGGGTTTTTGCATAGAAACATACAGAGAAAAGGGAACAAGTCACATTACATCACAATACACATTATGGAAAGGGGGAAAAGGGGGATGCGGGAGGGGGTCAGGGGAAGGCATAAGGGCAAAAGGAGCGGCTCAATGAAAAACATATCAAGTAAACCTGCATACATATTCAAAGTTTCTTTGCATGTGAACATACTCAAGCAAGATGTAGAATACAATACCGTGCAGTACACCATAGGGTAGGGCAGTGGGCGAGGGCCAAGTGGGCAAGGGTTCTGGTGTAGGGAAAGGTGAGGCAGCAGCTGGATGACCTACGTTGCACGCAGGCTTACAGGCTAATAACTCAACAGCACGCGGAGGCTGCCGGGACGAGCTCGCCCAAAATGGATACGAGGTGCATCCACCCGGGCCAAAGCGCTGATGTCTCCCCTCACGGAACTCCCCCAGGGCCATTTGGAGCTTGGGTAAAAAGATAATAGACCTACTGCGAGGGGGGCCAAAACAAAAGGGGGGGGGGGGGCGGGGGTAAGCCCCTACCTCAGCACGTCAGCGCAGCAGCACAAGCCCTGGTCATCTGCACTCTGGTTCTTTGAATAACTGCTTGAACTCTTCAGATTCCTGGTAGGTTAGCCAGGGCATCCATGTCCGACTATATTGCTCATCTCTATCGTGTATAGCGAGTGTGAGGTCCTCCATCTCCGAGATGTTTAACACCTCCGCGACCCAATCCCTTACAGTGGGGGCTCTTTTTTGTTTCCAAAATCTTGGAATTGCTAGCTTAGCCGCATTCAACAAATGAGCCCGCAGCGATTTCTTATATTCACCTACGGAGTGACTCGTCGAATGCAGCAGAATCTGAGCTGGGTCAGTGAGGATCCGGCCCCCCGTGAGCTGAGAGATTATGGCCAGTACACCCTCCCAGTAAGCACGTATCTTGGAGCAGGACCATAGGATGTGTATCAGAGTGCCCCGCTCAGCCCCACACCTCCAACACTGCGGGTCTACCGAGGCCGACATTCTGTTGAGCCTGTCGGGGGTATAATACCATCTGGTCAGTACCTTGTAGTTAGATTCTTGTACTCTGGTGGCAATCGAGGATCTGTGGGCAAGAGATGCAATCTTTTCTCTCTGCTCCTCATCGAACTCCATCCCCAAATCGGCCTCCCACTCCCTCCAGAACGTCGGGGGGGCTATCGCTCTCTCCTACCAGTAACGAGTATAATTTGGAGGTCAGGTGGTCATTTGACGCTTCGCCCAGGCAAACCCTCTCGAGCTCTGTATGAGCCCTGCACCTTTCTCTCTTCAATCCCTGCCCAGCCACAAAGGATTGTAGTCTAACCAGGGTCCATGGGTCCATGTCTACACCTCCCCACCTGGATCTCAAGTCCGACAGGGGTGTCCACCCGCCCTCCGTAATCAAATCCCCCGCCCTTAGCTGAGTCAACTCACCCCACCCCCTGAGGTCCGCTCTGGATGATCCAGGGGCCAGTAACAGGTTAGTGATTATAGGGACCATGGGGGAAGGCCACGGGGATACCTCCGGATAGGATCTGTATCTCCCAAAGACCCACAGTGTTGCTTCAATGGTCGGATGCCTCTTTAGGTCCGAGGGCAGGGCCCCTCTGCCCCACATCAGGACATCTGGTGGGGTGGGGGTCACGGCGCGTTCCAGCTGAACCCACCGCTTTGTTTCCTGGCATGTCGCCCACTCACAAGTTCTCTGTAAATGTGAGGCCGCCCAGTAGAGCCTAATATCCGGTAGTGCCATGCCCCCCTGATTCTTGGGTCTATATAGCAGGCGTTTCCCGAGTCTCGCTCGCTTCTTGTTCCAGACGAAGCTCAGGAGGGACCTGCTAAGATCAGCAAAGAAGCCCGCAGGGATCCGAACCGGCAGGGCCTGGAACAAGTACAACAGTCTGGGCAGCACCGTCATCTTTATTATGTTTACCCTCCCCATCCAGGAGAATGTGGGGAGGTCCCACCTCCCTAGATCTGCTCTAATTCTTCTGGCCAGGGGAAGGAAGTTCAGGGGTACTATGTTGTACAAGGAGCTTGGCAATTGGGTTCCCAGATATGTCAATGAGGCCTTGGCCCACTTGAAGGGAAAGGACTGTCGTATAGTCCGGACCAGGTCTCCCTGAAGGGAGACATTCATGGCTTCGGACTTATCGAAATTGATTTTTAAGTACGAGAGTCTCCCGTAGGTCTCAAACTCCCTCATCAGGACTGGGATAGTTACGGAGGGGTTAGTAATAAAAAAGAGCAGATCATCCGCGTAAGCGGCGACCTTGTGGGTGCTCTCACGGGTGGCCAGGCCCTGGATGTCATGATTATTCCTAATTCTACACAGGAACGGCTCAAGTGACACAGCGAACAGGAGGGGCGAGAGGGGGCAGCCCTGGCGGGTTCCATTTTTGATCCACACCGGGTCTGAAAGGTGGCCATTTATTCTTATTCGCGCCGAAGGGGAAGTGTATAAGGCCTCTATGAGCCGTCTCATATTGTCCCCCAGCCCGATGTACCGGAGAGACTCTTTCAGGAAAGGCCAGCTTACCCTGTCAAAGGCCTTTTCAGCATCAGTTGACAGGAGCATCAGGGGGGTCTCTGAGGTTTTGGCTGTATGAATGATGTTAATGGCACGGATAACGTTGTCTCTGGCCTCTCTATGGAGCACAAACCCAGTCTGATCTAGGTGCACCAGGTGGGGAACCAGGGGGGCCAGCCTTTTTGCCAAGATTTTGGCATACAGCTTCATATCCGCGTTAAGTAGAGAGATGGGCCTATAACTTTTACAGTACAGCGGATCTTTTCCCGACTTATGTATAACCGTAATGTGGGCTTCTAACTCCCTGCATGAGAAAGCTCCAGGGTTCTCCTTGTCCAGTATTGTGTTCCAGGCCCTTACCAGTCGCGTGCCCAGTAGGGCCCCGAAGGTTTTATAGTACCTGGACGTAAAACCGTCCGGTCCCGGCGCCTTGCCTGTGGGTGTAGTTTTAATGGCCTCGGCCAACTCCTCCTCATTTATTGGGGTTTCAATTAGGGCTGCAGCCTCCTCCGAAATCTTCGGCATATCAGAGCCCGCCAGGTATTGCTTAATTCTCTCCAGCTGCCCCAGCCCTGATGCGTCCCCACGTAGCCCATAGAGACCTGAGTAGTAGTTCTTAAATGTGCCTGCTATCGACTCTGAGGTGTGCTGTTTCTGTTGAGAATCGTCTATAATTTCAGATATGAAGTTTTGGGCCTGCTGCTGCTTGAGGCCTCTCGCGAGGAGAGCGCTGTTTTTGTTGCCATACTCATAATACCGCCTTTTACATTTCCTAATCACATGCTTGGCTTTTTGCCTTAGTAGGGCGTTAAGGGACGCTCTGGCTTGTGTAAGTTCCCCGAGTACGCTCGCTGCCTCCGACTGTGGGAGAGTTCCAGTGCATTGACCCTCTCTATCAATCTCGCCAGCAAAGCTGTGTTTTCCCGCTTTAATCGCGAGGCGTGGCCAATCAGGATGCCCCGGACAACGCTCTTGTGGGCCTCCCAGAGTGTCAGGGCCGAGACCTCCCCATTATCATTCTCATTAAAGTATGAGGTGATACCATCCCTGACTGCCTGCAGAATCACCGAGTTCTGCAGCAGGGATTCATTCAGCCTCCATGTAAAGGGGGAAAGGGGCCTGTTCACCAGATCCACATCAAGGTAGACCGGGGCATGATCTGAGAATGAGGTGGGGTAAATGCCATCACCTGAAACTCGCTCCAGCAAGCTATGCGAGACCCAAAGATAATCAATTCGGGAATAAGTCCCGTGCACCTTCGAATAAAATGAATAGTCTCTAGCCGTGGGATTTCTAATTCGCCATGCGTCCACCAGCTGTAAACTATGCAACCTCCTCTTTAGGGATCTCAAGGCTGACTGGGTAATTGTCGACTTGCCCGCCGAGGTGTCGATGAGAGGGTCAATCGGTAGATTAAAATCACCACCGAGGATCAGCTCACCCTCTGCAAATTTTTCAACTTTGTCTAATGTCTGCTTGAGGAAATGAACCTGACCCTGGTTGGGGGCATATATCGAAACCAGGGTATATCGTTTCTGATTAATTGTCCCTTTAACCATGACCACTCTCCCCGAGTTATCAGCCCAGGAATCCGACAATAAAAAAGGGGTATCTCTTGCTATTAGGATAGCCGCCCCCTTCTTCTTACCCTCCGAGGCACTGCTGATGTAGGCGTGTGGGAAAAATTTACTGTTCAGCTTGGGGGAGGCTCCTTTTTTGAAGTGCGTCTCCTGGATAAAGATTATTTTCGCCTTGTATCTCCTTAACTCTTGCCACAATATTGTTCTTTTCTCAGGCGTGTTAAGCCCTTTCACATTAAGGGATACAACCTTCAGCGAGCCCATGGTATGTAGATGCCTGTAGTCGCCACTCAAATAGACTGTATTAGATGAGGCCGCTGCCTGAGCCTCTAGGGTTTTGGGGAGTCGGGGAAGTGGGTTGGGGGTTAGGGTAGCGGGGGAGGTCGCGGGGAACACAGGGGCAGGGGATCAAACAATTATGTAACAAGGAACTAGACTAGGTGATAGTCAACCGGTGGGTCACGATATACGTGTTCCGGAGATGGTGCTTTTTAGCGGAAAACGGTGAGATTCCCCACTATCTCCCCAGATATGTGGGTAGACAGCGGTCCGCTTCTATCTTCCCCTCCACGAGGACCAAGGTCGTCGCTGGAGGGGTGCACCTGTTGTACGGGGGGATAGGAGGACTAGGGCCGCCATCCTCGGGGGGATGAACCGCACTATATAATAAACACTCATTCTGTTACACTCTAAGGCATTCGTAATTGTAAATGTAAATGTAAAGGGGGACACAGATGATACGATGGCTGAAGACCGCAAGATGGCGCACCGGGGCAGGAGGGGCACGACCGCACACGTAGCCGCCTCTCCCTCCCAGAAGGCCGACAAGCGCCCATTCCCTACTCTTTTTTAAGGTGTTGGAACACCATATTGGAGGTATAACTATCCTGCATGTAAGGCTGTACATTTTAAGCCTTCATGGGGAGTAGTATAAAGGCCATCTGTGGCCCAAACTATATTTTCCTCTCCCACCCCCACCACCCCAGGCAGGTGCTGACATGAGAAGCATCCATTGCATGCAGAGATTGGTGTCCTTGCCGCTCTGCTGTAGGAGAGCTGCCCCTTCCCAGCTGTCTTGTATTTTTTTTTTCCTTTTCTGATTTTTGAACTTACAGGCTTCAGTTCTTCTTCTAGTGTGCCCGATACCCTCCTATTTGTTTAGACAGTGATGCCAGTATCCCAGCTTCTACTCTGCTGACATCTGTTTGACGAAGTTTCTGAATGTCATTCAGCTCTATGTAAACGTGAGACCCTTTGGTGGGTGGGAAAAATGCTTGTATGGCCGTTTTTCTTTCCATGGAATCTTGCAGACTTGGAGCGCTTTGTGTTTTTGTGTGTAACCACACGTAGAATTAAGATTTTCTTTTATGGAAATGGTCTAAAAACACAGCAGCAGTTTTCAAGCTATGCCTCCGATACATTGATTCTATGATCCAACTTATATGGTAAGTGGACAGGGTAAAACAAATACACTATATACACAAGGTATTATCTGAAAGTTGTGACAGAGAGGCAAAAAAATACATGTTTATAATGCAGAATAATGGTTGTGAGGGCATGCCCTTGTGCGCTTTCAAACTAGAAGGGGTGGGGAGAGAAGTTTGGGTCAGTAGTATGTATTTAGCGTGGTGGCAAGTGCTTTGAAGGTTGTAAAGATTTAAGTTGGCTGCTTAATGGAGCACTATTGTGAAAAATGGCCCATTGATAATCCATATAAATTTGCTGGATGGCGGGAGGAGAGGTCACTTATACACCCGGCATCAAGAAATATCCAGCCAAGCTTGTTTTTCTTTCATTTAGTGAAAGGAAGAGGACATCTGGGGTGACCGTCACCCCTGATAGACTAAACCTGTCACCCCTGGAGTTTAATTCCTACCATGATAGAATAAACTACAAGCTTGGGGGGTGTTTGTTTCTGAGTTTTGAGGGCACTTTTGAAGGTTTGTATGGGTAAAGACTTGTATGGGGACCGGCATTTCCCATAGTGGCACATGTGTGGTCCTGAAGGAGAGTGTGTGTGGGGGGTGGGGGGTTATGGGCAGGTAGAGGTCCTGGGCAGACCAGAGGCTGTGTCTAGGTTTGGTATCTTTGTACTAGTGATATGTAGGAAGGGGTTTGGCCAACGGGAGCTTTGTAGTTTAGTGTTTATAATTATAAATCATTTGGCAACCCTGAAGAAGTGGGAGGAGAGCTGGATGAGCAGCAGTTCATTATACACTGTAGGGGTGCCAGTCTGTTTGCTGGTAGACCACAGAGGGGAGTGTTGCAGTAGATTAGTCAGGATATGATCAGTGCATGGACTTAAATGTGGGTTAGATGTTGGAGATTTTGAGTTGGAGAGGACAGGAGGTAGCTGGTGACTGAATGTGAGGTTCCTGTTTTGTCCGGTTTCAGGGAGCGAGAGAGCATAAACTGAGACAATGATGAGATAGAAGGGAATTGATATCAGAAAGGAATATCACCTTCTCATCATTCTTATCCACACACTTCAGTGTCCCCCTGTCCTTATTACCAGGACCCGACTATTCCGCTTCCGTCCGTAGTGCTGGGGACAGCGTTCGATTCACAGGGCAAGTAAGGCCATTTTAATTTTTTTACTCACCACCTTCTACTTTTAACTGGATTTTTTTTTACTTTACAGTAGACCTAACCTCAAGTGTCGAATTGTTTTAGAATGCTCCAGAGATCTTGTAAATGACATTTCCTTTACGCTAGTCGAATTTTTACAAGACAAGTCCAGATCAAAGTTCCTCTACCCACTAGGAACATAGAATCATAAAATAACACCTTGTAGATGCTGATAAATCTGCCAGTAATTGTAAATCTCAATATTTTTTCCAATAAATGACTGGAAGATCCACAATAGGCCTGTGGCTACAGCAGCCTAGATATGTTGACCCTCCAACCATGTTAGCATTACTGTAGGGCGGATGGAACTGCCCTGAGGGATGTTGAACATTAGGTCCACTTTGTCCGGTTTTATTTGTAAGATGTATATGGAGATTATGCAGCTTGGAAAACTCTTCTAATTCATATAGGACACCAGGGGAGCTGGGCTTAAATGTTTTTATGACAAAATGGGTTGAACTGTGGGAGACTTATCTGGTCTGGTCTTGCAGTCTGATAGTTATGTATGAATGCAGGAAAGTTGGATCAGTCTATTTGTTTAGACATTGCTCAGCGTTCTGTACTCCTTGTCACCCCACATGTATCCCACAGATCTGGCAGCTCATCACGGTTATTATTGAGAAATATCTTGTGGTTATTTTTCTTGAGGAAAAAGACTTGCCAATATAATTCGTTCAGAATCTGCTTCTCTCACTTGAGAATGCATTCTAGCATGGGGCACAATATTTGTTTGCGTAGAAACATGGGGGAGGAGACCATGTGTATATGAGGTAATCCTGGTGACCAGCATAATGCTACTTTTACTGAAACAAAGTAAGAAGTTGCCAGCTCTGGTTCAGAATAAAATCCATGTTAATTCCATTATAAAAGAAGGAACGCAGCCAAAATAAAATAAAAGCAGGCCCCATGGCCAAGTGACTCGTTTCAAGCTTTTGTTGGACTCTTGAATCATGACAATACTGAAATGTGCAAGCCAATTGTCCCTGAAAAGGGACAAATCTACAGCAAGGGTCTCTGGTTAGCAGCCGTTATTTACCCTATCACTTGAAATCATGTCAATATTTTAATATTTGAGAATTATGGGTGGCGTCAAAGTTATAAAAAATATTTTTTGACCTTTCTACTTTTAATGTAATGTAACCCACTCCCTGACTTCAACACACTTTATTCCACTTTGCTTCCATTAATCTGCTGCCTGACCCTGCTACCTCTGACTGCATATATCAGGAATTAAGAATTAATTGAGAGATTACTTCCAGAAAACTGTGCCCACATCAACAGACCTGGTATGCCTAGAAAGCTAAAGATGGTGTATTTCTAGAGAATATATAGTAGTTTGGGGGTATAAAGTGTTTCTTGAAAAAACTACAAGTTGCGCATAGAAGTTGTATTTTATCTGAAAATCTCCTAAAGCGCTGTTTCAGTGTGGGGTGGTCTCCTGGGTAGGAAAGGATGTCTACCAATACATATGTGGAACTGTTGTAACCGGAAGAAATGGGAATTTTATTGACAAACTTACTTTATTACAAAAAACACTACAAATTGTAAGAAATTTTAAAAAATTTGTTTGCACATTTAACCCAAAAATATTAAGAATACACTTAAAAATCATGTGTAGCGCAAAATAGTGAAACATGGTCCGGCAACAGAGGGTTACAGAAACTCTAGGTAGGCTGGCACTTAAAGGGTTGATTTGGGGCGTTTGGCAACCCTTCCCTTGACAATACGTATATTGGGTATTGTTCTGTTTGGGGGACCTTGCTTTTTTCATATTTTAATTTGATTTTCTTGTTTGCATATTGTTTTTAAAGGAAAATAAGGCTTTGATTCTGTGTGTGTGAGAAAAACTACAAGGTGTGCATAGCATATATATTTTATCTCAATCTCCTAAAGCAGTTTCAGTTTGGGGGAAGTCTCCTGGGCAGGAATGGGTGTCTTGTGCAATCTTGTAAAAAAAAAAAAAAAAAATTGCACATATTTCACCCCAAAATATTGAGAATACACTTAAGAAATGACAAACAAGACTTTTCATGTTAAAGCCCAGACTCGGCTGAAAAAACAATATATAATTTTCATGGCTAATCCCTTCAAAAATCAGTTAAACATGTGTAGAGAAAAATGGTGAAAAATGGTCTAGCAAAATTAACACATTTGCCCAATATTCATCAAAACACGAACCGGATGCAGTCTATTGTTCGATTGGTTGGCCATGTACCTCCTTGCTGCTATTCTCAGTGTGTCACACACCCCGCTTCCCCTTTAATTCTTACGATCGGGTTACTCCACCAGCAGGTGGCGACGTTGCAGAGAGAAGTCTTGAAAACGAGCCCCTCCTGGCCTACATATACCTGGGACCTCCCACTTAACACCCAGTGTTTTCTCTCTGCAAGATGCGACAAGACAGACGAAAGAAGTCTCCTGCTTGCAGGTAGCCGGGGTCAGACCCCGGCATCCCCTTTTGGTCTATTTCTGCCCAGTCAAATTGTTTTTATGCCTAGATAGATAACGGAAGCCTCCCAGCCTAGGCTGCTGGCTGGGCAAAGGTAGATGGCACTATATGGTGCCTAGGAGCTTATCTCCTCCGCTCGTCCCCGTTTACACGCGGCGCCGCCATTCGGCGGGCCGCACTGTTCGTGTCTAGGGGGCGGGGCCGCACTCGCTCTCGGCCCACGCTGTTTGGCTCCGGCGGGGCCGGAGCGCTGCGTGCACTGAGCCCGGCCCGCCTTCCTCTCTCTACCTCAGCCGGAGCCTCACTGCACGGAGGCTCTCAGCAACAGCCCAGTGGTCCCTAGCTCGGCTGAGGAGGGCGCCGCCATTTAAACAGGTTTTTTTTTTTGTTGGTTTGTCTTGCTTGATTGTGCGGTGCTTGCGCTTGAGCAGTTAACCCTGTCACTTTTATATAGCTCCCCTCCTGGAGGCACATGTTAGTTATTCATGTATAGGTATATATTTTTCTCATGGGCTGTATATACTTCAGGCTTTTGTATATATTGTTTATATTTTTTACTGTTACATTCTGTTTGGTTGTATGTGTGTGGCACATGCTGGCAAACTTTCTTTGGGGGTCTGATTGTGGTCTCTTTCCCTTACAGATCCTGGGATCCCCTCACTGCTGTGAGTCTCCCGGTCTGATATACCTGGCTAGTCTTATTTTCCAAATTGGGATTCTCCTAGGCTTAAAAATCCTCCCACTCCCGGGACTTTAATTATAAAAGGGGGCATCCCGGGTTGCTTAATGCGTAAATCCCTGGGTTATTGCGAATACCATAATTTCACCATATGGAGGCTTCCGACATTACCGGAAATAGCTCTTCGGGGCTATCCAGGCTGTGTGGGGGTTGTGGGGCTCCGCTCCCAGGCGATGTTATAATATGTATTCCTTGGGCGAAGCAGAATATTGCATGCCAGTCCGGCACTCCGGCTTCTGGCTCCTCGCAACTTCCGTCATCTCCTACCCCCCCCCCCCACCTATTCCGGATCCCGTGTGACGACGCCAAAAGTGGGGATTTGCAATCCGAGGTGTGTGCACGATTGGTCAGCCTCGAGAAAATAGTTTCCGCCGCGGTGGCTCAGAAGGCTACGGCTAAGCGGAAGCACCTTTCTCCGGCATCGCCTGTTCTGGAGGATGAGGTGTTGGAAGTGTTGGATTGGTCCGATTGTCGCCCTGCATAGGAGGGGGAACTCCTTGAGGAGTCGGACGAGCCTGCAGACCAGCAATTGGTGGATACCGCTGGCGATCAGGCTGCTGGGGTGTTCCTTGACACTCCTTCCATTCTGGCTCAAATGTTTGGCTTTGGATCCACCTGTGGCGGTCCCCCCCCCCCCCCCCCCCCGCCAAAGGGTGAGTTGTTTGATGAGCCCCAGCCGCGTTTGGCGTTTCCCAGGCAACAACACTTTGTGAGGGTTGTCCTTAGGGAATGAGAACAACCCACGCGTCTCGTTGGAGTTCCTCCTAGTTGGGATAAGCGTTATCCCTTTCCGGAGGATTTGGTGAAGCTTTGGTCTGTTCCCCCTGACGTTGATTCCGTTTGTAGGTTTGCGCCTGTTTGGCGATAAATTGGATTCTGTTACCAAGGGTGGTAAGTTGCCTCAACGCAAGAGGCCTCGTCGTTCCTTTCGGGGAGTCAGAGCGGGCAGAGGGGCCTCCTTTCGGGGAGTCAGAGCGGGCAGAGGGGCCTCCTTTCCCGCTACCAGGGGTGCAGGTTGGACCCGGGGGAGGGGCCGTGGCCGTCCTGGGGCGCCAAGCCCAAGCCTGCGGGTAAGCCCGCTCAGCAATGAGGGGGTGCCCTCACCTGTGCGGGTGGGGGGACGATTGCGACACTTCTCCCTGGTTTGGGACCAGGAGGTTCCGGACAGATGGATCCGGGAGGTGGTGTCGTCCGGTTACAAGCTGGAGTTAGAGTCTCGTCCGCCTTCACGGTTTTTCCGGTCTCGGGTGCCCACCGATCCTTTTTGCTGCGCAGGGGCTCCTGGCGTCGGTGAAGAATCTCCTGGAAATGGCGGTCATCCGGCCGGTGCCGCATTTGGAGGTGGGCCTCGGGTTTTACTCCAATCTTTTCACAGTCCCCAAGGACTGGTCGGTTCGTCCCGTCCTGGATCTGAAGTTCCCCAACAGGTTCATCCGTACTCGGAAGTTTCGCATGGAAACTCTGCGATCGGCCATCGGTTCTCTTCGGCAGGGGGACTTCATGACGTCCATAGACATCAAGGATGCTTACCTTCATGTTCCCATCTGCCAGGCTCATCAACGTTTTCTTCGGTTCGTGATGAAAGATCGGCATTTTCAATTCGTGGCACTTCCGTTTGGCCTTACCTCGGCTCCAAGAGTGTTCACCAAGGTGCTGGCAGGGGTGATGGCCATTCTCAGATTTCAAGGCATTCGCGTCGTTCCTTATCTGGACGACCTTCTCATCATGGCTCCTTCTCTCAATCAATCGGAGACGGACACCAGGACGGTGTTCTCCACGCTGGAAAGCTTCGGTTGGGTGATCAACTTTCCCAAGTCCTCCCTCGCCCCGGCCAGGGTGGTATCCTTTCTGGGAATGCGGTTGGATTCTGGTCAGCACAGGGTGTTTCTGCCTCAATCCAAGATTTGTCTGATTCAGGAATTGGCTCGGTTCCTTCTTTCCAATCCTCGACCGTCCATCCGTCTGGGGATGAGACTGGTAGGGTTGATGGTTGCCTCTTTCGAGGCAGTTCCTTATGCTCAATTTCGCACAAGGACGCTTCAGCTTCATCTGTTGGCATCTTGGGACCGGCGATCACGGTCGTTGGATCGGCCCTTCCAGTTGTCCTCCCGGGTCCGGCAGTCCCTTCAATGGTGGTTGGTCTCGAACAATCTCTTGAGGGGCAGGTCTTTCCTGACCCCTCTCTGGGAAATTGTCACCACGGACGCCAGTCTTTCGGGATGGGGGGGATTCTGGAAGGATCTTCAGTTTCGGGGCAGTGGGGACCACGAGAGCCCCACTTGCCCATCAATGTTCTGGAACTGAGAGCCATCCGTCTGGTTCTTGTTCTTTTGACTCAGCATGTTCTGGGCCTTCAGGTTCGTTCGGACAATCGAACAGCGGTTGCTTACATCAATCATCAGGGAGGGACTCGCAGTCTGGGTGCCCTCAGAGAGGTGTCCCTGATCCTGACCTGGGCGGAGGCCCATGTTCCTTGTCTCTCGGCAGTTTACATTCCGGGTGTGGAAAACAGGGAAGCGGATCTGTTGAGCAGGTGCTCTTCCCGTCTGGGAGAATGGGCTCTCCATCCACAAGTTTTTCGGTCGCTGTGTCTGCGGTGGGGGACACCGGAGGTGGACCTGTTTGCCTCTCGTCACAATTGCAGGCTTCCGACCTTCGTGTCGCTCTCCCAGGGTCCTCTGGCGGTGGACGCCATGTCCCTGAGCTGGGGGGATCTGGGGTTTCTGTACCTTTTTCCTCCGATACCCATGCTAGGTAAGGTGGTACGGAAGCTGGCTCTGGAAAGGGTGTCTGCCATTCTCGTGGCTCCAAGATGGCCAAGGCGAGTATGGTTCGCAGACATCGTTCGGCTGGCGGTGGATCAGATCGTTCTGCCTCTTCTGCTCACTCAAGGTCGGCTGTGTTACCCCAATTTACCAATGCTGGGTTTGACGGCTTGGCTGCTGAAACCTTCATTTTGAAGGAGGAGGGTCTTTCTCACTCGGTTGTTAAGACTCTGATCGGTGCCCGGAAGAGGTCTTCTTCTACCATCTACTATAGGACTTGGAAAGCCTATATCGCTTGGTGTGAGGTTAGATCTTTGCCTTGTAGGGTCTTTTCGGTTTCCAGGATTCTGGATTTTTTTGCAATCAGGGCTGGACTCTGGTCTCCAGCTGAGTACTTTGAAAGGGCAGGTTTCTGCCTTGTCTATCTTTTTTCAGAAGCGTTTTGCGCTTCATTCTTTAGTTAAAACCTTTTTCCAGGGGGTTGCGCATGTGCGGCCTCCCAGGAAACCATTACTCCCTATTTGGGACTTGAACTTGGTTCTTTCTGCTCTTCAGGCTCCTCCCTTTGAGCCCTTGCAGGATATTGCTCTGTCTACCTTGACTCAGAAGATTGCCTTCTTGGTGGCTATCACTTCGGTTCGGCGTGTATCGGAGTTGGCGGCCTTGTCGATTCAGGCGCCCTACTTTGAGAGGCATCAGGACAAGGTGGTTTTTCGTTTCAAGCCGGACTTTCTTCCTAAGGTTGTTTCTGCTTTTCATTTGAATCAGGATATTGTTGTTCCTTCCTTGTGTCCTAAGCCTAAGAATGACAAGGAGAGGATTTTGCATTGTTTGGATGTAGTACGCTGTGTTAAGTACTATTTGATCACTACTTCTCCTTTTCGTAAAACTGATGCCTTTTTTGTTGTGCCCTGTGGGCCTAGGAAGGGTTTGGCTCCGGCCAAGTCTTCCATTAGCAAATGGATTCGTCAGGCGGTTGTTGGGGCCTATTCGGCCAAGGGGAAGGTTCCCCCTTTTCGTATCACTGCTCATTCTACTCGCGCTGTTGGAGCGTCTTTGGCTTTTCAGCACCAAGCTTCTGTTGAACAAGTTTGTAAGGCTGCTACTTGGTCTTCTGTTCATACTTTTTCTAAGTTTTACAAGGTTAATGTGCGGGCCTCAGCGGATGCTGTTTTTGGCCGCAAAGTTCTGCAGACTGCAGTTATTTAAGTTATGCTTCATTTTGCCTTCGGGTACCCATCCCTTGTGGACACTGCTTTTGGATGTCCCGATCGTAAGAATTAAAGGGGAAGCGGGGTGTGTGACACACTGAGAATAATACCATTTTGTGAGTACTCACCTGTAAAATGGATATTGTCAGTGTGTCACACACCCCGCTTCACCCGCCCTTTTTGGTATCCTGGATCCTCTATGTTGAAGCTTCCTTTTATTTTATTTTGAGGTTATCGTTGGATTTCCTGGTACCTTGTCTTACTGCTGTTTGAATTCACTGGGTGTTAAGTGGGAGGTCCCAGGTATATGTAGGCCAGGAGGGGCTCGTTTTCAAGACTTCTCTCTGCAACGTCGCCACCGGCTGGTGGAGTAACCCGATCATAAGAATTAAAGGCTAAGCGGGGTGTGTGACACACTGACAATATCCATTTTACAGGTGAGTACTCCCAAAATGGTATTTTTCAGCAATGATACATTCACTGCTCAAAATTGGCGGTCGGCCTTATCAGTTATAGTAACTGTCATTATGTGACAGTTTACCTTGGAACTGAATAAATTTACATATGGCATGCCCAGGGCCGTATTTGGGGTTCATGGTGCCCTAGGCACTTGAGTGCTTGCACCCCCTTCTTTTAAGTTGGGTCACAGTCCACATAAAGTGTGGAGGGGGAAAGAGTGCAATGGGTTAGATGCAGAGTATGTGTGGAGGAGGAAGAGGACACAACGGGTGGAAATGTAGAGAAGTCGTCAAGAATGTTCTATCTTTCTGGCATTCTGACATACAGGAATCTGGCTATGGGAGTTTTAATTTATTTTGTATACTACGGTAGTAAGGGCAGAGCCCTCCCCCTTCCGGGTTACCACCCTAGGCACGTGCCTAGGGTTGCCTAATGGAAAATACAGCATTGGGCATGCCCTTCAACCTACTGCTTCCTGTTAGTGTTGAATATTGGTTAAAGGCTTTATCGAAAAAAATAACACAGGCTGTTTTGGGCCTCTGGGCTGGAGATAGGAGTTGATAACCTAAACTTCCTATCTGGGTAGACTAGGTACACTTTAAGGGTTTATATTTATGTGGGAGGGGGCTCTTGGTGACAGTGGCTGCTTAGCAGGAATTGGAATTTGCAGACGAATAGTTTTCTATAAGTGTAAATGTATCTGTATACAAACCAGTTGATCTCCAGGACAGTTGTCCTCTGTGAACTCCTACAGAGTATAAGTGATGGGGCAGGGATACAATTTCATGTTTTTGTTTCCTAAAACCAGGCAGCGATTTCGTACATTGTTAGTGTTTATTTAAGCTGCTTTAAAGAGAAGCGCAGCTATTGTGTTGTGTTGTGAATGCCGCTTTGTAACAGATGATAAGGCCCTGAAAGCTGGACGTCGTGCCCTCATTGTGACTTCAAAGGAGGGCCTTGTGCAAGCGCTGAAAACAACATTCAGCCTTTGCTAATTGTCAACTTGGTCTGGAGCAAGTAATAGTGGCTGGAATAAAAATCCGATGATGGATACTTTAAAGTGGACCAACACCCACCCCTGATCGTCCAGAGAATCTATAAGATTCCCGAGCCGATCAGCTTCCTCCCCGTGGGGCATCCGAAATCGGGATGCCCCGGTGTGTGAATGGCCCCCCAGAAAGCCCCTAAAAACTTACCGGCGACGGATAAGCCGCCTCCCGCGCGTCCCTCTAGCAGGACACGCACCCACGCCGGCCATTTGGGAATGGCCCCCGATCGGGGTGCCCCTTGGAAGTGGACCAACACTCAGGATAGTGAAAATCCTGGGTGTTGGTTCATTTTAAAACAATGGTAATACACAGAATTTTTGATAAAGTATCCATCATTGGATTTTTATTCCAGCCACCATTACTTGCACCAGAATTTTTCATAAAATCATACAGCAGGAAACAAAAACCCCAAAAGGGTACTTACCTTTTTGTCCTGTGCCGCTGGTCACTGCATGCCAGCACTCCATACCGCATTCAAATGTTATATCGGGCACTCGCTGCAGCCGCTGCTTCCCACGCTGTCTGGGGCCTGAAACTCTATTCTCTGGCCATACCATGTCCCCGCCATTAGTCACGGGGGGTGTGGCCATGCCCCCTCCATTCACTACAATGGAGAGGGGATGCGTAGGGCCTCTTCCACTATCACCATTGCAATGAATGAAGAGGGCATGGCCACACCCTGGTGATGGATAGTGGATTGCGATACAGTCCCACTACCCATCCCCGGGGTCTGGCCCCCCTACAATGCGGCAGGCCGTGGTTGCAACACGGTGCGGTCTGGAGCGCCGGACCTGCAGTGACCAGCGAGCACAGGACTAAAGGTAAGGAATTTTTTTTTTTTTTGCTTGATATAGTAATGTATTAGTTAATAGGGCTCCATACTGTAACTCAAAAGTTGGGTCTTCTCTGTCTGTGGGCTCTGTATGGTCAGTGGCATTACCCCATGACTGCACTTCTGATCAAAGCTGTCCCACACCCATTTTCTACATAACTGTGGGGCTGCATTGTCAGTCTCGGATGGGGGGGAGGTGCCTGTCCTGATCTGCACCTTAATCCTCAGGCAAAAATGCAAACCCGAATTTGGTTGCCAATGGGCACGTGGGCCGGGGTTGTTTTCCCTTTCCTGGCTGCCAGCCCATGTGATCACTTGTGGCCAATCTTTGGGCTGCATTCCACCAATAAAGGCTTGCATGGGGCTTCCAGCAATCTGGATGCCCAAAATGCCCCCCCCGACTGGAGAAGCTGATTGGAGGAGAGCTGCACCTGCACAGTGGGCTCCTGGAATGGTAAGAAAACCAGACGCGTAGCAGGGTTTTGCGCCGGTTCATCCCAAATCTGGATGGACCAGAACCCGAGAAAAAAATGAGAAGCTCCTCTTGCTGATGCGGGTGATGCTGTGTTCAACCGAGAGGGCTAGAGATGCTCCCCACTCGTAATGGTGAAAAAAAAAAATGGTCCTGCATAAATAAAATCTTGGGCTGGGTTTACTGTAGAGGAGCTAAATCCTGGCTTGAACAACTTTATTCCATAGCACACCAGGATGAAGCTCTTGTGAAGTCTCTCTTACTACTTCATGTAGCTGTACAGAGGTTCTGGTAAAGGCGTCCGTTTGTAATTGTGAATGCTCTTTGCATGCGTTCCATAAGTCTAAAGTGTTCTTTATACTTTGTTTTCCAGCCACACGAATTTGACGAATGTCGTTTTGATATCAGTGTTAATGATAGTGTTTGGTACCTGCGCGCACAAGACCCAGACCACAGGCAGCGCTGGATAGACTCCATTGAACAGCACAAGGTAAGGCTGCCATTTTGTTTTTTAGCAGCATGCCCAGGTTTATTGTTGGCGGCTGTCGCCAGTGGTGTCCTATCAGATGTTTTGGCTAACATAGTTTACCATGAATGATAGAAAAAACTTGTTCATATCCCCTTGATCTCTAACCCTATATTTTTTGATACAGTCTCGCCAGTAGCTTTCCTCATTTCCCAGAAACGGAACTGGCAATTCCACCATTGTTGCAGATGGGGTTTGAGCGGCAGGACCAGTGAATGCTGGATTGTTTCACCACCCAGCCCCCCCCTCGTGTCATACATCACGAAGAGAAACCAAAGTCCCTCACCAGTGCCAGTGGCCATGAAAATAAATGTTTAAAAGTTAGCTTTTATTGAAGCCCTTAATAAAATTTGCCCCATTCCAGCTGAACGGTAATGGTGGAAGAAAGTGAATCCTCCTGCTTCGCATTTTAGAGGTCACCCCTTAATCATGCTGCATGGCTAATGACAAGCCTATAGGGCTGGTTTTATAGAGCAGAAAAATGTAGCACAAGAGAAATGTAGGGGGGAAAAGGTGATGGCGTTTCCCACAAAACCTTATATTCTTAGTATACAGTACGTCCTGCTCCAGATAGAATACCTACAATCGGGTACTACTCCGCCATATGGCGCTGGACTGCAGAGACATCGAAAATAGGCTCCTCCTGGCCCCTCAAACACCCAGGGACCTCCCACAATCCCCAGATTTTCTCTGCAGTCTGGACTGCGAAGGACAAGAAGATGGCTCTCTCTACTCGCAGGTGAGCGGGGCTATTAGCCTGCGGCCCTGTAGGACTACTCCTACCCGTTCCATTAGTAATTGCCTCCTAGCCTTGGCTGCGCTGGTCGGGTGAGGGTAGGCAGCACCGCTGTTAGGTGCTTAGGAGCGCTGCTCCACCGTAATCCCCCCACCAAAGGGTAGGCGGTACAGGCATATGGTGAGCCTCTATGGGATGCCCCTCCCACACTATTGCCCCTTGCCCCTGTCTATTGGTGGGCCCTAAGTTAAGTGGCCGCTGTCCTCCCTCACTCTCCTTGTAGCCTTCGGGGGTGTGTGTATGTATATACGTGTATTGGCCTTTATGCTTCATTACGTTATGCTTGGTGTCAGCCGCCGCGCTGACTTGTATTCTTAGTATACAGTACGTCCTGCTCCAAATCTAATACTTACACTTGGGATATACTCCGCCAGATGGCGCTGGACTGCAGAGACATCGAAAATGGGCTCCTCCCGGCCCCTCAAATAACCAGGGACCTCCCACAAATCCCCAGAATTTCTCTGCAGTCTGGCTGCGAAGGACGAGAAATGGCTCTCTCTACTCGCAGGTGAGCGGGGCTATTAGCCCGCAGCCCTGTAGGACTATTCCCACCCGTTCCACTAGTATTATGCCTCCCACACTTGGCTGCGCTGGTCGGGTGAAGGTAGGCAGCACCGCTGTTAGGTGCTTAGGAGTGCTGCTCCACCGCAATCCCCCACCAAAGGGTAGGCGGTTCAGGCTTATGGTGAGCCTCTATGGGATGCCCCTCCCGCACTAGTGCCCCCTTGCCCCTGCCCATCGGTGGGCCCTGTTTAAGTGCCCGCTGTCCTCCCTCATCCCCCTATTAGCCTTCGGGGGAAAAGAGGGGGGGGGGTGTAAATATGTATGCTATGCATTCTGTGTTTTACACTCTTTTTCCATTCTGTTTAGTCTTGTGTCAGCTGCTGCGCTGACTTGTCTTTACTGTCTTTTTAAAATTGCCGCCGCGCGCTGACTTGGTTCCGCGCTTGGCGGCGACATTACCTCTGGCGCTAGTCATTGGCTGCTTGCACGTTTTTGGCTTCGCGCTCTTTGGTGGGGGGCGTCATCGCTGCGTCATCGCTGATACCGGCCCGCCCCTCGAGGTATACCTACGCCATCTTTAGGCCCATGCGCGATGGACCCCTACCTACTGCGGTCCGTAAGTGCCCTCGCGGGCGGCTTTATATCTTTCACTTTTGTTACTGTGTGCTTATAGGTCTTGTCTGCTTATGTCTTTCAGGCTGGGCGAACCCTTTTGGCTTCTCCCGGCCCTGAATTAGTATATAACTTGTAGGCTTTGTAAAAATAATACTCCCACTTCCCTAGCGGGTTATTGGGGCATCCAGGGTTGCTATATAGCGTTATTCCCTATCGGCGTATAGCGCCGCTATAATCGCCATATGGAGGCATCCCAGGATATTGTGACCGGGGTCCCTTCGGGACAAGACCGGCTGTGTGTAGCGTGTGGGCAGCCTCATGCTGACGCTGACAAGGCACGGGTCTGTGTACCCTGTGCTGAGCAGGTGCTTGCATTGCAATCTGGCCTACCAGTGGCTGCACCTCGCTTCACTTTGCCTACTCCCCCAAGCTTAAAACGCACTCCTACTGAGTTGCATACTAGCGGGGATTCTCAGCCTGATGTGTCTTCTAGACTGGCTACTGTTGAACAGATTATTGCGGAGTCCTTAGCGCGTAAGACCCCTGCTAAGAAACGGCACTTGACGCCTAATGTCACTGTTTTCCCTATGGGAACTGAGGAGTTTTGGAATCTTTGTGGCTATACCCCGTCTGATGAAGGGGAGCTCTATTCTTAGTATACAGTACGTCCTGCTCCAAATAGATTACTTACACTTGGGTTGTGATTCGTGCATACGGCTTTTTGTCATGTTTTTGACTAGTATATGTGGTGTCAGCCGCCGCGCTGACTTGTCTTTTTGCTATTGCAAATGCTGCCGCGCGTCTCTTCCTTCATTTGGATGTTCCGCGCCGAGCGGCGGCGTTACCTCAGACGCTTCTGCGTTCTCATTGGCTGCTTGTCTGTGGGCTTCGCGCTCTTCGGGGGGGGGCGGGGCCTGGCTTGGCGCGCTCTGCGTCACGGCTCGCTCTGGCCCGCCCTTCGAGGTACTCTCGGCGCCATTTTGTCAGGTCGCGCGCGCGCGTGTGTCACGGTTCTACTTACCGTGGTCCGTAAGTGCCCTCGCGGGCGGCTTTATACTCATTTTAGTGTTTTGGTTCTGACACCCCTTCTTCCCATTGTGTCTTTCAGACAGGTGAATCCATTGGCTTCTCCCGGCCCTGTGTAATTGATAGTTGGGCCTTGTATAATTACTCCCACTTCCCTAGCGGGTCATTGGGCATCCAGGGTTGCTTTATAGCGTCAATCCCTACTGGCATATTGTGCCTAATAATCACCATATGGAGGCATCTCAGGATAATGTGACCGGGGTTCCTTCGGGACAAGCCCGGCTGTGCGTAGCTTGCGGGGTCTCTCCTATTAGCGGTGACAATGCACGAGTCTGTGTTCCTTGCGCACAGCAGGTGCTAACGTTGCAATCCGCCCCTCCTTTGGCTGGGCCTGCACCTCGTCTCACTTCACCTACTCCTCCAAGCTTGAGTCTCACCCCCAGTGAGTTGCATACAAGCGGGGATTCTCAGCCTGATGTGTCTGCTAGACTGGCCAGTGATGAATAATTGCTAATACTTTAGCGCGTAAGGCCACTGCTAAAAAGCGTCACTTAACCCTTGATGCCACTCTTTTTCCTATGGAGTCGGATGAGTTTTTGCATCCATGTGGCTATACCCCCTCGGACGAAGGGGAGCTGTTTTCTGATTCAGGATCATCTGTTGAGAGACCCAGGGGTCATGACGATTCTGGCTCTGACTCCTGGGCCCCGGATGATACTGACAGACTGCTGGTTCAGATTTTTGAGGTTCTGTCCATCTCTCCCCCTGTTGCAGCTCCGAGGCAAAGGGGTGAGCTTTTTCATACTGCTAAGGCTCGTTTGGAATTTCCTGAGCAAGCTCATTTCAATAATCTCGTGCTTAAGGAGTGGGAACGTCCCAGTAGACTTCCCGGTAAGAGTTGGGACAGAAAGTACCCCTTTCCTGCTGATATGGTCAAGTGCTGGTCATCCCCTCCCGAGGTGGATGCTCCTATTCTAGGGCTGTCTAACACCTCTGTTATGCACTCCCCTGACTCTACTACTCTGCGGGATGCCGAGGACCGGCGCATTGACCAATTGGCGTGCCATGCCTTGTATGCCTTGCATTTGTGGGGACGGCGCTTCGCCCGGTTTGCGCCTCGGCCATTACATCTGTGGCGCTCAGGTCCCTGATCAGAAGTGTACTTGACGGTGCTCCTGATGATTTGCTACCTGATGTGTTTAATGCACTGTCTACTGTGATGTGTTTGTAAACTTTATCCTATCTGCCTTGGATGATGCCATTAGGATGTGTGCGAGAACTTCTGCCTTAGTGGTAGCTATACGCCGCGCGGTTTGGCTGCGCCAGTGGGCTGCTGACAATGCTGCAAAGAAGGCCCTCACTGGGCTTCCATTTAAGGGTCTACGCCTGTTTGGGGACCGCCTAGACCTTTTTGCTAAGGGAGGTAAGTTACCCCAGCGCAGACGGCAGTCTCGGCCCTTTCGGGGCCAGGGCTCCCTTTCACTCCCCTACCGTGGTGCTAAACAAGGAAAAGGGGTGTCCTTCGCGGGGGCTCGTGCAGATTCCTGGCACAGGAGCAGAGGACGACGTCCTGGCTCCTCCTGGGGGGCTAAGCCCAAATCATCTCCCAAGCTCCCTCAGGCATGATGGGGCGCCCTCGCCCATCAGGGTGGGGGAACGGCTGCGGCACTTTGCTCACGTCTGGAGGCATCACGTCTCAGACCGGTGGATTCAGGAGGTAGTGTCCTCCGGTTACAAGATAGTTTGCTGTGCGGCCTCCCCCAAGATTCATCAGGTCCCGGATCCCCCAGGACCCTGTCTCAGCTCAGGTGTTGGCGCAGGCCGTGCAAGGCCTTCTGGGTCTGGGGGTCATTTGCAGGGTCTTAAGAGAAAGGGGCAAGGGGTTCTACTCCAACCTCTTCACAGTTTAATAAAGATGGGTCAGTCAGGCCCATTCTGGATTTAAAGATCCTCAACAAATTTGTCAAGAACAGGCGTTTTCGCATGGAAACTCTGTGCTCGGCCATCAGCTCCCTGCGCCCAGGGGATTTCATGACGTCTGTGGACATCAGACGCTTACCTTCACATCCCTGTGTTTTCAGGACACCAAAGGTTCCTCAGATTCGCGTTGGAAGATCAACATTACCAATTTGTGGCCTTGCCATTTGGCCTCACTTCAGCTCCCAGAGTGTTCATCAAGGTGCTGGCGGCGGGTGATGTCTCTGATGAGGTCAAGGGGCATCCGCGTGCTGCCCTACCTGGACGACATACTCATCACCTCTCGGTCTCTACAGCAGGCAGAGTTGGACACTCAGCTGGTGGTGTCCACCCTGGAGTCCTTCGGCTGGGTGATCAATCACCCCAAGTCCTCTCTGTCCCCTTCCTCGGTGACCCCGTTCCTGGGAATGATTCTGGATACGGTTCAGTCAAGGATATTCCTTCCTCAACAGAAGGTGGAAGCTCTAACTGCGCAGGTGAGGTTCCTGCTGTCGTGTCTCCATCCCTCCCTCAGGCAGGGAATGCAGTTGGTGGGCCTGATGGTGGCGTGCTTCGAGGCGGTGCCTTTTGCTCAGTTCCATTTGAGGCCTCTACAACTTCACCTTCTGTCAGTATGGGACAAGGACCCAACATCCTTGGACGGGGTCTATGTGCTTCCCCCCCCCCCCCCCCTTGGTCAGGCGGTCCCTTTCGTGGTGGCTGGACTCCAGGAATTTGCTGGGGGGCAGGTCCTTTCTGGCCCCCTCCTGGGAGACGGTCACCACGGATGCCAGTCTGTCAGGATGGGGGGGGATTCTGGAAGTCTCTGCGGTTCCAGGAGAGGTGGGGGCCTCAGGAGGCCCTCTTACCTATTAACATTTTGGAACTACGGGCGATCAGATTGGTTCTGGATCAGTTTACCGACCACCTGCGGGGTCTGTCTGTGCAGGTGCGCTCAGACAACAGGACGGCGGTTGCATACATCAACCATCAGGGAGGGACCCGGAGCAGGGGAGCCCTCCAGGAGGTGTCGCGGATTCTGACATGGGCGGAGGCCAATGTCCAATGCATTTCGGCTGTGTACATCCCGGGGGCAAAGAATCTACTGGCAGACTCTCTGAGCAGGAGGACCTCTCGTCAGGGAGAGTGGTCCCTCTGCAACAGGGTATTCCAGTCCCTGTGTCACCGTTGGGGTCTACCAGATGTGGATCTGTTTGCGTCCCGTCACAATCACAAGCTCCCGGCCTTTGTCTCCCTGTCTCAGGATCCTCTGGCCTTGACCACGGATGCTCTGTCCATGTCATGGCAGGAATTTCGGCTCCTGTATGTCTTTCCTCCATTCCCCCTGCTGGGCAGGGTTCTGCGCAAGATTGCTCTGGAAGGGGTGCCAGCGATTCTGGTGGCCAAGAAGAGTGTGGTTCGCAGACGTGGTGCAGCTGGCAGTAGATCTGCCCAGGGTGCCAGACCTGCTCACTCAGGGTCCTTTACGCCATCCCAATTTACAAACTCTGGCTTTGACGGCCTGGCTGCTGAAACCTCCATCTTGATGGAGAAGGGGCTGTCTACCTCGGTTGTTGATACCATGATAAAGGCTAGGAAGAAGTCTTCTTCTTCCATTTATTACAGGGTTTGGCGTGCCTACATTGACTGGTGTGAATCTAGGTCTCTTCCATGTCGTGTGTTCTCTATTCCCAGGATCCTGGTGTTCCTGCAGCATGGGTTGGAGATGGGGCTCAGTACTCTGAAGGGTCAGGTTTCTGCTCTGGCCCTTTTCTTCCAGATGTCCTTTGCTCAGCATTCTCTGATCAGGACTTTTTTCCTGGGCGTCACTCATGTGCGTCCCCCACGTAAGCCTATGGTTCCTGTTTGGGATTTGAATTTGGTTCTGTCAGCCTTGCAGGGTGCTCCCTTTGAACCTGTGCAGAATGCTGCTCTGGCTATTCTTACTCTCAAAGTTGTCTTTTTGGTGGCTATCACTTCTGTTAGGCGTGTGTCTGAGTTGGTGGCGCTTTCCATCCAGCCCCCCTACTATGAGAGACACCAGGACAAGGTGGTGTTCCGCTTCAAGCCAGATTTTCTGCCTAAGGTGGTGTCTGCTTTTCAGTATAATCAATTTTATTGGTTTTAGACACTTTATAAGAAAAAAAAGAAAAGGGGAGGGGGAAAATAAAGGGGAAGGTAAAGGGTAGCTTGGGGGTACAAAGGGGGAGGGGAAGGGAGGGGGCAAGGTTTACAGCACAGAAAGGGTTACAGCATGTGGGAGCACATGTTTCTTACAGCAATGAAAAATACAAAACATTATTTCTGTGATACCAGACACATTCTCCAGGCAGTGTTCTGTCTTATATGAAAGTGGGCCAACCAGGTGAAGGTGAAGTCCCAGAAGTGTCTGAGAGAAGATCATGAAGAATCCCCTGAACCAGTTGGGGCTTTAAGTGGTCCGTCTCGCCCGTGACAACACCGACTGGTTGGGGGAGATCATGAAATGTAGCTTTAGGCTTCTGGGACCCATTGCATCATAAGTGGAAAGAGTCCCTGATTATGTCAGGGCGGAGGGGTGAGTGGGCCTACGAGTGAGTCGGGGGGGTGGGATGTGCCAGGAGAGTCGAAGCACAGCAGAGGCAAAGCAGAGGCAAAGGGTGGCGTGGAAACTAGAGTCAGGCAACCACTAGTGTTACCTCTCGACTCGTGTGGCCTGTAACAAGTATATGATTCCCCTAAGATATCAGGGCCGGGAGGTTCGAGTCACGGTACGTTATCCACCCCGTCCAGGTCAGCAGGAAACGGTCTATGCGGTCACTATCTTTTGCAATTAGATCCTCCATGTATCGGATCTTCTCCAGCTCCTGGACCCACTCCAGCAATGTAGGGGCTTTCTGCGATTTCCAATGTCTTGGGATGATGGCTCTCATAGCTGAAATGAAGTGTCGCAAGACACTGTTTTTGATGTCAGAAATGGGCCCAGGAGCAAGAGACAGCAGCGCCAGTTGGGGAGTGTTAGCCACCCTAGAGCCCGAGATCTGTTCATAAATAGAAAAGACCTGGTCCCACAGGGCCTTGATGACCGGGCACTCCCACCATATATGTGTCATGTTGCCCGTGTCTTTCTGGCATCTCCAGCACTTCTCAGAGTAAGAGGCAGCGAATCGGTGTATGTCCGCTGGGCACTTGTACCATCTCGCAAGCGCCTTATAATTTCTTTCTTGAGTGGCACAGGAGACTGACGACCCCAGGGTACATAGGTAAATCTTGGCGATATCATCCCCTGACAGCTGTATCCCCAGTTCCCTCTCCCACCTCTCAATGAACTTAGGATGTGTGTGTTGGCTAGATCTGCGCAGAATGGAGTATAGGTTCGAAATTACGTGAGAGGGGGGACTGTCCTGTGTGATCAATGATTCAAGGTCTGTAGGCGAGCTTCTCGATATCTCCACCAGATTGTTAGTGTTTAAGAAGGTATGCAGCTGCCTGTGTAGCAACCAAGACACATGTCTGCCCCCTGCTTCCTGTCTTAAGTCCTCCAGTGTAGGCACCCTTCCCGATTTTAATATTTGGCCTACTGTGATGTTGGCATGGGCCTCCCAGATCAGGAAGCGTCGAGAGAGTAGCCCCGGTTCGAAGGCAGGGTTGCCAAATATAGGTGTAAAGGGGCCCGGTCTACGGACCAGCTGGCGTTTACTCTGTAGGGGGTCCCAAACATCCAGAAAGTGCTTCATGAGAATGGGCAGGGAACTTTTTTGCGCCTTGGAGAGGGGACTAGCCCACGCGACTGAGGTGGGGTTAAACGAGGAGAGCGCCCCCTCCAGCTGAACCCACAATTTATCCTTACCCCTGCGCGTCCAGTCTACTATTCTTTGCAGGACCGCCGCCGCGTGATATTCCTTGAGGTCTGGGAGGCCCACGCCTCCCCCAGCTTTACTCCTTGATAGTGTGGGCAATCGAATCCTTGGTTTGGTGACCCCCCAGACAAATTTGGAGAACGCTGATCTTAGTTTACGAAAGAAGCCGTTTGGGAGTTTTATCGGGATCGCTTGAAAAACGTAAAGGAGCTTTGGAAGTATGTTCATTTTTAAACTATTGATCCGTCCAAACCAGGAGATCGGCTTCTTTACGTAAGAGCCCAGGTCCGCCAATGTCTTGGAGAGGATGGGGGCATAGTTCAGCTCGTATAGTCGGGTGAGGTCTGCTGGGATCTGTACGCCCAAGTATTTAATGGCATCGGTCTTCCACTTAAATGGGAAGCTGCCCTTCAATCGGTCGACCTCCCGCTGCGTGAGCGAAAGGTTGAGAGCCTCTGATTTCGAGTAATTTATTTTGAAATTACTCACAAGGCTAAAGCGTTTAAATTCCCCTATAACAGCCGGTAGAGAGATGTGTGGGGATGTTAAATGCAGCAGGAGGTCGTCCGCATAGAGCGAGGCCTTGTAGTGATGGTCTGCTACCCGTATCCCTTTAATGTCAGGATTGTTGCGGATAGCCACTGCCAAGTGTTCCATCGTGAGGACATATAGAAGGGGTGATAAGGGGCATCCCTGCCGTGTGCCGTTACTTATGGGGAATGTGTCTGACAGGAGTCCATTTGCTCTGACCCTGGCTGTAGGGGACGTGTATAGTGCAAGAATTTTGGAGAGGAGGCCAGGGCCAACACCAATCTGCCGCAGGGAGGCCTTCATGAATGTCCAATCTACCCTATCGAACGCTTTCTCCGCGTCACACGAAAGGAGACAGGCAGCTGATCCCGTGGACTGAACATACGATATTAAGTCCAGGATCTTGTTGGTGTTGTCCCTGGCCTCCCTCCCGGGGACAAAACCCACCTGCTCCAGGTGAATCAAGTCGGGGAGGAGAGGTTGTAGTCTTAGGGAAATGACCTTAGCGTAAAGTTTGAGGTCGACGTTAAATAACGAAATTGGTCTAAAGCTGCCACAGGTGGTGGGGTCTTTGCCCGGCTTGGGGATTACCGTGATCGTCGCCTCAAGCGCCTGCCCAGGGAAGGGGCATTGCTCATCTATACTATTGAAAGTTCTCGTTAAGAAGGGGATCAAGCGGGTCCCAAATTGTTTATAAAACTTGGAGGAGAAACCGTCAGGGCCTGGGCTTTTACCTGAAGGAGACTCCTTAATTGCCCGCGCTATTTCTGTCTCAGTAAAGGGCAGCTCTAGGAGTTCGGCCTCCTCAGGACGGATGACCGGGAGTGGGGTGCTCTCTATATAGGCTGTGATTAACTCTGAGGGAACTGTGGTGTTAGGAGCGGTGTGGGGCGTGCCTCGGATGTTGTATAGCGAGGCGTAAAAATTCTTGAAGGTATCTACTATACCAGTAGGGGTTTGTGTCATAGTCCCGTCTGACTTCTTGAGGGTGGGGATGTGTGTCGCCACCGGCCTCGGATTCAGGGCTCTAGCAAGCATTCGCCCGCACTTATTTGCCGATTCATATAGTAGAGCCCTCCCCTTGTCCCTGTAGCGTAGAAATGACTGGTTATAGAGGTTCTGGAGCTTTTCCCTGGCCTGCTGGAGTTCAAGCAATTTCGGGTTTGTAGGTTTGTCTTTATGCTCTCGTTCTAGGAAGAATATGCGATCTAGGGTCTGGGTAATGAGTGAGGCCCTCTCCCTTTTAAGTCTAGCTCCGTGCCTAATTAATTCCCCTCTAAGAACACACTTCAGGGCCTCCCATTGAAACGGTAAGGGGGTGGGGTCGTCTTTATGGTCTTCCAGGAAGTGTTTTATGGTCGTTTCCATGGAGGAGGAGCAAGCAATGTCGTCGAGCAGGTTGTCGTTGAGCCTCCAAGTCCAGGCCTGTGGGGCAGGCCCCGGGGTTCGAAACGACAGAAAGATAGGCGCGTGGTCGGACCACACTATAGGCCCGATCCACGCTTTGGGATCCCAGTCCAGGGCGTGGTGGCTGAGAAGCAAATAGTCAATTCTACTATATGAGTTGGCTGCATGAGAGTAAAACGTGTAGTCCCTTCTTGAGCCATTAAGCATTCTCCATACGTCTATCAATTGGAGGTTTGTCAATGATTTTTTCAGCCTGTTGATTTTGCTCGACGACATTGCCGCCCTCCCAGCAGAGGTGTCAATGGAGGGGTTGAGCGGGATATTAAAATCACCTCCAAGTACAATTATCCCTTCCGCAAAATCCTCAAGGAGCCCGAGTACCCTCATGCAAAAGTTCACCTGGTCAGTGTTTGGGGCGTAAATGGATGCTAAGGTGTATTTTTTGCTGTGTAGCTTAACTTTCATGAAGAGGAATCGGCCTTGTGGGTCAATTTTTGTGTCTAAGACCTCGTGGGGTATCGATCTGTGGAAAGCAATAGACACTCCTTTGGTTTTAGATTCAAGGTTAGGGCAGTGAAACCAGGAGGTAAAGTGTCTGTCATTAAATTTAGGGATCTGATCTGCCCTAAAATGGGTCTCCTGGAGCATGGCCACCCCAACTTTCTGTTTGTGTAAGTTATAAAGTATTTTAGACCTTTTTTCTGGGATGTTGAATCCTTTAACGTTAAGGGAGCCTATTATCAACTCCGCCATCTTCGCTAGGGAGGAGGGGGGTGTGCGGGGGAACGACAACACAAGGTCAGGTAAGAGGGGGGTAGGGGTTGATGGGTTGGGGGTAGGATGAGGACAGGGGAGTGTGGGCAACCCGAACCAACAACTGGGGGGGGCTGGGGTGTGCCAAAAAGAAAAAGGAAAAGGAAAGAAAAGGCACTAGTTGTAACTGATTACGATCTTCACTCAGTCACCGATGAGCGAGGAAGAAAGGCCTACGTCGGGGAAGTGGTGAGCAGCAGCCACAGGTAAAGAGATGCGCTTACCCTGAAGGGAAATGTAGTACCCTGCATTATCCGATGGGGTCTGACCTCCACCGTGTCTCGGTAGGCCGCAATTGCGGCACTCGTTAACATTGAGTCAGGAGAAGAGATAACAGCATAATATAACATAACATAACATAGCGGAGCTTAAATCTAGGTCGATCTGGGCAAAGCAACCAGGGCGCAGAGCCATAGAACATTATGATCAATAACAGTAAATGGTAACAGTAAACCGTTGGCGGTTGGGACCCTCGTCTCGTCCCGTCAGCTATAAGGCCCATGTAGAGGGGCCCACGCAGCCGCGTAGCCGAGCCCCTTCACCAGTTCCAGAACCAGGGCGAGTAACCTGTCATGCCTGTCCAAGAGGCGCGGGCGGGGGCAACGAGAGTCACCAACATCACCAGCCAAGCCGGTGGGTCCGTACGCCTGGGTCCCGCCAAGACCAACTGTCTTTAAGATTTTGCTAGTTGAATCCGCTCAGATCTCCTGGCCCCGACGACGGACGCCCCCTCTGCGTATTTCACGTGGTCGTGGAACTCCCCGTTCCGGGCGCCGGGGCCCAGCCTCACCCAGGCCAAGATCCGGAGAAAGCCAATCATCCACCGGCAAAGCTGGGAGTTCCAGAAAGCTGAACAAGCTGGGGAGCTGAGACGGTGAGCGCAGGACAAAGGAGCGCCCCTGCCTGGAGACCACCAGATGAAATGGGTGGCCCCATCTATAGGTGGCTCCCACTGACTTGATCTTCTCCAGAAGTGGTTTAAGTGTCCGTCTCATCTGGAGGGTCCGACGTGCCAGATCAGGCAGGAGCGTGATAGAAGCCCCATGGTAGGATGAGGGACCTCTGTCCCAGGCCCTTCTCATTATGTTCTCTTTCACCTTGTAGTAGTGGATTCGGCACACTATGTCCCGTGGCCTGGCCGGGTCAGGCGATCGTGGGCCAGGTGCTCTGTGGATTCTGTCGATTTCTATATGTTCATCCTGTCGACGTCCCAGGAGGTCGTTAAAGATAGAGATTGCGATTGCCTCCAAGTTGCCGTGCTCCATTGCTTCTGGGAGGCCCCGTATTCTGATGTTGTTCCGCCTCCCTCTGTTCTCCTGATCGTCGAGCTGAAGCAGTGCTTTGGAGACCTGTTGAGTCAAGGTAGCTTGGACCCGTTGTAGCTCAGCCTGCGCCCTCTCTAGTGCCTCTATGCGTTGGTCTGCGGACGTGCGTCCCTCCTCCAGCGTCTGGACCCTCTCTGTGACCTCCGTCACCGACTTTGTCACCTCATCTAACTCCCTCCGCAACAGGGATTCCATTCTATTGGTGTGATTTTCAAAGTCTCTCCTGGAGGGAAGGAATTTCAGCAGGACATCTAGATTGTACTGAGCAGAGGGGATCTGGACATCAACGGGGGTGTCGACCGGCTCTGGTTGCTCCATCCGGTGTGTCTGCTGTTCACTGGACTGGGAGATCCAGTCTGACTGTGGCCAGGTTGCTCGGGCGGGGGGCATCCCGTGGTCATTTTCAGGGCATCCACAGGAACCTGTTGGAGATGGGCTCCCCCTCTGGGGCGAACAGGGAGCTTCAGGGGTAGCTATGTGGAGCCCGTCCAGTCGAGCCGCCACCCCAGTATTCATGGGTGTCAGTTGCGGGTAGGCTTCCTTTACTGGCCTCTGGGAGCGCCTCTGGACAGAGCCTGCTTGCCCATAGGTTGTGTGAGAAAAGGGAGATGAGGGGACCCGGTGGATCGATGGGCTCTGCGGTGAAAAAGAGGGGTTGTGGTCTCCAAGCTGCCCCCCGATCAGTGTGACCGACCCCACCTCTTGATTGCCGGAGGAACTTGAAGAGGATATGGAGTGAAGACAGGGGGACCCCTCCAGCGTGTATTGACTTGGCCCTGCAACTGGGCTATGCTGGGGGGAGTATGGACTCCCCTGTGCTGTGGGGTCAGCTGTAAATGATGGGCTAGGGGAGGGAGGCTGAAGGTTATCCTCTCCAGCCCAGGGGGGTGAGGATGAGCCTCTGTGGTGCTGGGCGCTTGTGGGTGCCTGTGCCCCCGTTCCTGCAGCTGACAGCAAAGGGGTTTGATTGGGCTCCTGAGCATTCTCTGGGCTCCCTCCCTGGGCGGGTGACATCATGGCTGTGACCGGCGGTGCAGGAGGCAGCCGCCGTTCTCCCCGCTCCCGCCTCCCCCCCTCGTCAGTCCCCGAGGTGTGCGAGGTCTTCTCTCCCGCGCTCCGTGGGGTGTCTGGGGCCGCCTCGGCTGCTGATCCCAGCTCACCTCCGCTCCGGTCAGATCTGCGAGGTGCTGTCCTCGAGCGGGCCTCCAGCCCGTCACTCCGCCGTCGGCACTGATCTTCCAGCGGGGCGGGAGTGTCTCTCCCCGCTCCGCCAGGCACAGCAGACGGATCCGGCCGCTCTCGGGTCTCCAGCGATGCTGCACCGGGGCTGTCTTCTGCCGGTAAGTGGTCAGCCCCCCCCGACCCGTCGGAACCATGCTGTCTGCAGCTCGGCCAGCCTCGCGGTCGGGTCCCGCCGCCATCTTGCGCCTCCCGGTCTGCGAGGAAGAGCGCTCCCCGGCAGGGAAATACTGAGGGATCCTGGCAGCCCTTGAGCTCCCGGCCACTGTTCTGGTCTTCCTCCTTCTCGACATGCGTTCAGATACTGTTTTCAGGGTGGTAAATGGACCTTTTAGGTTTGTTCTTCCTTCATTGTGCCCTAATCCTAGTAATGCTAAGGAGAGGGTCTTGCATTCTTTGGATGTGGTTAGGTGTCTGAAGTACTATCTGGTGGCTACTGCACCTTTCAGAAGGTTTTTGCAGACTGCAGTGGTTTAAACTGTCTGCTGTTACCTTTGGGGATCCCACCCTACTTTATGGACACTGGTATTGGATGTCCCGATTGTAAGTATTCTATCTGGAGCAGGACGTACTGTATACTAAGAATACAATTCTGTGATTACTCACCTGTAGAACTGGTATTATGAGTATACAGTACGTCCTGCTCCACCCCACCCTTGGATTTTGCATTATCTTGGAGCCCATGTATGGTGATTGTTATAGTTAATAGTTTGGGGTTGTTTTAATTCTCCCGGCTTCTCGTTAACTGCTTTTCAATTCTGGGGATTGTGGGAGGTCCCTGGGTGTTTGAGGGGCTGGGAGGAGCCTATTTTCGATTTCTCTGCAGTCCAGCGCCATCTGGTCGAGTAGTACCCAATTGTAAGTATTCTATCTGGAGCAGGGTGTACTGTATACTCATAATACCAATTCTACAGGTGAGTAATCACAGAATTGTATTTTTCTTAGGGTGTTAAAATGAAAACTGATATGTGCCATGTCTGCCCTTAAAGGTCTAACTCCTCCGGTACATTTTGATTCAGGGTGCCCATCTAGTTAATGCTTCCCACACCAAGCCTGTAGAATCCAAGTGGCTGCTTCTCCCACTTTTAAGCGTCAAGCCTGTAGATTTTATGTGTTCCCTCCATTTACAGTAAAAAAGAAAAAGCTCACCTCTGTCCAGGGTTCTTGCCATCCTGGGGGATATATATATATAATTCAGAGGGGGGAAAATGTAAGATTTACGCGTGACTCCGGGGGGTGATTTTAAAGGGTTTCTTGTGAGTGAATCATTGACGCAATGACGGCTGTGACATCAGGTGGGAATACAGAGGGTAGGGGACAAGGGGGGACCACCTCTGGTGGGACAGGTGTTTTCCTATTGGCTCCTTTCTATATATAAGGATTTGTTGCTCTGCATACTAACTTTGTTCTTTTCCTTGACAAAGGGAGCTCTGCAAGATCCCAAACCGCAAGGCTGGACTTGACTTTCAATTTCTGCCCTTACAGATGTGCTTTAGTGTTTAATTTCCTTTAAAATTAGCTAGATTTATAACGAACATAAAATACGATGCAAGAAACAAACGCAATGTGTAAAAGAATTGCAATGTTATAACCGCATTGTCAGATTTCAAAGATATGCCTTGATGGGAATGGTAAAATTGGCTGTGCTGGGAAGGGGTTAATGGTGGTTTCTGAAGGTTCTTTAAATCCAGCTTTTTGGTTTTCAATGATTAAAGCTTTTTTTGCACTTGGAGAGTATAAAAAAGACAGACGACCTTCCCTGCACGTCGCATTGCTAATGAATGGGTTATTTGTAAAAGTTGTTTGACAGAATAGTTGTTGACTTTCCTTCTAATAACGTCTTCAGGTCATTGTGAACTGTCGCTCCTCTTTCTATTCACCAAGATATTGATAACTTGTATGTATGAAGAGAACAGCCTGTTGGCTTCCGTCCAAAAGCTTTGACTGGATGAGCAGGATAGTCTGGCGGGTATTAGAGCCATGAGAATAAACTGTCGTTGTTAAAAAGTAAATGAGTCAGTCCGGGAAGCACAATAGGATTTGTAAGAAATATGAATTTTAATAGGTGAGCTTATTTTGATCATTATGCTTGGCCTGAATTTCCCAGGTTACTCAAAGTTTAGATACAAAATTGCACATATTCCTGCACTTGGAAATCGAAATCCTATATTTTTTTTTTTTTTTGTATGGCCAAAATAAATAAGAAATGTATATTTGAAGTAGGCCAGCTGTTGAATAGAAACTGCAGCGAGCCAGGGGGAGCAGTGCGGACCAGCTGATCAGCATTCTGGTGCTGTGCTATTCGATTCAAAAAGAGGCAGGTAGTAGCGCCGGACCAACACCCAATGCTGATCGGCCCAGGAATCTATAAGATTCCCGGGCCGATCAGCATCGGGCCTGTGGGGCACCCCGATCGCTGTGTGAAACCCCCCAGAAAGCCCCAAAATCCCTACCTGCTCCTTGATCTAGCCGGGGGCGCACCCACGTAGGGCTCGCTTGTCCGTCGATGGACCTCGCTTGTCCTTCGGCGGGGATTGGCTGCAGCGGTCACGTGGGAGCGGGGACAGGTGAGTTTTTGGGGCTTTCTGGGGGGTTTCACACAGCAATCGGGGTGCCCCGCAGGCCCGATGCTGATCGGCCCCGATCGGGGTGCCCCACCGAAGTGGACCAAAACCCAGGATAGTCAAAATCCTGGGTGTTGGTCCACTTTAAAGTTATTGACCACCCATAGAAAAAAAAGAGAGAAAAATGGGGTACTCCCTTTTTGTCCCCCATAGCTGATCTCTCCTACTCTGGATTTCAGCAACTCGCATGATCGCTGGATTGTGATCACCCGGGTGCTTGGGCAGTCATGACTGGCCTTTGCGTTGTGTTCACAGAGGTGGCGCTCACTAGCCCTCCCCTGCTAGCTCAGTTTATTGGTTCTTCGCTCGTTCCCCTGCCACTGATCAGGGTGGGTGACTTGGCAGGGTTCAAAAGGTATTGCCACAGTATTTTCTGATGGGTTGGTGGGCCTCAATTGGTTCCTTTTTTGGCTCAGGTGGGGGGGGGGGGGCACCATGTGCCTGCTTACTCCTGACATTTTTTTGGACAGGGTGGGTTTTAATTGGAACTGCTGGGGTTTCACAGGGATAGGGAATCTGCCAGCTCCAGGACCTGCAAATACAGGTTTTTCTTCACTTAAAAGCAATCTGGCAGTCAAAAATGGCTGCTGGTCCATTAGCCTCCTAGTACCTCCTCCACTTATGTATTGCCTCCTCACCTGCTGTCAGTTAACCACCCCACATAGGGCAGTGAACCACCAGCCAATGGCAAGGCAATGCTTGTGCATGTTGGTACCCTTTGTCTGGGAACAGGGGTCGTTGTGAACCATAGTGACTGACTGCCGCCATTTGGGGCAATAGGCTGGTAGTGAAGAAGCATGTTGGAGGGAGGGGGGCCCCATCCTGTAGTCCTGTACAGGGGCACTTTTCATCCTAAGGCCGGACCTACGAGCATTCATTGCAATGGAGGGGGAGGGGGGGGGGGCTGATATGTCCCTACATTGTAGTGAATACAGAGGGTGTGATAGGGCTCCAGTGACTGTTGAAGGTGTGCACCACACATGGACTCATTTCTGACTGCTGCTGTTCGTGGCCACAGGGAGGCTCTGGATGTGATCCAGCGATTAGGTGAGTTGCTCATCCCCACAGTTTGACCGATCAGCTGCAGGGCACCTTTTTTTGTGTTTTCAAATGGATGGTCAAAAATAGTACAAATACGGTTTGGTTAAATTATTTGGATCTGCAAGTGTTAAAGCAGATAGAGGACATGGCCTCTTTCAAGCTCTGGGCTGTGATGGAACAGCTTATATTCTCTAAGACCTCAGTACAGCTCCAGCACAGATTAACTCCCATGTCTGTAGAACTTCTTAAAAGATATAAAACCCTGCTTGTCTTTCATGGGTTCATACGTTGCAGATTCAGATTCCATCGCCAGACCCCTAGCGAAAACTCCTCTATATCCCGGGCACATGTTATGTTATGCTATGGTCTACCATATCACAGACCTAAACATACAACGTTTCCTTACTTGTGTCACCGCACCACCCCTTCTGGTGACTACAGACCACATTAAAATATTTAAAATCCGCTGTCTACTCTTGGCCACATTGCCCCACTCATATGTGAAAGAGCCTGTAGTTTCCTATGGGAAGCACTTTAACAGAGTTTGAAGGGGATCACAAGTATATTGTGATTGCCCATCAACCGCATTTTTGTGAGAAGAGGCCTAGGATTGGAGGGATTTTATTTCACCTCAATTGCAAGTAAACTTGGGGTCACTCTGAGCTTTGGTCAAATAAAGCATGTATATATTATATCAGAATTGATACCAGAAAGGAAAAAATCGAATCTAGTATCGACAAATGAAATATCGCGCCACTTGACAGAATCTTTTTTTTTTTTTTGACACCCCTAATGTATTACTGGAAAGCAACAGGGAGCAATATTGCCAACCATTCGAACAGCAGACTTGGCTGAAGGCTTTAGTAATAAAAAAAAAGACTGGCTGTTTTGGGGCACTGGGCTGGGAATATGTGATAACATAAACTTTCTTTCTGGGTATCGAATCACTTGAAAGTGGAAAGCTTTTCCTCCATCCAAACCAATCTGTATTGGCCAGGAAGGATCAGCGGGGGTGAAGCAACCTTTTGGGCTGTTGATTTCCATGTCTAGTTTGGAGCATAAAGCTTGTACATAAATTTATGGTTTTTAGTCTAGTGCAAGAGAATAGAGGTCGAGTAAAGCCCCTGTTTCAGGATTTTCCACATGTTGAATGAAAACAATATTCAGTTCCATTAGAGTCCCCCGCCCCCCCCCCCCCCCCAGCTAAATATCTGCCAAAAGTTTCCAGCTACATGTGGAAATTTCAGGCTGTAGCACATTGAATTCTAATGCATGTTGATTGATTAACCACACGCAATAAAGTAGTGTCTGCCGCATTTCATTCTGGCAGTATACCGCAGACCTAAAGGGTCATCTTTACTTTCTACAGTGATTGGTTGGGTGCACCCATGAATCCCTGCAGAGGTTAAGCCACAGCACTGTGGATACCAATGGAGGAATTTATTTGCAGTGGCTTTCCAAAATGCCCTTGATATGTGAAATCACCAGTTCGCTTTCTTTACGCATCTTGCCAGTGATCCAATGGGACATGGCGGAGCTCTTGTCCAATCTGTGTTCTATGCTGTGCATTTAAATGGATTCCATAAAACTGGCATAGGGTGCTGTCCTACACAGCTGTAGGGAAATAGCCGAAGGGATGCCTGCCAGATGTGCATGCCTGGCTTGACGCCGCAGCGTTCGTTAGCTGGTGGCCTCCTTCATGCACCATGGGACAGTCGGTTAGGTAAGTCTACCAGGAAAACCAGGGAGTTTAACTGAATGGGCAAGAATCGAGATGCTCTGAGGACATGGAATAGATGAGAAGACATAGTATGCCCCCCCCCTCCCCTGCCAAAGAGCACCACGTTGGCTCCTTTCTGGCCCCACAGTATTTCTACTTTCTACTTGTGAGTCTGAAGGGCACCATTATTGTAATAGTCTGTTTTATCTTCCTTACCCAGGCAAGACTAACAATGCTTTGAGAACAGGCATCTGAAGAGTGGGATTCATTGCATGGGGGCAGTCCTTGGAACACATAACCTGTTTCTAAATGCTGGCATAGCACTCTTATGTCAGATTTTTTTTTTTCATTTGGAGGAGAGGCTCAGAGTATTATTGAAACTGAACTGAGGGAACCAAACATGTCGAATTATCTGCATGCCTGATTCAATAGTCACGTTACCAGATCAACATTGCATTGGGAAATCTATGACTAATACATAGTCTATGACAAGGAAAGGGTGTGTTAATGAAGCGCTGATCCTGTTCCTGCAGTGACATGAGCCTTGTGGTTTGTTCAGTTGTGTACTTAGTAACAGGATTTACCTTCCCTTTACTCTTATTTGCCTTGTAACTGCTTGAAAGATGGCTTCATGTACACATGCTGTGGTGTTCTTTGTGTGTGCTTTGTGATATTCAAACTGTAATTGGGCAAATGCCTCTGTTGCTCAGAAATAGTTTATAAGTTTTGGGCGAGGGGTTGATCGCTGATGTCTCCAAATAACCAATTCAGTATGAGCTGTAAGATCTTTTCTGTCTAGCTTGCCTGCAAGGAGGCCACAAATTCTGCTGGAGCTGCTGGATGCTTCTGTGCAGAAATATATTTTGGGTAGAATGAGTTTTTAACTTTTTTGTAGTTTTACCGGCATGCTAGAAGATACTAGCTGTGTCAGAAAAAATAGATTGTCAAGTTTTGCGATATTTCTTTCGTCGATGCTAGAATACATTTTTTCTTTATAGTATCGATTGTGACTCCCCCCACAGTAAAAGAAAAGTTAAAAAAAAAAAAACTCGCCTGACTCCTCTTTCAATCCGGCCAGGTCTCCTCTTCACCCAGGGGGCCTCTGATCACCCCCCAGGGATCTTCAGTCCTCAGGAGAGCTCTGACAGGGCCCTCTTCCCTTGCCTTCCCGATGGGCGCCGCCATATTCATGAGTAGTCCAGCCCTCTTTGGGGGCCAATGACTTCACCCCCGCGGGCATCATCCTGACTCACAGCGGCTCAGCTCTCAGATGCCGGTGATTGCTGAGCAGAGGGAGAGAGAGAGGCAGGAGATCCTCAGATACCATGCCACCCCCTCTAGCCAGCGATCATCGAATCTGTCATCGGATCGGTGAGGGACACAGAAGCGGACAATTGGAGGTGATTAAAGAAGATTTTTTTTTTAATAGACATTTTATCTGTGTGGGTTTTTTTTAACCCTTTGTGAACTGGTAAGGGATCAATGTGACCCTCTATGCCAGTTCACAAGACTCTGAGTCTGGCAAGTCACCTGCAGCTAGCCGGTGACTTGCCATTAAACTCAAGCCCCCCATTACCTGCCTTCCCAAAGCCCGGGGGGGGGGGGGGTGGGGGGGCAGAAGAGCCTGTGGCCATAGGCTATGCTTGCTTGTAGCCTGCAGGGCCAGGGGCCACCAAACCTGGCCCCTCCGCCCTGTTCTACAAGCCCCCATAGCTGGTACGGGCTGGTTATGCTGGGTAGGGGGGGCCTCGCGCCATTTTGGGGGGATTTTTAAGGGTTTTTAACCCTTAAAATAAAAAATGGGGTCCCACTCCCTGGGAAGGGGGGTGCCTATGTCATTTTTTAAAAAAAAATGTAATTTAAGATTAAGTTAACAAAAATCGCAATATATCGTCTGAGACAGAATTCGAATATATCAGGATATATCGTATCGTCATATGTGTATCGTGATATGTATCATATCGCTAGATTCTTGCCAATTTACACCTAGATGATATAGTAATCCAGTTTCGCTGCTGAAATGCTCCTGGTTCACTTTTTCCCTGAACTTGGCTCTAAAGCTCTGTGTTGGTATACTTAGGGAAATATAACACGTGACCATGCCTTTGGGGAGAAAAGCAGAAATGTTCTTGGACAGGTTCCCTGTGGATGAAAGTGTAGGTTTACCTTGTGCTACATTAAGTCACCAAGGACATGAGCTATAGTGGTTTCAATGCAGTCTGATTGCTGGAGGTTTGGTCCGCATTAGTGTGCCGCATAAATTCTCTATAGTAACTCTGCCAGGTAAGTTTTTGAGTTACAGGGACCCTAACCAAACCCCTCACACCCGCGTGCCATGCATGACAAGAAATTGTAGTGACTGCAGATACGGCAGCTGCAATGTCCTTAAATACCCTATCCCCCCCACCCCCAATCAGAATTCATGACCAATTTTCTCAATGATCTGTAACTGTAGGGACATCTTAAAACCGGATCCCCGGGGGGTAATTGAAAGGGAGCTAAAGTCGTTTTATCGACTGAAGGTCCGCATTAAGTGACAAAGCTTGGCTTAGGGGGGTTGAAAAGACCAAATGTGCTAGCGACACCCCATAGGTGGCACCTTTAACTTTTTTAAGTGGACCGTTCGCCCCCAGGGCCAGCCAATTGCCCTTGAGGCATTCTGATTCAGGATGCCCCACTATGTGAACCAGCCCCCCCCCCAGGGGCAGGCCAACTTTTTGGTGGTCCACCACCTCAGCTGTATGAATGCCTGAGGATGTAGCTACTTCAGATGGGCTGGGACTCTGCACACCCCAATTCTTTTGCTGCTGCTCAGAAATGCTTTGTGGGTTGACTGGAAGAAAGCCCAGACATGTGCCATAGGAACAGCAGAAAGGTATGTTGTGAGGGCTTTCACACATTAGGGCATGCTAAATCAGGATGCCCCAGGGACTGTTGGGATGTTCTGTCACCAGAAGCCGCTTGTTGATTTCCATAGGGGGCCACCTGTTGCATGACTGGATGTCTCTAACTGCCTTTCTGAGACTTCATGGTGACACTTTAAAGCGGACCTCAAGTGATAGAATTTCTGGGGCTTTGCTCACCCCCACGGCTTGCTGGCATTCAGATTTGGTTTGCCCTGCTGCTTTATACTATAACTGTCAGCTGGAGAGCGGAGAACTACTTACTATTATCACTGGCAGCTGGCCTGGCATCCCATGTGAGTGGACTTTCAGCCATTTGTTACGTACGCTTCTAGGAACAGAGGACAGTCCAGGTTGGAGACAAATAACAGGATGCGGGTTGTTAAGATTGAGAAGGTTAAAAAAAAATTGAACTCTACTGCCCCCTGCTTTAACTGCTGGTGGCTCCACAGAAGGACCCCCCTTCTCCATATATGCTCCCGGCCCTTTATTGAAGCTAATGGGCCAGCAGGGGGATGCTGCTCTGCGAAGCCGGATGCTGAAAGCAGCCCTCCCAAAAAAATTCTTTAGGGCCTTTCCTAAAAGGAGGAAAAACGGCTTTTCAAGTTGAGCCAATTGAATTTCTATCTTCTAATGAAGTTCTATTTTGAGCGCTCCAGGATGACTCTCCCCTGCTGATGACCGAACCTGCAGGTTCAACTTTAGATACCCTTCCAGGCCCATTCACTGAACTTGATAGTGTAGCGTTAGCATGGGTGTTGCTATGGGAAAGAAAGCCGATATGCTGGCAGTGTGCACTGCCATAGATGCCGGTTACCATGGCTTTGCTTTCTAGAGCGTGTGGTCACATGTCTGTATTTTCCAATCATCCATCACCCACTTTTTGAAAGACGGTGAAGATCAGTATTAAATCCTATATCATTTTATTAAGTCTAAAATATATCTTCAGATAGTCATACATTGCTCATTGTAAAGTATTGGCTTTGCTAGGTAATAATTACTCTGCCTGGAAAGTGTTACCCTTGGTCTTTGACCAAGAGTAACCTCCGTAATTTGTCACGTCTTATAGACTGGCGCCATCTAGTGTTCAGTTTACTTGTTAGCAATGCTAAATATTTCCAGGTTCAGTGTTGTGCAAGTGTTTCAGTAATATTGATCTTGAAGAATGGTATTGCAAATACTCATTGAGGGCAATAATAAACTGTAATAATAAAATGTTTGTTTATTTGCATATAGACATTAGTTAACACCTTTACAAAGCAATTGTAGTGTCATATATCAAATAGCGGTCATATATGTCATCAATAAGGCATTAAAGCAGAACCAAAAACCAAGACTCGCTCCCCGGAGCATCCCATTTTAAATTGTCTCTGGTTTGACATGTTTTCTTACATGGCCTCCAGTCGGGGTTAGGGGATGTCATTGTTGCCTGTGAATGTCCAGTGGGATTGCTGGAAATATCCACAGAGCCAGCAAATGGGGGGGGGGGGGGGGTTGAACAGTTGGTCATCAAATTTGGATTCCATACTTGCATATCAACCACCGGCCCAAGGATCTTCTAGACATTTTTAAGGATACTTTGAAACAGAACAAAACCCAATGTGGCTGGCTCTGGAATCTAAAAGATTCCAGGACTGGTTGCTGGCCATCCCCCTGGGGCATCCCAAATCAGGATGCCCCACTGTGTGAACTTTCCCCACCACACCACCTCTTACAGGATCTCTCACTGATGTAAATATTGACCGGCCGCATTGCCTGCACCGAGCCACTTGCTGAACATTACGCATGCAAGTCAAACTGCTCTGAGAGAGCCTGTGCATGCGCTATAGGACTTGGGGAATTGCGTTTTTCTAGGCAATCTAGGGGCCTTTATGCAGCAGGGCATCCCAAATCTGGAAGACTCCTGGGCCGAGAACAAATCAGATCATGATCATCAGTCATGAACTCTGCTCTTGAATACCTTTACCACCATCTAGGTCCTCCCATATGTGTGCCTCCCCTCTTCTCCCCCCACATGATCTAAAACATAGGAGAGGCTTCAGTTAATCTAAATACTAAATACCATTGAAGCAATACCTTGAAGTCTGCCTTTATCCAAGAAATAATTATAGGGCATTTAGCAGATGCAACTGCCAGGCTTCTCATATGTCGCTCTCCTGTGTGATCCTATACAGGCATTTAGAAGCAGGCTCTGCTGGTTTTATTGTATATCAATGACTGCAATCAATCTATATGACTTTCCAGCCAAGGATTTTCACCACACTTATTCCGCTCCATATAATCCCCTATGCAGTAAAGGTCTCTATGTAACCACATTTTATGTGGCTGTCCAAAGAAGTTTAAGTTTGTTGGTTACATGTGCAGCCTTACATAATACAGTGAAATGCTTTGTTCTGACTGCAGAATGAATGAATAAGGGCAGTAGGGCACTATAAATGCTGTGGAGCAGGACTCTCCTGCTGTCCTTTCCTTACCATTTTTCCATCACTACTTTTTAAACATGACCAAAAGTGTCAAAACAAAAAAAAAAAAATGCCCCAGGGACTTACTTTCCCAGCGCAGGTCCAGATGTTCCCTTCCTCAGGGCTTCTGGGTTCATGTAGCATGAAAAACCAAGGAAGCTGCAGGCTACTAAGGACATTGCCACAGCTATCAAACGCTGCACTGCTGTGTATCTAGCCTGAATGAAGATCAATTAGCTAGTATGCAGGCCCTTGAATATTCAACACCTGGGAGGCTTGTGGGGTGCGTACACCTTTCGAATGCAGGGAGATGACAGCAGATTCTTGAAGTGGCCAGATGGATGAGTAAGCTGATCATTGAACATGCAGCAGTTTATATTAGTGTACATCCCGTCCCGTTCCGAAAGATATCCTTACTCATGGGTTAATCATCTTCAGATGTCACGTGACTGCAGAGCAGAAAAAGTGGCCCCTGCCGGCCCATATATACCGAGGCACCTCCCACAGAACCCCAGTTTTTCTCTGCAATCTTGGACTGCCAGGACAAGAAAGTGTCTGTCTCTTTCAGGCAGGTGAGCGGGGTCTTTGGCCCTATGGACCTATTGAGCTATTCCCACCCGTGCTGTCTTTACTATACTGCCTTCCAGCCTTGGCTGTTGCGTTCGGGTGACGGTAGACAGCACCATATTTAGGTGCTAAGGAGCTATGCTCTGCCGCAACTCCCCCACCAAAGGGTAGACGGTTCAGGCCATGGTGAGCCTTATGGGATGCCTGCATATTCTTAGTATGCAGTACGTCCTGCTCCAAATAGATTACTTACACTTGGGTTATCCTCCGCCAGATGGCGCAGCACTGCAGAGACATGTAAAACAGGCTCCTCCCGGCCCCTCAAATACCCGGGGACCTCCCACAAATCCCCAGATTTCTCTGCAGTGCTGACTGCGAAGACATGAAGTATCACTCTCGCAGGTGAGCGGGGCTATTAGCCTGCGGCCCTGTTGAACTATTCCTACCCGTCCCTTGTGATGATGTGCCTCCCAGCTTGGGCTGCGCTGGTCGGGTGAAGGTAGGCAGCACCATGCGTGCTTAGGGAGCCATGCTCCACCGCAGTCCCTCACCAAAGGGTAGGCGGTATAGGCTGATGGTGAGCATTTATGGGATGCCCCTCCTGCATTATTGCCCCATGCCCCGTGTAGCGGTGGGCCCTGTACAAAGGGCCGGCCTTCCTCCCTCGTGTGTGTGCCATGGTGCCAGTGTATTGTGATTACATGCATAAGGCCTTATAATGTCCTCAGACTTGTATATGGGGTGTCAGCCGCTGCGATGATTTGTATTTTTACTGGTGTAACTGCCGCTGCCGCGCACGCTTTTTCCTTCCTTGGATGTTCTGCGCCGGGCGTCAGCACCTCAGACGCTGCGGCGTCATCATTGGCAAGTCATCTATTCTAAGTGTGCCATACACTTCGATCTTCAAGAAATCATTGGTTGCTGTCTTAGAGTTTTGCGCTCTCCGGGGGGGGCGGTGGCAGGGACCTGGCTTGGCGCGCTCAGCGTCATGGCCCGCCCTTCGAGGTTCGTTTGGCGCCATTCTGATGTAGGCGCGCGAGCGAGTGAGTAACGGTCCCCCCCCCCCCCTTCCGTGGTCTGTAAGTGCCCTCGCGGGCGATTTTTATGCTTCTTGCTTACTGTGCATGGTTCTGACACCCCTTATTCTCATTATGTCTTTCAGACGGGTGAATCCAGTGGCTTCTCCCGGCCCTGTAATTGCCAGTTGGGCCCAGTATAATTGCTCCCACTTCCCTAGCAGGTCATTGGGGCATCCAGGGTTGCTTCATAGCGTCAATCCCTACTGGCATACTGTGCTTAATAATCACCATATGGAGGCTTCCCAGGATCATGGGACCAGGGCTCCTTCGGGACAAGCCCGGCTGTGTGTAGCGTGTGGACAACCTCATGCTGATGCTGACATGGCATGGGTCTGTATACCCTGTGCCGAGCAAGCGCTGGTTTAGCCTCAGGAGGCTCACACCCCATCAATGTCTTGGAGCTCAGAGCCATCCGACTGGTTCTGGCACGGCTGACCTCACATTTACATGGTCTACCGGTTCAGGTTCGTTCAGACAACCGAACGGCGGTAGCTTACGTCAATCACCAAGGAGGGACTCGCAGCAGGAGTGCCCTCAGGGAAGTCTCTCTGATCCTGCACTGGGCGGAGAGCAATGTTCCTTGTGTTTCGGCAGTCTACATTCCGGGAGTGGAGAACACTGAGGCGGATTCCCTGAGCAGGGGATCCTCTCGCCAAAGAGAGTGGTCTCTCAACCCTGAGGTTTTTCTGGATCTTTGCCGCAAGTGGGGGACTCTGGAGGTAGATCTCTTTGCCTCGAGGCACAATCACAAACTTCCGGCCTTTGTTTCTTTCTCAGGATCCTCTATCTCTGGGAGTGGATGCCTTGTCCCTTGCTTGGAAGGATCTGGGTTTTATGTACCTGTTTCCGCCCGTCTCCATGCTGGGCAAGGTAGTTCGCAAACTGGTTCTAGAAGGGGCGCCAGTAATTCTTGTGGCTCCAAGGTGGCCAAGAAGGGTTTGGTATGCAGACGTTGTAAGGCTGGCCGTAGATCAGTACCGGCATTCCCATGTTGCAGGATCTGTTATCTCAGGGTCTACTACTTTACCCCAATTTACAAACGCTGGTTTTGACGGCTTGGCTGCTGAAACCTTCATTCTGAAGGAGGAAGGTTTGTCTGCGGCCGTTGTTCAGACTTTGATTAGAGCTAGGAAGCGGTCCTCTTCTGGCATTTACTATAGGACTTGGAGGTCCTATATTGATTGGTGTGAGGCTAGGGCCTTGCCTTGTAGGGTGTTTTCGATTTCTAGGATTTTGGAGTTTCTTCAGCATCATCTGGATCTTGGGTTCCAGATTAGTACTTTGAAAGGACAGGTTTCTGCTCTGTCTGTTTTCTTCCAGAGGTCTTTTGCCTTACACCCGCTGGTTAAGACCTTTTTCCAAGGGGTCGCGCATGTGCGGCCCCCTCGGAAGGCTGTGGTTCCTGTTTGGGATTTGAATTTGGTTCTTTCGGCTCTCCATGGTCCTCCTTTTGAGCCGCTACAGGATATTGCTCTTTCGGTTCTCACTCAGAAGGTGCTTTCTTGGTGGCTATTACCTCTGAGTTGGCAGCTCTGTCGATTCAGGCCCCTTTGAGAGACACCAGGATAAGGTGGTTTTTCGTTTTAAGCCAGATTTCCTTCCTAAGGTGGTGTCTGCTTTCCACCTCAATCAGGATATTGTTCTCCCTTCCTTGTGTCCTAAGCGTAACAATGACAAGGAGAGGGTTCTGCACAATTTGGATGTTGTTCGCTGTGTGAAGTACTATTTGGTGACTACTTCTTCCTTCCGCAAGACGGACGCTTTTTTCGTGGTGCCCTGCGGGCCCGGAAAGGTTTGGCGCCTGCTAAGTCTACGATTAGCAAATGGATTTGTCAGGCCATTGTTGGGACCTATTCTGCTAAGGGGAGGACTCCCCCTTTTAGGGTCAGGGCGCACTCTACTCGTGCTGTTGGTGCATCCTGGGCTTTTCAGCACCAGGCTTCTGTTGAACAAGTTTGTAAGGCTGCTACTTGGTCTTCCGTTCATACTTTTTCCAAGTTTTACAAGGTTGATGTGCGGGCTTCAGCGGATGCTGTTTTAGGCCGCAAGGTTCTGCAAGCTGCAGTGGTATGAGTTGGTACATTCTTTACTGTTTCTGGTTCCCACCCATGACGGACACTGCTATTGGATGTCCCACATGTCATGAAGATCGAAGTGAAGTATATGGCACACTTAGAATAATACCGTTTTGTGATTACTCACCTGTAAAACTGGTATTATGAGTGTGCCATACACTCCACTTCGTCCCACCCCTTTTTTTCAGGTATTCTGGATCTTTTATATGGTGAACCATTGGTTTTGATAAGGTTATAATTGGTTCTTCCTGGTCCCCTTTCTGCTTTTTTACACTGGGAAATTGGTGGGAGGTCCCAGGTATATATGGACTGGGAGGGGCTTTCTTTTTTTTGCATATTCATCTCTGCACAAGCTCCCCTCTACTGGAGATTACCCACATGTCATGAAGATCAAAGTGGAGTGTATGGCACACTCATAATACCCGTTTTACAGGTGAGTACTCACAAAACGGTGTTTTTGCTCACATCTGGAGACGTCTTGTCTCAGACCGGTGGATTCAGGAGGTAGTTTTTTCCGGTTACAAGATAGTTTGCAGCCTGGCCACCCGCCAAGATTCACAAAATCACGGATGGCTCAGGACCCCCTGTCAGCTCAGTGTCTGTGCTTGGCTGTTTAAAATCTACTGGAATTGGGGGTCATTTGCCCAGTCCCTCTGCGGGAAAGGGGCTCCTCAACAAATTTGTCAGATTCAGGCACTTTCGCATGGAGACTCTGCGTTCTGTCATAAATTCTCTTCGTCCAGGGGACTTCTTGGCCTCTATAGACATCAAGGATGCTTGCCTTCATGTGCCAATTTTTGCAGGCCATCAAAAATTTGAGGTTCGCAGTGGAAGATCAGCATTACCAGTTTGTGGCTTTGCCATTCGGTCTTACTTCTGCTCCCAGGGTGTTCACCAAGGTGTTGGCAAGAGTAATGGCTCTGCTGAGATCCCAGGGCATTCGCATTCTTCCTTATCTGGACGACATTCTTGTAGTTACCCAGACTTTGCAACAAGCAGAGTTGGATGTATCAGGTCAAGGTCTTCCTCCCTCAGCTGAAGATAGAGGGTCTTCAGGCACAAGCACAGCTCCTTCTGTCTTGCCCTCATCCGTCCATCAGACAGGCTATGCAGCTGGTGGGTCTGATGGTGTCCAGCTTCGAGGCTGTCCCATACGCTCAGTTTCACTTAAGGTCTCTCCAGGTTCATCTCTTGTCAATATGGGATCGGGACCCAGGGTCCCTGGATCAGGTATTTGTTCTGTCCCCTCTGGTCAGGCGGTCTCTGTCATGGTGGCTGGACCCAAGGAATCTGCTAGTGGGCAGATCTTTTTTGACTCCCTGCTTGAGAGGTGGTCGCCACGGATGCAAGCCTGACAGGTTGGGGGGGCTTTTGGAGGTCCCTGAAATTCCAGTGAGGAGGCCCATGCCCCAATCAACATTCTGGAACTGAGGGCAGTGAGATTAGTGCTTTACCAGCTGACCATGCACCTTCGGGGTCTGGCGGTTCAGATCCGCTCAGACAACAAGACAGCGGTTGCTTACATCAATAATCGGGGAGGAACCAGGAGCAAGAGAACAATGTTCCCTGCATCTCAGCGGTGTACATTCCGGGAGTGGAGAATCTGGAAGCAGACTCTCTGAGCAGGGGTTCCTCTCGCATGGGAGAATGGTCCCTCAGCAACAGGGTTTTTCACTCTCTGTGTCTCCGTTGGGGCCAGCCGGATGTGGATCTCTTTGCGTCACGTCACAATCACAAGCTTCCAGTCTTTGTATCCCTGTCACGGGATCCCCTGGCCCTGTCGGTGGATGCTCTGGCAATGTCTTGGAAGAGCCTTCAGCTCCTTTGTTTTTCCTCCGTTTCCTCTGCTGGGCAAGGTGCTGTGCAAAATAGAGCAGGAGGGAGTGCCAGCCATTCTGGTGGCCCGTGTTGGCCAAGAAAAATTTGGTTCGCAGAAATCGTACAGTTGGCAGTAGATCAGTTCGTCCTGCCCATGGTTCTGGACCTGCTCACTCAGGGGCGGCTCCGCCACCCCAATTTACAAACGCTGGCTTTGACGGCCTGGCGGCTGAAACCTCCATCTTGATGGAAAAGGGATTGCCGGCCTCTGTGGTTAATACTATGATCAGAGCTAGGAAGAAGTCTTCCTCTACCATTTACTACAGGGTTTGGCGTGCTTACATTGACTGGTGTGAGTCTAGGTCACTTCCATGTCGGGTGTTCTCTATTCCCAGGATATTGGAGTTTTTACAAAATGGCTTGGATATGGGTTTTCAGCTTAGTACTCTGAAGGGCCATGTCTCTGCTCTTGCTGTTTTTTTCCAAAGGTCTTTTGCTCAGCATCATCTGGTTAAGACCTTCTTTCAAGCTGTTACTCATTTGCGTCCTCCACGCAAGCCCATGTTACCTGTTTGGGATTTGAATATGGTTTTGTCTGCCATGCAAGGGTCTCCCTTTTGAGACCTTGCAGGAGGCGGCTTTATCCACTCTCACTGTCAAGGTAGACTTTTTGGTGGCTATTACCTAAGCCAGGCGTGTTTCTGAATTGGCGGCCCTTTCCATCAAGCCTCCTTATTTTGAAAGACACCAGGACAAGGTGGTGTTTCGCTTTAAAACTGACTTTCTGCTTAAGGTTGTGTCTGCTTTTCATCTCAATCGGGACATTGTGTTGCCTTCCTTGTGTTAGGGCTGTGAAGTTCTATTTGGTGGCTACTGAACCTATCAGAAAGACTGATGCTTTCTTTGTGGTTCCGTCTGGTCCTAAGAAGGGCCAGGCTCCTGCTAAATCCACTATCAGCAAGTGGATCCGTCAGGCCTATTCTGCTAAGGGAAAGAAACCTCCTTTCCATCTTACTGCTCATTCTACTCGTGCTATTGGTGCCTCTTGGGCTTTTCAGCACCAAGCTTCTGTTGAACAAGTTTGCAAGGCCGCAACTTGGTCTTCTGTTCATACTTTGTCTAAGTTTTACCATGTTGATGTTAAGGCCTCAGCTGATGCTGCTTTTGGCCGCAAAGTTCTGTAGGCGGCAGTTGTTTAGACTGCTTGCTGTTGCTTTTGGGGATTCCACCCTACCTTACGGACACTGCTATTGGATGTCCCATGAGTAAGGATATCTTTCGGAACGGGACGGGATGTACATTAAGAATAATACAATTCTGCGATTACTCACCTGTAGATATTGAGTGTACGTCCCGTTCCGCCCCACCCTTGTTGTTCTTGTTACCTCTTTATGGTGATTGTTATTTTCTCCTGGCTTTTGTTAACTGCTTTTTTAATACTGGGGTTCTGTGGGAGGTGCCTCGGTATATATGGGCCGGGAGGGGCCACTTTTTCTGCTCTGCAGTCACGTGACATCTAAAGATGATTAACCCATGAGTAAGGATATTTTTCGGAACGGGACGGGATGTACACTCATAATATCAATTTTACAGGTGAGTAATCACAGAATTGTATTTTTTCTTTTTTTGCGCCCGCTTTAAATATGGTGGAACGGCCAGCCCTGCCCCACATTGCTCCCAGCCTAAGCCAACCTGGCAATCCAGTGGTTGCTCTTGCCGGGCTCACTCACGTTGGGAGTGCTGAGGAACATGGGCTGCCCTGCAACCACATTTGCATGTGATGCATGGAAGAGAGGCGCATGGGACATGCTTCAGGTGAGCGCCTTGCTAACTTATTATTGCCCTTGCCTGAACGGTTCCTTCAAAGACAGCCCAGTCTAAAATATTGTGGTTCATAGTAGCAGCCATGATGAAATTACTGTGGCATTGAGAGAAGGAAGAGTGGAATGCTTTGTCCCCATACATCTCAATAGACAACATGGTACATGGTATAGAGTTTAGACTAGACTGTACATATAAGAGCAGAGGAGTTGTTTCAACCCTGAACAATTCCTGCATCACAGTGCCAGCATCTCCATACCTGGGTGTAGCAGGGCATGGCTTTGCTGTTGCGGTTTACTCCAGCATTTTGCACAGATCACGGAGAGCAGCACCTAAAGTGGAACAAAGCCCAGGACTGGCAGCTGGCTTTTCCTAAGGGCATCCCAAAAAGGATGCTATGCTGTGAAACCCCCATTTGCCTATAACAACTCGCCTTTCCAGGATTCAACGGGCCATGTGTGGGGTCTCCTCCAATAACAGCAACATGCTGTGACTACATTATTCAGCAGACACCTCTTATTGTTTACAATGGGCAGTGCCCGCTGCTGAATCCCCGGCACCTTGTGTACGCTCTAGCCCCAGGCATTCATATAGGCTGGAGCGGGTGCACAGCGGAGGATGCCGCTGTGCGCAGTCACCATTGATTTCAATGAGGCACCTGCCGAGTTACTTGGTCACAGCAGGCGACTCTCATTGGACAAAAGTCCGCGCATGCTCCGTTAGAGGCTGAAAAGGTGAGTTTTTATGGGCGAACGGAGGCCCCCATTTTAATACCAGACCAACAGCCTTGCACAGTTGGAAAGGTAAACTCCCCAAATCTCTCCTTGCCCCGTCTACACACATGATACTGAATCATTATCCGCACTTACATTTGCTCCTACATCCAAAGCTGAATCGCTACCTTAAAGTGGACCATCACCCTCGCGTGATCGGCCCGGGAATCTATAAGATTCCCAGGCCGATCACCTCCCTCCCCGCGGGACATCCGAGATCGGGATGTCCCGCGGGGTGAAACCCCCCACCCCAAATCCCCTTACCTTGTCTTCGGCGCCGGCCGCCGCCTCCCTCGCGCCCCTCTAGACGTGCCCGAGCCGGCCATCCGTGTATGGCCGGCGCGCGCGCGGCAAGAGAGACGCGCGGGAGGCGGCGGAGGAGCCGCTTGTCCGCTGCTGTCAGACCGCTTGTCCGTCCGCGCTGATTGGACGGCGCGGCCACGTGGGAGCGGGGAGAGGTGAGTTTTCCGGGTGTTTGGGGGGGTTTCACACAGCGGGGCACCCCGATTGGAGGTGCTCCACCGAAGTGGCCCAAGACCCAGGATAGTCAAAATCCTGGGTGTTGGTCCACTTTAACGATTTTTCTCCTGGTGGTGGCCATGTTGGAGCTTCTGTAGTTTTATTAGTTCTAAAATGTACAAATGCCCACTCATCAGGGCCATGTGCTACATTGAGGAGAGGTTACATACATTCCAGCAAGTGTACATGTATGCAGCAAAAGAAAATATTAGAGATTACGCCACCAAATAAAAACAAAAAGCAAAAGGGTACTTAACTTTTGTACCTTGTCCTCACCTAGAATAGTTAATTAGTAGGTTGGCACTCCACAAGAGATTAGATAGAAAAGAGGCTATATTATTGAGAGGGTGCAGCTTCCTTTGGGATCACTTCCTCCTATGATCCCCAATCAAATCAATATAAACCATACCAAATATAAGGAAGTCAAAGCACACCAAATATCATATGCAAAAAAGAATATATATATTATATTATATTATATTATATTATATTTACACTTCTATATACATAATCCAGATGACAATATCCAAGTATAGACCATATCCTGAGATTTACATATATATACAGAAAAAAAGGCTACTCATAAAGAACTAGACCCAAGTATTAACAGTGCTACTGTTAATACAGACAGACATATATTGCTTAGTGTCTTGGTGCATACAGCCTCCCCAGAACAACATACCGTATTTTTTGCCATATAAGACGCACTTATTTTCCCCCAAAAGTGGGGGGAAAATGTCAGTGCGCCTTATCGGGCGAATGTAAAAAAAAATGTTAAACTCACCCGTTCCCGGCGCTCCCGCGTTGCCTGTTACACTGCGAGAGGCCAGAGGCTCGGCGGCTGTGTCCCGGCCCCGCCGCTGCGATCGCTGTCTTTTCAGGCAGCAATAGCAGCGGCGGGGCCAGAGACAGCGCCCGCCGCTCCGCCATCTGCTGCCTCTTCCTGTCAGGTCACACACGAGCACCCAGGTCAGTGCAGCAGGTGGGCATGGCCTGCACTGACTCGGTGCAGGCCACGCCCACCCGCTGCCAGCACAGCGGTGTCAGCGGAAAGGTGAGTTTTATTTTTTATTTTATTTTTTTTCTACTTATGCCGACTGCCAATGGGGGGAGGGGGGGATGCCACACTGCCAATGGGGGGGGGGGGAGAGGGGGATGCCACACAGCCTACACTAATGGGGGGGAGAGGGCAATGCCACACTGCCAATGGGGAGGAGAGGGGGATGCCACACTGCCAATGGGGAGGAGAGGGGGATGCCACACTGCCAATGGGGAGGAGAGGGGGATGCCACACTGCCAATGGGGAGGAGAGGGGGATGCCACACTGCCAATGGGGAGGAGAGGGGGATGCCACACTGCCAATGGGGAGGAGAGGGGGATGCCACACTGCCAATGGGGGGAGGGGGGATGCCACACTTCCAATGGGGGGAGAGGGGGGTGCCACACTGCCAATGGGGGGAGAGGGGGGTGCCACACTGCCAATGGGGGGAGAGGGGGATGCCACACTTCCAATGGGGGAGGGGGATGCCACACTTCCAATGGGGGAGGGGGATGCCACACTTCCAATGGGGGAGGGGGATGCCACACTGCCAATGGGGGGAGAGGGGGATGCCATACTGCCTATACGAATAGGGGGAGAGGGCAATGCCACACTGCCAATGGGGGGAGAGGGCAATGCCACACTGCCAATGGGGGGAGAGGGCAATGCCACACTGCCAATGGGGGGAGAGGGGGATGCCACACTGCCAATGGGGGGAGAGGGGGATGCCACACTGCCAATGGGGGGAGAGGGGGATGCCACACTGCCAATGGGGGGAGAGGGGGATGCCACACTGCCAATGGGGGGAGAGGGGGATGCCACACTGCCAATGGGGGGAGAGGGGGATGCCACACTGCCAATGGGGGGAGAGGGGGATGCCACACTTCCAATGGGGGAGGGGGATGCCACACTGCCAATGGGGGGAGAGGGGGATGCCATACTGCCTATACGAATAGGGGGAGAGGGCAATGCCACACTGCCAATGGGGGGAGCGGGGGATGCCACACTGACAATGGGGGGAGCGGGGGATGCCACACTGCCAATGGGGGGAGCGGGGGATGCCACACTGCCAATGGGGGGAGAGGGGGATGCCACACTGCCAATGGGGGGAGAGGGGGATGCCACACTGCCAATGGGGGGAGAGGGGGATGCCACACTGCCAATGGGGGGAGAGGGGGATGCCACACTGCCAATGGGGGGAGAGGGGGATGCCACACTGCCAATGGGGGGAGAGGGGGATGCCTCACTGCCAATGGGGGGAGAGGGGGATGCCTCACTGCCAATGGGGGGGGAGGGGGATGCCACACTGCCAATGGGGGGGGGGAGGGGATGCCACACTGCCAATGGGGGGGGGAGGGGGATGCCACACTGCCAATGGGGGGGGGAGGGGGATGCCACACTGCCAATGGGGGGGAGAGGGGGATGCCACACTGCCAATGGGGGGAGAGGGGGATGCCACACAGCCTACACTAATGGGGGGAGAGGGGGATGCCACACAGCCTATACTAATGGGGGGAGAGGAGGATGCCACACAGCCAATGGGAATGGGGGGGCACTGCCACACTACTTATAATGGGGTGCACACTGCCTATATGGGAATGGGAGGGGTGATGCCACACTGGGTATATGGTGAATGGTATGGGGGGATGCCACACTGTCGAATGGGGGCGTCCCACACGGCCTATGGGAATGAGATAGGGGAATGCCACACTGTCTGTAATGGTGTGTTTTTGGTTTAAAATATTTTTTTTTCTTATTTTCCTCCTCCAAATTCCAGGTGCGTCTTATAGGGCGAAAAATACGGTACTTGGATCTAGTTCTTTGAGTATCCTTTTTTCTGTATATATATGTAAATCTCAGGAAATGGTCTATACTTGGATATTGTCGTGATTTGGATTATGTATATAGAAGTGTAAATATTTTCTTTTTGTGGTGTGCTTTGACTTCCTTATATTTGGTATGGTTTACCTTGTCTTCACCTCCCACAGCTATTGCATTCCACGTCACCTGAGACCAATACATGGGGTCGGGAACACAACCAGCCATCAAAGTGCTGCCGCGTCCTCTCCTTTAATTGCAATGGGGCCTGACATGCCCTCCCTCCATTGTAAGAAATCGCAACGGTGTGGCCACGCTCCTGTCACTAATAGTTGTGGGGGGGGGCCCGGCCTGAAAGCTCCAGTAAATTGAGTTCAGACCTTGGGGGCGAGGCGGGAAGTGAAGATGCATGCAGGGTCAGCACTATGAGCGCTATACCTCTTTTTTATTTTAAACATTTTTCGCTTTTTTAAAACCGTGTTTCCAACATATAAATGTATATTGTAAACAAGCAAAAAAAAAAAAAATACTTCAGAGATAGATTCAACTGCAGCTCCAATAAAAAAACTGCATTCTTAAAAACAAAGAGCTTGTTGCTTTTGCGGCCTGAACCCAAAATCCATTTCGGCTGCCACCGCGTGCCAATGTAATTGGCCTCCTCTTTGTGTTGACCTGCTGTTATAATATAAAGGTAAGAATGGCAAAAATGATTTCTCCATTAAAGTGGACTTTCAGCGTCATTTAATGAAAAGCCCAAACTCTTAAACTATTCCCCAGCACTTTAGAATACATGCCAGACAGTTATGTAGAACCAGCTCACCCCTGTAGAAATGTGCTCCGGCACGGACTTGAAAGAGACTCCTGAGAACTCTCTACGTGTAAGGCAAACGAAGATAACTCCAGCCGGAATTAAAATATAACTTTTACTTGATAGATTAAAAACAGTCCAGATACATCCAAACGTGCTGTAGGCAGATTCCCCCTAGGCACCCTCCACCACATGTGACGCGTTTCAGGCTTCAAATGAGCCCTTACTCATACAAATTGTGACCCCAAAATCTGTCTATATATAGCAGCTGGAACAATGTGGCAATCAAAACAAAACAAACAATTAAAGCAGGCACTCACCCGTCCCGCCGAAAAAGCTGAATCTCGTTCCATCGGCGCTGACAGCCGCAGCTACCTGATGACGTCAGCTGCCAGTACTGAAGCCGGTCGGCGTGTATGAATCAACTGTAGTCAGTTCAGCATTGTGTGCGCAAGAGGCTGCACCTCCCCTCCTGTGACGGGAGTCAAATGTGTCACTCACGGACCACTAAGTCCCGCCCATAAACCAAGCAACGCTGACAAAACTGGGGATAGTGCGGGGACACCGCACCGAATAAGCCTGCCATTACACATAAGTAGCAAATGCCTTTCTATGATGTGAATGAATCCTATGGCGGGCAAGACCGGGCCAGTGATAATACCCGGCACAGAATATAACTGGGAACATGTAATATAACGGTCCAGAAAGGGATAACATATGGAGAAAATTACACCCAAATAAGGAAAGTTCCTATTCCCGGTATTAAGGGCTCTAAAATTAAACATTAAAGAAGGGCCCTATATAAACTTCCTGTAATTGTTCTGGGCCATCCTGAGCTTTCATTAACAGCCACCTGACGTGTAAATTATAACAAAGTGTAGCCAAACAGATTCCCTTAGTATAACACAAATGTGTTGAGATTACATATCATGCTGGTTGGATACAAAAGAAGAAACTATTAAATTCAAAACCCCATATTATACGAACCTATAATATATACAGGATAATTAATGCTCCATATAAGGTGAACCCATAAACAAAACCCAATATCTAAGTTACATCAAGAAGGGCCTACAAGTTCCAACTGCTATACAGACCGATGTCAGAGATCTAGTAATAATAGCATCTTCCTTAAAAACAATTTAAAGTGGAGGGAGAGTGCACTCAAAAATATCACCTAACATAGATCAGGCTGTTCAGAAAAAATCAAGACAAAAAAATCAAGAAAATCAAAAAAATCAATCAAATCAAAAATCTGTAAAAAGAGAAATATCTAATCTGTCATTGAGACCACATGGCATGCGAGTCCCTAACGTCACAATCCATTTAGCCTCAACTTTCAATAATCTTCGCCATGGATCGCCTCCTCTTATATTTTCCATGGCACGTTCTATGATGGTAACTTGGATACAGTCCACTCTGCCCTCATGACATGAACATACATGTTTCGCTACATTAGATTTTGGGAAGGGCATCCCAATCTGATAAATGTGTTCTCTAATCCGTGTCTTAACGGTGCGTGTGGTGCACCCCACATACTGTAGGCCACATAAGGTACAGGTAATTAGATATATGGCATGTTTGGTGTTGCAATTCATGAAACCCACAATGGGGAACACTCTATTTGTGACCGTAGATCTAAATTTATTTGCTTTCTGTATTACTTTACAACAAGAACAGCGGGAACCACCACACGGGTAACACCCCTGTGGGGTAAGCCAGGTGTTAGGTTTCTCCTCTTTTTTGGATTTAAGCATAGAGGGAGACAATCTCATGCCCAACGTAGGTGCTCGTGATGCAACAACCTTAACCCCTTCCTTGATAACTGGTGCTAACTCCTGATCCATTGCCTGTATGGGTAGATTGGATTGGATAATTTTTCTGATTTTAGTAAATTGGTTGCTGTACTTTGTAACCATAGTTAAAGTTCCAAATTTATTCTTGTTTTTATTCTCATCCCTATAAGGCACCGAGGACTCCCTCGGGAATAGAATATCTTGCCTACTTCGTTTTAAGGCTTTTTCTCTGGCCTTTTGTAAGGGAATCCTCTTATATCCCCTATCAATTAGTCGTGTCTGCACAAGGTCCAGTTCTTCATTCAATACCTCCAGCTTACTGCAGTTCCTGATTGTTCCCCCCCGTACGGAACCCCCTCTATGGTATGCCGGGGATGGCAACTGGTTGCAAAAAGTGTCGAATTACCCGCACTCGATTTCCGATATGTATGAGTAGAGATTTTCATCCCCTCTATGGGACGTTCCAAAACTAGATCCAAAAACGGGATGTTATCACCCTGGTAATCTGCAGTAAACCTAAGATTTAGTAGGTTGTTGTTAATATAGGACACAAATGACATAGCCTCCTCATGCGTTCCGTCCAGATACATATGATGTCATCAATGTATCGCGAGTACCAGAAGATGTATTGTTTGAACGGATTGTCTTCTGCAAAGATAACTTGTTCCTCCCACCATCCCAAATTTGCCAGGGAGGGGGAGAACGGACTTTAGAATACATACTGAGGAGAGGGGGCAAAAGTGCAGGGGGTGGGTTATAGCTGTGCTTTGCACATACAGAGCAGAGCTGGAGTCAGGAAAAGGTCAGCAATCCCACAATGCAGTCAGAAGACACTTTCTGTTTGCAGGGAGCCTGAGACTGCATGGGCCCCCATCTTGGATGTTTAAAGGCTCAGAAAATGCTGTAGGTGCAGATAGGATGATTTATAATGTGGGCAATCTGTATGTTCAGCGTGGGGGAAACATATAATAGACTCTTATTCAGTGTGAAGGCCCGGTTTAAGAGGGGCAGCTCCTGACAGTACAGAGTGAGGGGACTGTAACTGCTCAGCCAAAGCTAAAAGCTCCTTTTTATTCAAATGCAAAATGCATCCAAATCTGTTAGGGGGTTAATGTATTTATCATATCTAAAGACCTGCCTTTAACTTGGTGATTGTGGTGACCAGAGCCCCTTTTTCTGAGCCTGTGTCAAGCCTTGATGGGATCTCCCTCCCAGAAATCCATAAATGTTTGTAGTTATTTGCCGCCAGTCCCCTCCCTTGTCAGCATTATTGACCCATCTCGGCTTGCTAAGAGGTCTGCATGTTTCATTTGTGTCCTCAAATAGTGTGTCAAGCAGATCAGGCCTCTTTTCCTAGCAAGCAACCTAATTGGCTAGGCGGGGCTCATGAGCATCATCTCATCCTCCTCATCTGGCTGACATCACTCTTGGAACGAGGAAGCAATGCTATGAAGGCCACACGGATTTCCAAAGGGCCGGCAAAGGTGACTCAGTGCGTCTGGTTTTAAAGCGAGCAAGGTTTGCACGTGGTCTTAGACAGTTGCTGGGTTTGGCCAGGTAAAAGCTCAGCCATATACGGCCTTGTCTGGTCTCCCTAGAAGAACATTGGCTACAATGTGCGGTTATACCGAGCTGGCTGATGACTTGCTATACTGGCACTAGTAGTGCAGGAGGCTGCCATTATTGGATGATGGTAAACACTGGCAATTAAGTTTTTTATGGTCTGCTTGTGCTGACAGAGAAGGGATGCACAAGCAGCTTGCAGTGGTATAATCGCATTCTAGGATGTGATTATGCAACTTCAAGCTGCTTGTGCATCCCTCCTGGCATCTGCTTTTTACCATAGAGACATTGTTCCACTTAGGAGCTGCTAATTGAGAACCATAGAAAATATAACGGAGGAAGGGTAGAGCAAAATGTAACAAGTTCTAATTTGTAATCTGAATAATTCCGTTATTGAATGCTTTGGTTCGAGTAGGCCATAGCATTACTGTGTGTAAATGTGGTGATGTCCAATGTCTGTGGTTTCAGGCAAGGTCAATGGTTACATTTTTAAATTGTAGAAATGGCTGAGATATCTAGGTTTACAGTTTTACCATATGACTTCTCGATTGAAGCAAGTGGGTGTGGCGGGGGGGTATATATGTAATTGGACAGGCAGACAGGTGGGTAAGTGGATGGGTTGTTGGGTAGGCAGGCAGACAGGTTGTTGGGTGGACAGGTGAGTAATTAGGTGGGTGGGTAGATAGCCTGGTAGGTTTGCAAGCAGGTAAGTGGGGGGGGCGGGGCAAGAAGGTAGGCAGACAGGTAGGTGACCTGGTAGGTAGGCGGGCATCCAGATGGTAGGGACCCTGGCAATAGCGGCAGCCACCTCAGGATGGGTCTTCCTACCTGTAGACAGCTCAAACTACCGGTGGGTGGGTTGGCGGTGCCCCCTCTGCCACGGCTGTGGCTCCTTCCTTTCCGCTGGGGGAGTGGTTAGCTTAGCTTCATGGCTCTGAGAGCGCCAGGTTATTGGTCCTAGGAAGACCATTGGTGGGGTGTGGCCTGAGTTGCAAGTGAAGAAGGGGATTTCCTCATTTACAGCGGCAATCCGTGAGGAAGCATAGCGCTGGAGGAACACTTAGCAAGGTAAGCTGCTGTTGTTTTTATTTTTCCCTTTTGCATGTAGAATCCCTTTTTAAAAACAAAAGAAGTTTTTATTACACTTTAGCTTTATTCTCCATTATAGTATACATGTTTCTTCGATACTAGGAACCCAATGATAGAGATATAGACCCTGTGTACACCCAACATTTGGAAATTAGCGCTGTGCCACAATTTGTGGTTCTTTATGTGCATTGTGTATTTCATATGACTGTCTTGTGAATTCTTAAAGCAGAACGAAACCCAGCAGTGGATTCCAGGCTGGCCGCTGGATTCTCCCCAGGGGCATTCCGAATCGGAATGTCCCGCTGTCATACCCCCAGTTCTCCCATATACACTAACCTCTCCTGGCCAATGGCGCATGCGCGGGCTTGCGTCCACTCGGAGCCGCTCGCTGAACTGGTGTGATTCAAATGCCACGGCATTGGATGCGGCAGCATGCGCTCCACATAGGTGAGCTGTTTGCCAAAAGATGTAAACATAGCAAATGGCTATCATTGGCTGGGCACCTATGCATGCACCGTTAAACCAAAGAGATTTGAGTTTTACTGAGCGAACTGGGGGGGTTTCACACAGCAGGGCATCCCAAGTTGAAATGCCTGTGTAGAGCAGAGCATAAGCCAGGAAAGTCCAAAATCGTGTTTTGTTACTCTTTAAAGTGGACCAAAACACAGGATTTTCACTGTCCTGGTAATTGGTCCATCCCCCAGGGGCACTCCGGTTTGAGATGTCGGCTGTGTGAAACCCTGCTGTTCAGAGTAAACTTGCCTCTCCTTGGTCCAATAGCGCATGCAAATTCTAGGCAGTGTGGCATTCTCCCCCCATTCCCCATAGGCAGTGTGGCATTCTCCCCCCATTCCCCATAGGCAGTGTGGCATTCTCCCCCCATTCCCCATAGGCAGTGTGGCATTCTCCCCCCATTCCCCATAGGCTGTGTGGCATTCTCCCCCTCCTATTCCCCATAGGCTGTGTGGCATTCTCCCCCTCCTATTCCCCATAGGCTGTGTGGCATTCTCCCCCTCCTATTCCCCATAGGCTGTGTGGCATTCTCCCCCTCCTATTCCCCATAGGCTGTGTGGCATTCTCTCCTCCCCTCCCCCCCCCATTCCCTATAGGCATTGTGGCATTCTCTCCTCCCCTCCCCTCCCCCCCCCCCCATTCCCTATAGGCATTGTGGCATTCCCCCCCCCCCCCCCCCCATTCCCCAATTTTCAGAATTGACACATACTTCTCTGTAGTGCGTGCTGCTTGGAGTCATGAGTACTTTTTATGTTTCTTTCAGTCTGAATCTGGTTATGGATCGGAGTCCAGCTTACGGCGGCATGGCTCGATGGCTTCCCTTGTGTCTGGAGCCAGCGGCTATTCAGCCACATCCACGTCATCATTCAAGGTCAGTCATTTCTTTGATCACCTTCTGGTTTTAGTTGTCTTATTTGCTTGTACTCGGTGATAACAAAGTGTTCTAGCATTTACTATTGACATATGAGCCATTGTGCTGAAGGTTAAAGTGATTCAGCAGGCATAGAAAAAAAACCAAAAGGATACTTGCCTTTTGACCCACACAACTGATCAGTGCTAGTCAATTAGTCGCCGGATCGCGGCTTTAAACCTGCGCCATATCTCGGGTCCATTACGTCAGGTCTGATGGCGAGGTAGGACCACGACTCGCCATTAGTCAGAGCGCTGCCACATCTACTGTACTCATTGCAATGGAAGGGAGTGTGCTGAGGCCTGGCACGCCACCCCATTGTAGTGAATAGAAAGGATGTGGCCACTCCCCTCTGACGGATTGCTGGGGGTCAGAACCTGACCCACAAGTGCCGGCATAATGTCGAAGTCCACTGTCGGCTTGTTGGTGCACATTTTTTCATCCATAATTATAGTCCTCATCCAGACCCTACTACAAATAAGTGGATAAACAAATAACATGTAATAAAGTGACCACAAACACACCAAATCCTTCTGTATTTCCCCTGTGCCTGCTATTGCATTGTTGGTTGCTGGGCATCTTACAAAGTTACATAGTTAATACAGTTGAAATAAGACATATCTCCATCAAGTTCAAGCTTTTCAAGTTTTTTTTACTGATAACTGCTAATAGTAACTGTTAATGTTTATTTTCTTCAGAATAAGCATCTAGTCCTTGAAGCTGTCAGCAGTTGATGCTGTAACAAGCTTCTGTGGGACGCTATTCCAAAGATTTAAAGTTCTTTTGCTAAGAATTATTGTCCCTCCAAAGATTGAATCTTTTTATTCTTAGTATACAGTACGTCCTGCTCCAGATATAATACTTACACTTGGGTTATCCTCCGCCAGATGGCACTGCACTGCAGAGACATGAAAAACAGGCTCCTCCCGGCCCTTCAAATACCCAGGGACCCCCCACAAATCCCCAGATTTCTCTGCAGTGCTGACTGCGAAGACATGATGTATCACTCTCGCAGGTGAGCTGGGCTATTACAGCCTGCGGCCCTGTTGGACTATTCCCACCCGTCCTCCCTGTGATGTGCCTCCCAGCGTGGGCTGCGCTGGTCGGGTGAAGGTAGGCAGCACCATGCGTGCTTAACGGTGCCATGCTCCACCGCATTCCCCCACCAAAGGGTAGGCGGTTTAGGGCTGATGGTGAGCCTCTGCCCCTCCCGCATTATTGCCCCATAACCCGTGTAGCGGTGGACCCTGTTCAAAGGGTTGCCATCCTCCCTCGTTCCCCCCGTAGCTCGGGGGGAAAGAAAGGGGGTGTGTGTGTGTGTCTAGTGGTCTTAGTGTATGTTTTGCACGTTATGGCCTTAGTCTTACCCCGGACTAGTATTCCTGGGGTCAGAACCACGCTGTTTGTTCTTTACTGTGTAATTGTCGCCTGAGTCAGAGTTGTTCTCTGACTCAGGCTCTTCTGATGAGAGGCCGAGGAGTCATGACGATTCTGGCCCGGAATACTGGGGCCAGTGTGACACTGACGACCTGTTGCTGTCTATCTCTCCCCCCGGTCAGGTCCCCAAGCCTAGAGGGGAGCGTTTCCATACTGCGACTGCACGTTTGGAATTTTTAGAGCAGGCTCATTTCCATGCCCTTGTGCTCAAGGAATGGGAATGCCCCAGTAAACTTCCAGGGGACTAGGATAGGAAATACCCTTTTCCTCCTGAGGTGGTTAATTGCTGGTCATCACCCCCCGTGGTGGATGCGCCGATCATAGGGGTCCCTAACCCCCCCTTTATTACAACCCCTGCTTATAGTACCCTTCGGGATGCTGAGGACCGGCGCATTGAGCTGCTGGCCTCCCATGCCTTTTCTTGTGCCGGGACGGCGCTGCGCCCGGTCTGTGCTGCAGCCATTACTGCAGTGGCCGCTAGAACCCTCATCAAAAAATTGCTCGATCATCACCCCGAGGATCTCCCTTGGGAGGTGTTTAATGCACTCTCCAATTGTGATGTATTTGTGAAGTTTATTCTATTAGCGCTAGATGACGCGATTAGAATGTGTGCAAGAACTTCCGCCCTTGCGGTGGCTATTCGTCGCTTGGTCTGGCTGCGGCAGTGGGGTGCTGATGATGCTACCAAAAAGACTCTTACTGGGCTGCCCTTTACAGGGCAACGCCTATTTGGGGCCAGTCTAGACCTGTTCGGTAAAAAGGGCAAATCACCCCTTCGCAGGCGTCCGTCTCGGCCCCCTCAAGGCAGGGGCACCCCTCCTCCCCCCTACCTTAGTGTTAAACAGGAACCAGGGGTGTCTTTCCAGATTTTTCGTGCACACTCCTGCCCCACGAGCAGCAGACAACGCTCTGGCCCCTCCGGCGGGGCTAAGCCCAAATCTTCCACCAAACCCCCTCAAGCATGATGGGGCATCCTCGCCGGCTGGGTGAGGGGATGGCTGCAGCACCTTGGAGGCATCTCACCTCATTCTGGTGGATTCAGGAGGTAGTGTCCTCCAGATACAGGATAGCGTTTGCTGCACGGCCTTCCCCAGTTTATCAGGTCCCAGGTACTCCTGGTCCCTGCCCCTGTTCAGTTGCTGGCACAGGCCATGCTAGGCCTGCAAGGTCTGAGGGTCTCTTGCAGATTGCCCGTAATAGGCAGAGGCAAGGGCCGCTATACCACCTTCCACAGCCTCCCAAAGGATGGGTCGGGTGGCCCATTCTGGATTCACGGCAATTCTCTAATTACAGGCAGTTTCCTGCATGGATACTCTTGAGTTTGGCCATCAGCACCTTGCGCTCAGTGGGCGTCTTGCCTTCTGGGGAACTCTTCAATGCTTGTTTACATTCCTGTGCCCTCAGATCTCTGAGGCTCTCCAGGTTCGTGTTGGAAGTCCAACACTGTTAATTGTGGCCCTGTTATCTGGCCTCTCCAACTACCAGAGTGTTCACTCAGATGCTGTCGATGGTGATGTCTCTGAGACCAAGGGACGTCCGCGCGATGTCTACCCGGACGCCCTTCCTCACTTACCTGTCTCTGCGTCAGGATAGTTAGATACCCGGCTGGTGGGCCCATTGGGAGTAATTTGGATGGGTGTTCAATCACCTTGAGTCCTCGCTGTTCCCTAAAGTGGTAATAGGAATGATTCTGGATCAGGTTCAAACCAGATTCTCCCCCTCTCAGCAATTGGGTGGACATTCTGGTCTCATGGGCCCAGTCCCTCACTACTGTCCCGGTTTCTTAACACCAGGTAGGGATGCAACTGGTGGGCCGTTGTTAACTTGCTCGGCAGGAGCCCGAGTAGCTAAAGAGGTCCCTTATGCTCAGTTCCCCTTGAGCCCGTCTTCGACCTCTATTGGTAACATAGGACAGGGATCCAGCACCCTTGGAGCAGGGCCTGTGGGCCTTCGCACCTGTATGACTGTTTTCTCTTGAAAGTGGATGAACTCTAGGGACCTGTCTGGGGGCAGTTCCCCCTTGCCCCTTTCTGGAAATGGCCAGCATGGATGCCAACCTTTCAGGTTGAAGGGGATGGTTTCTTCCGAACCCCCCTGCGATTCTGGTGTTGGTGGGGCCCTTAGAGGGTCCTTACGCCTATTGAAGTCTAAACAGTGAGCGTTTTTCAGTTGGCTCTTCTCGCTTGACCGCTCCCCTTCTGGATTTGCCAGGCTGGGGGTGCTCATTCCGTTTGACAGACACACTACATTAACCATTGGAAGGGGCCTGGAGCTGGCAGACCTTCCAGGGAGTGTCTATGTTTCCTTCTGGGCGGAGACAATGCTCCCTGCATGTTAGTGATATTAGCTCTGGCGAAGCCCCTCTGCGACAGGATGTGCTAATCCCTGTGTCGTTCTGGAGTCCAACCAGTCGTGGATCTGTTGGGTTCCGTCACCTTCACAGGCTATCGGCCTTTGTTTCCCTGTCCCAGGATCCTATGTCAGTGGTCCGGATGCCTTTAGTACCGTCTTGACAGGACGTTTGGTTCTGTATGTCCTTCTCCATTCCCTCTGCTAGGCAGGGTTATGCGGAAGATTACTCTGGCAAGGGGACCAGTGATTCTGGTGGCCCCCAGTTGACCTAGTATATTGTCGTTGCAGACTTGGTACTGTGGTCAGTTCTGCACCTTGCCAGGAGTGCCAGTTGATCACTCAGGGCCCCCTTTACGTCACTATAATTCATGGTCCTTGGCCTAGTCGATATGACTGCTGAAACATACATCTTGATGGAGACAAGTTTTAGCTGTCTCGGTGTTTGTGACTATGGGAAGGCTAGGAGTAAGCCTCTTCCTCGTCGTCTTCTATTGTTGTAGGGTATGGCATACCCACATTTATTGGGGCGAGTCTAGTTCTCTTACTTGTTGGACGTTCTCGGTTCCCAGGTTTCCAGTGTGGCTTTCAGCATGAATTGGAGTTGGTTCCCCAGCTCAGTTCTCTGATGGGTCAGGCTCTGCCCTGTCCACCTTGCCTTAGCAGTCTCTGGTTCAGTTTTCCTTGGTTAAGACTTCCTTCAGGGGGTGCTCATGTGCATTCTCCATGTACTCCTATGGTCCCTGTTGGGATTGAAATTGAATTAATTCCGTCTGCTTGCAGGATTGTCCCTTGGTCCTATTCAGGATGCTGTCTGGATGTCCTTACCCTCAAGGTTGTCCTTCTGGTGACTGTTACCTTGGTCAGGCGTGTGTTAGCGGGCGGTTCGGTCTACCTAGCCCTCATTCCTTGAGATACACCAGGATAAGGTGAAGTTCCGCCTGAAGCTTGATTCTCTACATCTGAAGGTGTCTTATGTTCAATTATTCAAGATATTGTTTTCCGCGGCTATCCCCCTTCCTAGCGACGCTGAGGAAGTGGTTCTGCATTCCTTATACAGGTGTTGGCAGTTTTTTCCTTAGGAGTCACTGTGTCCTTTAGGGGAACTGAAGTTCCTTGGGGCTTATGGTCATTGCATCCTGAATGTGCCCGATCTCGTCTGCTCTTGGGAGTTGGGCAGTTTGGTCCTGGTTGTTACCTTTATGGATGTTACTCCTGGTACCTTGTTTTGACCTTTGGCTTCTGCCAAATTTATTAGCGATCAGATTGTCAGGCTGTTGCTCAAGCCTATTCAGGCAAGGGAAGAATCTCCCTTGTTGCCTTGATTCCTTTTCTACGCGTGCTTGATGCCTCTGGGGCCTTTCAGCACCGGTTTTGCTGTTGAACTGGTTGGTTAGGCCACTACCATTGGCCTTCTGCTCATACCCTTTGCAACGTTTTTACAATGTTGATGTTAGGGCCTCAGCTCAAGCTGTCTTGGCGTATGGTTATGCAGGTGACCCCACCCTACTTTATGGACACTGCTTTTGGATGTCCCAAGTGTAAGTATTATATCTGGAGCAGGACGTATTGTATGCTAAGAATACAATTCTGTGAAATACTCACCTGTAGAATTGATATGATTTGTATACAGTACCTCCTGCTCCACCCCACCCTGTTTCTTTTTGCATTTTTCTGGATCCCCTGTATGGTGATTGTTTTCTTGTTATCATTACCAGTTGTTCTGGGTGGTTTTAAATTCTCCCGGCTTCTTGTTCACTGCTTTTCAAAGCTGGGGGTTTGTGGGAGGTCCCTGGGTATTTGAAGGGCCGGGAGGAGCCTGTTTTTCCATGTCTCTGCAGCGCAGCGCCATCTGGCGGAGGATAACCCAAGTGTAAGTATTATATCTGGAGCAGGACGTACTGTATACAAATAATATCATTTCTACAGGTTTTTTTATTCTTAGTATACAGTACGTCTTGCTCCAAATCTAATACTTACAGTTGGATATACTCCGCCAGATGGCGCTGGACTGCAGAGACATCGAAAATAGGCTCCTCCCGGCCCCTCAAATACCCATTGACCTCCCACAAATCCCCAGAATTTCTCTGCAGTCTGGCTGCGAAGGACGAGAAATTGGCTCTCTGCTCGCAGGTGAGCGGGGTTATTAACCTGCGGCCCTGTAGGACTATTCCCACCCGTTCCACTAGTAATATGCCTCCCAGCCTTGGCAGCGCTGGTCGGGTGAAGGTAGGCAGCACCGCCGTTGGTGCTTAGGAGCGCTGCTCCACTGCAATCCCCCACCAAAGGGTAGGCGGTTCAGGCTTATGGTGAGCCTCTATGGGATGCCCCTCCCGCACTATTGCCCCTTACCCCTGCCTATTGGTGGTCCCTATTTAAGTGGCCGCAGTCCTCCCTCATCCTCCTTGTAGTCTTTGGGGGGAAATGTGTGTATGTGTATAGATATGTATGTTATGCAGTCTTTGCATTCACTTTTCACATGTCTATATTCTTGTGTCAGCCCCCACGCTGACTTGTCTTTATTGCTTTTAAATTTACCGCCGCCGCACGCTGACTTTGTTCCGCGCTTGGCGGCGGCATTACCTCAGGCGCTGGTGCGCCATCATTGGCTGTTGGCCTTCTGGCTTCGCGCTCTTCGGGGGGGGGGGGCCCATCTTTGGCGCGTTCAGCGCCATCGCTATTACTGGCCCGCCCCTCGAGGTATACCGACGCCATTTTTTCTGACTTGGTTGGCCTATGCACGACGGACGTCTACCTACCGCGGTCCGTAAGTGCCCTTGCGGGCGACTTTATCTCCTTCACTTTTGTTACGATGTACTTAAGGTCTTGTCTGCTTATGTCTTTCAGGAGGGACGAACCCTTCTTGGCTTCTCCCGGCCCTGTTTTTAGTATATTACTTGTAGGCCTTGTCAAAATTATACTCCCACGTCTCTAGCGGGTTATTGGGGCATCCAGGGTTGCTATATAGCGTTATTCCCTATCGGCGTATAGCGCCGCTATAATCTCCATATGGAGGCATCCCAGGTAAAATGTTACCGGGGTCCCTTCGGGACAAGACCGGCTGTGTGTAGCGTGTGGGCAGCCTCATACTGACGCTGACAAGGCGCGGGTCTGTGTACCCTGCGCTGAGCAGGTGTTTGCATTGCAATCTGGCCTGCCAGTGGCTGCACCTCGTTTCACTTCACCTTCTCCCCCCAAGCTTAAATCTCACTCCTGCTGAGTTGCATACTAGTGGGGATTCTCAGCCTGATGTGTCTTCTAGACTGGCTACTGTTGAACAGCGAGCGCGTAAGGCCCCTGCTAAGAAGCGGCACTTGACGCCTAATGTCACTGTTTTCCCTATGGGAACTGAGGAGTTTATGAATCTGTGTGGCTATACCCCGTCTGATGAAGGGGAGCTCTTTTCTGATTCAGGCTCATCTGATGAGAGACCAAGGGGTCATGACTATTTTGGCTCTGACCCTTGGGCCCCGGATGACACTGACAGATTATTAACCCAGATTTTTGAGGTTCTGTCCATCTCTCTCCCTGTTGAGGCTCCCAGGCAAAGAGGGGAGCTTTTCCCTACAGCAAGTTCATGTTTGGAATTTCCAGAGCAGGCACATTGGCACATTTCCATACCCTGTGGTCAAGAAATGGTAGCGCCCCAGTAAACTTCCCGGGGTTCCAAAGAGTTGGGATAGGAAGTATCTCTTTCCTGCTGAGGTGGTTAAATGTTGGTCATCCCCCTCCCCCACCCCCCCCCCCCACCCCCGAGGTGGATGCCCCGATCCTAGGGCTATCTAACACCTCTGTCATGCATTCCCCTGATTCTACTACCCTGCGGGATGCTGAAGACCGGCGTATTGATCAGCTGGCATCCCACGCCTTTGCATGTGCGGGGACGGCGCTGCGCCCGGTCTGTGCCTCTGCCATTACTGCTGTGGCCACTAGAACCCTTATCAGAAATATGCTCGATAGTGCCCCTGATGATTTGCCTTGTGAGGTGTTAAATGCACTCTCCAGTTGTGATGTTTTTGTAAATTTTGTCCTATCAGCATAGGATGACACCATCAGAATGTATGCCAGAACTTCTGCCCTCGTGGTGGCTATACGCCGCTCGGTTTGGCTGCGCCAGTGAGCTGCTGACAACGCTGCCAAGAAGGCCCTCACTGGTTTTACCTTTAAAGGACTGCGTCGGTTTGGAGACCGCCTGGACCTTTTTGCTAAGGGAAGCAGGTTACCCCAGCGCAGGCGGCAACCTCGGTCCTTTCGGGGTCGGGATTCCTTCTCCTACCCTTACCGCGGTGCAAGACAGGGAAGGGGGGTGTCCTTCCCTGGGGCCCGGGGAGATTTCTGGGGTAGAGGCAGAGGACGTGGACATATTGGCTCCTCCTGGGGTCCCAAAGCTAAATCCTCTCCCAAGCCCCCTCAGGCATGATGGGGCGCCCTCAGCCATCCGGGTGGGGGGACGGCTGCAGCACTTCGCTCACGTCCGGAGGCTTCATGTCTCAGACCGGTGGATTCAGGAGGTAGTGTCCTCCGGTTACAAGTTGGAGTTTGCTGCCGATCCCCCTTCAAGATTCATCAGATCCCGGATTCCTCAGGACCCTGTGTCAGCTCAGGAGCTAGTGCAAGCAGTGCAAGGCCTCCTGGAGCTGGGGGTCATCTGCCAGGTCCCTTTAAGAGAAAAAGGCAAGGGCTTTTATTCCAACCTATTCACAGTACCCAAAAAGGATGATTCTGTCAGGCGCAGCCTGGACTGAAAGATTCTCAACAAGTTTGTCAGGGGCAGGCGCTTTCGCATGGAGACTCTGCCCTCTGCCATCACTTCCCTGCGCCAAGGGGATTTCATGACTTCTGTGGACATCAAAGATGCTTACCTTCATATTCCTGTGTTCCCAGGTCATCAAAGGTTCCTCAGGTTCGCTCTGATGGATCAACACTACCAATTTGTGGCCTTGCCCTTCAGCCTCACTTCAGCTCCCAGGGTGTTCACCAAGGTGCTGGCTGGCGTGATGTCTCTGCTCAGATGTCGGGGGCGTCCGCGTGCTTCCCTATCTGGACGCCATCCTCATCACTTCCCAGTCTCTACATCAGGCAGAGTTGGATACTCAGCTGGTGGTGTCCACTCTGGAGTCATTTGGATGGGTGATCAACCACCCCAAGTCCTCACTGTCCCCTTCCTTGGTAACTCCATTCCTAGGAATGAATCTGGATACAGTTCAGGCAAGGCTCTTCCTTCCTCAGCAGAAGGTGGACAGTCTGATTGCACAGGCTCAGTCCCTCCTAGCTTGTCCCCATCCCTCCATCAGGCAGGGGATGCAGCTGGTGGGCCTGATGGTGGCGTGCTTCGAAGCGGCCCCTTATACTCAGTTCCACCTGAGGCCTCTGCAACTTCACCTATTGTCTGTATGGGACAAGGACCCAGCGTCCCTGGACAGGGTCTGTGTGCTCTCCCCCCTGGTCAGGAGGTCCCTCTTGTGGTGGATGGACTCAAGGAACCTGTTGGGGGGCAGATCCTTTCTTGCCCCTTCCTGGGAGACGGTCACCACGGATGCCAGTCTGTCAGGTTGGGGGTGGTTTCTGGAAGTCCCTGCGGTTCCAGGGGAGGTGGGGCCCTCAGGAGGCCCACACACCTATCAATGTCTTGGAGCTGCGAGCGATCAGGTTAGTTCTGGCTTGCTTGACTACTCATCTTCAGGGCCTGCCTGTTCAGGTGCGCTCGGACAACCAGATGGCAGTTGCCTACATCAATCATCAGGGAGGGACCCGGAGCAAGGGGGCCCTCCAGGAAGCGTCTCAGATCCTGACTTGGGCGGAGGCCAATGTCCCCTGCATTTCAGCTGTGTACATCCCGGGGTGGAAGATCACCTGGCGAAATCTCTGAGCAGGGGGTGTTTCAATCTCTGTGTCACCGTTGGGGCCAACCAGATGTGGATCTGTTTGCGTCCCGCCACAATCACAAGCTTCCAGCTTTTGTCTCTGTCCAGGGATCCTCTGGCTCTGACCTCGGATGCGCTAGCAATGTCATCGAAGGATTTTCAGTTTCTGTATGTCTTCCCCCCCCCCCCCCCCCCCCCAATTCCCTGGGCAGGGTTCTGCACAAGATTGCTCTGGAGGGGGTGCCAGCAATTCTGGTGGCCCCCAGGTGGCCAAGAAGAGTGTGGTTCGCAGACGTGGTACAGCTGGCAGTAGATCAATACGCTCTGCCCAGGGTGCCAGATCTGATCACTCAGGGCTCACTACGCCATCCCAATTTACAAACTCTGGCTTTGACGGCTTGGCTGCTGAAACCTCCATCTTGATGGGGAAGGGGCTGTCTTCCTCAGTTGTGGATACTTTGATTAAAGCTAGGAAGAAGTCTTCCTCTTCCATTTATTACAGGGTTTGGCGTGCCTACATTGACTGGTGTGAGTCTAGGTCTCTTCCCTGTCGTGTCTTCTCTATTCCCAGGATTCTGGAGTTCCTGCAGCATGGGTTGGAGATGGGGCTCCAACTCAGTACTCTGAAGAGTCAGGTGTCTGCCCTGGCTATTTTTTTCCAGAAGTCCTTTGCTCAGCACCCTCTGATCAGGACTTTCTTCCGGGGGGTCACTCATGTGCATCCCCCACGTAAACCTATGGTGCCTGTTTGGGATTTGAACTTGGTTCTGTCAGCCTTGCAGGGTGCTCGCTTTGAACCTATGCAGGGTGCTGCCTTGGCCATTCTTACGCTCAAGGTTGTGTTTCTGGTGGCTATCACTTCTGTCAGGTGTGTGTCTGAGTTGGCAGCGCTGTCCATTCTGCCCCCCTACTATGAGAGGCACCAGGACAAGGTGGTGTTTCGTTTCAAACCTGATTTTCTGCCTAAGGTATTGTCTGCCTTTCATTTGAATCAGGATATTGTTCTTCCTTCTTTGTGCCCTAATCCTAGCAATGCTAAGGAGAGGGTTTTGCACTCTTTGGATGTGGTTAGGTGTACTATCTGGTGGCTACTGCACCTTTCAGGAAAACTGATGCTCTTTTTGTGGTCCCTTCTGGTCCTAGGAAGGGTTTGGCTCCTGCCAAGTCTACTATCGGCAAGTGGATTCGTCAGGCTGTGATTCAGGCCTACTCTGCTAAGGGGAAGGATCCTCCCTTCTGCCTTACTACTCACTCCACTCACTCCACTCGTGCTATTGGTGCCTCTTGGGCTTTTCAGCACCAGGCTTTTGTTGAACAAGTTTGCAAGGCCGCTACTTGGCCTTCTGTTCATACCTTTTCAAAGTTTTACAAGGTTGATGTTAGGGCCTCAGCTGACGCTGTTTTTGGCCGGAAGGTTCTGCAGGCGGCAGTGGTTTAAACTGCCTGCTGCTGATTTTTCTTGGGGATCCCACCCTACTTTATGGACACTGCTATTGGATGTCCCAACTGTAAGTATTAGATTTGGAGCAGGACGTACTGTATACTAAGAATAATACAATTCTTTGATTACTCACCTGTAGAATTGGTATTATGAGTATACAGTACGTCCTGCTCCAACCCACCCTTGGTTTGCATTTTCTTGGATCCCCTGTATGGTGATTGTTATCATTGTTATAGTTGATAGTTTGTATTAATGCTCCCGGCTTCTCCTTAACTGCTTTTCAATGCTGGGGATTTGTGGGAGGTCCCTGGGTACTTGAGGGGCCAGGAGGAGCCTATTTTCGATGTCTCTGCAGTCCAGCGCCATCTGGCGGAGTATATCCAACTGTAAGTATTAGATTTGGAGCATGACTTACTGTATACTCATAATACCAATTCTACAGGTGAGTAATCACAGAATTGTATTTTTCCAGTCGAGTATTTTACCTGAAATGGGGTTTACCCATATTTTTTACATTGGACATTTATATAATTATACAAGTTAATCATGTCCTCCCTCAGTTGTCTCCTCTCAAGACTATCTATAAATCTTATTCACCGAGACCTCACATTGTGAGATTTTAAAGTGAGTACCGTATATACTCGAGTATAAGCCGAGTTTTTCAGCCCACTTTTTGGGCTGAAAAAAGCCGCCTCGGCTTATACTCGAGTCAGTGAAATGGAGGAGAAAAGGTAGGAGGAGCTAAGGTGCCTGCGCGCGCGGCCGCGCACCGACGCCTGCCCCCCCGCGCAGCCCCGGTCGCCGTCGGCAGTGAAGATGCTGGAGCAGTGCGGGGCATGTGGTCCTCTTGTGTCCCCCTCATCAGGTAGGTGTGTGTGTGCTGGTGTCTTCTGAATTAATAGTTCCCGGTGCCTGCGGGCGCAAAGAGACTTCCTGGCGTGCGGGGGAAGGGATGAAAAAACTTACAGCTGGCGTGCAGGAGTGAAGGCAGCCGACATTGCTGCTGTCAATCTGCGAGCAGGGGGCGGGGCAGTCATCCACTAAGAGCAAGTCTGCTCTTAGCATTACCCGGGTGGTGAGCAGCGTTCCCTGGAAGCTGCTTGGCTGCGCGTCTGCGCTTTTTGTCCCCAACCTTCACTCAGCAAAGAGGTTGGAACGCCCAGGGACGCAACGAATGGGAGACAGGAAAGGGGAGAAGGATGCACACCAATGCTGGCTGTGTGCTCCTCTGCCCCTACAGGCGAGGGCGGGATTTTTATGTTAAAATGGCAGCAGGTAAAGCTTCTTTAGTGATAGCGCTGCCACAGCTCTGTGTACTGTTATTGCATACCTCCCAAGTTTTCCTGATTTGGAGGGACTGTCCCTCTTTTGAGTCCATGTTCCCCTGTTTACCGGTAGCTGCTGCATTTCCCACCCTAGGCTTATACTCGAGTCAATAACTTTTCCAGTTTTTTGTGGTAAAATTAGGTGCCTCGGCTTATATTCGGGTCGACCTATACTCAAGTATATACGGTACTGAAATCCTTCTTCAGCATCACTTGGAAGCCGCTATCCTCTTAAATCTTCAATGATTGGTTATATCCACTGAACAGCAAATAGAACTCTTCATATCACCCATCAAATATAACACACTGTTGAAGAAAACACAGGTTTCTTCTCAAAAATGTGAGAAAAATATGGGGGGAGCACAAAAATTGTATTTTTTTTTTTTTAATAGTTTTACTTCCTAATAAATCGTTGATCGTGGTGCAGCTACCCCTAGAAAGAGCTAATGAATTGTTCCTGCAGACCACACAGCACTGCTTGGGCAATGCTAGGGCACTCCTAGTCCCCTGCATGCCCCCATGCCATTTTTCAACTAGCGATTACCTAGAGGGAGATATGGAGTTCTTTGAATGCTTTATTGATGCAGTTATGCCTCTCGCACTCTGGTATATCAGAGTACCTTTAGCCATCCCTCCTCAAGCATGCCATTAACTAATGCTGCCAAATTAGTCAGCTGGAGTGAGGCCTGCAAGATTACCCCCTGCTTTTACAAAATATGTCCCCCCACCCTTTCTTTCCCAATTCATTCCAGGCCATCGGCTTTATTTTTTTTATGTGCTCCCCCCTTCTTCCCACATTTTTTATCTTTATTTTTATTTTGAATTTCGCGCCTTTTCACTTTTAAGAGCAGTGTCTCAGTTGGGGCGGTAGAGGGCAGAGTTTTGGGCGGAATCAGACCGAGCGGCGTGTTCACGCTTCATTCTTTCTCCGGTGCTGAGAGAGGTAGCAGGCTCTCTGCATTCCAGCTTTTAGAGAGTGGGGATTGCGGCCTGCTGTCACAGGTCTCCACCGCTGTTCTTCAACAGTTGCCGGCCGCTTCCCTTCTAGCAGTCTGCCACCACGACAGGTTCGGGGGCCGCTGCTGCCAACACTCCAGGGACTGCCGTTCCGGTGCACCGCTGCTCAGGGCCACCACAGCTCTGATTGCGACACTCAGTCTCGGGGGCGATCATGCCGGTCCCTGCTTGGGTCCTAAAAGAGGCACTCCAACCCACAGAGAATCAGGAGGCAGACTCCCTGAGCAGAACATCTCTGCGCCAGGGGGAGTGGTCTCTCAGTCAAAGGGTCTTTCAAGCCCTTTGCTTCCGCTGCGGTCGTCCAGGTGTGGATTCTTTTGCATCCAGACACAATCACAAACTTCCTAGGTTTGTGTCCCCATCTCGGGATTCCCCTGGCCATGGCGACAGACGCACTGACTACCCCGTGGTCAGGGTTCAATCTCCTATATGCATTCCCTTGGTTCCAACTCCTGGGTCGAGTCCTAAAGAAGGTGGCTCAAGAGGAAGTGCCAACCATTCTGGTGGCTCCTCGTTGGCCAAGGAGAAGCTGGTTTTCAGACATAGTAAGGATGTCGGCAGGAGATGATTGGCGGCTGCCCCACGATCCAGATCTTCTCACACAGGGGTCTCTTCGGCACCCAAATTTACGAATGCTGGCTTTGACAGCCTGGCTATTGAAACCTCGATCTTGACAGAGAATGGTTTATCGGCCCGGGTGATGCATTTGTTGCTATCAGCTCTCCAGGGCGCTCCTTTCGAGGCCCTGATTGATGCTCCCTTGAGCATCTTGACTCTCAAGGTAATTTTTCTGGTAGCTATTACTTCCGTACATCGAGTTTCTGAATTGGCCGCCTTGTTGGTCAAGGCCCCTTATTTTGAATTACACAGAGATAAGGCAGTCTTTTAAACCATTTTTTTTTAAGTGGTTTCTCAGTTTCACCTTAATGAGGAGTTAGTTTTGCCATCCTTACGTCTGGTTCCGGCTAATCCTAAGGAGAGGGTCCTTTGTTCCTTGGACGCAGTCAGAGCTTTAAGATATCATATCTCTGCTACAGAGTCCTTCCGGAAGTCGGTTTTTCTATTTGTCACAGCGGAAGGATCTAGAAAGGGGCTTCCACCGGCTAAATCCACTATCAGCAGGTGGATTACACAGGCGGTAGTGAGAGCCTATTCTGCCAAGAACCCACTTTTTGGGTCACAGCTCATTCCACTAGGGCCATTGGTGCTTCCTGGGCCTTTAAGAATCAGGCTTCGGTGGAACAAGTATGTAAGGCTGCCACTTGGTCTTCGGTTCATACATTTACCAAATTTTACAAGGCAGATGTTAGCGCCTCGGCAGACGCTGTTTTTGGTAGGAAGGTTTTACAGACGGTAGTGAATTGAACTACCTGCTGCTTCTGTGTTCGGGATCCCGCCCATAAGTGAGCAGTGCTTTTGGAGGTTCCTATCGTGACCGAAGCTGACGGCCTGGAATTGATTGGGAGAGAACACAATTCTGTGACACTCACCTGTAGAATTGTTTTCTCTACTACATCCATTCCAGGCTGTCAGACCCGCCCTGTTACTGGGTTATGGTCCTTGGTGTTCTTGTATATATGTAAATAGTATTTAGCATTAAAAAGACAAATTCGAGAGAGAAAATAAGCGGAGTTTACGACCTGGACAGCACAGGAAGTAAGGGCTGCAGCTTGGATCCAGCAGTCGGGTGAGTTGCTGCTTGCCGGACAAACATTGATCAGTGGCGGGTGACAAAAAAGGTAATTATTTAACTGCTCTACTGTACCAATGCCACTACTACTTTGAAAATGACTTGCCTTTACCTCTGCTTTTAATAGTGACCTTTGTGATGTGCTCTGCTCTAGCTTGGGACCTAAAGTTGGCGTTCTTGTCCTTCTGTTAAACTTTACCTGCAAGTGATATGTATTTTTTAATCCCGGACAGAAAGGACACAGCCTGCGGGAGAAGCTTGCCGAGATGGAGACCTTCCGAGATATCTTGTGCAGACAGGTTGACACGTTGCAAAAGTATTTCGACGCATGTGCTGATGCAGTCTGCAAAGATGAGCTTGAGCGGGATAAAGGTAATTTAGTCGAAATAGAAAGAAGGAAAAAGTGACTAAATAGACATAAGGTAGGGTACTGACACGTAGCTATTAAAGCCCAAGTCCGCCTCTAAGACCTTGCCAATGAAAACTTTAAAATCAATTGCCTTACCCGATACAGTGGTAGTCCCATGACGTCTCTTGGCTTAGTTCCAATTTGCTGCCTGCAGTGCTGCCCCCCCCCCCTCCCCATCCTAACCACAAAGTCTCGAGTCACGTTGATACTTGAATAAAGCCCTCCACGCTGTCACTCAAGCCCCACTCACTACAGTGCAATGCACATGGTGCTTATCACCCAATGGACCTGGCATATCTTGCCATAGGCACTGTGACTGTTGGTGGGGGAGCCAGTCTTTTGAGAGTATTTATGTATCTAGTGGGGGGGGGGGGCGCCAAATGTGAGTACAGGTTTTTCTCGTCCCTTCCATTGCGGGCCACCACAATCGGCAACGCGTGGGTTAACCTCAGCCGCAAATTAATTTAAATTAAATTAAAACCCCTCCCCTCCTATGTAAGGCAGGCTGGGTCCGACCCTCTCGGTCTCTCTCTTGCAGTCAGGACTGTGAATATATGCAGGTTTATTTTATTTTATTCTTTCCCTTTTTCTCTTTAGTGCTCTTTCGGGAGTGGGGGCTCTGTCTCCTAGCCCTTCACTGCCTGCTCTAATCCTGTGGGCCCACACAGATGCCTGGTGTCTGTTTAAACTGATAGCGTTGGAAGGAATAGTTGTGGGGGTGCAATCTTGGATCCAAGTGAGCAATTCCAGGGCCTTGGCTGTTTTTCTGTCCCCTGTTTGCGAGGATCAGGGCCCCTCAGGAAGCAGGTACCTGGTCTTGGGCTGTCATGGTAGACACGATGTGTGCTGGTACCGGGGGGTACCGCTCTCCCTTCACCCTACCTGTCCTGCTTATCCCCACCTCTCCATTTCCTGCTGCTCCTCCCCACACGGGACTGTCACTGGGGCGCTGTTCCCTCCGTGGTCTGCAGTGGCTCTGCACTGAGCGCAGCTGCCAGTTGCTCGCAGATACTGTGGCGGGAAGGGCCCAGGCAGGTCATTGCCTCCTTCTGTCTTCTGACTTCTCTGTTGTTTCTCTGCCGCAAAGTGCAGAGCCACGAGGGGTGAGGCTCCTTCTGCGCAGCCGCCATTTGCGTCACTTAAGCAGCTGGCGGTGGGCGATACCATGTTGTGGTACCTGTTTACCTGACAGGGGGACACTATAGTCCACCTTCACATGATTGGCAGCCAAACCAGACCAATAGAAATCATTGAAGTTTGATGCAATGAGGAAACGGGCTGCCTTTATTATAGTGTCTCCTCCATCATCTTTTGTTGTAAAGCTATGGCTACAAGTTTCAGAATGTTAGTTTACATTCGGAATTTGTTTCATTCCGCTCAGCCAATAGATATCAAAAGGAAATTATCTGTAACAGGATTTGTTTGGCTGATTGTTTATTCCAAGTATGTCACGCACCCCGCTTCCACTAATCATGACATATGGGTTATGGTCCAGTAGAGGGCGAACTTCTGCAGAGATGAAAGCAAAAAAGAAGCCCCTCCCGGTCCATAAATACCTGGGACCTCCCACACATTCCCCAGTTCATTCTCTGCAGGACAGCGAGCAAGTCAGAAGATGTGTGCTGCTCTTCCTTGCAGGTAAGCCGGGCTTACGCCCGACCATTTTTTTTACCTATTTCTGCCCGGACGTTTATTCATTAAGCCTGTTATTAGCCTCCCAGCCTTGGCTGCAGGTCCGGGTGAGGGTAGGAATCATCTTTATAGGTGTTTAGGGAGCCATGCTCCCCCGTGAGACCCCATATATTAAAATATATATATATAGGGGATTATCCCCCTTCCGGGTCCCTCTGTTAACCCTCCAGTGGGGGGGGCGCTGACTTTTCCTTTTATTTCAGAATGTGTGTGTGTAGGTGTGCTTGGTGCCTTACATTACTGGCTGATCGGTGTTTTTTTGGCTTCTCTGAGGGGAGCTCCTTCCCCCTCAGGCTGCGGTGTTAAGGGGGCGGGGCTGGGCGCTACGCACGTTGCCACGGCCCGCCCCCCCTTCGGTTGGAGCCAGTTGGGGAGCCCAGCCCACGGCTGGGAACCGTGCTGCTGGTAGTGAGTAGGGGGGCGGGCCAGGTGTGGCGCGCAATCCGCGCTGGCCTGCCTCTTCTCCCTTTCTCACTCTTCTTATCTGACATGATGAGTGGTGGCAGCCATATTGCAAGACATGTGAGTGCCCTCCCGGGCTCCCTCTTTATGTACTTTGCCATGTGCCCCTTTCTGTGAGGGGACAGCGCTAGTGCTTTGTCACGGTCCTAGGGTCCCTAGCAGAAATTTGGGGCACTTATAAATCCTCCCATTTGGGACTTAAGGGGCATCCCGGGTTGCTTACCAGCGTAATTCCCTCGGGTCATTGCGACTACCTTAAAATCCCCATATGGAGGCTCCGCAGGATACTGGGCTCGGGCTCCCTTTGGGACAATCCCAGCTATGTGTGGGTTGTGGGGTATCCCTTACGGGGGAGAATGTACTTATTTGCATACCATGTGCGCAACAGGCCATAACGCGGCAGTCGGGACCCCAGGCATCTGGGTCAGTGCCGCCCGCCTCACCTACCCCACCCACATCATCTGTACCCCAAGTGACACGGTCATTAGTGGGGACGCCGGTAATTGATTTTGATAATTATGACTCCCCTGATTGGGCTGATTATTCCCCGTTTGAGGAGGGGGAATTGTTTGAGGAATCTGAGACTGAGGAATTGCAGTTCTTTAATTATGATGCCAGGCAGGCGCCGGGGGATGCTGCTGATACCCTCAGGGTCCTGACCCATCTGTTGGAGGTTCTGGATATTTCCCCACCGGCGGAGGTCCCTCCGAAGAAGGGGGAATACTTTGGGTTCTCTAAGCCCCGCTTGGAGTTTCCTAATCAGGATCATTTTGACAGCATGATTCCAGGAGAATGGGAGAAGCCAAGTCGCCTTCACGGTGTTCCTCAGGGATGGGATAGGAAGTATCCCTTTACGGTGGACGCGGTGAAGCACTGGTCTTCCCCTCCCCCATTTTAGGATTGTCCAACACCTCCGTTGTACATACTCCTGATGCCACTACCCTTAAAGCGGACCTTCACTCTAAATAAGAGTCTATCTTATATGTTTCCCACACCCTGTACATACAGATTGCTCACATTAAAAATCATCCTACCTGCATCTACTGCATTTTATAAGCCTTTAAACATCCAAGATGGCGGCTTATGGAAGCTGCCATTTTTGCAGGCAGCCTGCAAACAGGAAGTGCCTGCAAACAGGAAGTGACTGTGCTGCTCTGCATTCTGGGACTGCTGACCTTTCCCTGACCCCAGCTCTGCTCTGTCTGAGCAAAGCACAGCTATAACCCGCCCCCCTGTACCTTATCCCACTCTCCTCTCCTCAGTAAGTGTGATGCTTCTGAGTCAAGATGGCGGCGCCCGTATCCTAAATTCCCGAACAGAGTTGCAGCCCAGTGGGGGAAAGTATAATAAATTAGTGACTAAACATGTAAAATATATTAATTTTAGATGCTGAGGAATTGTTTTTTAAGAGTTTGGGCTTTTCATTAAATCAGGGTGAAGGTCCGGTTTAAGGATGGCGAGGACAAGCGCATTGATCATATGGCTTGTCATGCCTTTGCCAGTGTGGGTTCTGCTTTGCGGCCTGTCTGTGCATCGGCACTAGTGGCTGTGGCTACCAGGTCGGAGATCAGGGACATGTTAAATGGGTCCCAGCTCAACACATACAGCGTTGAATTCACAACCCTTAAAGCGGACCTTCACTCTGAATAAGAGTCTATCTTATATGTTTCCCACACCCTGTACATACAGATTGTCCACATTAAAAATCATCCTACCTGCATCTACTGCATGTTATGAGCCTTTAAACATCCAAGATGGCGGCTTATGGAACCTTATCCCACTCTCCTCTCCTCAGTAAGTGTGATGCTTCTGAGTCAACATGGCGGCGCCCGTATCTTAAATTCCTGAACAGAGTTGCAGCCCAGTGGGGGAAAGAATAAGTTAGTGACTAAAAACATAAACTATATTAATTTTAGATGCTAGGAAACCGTTTTTTAAGAGTTTGGGCTTTTCATTAAATCACACTGAAGGTCCGGTTTAAGAGGTGTGAATTGTTCATGAATTTTGTTTTGTCGGCTATGGACGAAACTATTACCATGTGTAGTAGAACTTCGGCCCTGTTGGTGGCCATGCGCCGATCGGTCTGGCTGCGCCAGTGGGCGGCTGACATTGCGGCCAAGAAGTCACTTACAGCTTTGCCCTTTTTGGGAACGCGGCTGTTTGGATACCAATTGGATTCTGTGGCGAGGGGTGGGAGGCTGCCTCAGCGTAAGAAGCTGCGTCGCTCCTTTCGGGGGGCAGCCTCCTTTAATCCTTTCGCGGTGCCAGAGGGGGCAGAGGTCTTGCCTACTCGGGCTTTAGAGATGATTCCTGGAACAGAGGTAGAGGATGTGCCCGTCCGGCCTCTACCTGGGGTTCCAGGGCCAAGCCCGCTGCCAAGCCAGCTCAGCAATAAGGAGGCGCCCTCACCCTTACGGGTGGGGGGACGGCTGCGGCTCTTCTTCCAGGTCTGGGCTCAGGAGGTCACAGACAAGTGGATATTGGAAGTGGTCTCGTCTGGGTACAAACTGGAGTTTGAGTCCCGGCCTCCTCCCAGATTCCTAAGGTCTCGGGTGCCATCGGATCCTCAAGCGGCGCAGGGACTCCTGTTGGCTGTAAAGAATCTCCTGGACATGGCGGTCATATGTACGGTGCCTCTTTCAGAGAGGCCGGGGCTATTATTCCAACCTCTTCACGGTTCCCAAAAAGGATGGCTCCATAAGACCCATCCTAGATTTGAAGCTTCTCAACCGGTTCATCAGAACCAAGAAGTTCCGCATGGAGACTCTGCGCTCAGCCATCGGTTCCCTTCGTCAGGGGGATTTCATAACGTCCATAGACATCAAGGATGCTTACCTTCATGTACCAATTTTCCCAGCATACCAGAGATTTCTCAGGTTCATGGTGGGAGATCAGCATTTTCAGTTTGTGGCCCTCCCGTTCTGGCTGACCTCAGCACAGAGGGGGTTTTACCAAGGTTCTGTCGGGCATAATGGCCCTGCTCAGAGCCCAGGGCATTCGCATTGTGCCGTATTTGGATGACCTACTCATTACAGCTTCCTCCCTCTGCCAGGCGGAGTTGGACACCAGGACAGTGGTGACAACGCTGGAGAGGTTCGGATGGGTGATCAAGCACCCCAAGTCTTCTCTCTCCCCATCAAGGGAGATTTCCTTTCTGGGCATGAATCTGGATACCAGTCAAGCCAGAGTGTTCCTACCTCTGCCAAAGGTGCAGAGGGTTCAGGATCTGATACGTGTTCTCCTGACCAACCCTTGCCCTTCCATTCGGCTAGGGATGACTCTGGTGGGTTTGATGGTGGCCTCCTTCGAGGCAGTCCCCTTTGCTCAATTCCACATGAGGTCGCTACAACTCCATCTATTGCTGAAATGGGACAGATGTCCGCAGTCCTTGGATCAGTCTTTTCTGATGTCTCCCAGGGTTCAGCAGTCCCTTCAAGGGTGGCTGGAATCAAGCAATCTGATGAGGGGCAGATCGTTCCTGGCCCCTCGTTGGGAGATGGTTACCACGGATGCCAGCCTGTCGGGCTGGGGAGGTTTTTGGAAAGATCATCCGTTCCAAGGGTTGTGGGGACCTCACAACCCCATCAATGTCTTGGAGCTCAGAGCTATCCGCTTGGTTCTGTTGCGTCTTGACACTTCACCTACAGGGTTTACCGGTTCAGGTTCGATCAGACAATCGTACTGCGGTAGCTTACATCAATCCCCAAGGAGGGACTCGCAGCAGGCATGCCCTCAGGGAAGTCTCTCTGATTCTGACATGGGCGGAGAGCAATTTCCTTGCATCTCGGCAGTATACATTCCGGGAGTGGAGAACACGGAGGCGTACTCCCTGAGCAGGGGATTCTCTCGCCGAGGGGAATGGTCTCTCAACCGTAGGGTGTTTCGGGCCCTGTGTCACAAGTGGGGGACTCCGTAGGTGGATCTCTTTTGCCTCTCGGCACAATCACAAGCTCCCAAGGTTTGTCTGAGGCGGTTATTCAAACCTTGATTAGAGCTAGGAAGAGGTCTTCCTCTACCATTTACTTTAGGACTTGGCAGTCCTATATTGACTGGTGTGAGGCTAGGGCCTTACCTTGCAGGGTGTTTTCCATTCCTAGGATTTTGGAGTTTCTACAACACGGTCTGGATCTGGGGTTCCAGCTCAGTACTTTGAAGGGTCAGGTTTCTTCCCTGGCTGTCTTTTTGCAAAGGTCTTATGCTTTGCATCCTCTGGTGAAGACTTTTTTCCAAGGGGTCACTCATGTTCGGCCCCCTAGGAAGCCTTTGGTTCCCGTTTGGGACTTAAATTTGGTTCTTTCGGCCCTCCAGGGGCCTCCCTTTGAACCGATGCAGGATGTGGCTCTTTCTGTGCTCACTCAAAAGGTTGCCTTTTTGGTGGCTATTACCTCTGTTCGGCGTGTCTGAGTTGGTGGCTCTGTCTATTCAGGCCCCTTACTTTGAGAGACACCAGGATAAGGTGGTTTTTCGCTTTAAACCAGATTTCCTTCCTAAGGTGGTTTCTGCCTTCCATCTCAATCATGATGTAGTTCTCCTTTCCTTGTGTCCTAGGCCTAGCAATGACAAGGAGAGGGTTTTGCACTCTTTGGATGTGGTTCGTTGTGTGAAGAACTATTTGGTTGCTACTTCTCCTTTTCGTAAGACAGACGCCTTGTTCGTGGTGCCTTCTGGGCCCAGAAAAGGTTTGGCGCCCGCCAAATCTACCATTAGTAAATGGATACGCCAGGCCATTGTTGGGGCCTATTCTGCTAAGGGGAGGGTTCCTCCTTTTAAGATCACTGCTCATTCTACTCGTGCTGTTGGGGCTTCCTGGGCTTTTCAGCACCAGGCTTCTGTTGAACAAGTTTGTAAGGCTGCTACTTGGTCTTCCGTTCATACTTTTTCCAAGTTTTATAAGGTTGATGTGCGGGCCTCAGCGGATGCTGTTTTGGCCGCAAGGTTCTGCAAGCTGCAGTGGTTTAAAATTTGTGCATTTTTGCCGTATTGGGATCCCCACCCATGATGGACACTGCTATTGGATGTCCCATATGTCATGATTAGTGGAAGCGGGGTGTGAGACATACTTGTAGTAATATCATTTTGTGATTACTCACCTTTAAAATGGGTATTATAAGTATGTCACACACCCCGCTTCATCCCGCCCTTTTTGTATTCTGGATCCTTTATATGGTGAACCTTTTTATGGTTAAGAATGTTTTATTAGCTCTTCCTGGTCCCCTTACTGCTGTCATATACTGGGAAATGTGTGGGAGGTTCCAGGTATTTATGGACCGGGAGGGGCTTCTTTTTTGCTTTCATCTCTGCAGAAGTTCGCCCTCTACTGGACCATAACCCATATGTCATGGTTAGTGGAAGCGGGGTGTGTGACATACTTATAATACCCATTTTAAAGGTGAGTAATCACAAAATGGTATTATTTTACAATGAACTAAAAGAAAGAAACAGTCATTAGATATCCCCACAGACACAGTCAATGGTTTTTGACGTAGTCACATGCACAAGAAATAGATATGTCCACCTGTCAATGCTAAAAAGGGGGGTGGTCATATATAATTCAATATGGGCTACAGAATGAGGGCAAGATCGCAGCTTCAGATAGTTGAATTGGTTGTATGGTAGGAGAGGAAACATTGCTTTAATTTTACACTTAAAGTATGGTAAAAAGGACTCCCTCTAAAAACAAGAGGGACAGACTGGACTGTGCTGCCCATTGTGCTAACCCAGTAAATGAGGTTGCCCAGGCTCCGCTCTTTCATGGTGGCTGTGAAGCAGCCTATTAAACTCGCATTGCTGACTGGTCGCACAGTAATGTTCATTGCCACCGGCGAGCCTGATGGCCTGCTCGCAGTCACATGGGATGTGCAACCAGGAAGATGAGTATCCTGGCAGGCCCTGTTCTCAGGTGTTGCAGCACTGATGCACAGCATGTTGCATATTAAAGCGAAACAAAGCCCACCAGTGGCCAGCTAGGTATCTAAAAGATTGCTGTTCCATACTCCAATGGCGCATGGAAAGGCTTTCGTCCAATCAGAAGGCCAACAGCTCTGATTGTTTATAGTGGGTAGTCAAGACAAAGGGCTCTGATTGAACTAGAGCCGGCGCATGTGCCATTGGAGCGATAAAAGTTGAGTTTTAGTGAGCTTTATGGGGGTTTCACACGGGGGGACAGAACAAAACTCTGGAAAGTCAAATTTTGTTATGCTTTAAAGAGCGAGTCTGGTCATTTCAATTTAGTCTAAGCTGTAAACTGGCCTTGCAGTCTTTTAGACTGTAGAGTTGGGTTACCAGCATTTTGGTCTGCATTAAAGTACAGTGCTGTGTCTTCAGATGCACAAATCCAAGATACAGCCATGTTTGTGTGTCAGGAAATGGCAGGCATGAAACTGAAACTTGCATTTGTACATTAAAGGAACACTATCGCGAAATTGTGTAATGTTAAAAATTCATATAAACACATCGACTAATGAGAAGAGGGGTTACTTATGCACCCGAACTGAATAAAACTCCCGCCAAGCTTGTGGTTTATTCTCACATGGTAGGAACAAAATCCAGGGGTGACAGGCTTAGTCCATGAGGAGTAACAGAACCTGTCACTCCTGATTTGCTCTTCCATTCATTAAAAGACACAAGCCTGGTTGGATATTTCTCTTTCGGGTGAATAAGTGACCTCTCCTCCTGCCATCCAGCAAATTTTATATGGATTTTTATCGTTGGGCCATTTTTTCGTGATAGTGCTTTTTTAAAGTGAGCACACATGCAGCTCAGCCCTGTCACCTTATGCTGATCTCTCACTTTCATATCCTGTGTTTGATGATAGTGATGTGCCTATAATCATTTTACCCCTAGACCAGCACATCCGATGCTCGGCTGACAGCAGAACACCTCTTCGGCTTTGTTGTCAGGTGGCTTCAGATGGCTTTTGTGCTTTCTTCTGTGCTCAGCAGGGGGCGCTTCCCTGGTTGATGGAGCGCACAGCTCAGCATTACCCAGAGGAGTAGTTAGGCTTTCTGGCACCTGGGGCAAAGATTCGAAATGGCACTCCCTCACCTGTCCTCAGGCCCCCCTTGACCTACTGCACCCCGGGCAAGTGCCCCCCCCCCCCAGTTACGCCCCTGACATTACCAGACTCGAGTGTAGTGTCTGGGTGCAGGTGAGCAATGATGCCTTCTCTTCTGCTGTTCACCCAGCTGTAGATCAGCTGGCTTGTGAATAAGGTGAGTATAATTTATTTGGCATGCAAAATAAAGCCAAAAAGGAAATTTTCCTTTGTATGGATATGTGTTGCAAGCACAACTTGCCCAAATAATTGTGACTATTGTGGCAGGTGGATTGGTAGATTCTTAAAAGCCATAAAAAAACGGTCTGCCGTGAGTATAGGAGATAATGGCTTGTGTCTGAGGGAGGGCCTCTAGTAGCCATTCACACAAGGGCTTGTCTGTGTGATCCTGTAACAGGACTGGTAACTAAGTTATAGCTGGAGCAGAATGACACGTTTGTTTGCTGGCTGTTTCTAGGCTATTGTCTTGTATACAGTGAATTCCGCCTTCTGCGCCGTCTCTACTGTGCCCCTGAAATGACGCCCTGCTCAGAATCTCCCAAATCTATATTCTCTAGTCGAAGACGATGAGGAAGACTTTCTTCATAACCATGCTGATGGAGACTACATTCATACCAGCAACGGCAACCGAGAAAAGTGTAAGCTGCTCTTGGATTATTTATATATTGTGCTATATATATATATATATATATATATATATATATTGTGTTCACTTTATACCACTGTAAACAATGGCAGCCCTATGTAGATAACCTGCAAGGGCTCAGCCCTGTCGTTTGCCCACATACAGTATAGTTTAAGTGTCCTTTTGTGATGCCAATAGGTCAGGTGCAGAGCAACGTGAGTTCAGGTTGCAGAGCAGGTAAGAGGGAGGCTATTGGAGGAGGTTCAGGTTAAAATCACTACAACATAGCATCATTTTAGGATAGTGCTGTAATATAGCGACTTCCTTGGATTGTAGCATAAGAGGCTTTAGTGCTTGTGTTTTATTTTGGTCATATTATGGCCTCGATTCACAAGGAGTTGAAAAAAAAAACTCTTATGGTAGTAAAAAATACAATTCATGAGAAAAAAGCCTGAGAATGTCATGTGAATCACCAGATAGGAAGACAATGAAAGTCAATGGCACTATTCTTAGTATACAGTACGTCCTGCTCCAAATCTAATACTTACAGTTGGGATATACTCCGCCAGATGGCGCTGGACTGCAGAGACATTGAAAATAGGCTCCTCCCGGCCCCTCAAATACCCAGGGACCTCCCACAAATCCCCAGAATTTTGCTGCAGTCTGGCTGCGAAGGACGAGAATTTGGCTCTCTGCTCGCAGGTGAGCGGGGTTAATAACCTGCGGCCCTGTAGGACTATTCCCACCCATTCCACTAGTAATATGCCTCCCAGCCTTGGCTGCGCTGGTTGGGTGAAGGTAGGCAGCACCACAGTCTGTGCTTAGGAGTGCTGCTCCACCGCAATCCCCCACCAAAGGGTAGGCGGTTCAGGTTTATGGTGAGCCTCTATGGGATGCCCCTCCCGCACTATTGCCCCTTGCCCCTGCCTATCGGTGGGCCCTATTTAAGTGGCCCCCGTCCTCCCTCATCCTCCTTGTAGTCTTCGGGGGAAAAGAGGGGGGGGGGGTTGTATGTGTATAGATATGTATGTTATGCAGTCTGTGCTTTAACTTTTCACATTTCTTTATTCTTGTGTCAGCCGCCGCGCTGACTTGTCTTTATTGCTTTTAAATTTACCGCCGCCTCACGCTGACTTGGTTCCGCGCTTGGCGGCAGCATTACCTCAGGCGCTGGTGCGGCATCATTGGCTGTTGGCCTTTCTGGCTTTGCGCTCTTCGGGGGGGCAGGGCCCGTCTTTGGTGCATTCTGCGTCATCGCTATTACTGGCCCGCCCCTCGAGGTATATCGACGCCATCTTTTCTGACTTGGTTGGCCTATGCGCGACGGACTCCTACCTACCGCGGTCCGTAAGTGCCCTCGCGGGTGGCTTTATCTCCTTCACTTTTGTTACGATGTACTTAAGGTCTTGTCTGCTTATGTCTTTCAGGCGGGACGAACCCTTCTTGGCTTCTCCCGGCGTATATTACTTGTAGGCCTTTGTAAAAATTATACTCCCACATCCCTAGCGGGTTATTGGGGCATCCAGGGTTGCTATATAGCGTCATTCCCTATCGGCGTATAGCGCCGCTATAATCACCATATGGAGGCATCCCAGGATAATGGTACCGGGGTCCCTTTGGGACAAGACCGGCTGTGTGTAGCGTGTGGGCAGCCTCATGCTGACGCTGACAAGGCGTGGGCCCCTGTGCTGAGCAGGTGCTTGCATTGCAATCTGGCCTGCCAGTGGCTGCACCTCGTTTCACTTCACCTACTCCCCCAAGCTTAAATCTCACTCCTGCTGAGTTGCATACTAGTGGGGATTCTCAGCCTGATGTGTCTTCTAGACTGGCTACTGTTGAACAGATTATTGCGAAGTCTTTAGCGCGTAAGGCCCCTGCTAAGAAGCGGCACTTGACGCCTAATGTCACTGTTTTCCCTATGGGAACTGAGGAGTTTATGAATCTGTGTGGCTATACCCTGTCTGATGAAGGGGAGCTCTTTTCTGATTCAGGCTCCTCTGATGAGAGACCAAGGGGTCATGACTATTCTGGCTCTGGGCCCCGGATGACACTGACAGTTTGACCCAGATTTTTGAGGTTCTGTCTACCTCTCTCCCTGTTGAGGCTCCCAGGCAAAGAGGGGAGCTTTTCCATACAGCAAGATCACGTTTGGAATTTCCAGAGCAGGCACATTTCCATAACCTTCTGCTCTAGGAATGGGAGTGCGCCAGTAAACTTCCCGGGGTTCCAAAGAGTTGGGATAGCAAGTATCCCTTTCCTGCTGAGGTGGTTAAATGTTGGTCATCCCCCCCCCCCCCCCCTTGAGGTGGATGCCCCGATCCTAGGGCTATCTAACACCTCTGTCATGCATTCCCCTGATTCTACTACCCTGCGGGATGCCAAAGACTGGCATATTGATCAGCTGGCATCCTACGCCTTTGCATGTGCGGGGACGGCGTTGCGCCCGGTCTGTGCCTCTGCCATTACTGCTGTGGCCACTAGAACCCTTATCAGAAATATACTTCATAGTGCCCCTGATGATTTGCCTTGTGAGGTGTTTAAGGCACTCTCCAGTTGTGATGTTTTTGTAAATTTTGTCCTATCAGCATTGGATGACACCATCAGAATGTGTGCCAGAACTTCTGCCCTCATGGTGGCTATATGCCGCTCGGTTTGGCTGCGCCAGTGGGCTGCTGACAACGCTGCCAAGAAGGCCCTCACTGGGTTTCCCTTCAAAGGACTGCGCCTGTTTGGGGACCGCCTGGACCTTTTTGCTAAGGGAGGCAGGTTACCCCATCAAAGATGCTTACCTTCATATTCCTGTGTTCCCAGGTCATCAAAGGTTCCTCAGGTTCGCTCTGATGGATCAACACTACCAATTTGTGGCCTTGCCCTTCGGCCTCACTTCAGCTCCCAGGGTGTTCACCAAGGTGCTGGCTGGCGTGATGTCTCTGCTCAGATGTCAGGGCGTCCGCGTGCTTCCCTATCTGGACACCATCCTCATCACTTCCCAGTCTCTGCATCAGGCAGAGTTGGATACTCAGCTGGTGGTGTCCACTCTGGAGTCATTTGGATGGGTGATCAACCACCCCAAGTCCTCACTGTCCCCTTCCTTGGTAACTCCATTCCTAGGAATGAATCTGGATATAGTTCAGGCAAGGATCTTCCTTCCTCAGTAGAAGGTGGACACAGGCTCAGTCCCTCCTAGCTTGTCCCCATCCCTCCATCAGGCAGGGGATGCAGCTGGTGGGCCTGATGGTGGTGTGCTTTGAAGCGGCCACTTATACTCAGTTCCACCTGAGGCCTCTGCAACTTCATCTATTATCTGTATGGGACAAGGACCCAGCGTCCCTGGACAGGGTCTGTGTGCTTCCCCCCTGGTCAGGAGGTCCCTCTTGTGGTGGATGGACTCAAGGAACCTGTTGGGGGGCAGATCCTTTCTTGCCCCTTCCTGGGAGACGGTCACCACGGATGCCAGTCTGTCAGGTTGGGGGGGGGTTCTGGAAGTCCCTGCGGTTCCAGGGGAGGTGGGGCCCTCAGGAGGCCCACACACCTATCAATGTCTTGGAGCTGCGAGCGATCAGGTTAGTTCTGGCTCGCTTGACTACTCATCTTCAGGGCCTGCCTGTTCAGGTGCGCTCGGACAACCAGATGGCAGTTGCCTACATCAATCATCAGGGAGGGACCCGGAGCAAGGGGGCCCTCCAGGAAGCGTCTCGGATCCTGACTTGGGCAGAGGCCAATGTCCCCTGCATTTCAGCTGTGTACATCCTGGGGGTGGAAAATTTCCTGGCGGACTCTCTGAGCAGGGGGACCTCTCGCCAGGGAGAATGGTCCCTATGCAGCAGGGTGTTTCAATCTCTGTGTCACCGTTGGGGCTAACCAGATGTGGATCTGTTTGCGTCCCGCCACAATCACAAGCTTCCAGCTTTTGTCTCTCTGTCCACGGATCCTCTGGCCCTGACCTTGGGTGCGCTAGCAATGTCATGGAAGGACTATTCTAAGTATGTCACACACCCCACTTCAAACATTAATAATTACACTAGGGTTAACGCACCGCTAGGTGGCAGCATTGCAGAGAACTCTCCAAAAACTTCAACAGGCCCCTCCCGGTCTATACATACCTGGTACCTCCCAAGAACCTCCCAGTGTTGTTCTCTGCAAGGTGGCGACAAGACAGAAGAAAGAAGTCTCCTGCTTGCAGGTAGCCGGGGTATCCCCCCGCGCCCCCACCCCCCCCCCCCGTGGTCTATTTCTGCCCGGCTCTTGTTTGAGAGTATACTATTTAATGGCAGCCTCCCAGCTTCGGCTGTAGGCCGGGCAAAAAGGTAGCCGGCACCATTGGTGCTTAGGAGATTAGCTCCTCCGCTCGACCCTTCATTGTGGGGCATAGCGAGATTCCCGGAGTGGTGATCCGGATGTGGGATGCCCCATTTAATAGGAGGTTAGCGGTCAGGATGTGCCTAGCCCTGGGATATTGTTAATTCACATTCCGGGGTGTGGGGCGCGTTTGGGACAGTGACATGTTGTGTGAGTGTGGCTGCTGCGCTGCTACATTGTGAGGGCTTTTCGCGGTTTTTACTGTGGCTACTTTTATTGCAAGATTTGCCTGGGTGTCCCTCTTGTCCCCCTGTCTGTGTGTATGGTTCTCTCCCCTCAGGAGCCGGGGGGGGCGGGGCCTCGCGGCGTGCTGCGCCGCGGTCCCGCCTGTGGCTGAGCGCCGTGTTCGGCGCTTGCAGCCTGCGTGTCCGGTCTGCACAGGGGGGGGGGAACAGAGGATCAGTGTGTGGGTCTGTGTCTGGTGCGCACTTGGGAACCGGCAGGTTGCTCCGCCGGTCCCGTCTTTGAGGTCTGAGCGCGGTCTCCGCCGGCAGAAGCTGACGCTGCCAGGAGGCGGGGGCGCGCGCGCGCGCGGGCCGCGCACTGATTGGATGTCCCAGAGGGGCGGGGCCTTCTCAGCTCCCGGAGCTCGTCTTCCCCTCCCTCGCGTCTCTGCGCTGTGTTGCGGGCCGCCATCTTCTGCGGTGCCTAGCTGCGCAGTTTCTCTCTCCCTCTCAGGTAGGCGTTTTTAGTTTTCTTGCGGGATGCTCACATAGAGTTTGGCCTGGCCCCTCAGATTTCCCCTCCTCCTCCTCCTCCTCCTTCCTCCTCGCTCCTGCACATCTTTAATGTGCTGGTTTGTATTAACCATTTCCTGTGTCTCTGGTTAATGAGGGGGGGGTGTAAGGGGGGTTTTGTATGTTATGTTGTATGTTGGTTTTGGTATTATGGTGCTGGATTGACGCCTGTCCCTCTCCCTTTGTGTCTTTCAGATCCTGGGATCCCGTCTGGCAGGGCTCTCCCGGTCTTATATACCTGGCTTGTGGGGGGTGTTTTTTTTTCATTGCTATATATATTTATATATTTATATTTATTTATATATTTATATATATATATATTTATATATAAGGGTCTTATGCTATTCCCCTGGGTCAGGATCTTGTGACTGTCTTTAGACAATTGTTAGGTTATTAAGGGGCATCCCGGGTCGCGTACCGCATAAATCCCTGGGTTCTGCGAATACCATAAAATTCACCACATGGAGGCTGCCACAGATACCGGGAATGGTTCTTCGGGACAATCCAAGGTGTGCGGGGGTTGTGGGACTCCGCTCCAGGGAGATGATGTCATTTTGTGTATCCCTTGTGTACAGCAGAACATTGCACGGCAGTCCAGTACTCCGGTGCCTAGCACTTCTTCAGCCGCGCCATCTCCCTCTCCCCCTCGCTTATTTCGGACCCCATGTGACGTTGTCCTGGGCGGGGATTCGCAGTCTGATATATGTGCCCGCTTGACCAGCCTTGAGAAGCGGTTTTCTGCTATAGCCGCTCAGAAGGCTTCAGCTAAGCGGAAGCATCTGTCTCCGCCTCCGCCGGATTCAGATGAGGAAGTGGTGGGAGATCTGGATTGGTCGGATCGTCCCCGTGAAGAAGGTGAGCTCATTGAGGAAGAAGATTCTGATGTTCAGCAGTTGCTGGGTTCTGAGGGGGATCAGGCTGATGGCCTCCCTCTCGATTCCTCTACCATTCTGAGCCAGATGTTTGAGGTTTTGGATTTGGAGCCTCCGGTGGTTGCTCCTAGGCCTAAGGGTCAGCTTTTTGGGGTGTCCAAGCAGCGTTTGGAGTTTCCCAGCCAACAGCATTTTGAAGAAATTGTTTTCAAGCAATGGGAGCAACCTACACGTCTTGTTGGTGTGCCGTCTAGCTGGGATAGGAAGTATCCCTTTCCGGCGGAATTGATGAAGCGTTGGTCTGTTCCCCCTGAGGTAGATACTCCGGTCCTGGGACTGTCCAACACGGCGGTCGTGCATTCCCCTGACACGACTTCGCTCAGGGACGAGGGTTGATCAGCTTGCCCGTCATGGTTTTGTATGTGCGGGTTCGGTGTTAAGGCCTGTCTGTGCTTCGGCTCTTTTGACTTTTGCTGTCAGGTCTATTGTCAGGGACTTGGGGGTGGATCTCGAGCCCACCAGTGATGAGTCCCTTGGGCTTAAGCGCTGCGATTCTTTTTTGTCTTTTATCCTGGCCGCTCAGGAGGATTCCATGCTGATGTGTGGCAGGGCTACTGCCTTGCTGGTGGCTATCCGGCGCTGTGTGTGGTTGAGACAGTGGACGGCCGATTTTAATTCTAAAAGATCACTCACGGCTCTGCCCTTTTTGGGTTTGAGGCTTTTTGGTGAGAGGCTGGATTCTGTTGCCAAGGGAGGTAAGTTACCTCAGCGCAAGAAATTTCGCCGTTCCTTTCGGGGGATGGTCTCGTTCAATCCATCCTTTCGGGGAGTCGGCACCGGTAGAGGTGCGGGCTCTTCGGCCCCCAGGGGCGCCAGTTGGAATAGGGGCAGAGGCCGTGGCCGCCCCACTCACGTCTGGGGTGCCAAGCCCAAGCCGGCTGCCAAGCCCACCCAGCAATGAGGGGGCGCCCTCACCCGTTCGGGTGGGGGGACGGTTGCAACTTTTCTCCCGGGTGTGGGACCAGGAGGTCCCGGACAGATGGATCCGGGAGGTGGTTTCGGCCGGTTACAAGTTGGAGTTCGAGTCCCGTCCTCCTCCAAGGTTCTTCAGGTCTCGGGTGTCTTTGGATCCTTTGGCCGCGCAGGGGCTCCTGGCGGCAGTAAGGAATCTTCTAGATTTAGCTGTCATTTGCCCGGTTCCTTCTTCAGAGGTAGGGCGCGGGTTTTACTCCAATCTCTTCACGGTTCCCAAAAAGGACGGGTCCTTCCGTCCTATTCTGGATTTGAAGTTTCTCAACAGGTTTATTCGTCCTCGGAAGTTTCGCATGGAAACCCTGCGGTCTGCGATCGGTTCACTTCTGCAGGGGGACTTTATGACGTCCATAGACATCAAGGATGCGTACCTGCACGTGCCGATCTTTCCTGCTCATCAGCGGTTCCTTCGTTTCGTGGTGGGGGATCGGCATTTTCAGTTTGTGGCTCTTCCATTCGGCCTCACCTCTGCTCCGAGAGTGTTCACCAAGGTGTTGGCGGGGGTGATGGCCCTGCTCAGAGCTCAGGGGATTCGCATTGTGCCTTACCTGGACGATCTTCTCATCATGGCTCCTTCCTTCAGTCAAGCAGAGGGGGACACCAGCACGGTGGTGTCTATGTTGGAGAGGTTCGGCTGGGTGATCAATTAACCCAAGTCCTCGCTGGTTCCGGCCAGGGTGGTGACCTTTCTGGGGATGTCGTTGGACTCCTGCCAGCACAAAGTGTTTCTTCCTCAGGCCAAGGTTCTCAGGAATTGGTCCAGCTGCTCCTCTCCCATCCTCATCCGTCCATTCGTCTGGGGATGAGACTGGTGGGGTTGATGGTGGCCTCGTTCGAGGCAGTTCCCTTTGCTCAGTTTCATACGAGGACTCTTCAACTTCATCTTTTGGCGTCTTGGAACCGGTGTCCGGGGTCGTTGGATCGGTCCTTCCGGTGGTCCCCTCGGGTTCGGCAGTCCCTTCTGTGGTGGTTGGTCTCGGACAACCTTCTGAAGGGCAGGTCGTTTCTGACTCCACTTTGGGAAACTGTCACCACGGATGCCAGTTTGTCAGGCTGGGGAGGTTTTGGGAAGGATCTTCAGTTTCAGGGGCAGTGGGACCCTCAGGAGGCCCACTTGCCCATCAATGTTCTGGAATTGCGAGCCATCAGGTTGGTTCTGTCTCACTTGACGCATCATTTACAAGGTCTGCCGGTTCAGGTTCGCTCAGACAATCAGACGGCGGTTGCTTACATCAATCACCAAGGAGGGACTCGCAGTCTGGGTGCCCACAGGGAAGTGTCTCTGATTTTGGTCTGGGCGGAAACTCATGTCCCTTGCATCTCGGCAGTTTACATTCCGGGAGTGGAAAACACAGAGGCGGATTTTCTGAGCCGGTGTGCGTCCCGTCGGGGGGAGTGGTCTCTCCATCCCCAGGTGTTTCGGTCACTTTGTCTCCGGTGGGGGACGCCGGAGGTGGATCTGTTTGCCTCTCGTCACAATCACAAGCTTCCGTCCTTTGTGTCCCTGTCCCGGGACCCTCTGGCTCTGGCGGTGGATGCCATGACCCTGAGCTGGAGGGACCTGGGGTTTCTTTATCTGTTTCCTCCGATTCCCATGCTAGGCAGGGTTCTGCGAAAGTTGGTTCTGGAGGGAGTTCCCGCCATTCTCGTGGCTCCAAGGTGGCCAAGGCGGGTGTGGTTCGCGGACATCGTTCGTCTGGCCGTAGATCAGTTCGATCTGCTTCTTCGGCCAGATCTTCTCACTCAGGGTCAACTATGTTACCCCAGTTTACAAACGCTGGCTTTGACGGCTTGGCTGCTGAAGCCTCCATCTTAAAGGAGGAGGGTCTTTCTGATGCGGTCATTCGGACTCTTATTAGTGCCAGGAAGAGATCTTCTTCTTCCATTTATTACAGGTACTGGAGATCTTATATTGATTGGTGTGAGGCTAGGTCTTTGCCTTGCCGGGTCTTTTCTGTGTCTAGGATTTTGGAGTTTCTTCAGTCGGGGCTGGACTCCGGTCTTCAGCTGAGTACCTTGAAGGGGCAGGTTTCTGCTTTGTCTATTTTTTTCCAGAAATCTTTTGCTAGTCATTCCTTGGTCAAGACTTTTTTCCAGGGGGTTTCGCATGTGCGGCCTCCTAGGAAGCCTTTGCTCCCAGTGTGGGATTTGAATTTGGTTCTTTCTCCTCTTAAGGCTCCTCCTTTTGAGCCTTTGCGGGATGTCGCTTTGTCCATTCTTACTCAGAAGGTTGCCTTTCTGGTGGCCATCACTTCGGTTCGGCGTGTTTCAGAGCTGGCAGCTTTGTCTATTCAGGCTCCTTATTTTGAGGATCATCAGGACAAAGTGGTTTTTCGTTACAAGTCTGATTTTCTCCCTAAAGTGGTCTCTGCTTTTCATCTTAACCAGGACATTGTTCTTCCTTCTTTGTGTCCTAAGCCTAAGAATGTCAAGGAGAGTGCTTTGCACTGCTTGGATGTGGTACGTTGTGTCAGGTACTATCTACGTGCTACGTCTTCTTTTCGTAAGACTGATGCCTTTTTCGTTGTGCCATGTGGGCCTAGGAAGGGTTTGGCTCCGGCCAAATCTTCCATTAGTAAATGGATTCGTCAGGCCATTGTTGGTGCTTATTCGGCTAAGGGGAAGGATCCTCCTTTCCGAGTTACTGCTCACTCTACTCGTGCGGTTGGTGCGTCCTGGGCTTTTCAGCACCAGGCTTCGGTTGAACAAGTGTGTAAGGCTGCAACTTGGTCTTCTGTTCATACTTTTTCTAAGTTCTATAAGGTTGATGTGCGGGCTTCAGCGGATGCTGTTTTTGGCCGTAAGGTTTTGCAGGCTGCAGTGGTTTGAGTTTTTTCTGCGTTATTGCCTGTTCGGATACCCACCCTTTTCTGGACACTGCTGTTGGATGTCCCTAGTGTAATTATTAATGTTTGAAGTGGGGTGTGTGACATACTTAGAATAATACCATTTTGTGAATACTCACCTGTAAAATGGGTATTATAAGTATGTCACACACCCCACTTCACCCGCCCTTTTCGGTATCCTGGCTCTTTATTTGGTGAAGTTTAGTTTTTTACGTTGAGGGTTACATTGTTGGTTCTGGTACCTTGTCTTACTGCTGTTCTAATACTGGGAGGTTCTTGGGAGGTACCAGGTATGTATAGACCGGGAGGGGCCTGTTGAAGTTTTTGGAGAGTTCTCTGCAATGCTGCCACCTAGCGGTGCATTAACCCTAGTGTAATTATTAATGTTTGAAGTGGGGTGTGTGACATACTTATAATACCCATTTTACAGGTGAGTATTCACAAAATGGTATTTTCAGTTCCTGTATGTCTTTCCCCCAATTCCCCTGCTGGGCAGGGTTCTGCGCAAGATTTCTCTGGAAGGGGTGCCAGCAATTCTGGTGGCCCCCAGGTGGCCAAGAAGAGTGTGGTTCGCAGACGTGGTACAGCTGGCAGTAGATCAGTACACTCTGCCCTTGGTGCCAGATCTGCTCACTCAGGGCTCACTACGCCATCCCAATTTACAAACTCTGGCTTTGACGGCTTGGCTGCTGAAACCTCCATCTTGATGGAGAAGGGGCTGTCTTCCTCAGTTGTGGATACTTTGATTAAAGCTAGGAAGAAGTCTTCCTCTTCCATTTATTACAGGGTTTGGCGTGCCTACATTGACTGGTGTGAGTCTAGGTCTCTTCCCTGTCGTGTCTTCTCTATTCCCAGGATTCTGGAGTTCCTGCAGCATGGGTTGGAGATGGGGCTCCAACTCAGTACTCTGAAGAGTCAGGAGTCTGCCCTGGCTATTTTTTTCCAGAAGTCCTTTGCTCAGCACCCTCTGATCAAGACTTTCTTCAGGGGGTCACTCATGTGCGTCCCCCACGTAAACCTATGGTGCCTGTTTGGGATTTGAACTTGGTTCTGTCAGCCTTGCAGGGTGCTCCCTTTGAACCTGTGCAGGATGCGGCCTTGGCCATTCTTGCGCTCAAGGTTGTGTTTCTGGTGGCTATCACTTCTGTCAGGTGTGTGTCTGAGTTGGCAGCGCTGTCCATTCTGCCCCCCTACTATGAGAGGCACCAGGACAAGGTGGTGTTTCATTTCAAACCTGATTTTCTGCCTAAGGTAGTGCCTGCCTTTCATTTGAATCAGGATATTGTTCTTCCTTCTTTGTGTCCTAATCCTAGCAATGCTAAGGAGAGAGTTTTGCACTCTTTGGATGTGGTTAGGTGTCTGAAGTACTATCTGGTGACTACTGCACTTTTCAGGAAAACTGATGGTCTTTTTGTGGTCCCATCTGGTCCTAGGAAGGGTTTGGCTCCTGCCAAGTCTACTATCGGCAAGTGGATTCGTCAGGCTGTGATTCAGGCCTACTCTGCTAAGGGGAAGAATCCTCCCTTCCACCTTACTGCTCATTCCACTCGTGCTATTGGTGCCTCTTGGGCTTTTCAGCACCAGGCTTCTGTTGAACAAGTTTGCAAGGCCGCTACTTGGTCTTCTGTTCATACCTTTTCAAAGTTTTACAAGGTTGATGTTAGGGCCTCAGCTGACGCTGTTTTTGGCTGAAAGGTTCTGCAGGCGGCAGTGGTTTAAACTGCCTGCTGCTGATTTTTCTTGGGGATCCCACCCTACTTTATGGACACTATTTGATGTCCCAACTGTAAGTATTTAGATTTGGAGCAGGACGTTCTGTATACTAAGAATAATACAATTCTTTGATTACTCACCTGTAGTATTGGTATTATGAGTATACAGTACGTCCTGCTTCAACCCACCCTTGGTTTGCATTTTCTTGGATCCCCTGTATGGTGATTGTTATCATTGTTATAGTTGATAGTTTGGATTGTTTAATTCTCCCGGCTTCTCCTTAACTGCTTTTCAATGCTGGGGATTTGTTGGAGGTCCCTGGGTATTTGAGGGGCCGGGAGGAGCCTATTTTCAATGTCTCTGCAGTCCAGCGCCATCTGGCGGAGTATAACTCAACTGTAACTATTAGATTTGGAGCAGGACGTACTGTATACTCATAATACCAATTCTACAGGTGAGTAATCACAGAATTGTATTTTTTACATGACACAAAGGGAATGGGTTGCATTTTAATGCAGTTTGGTTTTGTGTATGGGTCTGGCCATAGTTTGAACAGCCAGTAAGTCTCAATTCCTTTCAGGTATGGAAGTGAATCTTTACTTTGACATTTCCAGATACAAATTTTGTTTTTTAGCTGTCCTGTAGTCAAAAAAAAAAAAATCAAGCCACTGACACCTCTATTTGCCAGTACACCCTCATATGTCAGTCTGTGCCACTTTCCATTTTACTGTGCTATCTACATGTTCCACTTTTATTAACTCCTCTCCACAGCAGGTCAGGGGCAACATCAGCTGGCTCTTAAGGGCCACAGGTTAAACATGTGTCCTTATTCTGTATTCTTTATCTTCCAGCATTCCCACATGTGACTCCCAAGGGGATTAACGGTATAGATTTTAAAGGAGAAGCCATCACTTTTAAAGCTACCACAGCTGGAATTCTGGCCACGCTCTCACATTGCATCGATCTTATGGTTAAACGGGAGGACAGCTGGCAAAAAAGATTGGACAAGGTAAGGCACATGTGGTGGTCAGATCTTCCTCAAATTTACTTTCATTTCATCAAATTTAGAGGGTTGGCAAATGGTGTGTATCTTTGTGTGTCCATTTCTGCTGTATTATAAGTTTGACCATTCATTGCAATGTGAGTGCTTCTTAAAGCGGTAAGGTGCAAGCCATAACTCCTGTTACTTTTGCACCATATGAAGACATTTGCTGCTTCTAATTCTTCAATGATGCATCTTGTCTCCTCATTGAAGAAGGAAGACAATATCTTACATCTAACTTGAAGAAAAGTCATTATGTTAGATATTATAAAATCTGTTTTTTTGGTCACTGCAGACAGTAGGTCAAGCTAATTCTCCCAACTGGGCAGAAATGACATAACATTTATTGATGGCTTTCTCTACTTTATCCAAAACTAAAAAATATAGCACTGGCCATAAAAATGGATTCATGTTATGACTAATTTGCCACGAAGTTGTTTTTAAGTGAACCATTGTTTTCTGTAGGAAGTGGAGAAAAGACGACGCGTGGAGGAGGCCTACAAGAGTGCAGTGACTGAACTGAAGAAGAAAGCCCATTTTGGAGGACCCGATTATGAAGTATGTGCCATTCATTAAAGGGGGTCGGTGCTGTCCATGGGACATTAAAAGGTCAGACTGGAAAAAAATTACTCCAGTTTATTCCCCCATAAAGTGGCAGTGCTTAGGGTGGGCATGCTACAGTCATTGTGATGGATGAGGGAGCCAAGGCCACTTTGTCACCAAGGTAATAGGTGCCCAAGGAATCCTGGGGTGAGTGCACGCTGCAGGACTTCTGGGATTTTTCTGAGAGTGTCTGGGGAGGGGGGGGGTTGTTTTTAAACGATAGCCTGGACTGTCCCTTTAAAAAAGCCCCTGGCTTATGAGTGCAGTGCATCCCTGCACACTCCCTATGCCTAATGCTCTTTGCTAGATAACCCTCCTGAAAAAATGCAACTGCTCCAAAGGTTTATGATCAAGAATACAATTTAAGTGAAGCAATCAGATTCCATCCCTCTGCCTTGTTTGCCTTATACCTACCCCTTAAATCAACAAAGCATAGAGCATGTCCAGCCTCTCGCGCTCCATGTACGATTTTAAGTCAGAGGTGGCATGGTGAGTTCTGCCGTATGTCCTGGGTTTTACTCTGCTTTAGTAGTGAGGGAGCAAGGGGGAGGCTTCTTGGATCAGTATTGCAAAGCTTCCAAATCATGCAGGTATAACCTAAAAAGCAAAGGAAATAATGTTAACTATGCAATCTAAAGTTCCAATGTAGGTATATCTTACCTCTTTCACCAGAGAATGCCCCCTCGGCTCACCTACCCCTAAGAAACCCCTAATTGGGCTTCAGTAGATGCACTTCCAGGATCCTGTAACTGTGTGATGCAGATCCACTTGTATTTGATGAAACTGAGTGATCACCAGCAGACAAGTGACTGCTGGACAGCTCCAGCAGAGAAAATACTTTCCTACTTGGTAATCCATGGGTAGATAGACATTCGAAATAGGGATTCTCTGGGGGGGGGGAGATAGCTGCACTAGTCTCTGCTCTGAGTTTGTTGAGTTCTGAAAGTAAACTTGTTCTGTGCCACCGCCACCACTTTTTTTCTTCCAATCCATTCCAGGCCGTCCTAATCATCACGATTGGGTAATTCCCTGCCCGAAGGGGTGTGACTGCAAGACAAAAGCGTGGCTCCGCCTCCCGGCCCGTATGCTTTCGGCTGACTTGCTAGATTCCAGTTTCATTCTTGCAGTTGGGATGACTGCATGGCTCTCTAGACTCCTCTTCCATTTACTTTTTTATTCTAAGTATGCAGCACGTCCTGCTCCAGATGATGATTCATAACAGATGGGATTACCTCCGCCAGAGGGCGCTGGACTGCAGAGATGGCAAAAAGAGGCCCCTCCCATTCCCATATATACCTGGGACCTCCCACAAATTCCCCAGTTTCTTCTCTGCAGTTGGCTGCGAAGGTCAAGAAGATGGCTTCTCTTATCGCAGGTGAGCGGGGCTTAACAGCCCGCGGACCTGTAGGACTATTTCCACCCGTTCCACTTATTACTTATGCCTCCCAGCTTTGGCTGTGCTGGTCGGGTGATGGTAGGCAGCACCTATCACAGGTGCTCTCTTTACGGAGCCTGGCTCCGACCGCAATCCCCCGCCAAAGGGTAGGCGGTGCAGGTTATGGTGAACCTGATTTGGGATGGCCCGTCCGCTCTTGCCCTTCCCTGCCCTGGTCATTGGTGGGTCTCTTTAATTGACATTCACTCTCCCCCGTCTCTCGTTGCCCCGTTCGGGAGGAGTGGGGGGGTTATGTGTGTTTATTGACGTGTGTGTGATTGCACTTCAATTTTCAGGGCTCCGCGCCCTGTCTTCACCTAGGTCATTTTTGAATTTGCCGCCGCTGACACGCGAGCCTTGTGGCATCCGCTGTCAGCGGCGGCATCATCATCTAGAATCCCTGTGCGCCCCGCGCACCATATGGAGGCTTCACAGGATATTGTGCTCAGGGTCCCTTCGGGACAAGCCCGGCTGTGTGTGGTGTGTCGAGCATCCCCTGTAAGTGATGATGTGCGGGTCTGTGTACCCTGCGCCCAGCAGGCACTTGCGCTGCATTCTGGGCTACCTGGGACTGGGCCTGCACCCACTATGTCCTCACCTACTCCCCCTCGCTTGATCTTAACTCCCAGTGAACTTAATACTAGTGGGGATTCTCAACCCGATGTGTCTTCCAGGTTGGCTAACGTTGAGAGATTGATTGCTAGCTCTGTGGCTCGTAAGGCCCCGGCTAAGAGACGGAATGTGGCGCCGGGTGCGCCTGTCTTTCCTATGGAGACCGAGAATTTCCTTGATTTGTCTATACCCCACTCGAGGAGGGGGAATTATTCTTGGATTCAGAGTTTTCTGACGATCAGCATTTCAGTGGCGCCGATTCTGGCCCTGACCACTGGGATGCTGATGACACCAGTAAGCTTTTAACTCAGATCTTTGAGGTGCTGTCTATATCCCGTCCTGCTGTGGCTCCCAAGCAACAGGGGGATTTGTTCGGTACTACAAAGCCACGTTTGGAATTTCCAGAACAGGCCCATTTCAATAATCTTGTTCTCAAGGAATGGGAGCCTCCCAGCCTGCTTCCCGGAATCCCTAAGGGCTGGGATAAAAGGTGCCTTTGCCGGTGTAGGGTCTGCTTTGCGCCCTGTCTGTGCATCTATTACTGCTGTGGCTATTAGGACTCTCCTCAAGGGTCTTCTGGATGGCGCCCCTGATGATGCTTCTAGTGCCGAGTTCAGGGCCCTGTCACAGTGTGAGATGTTCATTACTTATATCCTTTCTGCCTTGGATGACTCCATCAGGATAGTAGAACCTCGGCCTTGGTGGTTGCTATACGCCGCTCTGTTTGGCTGCGCCAGTGGGCAGCTGATAACGCTGCTAAGAAGGCCCTTACCGGGCTCCCCTTTAAGGGGTTGCGCCTATTTGGTGATCACTTGGATCTTTTTGCGAAGGGGGGTAAGTTGCCTCAGCGCAAGAAACAACCGCGGCCCTTTCGGGGTTCTGGTGCCCTTTTCCTCCTCCTATCGTGGATCCAGGCCTGGCAGAGGGGTTACCTTTGCGGGGCATAGGGGAGACTTCTGGGGCAGAGCTTGTGCCTGCCCCGAATCTGCCTGGGGGTCCAAGCCCAAATCTGTCGCCAAGTCTCCTCAGCCATGAAGGGGCGCCCTCACCCATCCGGGTGGGGGGACGGCTGCGGCTCTTCGCTCATGTCTGGGGACAACAGGTCTCAGACAGGTGGTTTCTGGAGGTCGTGTCCTCCGGCTACAAGCTAGAGTTTGCTGCCTGGCCGCTTCAAAGATTCCTCATTTCTCGGATTCCTCTAGACTCCTTGGCAGCTCAAGGTCTGTTTCTGGCTGTGCAAAACCTCCTGGTTATGGGGGTCATCTGTCAGGTCCCTCCTGGAGAGAGAGGTTAGGGTTTTTATTCCAATCTGTTCACAGTACCCAAAAGGGATGGTTCCATCAGACCCATCCTGGACTTAAAGCTGCTCAACAAGTTCATCAGGACCAGGCACTTTCGCATGGAGACCCTGCGCTCCGCGATCAGTTCCTTGCGCCCGGGGGACTTCATGACCTCCATAGACATCAAGGATGCTTACCTTCATGTTCCAGTCTTCCCGGGGCTTCAGAGATTCCTCAGGTTCGCGCTGGAGGACCAGCACTACCAATTTGTGGCCCTGCCCTTCGGTCTCACTTTGTCCCCCAGGGTCTTCACCAAGGTGCTGGCGGGTGTCATGGCTCTCCTCAGGGCATTCGCATTCTTCCCTATCTGGACGACCTTCTCATCACTTCTCAATCTTTCCAGCAGGCAGAACTGGATACCCAACGGGTGGTGACTGTTCTGGAATCGTTCGGCTGGGTGATCAATCATCCCAAATCCTCCCTGTCTCCGTCTCTGGTGATTTCCTTCCTGGGCATGAATCTGGATACTGTTCAGGCCAGGATTTTCCTTCCTCAGCAGAAGGTGGACTCTCTGCAAGCTCAGGTTCATTCCCTTCTGTCCTGCCCTCACCCTTCCATCTGGCAGGGGATGCAGCTTGTGGGACAGATGGTGTCCTGCTTCGAGGCGGTTCCCTATGCGCAGTTCCACATGAGACCTCTTCAGCTCCATCTATTGTCGGTTTGGGACAAGAGTCCTCGGTCTCTGGATCAGGCCTTTGCTCTGTCCCCTCTGGCTCGGTGGTCCCTCTTGTGGTGGCTGGACTCAAGGAACCTGTTGGGGGGGCAGATCCTTTCTGGCCCCCTGTTGGGAGACAGTCACCACGGATGCCAGTCTGTCAGGTTGGGGGGGGCTTCTGGAAAGCCCTACAATTTCAGGGGCTGTGGTGCCCTCAGGAGGCCCATGCCCCTATCAACGTCCTGGAACTAAGGGCGGTTCAGTTGGTTCTGGCCCATCTGACTCCTCACCTTCAGGGCTGCCTGGTCCAAGTTCGCTCAGACAACCAGACGGCGGTTGCCTACATCAATCATCAGGGAGGGACTCTGAGCAAGAGTGCCCTCAAGGAGGTGTCCATGATTCGGTCCTGGGTGGAGGACAATGTCCTTTGCATCTCAGCAGTGTACATTCCGGGGGTGGAGAATTTGGAGGCAGACTCTCTGAGCAGGGGGACTTCTCGCCTGGGGGAATGGTCTCTCAGCAGCAAAGTCTTCCTATCCTTGTGTCACCGTTGGGGGGTGCCAGACGAGGATCTGTTTGCATCCCGCCACAATCACAAGCTCCCAGTCTGTCTCTCTGTCCCAGGATCCCTTGGCCCTTGCGGTGGATGCCCTGACTCTATTCGGCTCTATGGCGGCTCTTTCTATTCAGGCCCCCTACTTGGAGAGGCACTAGGACAAGGTGGTTTTCCGCTTTAAACCAGATTTCTTGCCTAAGGTGGTTTCTGCTTTCCATCTAAATCAGGACATTGTTCTTCCTTCATTGTGCCCTAATCCTGGTAATTCAAAGGAGAGGGCCTTGCATTCCCTGGATGTGGTCAGGAACTTGAAGTTCTACTTGGTTGCTACTGCACCTTTTAGAAAGACTGATGCTTTGTTTGTGGTTCCTTCGGGTCCCAAGAAGGGTTTGGCTCCTGCTAAGGCTACTATTAACAAGTGGATCTGTCAGACTATCTTTACTGCCTATTCTGCTAAAGGAAAGGATCCTCCTTTCCGTGTTACTGCTCATTCTCCCAGTGCTTTGGGGGCTTCCTCGGCCTTCCAGCACCAGGCTTCTGTTGAACAAGTTTGTAAGGCTGCTACTTGGCTGCTACTGTGGAAAGATCTTCGGCTTGGCGAAGTTCAAGTACCGGGTACAGAGCGCTTCGTCAGTCTGCCTCTGTGGAAAGATTTTCGGCTTGGTGAAGTTCCGAGTACCGGGCGCAGAGCGATTTCTCCGTCCGCCTCTGTGGAAAGATTCGGCTTAACGTAGCAGCTAGCTCCTCTGAGATCTCCGGTTCTTTTCAGCGGAACTACGCGTTTTCTCTAGCCGGGGGCGCTGGAAGATTTTCAGCTTGGCAAAGTCACCAGCTCCGCTGAAGTGGCTGGTTCTCCTCCGCGACGGGGCACGGTTTTCTTGTCGACCAAGCTCAAACATTTTTCGCCTAGGCAAGGTGCCTAGCATCGCCAGAGATCGCAAAAGGGCTTCTCTAAGCCGCTGCACGGCTACCCTCAAGTGGACCTAAACCTTTTGGTAGGTCATTTTTTTATTTAACTTTTTATCATTATTGATTGGGAAAGGGCAAGGTAATATATAATTTATATTGTAATATACAATTATATGGTGGTCTACCCTCAGAGGACTTGCAGTAGGTGACTGTCGAGAACCTATATATACTTGGTCTCAGATCCCCAGGGTCATAGACTAGTATTGTTAATTTCACCATGGCGGAGGCATCTGGGCTAGTCATCTGGTCTTTATCAGATTTACCCCATATCCAGTTGCATGCAGTGGCACTGGATAAGGATAACACGGTGCGCAGGGATTATGCTACGGTTGTAGTGGATAGGGAGACAGTTGTCTCCTTCCTGAAGGGGCTCTGACCCCTATCGCCGGTGCTTTCTGAGAAACTCCTTGGCAGTTTTCATGCGGACCATGATGTGAATCGTACCGGTTACTAAGAAGCTTTTTTGAAAAAAAAAAAAAAAGAAGAAATCCTGAGTATATTGAAGAGGATATTGTAGCTGCCATAGGCCCCTTCTGAGTCTGTAACCTGTCGGCAGCCCTCAAGTGGTCCTAAACCTATAGAGTCATCATGGAGTATTGGCTACTGAAAAGATTTTAAAAGAAAAGATTTTTTCCTCTGATTTGAAGAGGATATTGTGGCTGCCATAGTCTCCTTCTGAGTCTTTAATCTCTGTCGGCAGCCCTCAAGTGGTCCTAAACCTTTGGAGAGTCATAATGGAGTATTGGCTACTGAAAATATATATAATGATATATATAATATTGTCTGCTATAGTCTCCCAGGAAGTTATTTGTTGGAGAGTCCTTTACACATGGGGTGTCCGGTTAAGGAGAAGTTGGATGGATGGTTGATTTTCTCCATTTCTGGAGGATGTAGCGGAGCATTTGTATTATTATAATCTGGTCAATAGGGAATGGCAGAAGTCATGGTGTCTTCCGACCATTCCTAAGGTACTAGATACTATGTATCGCTTTCCTCCAGATCAGATTGAATTATGGTCTTGCCCTCCTGTGGCGGCTGCTCTGGTGCCAGGTCTCTAAGTTTTTTGCTTTACCATCCTCTGATAGTGCTTCTCCAAAGTATCCAGCAGATAAATGCGTGGATCAGGTGGCATGTCATGCTTATCTATTATGAGGTCGACCTTGGGGCCGGCCGGTGTTACATTCATAGAATTTTGGGAGCATCTGGTCTATATGACTCTTAGGTCATCTTGGAAGGCATGCTCCCAGTTCAAGATCAGTTTGACTCCAACAGGCCTCGCTATGGAGGATTTTATGTGGTTAAGTGCCAGAGGCCTAGCTCTGGGGGTCACCTTAAGGCGTGCTTTATGGCTTAAGCAATGGCCAGCTGACATAGCCTCTAAAAGGAATATGAAAGGACTCCTTTTTAAGGGGGGCGTCTGTTGGAAGGCTTGGTTGACATGGTAAAGCATGCTACTAGTGGTAAGTGATCTAATCTGCTACTAAAACCGAAATCTAATTTTGCTTCCGCAGGGCCTCTAATACTCCGAGGCGTTCCGGCTAGAGGTTCGGCCTCTTTGTCTTATTCCAAAAAAAAAGTTCCAAATTAAGGCAGCAGGTGTCTGGCAGAACAAAGCCAGATCCCCTTTGAAGCCGGCTCAGGCAGGAAGGGATGCCCCTTGGGATGCCCCATGGGGGGGGGGGGGGGGGGGAAGCTTCTGCATTTGGTTCATATTTGCAGGCTTCATGTAACAGATATTTGGATACAGGAAGGGTATCCTCAGGTTACAAAATCATTTTAGGAACCAGACCCCATCAGAGATCTCTGGTCAGGGGTATCCCGAATTCAGCAGAAAGCAGAATAATTGAGATCTGCCGTTCTCACCTTTTTAGAGATTGGAGTTTTTATAACCACAGTGTATATATAAGGATGCATACCTACATCTTAGTAGGCGGCCCTACTTCTTCAGGTTGTGGCGCTACCCTTCGGTCTATCATCGGCACCAGGGTGTTTACCAAGGTGTTGGCAGGTCTCATGTTTTTCTCTAAGAAGTCAGGGATACATGTAATCCCTTAGTGAGTCTATCGGCTGATATGGGCCCCATTATATCAGGGGGCCTAGAAGGATATAGTGTCTATCCAGTCGAATTCTTAAGTCAAACATCATTTCATAGCTTGAAGAGTTATTCTTTTCTGGGACTGTCATTAGACACGTCTCAGGCAGAAGTGTTTTTCCAACACAGAAGTGACTCTTACTTCAGGCCAGGGTACAGGGTCTCTTGTCTTGTCCTCACTCGACGATTCATCAAGGAATATGTCTTTTGGGCCTGATGGTACCTTGCTTTGTGGCAGTATCTTTTGCACTGGTTCACACGAGACCCCTGCAGATGGAGTTGCTCACAATCTGAGATTGAGACCCACACACTCTGGATCACTCTTTTTGCATGACACCGCCAGCAAGGCAGTCTCTAGCCTGGTCCTCAGCCTCTTCAGATCCGCAAATCCTTTCTTCTAGTACAGTGGAAGATCATCACCATGGATGCCAGTCTATTTGGTTGGGGGAGTGTCATGGAGTCACAAACGATCCAGGGACAGTGGAGTCCGAAGTAGAGCAGACTCTCCATAAATATCCTAGAACTGAGAGTGATTCTATTGTATTTCAGACATTGGACATACCATCTGAAGGGGCATCCCGTCCGGATTCAAACAGACAATCGGACGGCGGTGGTATATATCAGCCTCCATAAGGGCACCAGAAGCAGTAAAGTCCTGATGGAGTGAGCTGGGTTTTTACTTTGGGCCGAGAAACCGGTTCCATGTATCTTGGTGGTACACATACCAGGAGTGGACAACTTGCAGGCCGATCATCTCAGCAGAACGGTCCTGCATCAGAGGGAATGGTCTCTTAGCCAGAGGATTTTGTAATCCCTATGCTTGTGCTGGGGGATCCCAGACCTAGATCTTGCATCAGGGCACAGTCGGAAGTTCCGAAGTTTGTCCCGGTCCAGGGATCCTCTAACAATAGCAACTGATGCCCTGACTCTTAGTGGTCAGCATTCAAGCTTCTTTATGCATTTCCCTCCGATTTCACTCCTGGGTCGTGTACTAATAAAGTTTAGCTCACAAGGAAGTCCCAACCATTCTGGTGACTCCTCTGTGGCCAAGAAGAAGCTGGTTTTAAGACATAGTAAGGATATCGGAGGGCAAATTGTGGAGGTGTCTATCCAAATCTTCTCACTTTAAGGCATCCCAATTCACAGTTCTGGCTTGGACTGCCTGGCTATTGAATCCTTTATCTTGGCAGAAAGGGTTTTTTTCTGCCAGAGTTATCCAAACTATGATTCAGGCCAGGAAGAAATCTTTATCAGATGATTTATTATTGAGTGGGGCAAGCAATTATCGGAAAATCCAGGGGTTCGCTTGTAGTACGGTTCTGTTACAGAATATATTGATTTTTGCAGAAGTCTTGATGAGGACCAATATCTGCCATTTATCCTCTTTTCAGAAACCCATAGCTGAGAATGGTTTTATCAGAACTCGTTTTACAAGGAGTCGCTCATGTGCGGCCTCCTCATAATCCAATTCTGCCGGCTTGGGACCTGAACTTGTTCTTCAGGGTCCTCCCTTCTGAGCCAGGGGGGAAGCGTCATTAACTTCTTAATTAGCAGCTTATCAGTAAGCCTCGTTATTAGAGTGTTTTAGGATTCTTCCTAAAGGTGTCTTTTTTTTATTTTAATGAATAGATGGTTTTGCCTTCCTTATGTCCTGCTCCAGTGTCTGATAAGGAAGGGAGTTCTTCACTGTTTGGATGTAGTGACTTTAGTGAGAGCATTAAGGCATTATCTCACTACTACACAATCTTTCCATAAATTGGACTTTTTATTGTCATATCTGAGGGTCCACGGAAAGGTCTTCCACCAGGTAAGTCTGCTATCAGCCAATGAATTAGACAGTGGTAAGAGTCTATTCTGCCAAGGGGAAGGAGCCCCTTGTTGGGTCACAGCTCTTTCCACTAGGGCCATTGGCCCGTTCAGCATCAGGCCTTGGTGGAACAGGTTTGTAAAGCTGCCACCTGGTCTTCGGTTCATACCTTTACCAAATTTATAAGGTAGGTGTTAGTGTTCAGCTGACACTGTATTGGTCGAAAAGTTCTTCAGGCGGTAGTGAAATAACTACCTGCTGTTCCGCGTTGGGGATCCCGCCCATGTATAGGCACTGCTTTTGGATGTCCCAATCGTGATGATTAGGACGGCCTGGAATGGATTGGAAGAAAAAACCCAATTCTGTGATACTCACCTGTAGAATTGTTTTTTGTTAATCCATTCCAGGCCTTCCGGCCCGCCCCTTGTGGGGGAATATAGGAAGTTACTATCTATCCTTGATACCCTTTTTATGGGGTTCTTTGTTGATAACAATATTTTGCTTTGAAAAGCATGCTAGGTTGATATATCCATGTCTTGGATGCCTAGTTTTGTGGAGTGATAAAGAAAGAAAAAAAAAGTAGTACTTATTTATAATCGGAGAGAGGAGTCTTCTTTGTTGTCTCCAGACTTTTTTGTCTCCAAGAGATATAGGTATTCCTCCCGGGCAGCTGGTTATACTGCTTTTTAATTAACTGGAATCTAGCAAGTCAGCCGGAAGGATATTGTCCCGGGAGGCGGAGCCACGCTTTTGTCTTGCAGTCACGCCCCTTCGGAATTACCCAATCGTGATGATTAGGACAGCCTGGAATGGATTAACAGAAAAACCAATTCTACAGGTGAGTATCACAGAATTGTGTTTTTAACACAGTTGGTTTCTGGAGCAACCAATAGTAATTGGTTACATTGGTTGTTAGGGAAGCAGGACCAACATAAGTCATTATGTATAAACTTACCGATATTCCAAGTATGCAGCACACCCTGCTCCAGTAATGAATCATTACGTCTGGGTTATAGTCCACAAGAGGGCGCTCTACTGCAGAGATGGCAAAAAAGAGGCCCCTCCCGGTCCTTATATACCCAGGACCTTCCCCAGTTTAGTCTCTGCAGTGGGCTGCAAAGGTCAAGATGATGGCTTCTCTCCTCGTAGGTAAGCCGGGCTGCACAGCCCCTGGCCCTGTGTCCTATTCCCACCCATTCCATTCCTTACATGCCTCCCAGCCTTGGCTGCATGGTCGGGTGACGGTAGGCAGCACCTATTAGAGGTGCTTTTAATGGAGCATTGCTCCACCGCAAATTCCCCACCAAAGGGTAGGCGGCACAGGTTTTTTGGTGAGCCTGGTATGGCATGCCCCGTCCGCTTTGACCCTCTGCACATGACCCGAATGTGAATATGGGTCCTTATTCCCCCTTCTCCCGTTGTCCGGTGTCTGTGGTGTGTATTGTGACTTTGTACTGTCTTTGACACTGTGCTGTGAGCGCTGGCACTTGGCTCACCGCTCCTTTCCTCCTCTACTCTGTTCACAGTTTAGGCATGTCATGTTTTTTTTTTTCAAATGGCCCGTGCGCGCACTTGACAGCGGCGGGCCGGTACGTCACAGCTGCCGGTGGCTGTGTGATTGGCCGCTGGGCTGCTCTTCTCTGGCATGTCCCCACGTTCCCGGGGGGGGCGGGGCAGCTGGCCCGCCCCCTCTGGAGCTGATCGGCGCCATCTTGCCTGGGCACCATCTCGATTGCTAGCTCTGCGGCCTTTTGTGAGTGCCCTCTGCTGGCTTTTTATCTTTACCTTTTACTTCACTTTAATGAACTATGTGTATTTACTGTTAAATACTGTCATGCCATACTGACTGTGTGTTTTGATGATTATGTCTTTCAGACGGGACAACCTAATTAGAGTTTTTTCCCGGTCCTGGGCCCTAGGTTAAACATTGGGGGCTTAATTGTGAAATCCTCCCACTATCAGACATTTAAGGGGCATCCCGGGTAGCTGCACAGCGTAATTCCCATTGGTCATTGTGACTTATTATTCACCATATGGAGGCTTCTCAGGATATTGTGCTCGGGGGTCCCCTCGGGGCAAGCCCGGCTGTGTGTGGTGTGCGGGGCATCCCATGTGGGCGATAATGTGCGGGTCTGTGTACCCTGCGCCCAGCAAGCGCTTACGCAGCAATCTGGGCCTCAGGCGTCTGGGTCGGCACCCACTGTCTGGTCCCCCACGCCCCCTCGCTTGATTATGACCCCTAGTGATATGAACGCTAGTGGGGAGTCTCAATCCGATGTTTCCGCTAGACTGGCCAACATTGAGAAGCTGATTGCTAGCTCTGCAGCCCGTAAGGCTCCAGCTAAAAGACGGCATGTGGTGCCGGCCTTTAATATGGAACAAGACTATTTCCTTGATTTGTCTGACTATACCCCTCTTGAGGAAGATTCTCAGATTCAGATCTTTCTGACGATCAGCATTGCATTGGCGCTGATGCCGGCTCAGAGCATTGGGATGCTGATGACACCCATAGACTTTTGACTCAAATTTTTTAAGTACTCTCCATTTCCCCTCCTGCAGCAGCACCTAAGCAGCAGGGGGAATTGTTTGGTACTGCAAAACCACGTTTGGAATTCCCTGAACAGACGCACTTAATAATCTGATTCTCAGGGAATGGGAGCGGCCTAGCTGGCTCCCCGGTATCCCTAAGGGGTGGGATAGGAGGTATCCCTTCCCCTCGGATGTGGTCAAATGTTGGTCAACCCCCCCCGAAGTGGATGCCCCTGTGTTGGGGTTGTCTAACGCTTCTGTGGTGCATTCCCCTGATTACACTACCTTGAAGGATAGTGAGGACTGGTGTATTGACCAGCTGGCTTCCCACGCCTTTGCACCCGGTTTGTGCTTCCGCTATTACGGCCGTGGCAATTTGGACCTTGCTCGGAGGCCTTCTGGACGGCTCCCATGAGGATCCTTCTAGTGCTGAATTTAGAGCCTTGTCACAATGTGTGGTTCGCAGACGTGCTGCTGGCGGGGGATCAGTACCCTCTGCCTCTGGTTCCGGATCTTCTCACTCAAGGACGGCTCTGTTACCCCAATTTACAAACGCTGGCTTTGACAGCCTGGCTGCTGAAACCTCCATCCTAAGGGAAAGAGGTCTATCTGATTCGGTTGTTCAGACTCTGGTCAGGGCTAGGAAGAAATCCTCTTCTACCATCTACTACAGGACCTGGCGGACCTACATTGACTGGTGTGAGGCTAGGGCCTTTCCCTGTCGGATGTTCTCCATTCCTAGGATACTGGAGTTGCTTCAACATGGCCTGGATTTGGTTTTTCAGCTCAGCACTCTGAAGGGGCATGTTTCAGCTTTGGCTGTTTTCTTCCAGAGGTCTTTCGCTCTTCATCCTCTGGTCAAGATTTTCTTCCAGGGGGTCACTCATGTGCGCCCTCCCCGCAAACCCATGTTACCGGTTTGGGATTTGAATTTGGTATTGCCTGCCCTTCAGGGTCCTCCATTTGAGCCTGTGCATGAGGCTGCACTGTCTATTCTCACCTTGAAAGTTGCCTTCTTGGTGGCTATCACTTCTGTCCGGCGTGTTTGAGTTGACGGCTCTGTCCATTCAGGCCCCCTACTTTGAGAGACACCAGGACAAGGTGGTTTTCCGCTTTAAACCAGACTTCTTGCCTAAGGTTGTCTCTGCCTTTCACCTCAATCAGGACATTGTGCTTCCTTCCTTGTGCCCTAATCCTGGTAATGACAAGGAGAGGGCCTTGCATTCTCTGGATGTTGTCAGGAACTTGAAATACTACCTGGTGGCTACAGCGCCTTTCAGGAAGATGGACGCCTTGTTTGTGGTTCCCTCGGGTCCCAAGAAGGGTTTGGCACCTGTTAAGTCTACTATTAGTAAATGGATTCGTCAGACCATTAGGGACTATTCTGCTAAAGGGAGGGATCCTCCTTTCCGAGTCACTGCTCATTTTACCCGTGCTGTTGGGGCTTCCTGGGCCTTTCAGCACCAGGCTTCTGTTGAACAAGTTTGTAAGGCTGCTACTTGGTCTTCTGTTCATACCTTTACCAAGTTTTACAAGGTTGATGTTCGGGCCTCAGCGGATGCTGTTTTCTTAGTATACAGTACGTCCTGCTCCAGATATAATACTTACACTTGGGTTATCCTCCGCCAGATGGCGCTGCACTGCAGAGACATGCAAAACAGGCTCCTCCCGGCCCTTCAAACACCCAGGGACCTCCCACAAATCCCCAGATTTCTCTGCAGTGCTGACTGCGAAGACATGAAGTATCACTCCTCGCAGGGGAGCGGGGCTATCAAAGCCTGCGGCTCTGTTGGACTATTCCCACCTGTCCTCCCTGTGATGTGCCTCCCAGCCTGGGCTGCGCTGGTCGGGTGAAGGTAGACAGCACCATGCGTGCTTAACGGAGCCATGCTCCACCGCAGTCCCCCCACCAAAGGGTAGGCGGTTTAGGCTGATGGTGAGCCTCTAGGGGATGCCCCTCCCGCACTATTGCCCCATGCCCCGCGTAGCGGTGGGCCCTGTACAAAGGGTCGCCATCCTCCCTCGTTCCCCCCCCCCCCCCCCGTAGCCCGGGGGGAAAGAAAGGGGGGGGGTGTGGTGGTCTCAGTGTATGTTTACACGCTTATGGCCTTAGTACTGTCTTTGACTGGTATTCCTGGTGTCAGAGCTGCGCTGTTTGCATTTTTATTATGCACCTGCCGCCGCCGTGCGCACCTCTTTCCTTACTTGATGTGCTGCGCCGGGCGGCGTCGTCGCCTCAGACGCTGCAGCGTCTTCATTGGCAAATCATTTTCCTAAGTGTGCCATACACTTCGCTCCTCATGACAACGTTGTAACTATCTCAGAGCTTCATGCTCTTCGGGGGGGCGGGGACCTGGTTTGGCGCGCTCCGCGTCACAGCCCGCTCTGGCCCGCCCGCACGCGTGGTAGCAGTCCTCCTCCTCCCTTGGTCTGTAAGTGCCCTCGCGGGCGATTTTCATAATCGTTGTTTACTGCGCATGGTTCTGACACTCTTTATTCCTATTATGTCTTTCAGACTGGTGAACACCATTGGCTTCTCCCGGCCCGGTGTAAAATTATAGCGGGCCTTGTAATATTCTCCCACTTCCCTAGCGGGTCTTTGGGGCATCCAGGGTTACTTATAGTGTAAATCCCTACTGGCATATTGTGCCTTGAATCATCACCATATGGAGGCATCTCAGAATTGTGACCGGGGTCCCTCGGGGGCAAGACCGGCGGTGTATAGCGTATAGCGTGTGGACAACCCCATGCTGATGCTGACAGGGCACGGGTCTGTGTACCCTGTGCCGAGCAAGCCCTGGCCCTGCAATCAGGTCGGCCAGTGGCTACACCTAGCTTCAATTCACCTATCTCCCCAGGCTTAAATCTCTCTCCTGCTGAGTCGCCTATAAGTGGGGAATTGCAGCCTGCTGGGCCTTCCAGACTGCCTACGGCTGAACAGATTATTGCTAGGTTATCAGAGCGAATGGGCCCTGGTAAGAAGCGGCACCTGTCGCCTCATGTTTCTGTATCTTCTATGAGAACCGAGGAGTTTACTACTCCGTGTGACTATACCCCTTCTGATGAAGGAGAGTTGTTCTCTGACTCGGGCTCATCTGATGAGAGGCCGAGGAGTCATGACGATGAAGATTCTGGCCCTGAATACTGGGGCCAGTGTGACACTGACGACTTGTTGGTTAAGGTCTTTAAGGCACTGTCTATTTCCCTCCCGGTCAGGTCCCCAAGCCTAGAGGGGAGCGTTTCCATACTGCGACTGCATGTTTGGAATTTCTAGAGCAGGCTCATTTCCATGCCCTTGTGCTCAAGGAATGGGAATGCCCCAGTAAACTTCCAGGGGACTAGGATAGGAAATACCCTTTTCCTCCTGAGGTGGTTAATTGTTGGTCATCACCCCCTGTGGTGGATGCGCCGATCATAGGGGTCCCTAATCCCCCCTTTATTACAACCCCTGCTTATAGTACCCTTCAGGATGCTGAGGACCGGCGCATTGAGCTGTTCTCCCACGCCTTTTCTTGTGCTGGGACGGCGCTGCGCCTGGTCTGTGCTGCGGCTATTACTGCACTGGCTGCTAGAACCCTCATCAGAAAGTTGCTTGATCATCACCCCGAGGATAGACCCTGGGAGGTGTGTAATGCACTCTCCAATTGTGATGTATTTGTGAAATGTATTCTATTAGCGCTGGATGACGCTATTAGAATGTGTGCAAAAACGTCTGCCCTTGCGGTGGCTATACGTCGCTTGGTCTGGCTGCGACAGTGGGGTGCCGACGATGCTACAAAAAAGACTCTTACTGGGCTCCCTTTAGAGGGCAACGCCTATTTGGGGCCCGTCTAGACCTGTTCGGTAAAAAGGGCAACTCACCCCTACGCAGACGGCCGTCTCGGCCACCTTGGGGCAGGGGCACCCCTCCTCCCCCCTACCTTAGTGTTAAACAGGAACCAGGGGTGTCCTTCCGGATTTTTCGTGCAGACTCCTTCCCCGCGAGCAGCAGACAACGCCCTGGCCCCTCCGGCGGGGCTAAGCCCAAATCTTCCACCAAACCCCCTCAAGCATGATGGGGCGCCCTCGCCCGTCTGGGTGAGGGGATAGCTGCAGCACCTTGCTCTTATCAGGAGGCATCTCGCCTCATTCTGGTGGATTCAGGAAGTTGTGTCCTCCAGCTACAGGATAGAGTTTGCTGTGCGGCCTTCCCCAGTTTTTATTAAGTCACAGGTACTTCTGGTCCCTGCCGCTGTTCAGTTGCTGGCACAGGCCATGCTAGGCCTGCGGGGTCTGAGGGTCTCTTGCAGATTGCCCGTAACAGGCAGAGGCAGGGGCCGCTATACCAACATTTCCACAGTCTCACAAAAGGACGGGTCCGGCTGACCCATTCTGGATTCACGGCAATTCTCTAATTACAGGCTGTTTCTGCATGGAAACTCTGAGTTGGGCCATCAGCACCTTGCGCCCAGTGGGCTTCTTGCCATCTGGGGGACTCTAAAATGCCTATGTTTACAGCCCTGTGTCATCAGGTCTCTGAGGCTCTTCAGGTTCGTGTTGGTAGTCCAACACTGCTAATTGTGGCCTTGTTATCTGGCCTCTCCAACTCCCAGAGTGCGCACTCAGGTGCTGACGATGGTGATGTTTCTGAGACCAAGGGGCGTCCGCGCGATGACTACCTGGACGTCCTTTCTCACTTCCCAGTCTGCGTCAGGCTAAGATGGATACCCGGCTGATGGCGTCCATTGGGAGTCATTTGGATGGGTGATCAATCACCCCAAGTCCTCATTGTCCCCTTAATTGGTAATCCCATTACTAGGAATAAATCTGGATCAGGTTCTAACAAGAATCTTCCCTTCTCCGCAATAAAGTGGACAATCTGGTCACATGGGCTCAGTCCCTCATTGCTGTCCCGGTCCCTTCACCAGGCAGAGATGCAGCTGGTGGGCCCGTTGGTGTCTTGCTCCGAAGAGGTCCCTTATGTTCAGTTCCCCTTGGGCCCTTCTGCGACTTCTATTGTTAATACAGGACAGGGATCCGGCATCCCTGGAGTAGGGTCTGTGGGCCTTCCCACCTGATAAGGTTTTTCGTGGAGTGGATGAACTCAAGGAACTTGTCTGGGGGCAGTTCCTTCTTACCCATTCCTGGAAACGGTCAGCGTGGTTGAAGGGGGAGGGTTTCTTCTGAAACTTCCTGCGATTCTGGGGGTGGTGGGGCCCTTAGACGGTCCTTACGCCTATTGATTTTGAAACGGTGAGCTTTTTTCAGTTGGTTCTGTTTCGCTTGACTACTTCCCTTCTGGGCCTGCCAGTTTGGGGGCGCTCGGTCTGTCTGACGACCATGTCCTACATTAACCATTGGAAGGGGCCTGGAGCTGGTGGACCCTCCAGAAATTGTCTAGGTTCCTAATCTGGGTGGAGACAATGTTCCCTGCAGATCAGTGATATTCGCCCCGGTGGAGCGACAGGATGTGCTATTCCCTGTGCCACTATGGGGTCCAATCAGTTGTGGATCTGTTTGTGTTCCGTCGCTATCACAGGCTCTCGGCCTTTGTTTCCCTGTCTCAGGATCCTCTGGCAGTGGTCCGGATGCCTTAGTAACGTCATGACTGGACGTTCGGTTCTGTATGTCTTTTCCCCATTCCCCCTGCTAGGCAGGGTTCTGCGCATGATTGCTCTGGCAAGGGGACCAGTGATTCTGGTGGCCCCCAGGTGCCCTAGTAGAGGGTGGTTATGGTACCAAGGACAGTAGTTTCTGTACCTTTTGCCAGGAGTGCTAGCTATGCTCACTCAGGGCTCCCTTTACGTCACTCCAATCTACAGACTCTGGCCTAGTCGGCCTGACTGCTGAAACATCCATGTTGATGGAGACAGGCTTATCTGTCTCGGTGTTTTGAGACTATGGGAAGGCTAGGAGCAAGCTTCTTCCTCTTCTTCTTCCATCTGTTGTAGGGTATGACATACCCATATTGATTGGTGGTGAGTCTAGGTCTCTTCCCTGTTGGGCGTTCTCGGTTCCCAGGGTTCTAGTGTTTGCAGCATGATTGGAGTTGGTTCTCCAACTCATTACTCTGATGGGTCAGGTTCTGCCCTGTCCACCTTGCCTTAGTAGTCTCTGGTTCAGTCTTCCTTGGTTAAGACTTCCTTCAGGGGGTACTCATGTGCATCCCCCATGTAATCCTATGGTCCCCGTTGGGATTTGAAATTGAATTTCATTCTGTCTGCGTGCAGGTTTTTGTCCCTTGGTCCTATTCAGGATGCTGTCTGGCTGTTCTTACCCTCAAGGTTGTCCTTCTGGTGACCATTACCTTGGTCAGGCGTGTGTTAGCGGGCGGCTCTGTCTACCTAGCCCCCATTCCTTGAGATACACTAGGATAAGGTGGAGTTCCGCCTGAAGACGGACTCTCTGCATCTGGAGGTGTCTCTTGTTCATTGATTCGAGATATTGCTATCCCTGCTGTGCCTTTTTTCCTAGCAACGCTGAGGAAAGGGTTCTGCATTCCTTAATCAGGTGTTGGAAGTTTTCCTTGGTAGTCACTGTGTCCTTTAGGTGAATTGATGTTCCTTGGGGCCTGTGGTCATTACATCCTGAGTGTGCCCGATCTCGTCTGCTCTCGGGAGTTGGGCGGCTTTGGTCCTGGTTATTACCTTAATGGATGTTCCTCCTAGTCCTTGGTTCGGTCTTTTGGCTTCTGCCAAGTCTACTGTAGCTATTGGATTTGTCAGGCTGTTACTCAGGCCTATTCCAGCAAGGGGAAGAATCTTCCTTGTCGCCTCGATTCTTTTCTACTCGTGCTTGATGCCTCTTGGGCTTTTCAGCACCGGGCTTCTGTTGAACTGGTTGGCTAGGCCACTACCTTGGCCTTCTGCTCATACCTTTTGCAAAGTTTTTACAAGGTTGATGTTAGGGCCTCAGCTCATGCTGTCTTGGCCGTATGGTTATGCAGGTGACAGTGGTTTTAAACTGTCTGCTGTTGTCGTTTTTGTTGGGGATCCCACCCTACTTTATGGACACTGCTATTGGATGCCCCAAGTGTAAGTATTATATCTGGAGCAGGACGTACTGTATACTAAGAATAATACAATTCTGTGAAATACTCACCTGTAGAATTGATATTATTTGTATACAGTACGTCCTGCTCCACCCCACCCTGGTTTTTGCATTCTTCTGGATCCCCTGTATGGTGATTGTTATCATTGTTATAGTTACCAGTCTTTTGGTGGTTAAATTCTCCCGGCTTCTTGTTCACTGCTTTTCAATGCTGGGGATTTGTGGGAGGTCCCTGGGTGTTTGAAGGGCCGGGAGGAGCCTGTTTTGCATGTCTCTGCAGTGCAGCGCCATCTGGCGGAGGATAACCCAAGTGTAAGTATTATATCTGGAGCAGGGCGTACTGTATACAAATAATATAAATTCTACAGGTGAGTATTTCACAGAATTGTATTTTTTGGCTGCAAAGTTCTGCAGGCGGCAGTGGTTTGAACTGCGCATTGTTGCTTTTTTGGGATCCCCACCCGTTGTTGGACACTGCTATAGGATGTCCCAGACGTAATGAATCCTTACTGGAGCAGGGCGTGCTGCATACTTGGAATAATACCATTCTGTGAATACTCACCTTGTAGAATGGGTATTATAAGTATGCAGCACGCCCTGCTCCATCCCACCCTGAGTTCCTATTTTTGGATCCTCTATATGGTGAATGTTCCTGGTTAATGTTAATCTTGTTATTCCAAGTGTGACATACACTCCGCTTCCATAAGTCTTGACAGTTGGGTTATTCTCCAGTAGAGGGCGAACTTCTGCAGAGATGAATGCAAAAAAAGAAGCCCCTCCCGGTCCACACCTGGGACCTCCCACCAATTCCCCAGTTGTCTACTCTGCAGGGAGCGAGCAAGACAGAAGATAAAGCTTCTCTTACCTGCAGGTAAGCCGGGCTCGCGCCCGGCCATTTTTTGTCCCTATTGCTGCCAGGTCCCTCCTAAATTGTCCCTGTATTGAGCCTCCCAGCTTCGGCTACGGGTCCTTGGCAAAGGTAGGAGCACCCTTTGGGTGCAGTAGGAGCGCTGCTCCACCGTGAGACCCCACCACGGGGTAGGCGGTTATCCAGGTTTTTGGTGATCCTGGTGTGGGATGCCTGTCCCTACATGCCTATGGCCTTATAATGGCAGGGTTCCCACTCCCCCTTCCGGGTCCCTTACTCTCCCCCGGGGGGCGGGGGGGTGGGCACTGACTCCCTGACCTTTTAATTTTAGTGTGTGTGTTTGTATTTTAACGTTTGGCGGCCCGCACGCACGCTCTCTTGCAGCGGCGGGCCGGTTCTCTTTTGGTCGGCTCCGCGGCCATATTGGCCGGGGAGCGCGGCCTTCTACCTTTCTCAGTGAGGGGGGGCGGGGCCTTGTGCTCTCCCGCGTCGGTCTGCCCCCCTTGGCGTCGTTGGCCGGATCCAGCTTTATCGGCTGGGACCGCGGCTTGGGAGTGAATCCCGCGTCGGAGGGGGGCGGGGCCATGTGCTGGCACGCTCCGCGCTGGCCCGTCCCCTTCTCCCTCTTCTCGTAAGGACGCCATCTTCTACGTGAGTCTGTGCTTATGCTCTCCTTGCCTTCCCTTTGGTCTGACCTCGGGTAAATGTCGCCGGGAGTAATTGTGCCCGTGGGCTACATACATCGGGGGCACATGAATATAAGTGATATATTCATAGTTCGGTATATTTAAAATTGTGTGTGTGCCTATATGCCTTTTTAATGGCTCTGTATGGCTGCTTGGCGATACAGGCGTGATAATTATATATATTTATACGCAGTCAGATACCTGTATATGAATATTTCTGTGTGACTGTAATGTCTTTGCTAGGGCATCACTTACTATGCTCTGCTCTTATGTGACCTATTTTGTGTGTTACAGGTGTCCCCGTATAAGTGCATTTTAAGGGGTCTCTCCCAGTCCTGGGGTCCCTAGATATAAATATTGTCCATCCCTAAAATCCTCCCACCGGGACTTTTAAGGTGCATCCCGGGTTGCTTATGCGTAATTCCATATGGTCTTGCGACTGGCCACAAAAATTCACCATATGGAGGTTCTGCAGGATACCAGGCCCGGGATCCCTTCGGGACAATCCGGGCCATGTGTGGGGTATCCCTTACGGGGGAGAATGTGCTGATCTGCATACCATGCGCACAAAAGGCCATAACGCGGCAGTCTGGTGCCCTGCCTTCGGGGTCGGCTCCTCCCGCTTCATCGCCTTCCCCTCCCCACCTGATCAGTACCCCAAGTGACATTGGTACTAGTGGGGAGTTGCTTTCTCATGTTTGAGCTAGGTTGGCCAGCATAGAGAAAATGATTGCTAGCACGGTGGGCAAGAAGCCCCAGGCTAAAAAGAGACTTGTTGCTGTCGGCCCAGCCCTTATGGGACACAGACGATGAATCCGCCGAATTGTCTGATTATTCCCCGCTTGAGGAGGGGGAATTGTATCAGGATTCAGAGGCTGCCTATGGTCAGCCTGGGAATTCCAATGCCGGGCAGGCACTGGGGGATGCTGTTGATACAGCCACTGTTTTGACACATTTATTGGAGTTGTTGGATATTGATCCACCTGAGGCGCCCCCTCTTAAGAAGGGGGAATATTCTTGGTGTGCCACACACCCCGCTTCACTTTTAAATATTCATCCATTATTGGGTTAATCCACCGCCAGGTGACGTAGTGCAGAGAGGAAGTCTTGTAACGAGCCCCCTTCCGGCCCATATATACCTGGTACCTCCCTCCAATCACCAGTATTTTTCTCTGCTTGCTGACAAGTCAGAAGATGGAAGTCTCCTGCTTACAGGTAGGCCGGGGTATTCTTACCCCGCCACCCCCCTTTTGGTCTATTTCTGCCCGGTTTGAGTTTGTATACCTTTATGGTGGATTGGAAGCCTCCCAGCCTAGGCTGCTCACTGGGCAATTGGTAGACTGCACTATAGGTGCCTAGGAGCTTATCTCCTCCGCTCGACCCCCTCTTTTGGGGGCAATGCGGCTATCAGGCATGGTGATCCGGAAATGGGATGGCCCTGTCCCGAGGGTCCCCTTAGCCCCTTACTCTCCCGTTGCGGTCCCTTCTCCCTTCACTGTGGGGGGGGGGGGGGGGGGGTATAGAGGGTTGTGTATAATGTATAGTGTTTTCACTGTATTGCTGTCTTTTACATATGTGTGTTCACTTTGTGCATAAAAACAGACTGCGCAGCATGGTGCGCTTAGTCTGTTATGCTGGAGCTTCGGGCAGATCCTCTTTTAACAGTGGCCAGTGTGTTGGTCAGCTTTATGGGGGCGGGTGCAGCGGACCGCGCTCAGCAGTTTGGCTTGCCGCCTCAGTCTGCGGCCCCTCCCGCCTCCCCCCTTCCCCGCTGTCTCCGTGCGGCAGCCTGTGTGGCTGCGCTTATGCTTCTCCTTCCCCCTCCTCCGCCGCCTGGCTGTGCGTGAACCAGCGCAGCTGGTGGCAATCCCTTAGTGAATGGGCGCACACGAGGACGCTTCTGACCGGATTGTAGGGGGCGGCTCCCTGTGATGCGGGGGGGCGTGGCGCCGGCGGTAGCGTCGCTCGGCGGCCCCGGCCTCACTTCCTTCCTGTCTCTGTTAAAGAGGTCACGTGGGGGGGGGGGGGGCGCGCGCTGCAGCACATGTGTTTTGTTTATCTTGCTGCTGCTGCTACATTGTCCCTCCGGTCCTGCGTTTGGCCTGTCAGGTAAGCGGCCCCGCTTTGGTGGGGCCGAGAGTGGGATTTCTTTTTGTCCTTATTCTCTTATTATGGGGGCAAGCTTTAAAGGAGGCACTCTTATCATTTATTATTGTTATATATTATGTGCGTAAGACATGCTGCATGTGTTACACTCATATGGGGATCTGATGGTTTGTTTCTTTCCTTTCACATCCTGGGATCCCTGATTATAGCGGCCCTCCGGATCTGTTGCCTTGGCTAGTCTTTCTTTTTTAGAGAAAAGAAAGGGGATATTTTTTATATATAAAATTTACACATATATATTATATATATATATATATATATATGATTATTAAGGGGGACCTTTCTTAAAAAAAAAAAAAATATATATATATATATATATATATATATATATATATATATATATATATATAACAAAAACCCTCCCTTCCGGGACATTTTCTATAAGGGGGCATCCCGGGTTGGCTTATGCCTTAAAAATCCCAGTAATTGCGATACCATAAATCACCAATATGGAGGCTTCCGTTATTGCTGGAAACGACTCGTCAGAGCCGTCCCGGGGGTTGGTAAGATGTGGGGCTGCGCTCCCGGCTGATGTCTTTATTTGCATTCCTTGTGCAAAGCAGAGCATTGCGCGTCAGTCTGTTGATCCGGCTGCTGGCCCGTCGCAACTTCCATCATCTCCTGCCTCTCCCTCCCTGTTCCGGACCCCGCATGACACTGTCAAAAGTGGGTATTCGCAATCCGAGGTGGCGGCAAGGTTGGCCAGCCTTCGGAAAGTATTGCCCGTTAAAGCAGGGTTGAAGGCCCCTGCAAAACGGAAGCGCCTGACTCCACAGGACGAGTTATGTGAGCCTGTGGAATGGTCCGATGGCTCCCCGGATGAGGAAGAATTCCTCTTGGAGTCAGATGAGCCTGCAGATCAGCTTGAGGCTGATGCGATTGGTCGGCGGGGGTTGCCCTTGACACCCCCTCCATTCTGGCTCAAATGTTTGAAATTTTGAATTTAGATCCGCCTGAGGCTGTCACCCTGCCAAGGGGCCAGTTGTTTAAAGAGCCTCAGCCGCGTTGGGTTTTTCCCAGACAGCACCACTTTGAGAGGGTGGTCCTTAAGGAATGGGAACATCCCACGCGGTTATCTGGAATCCCTTCCAGTTGGGAAAAGCGTTATCCCTTTCCTCCAGTATTGGTGAAGCTTTGGTCCATCCCTCCTGAAGTCGATACCCCTGTGCTAGGGCTCTCTAGCACCGCTATGGTACAGTCTGCTGAGACCACTGTCCCTAAAGATGGGGAGGATCGTCGGATTGACCAGTATGCTCGCCATGGTTTTATTTATGCTGGGTCAACAATGCGCCCGGTGTGCGCTTCGGCCCTTCTTCTATTGGCGGTCAGATCTGTAATACAGGGGCTATACGAGGATCTCAATCCCGCTTGTAAAGAGTTCGCTGCACTTAAGCAGTGTGAATCTTTTGTGTCCTACGTTCTATCCGCTTAGGACGATGCGCTGGCTATGAGTAGCAAGACAGCGGCAATGCTGGTGGCCATTCGTCGGTCTGTATGGCTGCGACAGTGGTCGGCGGATTCAGCTTCTAAAAAGGTGCTCACAGCTCTCCCCTTTTTGGGGCTGCATCTGTTTGGGGAGAGAATTGATTCAGTCGCAAAGGGTGGTAAGATGCCACAACGCAAGAGGCCTCGGCATCCCTTTAGGGGTGCAGGTTCTGGTAGGCCTTCCTTTCGAGGATACAGAGCGGGTAGGGGGGCTTCCTTTCCCTCTACCAGTCGTACAGGTTGGACTCGGGGGAGGGGCCGTGGCCGTCCCGCCCAGTCCTGGGGCTCCAAGCCCAAACCTGCCGGTAAGCCCGCTCAGCAATGAGGGGCTGCCCTCACCCGTGCGGGTGGGGGGACGATTACGACACTTCTCCCAGGTTTGGAACCGGGAAGTTCCGGACAGATGGATTCAGGAGATAGTGTCGTCCGGTTACAAGCTGGAATTCGAGTCTCGCCCTCCTTCACGGTTCTTTCGGTCTCGGGTGCCCATCGATCCTTTGGCCGCACAGTGGCTCCTGGCGTCGGTCAAGAATCTGCTAGAGATGGCGGTCATCCGGCCGGTACCGCGCTTAGAGATGGGCCTCGGTTTCTACTCCAATCTGTTCGCAGTCCCCAAGAAAGATGGGTCAGTTCGTCCCGTCTTGGACCTGAAGTTACTCAACAGGTTCATCCGGTTTCGGAAGTTTCGCATGGAAACCTTGCGTACTGCCGTCGGCTCTCTTCGGCAAGGGGACTTCATGACGTCCATAGACATCAAGGATGCTTACCTTCATGTTCCCATCTGCCACGCTCATCGTTTTCTTCGATTCGTGATGAAGGATCAGCATTATCAATTCGTGGCACTTCCGTTTGACCTTACCTCAGCTCCAAGAGTGTTCACCAAGGTGCTGGCAGGGGTCATGGCCATTTTCAGATCTCGGGGCATTCGTGTCGTACCTTATTTGGACGACCTTCTCATCATGGCTCCGTCGCTCAATCGGAGACAGACACCACGCTGGAAAGCTTTGGTTGGGTGATCAACTTCCCCAAGTCCTCCCTCGCTCCGGCCAGGGTAGTGTCCTTCCTGGGGATGCAGTTGGACTCTCATCAGCACAGAGTGTTTCTTCCCCAGTCCAAAATTCATCTGATTCAGGAGTTGGCTCGGGTCCTACTCTCCAATCCTCGGCCGTCCATCCATCTGGGGATGAGGCTGGTAGGGTTGATGGTTTCCTCCTTCGCGGCAGTTCCTTTTGCTCAATTCCACACGAGGACGCTTCAGCTTTATCTGTTGGCGTCTTGGGACCGACGGCCTCGGTCGCTGGATCAGCCCTTCCAATTGTCCTCCCGGGTCCGGCAGTCCCTCCAGTGGTGGTTGGTCTCGACCAATCTCATGAAGGGCAGGTCTTTCCTGACCCCCATGTGGGAAATTGTCACCACGGACGCCAGTCTGACGGGATGGGGCGGTTTTCTGGAAGGAGCTGCAGTTCCAGGGGCAATGGGGATCCTGAGAGCCTGAGTGCTCTGAGAGGTGTCCCTGATCCTGACCTGGGCAGAGGCCCATGTTCCTTGTCTTTCGGCAGTATACATTCCAGGAGTGGAGAACCAGGAAGCGGACCGGTTGAGCAGGGGCTCTCCCCGTCTGGGAGAATGGGCTCTCCATCCTCAGGTTTTTCGCTCACTGTGTCTCCGATGGGGGACACCGGAGGTGGACCTGTTTGCCTCTCGTCACAATCGCAGGCTCCCGAACTTCGTGTCGCTCTCCCAGGATCCTCTGGCTCTGGCAGTGGACGCCATGTCCCTGAGCTGGGGGGATCTGGGATTTCTATACCTGTTTCCTCCGATACCCATGCTAGGCAGGGTGCTTCGGAAGTTGGCTCTGGAAAGGGTGTCCGCCGTTCTCGTGGCCCCAAGGTGGCCAAGGCGAGTGTGGTTTGCAGACATCGTTCGGCTGGCAGTGGACCAAGTCGTTCTGCCTCTTCGGCCCGATCTGCTCACTCGGGGTCGATTGTGTTACCCCAATTTACCAGCGCTAGGTTTGACGGCCTGGCTGCTGAGACCTCCATCCTGAAGGAGGAGGGTCTTTCTGATTCAGTCGTTAAGACTCTGATCAGTACTCGGAAGAGGTCTTCTTCTATCACCTACTATAGGACTTGGAAAGCCTATATCGCTTGGTGCGAGATAAGATCTTTTCCTTGTAGGGTCTTTTCAGTCTCCAGGATTCTGGAGTTTTTACAATCAGGGCTGGACTCTGGTCTTCAGCTTAGTACGTTGAAAGGGCAAGTTTCTGCCTTATCTATCTTTTTTCAGAAGCGTGTTGCGCTTAAGCCTTTAGTTAAAACCTTTTTCCAGGGGGTTACGGATGTGCGGCCTCCCAGGAAACCATTACTCCCGGTTTGGGATTTGAATTTGGTTCTTTCGGCTCTTCAGGCTCCTCCTTTTGAGCCTTTGCAAGATATTGCTTTGTCTACCCTGACTCAGAAGATTGTCTTCTTGGTAGCGATCACTTCGGTCCGGCGTGTCTCGGAGTTGGCGGCCTTGTCTATCCAGGCGCCTTACTTTGAGAGGCATCAGGATAAAGTGGTTTTTCGGTTCAAGCCAGACTTTCTTCCCAAGGTTGTTTCTGCTTTTCATTTGAACCAAGACATTGTTCTTCCCTCCTTATGTGGTAATCCTAAGAATGACAAAGAGAGGGTGTTGCATTGCTTGGATGTAGTACGCTGTGTTAAGTACTATTTGATTATCACTTCTCCTTTTCGTAGGACGGATTCCTTTTTTCCATGGGCCTAAGAAGGGTTTGGCACCAGCCAAATCTGCCATTAGCAAGTGGCTACGTCAGGTTGTTACTGCGGCCTATTCTGCGAAGGGGAAAGTCCCCCCTTTTCGTATCACTGCTCATTCTACTCGCGCCATTGGGGCGTCTTGGGCTTTTCAGCACCAAGCTTCTGTTGAACAAGTTTGTAAGGCCGCCACTTGGTCTTCTGTTCATACTTTTTCTAAGTTTTACAAGGTTGATGTGCGAGCCTCAGCGGATGCTGTTTTTGGCCGCAAGGTTCTGCAGACTGCAGTCATTTAAGTTATGCTTCACCTGGCCTTTAGTTGCCCAGCCCTTGTGGACACTGCTTTTGGATGTCCCAATAATGGATGAATATTCAAAAGTGAAGCGGGGTGTGTGGCACACCAAGAATAATACCATTTTGTGAGTACTCACCTGAAAAATGGATATTGTTGGTGTGCCACACACCCCGCTTCACTCCCACCCTTTTTTCAGTAGTTCCGAAGCCTTTTATATGGTGAAGCTTTTTATTTATATCAAATTCGATTTTGAGGTTACTGGTGGAATACTGGTACCTTGTCTTTCTGCTTTTTAATATACTGGTGACTGGAGGGAGGTACCAGGTATATATGGGCCGGAAGGGGGCTCGTTACAAGACTTCCTCTCTGCACTACGTCACCTGGCGGTGGATTAACCCAATAATGGATGAATATTTAAAAGTGAAGCGGGGTGTGTGGCACACCAACAATACCCATTTTTCAGGTGAGTACTCACAAAATGGTATTTTTTTGGGGCCCACAAGCCCCGTCTGGAATTCCCTACCCAGGCCGTTTGCACAGTTTCACATGACATCTCTTCAACTTCTCCTATTGACGTATTGGGACAGGAGCCCACTGTCATTGGATCAACCTTTCAAGGTGTCTCCCAGGGTTCGGCAGTCATTTCGGTGGTGGCTGGACACGAGCAATCTGGTGAAGGGCAGATCTTTTCTGGCCCCTTGTTGGGAGACGGTTACCACAGATGCCAGCCTGTCGGGCTGGAGAGGTTATTGGAAGAGTCATCAGTTCAGCGGGGTGTGGGGTCCCCAGGAGGTTTACAACCCCCATCAATGTATTGGAGCTCAGCGACATTTGTCTGGTTCTGGCTCGGCTGACTTCACACTTACAGGGTCTACCGGTTCAGGTGCGTTCGGACAACCGAACGGCAGTGGCCTACATAAATCACCAAGGAGGGACTCGCAGCAGGAGTGCCCTCAGGGGAGTCTCTCTGATCCTGCGATGGGCAGAGAGCAATGTTCCTTGCCTTTCGGCAGTCTACATTCCGGGGGTGGAGAATACGGAGGCGGATTCCCTGAGCAGAGGGTCCTCTCGCCACGGAGAGTGGTCTCTCAACCCTGAGGTCTTTCTGGATCTTTGCCGCAAGTGGGGGACTCCGAAGGTGGACTTCTTTGCCTCGAGGCACAATCACAAGCTTCCAGCGTTTGTGTCTCTTTCCCAGGATCCCCTGGCCTTGGCAGTGGATGCCTTGTCTCTGGCGTGGAAGGACCTGGGTTTTCTGTACCTGTTTCCACCTGTCTCCATGCTGGGCAGGGTAGTTCGCAAACTGGTTCTAGAAGGGGCACCAGCGATTCTGGTGGCTCCAAGGTGGCCAGGAAGGGTTTGGTAGGCAGACGTCGTAAGGATGGCCGTAGACCAGTGCCGGCTTCCCTTGATGCCGGACCTGCTATCCCAGGGTCATCTACTTTACCCCAATTTATCTTGAAAGAGGAAGGTTTGTCTGAGGCGGTCGTTCAGACCCTGATTAGGGCTGGGAAGCGGTCCTCTTCTGGCATTTACTATAGGACCTGGAGGTCCTATATTGATTGGTGTAAGGCTAGGGCCTTGCCTTGCAGGGTTTTTTCTGTACCCAGAATTTTGGAGTTTCCTCAGCATAATTTGGACCTGGGGTTCCAGCTTAGTACTTTGAAAGGACAGGTTTCTGCCTTGTCGGTTTTCTTCCAGAGGTCTTTTGCTTTACACCTGCTGGTTAAGACTTTTTTTCCAAGGGGTGGCGCCTGTTCGGCCCCCTCGAAAATCTGTAGTTCCTGTTTGGGATTTGAATTTGGTTCTTTCAGCTCTGCAGGGTCCTCCTTTTGAGCCGCTAAATGATATTGCTCTTTCGGTTCTCACTCAGAAGGTTGCCTTCTTGTGTTGCCTTTCCACCTCAATCAGGATATTGTTCTCCCTTCCTTGTGCCCTAAGCCTAACAATGACAAAGGAGAGGGTTCTGCACAATTTGGACGCTGTGTGAAGTACTATTTGGTGACTACTTCTTCCTTCCGCACGCCTTTTTCGTGGTGCCCTGCGGGCCCAGGAAAGGTTTGGCACCTGCTAAGTCTACAATTGGCAAATGGATTCGTCAGGCCATTGTTGGGGCCTATTCTGCTAAGGGGAGGACTCTCCCTTTTAGGGTTACTGCGCACTCTACTCGTGCTGTGGGTGCATCCTGGGCTTTTCAGCACCAGGCTTCTGTTGAACAAGTTTGTAAGGCTGCTACTTGGTCTTCTGTTAACTTTTCCAAGTTTTAAAAGGTTGATGTGCGGGCTTCAGCGGATGCTGTCTTTGGCCGCAAGGTTCTGCAAGCTTCTGTGGTTTGAGTCGGTGCATTCTTTACTGTTTATGGTCCCCTCCCTTGACGGACACTGCTATTGGATGTCCCAACTGTCAAGACTTATGGAAGCGGAGTGTATGTCACACTTGGAATAATACAGTTTTGTGATTATTCACCTTTAAAACGGATATTATAAGTGTGACATACACTCTGCTTCACCCACCCTGTTTGGTATTCTGGATCCTTTATATGGTGAACCATTGTTTTTTGTTAGTATTGTTATATTTGGTTCTTCCTGGTCCCTTTACTGCTATCTTACACTGGGGAATTGGTGGGAGGTCCCAGGTAGTTGTGGACCGGGAGGGGCTTCTTTTTCTGCATTCATCTCTGCAGAAGTTCGCCCTCTACTGGAGAATAACTCCAACTGTCAAGACTTATGGAAGCGGAGTGTCACACTTATAATATCAGTTTTAAAGGTGAGTAATCGCAAAACGGTAGTATTGGCTTCTCCTGGTTCCCTTACTGCTTTTTTATACTGGGGAATTTAGTGGGAGGTCCCGGGTATATAAGGACTGGGACTGGGATTTTTGCCATTTAACAAGCTTGCGTTTTACATGCGCTTACTCCCTTGTTGGTTTGTTGTCATATGCCCTCCCTTAAGTTATTTGTAACACAAGCTTTAGTCATCTGGGATATTCACACGGTGTTGCAGTGTCCCTCGTGACCATTTAAAGTGAATATCCAGTTAAGAAAATAAAGTTTAATCATTTCCTCCCCTAAAGCTCCCCTTTGATCATAGGCATAGACTGTTTTAACCCCAGGCAGATGTTGTTGTGGAATAGCTGCGCTCCTAGAATTGCATGGAAGCAGCCATCTTGGATCACACCTGAGAGCCCTGCTTACACTTGAACATTGCTGGGGGAGAGCCTTTGCTAATACACATACACATTGCCATTGAGCTGGGCGGTTATGATCAGCTTAACCAGCAAGAGATATATTCCTAGTATGTCACACACCCCGCTTCCAACATTCATGACACTTGGGAAACCGGCCTCTAGAGGGTGATGTTGCAGAGAGGACATGGAGAAAAGGAGCCCCTCCTGGTCCATAAGTAGCCAGGACCTCCCACTATTCCCCAGTCTTTTCATCTCTGCAGTCGGCGAAGCATTCAGAAGATGACTCTCCTTCCTGCAGGTAGCCGGTCGTTTTCTGTTTCTGCATGAACCTCATTTTTTATTGTGATGTTTGTTATGCCTCCCAGCCTTGGCTGATGGGCTCGGGCAAGGGTAGATACACCCTTGGGTGTATATGGGAGCTTGCTCCCTCCGTGAGACCTCAAATAAGGGGTAGGCGGAATCCGGGTTGGTGTCCCCCGGCATGGGATGCCCCGTCCCTTGAAATCTCCCTGTGCTTGTTGGTGCTCTTGTTCCTCCCCCTTTTGGCTCTCCTGGACCCTGCTGGGGTAATGAAGGGGGGGGTCTTATTGGGGAGTGTTTTCGGCCTATGCATTTATTTTTAAAGAGGAGGGTAAGTAAGTTTCTTACCTGTGTTTCTTCTTGTTGGGATTTTTTAAATTTCCCTCTTTCTGTCAGCGCGTGCTTCCGGATGTGGGTGGGGCTTGACAGGCGGCATCCGGCCCCGTTCTTTGACGTCATTCGGCTGTCCTTCGCTGGCCCGCCCTCCGCTCTGAGCATGTCTTGTGGGGCGGGGCTTCTTGGCGGCGCCGGATTTCAAGCTCTCTTCCTGTTTCACATGCGGTTTGTTACTGGCATGTTGGTTCTGGTGCTGGTCTCTCCACTGGTTCTGGCTGCTGCGCTGGTGCTTCTGCTGGGCTTTCGCAGGTTGTTGGTTGCAGGGCTGTCGTGGTCATTGTGAGTACCCTTTAGCTGTGCTAAAGGGAAGTCTTTTATATGCATAAGGCTTATTGTATATTTTTATTATGTCTTCCAGGTGGGAACTCTTTAATAGGGGTTTCTCCTGGTCCTTGTTAAATCCTTCCATTTAGGGACTATTAAGGGGCATCCCGGGTAGCTTCGGCTTAAATCCCATATGCTTGGCGACTATAAAAAAAATATTTTAAGAAACACCATATGGAGGCATCTCAGGAAACTGGGCTCTCAGTTCCTTTGGGACAGATTCGGCAGTGTTTGCGATGTGGGGCATCCCTTGTTGGGGATAACGCATTTCTTTGTGTAGCTTGTGCTCAATTGATTATAATACAGCATTCAGAGGCCCAAGCCTCAGGGTCTGGGGATCCGGCCTCTTCTCCCACACCACCTTGTCTTGTTCATACCCCCAGTGATATTGTCATGGGTGGAGAGTCGCTTTCTGATGTATGTGCCAGATTGGCTCACATTGAAAAATTAATGTCTAGCTCTGTGGCCAAGAAGGCCTCAGCTAAAAGAAAACATTTATCTCCTTCTGTTGAGGCAAATGAGCTTGATTGTAGCGAGTGTCTTGATTGGTCAGATTGTTCTCCGTTTGGAGAAGGAGAATTCTTTGAGGAATCTGATGTTTCTGATGTTCAGCAATTTGTGGGTATTGACGCTGAACAAGGTGAAGGGGAGATTTTTGACACCCCTAAAGCTCTTGCTCAATTGTATGAGGTATTGGCAATCGATCTTCCAGAAGCAGTCCCTTCTCAGAAGGGGGGGTTCTTTGGAGCCTCCAAGCCTCGTTTAGAATTTCCAGATCAAAAACATTTTGAAGAGATCATTCTTAAGGAACGGGAGTAGCCTGCGTGGCTTCCTGGCATTCCTTTAGGCTGGGATAAGAAATATACCTTTCCTTCAGACACTGTTAAGCGTTGGTCATCCCCGAAACCCCCCCCCCCCCCGCCCCCGTGGTGGATGCAACTGTGCTCAGTTTGTCCAATTCCTCTGTTTTGCATTCTCCGGAATCTACTAACCTTAAGGATGGGGAGGACAAACGTATTGATCAAATGGCTTGCCATGCGTTTGCTAGCGTTGGCTCGGCCTTACGACCTGTGGGTGCCTCAGCACTTATGGCAGTCGCTATTAGGTCTGTTATTAGAGACCTATTAAATACCTCAGGGCTTGATCCAGCCTCTGATGAGTATGCCGCTCTTAAGCGATGTGATTTATTTGTGTCTTTTTTACTTTCTGCTTTGGATGATACCATGGCCATGTGTAGCAGAACTTCAGCTTTGCTAGTTGCTATACGGCGGTCTATATGGCTACGCCAGTGGGCGGCTGACACGGTGGCTAAGAAGTCACTTACAGCACTCCCCTTTGGGGGATTGCGCCTCTTTGGTGAGAAGTTGGATTCTGTCATTAAAGGATGCAAATTGCCTCAGCGTAAGAAGCAACGTCGTTCCTTACGGGGATCGGCCTCTTTTAACCCTTCTTTTCGTGTTTCCAGAGCAGGCAGTTGATCGGCCTTTTCAGCCCCAAGGGGGGGAACTGCATGGAACAGAGGAAGAGGACGTGGCCGTTCAAGTCAGAATTGGGGATCCAAGCTTAAGCCCGCTTCCAAGCCTGCCCAGCAATGAGGAGGCGCCCTCACCCGTGCGGTTGGGGGGACGGCTGCGGTTCTTTTTCCAAGCTTGTGTCAAAGAGGTATCAGACAGATGGATTCTGGAGGTTGTGTCCTCCGGGTACAAGCTGGAATTCGAGCTCCGGCCTCCGCCCAGATTTTTCAGGTCTCGGATCCGGGGATCGCGCTGGGGCTCCGGGCAGCTGTTGCAAATCTCTTAAACATGGATGTTATTCGCCTGGTTCCTCTTGCGGAAAGGGGTCTGGGGTTTTACTCCAACCTATTTACGGTTCCCAAAAAAGACGGCTCTGTTCGGCCTATTCTAGATCTGAGACGACTAAATTAATTTATTCGCTTCAGAAGGTTCCGCATGGAGTCGTTAAGATCAACGATCGACGCTCTCCATCAAGGGGACTTTGACTTCCATCGACATCAAGGATGCTTATCTGCACATCCCTATTTGTTCCGCTCACCAGAGGTTCCTCAGATTCACAGTGGAAGACCAGCACTTTCAGTTTGCGGCCCTTCCATTCGGTCTCGCCTCATCCCCAAGAGTATTTACCAAGGTTTTGGCAGGAGTAATGGCTATTCTCAGGCTCCAGGGCATTCGCATTGTGCCATTCTTGGACGACCTTCTCATCACAGCCTCGTCCTTCAATCAGGCGGAATTGGACACCAGGGCCATGGTGGCTACACTAGAGAGGTTTGGTTGGGTGATAAACCATGCCAAATCCTCTTTATCCTGTAAGGGAGATTCCCTTTCTGGGCTTATTTCTGAATACCCTTCAGGCCAGGGTATTTCTTCCTCAGTCCAAAATTATTCTGATTCAATATTTAATTCGTCTGTTCTTGTCCAATCCTCGTCAGCCTATCCGCTTGGGGATGAGGCTAGTGGGGCTGATGGTGACCACATTCGAATCGGTCCCGTTTGCTCAGTTTCATATGAGGACGCTTCAGCTCTTTCTCTTGGCGAAGTGGGACAAGTGTCCTCTGTCATTGAATCGGGTTTGTTTGTTGTCTCCCCGCGTTCTGCGGTCCCTTCAGTGGTGGCTGACTTCGAGCAATCTCAGAAACGGCAAGTCATTTCTGACCCCCTGTTGGGAGTTGGTCACTACGGATGCCAGCCTTATGGGTTGGGGGGGCATCTGGAGGAAGCACCGGTTCCAGGGCTTGTGGGGGCCTCAGGAGGCTCACTCCCCAATCAATTTATTGGAGCTTCGGGCCATTCGGCTTGTTCTGCTTCGACTGACTCATCTTTTGCGGGGGCTGCCGGTTCAGATTCGGTCAGACAACCGAACAGCAGTTGCATACATCAATCACCAAGGAGGGACTCGCAGTTGGGGTGCCCTCCGAGAAGTATCTCTGATCCTCCGCTGGGCAGAGATCAATGTTCCCTGCATATCGGCAGTTTACATTCCGGGGATAGAGAATGTGGAGGCAGACTCCCTGAGCAGAGCATGCGCTCACCGGGGAGAGTGGTCTCTCAATCCCAGGGTCTTTCAGTTTCTTTGTCACAAGTGGGGGACTCCACGGTTGGACCTGTTTGCTTCTAGTCACAACCACAAGCTTCCAGCTTTTGTGTCTCTATCCCAGGATCCTCTGGCAGTGGCAACGGATGCCATGTCTCTGGCCTGGAAGAGACATGGCAAGCAAGGTGGTGCGCAAGCTAGTTCTGGAAGGGGCGCCAGCAATTCTGGTGGCTCCAAGATGGCCAAGATGTCTGTGGTTCGCAGACATCACAAGGCTAGCAGAGGATCATTTGCATCTGCCTCTTCTTCCAGATCTCATCACCCAAGGTCAACTCTGTTACCCCAATTTACCAACGCTGGCTTTGACGGCGTGGCTGCTGAAATTTCCATCTTAAAAGAGGAAGGTCTTTCTGACGCGGTCATTCAGACTCTTGTTAGAGCTAGGAAAAAGTCTTCCTCTGTTGTTTACTACAGGACGTGGAGGTCCTATATTGATTGGTGTGAGTCTAGGGTCTTGCCCTGTAGGGTATTTTCTATCCCTAGGATTTTGGAGTTTCTGCAACATGGTCTGGATTTGGGTTTCCAGATTAGTACTTTGAAGGGGCAGGTTTCTGCTTTGGCTATTTTCTTTCAAAGATCTTTTGCTCTTCATCCTTTGGTTAAGACTTTTTTTCCAGGGGGTCACGCATGTGTGACCTCCTAGAAAGCTCCTACTTCCAGTTTGGGATCTTAACTTGGTGCTTTCTGCCATGCAGGCTGCTCCTTTTGAGCCATTGCAGGATGTTCCTCTTAATATTCTTACTCAGAAGGTTGCTTTCTTGGTTGCTATTACCTCTGTCCGTTGGGTTTCTGAATTGGCGGCCCTGTCTATCCAGGCCCCTTACTTCGAAAGGCATCAGGATAAGGTGGTTTTCCGTTTTAAACCAGATTTTCTTCCTAAGGTGGTGTCTGCCTTCCACCTAAATCAGGATATAGTTCTTCCTTCATTGTGCCCTAATCCTAGTAATAACAAGGAAAGGGTTTTACATTCTTTGGATGTTGTTCGTTGTGTTAAGTATTATTTGGTTACAACTTCTGCTTTCCGTAAAACAGATGCCTTTTTTGTTGTGCCCTCTGGGCCTAGGAAGGGGTTGGCACCCGCCAAATCTTCCATCAGTAAATGGTTACGTCAGGCCATTGTTGGGGCCTATTCTGCTAAGGGGAAGGTTCCCCCTTTTCGTGTTACTGCTCATTCTACTCGTGCTGTTGGGGCTTCTTGGGCTTTTCAGCACCAGGCGTCTGTTGAACAAGTTTGCAAGGCTGCTACTTGGTCTTCGGTGCATACTTTTTCTTAGTATTACAAGGTTCATGTGCGGACCTCAGCGGATGCTGCTTTTGGTCGCAAAGTTCTGCAAGCTGCAGTAATTTAAGTTATGCATGTTTGCCTTGTTGGATCCCCATCCATTATGGACACTGCTATTGGATATCCCAAGTGTCATGAATGTTGGAAGCGGGGTGTGTGACATACTAGGAATAATACCATTTTGTGAGTACTCACCAGTACTCAGGCCGGTTTCCCAAGTGTCATGAATGTTGGATGCGGGGTGTGTGACATACTCTTAAAACCCATTTTACAGGTGAGTACTCACAAAATGGTATTTTTCTGTTTTCCCACAGAATGTTAAAAGGTGATAAAGTCCTTCTCTAGCTGGCTGCATTGATGTGTGATATTGTCTCTTCACACAATACAGGCTGTCTGGAGCTTGGGATTTTTCCATAAGTAGCCCTCATAAACCGTTGTAACCCCAGAAAAGGGATCAGTATGTCTGTCATGGTATACACACTCAAACAATGAATCCATGGCTGCTGGAAGAGATGAATGTAATTATGTATCTGTGTAAGGCCTCCACTGTGCACAGCATTGCAACAGTTGTTGTTACACTGTTTTAAGGGCTTTCTGAGCAGTACTAAATTATTACAGCTTATGGATTTTGTTACCTCTGCCCAGCCCAGAAATAAAACCTTATTTCAACGAGAATTAGTGTTATTTTGATTGTAGGACCAGGTTTTTCAGAAGCAGGCCTGTCAGAATTGTGGCAAGGTTGCTGCTCCTATGCAATTCAGTAGCATAGAATCTGGCTATTATACTCTCTCTGCATGGAGTTCTGCTCTTTCAAATAGTTTACATTTTTGATTGCCAGAGAAGGGGTTTAGGGGAGCAATTTACTAAACTTTTTTTTTGACTGGAGGTCCCAGGATTTTGACTATTCTGGGTCTCTGTACTTTCCCCTGTGAGTTGTGCCACTCACAAATGCCTGGTGCGGGCACACGCCCTACTAGAGGGGTAGCTGGGATACAGCTTGCGCATGCGGCGTTGGACAGGAAAGCAAGATAGGTGTATGGGGCGACCTGGGGGGTTTCACACAGTGGGGAATCTCAATTTAGAGCCACAGGGGGAGCTCAGAAGAGTGTGCGAGTTGTATTCTCTGATGCTTTGACATCTGCAGTGGGGTGGCTTCCAAACATGCTTCTGTACCTAGCAGGGTTTGGCTAGTTTCTAGCAAATGAAATCCAGGGGCAGATTTGGGGAAAAAATTGGCCAGGAATTTACTGGCCCTGACCAGTTCTTGACCTGCCCATGAGCTGACGTGCACTGCCCCCAATGTGCCTCCCAACTGGTCAATGAGTGTTTGTCATCTTAGGTTGTAGACTTGCACAGACAGATCATGGGCTGTATGAATATGGCTGTTTCTAAAGTGCTGGTACTAAAGTTTTAGTATTGTAGGGGTATATGCGGTGGCAGGGATGTGTGAGGGGATGAGTATCTCGCCCCACAGCCATGATGCTAAGGCAAAAGCATTGCAGGGGCAGAAATGGGCTGCAGGGTTGTGGCTGAGGGGTTACAGGTATGGAGGAGAGGGGTTTAGAAGAGACAGAGCAGGGAGTGCAGTGTTACAAAAGGAACCACCCCCCCCCCCCCCAGGTAGCTCCCAAAGCAGTGCAATCCATTGGAGATTCTCCCTGTTCTCCTCATGGCCAGTCCGCTCCTGGAGCAGCCCCACTCTACACTTTTCAGGACCAGCGGACCATAAGGTTCAGCTATGTTTAAGCTATAGTGGGTGTAAATGTCACTTACAGAGGACTGAACCAAGCTAACTAGTGTGCCCATTACACTGTGGAGATCTACGCTGACTAAATACAATATAAATACATTCTTTATGGTAAAATATATAAAATTGTGTAGCCAGGGAAACCACAAACCCAATGGATGTTTTTGATTGATCAGCAAAGCCTTTATATTACATTGCTACATGGACTTCTATCTAATTGGATGCATTTTAACACTGAAGCCTTCATTTCCCACACAGTTAGAAGTAGACTATGAATTATATATACTACAGTAATGGATTACGGATAGTTTTAACCATTACACACGATTATAAGGCACTCCAATCATCCAAGGGGCTGAAAATGTTTCCACACATTCTGAAAGCAATGTGTAAAATCTGAAAAATGCTTAACGTTCCCTACATTTCACACTTGACAGGAAGGCCCCAACAGCCTGATCAACGAGGAGGAATTCTTTGATGCCGTGGAGGCTGCTTTGGACCGACAGGATAAAATTGAACAGGTAGCATTGTTTGTACATGTGCATGTATGTTTGTATGTATGTACTACATATGTAATATATTGCACGCTGCCAGGTTTATCTTGTACTGCTTGGGGTTCCGGAGACATTTGCCGAATGACATAAGCACAGCAAACTGCTCTGATTCGACTAAAGCCTGCACATGTGCCATTGGATTGGGGAGAGTTTACTGGCAAAATGGGGGGTTTCCTCATCCTGGGGGACAAGGGGCTTAGGGACAAATATACAGTGACCTGGGCCTGCTAGAAGGATCTGCAGGATTCAGAAAGGTTTAGAGCCATGCTTAACTAGACAAGGTGACTACTAGCGTAACCGCAAGGGGGTGGTGTACTAGACGGGGAGCTGCGACGCTGTAATGGGGGCGCAAGTGGACTAGTTTAACAGATCTCATGGAGAAAATTACCCTTCCCTTTTTCCTCTTAGACCCTCCTTTCTGTCCTTTTTTTCTGCCCCTGTTTGGTGCAGTTGGGGCTCCTGTTGCTCTATAATATCCAGGCATGTGCCTGGCTTAGTGGAGCTTTGAGAGTTGTGGGGTGGTCCTGTGGGCCCTTGAGGTTAGTCGTGATTTGATGTAGGTGTTTTGAACCTTACTTACTGTTAAGGCGCTCTTCGGATTGGTATGTCATGGTTATCATACTGTACTGCATCAGGGGCTCTTCCCTGTGTTATGTTTCTGCTTGTTTGTCTTAAAAACAGATTATACAAAATGTGTGGTTTCACACAGCAGGGCTCCCCAATTTGGGATGCCCCGGGAGAAGGACAGAGGCTTCTAGATTCAGGGGCTGGTCACGCTGGGTTTTGTTTGATTTCAAGTGTAAAAATCCAATAAATGAGTTTTGTGCAATACTACAGGCTGGAATATGGTCCTATTACCTGCACTTTGGATATGCATTGCTATGTGTGTCGCACACATTCCGAGCTTTTTGTAATTCCACAGCCACTCCTCCCTCCCCCTGTGCTAAGGCTTTGGTTGTTAAAATAATAGCAGCGGTGGACTTGAGTGACAGACCACTACAGTCAAACTGTTGCAAGGGATTGGGTGACTGATGCTCACAAGGTTTCAGCTTCTGTGCAGATTGTCCGCCCCAGTGATTTTGTTTTTGTTGCTCAAATTGGGCTTGGCAAAGCGTGAGTAAGGAGGTGGTTACATTGTTGGAAAACACTTAGACTTCCACTTGAAACGCCAGCATTTCTAGCCTAAACTCCAAAATAAACAAATCTTGTTGGTTGCTTTCTAGTCCCAATCGGAGAAGAGTCGGGCGCATTTACCCTCCTCCATGCCACCAAGTGATGCCTTTGCAGGGATTGGAAGCCACAGATTTGTCAAAACGGTATGTTATTTTTATTTTACAGTTTAGTGTGAATGTGACCATGTACTTGAAATAGAGAGATTTAATTATGCAAAGATTGCCTATGAATCGGGAATATCTGATTTTGAATATGCTCTGTAACAAGACAGCCGTATTAGTGATATCCTTCACCAATACTGCTGGAGAGCATAGGTTGTGCACTGAGGACACTATCAAAGGTACACAATTCTTTATTTTGCTTTGATGGTACAAAGCAAAGAGCTTCTTCTCTTGTGGCGGGACCATCAGCAATATAACAAGACGGACAGGCTGATTCATTACTAATGCCAGGTAGCGACAGATGTGCGTCTGTAGCGCGGATTTCAGAGCGACCGATAGTCGCTGTGCTCGGCCATGGTTCTTTGTTTCAGAGAGTCTCAGTTGCTGGCCAGCCATTGATGAATATATTGTGTGAGTCGCCTCAACACCAGTATAGCGCTATATGGTAGAGAACGGTAGCACCAGCTCGGTGCGACCGACTCACACCATATTCATAAAAAAAAATAGGTTCACACAGCGCCAGCGCTCAAAATTGGGTTGTTGTAGCCCATAGCGTCAGAGGCTGTGTGATTAAAGTCTGTTTTTGAACATGTATCCACTAGTAAGAAAGCGAAAACATATGGAATTACATTATTACATTGTGACATGAACACTTTAATACCAGACATGTAAGGACAATTCTACATAAAAATATTATTAATCTAAGTTTTCAAAAATGTCATTTTTCTAAGCCAGGATACATGTCAGAAAGATTTGAGTTTTTATTTAAAAAAAAAAAATGGGATCAGGAAAGGGATTATAAGGATCGTCCATTGAATGCCGGCGCTGTACGCTGAGCCTGGGATAATGATGAATCATACGCTACATGGCGTTGTTCCAGTCGCTCACCAGATTTGGCTTCATAAATATGGAATTGCGTGCCACGTCTGGTGTTCACCTGCCACTACCTGCCGCTGTACAGGCACTACCTGGAGCTAGAGCTTCATGAATAAGGCCCTAAGTGCTTTCCTGGAAATCCTCCTGGTCACACTGTAGAAGGGGAGGGGGTTATGTTGCCCAAACTGCCACCAAGAAAATTGTTTTACCCAACTCAACCACCTTCTGGTGCCAGTGAGCCCACTGCTTGCCTGTTCCTTGTGGAGCTTTATATAATGGTGATGGGCAGTAGCTGCACTGCATGCCTTCTACTGGGTGAGGGTGTGGCTGCTGCATGTGTGGCGGTTTCCTGCCCACTATTAGATAGAAAAGGATAAGTGGGAGTATCCTGCTAATGCGTTGCTCACTGTGATTGTGGGAGAGGCTAGGTTTAATGTCTGTGAACCGATGGCCCTCCCTGGCCCAGAGCTGAAGTGGGTTTAGTTTGGTTCCTCTATAAGCTGTGATGTAACTTTACACGTTATAAAGGCAAACGCGCAGCCATTGAAAACGCATTTCAGCTGCATTGTTAAAGCTTTTTCTTTGGATGGTTTATTTTCACCCATCTTTTTTTTTTTTTTTTTTTTTGTTTCCTTTTGTCATCTTTATGGTAGCCCTCTTCAGCTGGTTTAGTTAGTGCTTCTGATGAGCACAGATTCCAGTGTCAGGTACAAGTGGGACTTATTTTTTTGTTCTTGCATCCATTTTTTTTTTCCTTAACACTTAACTGTTTGCTGTGTATTAAGTGGACTCTTAACCAATAACCATGTAACAAACTGTTGTTACCTAACGCAGTGGTTCCCAACCCTGTCCTCAAGGCACACCAACAGGCCAGGTTTTGCAGATCTCCACAAAGATGCACAGGTGGAGTAATTAGTGCAGCTGCAGAGCAATAGAGCTGGCTATTTGGAGATCCAAAAAAAATGACATGTTGGTGTGCCTTGAGGACAGGGTTGGGAACCACTGACCTAACGGACCCAACTGTTGTTACCTAACGGACCCAACTGTTGTTACCTAACGGACCCAACTGTTGTTACCTAACGGACCCAACTGTTGTTACCTAACGGACCCAACTGTTGTTACCTAACGGACCCAACTGTTGTTACCTAACGGACCCAACTGTTGTTACCTAACGGACCCAACTGTTGTTACCTAACGGACCCAACTGTTGTTACCTAACGGACCCAACTGTTGTTACCTAACGGACCCAACTGTTGTTACCTAACGGACCCAACTGTTGTTACCTAACGGACCCAACTGTTGTTACCTAACGGACCCAACTGTTGTTACCTAACGGACCCAACTGTTGTTACCTAACGGACCCAACTGTTGTTACCTAACGGACCCAACTGTTGTTACCTAACGGACCCAACTGTTGTTACCTAACGGACCCAACTGTTGTTACCTAACGGACCCAACTGTTGTTACCTAACGGACCCAACTGTTGTTACCTAACGGACCCAACTGTTGTTACCTAACGGACCCAACTGTTGTTACCTAACGGACCCAACTGTTGTTACCTAACGGACCCAACTGTTGTTACCTAACGGACCCAACTGTTGTTACCTAACGGACCCAACTGTGTGATATTTACAATGTAGATATTCTAACCACTGGAATCCTCTTCACACCAGATCCAATTCCTGTTGCCGGCTACATTGTATTCAATGGTTTATAGTATTTAGCTTGAAATGGCCGCCTTCTGCAGCTGTTTGTGGATCTTATAGGTCATCTGGAGTCAAGAGAACCTGGCAGAATTGCTTGGATTCCCCTTTCTTGAATTTCGAAGTCCTATTGGAAATTATTTATCGAATATTTCCTTATTAGAAAAGGAATTCCCTCCTTTTGCCCCAATTGAAGTAGACCAAAACCCAGGATATTGACTATATTTTGAACATGGGTGCCCCCTGCGTGAAACCCCCCAAATCGCCGAAGTAAACTCGCCTCTTTCCAGTCCTGCGGCGCATACGTGGCTGCTCATCCAATCGGTGCGCTTGGAGCTGCTGACGTCTAAGAATTTGTCTAAGGCCAGCCGCTCCGAGTGCGCTGGCGGCCCCATCCCCATCTTCCCTCTAACAGGGAGCGTGCCCACGCCGGCCATTCACAAATGGCTGCCACGGACCCGCGCCCTGCTAGAGTGATAGCGGGGATACGGCCGCGGCTTACGCATTCGCTGTTGGACCAGGAAGCAAGGAAAGTGTTTAGGGTGACCTGGGGGGTTTCACACAGCAGGGCATGCCCATTTTGGATGTCCCGAGGGGAGGGAATCGATTGGCCAGGAATCTTAAAGATTCCTAGGCCGATAGCGTCGGGTTTTGGTCCACTTTAAAAAGTCCTAAAACTGGAATTCAATTGGTTGCTGTAAATCTGATCTGTAGCATTACTGACTGACACACCTTTTTAGAACTGGTGATTTTTCTTCCTTGTAGCCTAAGCCTGTGTTTTGGTGAACCTGATAAATAAGGTCCGAAGGACTCCATGTTTCTCTTTCCTGCCCTGAATCCTTTGCACTGTATGTTACAGGTGGAAGAAATGGTACAAAACCACATGACTTACTCACTTCAAGATGTAGGTGGAGATGCCAACTGGCAGCTTGTTGTTGAGGAAGGTGAAATGAAGGTAAGGAAGGCTTTTTTGCCATAGTGGCAGCGTGTCCATTTATTGTATAAAAAATACCTCTTCATATATGAATTAAAACATCTAATTTCACTAAATGTATAATCATAACACTGTGATTTAAAAAAAATGGAGAACTATAGCCTCACTTTCTGTGAGAAAAATTATAATGACAGAATTGGATTACATTTTTAGACGATCTACTCCCTCCTTAGTGTGTATACCTAGAAATGGATCATTTCACCTACAGAATCGTCCTGGAACACCATTTTTTTTTTTTCCGCTGTCCCCCTCTGTAAGATTGCAAACATTGCATGACATCATTGCCACGCACTACAGTGGCAATGAATGGAGGAGGCGGGGCTTTACAGCTAAAACAAGCAGCATTAGTTGGGAGCAGAGTAAAGCAGGAGCAGGGGAAATTGCCACAAGGTACTCCTCATGGGGGGGAAGCATTGCACAACTCACTGGGATGTATTGCCTGCGGGCTTGCAACACTAATGTCTCCTTTGCAATGTTGGGGGTTGGACCTTTAAAGTTTAAACTAAAGACAAGCCTGATTGTTGTCCTATTGTCTCTGGCTACATGTTGCACTGTTCCAAACTCAAAAAGACCCAGTGGTTCCTAAGTTATGTGTAAAAGTATTCGCGCAGTGGAGAGGCAGAGAAAAAATGAGAAACAGTGGATGTGGCAACAGCGATGTGATGTAAGCACACTGTGTGCTTTACATATATCATAGTAAAAAAGAAAAGTGCATTGTTGTGCCTCTAGTTATTACTGCCAGCACATGCGACCAGAGAAAGGGGGTGAGAGATGCAGCAGGCTAAGAGCGAATCCAGCCTGCCAGCACATAGCATGACCAGAGAGTAGTGTAGGGTTTCATAGCTGCAGAGAGAGACAGACAGTATGTCTGGGGGGGGGGGGGGGGGGGTTGCTGGTGGTTTCTGTTCTCCACTAAAGGTTGACTGAAGGAGCAGGTCAGCAGGGTGGGGATTGAAAGCTGAGTAAGGAAGTGATTTTTTTTTTTTTTTTAATAAAGAGACCAGCAGAGTAGCAATCGCAGGTAAGCTACTAATATATATTTTTTTCTAATTGTGACTTGCACGTGATGTATTCCCCCTGTGATCAGTGAAATGATGCCAGATTATGTCCTATTTATCAGTCATTTAATGGAAATTCTTTTCCTTTAGGTTTATAGGCGAGAAGTTGAAGAAAATGGCATTGTCCTCGATCCACTGAAAGCCACTCATTCTGTGAAGGGTGTCACCGGCCACGAAGTCTGTCAGTATTTCTGGAATGTTGATGTGCGCAATGACTGGGAGAGTAAGAGGCCCTTTCTTGCTTATAATTTTATTTTTACACTTCAGTACAGTTATTTTATAGTATAATTGTTCTTGTTTTGTACAGCTACAATTGAGAACTTCCACGTTGTTGAAAAGTTATCTTCAAATGCAATCATTGTCTATCAGACGCACAAGGTATGAACAATTATCGTTGATCATTGTTTGCTTGCTATGTAAGAGAACTTTTATTAACCTCTTCTCTGGTTGCTGTGCAGAGAGTATGGCCGGCTTCTCAGCGAGATGTCTTATATTTATCTGCAATCAGAATGATCCCGGCTGCTAGCGAGAATGAGACCGATACCTGGATTGTCTGCAACTTCTCCGTTGACCATGACAATGCTCCTGTAAGTATTAAACATTTTACCTGTCTTTGAGGGCATCAAATTAAAAAGATCCAATAAATTGATCAAGCTAAATGTGGTGTAAGAAACCGCGCGTTAAAATAGGCCACCATCTAAATTATGATAGGAGGCAAGAAGCTTTGTAGGAAATATGATAAGTTATTACTGATACTGTTTACGTCCTCTGTCTTTAGCATCCGAAAACAAAAAAAAAAAAATCTTCATGCTATACTGTATACGGACTTCACCATAAATGGCTTTATTCTAAATAGGTCATGCTAAGTACACATTATTGTGTTCAAGTAGACCAAAACCCAGGATTTGGGGTTTTGGTCCATACCTGTGGTCACCCAGTAAACTTGCCTTTCCCTAGTCCTATGACACACCCGCAGGCTCTCCATCTGTGCGCTCCGCTGTGCTTGTCTAAATCAGCTAAGACTCCACTAAGAGCAGACTCTAGCCCAGAACAGCCCAGCATGCTGGAGGTCACATCCCCGTTGCCCTCTAATAGAACATGCCTGCGCTGGCCATTGACAAATTCCTGCTGTGCACCCGCTCACCCAGCTAAAGATATAGTAGGGAGAAAGAGTTTTACAGGGGACTCGGCAGGTTTCACACCATGGCGCATCCCGAATCTGGATCACTTTAATTGTAACCTGCATCTTGTAAGATTTTAACTTTAGCCCCAAAAGTGCAATGCATTTATTCTAAGCATACAGCACGTCCTGCTCCATCTATAATAATTACACATGGGTAATACTCCGCCAGAGGGCGCTGTTCACTGCAGACATGCAAAAACAGGCTCCTCTCGACCCTTTATATACCCAGGGACCTCCCACAAATCCCCAGATTTCTCTGCAGTGCTGAACTGCGAAGACCTGTGGGACTATTTCCACCCGTCCTCTTTATGAAGAATATGCCTCCCAGCCTGGGCTGCGTTGGTCGGGTGAAGGTAGGCAGCACCTTGTGTGCTTAACGGAGCCATGCTCTACCGCAATCCCCCACCATAGGGTAGGCGCTTAGGCTGATGGTGAGCCTCTAGTGGATGCCCCTCCCGCATTGTTGCCCGTGCCCCTTACAGAGTTAATCCCTGGACGCAGGTCCGCTTCTCCCTCGCTTCCTCCCGTAGCTCGGGGGGAAAAGAAAGGGGGGGGTATGTGTGGCAGTCCTAGTGTAATGTAACACGTTTTAAGGCCTTTTGATCTTTCATTTTACTTGGGTGTCAGTGTCGCGCTCCTTGCTCCACATAAGTTTATGGTTGCAAGCCTGTTTGTCCTTCATTACATGAGTGTACTGCCCAGTCGGCAGCATCATTGTCTAGCGTTACAGCAACTTTATGTATAGGCGTACTACCCACTACTACTTTTTCACTTTTCGTTGGTTAGAGCTTCGCGCTCTTTGGGGGAGGCGGGGACTCGGCATGACGCGTCACAGCCAGATCAGGCCCGCCCCTCGGGGTTGCTTGGCGCCATTTAGCCTGTCTTCGCGCGCGCGTGGTTGCGATCTGCCTCCTCCCTTGGTCATGTAAGTGCCCTCCGGGGCGGTTTTTGTTTCTATGATTCTTTTATTCGAGCTGCGCATGGCACGGACACCCCCCCCCCCCCCCCCTCTTATCCCATTATGTCTTTCAGATGCCAGGATTTCGGTGGCTTCTCCCGGCCTGACATATATTATAGCGGGTCCACATAACAACTTCCTAGCGGGTCTTGGGGCATCCAGGGTTGCCTATTGCGTAAATCCCTGCAGGCATACTGCTCAGATAATCACCATATGGAGGCATCTCAGAATTATGTACCCGGGGTCCCTCGGGGACATGACCGGCTGTGTACTGTGTGTGGTCAGCCCCATGCTGATGCTGACAGAGCACTGGTCTGCGGACGTGTGCTGAACAGGCACTGACCCTGCAATCAGGTTTGCCAGTGGCTGCACCTCCCTTCAATACACCTGTCTCCTCGGACCTAAATCTCTCTCCTGATGAGTCTCACTTGAGCGGGGATGACCAGCAAGTCGTGCCACGCAGGCTGCCTACGCCTGAGCAGGTGCTGTCTAGTTTAGCGGAGCGTATGGGCCCTGGAAAGCAGCGGTCCCTGACGCCTCCTGGCTCTCCGGTTCCTAACGAAACCGATGAATCTGCTGCTATGCAGGACCTGGATCCTTCTGATGAAGGTGAGCTATTCTCCGATTCGGGCTCCTCGGATGGGATGCCCTGGAGCCGTGATGATTCTGGCCCCAGTTCTTGGGGCCTGTGTGACACTGATGAACTACTTATAAAGATCTTTGAGGTTTTGTCAATCTCTCCTCCTGGAGAGGCTCCCAAGCCTAAGAGGGAGAGTTTCCACACAGCGACACAGCGCTTGTAATTTCTGGAACAGGAGCATTTCCAGGCTCTTATATCCATAGAATGGGATTCACCTTGTAAACTTACAGGGGTTCCAGGGGTCTGGAATTGGGAAGTACCCTTTTCCCCCTGATGTGGTTAACTTTTGGTCAGCACCTCCCGTGGTGGATGCACCAATTATAGGGGTTACTAACCCCCCCTTCATGACTGCCCCTCATTATCGTACCCTTCGGGATGCTGAGGAACGGCGCATTGACAGACTGGCTTCCCACGCCTTTTCGTGTGCAGGGACGGCTCTGCGACCAGTCTGTGCCGCGGCCATCACTGCGGTGGCCGCCAGGACTCTCATTAGAAAACTACTTGATCACCGACATGAGGACCTCCCCTTGGAGGTGTTTAATGCACTCTCAGACTGTGATGTGTTTGTGAGGTTTATCCTCTCAGCGCTGGATGACACCATTAAGATGTGTGCTAAAACCTGTGCCCTTGTGGTAGCTATCCGCCGCCTGATCTGGCTGCGACAGTGGGGTGCTGACGATGATACGAAAAAGGCTCTTACTGGCCTTCCTTTCAGAGGACGGCGTCTATTTGGGGCCCGTCTGGACATTTTTGGAAAATAGGGTAAGGCACCCCTACGCAGAAGGCCGTCTCGGCCTCCTCCGGGCAGGAACACCCCTCCCCTCCCTACGTTGGTGTCAAACACGAACCTGAGGTGTGCTTCCAACTTTTCGGAGTGGATTTCCACCACGGGGTGGGCAGGCAACGCCCTGGGCCCTCTGGCAGGACTAAGTCCAAATCTGCCAAGACTTCCCTAGCATGAAGGGACGCCCTCGCCCTTCTGGGCGAGGGGACTGCTACAGCAGCTGACTCCTATCTAGGAATGTATCTTCTCCTTCTGGTGGTTCCAGGAGGTAGTTCCCCAGGACACAGGATAGCATTTGCTGGGCGGCCCCCCTCAGTGGTTGTCAGGGTGCTTCTAGCCCCTGTTTTCCCCTCAGGATTTGGTGCAGGCCGTACTAGGCCTACAGAGTTTTGGCTTACTTACAGGTTGCCCTTAACAGAATGGGGCTATGGCCTCTATATTAACCTTCCTCCTTCCCTCAACAGTATGAGGCAGTCTGGGCCACGCTGGCCTATGGTAGGCCTGGCAATTCTACTCTCACAGGTAGTCCCTATATGACATCCTCTTGAGCTGGTTATATTCAAGGACCCTGTCAGGGGGCACCCCCTTCTTTGCTTGCATCTTCCTGTGAATGGTCACCTTGGGTACCAAGTCTCGCAGGTTGGCGGGGGGGGGGGGAATTTCTTCCAAACCCCCCCGTGGTTCCTAGGTAGGGTCCCTTAGAGGGTCCATCTTACCTACTGGTTTGTTGAAACGGTGAGCCTTCCGTTGACTCTCTACGGCTGGACTTCTCCTCTTTTAGGACCTGTCTATTTGGGGACTCGGCCTGTTGGAAGACAATGGCCTGTTTTATTATTGGTCTGGAGCTTGAAGCAGGATGATCCCTCTGGAGGGTTCCTGATCCTGATTTGGGCGGGGGTCTACGCCCCCTGCTTCTCAGCGGTATTCGCTCCAATGGATGCCTTTCATTGGCAGGTTATGCTATCCTGGTGTCGCTCTGAGAGCCAACTAGGGTGGCTCTGTTGGGTCTCGCTTATACCACAGGGGCTCCGCCCTTGTTTTTACTGTCCCAGAATATTCTGACTCTGGTCATGGGGGCTTAATAAAATTATGCATAGACTTTCTATTTTATATGCCTTCTCTTCGTTCACCCTACTACGTGGGGTTCTGCGCACGGTTGTGCTGATAGAGACCCGTGAGATTGATGGCCCCTGGGTGGCCTAGTGAACTGTGGTTCGCAGATGCTTCTGCTGAGGTCTGCTGACCTGTACGCTCTCTCAGGAGTGCGGTTCTGCCCTTGTCAGGCCCCTTCTTTTGTCGTCCCAATATACACACTCTAGTCTGGGGCTTGACAGCTGATTCATTCACCCCTTGGAGACGGGCTTCTGGGTGACTTGGTATGTGGGGGCTAGGAGCAAGCTTCCTCTTCCTCCGTCTATTGTGGTTTATGGTATACCCATATTGATTGGCTTGAGTCTTGGTCTCTTCCCTGATCTCTATATATATCTCTATATACACACCATGACCGGGGGGGTATTCCGCCTTACGCCGGACCCCTTGTCCAAGTGGTGTTTTATGAGCAATATTTAAGTCCTTTTAGTCTGCCTATGGGCCTTATTCTTAATAATGCTGAAGTAAGGGGTCTACATTCCCTCAACAGGTGTTGAAATTTTCCTGGTTGTTTTCTTGTCTCTTAGGGGGACTGATGCCCTTTGGGGTCTGCGGGCGCCTCCTTATGTATGCGCCTGATCTCGTTGGCTTCCAGGGCCAATGCGCCCTTTGGTCTGATCTGACTTGGATGGTTGCCTTCCTGGTCCTGAGTAAAGGTTTCGGCTTCTTGCTGATCCTTGTTAATGAAGGGGTCAGTATCCCCGCCTGTCTGACGGGAGACCAGTTTTCATTTCCCCGTTGGGGAAAGTTCTAAGTTTTACCGAGGCGTCTGTTGCCTGTGGGCTGGTTGGGCCGTTACACTGGCCTATTCCTTTTAGGGGGAAGATTCTCCCTCTCTCGTTTATTCCGTTATATTGGTGTTTGGGTACCTTTGGCCCTTCAGCACCAGGTTTTCTGTTGAATAAGTTGCTAGACCGCTGCTGTTCATACCTTTTTCAAGGGTTTTGTTATGGGATTGACGTTAGAGCCTTTGCTCATGTCGTACTTGGTAGCAAAGTTTTGCAGGTGACAGCGCCTTTACTGTCTGTGCCTTTTTTTGGGGGATCCCACCCTACTTTATGGACACTGCTATTGGATGTCCCATGTGTAATTATTATAGATGGAGCAGGACGTGCTGTATGCTTAGAATAATACAATTCTGTGAAATACTCACCTGTAGAATTGGTATTATACGCATACAGCACGTCCTTCTCCACCCCACCCTGGTTTAACATTTTTCTGGATCCCCTGTATGGTGATTGTTATCATTACTATTGTTACCAGTTGGTGGTTGGTTTCTCCCGGCTTCTTTTCTCACTGCTTTTCAATACTGGGGATGTGTCCCTGGGTATATGAAGGGCCGGGAGGAGCCTGTTTTTGCATGTCTGCAGTGAACAGCGCCCTCTGGCGGAGTATTACCCATGTGTAATTATTATAGATGGAGCAGGACGTGCTGTATGCGTATAATACCAATTCTACAGGTGAGTATTTCACAGAATTGTATTTTTTTTGGCCACCTGTAATGGACATTTTTACATTTTAAGGTGCATACATTTGCTCCTCCCGGCCCTTCAAATACCCAGGGACCTCCCACAAATCCCCAGATTTCTCTGCAGTGCTAACTCTCACTCTCTCGCAGGTGAGCGGGGCTACCAAAGCCTGCGGCCCTGTTGGACTATTCCCACCCGTCCTCCCTGTGATGTGCCTCCCAGCCTGGGCTGCGCTGGTCGGGTGAAGGTAGGCAGCACCTTGCGTGCTTAACGGAGCCATGCTCCACCGCAGTCCCCCACCAAAGGGTAGGCGGTTTAGGGCTGATGGTGAGCCTCTAGGGCAGGGGTACTCAACTACTTTCAGTGGAGGTCCACTTACCAGGGTCTGCCGTGGGATGAAGGTCCGGGGGGGGGGGGGGGGGGTAAGTAAGAGTGCCAGCCCGGACAGGACGAGCGCGCCCAGGCGCATCAAGCACTGGAAGCGGCGGCTATATAGAACAAACCATGGCGGCGCACGCTTTTCATACACATATTGGCGGGGAATTACCTCAGGCTCGACCCAGGAGCTCCGGAACATGGCTCACACCAGGGCGCAAACCGAACCAGCCACCGAACGGCGCGCTCTCACCGTGCACAATATCCAGCCAGCCCGACTATTGAGTCCAGGGCAGCCGCGGGAGGAGGAGACAGCGCGTCATCAAGCGGCGCCCGAACAGGGGACCACAGGCAATGTTCCCTGTAAGCCGGAGCAGCAGCTGTGCGGAGTAGCGAGGGAGCCGGGCAATGCCCGATGAAAGGTGGGCAATCGGGGAAAAAAGTAAGATAAAAACACTGGTACATCTACTATAAAAAGCAAAGCGCATTAAACAAAAAGATATAACATTATATTTAGTTTAGTAGATGCAATAGGACAACTAAAGTCTTATGTCAAGTGAGCACAAATATGATAAATATTGGGGAAAGCCACAATGATGGGCCCCCTAACTCTGAGCCCCAATGGAGTCGCACCCCCTCAGCATGGGGTTGCCTCCTATTGGAATCAATGGGACTGTCTGACTTTGGGCCTGTCAGGGCCTCATTTGAAAAAGAAACAAGAATAAAAATGCAGATATTAACTGTGCATTAGAAGGTTATGTGCTGTTTTTTATAGATCAGATTTATTGGAATGCCCTGCACTTTCCATTTCCAGGCTGCACTCCTTACTTACCTGAGATAAAGGATCCACCTGTGTCCTTATGCTGGACCAAGAGGATGGTGACAACATTCTGTGTGAGCCCAGAGCTGGATTTAAGGTTCATGCTGCCCTATTAATGCTAATGCCCCCCATAGGCAGTTGGGGGCATGGCACTGTGACACATAGCACAAACTGAGGGAGCCAGCACTAGAGAGAAAGATGGAGGGAATGTGGAAAAAGAGAGAAAGATGGAGGGAATGTGGGAAAGAGAGAAAGATGGAGGGAATGGGGGAAAGAGAGAAAGATGGAGGAAATGTGGGGAAGAGAGAAAGATGGAGGAAATGTGGGGAAGAGAGAAAGATGGATGGAATGTGGGAAAGAGAGAGAGATGGAGGGAATGTGGGAAAAAGGTGGCGGGAATGTAGAAAAGAGAGAAAGATGGAGGGAATGTGGAAAAAGAGAGAAAGATGGAGAGAATGTGGAAAAAGAGAAAGATGGAGGGAATGTGGGGAAGAGAGAAAGATGGAGGGAATGTGGGAAAGAGAGAGAGATGGAGGGAATGTGGGAAAGAGAGAAAGATGGAGGGAATGTTGGAAAAAGGTGGAGGGAATGTAGAAAAGAGAGAAAGATGGAGGGAATGTGGGAAATAGAAAGATGGAGGGAATGTGGGAAATAGAAAGATGGAGGGAATGTGGGAAAGAGAAAGATGGAGGGAATGTGGAAAAAAGAGAGAAAGGAGGGAATGTGGAAAAAAGAGAGAAAGGAGGGAATGTGGAAAAAAGAGAGAAAGGATGGAAGGTGGAAAAAGGGATGGAAGGTGGAAAAAGGGATGGAAGGTGGAAAAAGGGATGGAAGGTGGAAAAAGAGAAAGGAGGGAAGGTGGAAAAAGAGAGAAAGGAGTGAAGGTGGAAAAAGAGAGAAAGGAGGGAAGGTGGAAAAAGAGAGAAAGGAGGGAAGGTGGAAAAAGAGAGAAAGGAGGGAAGGTGGAAAAAGAGAGAAAGGAGGGAAGGTGGAAAAAGAGAGAAAGGAGGGAAGGTGGAAAAAGAGAGAAAGGAGGGAAGGTGGAAAAAGAGAGAAAGGAGGGAAGGTGGAAAAAGAGAGAAAGGAGGGAAGGTGGAAAAAAGAGAGAAAGGAGGGAAGGTGGAAAAAAGAGGGGAAGGTGGAAAAAGAGGGGAAGGTGGAAAAAGAGGGGAAGGTGGAAAAAGAGGGGAAGGTGGAAAAAGAGGGGAAGGTGGGAGAAGAGGGGAAGGTGGGAGAAGAGGGGAAGGTGGGAGAAGAGGGAAAGGAGGGAAGGTGGGAGAAGAGGGAAAGGAGGGAAGGTGGGAGAAGAGGGAAAGGAGGGAAGGTGGGAGAAGAGGGAAGGTATTGTAGAATAGAGAGAAAGGAGGGGGTTTGAAAAAGAAAAAGGATAGAATGTGGAAAAGAGACAAAGACTGGAAAGTGGAAAAGAGAGGGATGAGAAAGGGAATGCGGAAAACGAAAAAAGGAGCACAGAAAAGAGAAAAAAGGGGAAGACTGAATAAGGCAATGTGGAAAGGTGACAGAGTAGAAAATAAGTGAAATATGTGATAAGTGGGGGCTGGAACTTAGGATAGATATGACCTGTGTCCTCCAGCATTACATACACACATTTAGCTGAGGCATGCTGCCTGCAACATTGCTGCCCACATTCAGTACCTGCTGTTGCTGGACTTGCTGGTGTTGGTGCCTGACACAGCCGACATGCTGCATGATGAGCTGGGCAGGGGAAGGGGCTGCAAGGAAGCTGCCATCCTGCCAGACTCCATGCACTGGCCACCACGAGGTCTCATGTCGCCCCCCCCTCCTTGATCAGGGTGTGAGGTGAAGAGGATGCCGTGTTTACTTAGCCTCTCCCCCGCTGCCATCCTCCTCCCCCTCTCTTCTCAGTGCAACTCGATTCATTTGACAGTCAAGCACCTGGCTGTCTGTGTGGATGGCTGCGCTGAGGCTGTTCATTAAATAAAGTTCTAGCAGCGCGCTGCTCCTCGTCAGAGGCAGTAGACCAGCAGGGGGAATGGGGGCGGGGACTACACGCCGCTCCGCTCAGCCAATGCTGCGGCGGCAGCGGCAGATGGGGGAGGGATGTAGGGCCCCACTGAGCCACCAATGGAAAAAAAAGACAGCTGCGCGATGTGCGCGGACGCCGGGCAGAGCTGCGCGCCCGGGGAGCTGGCGGTGCGCGGCCGCGCTCCCGCGCACCTTACAGGGAACACTGACCACAGGCGGGGGCCATCGCCACAGTCCGGCCCTGGGCAGCGGTCCGGACAAATGGCGTCTGCGGTCCGGATTCGGACCGCGGTCCGCCATTTGAGTACCCCTGCTCTAGGGGATGCCCCTCCCGCACTATTGCCCCGTGTAGCGGTGGGCCCTGTACAAAGGCTCGCCATCCTCCCTCATTCCCCCCGTAGCCCAGGGGGAAAGAAAGGGGGGGGTGTAGTAAGGTCTTGTGTATGTTTTTACACGTTATGGCCTTAGTCTGCCCGGACTAGTATCCCTGGGGTCAGAACCACGCTGTTTAATCTTACTGTGTAATTGTCGCCGCCGTGCGCACTTCTTCCTTTACTGGATGTGCGGCGACTTCGCCTCAGACGCTACGGCGTCTTCATTGGCAAATCATCTCCTCTAAGTGTCCCTCATAACAGTTTGTATCCACCTCAGAGCTTCGAGCTCTTCGGGGGGGGGGGGGGACATAGGTTGGCGCGCTCCGCGTCACTGGCCGCTTTGGCGCCATTTTGATGCTGGTCGCACGCGAGGTGGCGGTCCTCCTCCTCCCTGGGTCTGTAAGTGCCCTAGCGGGCGATTTTCATGATCGTTGTTTACTGCGCATGGTTCTGACACTCTTTATTCCTATTATGTCTTTCAGACTGGTGAACACCATTGGCTTCTCCCGGCCCGGTGTTAAATTATAGCGGGCCTTGTTAAATTCTCCCACTTCCATAGCGGGTCTTTGGGGCATCCAGGGTTACTTATTGTATAAATCCCTACTCGCATATTGTGCCTTGATTAATCACCATATGGGACAAGACCGGCGGTGTATAGCGTGTGGACAACCCCATGCTAATGCTGGCAGGGCACGGGTCTGCGTACCCTGTGCCGAGCAAGCCCTGGCCCTGCAATCTGGTGGGCCAGTGGCTACACCTAGCTTCAATTCACCTATCTCCCCAGGCTTAAATCTCTCTCCTGCTGAGTCGCCTACAAGTGGGGAATTGCAGCCTGCCGGCCCTTCCAGGCTGCCTACGGCTGTACAGATTATTGCTAGGTTGTCAGAGCGTATGGGCCCTGGTAGAAAGCGGCACCTGTCGCCCCATGTTTCTGTATGCTCTATGAGAACTGAGGGGTCTGCTACTCCGTGTGACTATACCCCTTCGGAAGAAGGGGAGTTGTTTTTTGACTCGGGCTCTTCTGATGAGAGGCAGAGGAGTCATGACGATTCTGGCCCGGAATACTGGGGCCAGTGTGACACTGACAACCTGTTGCTTAAGGTCTTTAAGGCACTGTCTATCTCTCCCCCCGGTCAGGTCCCCAAGCCTAGAGGGGAGCGTCTCCATACTGCGACTGCAAGTTTGGAATTTTTAGAGCAGGCTCATTTCCATGCTCTTGTGCTCAAGGAATGGGAATGCCCCAGTAAACTTCCAGGGGACTGGGATAGGAAATACCCTTTTCCCCCTGCGGTGGTTAATTGCTGGTCATCACCCCCTGTGGGGTCCCTAAACCCCCCTTTATTACTGCGGTGGCCGCTAGAACCCTCATCAAAAAATTGCTCGATCATCACCCCGAGGATCTCCCCTGGGACGTGTTCAATGCACTCTCCAATTGTGATGTATTTGTGAAGTTTATTCTATTGGCGCTAGATGATGTGATTAGAATGTGTGCAAGAACTTCCGCCCTTGCGGTGGCTATTCATCGCTTGCTCTGGCTGCGACAGTTGGGTGCTGATGATGCTACTAAAAAGACTCTTACTGGGCTCCCCTTCAGAGGGCAACGCCTATTTGGGGCCCGTCTAGACCTGTTCGGTAAAAAGGGCAAATCACCCCTCCGCAGACTGCTTTCCCGGCCCCCTCGAGGCAGGAGCACCCCCCCCTCCCCCTACCTTAGTGTTAAACAGGAACCAGGGGTGTCTTTCTGGATTTTTGGGGCAGACTCCTACCCCACGAGCAGCAGGCAACGCTCTGGCCCCTCCTGCGGGGCTAAGCCCAAATCTTCCACCAAACCCCCTCAAGAATGATGGGGCTCCCTCGCCCGGCTGGGTGAGGGGATGGCAGCAGCTTGCTCTTATCAGGAGGCATTTTGCCTCACTCTGGCGGATTCAGGAGGTTGTGTACTCCAGATACAGGATAGAGTTTGCTGCACGGCCTTCCCCAGTTTTTATCAGACCCCAAGTACGCCTGGTCCCTGCCCCTGTTCAGTTGCTGGCACAGGCCATGTTAGGCCTGCAAGGTCTGAGGGTCTCTTGCAGATTGCCCGTAATAGGCAGAGGCAAGGGCCGCTATACCACCTCCCACAGCCCCCCAAAGGATGGGTCAGGTGGCCCATTCTGGATTCACAGCAATTCCAGGCAGTTTCCTGCATGAATTCTCTTGAGTTTGGCCATCAGCACCTTGCGCCCAGTGGGCGTCTTGCCGCCTGGGGCAATCTTCAATGCCTTAGTAACTTCTTGACAGGACGTTTGGTTCTGTATGCCCTTCTCCATTCCCTCTGCTAGGCAGGGTTATGCGGAAGATTACTCTGGTAAGGGGACCAGTAATTCTGGTGGCCCCCAGTTGACCTAGTATAGTGTGGTTGCAGATATGGTACTGTGGTCAGTAGTTCTGCACCTTGCCAGGAGTGCCAGTTGATCACTCAGGGCCCCCTTTACGTCACTATAGTTCATGGTCCTTGGCCTAGTCGATCTGACTGCTAAAACATACATCTTGATGGAGACAAGTTTAGCTGTCTGTGTTGTGACTATGGGATGGCTAGGAGTGAGCCTCTTCTTCGTCTTCTATTGTTGTAAGGTATGGCATACCCACATTTATTGGGACGAGTCTAGTCCTCTTACTTATTGGACGTTCTCGGTTTCCAGGGCTCCAGTGTGGCCTTCAGCATAAATTGGAGTTGCTCCCCCAGCTCAGCTCTCTGATGGGTCAGGTTCTGCCCTGTCCACCTCGCCTTAACAGTCTCTGGTTCAGTCTTCCTTGGTTAAGACTTCCTTCAGGGGGTGCTCATGTGCGTCCTCCATGTACTCCTATGGCCCCTGTTGGGATTGAAATTGAATTAATTCCGTCTGCTTGCAGGATTGTCTCTTGGTCCTATTCAGGACACTGTCTGGATGTCCTTACCCTGAAGGTGGTCCTTCTGGTGACTGTTACCTTGGTCAGGCGTGTGTTAGCGTGCGGTTCGGTCTACCTAGCCCTCATTCCTTGAGATACACCAGGATAAGGTGGAGTTCCGCCTGAAGCCGGATTCTCTACATCTGTAGGTGTCGTATGTTCAATTATCCAAGATATTGTTTTCCACGGCTGTCCCCTTTCCTTGCAACGCTGAGGAAGTGGTTCGGCATTCCTTATACAGGTATTGGCAGTTTTTTTCTTTAGGAGTCACTGTGTCCTTTAAGGGAACTGAGGTTCCTTGGGGCTTGTGGTCATTACATCCTGAATGTGCCCGATCTCGTCTGCTCTCGGGAGTTGGGCGGTTTGGTCCTGGTTGTTACCTTAATGGATGTTACTCCTGGTACCTTGTTTTTGGCCTTGGCTTCTGCCAAATTCATTAGCTATTGGATTGTCAGGCTGTTACTCAGGCCTATTCAGGCAAGGGGAAGAACCTCCCTTGTTGCCTTGATTCCTTTCTATGCATGCTTGATGCCTCTTGGGCTTTCAGCACCGGTTTTGTTGTTGAACTGATTGGTTAGGCCACTACCATTGGCCTTCTGCTAATACCTTTTGCAAGGTTTTTACAATGTTGATGTTAGGGCCTCAGCTCATGCTGTTCTTGGCCGTCTGGTTCTGCAGGTGACAGTGCTTTAAACTGTCTGCTGTTGTCGTTTTTTGTTGGGGATCCCACCCTACTTTATGGACACTGCTTTTGGATGTCCCAAGTGTAAGTATTATATCTGGAGCAGGACGTACTGTATACTAAGAATAATACAATTCTGTGAAATGCTCACCTGTAGAATTGATATTATTTGTATACAGTACGTCCTGCTCCACCCCACCCTGTTGTTGCATTATTCTGGATCCCCTGTATGGTGATTGTTATCATTGTTATCTTTACCAGTTGTTCTGGGTGGTTTAATTCTCCCGGCTTGTTCACTGCTTTTCAATGCTGGGGATTTGTGGGAGGTCCCTGGGTATTTGAAGGGCCGGGAGGAGCCTGTTTTTCCATGTCTTTGCAGTGCAGCGCCATCTGGCGGAGGATAACCCAAGTGTAAGTATTATATCTGGAGCAGGACGTACTGTATACAAATATCAATTCTACAGGTGAGCATTTCACAGAATTGAATTTTTTGAAAGTTTGGAAACGGCACCTTTTTATAGAGCATTCTTAATTTTTTTTTTGTTTTTTTTTTTTGCTATGTTTTCCAAACTTTTAAAAATGTATCCTCGCCATATTGGAAAAATGATGAACCCATTCACCTTATTGCACACGTTTGTGTATTAGTTACAAAACCCACAACAGATGCAAGTTGCATTTTACATCAAATAATTTGCATGCTCCCCATTGTTGCTGCATACTTGATGGTCCCTACGGTTAGGGGTAATGTAACACCTGTATTCTTCTTTATCCACTAGCTTAATAATCGTTGTGTCCGTGCCAAAATCAACATTGCCATGATCTGTCAAACACTGGTCAGTCCACCTGAAGGCAACAAAGAAATCAGTAGAGACAACCTTCAATGCAGGATTACGTATGTTGCAAATGGTGAGGCTGTTTGTGTTAGATTTTTTTTTTTTCTTTATATGGCGGATACTTGAGTGTTTTAATGGTTCAACCTTGCGATAGTTTTTAATGCAGAACAAGCCCCACCTGCTGGCCCAACCCGGGGGCATCGCAAATCTGGATGCCCAATTATGTGCCCAGCCCCCCCGCCCGGACGCCCATAAACTCTCGCCTTACCCCACTCCAATGGCAGTTGCATGGGCTCTCAGCCAGTGAGAGCCATCTGCCATTACTACTCTCCCACTGTTGTGAATGGGGTGCACGGCAGCGCACACTCCCACAGTCAATTAGAGACGTTTGCCGAATGACCTAGTCACGGCGGATGGCTCTCATTGGACGAGAGCCTGCGCATGTCCCGTTGGAACCAGGAAGAGGTGAGTGAAAAGCTGCGTTCTAGAAGGTTCCACACAGCGGGGCAAGTCAAGTTCCCGGGTCTTGTCCCACTTTGTGCTTTGTTAGCATTGTGTTGAAGCTTATTGGCCATGACTTCAATCATTTCTGCAAGATGAACTCAGTGACACGAAGTTTACCCAACTCAGGGTCACAAAACCATAGACCAATTTTTGTAGGGGCTGAGTATTGACGAAGTAAGAGCAGTTTTCCTACAATAAGAATAAAATTGGGGAAACAAAATATTGTGTGTGCCAAGCAGGGGTAACCCTAGCCTCTTTGCTGCCTGAGGCAAGCTATAGAAAGACACCCCTCCACTCCTCAACAAAGCAATGCGGGGGGCGGGAATGCAGGCAGTCGGGGCTGCTGAGCCACCAGTAGTTGTCTTAAAAACATAAAAAAAGAAAATATTTTTTAAATAGAAAATAAATAAAGCAGGTCAATCGCCGCCCCCTCATACAGTCATTTGGATAACCCACTTTAGTATTTTCTGTTCTGGGTGACCAAAGTAATTTCACAACCAAAAATCATGGGTTTAGTTAGGAGCAGTGAACTCCACGGTCTGTGTGTTTGTGGTAGCCCCTTTGGTGGCCACCTATATCTTTTCTGCCGGTTTTGATCACTGGTTCTTTCATTCTAGCAGCACCTTGACCTGTCACAAGTGTATATGTGGCATCTGTCTTGTGTACAATCCCAGCACTGAACACGCTTGTCCCCATGGTCCTAAGGGATACTCTTAGGCTCTATTCACACCTCTCTGCTTGTGCTGCGTTGGCAGCGCAGTCACAGCACAAGCAAAAATGCTGCCCATTGTTTTTAATGGCTCAGTTCACATATATACACAGTGTATATATGTGAACTGGCCCAATAAAAATAATGGGAAGCATTTTCCTTTGCATTGACTGCATTAACCAACGTAGGTCAAGCAGAGAGGTTTCTATAGAGCCTTAGTAAAATGCTATTTATTCTGTATATGTTACCGGTTGTAAAAATGTGATTTTTAGGAAATGTGCTGAAACTGTTGTATATTGTCCATGATGTTTTATTTCAATTTTTTTCCCCTCCCACAGTGAATCCCGGAGGCTGGGCCCCTGCTTCAGTGCTTAGAGCAGTGGCCAAACGTGAATACCCAAAATTTCTTAAAAGGTTTACTACGTATGTGCAGGAGAAAACCTCAGGCAAACCAATTATTTTTTAACTATTGCCAGGTTTGTGCCTTTTTTTTCTGATATGGAAAATGTGTTGTAATTTGATAAATGTTTAACAAAGCACCTAATTAGGGCAGTTTCTAGGCCAAATAGCACATTCTACCCCTTAAAACCATAAGTGCTACTATAGAGACATGTACATCTGAAGATTACTATGATGCAAATAAAATGGCACAGAGCTGCTCATACCCAATGATAAGGTAGTGGCTGCTATACACAGATGCCAGTGGTAGTATTAATCCCAGCACTTGTTTACATATAAACAGTCATTTTTTTTTGATCCATATTAAAAGCAATACAAATCCATGAGAAAGGCTAGAAAGAAGTGTGAGCTTTGGACAAAGGAGCAAACTGCGCTGAAACTGGAAGACAGGAGCCCAAGGACTTTGTGGGTTAGTGTCTGAGGGCTGACAGCTAGGATACTATGTGTGTGTGTGTTTTTCTTTACTATGGGCTGTGCATCCTTGAATTATTTACATACATTTTCCTTATCTCTTCCACTGTGGACATCACCTGCAGTAAAATGTGGGTTAATCTTAGCTGTAGGCAGAGACTGCAAGATAGAAAAACTAGCTCCTCCTGGCATATATAGGGCAGGATATACTCAGTTTGTTTCTTGAAGTCGCAAGGGACTGTGAAGATGTTGGGACTTTTTTTTTGTGGATACACTGTTGACCGGGAGCAGCTGCAGCGTTTCCGGTGACCCACGTTTAGATGCCTAAAGTTGGTTCATAAGCCGATAGCTTGGGAGCGCACATGAGTCCAGGTAAGAGCGCCGGGGCTCAGACCCAGTCGGACGAGCAGGGCAGCAGGGTACCTGATCTCTGGGCCTTGCATGGTGGCCCTGCTTTGCGTTTCCCACTGAGCCCCGGTACATCTACTCCCTGGGTCATCTACCCCAAGGACACACTGCAAGAGACGCATCCTGCCGTCCCCATGGCTGCTGGGTGGGGTCTGGGCTAGGTGGCCGGGCTCCCTGGTGTCAGTGTGTTTGTGAATACTACTGCTGGCAGCCATGCTTGTCAGAGCTCATTCAGGGCTTGGCTTCCAGCGTTTGAGGGAGCGTGGCAGCATTGTCACAAGGGGGACCATACGGCCTGCCTATTGGCTAACTCTTCTTCAGAGGCCCGGCAGGTTGTACCAGCTGGCCAGGCATGCTTTTGTTTAAGACCTCCATAGCGAAGGAATTTAGATACATGTTTCCAGCTATGGACGACTTGGGGAGTCTGGTGGCAAGGGGGCCGACCTTGCTGATCACCTTGCAATGCATGGTCTGGCTGAAACAGTGGTCGGCCGACACTGCTTCTAAGAAGACACTTACCACCCTTCATTTTTTCGGGGGTTGTCTTTTCAGTGAGCCTCTGAATGACCTAGTCCCGAGGACCTCTTCGCAGCTTGCAATAAAAACAATGTCAGATTCCTAAAGAGCCTGACCCCTTTCCGGATGAAGCGGTCAGGGCTTACTCTTCACCACCTGAGGTAGACGGAACCAGTGTTGGGTCTGGCTCGGCACACCAGTCTCCGTACTTCGCTGAATTTTCATCCCTTCCAGAAGTTCAGAGATATTGCAGACTTCTGACGCCGCAAGGGTTTTTTTTTGGTAAGCAAAAGCCACGTGGGAAACCTAGACCCCAAGTGGCCAACCGGCCCAAGCCCCCAGCCAAGCCATCTGAGGGTTGACGGGGCGCCCTCACCTGATCGGGTCGGGGAGTAGCTTCTGCACTATGCGCCGGCGTGGAGGGATCGGATATCTGACATCTGGGTCCGGGAGGTTGTTTCTTCTGGATACAAGATCGAGTTCTGGACCAAGCCTCCACACAGGTTTGTGGCATCCAAGCCTACCTGAGTCACAGAAAGAGCGGCGGCTCTCGACTACACGATAGAGCTCTTGCTGGGTGTTGTAGTACCTGTGCTGCCCTCAGTGGGGCTGTGGCTTCTACTCAATACTATTCTTCATCCCCAAAAAGGATAGGTCCATTTAACCGATCCTGGACCTCCGGAATCTGAACAGTTAAGTTTGGGTGTGGAAGTTCCGCATGGAAACTCTAAGGTCAGCCATGAGGACGCTGCAACAGGAGGGTTATTCCTAGTATGTCACACACCCCACTTCCAAAAATACATGACACTTGGGAAACCGGCCTGTAGAGGGCGATCTTGCAGAGATGACATGGAAAAAGGAGCCCCTCCTGGTCCATAAGTACCGGGTTCCTCCAACTATTCCTCAGTCTTTTGTCTCTGCAGTCGGCGAAGCAAGTCAGAAGATGACTCTCTCCTCCTTGCAGGTAGCCGGGGTAACTCCCGGCATCTTTTTATGTCTATTTCTGCCCGGACTTCTTTTTCTTTTAAAAATTAAGCTATAACAATATGCCTCCCAGGTTAGGCTGCAGGCTCGGGCAATGGTAGCAGCACCTTTGGGTGCATAGGGGAGCTTGCTCCCCCCCGTGAGACCCCATACTAAGGGGTAGGCGGTGTCTGGGTTGGTGATCCCCGGCTTGGGATGCCCTGTCCCTCTTGCACTTTCACCTATTGGTGTGGGTTCCCCCCCCCCCTTGCAGTCTCTCTCCGTGCCCCTTGGGGGGAGGAAGGGGGTGGCCTTTCTCCCATAATAAAGCTAAAAAATCACATGGGAAAAGTGTGTGTGTGTCTGTGTGTGTTTTAGCACTGTTCAACAGCACAAGTATCGCAGGAAGCTCAGCTTGTGGCAAGTCTTTGCTTTTAAAAGAGATGGTGTAATCTTCAAATTCGGCCACTTGTGTTATATATTCTTATGTTTGGCTTATGTCCTCCTGCCCTTATGTTCAGGTTTTGTGTTCCACTTTAAGGTGGACCTGGATTCATGTTACCTGGCTCTGTGTTAAAGACCAACAACATAGAAACATAGAAGGTTGACGGCAGAAGGAGACCTTATGCTCCATCTAGTCTGCCCTTAAATGGTCCTAAAGGATTAAAAAAAAAAAAATCCTCCCACTTGGGACTTTAAGGGGCATCCCGGGTAGCTTTAACAGCGTAATTCCCTCTGGTCATTGCGACTACCTTAAAGATCACCATATGGAGGCTTCCCAGGATACCGGGCTTAGGCTCCCCTCGGGGCAGTCCCGGCAGTGTGTGGATTGTGGGGTATCCCTTGTGGGGGATAATGTACTTGTTTGCATACCTTGTGCTCAGCAGGCCATAACGCAGCAGTTGGGGGCCCAGGCCTCTGGGTCTGTGGCCCTGGCCTTTTCTCCTACCCCACCCCGCCTTATCCGTCCCCCAGATGATGTTGTCACAGTTGGGGAGTCGCAATCTGATAGATGGCTAATATTCCGAAAGTTATTTCTAGCTCTGTGGCCAGAAAGGCCTCGGCTAAAAAAAAAAAAAAAAAAAAAAGACCTCCCACTTGGGACTTGAAGGGGCATCCCGGGTAGCAATTGCGTAAAACCAAGATATACTTGGCGACTATTATCAATTATAAGTATAATACTAAAGCATCATATGGAGGCACTTCAGGTTAATGGGCTTGCAATTCCCTTGGCACAGACTCGGCAATGTTTTGAATGTGGGGCATCCCTTGTTTGGGATAACGCAGTTCTTGCGTCCCTTGTGCACAATTAACCATTATGCAGCAAACTGGGGCCCAGGCTTCAGGGTCTGCGGCTACTGCCTCTTCTCCTACTCCGCCGTGTCTTGTCCGTACTCCCAGTGATATTGTCATGGGTGGTGAGCCACATTCTGATTTATGTGCCAGATTGGCTCATCTTGAAGGATTTATGTCTACCTCTGTGGCTAAGAAGGCCTCGGCTAAAGGAAAGCATTTGACTCATGCCGTCTTGGCAAGTGAGTTGGACAATTGCGAATTGCTTGATTGGTCTGACCCTTCTCAGTTAGAAGAAGGGAAATTTATATAAGGATTCAGATGTTTCTGACGAACAGCAATTTGTTGGTACTGAAAGTGAGCAGGGTGAAGAGAGTGTTGTGGTTACCCCAAAAGCTCTTGCCCAGTTATTTGAGGTTTTTGTTATTACTCTTCCTGAAGTAGTCCCTCTCAAGAGAGGGGAATTCTTTGGAGCCTCTAAACCTCGTTTGGAATTTCCAAATCAAAAGCATTTTGATGATATTATTTTTAAAGCCTACGCGGCTTCATGGCATTCCCTTGGGCTGGGACAAAAAATATCCCTTTCCAGCTGATATGGTTAAACGTTGGTCATCACCTCCTGAGGTGGATGCCCCTGTACTTCCTGACTCCACTACACTCAAGGATGGAGAGGACAAACGTATTGATCAAATGGCGTGCCACGCTTTTTCCAGTGTAGACTCGGCCTTGCGGCCTGTTGGCACTTATGTCGGTGGCTATTAGGTCTGTTGTGAGAGACCTAATGAATAACTCAGGCCATGATCCGGCCTCTGATGAGTACGCCGCTCTTAAGCTTTGTGAGATGTTTGCATCTTTTGTACTTACTGCTTTAGATGATACTCTGCTCATATGCAGCAGAACCTCTGCCTTGTTAATCGCCATTCGGCGGTCAGTATGGTTGCGGCAGTGGGCGGCGGATGTTGTAGCCAAGAAATGGCTTACAGCGCTTCCGTTTGTGGGATTGCGCCTATTTGGAGAAAAATTGGGTTCTGGAAGTAGTTTCTTCCGGTTACAAACTGGAATTCGAGTCCCGGCCTCCCAGATTTTTCATGGCCCGGATGCCGTCAGATCCGGCAATTGCGCAGGGACTGCAGGCAGCAGTAGCGAATCTGTTAAACATGGCTGTCATCTGCCTAGTGCCTCCAGCGGAAAGGGGTTTGGGGTTTTACTCCAACCTATTCACGGTACCCAAGAAGGACGGCTCTGTTCGGCCTATCCTAGACCTAAGGAGACTCAATCAATTTATCTGTTTCAGAAGATTCTGCGATCAACGATCGATGCTCTCCGTTAGGGGGACTTCATGACATCCATAGACATCAAGGATGCTTATTTGCACATTCCTATTTTCCGGGTCACCAGAGATTTCTCAGGTTCTCGATAGAAGACCAGCATTATCAATTTGTGGCCCTGCCATTCGGCCTTACCTCGGCCCCAAGAGTCTTTACCAAGATGCTGGCAGGAGTGATGGCTATATTCAGGGTCCAGGGCATCCGCATTGTGCCTTTTCTGGACGATCTTCTTATCGCGGCATCCTCCCTCGAACAATCAGAGTTGGACACCAGGATGGTGGTCTCTACGCTAGAGAGGTTTGGATAGCTAATAAGTTACCCCAAATCCTCTCTGTCCGTCCTGGGAAATTCCCTTCCTGGGCCTGATTCTGGAATGGTTCTGATTCAGGACTTGATTCGTCTATTCTTGTCCAACCCTCGTCAGTCTATCCGTCTAGGGATGAGACTAGTGGGATTGATGGTAGCTGCATTCAAGGCAGTCCAGTTTGCCCAGTTTCACATAAGGACGCTTCAGCTCTTCCTCTTGGCAAAGTGGGACAGGTGCCCACTATAATTATATCAGACTTGTCTATTGTCTCCCCACATTTTGCAGTCCCTTCAGTGGTGGTTGATAAAGCACAACCTCCAGAAGGACAAGTCATTTCTGACTCCGCGTTGGGAACTGGTTACCACAGATGCCAGCCTGGTGGGCTGGGGGGGCTTCTTGAAGAAGCATCAGTTCCAAGGATTGTGGGGGCCTCAGGAGGCTCATTCCCCAATCAATGTATTAGAGCTTCGGGCCATACGTCTTGTTCTACTTCGACTGACCCATTTCTTACAGGGTCTGCCAGTTCAGATTCGGCCAGACAACCGAACAGCTGTTGCATACATCAATCACCAGGGAGGGACCCGCAGTTGGGGTGCCCTCCGGGAGGTGTTTCTGATCCTTCAGTGGGCAGAGATCAATGTTCCCTGCATATCAGCAGTTTACATTCCGGGGATAGAGAATGTGGAGGCAGACTCCCTGAGCAGGGATGTTCTCACCAGGGAGAATGGTCTCTCAATCCAAAGATCTTTCAGTTCCTCTGTCACAAGTGGGGGACTCCACGGTTAGGACCTGTTTGCTTCTCGTCACAATCACAAGCTGCTAGCTTTTGTGTCTCTATCCCAGGATCCTCTGGCAGTGGCAGCGGATGCCATGTCTCTGGCCTGGAAGGATCTGGGGTTCCTATATCTGTTTCCCCCATTCTCCATGATCAGCAAGGTGGTGCGCAAGTTAGCACTGGAGGAGGCGACAGCAATTCTGGTGGCGCCAAGGTGGCCAAGACGTCTGTGGTACGCAGACGTCGTAAGGCTGGCAGTGGATCGGTTCCATCTGCCTCTTCTTTCAGATCTCATCACTCAGGGTCAACTTTGTTACCCCAATTTACAAACGCTGGCTTTGACGGCATGGCTGCTGAAGTTTCCATCTTGAAAGAAGGTCTTTCTGATGCAGTTATTCAGACTCTTATTAGAGCTAGGAAGAAGTCTTCCTCTGTCATTTATTACAGGACTTGGAGGTCCTATATTGATTTGTGTGAATCCAGGGCTTTGCCCTGTAGAGTATTTTCTATTCTAGAATTCTGGAATATCTGCAACGAGGTCTGGATATGGGATTCCAGATTAGTACTTTGAAAGGGCAAGTCTCTGCCTTGGCTATTTTCTTTCAAAGGTCGTTTGCTCTTCATCCTTTGGTTAAGACCTTTTTCCAAGGAGTCGCGCATGTGCGGCCTCCCAGAAAGCCTATACTTCCTGTTTGGGACCTTAACCTGGTGCTCCCTTTGAGCCTTTGCAGGATATTCCTCTTCCTATTCTTACTCAGAAGGTTGCCTTTTTGGTTGCTATTACTTCTGTCCGTCGAGTTTCTGAACTGGCGGCTTTGTCTATTCAAGCCCCTTATTTTGAGACGCATCAAGATAAGGTTTTCAGTTTTTAAACCGGATTTCCTTCCTAAGGTTGTATCTGCTTTCCACCTAAATCATGATATAGTTCTTCCTTCCTTGTGTCCTAAACCTGGTAACGACAAGGAAAGGGTCTTACATTCTTTGGATGTAGTTCGTTGTGTTAAGTATTATTTAGTTACTACCTCGGCCTTCCGCAAGACGGATGCCTTTTTTGTTGTGCCTTCTGGGCCAAAGAAGGGTTTTGCTCCTGCCAAATCTTCCCTTAGTAGGTGGATACGTCGGGCCATCATTGGGGCCTATATGGCTAAGGGGAAGGTTCCCCCCTTTTCGTGTCACCGCTCATTCTACTCGTGCGTTTGGAGCTTCTTGGGCTTTTCAGCACCAGGCTTCTGTTGAACAAATTTGCAAGGCTGCAACTTGGTCTTCTGTGCATACTTTTCTATGTTTTACAAGGTTGATGTGCGGGCCTCAGCGGATGCTGCTTTTGGCGGCAAAATTCTGCAAGCTGCAGTAATTTAAGTTATGCATTATTCCTTGGGGATCCCCACCCATTATAGACACTGCTACTGGATGTCCCAAGTGTCATGTATCTTTGGAAGTGGGGTGTGTGACATACTAGGAATAATACCATTTTGTGAGTACTCACCTGTAAAATGGTTATTACGAGTATGTCACACACCCCACTTCCCCCTCCCTTTTTGTTCTAGGGATCCTTTATATGGTGGTTATTATTGAATATAATTGGCTCTTCCTGGTTCTCACTGCTTTTTAATAAGACTGAGGAATAGTGGGAGGAACCCGGTACTTATGGACCAGGAGGGGCTCCTTTTTTCCATGTCATCTCTGCAAGATCGCCCTCTACATGCCGGTTTCCCAAGTTTCATGTATCTTTGGAAGTGGGGTGTGTGACGTACTCGTAATAACCATTTTACAGGTGAGTACTCACAAAATGGTATTTTCTGGCCATGGCATGACATAAAGGATAGTTATCTGCATAAATGGAAATGTTAGGCGACCATCGCAATTTGTGGCACTGCCATTTTGGATTGCCCACTGCCATGTGAGTGTTTACGAAAGTCTTGGCGGTGGTGATGGCACTCCTGTGGAAGCATGGTGTGCTCATCACCCTATATCTGAATGATTTGCTCATCCAAGCCTCATCTCTGGCAGAGGCACTGCGGGATGTTCGGGCGGTCCTGTCCACGTTGGAACTTTTCGGGTGGGTGATAAACTACCTCAAGTCCCAGGTGGTTCCCTCCATGGTGGCGACCTATATAGGTTTGACATTGAATACATGACGGGCATGGGTTCTTCTTCCAGTGCAGAGGTCCACGGCTCTTCAGGAGGCGGTTAGGTCGCTGACAAACATTTCAGGATCAGACAGGGCATGCTTCTCCTTGCCCTTATGGGGTCTACCATCGAGGCAGTTCCGTATGCCCAGTTCTGCTCCAGGCCTTTACAAATGCTGCTCAATTTGGCGCCAACTTTGGACCCGTCTCTTGATATTGATGGACAGTGGCCCGGCGATCCTTGAATTTGTGGCTGAACCAGCAGTCGCTGGCAGTGGGTTCTTATTCTAAGCATACAGCACGTCCTGTTCCAGTAGTAGTAATAACATGTGGGTAATCTGCAGTGCAGACATGTAGAAAACAAGCTCCTCCCGGCCCTACATATACCGAGGGACCTCCCACAAATCCCCAGATTTCTCTGCAGTGCTGGAACTGCGAAGACATGAAGTATCACGCTCTCACAGGCGAGCGGGACTTGACAGCCCGAGGCCCTGCGGGACTATTTCCACCCGTCCTCATTGTGAATTAATGCCTCCCAGCCTGGGCTGCGTTGGTCGGGTGAAGGTAGGCAGCACCTAGTGTGCTTACGGAGCTAGTCTCCACCGCAATCCCCCTCCATAGGTTAGGCGGTTAAGGCAAATGGTGAGCCTTCAGTGGATGCCCCTCCCGCACCAGTGCCCCCATGCCCCATCTAACGGTGAACCCTCTATTCGAGTCACCTTCCTTCCCAGATTCCCCCGTTAGTGGGGGGGGAAAAGAGGGGGGGGGCTGTGTGTTTGATGGCCTACTCCTTGCCCTAAGTACACTATAGACGCTTTACCGCTACCGGGTGTCAGAGCGCGTTTCACTTGTTTACTTTTCAACTGACCGCAGCGTTTTACTGTGCTCTAGGCGCATACGGCAGCACTGTTTGGGGAAGCTATGGCGTTTTTCAAATCTCCTTCCTCACTTCGTCAGACTTCTTCTCTGAAGTGATGCTAACGTATCTACCATTCTCTCCTGATTGGCTGCGCGCCTTCTAGCTTCGCACTCTCCAGGGGGGAGGCGTGGTTCGGTCTGCCGCGTTCCGAGTCATCGCCCGCTCTGGCCCGCCCTTTGAGGTTCGCTGGGCGCAATTTCCTTCTCGCATGCGTGTGGTGAAGACGGTAAGTCTTCGCCTCGCAGACCTGTAAGTGCCCTCATGGGCGATCTTTTCCCTAGCTTGCTTCTTCGCACTCGGCTGACATCCCTGTTCCCCTTGTGTCTTTCAGTCCTCGGTGGGGTCCTCGGTGGCGTCCCCCGGCCCGACGTAGCGCCCGGTCCAGACCATTTTTCAGAAATTACTCCCACTTCCCAGCGGGTTATTGGGGCATCCAGGGTTGCTTAAAGCGTCAATCCCTACTGGCATATTGAATTTAATAATCACTATATGGAGGCATCCCAGGACATCGCGAACGGGGTCCCCCTGGGACAAGCCCGTCTGTGTGCAGCTTGTGGGGTTTCACCTAGCAGCGGTGACAATACACGGGTCTGCGTACCTTGTGCTCAACAGGCGCTAGCCGGTCTCCCCACCTCTTCCGAGGCTGGGCCCGCACCTCGCCTTACTTCCCCTACTACTCCCCTTTAGGCTTGAGCCTAACCCCCAATACTAGTGGGGATTCTCACGCTGATTTGGCCTCTAGATTGGCTAGTGTGGAAAGCTTCATCGCTGGCTCCTTGGCGCGCAAGGCTACTGCCAAGAGGCGCCATTTGAATCCTGAGGCTACTATTCTCCCTGTAGAATCTGATGATTTACTGCTTTCCTATGCTCAGTCCCCATCAGAGGAAGGGGAACTGCTCTCTGACTCAGGATCCTACGAGGACAAGTCCAGGAGTCAGGAGGAGTCTGGTTCTGATCTTTGGTCCCAGGACGACATTGACAGACTGCTGTCTCAGATCTTTGATGTGTTATCCCTCTCTCCCCCTCCCGCGGTCCTTCGGCAAAGGGGCGATCTGTTTCATACCACTAGGGTGCGGTCGGAGTTTCCCGAACAAACTCACTTTAATAACCTAGTGCTGAAAGAATGGGAACATCCCAGCAAACTCCAGGGGATTCCTAAAGCTGTGGATAAGAAGTATCCATTTCCTGCCGATCTGGTTAAGTGTTGGACATCGCCGCCCCGAGGTCGATGCCCCTATTCTGGTTCTGTCCAACACCTCTATTATGCACTCCCCTGACACTACTACGCTGCGGGATTTAGAGGATCCGCGATCCGCGATCAATTGGCATGTCATGCCTTTGCGTTTTGGGGAGCGTCGCTCCGCCCGGTGTGCGCCTTAGCCATCACGGCGGTGGCGCCCAGGACGGTGGTTAAGACTGCCCTGGAAGGGGCGGATGACTTGCCCTCTGAGGCCGCCAACGCTCTGGCCACCTGTGAGACCTTTGTGAATTATATCCTATCTGCATCGGACGATGCTATTAAGCTGAGCGCTAGATCTTCTGCTTTGGTGATGGCCATACGCCGCGCAATCTGGTTACGCCAGTGGGCTGCTGACAATGTCGCCAAGAAGGCCTTTACGGGGCTTCCATTTAAAGGACTGCGCCTGTTTGGAGAAAGATTAGATATCTTTGCCAAGGGTGGCAAGCTGCCCCAGCGCAAGCGTCAGATTCGGCCCTTTCGTGGTCCAAGCTCCCATTCTACCCCCTACCGTGGGACCAAGCAGGGTAGAGGGGTGTCCTTCTCTGGGTCTCGCGCAGAACCCTGGAACAAGAACAGAGGACGCCGTCCTGGCTCCTCCTGGGGGCCCAAGCCCAAATCCCCCCCCCCCCCCCCAAGCATGAAGGGGTGCCCTCGCCCGCCAGGTTGGGGGACGTCTACAGCACTTCGAGCATGTCTGGAGACGCCTTGTCCCAGACCGGTGGATTCAGGAGGTAGTCTCCTCCGGTTACAAGATAGAATTTGCGGTGCTGCCCCCTACCAGGTTCGTTGGGTCTCGGATCCCACAGAATCCTGCCTCAGCTCGAGTCTTGATGCTGGCTGTGCAGGAACTTCTGGAGCTCGGGGTCATCTGCGAGGTCCCCTTAAGAGACAGGGGCATGGGGTTTTATTCCAACCTGTTCACGGTGCCCAAAAAGGACGGGTCAGTCAGACCCATTCTGGATTTGAAAATCCTAAACAAGTTTGTCAGAAGCAGGCATTTTTGCATGGTAACTCTGCGCTCGGCCATTGCCTCGCTGCGTCCAGGGGACTTCATGACATCTGTGGACCTCAAGGACGCTTACCTGCACGTTCCGGTGTTCTCAGGGCACAAAAGGTTCCTCAGATTTGCGCTGTTGGATCAGCATTATCAGTTCGTAGCCCTGCCATTCGGCCTTACGTCGGCTCCCAGGGTCTTCACCAAGGTGCTGGCAGGGGTGATGTCTCTCTTAAGACTAAAGGGCATACGCGTGTTGCCCTTACCTGGACGATATACTCATTACCTCTCAGTCTCTGCGGCAGGCAGAGCTGGACACTCGGTTGGTGGTGTCCACCCTGGAGTCCTTCAGCTGGGTGATCAATTACCCAAAGTCCTCTCTGTCCCCCTCCTCAGTGACCCCGTTTCTGGGTACGATTCTGGACTCGGTTCAGTCAAGGATATTCCTTCCTCCGCAGAAGGTGGAAGCTCTGACATCCCAGGCGAGATCCCTGCTCGCGAACCCTCATCCCTCCACCCGGCAGGGAATGCAGTTGGTGGGCTCGATGGTGGCAAGCTTCGAGGTGGTGCCCTTTGCCCAGTTTCATTTGAGAACTCTGCAGCTTCACCTTCTGTTAGTATGGAACAAGGACCCAGCATCTCTGGACGACAGCTGGGTGATTCCCCCCTCGGTCAGACAATCCCTTGCGTGGTGGTTGGACCACAGGAACTTGACAAGGGGCAGATCCTTTCTGGCTCCCTCTTGGGAGACGGTCACAACGGATGCCAGTCTTTCGGGCTGGGGGTGGATTCTGGAAGTCCCTGCGCTTCCAGGGGAGGTGGGGCCCTCAGGAGGCCCATCTTCCTATCAATGTCCTGGAACTAAGGGCAGATTGGTGCTGGAACGATTGACCCAGCACCTGCAGGGTCTGGCGGTTCAGGTACGCTCAGACAACAGGACGGCGGTGGCCTACATCAATCATAAGGGAGGAACCCGGAGCAAGGGTGCTCTCCAGGAGGTGTCTCTGATTCTAACTTGGGCAGAGACCAATGTACAATGCATATCGGCTGTCTACATTCCGGGGACGGAGATTCTGCTAGCAGATGCTCTGAGCAGGGGGGCGTCCCGTCAGGAATGGTCCCTCTGCGACAGGGTATTTCAGTCACTGTGTCACCGTTGTGGTGTGCCAGACGTGGATCTCTTTGCGTCACGTCACAATCACAAGCTCCCGAGCTTTGTATCCCTGTCTTGGGATCCTCTGGCTCTGGCCACGGATGCCCTGTCAATGTCTTGGAAGGAGTTTCGGCTCCTGTATGTGTTTCCACCAATTCCCCTTCTGGGCAGAGTGCTGCGCAAGATAGCTCTGGAAGGGGTACCCGCGATTCTGGTGGCCCCAAGGTGGCCAAGAAGAGTGTGGTTCGCGGACGTGGTTCAAATGGCAGTAGATCAGTACGATCTGCCAAAGTTGCCAGACCTTCTGACTCAAGGGTCTCTACGCCATCCCAATTTACTAACGCTGGCCTTGACGGCTTGGCTATTGAAACCTCCATCTTGATGGAAAAGTGTTTGTCTGCATCTGTTGTGGCTACTATGGTGCAAGCCAGGAAGAAGACCTCTGCTGCCATCTATTATAGAGTATGGCGTGCTTACATTGACTGGTGTGAATCCAGGTCCCTTCCCTGCCGGGAATTCTTAGTTTCCAGGGTGCTGGAGTTCTTACAACATGGTCTAGACTTAGGTCTTAAGCTTAGTACCTTGAAGGGCCAGGTTTCGGCCCTGTCTATCTTCTTTCAGAGACCTTTGCCCGGCACACTCTTATCAAGACCTTCTTTCAGGGGGTCACTCATGTGCGCCCTCCTCGGAAACCTATGGTTCCTGTTTGGGATCTGAACTTGGTGTTGTCGGCCCTGCAGGGGGCTCCCTTTGAGCCTATTCATGAGGCCGCTCTAGCTGTGCTCACGCTCAAGGTTGTCTTCCTGGTAGCCATCACTTCGGTCAGACGTGTGTTTGAGTTGGCTGCTTTGTCTATTCAGCCTCCCTACTTTGAGAGACACCGGGATAAGGTGGTGTTTCGCTTCAAGCCAGACTTCCTGCCTAAGGTTGTGTCTGCAATTCATTTGAATCAAGATATTGTACTTCCTTCCTTGTGCCCTAATCCTAGTAACCCTAAGGAAAGGGTTTTGCATTCCTTGGATGTGGTCAGGTGTGTCAAGTCTTACCTGGTTACCACTCAGGCTTTTAGAAGGACGGATGCTCTCTTCGTTGTGCCTCATGGGCCTAGGAAGGGTTTGGCTCCCGCCAAGTCTACCATCAGTAAGTGGATTCGTCAGGCTGTTGTTCAAGCCTATACTGCTAAGGGGAAGACTCCCACCTTTCGTCTTACTGCTCATTCTACTAGAGCTGTTGGGGCTTCTTGGGCTTTTCAGCACCAGGCCTCTGTGGAGCAAGTTTGCAAGGCCGCTACTTGGTCTTCTGTACATACCTTTGCTAAGTTTTACAAGGTTGATGTTCGGGCCTCAGCTGACGCTGTGTTTGGCCTCAAGGTTCTGCAGGCGGCAGTAGTTTAGACTGCTTGCTGTTGCCTTCTGTTGGGGATCCCACCCTTCTTTATGGACACTGCTATTGGATATCCCACATGTTGTTACTACTACTGGAGCAGGACGTGCTGTATGCTTAGAATAATACAACTCTGTGAAGTACTCACCTGTAGAGTTGATATTATACGCATACAGCACGTCCTGCTCCACCCCACCCTGTTTTCACCTTGTTCTGGATCCCCTGTTGGTGATTGTTATCTTTGATATTTTTGCCAGTTTTGGGTGGTTGGTTTCTCCTGGCCTCTTTCTCACTGCTTTTCAATGCTGGGGATTTGTGGGAGGTCCCTCGGTATATGTAGGGCCGGGAGGAGCTTGTTTTCTACATGTCTGCAGTGCACGGAGGCGGAGGATTACCCACATGTTATTACTACTACTGGAGCAGGACGTGCTGTATGCGTATAATATCAACTCTACAGGTGAGTACTTCAGAGTTGTATTTTTGCCTGCCAGTCCGTTGGGTCATCCTGACCAGACGCCAGTGGAACGGGTTGGGGGGGTGGTCTGGGCAACCAGACGGCTTAGGGTCTCTGGGACCAGCAGGATCCCAGTCTTCCAATCAGTGTGTTGGAACTGGGGGCGATTCTGCATGTTTTTGTGCATTGGCCTGCCCTGCTCTGGGGCCCACTCGGTCAGGGTGCAGTTGGACAGTTACACGACTTTGGCCTACATAAACCATTAGGGGTGTACCAGGAGCTGGCAGACGTTCCAAGAAGTGAGTAGCATCATGATGTGTCCAGTGCAAATCGGTGGTTCACATTCGGGGGGTGGAGAATCTGCACTGAGCAATGAGACTGTGAACCGGGGGAATGGTCACTTCACTTCTACTCTCCTTGTGCCCACTCGCCATAAGGAGTGACTCCTGCATTCCCTTGATGTGGTCAGGGCATTAAAGAATTACTTGGCTGCTACTCGAAAAGTACATAAGATGGATGTTTTGTTTGTGATCCAAGGAGGGGCCTGGCAGCTGCCAGATCCACTCTTGGCAGATGGATCAGGCAGGCAATCGTACAAGCCTACACCTGCAAGGGGAAGGGGGCGCCCTTCCGGGGGTGATTGCCGCGTCTTGGGCTTTCCAACACCAGTAATTGGCAGGATAGGTCTGCAAGGCGGCGTCCTGATTGTCTCTATACCTTCACCATGTTTTATAGACTTTGTCAGGGCATCTTCTGATGCTGCTCTGCGGTGTAAGGTGTTGCCGACGGTGGTGGACCCCTCTCCGGGGGTTTAAGCTTGAGGTGTCAGTGCCGTTGTTCTTGGTTGTGTTGATGCAGTCCACTGTTGGCTGTTCTTGCACGTTCCCACCCTTATTGAGCATACTGCTTTGGGACATCCCACATGTTGCTACTGGTGGTGCCCCGGAATGGAAGAGATGAGGAAAGGGAAACTTGTGTTTTCACTGGTAAATTTCCTTTCTTGTCCTCTTCCATTCTGGACACCACACCCGTCCTTCTGTTGTTTTACTACTGCATTGTTAGATGTTGATGCCTTCTATGCAGTTTTCATTTTGTTGCACTGTTGCGCATTATGCGTAGGTTAGTGTTCTGCCCTCCCGCAACTGTGGATGAACTGCTTTTTAGTTAACTGAGGAGATCCTGCCACAGCCCACCCTATAGATGCTGGGAGGAGCTAGTTTTCTTTTTCTTGCAGCCCCCGCCTACGGCTGGGATTAACCCACGCATTGCTACTGGTGGTGCCCCGTAATGGAAGAGGACAAGAAAGGAAATTTACCAGTGAGTAACCAAATTTCCCTTTTTCCACTGTAGACCATCTAGGCTATAAGTCCTCTTCTCTGTGCTTGGCTGGCTCATGGATGCTGGGCAGCTAGCTTTCTGTGATCCTGTTGAGTAGTCTCTGGTGGATAGGTGCTTGAGGGTGGAAGGTGGGGGTTTTAGAGTATCTCCCTGCCTCCCGTCCTCTCCTTACCAAGTCTGCTTGCCACATGCCAGTTGCCGATCAGCGGAGCACTGTGTCCCAAGCCAGCAGCCACAGTTTGTTCTGATTACGGGGGCCAGGTGTCATGCGGATCTCCTGAACTGCCATCTGTGCCACCTGTTCATCCTTGATGGTACCCCCCTCAAGCTCACTCCCAAGCAATAGGCCAGTTTCACAGGATAAAGAAAAACATGACCCATGGCCCCTGTCCCTGGGATAAACCTCCGTTGCTGCCTGTCACTGGCTACTTCAACTACTGAGTAATGCAACCACCAGTGTAGGAGGTGAAGGTGGTTGTTGGCTGTCGGAATAATAGTTACTAGTGATGCAGACAGTGCTGGATGACGCAGTCACCAGGTCGTTGTAGCTGCTATGTGGGAGGTTATGGTACAAATAGAACCCAATAAATGTTTGCATACAGGCAATATGTTATAATGCTTTGGTTGATTCTTGTTTTTTGCTTTCATTCCTCAGAGAAACATTCCACGTTGGACAAGATACATTTGGCATTCAGGACGGCTGTTGGGATCCTTGCACCTTTTTCTCTTGAAGCATCACCCCGAAGAAAATAAGTCCCCCCCTCCCCCCTCCCCGTGGCTGAACATCATCAAACATCAGCTATCTCCTGGTAGTCCTTCTCGCTGGGTTCTGTGTACATTTAATCACGTACTGAGAGTATAATATGTCATCTCTAGTTTTCCCATTGTTGGCTTGCTTGCACCCAAGGTTCATGGGAAATGATTCCTGTTAGGACTGAGGCTTTAATTTTTTTACATGTAGAAACTTCTTACATACCATAGGGCCGGTAACCCTAACGAAGCCATAACGATCTTGTGTTTATGCACAGGGTTCATGCAGTGAGCTCTGTGCACATGGTGGCACAAGGCCTTTCTACGGTTATTGGAAACAATGGTTTGAACTGGTGTGGGGATTTGTTTTTTTTTGCTTTTGGTGTTTTCTTTTCTCTGCTAGCTTGCTGCTAGCTTGGCAGCAGTTCTGTAATAACTCACTGTAATAACTGAGGGCTCTTATAATCTATGGCTTTGCCTTTCTTTGTGAAACTCCTATGAAGACTGTGACGTCTGAAGGTGTTTTACAATATCTGAGAAAAGCTTTATTTTTTCTCCTGAAATCTATATATATATTTCTATTTGTATTTTTAGTTGTGTTAATATCTTTCAAGCAAAAACGATGTTCTGTAAGTTGATCCAGAAATTTCAAGATTAATTCTTCAGCACATGGTCACCTGCTTATGGGGTTTTTATAATGTGCAATCCTTTAAAGTGTTTCTCACAGCCATTTCTCCTCCCCCATACCCCCAGACAAGAGTTTGTCAAACAAAATTGCATTATCCACTCTATGTAGGCCGTACATGGTAATGATCACATGGGCTGAACTGTGATTCCCTGTTTGCATCCCACTTGTAACTCTACCCTCTATTATTCCTTGACCTATACAGAGAGGTGCCTGGTGTTCTTGCTGGGGCAGTTTATTCACAGCATGTGCCATTTTCTACTGTATGAAGCACAAAGAAAAAGCTTTTCTGTTCTGTGGGGGTCTTTATCCTTAAAGCTATATATGTGGTGTCTGTACCATTACTAAACACTAACCTGGCACTCGGATTGTGGATGTTAATGGTTAGCGGTGCACTTTATTACTGGCTTGGTGCTGAAGAGGACACAAAGCTGGATAGCTTAAAGGACTGGTAGGGGGATGCCAATTTGGGATGCCCCACAGTGTGAAAACCCCTGCCAGTCTCCATATTCACCTTGTACTCTGCTCTCGCAACTATGTTGGATACCATCAAATGGGGAGTATATGGGCACCTATAGCGTTTTGTACTGCAAGGCATCCCAAAGCAGGATTCCCCAAGGGAAAACTATAACCCAGCCCTGGAGTCTAAAACCTGGAGACCAGAATGTTTTGGTTCTTTAAGTGTCAGTGTTTGATTTAAAAAAAAAAAAAAAAAAATGGTGAAAGGAAATAATGGCTGGAAATGAGAGACAAAATAAATAAATGACTTTACCTTTATCCACCGCCAACCTGTGCTGCTAGTCCAGCTCTCTGACACTCTCCTAATCCTGGACCCGCGCATCTGAGTTTAGCCTATTTACTCTAAGGTTGCCTAAACAAATATGGACAGTAACTTACCACAGGTGGTCCGTTATGCTGAAGGCCTTATCCCTGGAAAGGGGCGTTAAGTTAATGCCTCTTGTGTGCTCAGATTGTTAGTGGTGACCATTGACTAGGGTGATACAGCCACTGTGAAGAGGAGGAACTGCAGGAATTTAGTTGGTGGGACCAGTTTAAGGCCACAGATAGCATTTAAGGATCCCCCAATGAAGGTGTTTTTTAATTTATTGGTCTTCTATGTTGTTGGAGGTGACACGACATATGGACAGATCCGCACTTTTGTACCTGCTTTAAAGTGAACTTAAACCCTCCTATTCTAAGTGTGCCATACACTCCACTTCGATCTTCATGACATGTGGGTAATCTCCAGTAGAGGGTGAACTTCTGCAGAGATGAATATGCAAAAAAGAAAGCCCCTCCCGGCCCATATATACCTGGGACCTCCCACCAATTTCCCAGTTCCTTCTCTGCAGGGAAGGCGACAAGACAGAAGATGAAGACTTTTTACTTGCAGGTAAGCCGTTTATTATCCCTATTACTGGCAGGACCCTTTTTAAATTGCCCCATTTGAGCCTCCCAGCTTAGGCTGCGGGTCCTGGTGAGGGTAGGAGCACCCTATGGGTGCGGAAGGAGCCTTGCTCCACCGTGAGGCCTCATTATGGGGTAGGCGGTTATCCAGGTTTTTGGTGATCCTGGTGCGGGATGCCCCGTCCCTACATGCCTGTCGCCTTATTATGGCCGGGTTCCCACCCCCCCCTTCTGGGTCCCTTACTTCCCTTCCCTCAGCGAGGCCACGGTAGCCCCGCCCCCTCGTTCGGCGCGTGTTGCGGGGGCTTCACTGGCCAGATCCGCGCTGCTGGGAGGGTGGTGGGGCCGGAAAAGCGCGCCTTCGGCGCTGGCCCACCCCCCTTCTCTTCCTGCTTCTCAGTTTCTCCTCAGATCGGGGGCCATTTTTGCTGCCTTGCTGCGGTTGCTGCTGCCGTTCTTGGGGACAGGTTGGGGCCTGTTGGCCACCTCTTTGTCACTTGGGGGTCCCTCTCTGGTGGGGGGGGGCCCTGTGGTGCTGTTTTGTTGCAGGTTTTGCCATTTAATTTAATTATTTTATTAAAATTGTATGTTTATTTATATAGATTACTGTATAGTAATTGATATGCCTTATTGTGTGTTGCAGATTGCTTCATTATTGTGCATGTTAAGGGGTTCCTACTGATCCTGGGGTCCCTAGTGTAAATTTGATCACCTCAAATCCTCCCACCGGGACTTTTAAGGGGCATCCCGGGTTGCTTAGGCGTAAATTCCCTGCGGTCTTGAGACTGACCAAAAAAATCACCATATGGAGGCTACGCAGGATACTGGGCTCGGGCTCCCTCTGGGACAATCCGGGCCATGTGTGGAGTATCCCTTACGGGGAAGAATGTGCTGATCTGTATACCATGTGCACAAGAGGCCATAACGCGGCAGTGTGGTACCCAGCCTTCTGGGGCGGCTCCTCCCACTTCATTGCCTTCCCCTCTCCGCCTTATTCATACCCCAAGTGGCGTTGGTGCCAGCGGGAAGTCGCACTCTGATGTTTGGGCTAGGTTGGCCAGCATCGAGAAATGTATTGGTAGCATGGGGGGCAGAAGGCCCAGGATAAAAAAGACATTTGTTGTCGGCCCAGCCCTTGTGGGATGTTGACGACGATTCCATTGATTTGTCGGATTATTCCCCATTAGTGCAGGGGGAATTGTATGAGGAAACGGAGACTATGTACTGTCTGGTGATGCTGAGCCTCTATCCGACAGGGGATAAAACTGGTGGGCTTGATGGTGTCCTCCTTCGAGGCGGTACCGTTTGCACAGTTTCGCATGAGATCTCTTCAACTTCAACCTATTGACGCATTTGGACAGGTGTCCGCAGTCATTGGATCAACCTTTCAGGATGTCTCCCAGGGTTCGGCAGTCCCTTCGGTGGTGGCTGGACTCGAGCAACCTGTTGAAGTGCAGATCCTTTCTGGTCCCTTGTTGGGAGACTGTTAACACGGATGCCAGCCTGTCGGGCTGGGGAGGTTATTGGAAAAGTCATCAGTTCAGCGGGGTGTGGGGTCCTCAGGAGGCTCACACCCCCATCAATATATTGGAGCTCAGAGCCATCCGACTGGTTCTGGCACGGCTGACCTCACATTTAAAGGGTCTACCGGTTCAGGTTCGTTTAGACAACCGAACGGCGGTAGCTTACGTCAATCACCAAGGAGGGACTCGCAGCAGGAGTGCCCTCAGGGAAGTCTCTCTGATCCTGCACTGTGCAGAGAGCAATGTTCCTTGCGTTTCGCAGTCTACATTCTGGGAGTGGAGCTGAGCAGGGGATCCTCTTGCCAAGGAGAGTGGTCTCTCAACCCCAAGGTTTTTCTGGATCTTTGCCGCAAGTGGGTGACTCCGGAGGTAGATCTCTTTGCCTCGAGGCACAATCACAAACTTCCGGCCTTTGTGTCTCTTTCTCAGGATCCTCTATCTCTGGCAGTGGATGCCTTGTCCCTTGCTTGAAAGGATCTGGGTTTTATGTACCTGTTTCCGCCCGTCTCCATGCTGGGCAAGGTAGTTCGCAAACTGGTTCTAGAAGGGGCGCCAGTTATTCTGGTGGCTCCAAGGTGGCCAAGAAGGGTTTGGTACGCAGACGTTGTAAGGCTGGCGGTAGATCAGTACCGGCTTCCCATGTTGCCGGATCTTTTATCTCAGGGTCTACTACTTTACCCCAATTTACAAACGCTGGCTTTGATGGCTTGGCTGCTGAAACCTTCATTCTGAAGAAGGAAGGTTTGTCTGCGGCCGTTGTTCAGACTTTGATTAGAGCTAGGAAGCGGTCCTCTTCTGGCATTTACTATAGGACTTGGAGGTCCTATATTGATTGGTGTGCGGCTAGGGCCTTGCCTTGCAGGGCGTTTTCGATTCCTAGGATTTTGGAGTTTCTTCAGCATCATCTGGATCTTGGGTTCCAGCTTAGTACTTTGAAAGGACAGGTTTCTGCTCTGTCAGTTTTCTTCCAGAGGTCTTTTGCCTTACACCCGCTGGTTAAGACCTTTTTTCCAAGGGATCGCGCGTGTGCGGCCCCCTCGGAAGGCTGTGGTTCCAGTTTGGGATTTGAATTTGGTTCTTTCGGCTCTCCAGGGTCCTGCTTTTGAGCCGCTACAGGATATTGCTCTTTCGGTTCTCACTCAGATGGTTGCCTTCTTGGTGGCTATTACCTCTGTTTGGCGTGTCTTTGAGTTAGCGGCTCTGTCGATTCAGGCCCCTTACTTTGAGAGACACCAGGATAAGGTGGTTTTTCGCTTTAAGCCAGATTTCCTTCCTAAGGTGGTGTCTGCCTTCCACCTCAATCAGGCTATTGTTCTCCCTTCCTTGTGTCCTAAGCCTAACAATGACAAGGAGTGGGTTCTGCACAATTTGGATGTCATTCGCTGTGGTTCTAAGTTCTATTTGGTACTACTTCTTTTTTTCGTGGTGCCCTGCGGGCCCAGGAAAGGATTGGCGTCTGCCATTAGTAAATGGATTCGTCAGGCCGTTGTTGGGGCCTATTCTGCTAAGGGGAGGACTCCCCCCTTTTAGGGTTACTGCGCAGTCTACTCGTGCTGTTGGTGCATCCTGGGCTTTTCAGCACCAGGCTTCTGTTGAACAAGTTTGTAAGCCTGCTACTTGGTCTTCCGTTCATACTTTTTCCACGTTTTACAAGGTTGATGTGCGGGCTTCAGTGGATGCTGTTTTTGGCCCCAAGGTTCTGCAAGCTGCAGTGGTTTGAGTTGGTACATACTTTACTGTTTCCCACCCATGACGGACACTGCTATTGGATGTCCCACATGTCATGAAGATCGAAGTGGAGTGTATGGCACACTTAGAATAATACAGTTTTGTGAGTACTCACCTTTAAAACGGGTATTAGGAGTGTGCCATACACTCCACTTCGCCCCACCCCTTTTTTTCAGGTATTCTGGAGTTTATTTGGTGAACCATTGGTTTTGATTAGGTTATAATTGGTTCTTCCTGGTCCCCTTACTGCTTTTTTACACTGGGAAATTGGTGGGAGCTCCCAGGTATATATGGGCCGGGAGGGTCTTTCTTTTTTTGCATATTCATCTCTGCAGAAGTTCGCCCTCTACTGGAGATTACCCACATGTCATGAAGATCGAAGTGGAGTGTATGGCACACTCATAATACCCGTTTTAAAGGTGAGTACTCACAAAACGGTATTTTGTAGGGCAGGTCCTGGTCCACTGGGACTTAATTTACCCCCTTTATACCATAACAGAAATATTTACCTTTTTACAGAGTTGAGCTGCATGTGATGCAGGAAATGGCTGCATACAAATGCAATGGGTTCACCTCCTATTAGGGGTTTGCCTTTCTATTGACCAGTCACGGTCAGTGTTTCAGGATAAATGAGCACACAGAGCCCCCCAGCCTGCTCTCTGCAATGATTATAACATATTAAAAAACAAGATCAGTTAAAAATGACCACTAACACTTGCATTAAAGTCAGAAGCAATAGCGTGTAACAAATGTTGTACTAAGATCTTTTTTTAGTAGTAGTTGCACAGCTTTCATCCCGCTCTGGACTTTGCCATGGGCTGCCATCTGGAACCTGTGCTGGTTCCTGTACAGGGTTTTCACTGTGCACAATGTAATGGAGTTACCAGGCTAAGTATCTGCATTACTCTAAGGGAGAGAACATCTGTTCTGTAAGTACTGACTAGTTGCGTCATCATTCAGTGAAATAGGCCAAAAAGATCCTCCCCTGCAGCACATTTCTCTGGGTCTGGCTGTTTAGTACTCCCCTAATGAGGAGATTGAATGTCATGACCTGCTCATTGACTTTCATTGTCTACCGTCTGTACATTTTCACAAGGCTCTGAATTGGCTCCAAAGTAGACAGTGAAAGTCAATGGCCATTTTCTGTCCTAAAAAGGGGGTGAAAATTCTTACCTGGCTCTGAATCAACCCCTTTAACAGAGAATGCTCAAAGATCAAAATCGCTGCCTGCTCCATTCCCTGTGATGCTCATAAGGCTGCTGTTTGAACAGCAGATCATGGTTAAAAATGCCACTGAGCCATGTGTTATCTAATATAAATATATATATAATATATTTTAGTGATATTACTGTTTGATATAACAATTGGACCTGGAGTACTGTGCTGCAAAGGATTAAAGTGGAACAAAACTTGAGATTTTCACCATCCAGGGACTTGATCTTTGCCCCCATCCCCTCCCCCAGGCTGTGTGAATGGCCAGAGATGCTAGGAATGCTGCCAACATGGTTTACCTTTCTGTGGGGGCCAGGGCTAAGGTAAGTTTTTCTGTGATCCGAAGGGTGTCACACAGATGGACATTCCAATTTGATATGGCCCAGGGGAAGGTCATATTCTGTTAGACTCTAGGGCTGACCACACAGGGTTTTGTTCCACTTTTTTTTTTTCAAATTCACAAGGCTTAACTCTAGGTAGAACGTTTAGATTGCTGTTGGGGGACTTGTTGGTAATGCCCCCCCTGGCTTGCCTCTAAGCTGCCCCCTCATCCTTTTCAGTTAAAAAAACAGGCAGGAAGTCCAGTGTTCCCAGACTGAGTGATTTCTCAAAGTGTCAGACATATAATATCCCATACATGTAAATGTTTCTAGAATGTTTTAGCAAAAGATGTTTATCATATAAAGTGTATATGTAAATATATATATATTATAAATCCCATAAATCTATATTTGAGATGATTATTTTAGGAGCTGGAGTAGAGGATGGTGTATAGGTCGCATTGTATGTGGAATCCTGTTTAATGACAATCTTGCTGTAGAAGAATGTGGATGAGAAATTGTTGCTGCAGTGTCCATGTTTGTCTTGTTTGTTGCCTCCTGAGCCTCACTTTCCAGCAACCATTGGCATTGTGGCCCGATGCCAGATACATCCAAGGGTTTAAGCCTCATCTCCAAGGAGATGTTCATGTCGTCACTGCAGGAGGGAGATTCAGCTTGTTCCATTTAATAAAATGGGTCGTCTTTAATCTGTTGAGTGGGTTTACCTATTGTTTTTATTGGTGGAAATATTGGTCTGCAGAAATTAGACTTGGTCATATACCCTGTAGTGTGATCTGCTGGACTGTATAGTATCCATACCAAAATAGTCTGTAGCAGCTTCACTTCTATTTATTTGGCAAGCTTTATTTTAGCAAATAGGGAATCCTCACCCCCCAGTGAGTATTGTGTCAAAAACCAACTAAATCCCTTGGCAGTAATTAGGTAATAGGGGGGTATATATGACCTTAAAGTGGCTTTGTCGTGAAATAACAATTTGCATAAAGCTGCTAGTTGGCAATGGAACGGACTTAAACCGGACCAACACCCATTTTTTTCTTTAACGAGTGTTGGTCCCGCTGTCTGCTCTTCACAATAACCTCGGGTGGCATCCAGAACGCTGGGGCCATAGTCGTGTCCTCTGTGCCGGCCACCGGCAGGACTTGCCCACATGACCAACCGCTGGACTGTTTTCCCTTCGCTGCCTCATAATGAAGGTGAGCATTCTGCTAGGTCATCTGCGAGGGGGCTCCAGCCTTCTGGGTGCCCCCCCCCCGGGACCAATAGCCGTTAAAGAAAAAAACTAGTGCTGGTCCGGTTTAAATGCAGCTTCTTTTTGAACATACCTTTCCACTGTTATGGATGAGAAGTGCTCACCTTGAATAGCTTGTCCCAAGAGCCAGCAACATTGTTGCATTAACTGCTGTAAAATCTGCACAAAGCATTGCATGATGGGTAAAAAGCACCGTCGCACATCACAGGAAAGGAAATCTGCTGTTAGCTAGCCTATGCTGGCTAAGGAGACAGGCCATTTGCTTTGAGCAGTCGTCCTGTAAAAGCAGAATGGTACATTCACACACATTCACCTGTCAGCCTGGATGTTTCTTCCTTCCATAAAAAAAGAAAATAAATCTTGGCAGGAATTTTTTTTTTTTTTTCGCAGAATGTATAAGTAACCCCCCTCCTGCATATTTTTTTTTTAATAGTGTGTTTAGACATCGCACTGATTGCAGCTTTCCAGTTACATTTAACAAGCCCATGCCTATACATTGTTGATTATATATTGGGGATTTACATTTACATTATTGTAGATTCGAAACCACAAATCAATTTGGTTCTCTGAAATGTTGCTCTTGTAACTTTTTTTTTTTTTTTTTAGTCTAGCCAGATTATAAATGTTTTCAGTTTATGGTAGTAAATTAACACTAACCAAAAATACAGCACTGTTGCCGTCCATATTGGATTCCTTCCCTCACTTCCTTGTGAGGTATTGGGACTCCTGGTTGGCTTCTGTGATCTCTGATCCGTTATTGGGGACACATAGCCGGCAGATATGTGACCTATGTAAACTGGGCCAGTACATACAAATGAAGCTGTAAATACAATTGGACAAACCACAAACCCCTCTGGTGAGAAACAAGCTGCTGGGTGTATGTCACCATAGTCTGTTTTTTTTATCTGTATGTTCCTACCAATGCTAATGTTCTCCATTGCCTTACCACTACATAGGTCTGTTCAATGCCAGGTTCAGGGGAAGTGCCTATGTGCTATTATCAGGCAGACAGAAGCCATCTATTAGATGTTTCAGTGTATAGCTTTTCTTTTTGTAACAAGATAGTGGCGCCACATTACAAGATTCAGAGGAAAGAAAAAAGTGCACTTTCCAGCAAATGCCAGCCAGCCGGTCCTAAAACTGAAGCTGGGCACCAGAGTGGCAAGACTGGCTCTTAATCTCTCAGGCAAGTCCTCAAGGTTCCACAAATCACAAATACTTTGCCATGAGATTGCAAAGTGAATTTTTTGGTTAATGAATCAACCCCTGGTGTCCATGTCTCATCACTGGAGTTCACTGCAGTTTTGGATAGACTGGTTCTCTGTGCACAAGTGTTTTGTTTTTTTTTCCTCTTTGTTCCGTTTTTTTGTAAATGGACCACAATGTCTTTTTGTCTAACAAAGCACATCTGAAACATTGACGCAATTTGGAGACTTCTGCAGTGCTTTTGCCCACGGTCCATCTGGGTTACAAGTGTGCCCATTCTAACGTACAGATTTGGAAAGCTTTATTTTCAGAGGCTTGTGGGAAGTTTACAAACAATATCTAAATCTTAATATCATTAGTTGCATTTGCACTAAATGTGATGTACTTTTGCTATTATGTAAATAAATGTATTACACTAAGACCTCTTTGGACTGTTTTTTGTCTGGAATTGTAATATTTGTGATAAGAGGAGCTTTCCTAGAACGGAAAGTATTTGCACAGTACCCAGTCCAAGGACAGATAACATTACCGATCTATCATTGCAGTAGGCAGAGCTATGCCAATCATCTTTCTGTCTCTGTGCCATCCAAGGCCATTAAACGCTAAGGGTACAAAGCCAAGGATTAGCTTTAAATTTTACACAGCCCTACACATCCAACTAGTGGACACGTGTTTCGAGCTTTAGGCTCTTATCAGCACTAGGGCGGATGTTTCTGGCTGTATGGGGAGTAAGACTTGGTAAGTACCAAAAGAGTCGCAAGCCAGTATGTGAAGAGACCCATGTTAGGCTTAATATAGGGTTCTAAAGAGACCAAAAGACACTTAGGTAAAAGATAAGAGGAGCTTTCCTAGAACGGAAAGTATTTGCACAGTACCCAATAAGGACAACATTACCCATCTAGCCTTGCAGTAGGCGGAGCTATGCAAATCATCTGTCTCTGTGCCATCCATGTGTGATGTAATTCAGCACATTTATGTGTCTCCAAGTATATGGTTAAAACTTGTGGCTACCTGTTGGCCAATGTGGCTCTAGTAAGAAAGGATGATTCCTAAAATGCAATGCAATGTGCATGTATACACAAAAACCTAGCCACACCCCGGTCAGTGTCTGAACAAAGTGCTGTCATGTTCTACGTTAGGTGAAGAATACGCTTATGACGACCCTGGTAAGATTCCAAAGCAATATGTATTTTCCACAGAGGTAATAACACAGGTCAATCTTGCTTTTTAGGAAAATGGGTGTTGGTACCCATGTACTAAGCTTACTTTTCCTTGTGTACAGTACGGCTTGCCTCAGTTCAATTCTTAACGATTGGGTAATCCGCCACAAGGTGGCGCAGTCGACTGCAGAAGACTTGTGGCTCCTCCCGGCCCACAAGGAATAACCCAGAGACCCCCAGAGTTTTTCTGCAGTCTGAACTGCGAAGATAGAAGACCTTCTCCGGTTATCCGCAGGCGAGCGGGGCATCCCAAGCCCATCGGCCCTGCAGGCCTATTCCCATCTGTCTCCAGACCCATTCTGCCTCCCAGCCCCGGCTGGCGGATCAGGTTAAGTTAGGGGAACACCTGGGGTTTGGTGCTCAGGGCCGCAGACCCTGTAACCAAAGGGTAGCCGGCCACCGGCTAATGGTGAGCCTGAAACGGGGAAGGGAGAAACCACTATTTTGTATTTATCCCACATGCTTTATTTGTGTGTATGTGATTGTGTAACTGTAACTTCACGTTTTTGGATTGTTGCTGTGGGGCGTCTGGAAGTTGTCCCTCTTTTAGTTGAGGGGTCCACCTTCCCCCCCCTCTCTCCCCCCCCCCCCCCCCCTTTTCTCCCCTCCTTCATGGGAGCGGGTGACTTACTGTGGAGGGGGGGGGGCGGGACTGGCCGCCAGCGACTTTTTTGCTGCTGTCACTATGGGCGTGCTGCGCCCGATGGCGGGGTCCAGGTAATATTCTTGGTGTGCCACACACCCCGCTTCACCTTTAATATTCTTCAGGATTGGGTTACTCACCGCCAGGTGACGCCGTTGCAGAGAGGAAGTCTTGTAACGAGCCCCCTTCCGGCCTATATATACCTGGTACCTCCTATTTATCACCTGTTTTTCTCTCTGCATGACGACAAGACAGAAGATTGAAGTCTCCTGTTTGCAGGTAGCCGGGGTCTTACCCCGGCACCCCCTTTTGGTCTATTTCTGCCCGGTTTTGATTGTTTGTTACCTTTGTGGTGGAATGGAAGCCTCCCAGCCTAGGCTGCTCACTGGGCAATTGGTAGACGGCACTATAGGTGCCTAGGAGCTTATCTCCTCTGCTCGACCCCCTCTTTTGGGGGCAATGCGGCTATCCGGCATGGTGATCCGGAGGTGGGATGCCCCTGTCCCGAGGGTCCCCTTGGCCCCTTGCTCTACCGTTGCGGTCCCTTCTCCCTTCACTAATGGGGGGGGGGTTAGAGGGCTGTGTATGGTGTTTGTTTCACTGTATGTTTGCTGCTGCTGGCCTGTAGGGCCAGAGCTTTGGGTCAGCTTTAGGGGGACTGGGGCGGGCTATTTGGTCCTGGCTTGCTGTTTGACCTTTTCAGCTCCCCCCCTCCCCCCCTTCCCCTTGTCTCTTTGTGCGGGCCGTGGGGTTTTTCTGGGGCAGCTCAGGCTGCCTAGTGTCTCCGTTTTCCCTCCCCCTTTCTCCTTGTTTCTGAGGGCTTGTTTTGCCCTCTGATTGTTTTCATAGTTGGCGGGGGGGACGGGGCCCGCATGACGTCAGGGGTGGGGGCGTGGTCCGGCGGCGCGTCGTTGCCGGCCCCAGCCGCACTTCCTCCTGGTTCATTAGGAGGCTGCGTGCGGGGCTCGGGCCGCATGTCTGTTGCTGCTGCTACTGCTGCCCGCTCCGCCGCCTCTCCCGTGGACGTGCTCTAGCTTCGGCTCCACCGCTGCCATCGTGCTGACCGTTGAGGCCAAGGTAAGCGGCCTCACCTTGCGTGAGGCCGTCTATTTTTTTTTCATGGTCTCTGATTTTAGGGTTTAAAAAAAAAAATGGTATGGAGTAATAATTTTTTATTTAAAAAAAAAAAAATATATAAAAGAGGTAAATCAGAGGCCAGGTTTTTCCTTGCCTCTTCAAAGCACTCTTGTGCGGTGTATTGTGTTTTATATTTCATGTTGCCATTCTGGGGGTCTTACTGTTGGTTTGATCCTGGGATTCCCTCAATACAGTGGCCTCCCGGTTCTATTTTGCCTGACTAGTCTCTTTTCCTCCAAATTGGGACATATATATATGTATATGTATATATATATATGTGTGTGTGTATATATATATATATATATATATATATATATATATATATATATATACTTGTATATATATTAAAAAAATATATATATATATTACTTTCTTAAGGGGATCTTTATTATTAATTTAATCCTCCCTCCCGGGACATTAACATAAAGGGGCATCCCGGGTGGCTTATGCCTTAAACCCAGAATTTTGCGAATACCATAAATCACCATATGGAGGCTTCCGATAATACCGGAAATGGTTCTTCTGCGCCATCTAGGGTGTGTGGAGGCTGTGGGACTCCGCTCCCAGGTGATGATGTTTTTGTATGCATTCCTTGTGCAAAGCAGAGTATTGCGCGTCAGTCTGTTGCTCCGGCTGCTGGCTCTTCGCAACTTCCATCATCCCCTACCCCTCCCTCCCTGTTCCGGACCCCGCGTGACATTGTCAAGAGTGGGGATTCGCAATCCGAGGTGGCGGCACGGTTGGCCAACCTCGAGAAAATAGTTTCCGTTAAAGCAGGGTTAAAGGCCACTGCGAAACGGAAGCACCTGACTCCTGTACCTCCGGCTTCACAGGATGAAGTATGTGAGCCTGTGGATTGGTCCGATTGCTCCCTGGACGAGGAGGGAGAATTTCTGGTGGAGTCAGATGAGCCTGCAGATCAGCTTGAGGTTGATGCTATTGGCGATTTGTCTGCGGGGGGTTCTCGTGACACCCCCTCCATTCTGGCTCAGATGTTTGAAATTTTGAATTTAGATCCACCTGAGGCCGTCAACCTGCCTAAGGGTCAGTTGTTTAATGTGCCTCAGCCGCCTTTGGTTTTTCCCAGACAACACCACTTTGAGAGAGTTGTGCTCAAAGAATGGGAACATCCCACGCGGTTAACTGGAATTCCTTCCAGTTGGGAGAAACGTTATCCTTTTCCACCAGAATTGGTGAAGCTTTGGTCGGTTCCTCCTGACGTCGATACCCCTGTATTAGGGCTCTCCAGCACGGCTCTGGTGCAGTCTGCGGAGACTACTGCCCTTAAGGATGGTGAGGATCGTCGGATTGACCAGTACGCTCGCCATGGTTTCAGTTATGCCGGGTCCACGATGCGCCCGGTGTGTGCTTCGGCGCTTCTTCTATTGGCGGTTAGATCTGTAATTCAGGGTCTGTGTGTGGATCTTGATCCCACTTGCAAGGAGCTTATTGCTCTCAGGCAGTGTGAGTCGTTTGTTTCCTATGTTCTGTCCGCTCAGGACGATGCGCTGGCTATGAGTAGCAAGACAGCGGCAATGCTGGTGGCTATTCGTCGGGCTGTATGGCTGCACCAGTGGTCTGCGGACGCAGCTTCTAAAAAGGTGCTCACAGCTCTCCCCTTTCTGGGATTGCGGCTGTTTGGTGATAAAATTGATTCAGTTGCGAAAGGTGGTAAAATGCCGCAACGCAAGAGGCCTCGTCGTCCCTTTCGGGGGGCAGGTTCTGGTAGACCTTCCTTTCAGGGATTCAGAGCGGGTAGGGGGTCTTCCTTTCCCGCTACCAGAGGTGCAGGTTGGACTCGGGGGAAGGGCCGTGGCCGTCCCGCACGGTCCTGGGGCACCAAGCCCAAGCCTGCCGGTAAGCCCGCTCAGCAATGAGGGGCTGCCCTCACCCAGGTTTGGGACCAGGAGATTCCGGACAGATGGATCCGGGAGGTAGTGTCGTCCGGTTACAAACTGGAATTCGAGTCTCACCCTCCTTCACGGTTCTTTCGGTCTCGGGTGCCCATCGATCCTTTGGCCGCACAGGGGCTCCTGGCGTCGGTAAGGAATCTGTTAGAGATGGCGGTCATCCGGCCGGTATCACGCTTAGAGATGGGCCTCGGTTTCTACTCCAATCTTTTCGCAGTACCCAAAAAGGACGGGTCGGTTCGTCCCGTCCTGGACCTGAAATTACTCAACAAGTTCATCCGTTTTCGGAAGTTTCGCATGGAAACTTTGCGTATGGCCGTCGGTTCCCTTCGGCAGGGGGACTTCATGATGTCCATAGACATCAAGGATGCTTATCTTCATGTTCCCATCTGCCACGCTCATCAACGTTTTCTTCGATTCGTGATGAAAGATCAGCATTTTCAATTCGTGGCACTCCCGTTTGGCGTTACCTCGGCACCGTGAGTGTTTACCAAGGTTCTGGCAGGGGTGATGGCCATTTTCAGATCTCGGGGCATTCGGGTCGTACCTTATTTGGACGACCTTCTCATCATGGCTCCGTCGCTCAATCAATCGGAGACGGACACCAGGATGGTGGTCTCCACGCTGGAAAGCTTTGGTTGGGTGATCAACTTCCCCAAGTCCTCCCTCGCTCCGGCCAGGGTGGTGTCCTTTCTGGGGATGCAGTTGGACTCTCAACACAGTGTTTCTCCCCCAGTCCAAAATTCATCTGATTCAGGAGTTGGCTCGAGTCCTACTTTTCAATCCTCGGCCGTCCATCCGTCTGGGGATGAGGCTGGTAGGGTTGATGGTCGCCTCTTTCGAGGCAGTTCCTTTTGCTCAATTTCACACGAGGACGCTTCAGCTTTATCTGTTGGCGTCCTGGGACCGGCAGCCTCGGTCGTTGGATCAGCCCTTCCAGTTGTCCTCCCGGGCTCTGCAGTCCCTCCAGTGGTGGTTGGTCTCGGCCAATCTCGTGAGGGGCAGGTCCTTCCTGACCCCTCTTTGGGAAATTGTCACCACGGACACCAGTCTTTTGGGATGGGGCGGATTCTGGAAGGAGCTTCAGTTCCAGGGGCAGTGGGGACCTCAAGAGGCCCACTTACCCATCAATGTTCTGGAACTGAGAGCCATCCGTCAGGTGCTTGCTCTCCTGACTCATCACGTTCTGGGTCTTCCGGTCCAGGTGCGTTCAGACAATCGAACAGCGGTTGCTTACATCAATCATCAGGGAGGGACTCGCAGTCTGAGTGCTCTCAGAGAGGTGTCCCTGATCCTGACCTGGGCAGAGGCCCATGTTCCTTGTCTCTCGGCGGTATACATTCCAGGAGTGGAGAACCAGGAAGCGGACCGGTTGAGCAGGGGCTCTCCCCGTCTGGGAGAATGGGCTCTCCATCCTCAGGTTTTTCGCTCACTGTGTCTCCGATGGGGGACACCGGAGGTGGACCTGTTTGCTTCTCGTCACAATCACAGGCTCCCGAGCTTCGTGTTGCTCTCCCGGGATCCTCTGGCTCTGGCAGTGGACGCCATGTCCCTGAGCTGGGGGGATCTGGGATTTCTATACCTGTTTCCTCCGATACCCATGCTGGGCAGGGTGGTTCGGAAGTTGGCTCTGGAAAGGGTGTCCGCCGTTCTCGTGGCCCCAAGGTGGCCAAGGCGAGTGGTTCGCAGACATCGTTCGGCTGGCAGTGGACCAGTTCGTTCTGCCTCTTCGGCCCGATCTGCTCACTCAGGGTCGGTTGTGTTACCCCAATTTACCAGCGCTGGGTTTGACGGCCTGGCTGCTGAAACCTCCATCTTGAAGGAGGAGGGTCTTTCTGACTCAGTCATCAAGACTTTGATCAGTGCCCGGAAGAGGTCTTCTTCTATCATCTACTATAGGACTTGGAAGGCCTATATCGCTTGGTTTGAGATTAGATCCTTTCCTTGTAGGGTCTTTTCGGTCTCCAGGATTCTGGAGTTTTTACTATCTGGGCTGGTCTTCAGCTAAGTACTTTGAAAAGGCAAGTTTCTGCCTTATCTATCTTTTTGCAGAAGCGTTTTGCGCTTCATCCTTTAGTTAAAAAACTTTTTTCCAGGGGGTTACGCATGTGCGGCCTCCCAGGAAACCATTACTCCCGGTTTGGGATTTGAATTTGGTTCTTTCTGCTCTGCAGGCTCCTCCTTTTGAGCCTCTGCAAGATATTGCTTTGTCTACCCTGACTCAGAAGATTGTCTTCTTGGTAGCTATCACTTCAGTCCGGCGTGTCTCGGAGTTGGCGGCCTTGTCTATCCAGGCGCCCTACTTTGAGAGGCATCAGGATAAAGTGGTCTTTCGGTTCAAGCCAGACTTTCTTCCTAAGGTTGTTTCTGCTTTTCATTTGAATCAGGATATTCTTCCCTCCTTGTGTCCTAATCCTAAGAATGACAAGGAGAGGGTTTTGCATTGTTTGGATGTAGTACGCTGTGTTAAGTACTACTTGATTATCACGTCTCCTTTTCGTAAGACGGATGCCTTTTTTGTTGTGCCCTGTGGGCCTAAGAAGGGTTTGGCACCAGCCAAATCTGCCATTAGCAAATGGATACGTCAGGCCGTTATTGCGGCCTATGCTGCTAAGGGGAAGGTTCCCCCTTTTCGTATCACTGCTCATTCTACTTGCGCCGTTGGAGCGTCTTGGGCTTTTCAGCACCAAGCTTCTGTTGAACAAGTTTGTAAGGCCGCCACTTGGTCTTCTGTTCATACTTTTTCTAAGTTTTTCAAAGTTGATGTGCGAGCCTCAGCGGATGCTGTTTTTGGCCGCAAAGTTCTGCAGACTGCAGTCATTTAAGTTATGCTTCACCTTGCTTTGGGATGCCCATCCCTTGTGGACACTGCTTTTGGATGTCCCAATCGTGAAGAATATTAAAGGTGAAGCGGGGTGTGTGGCACACCAACAATATCCATTTTTCAGGTGAGTACTCACAAAATGGTATTTTTACCTCCTTTGCGCCCGGAGGTTCTCGCACTGCCGAGGGGCGGAGCCGTGAGATGACGCGATCCGCGTCATCCCCCTGCGGCCCGCCCCTCGAGGATCCTTGTCGGCGCCATTTTCTCCTCCTCCCCTCTCGTGGACGGCGCAGGCGACTGGGTGCGGGGGTCTGCAGACCCCTCTACTGCCGCGGCATCCCTCTATCCATCGGATAGGTTCTGCATCTGACGGCTGCAACCTGCTTATTGGTCCGTGAGTCCGCTCCTTATTTCTTTTATGTCATGAGCGCCGGGAAGGCCTCTAGTAAAAAGAGGCACCTGGCCACCAGCTTGTCCCTCTTTGCCGATGATGTTGACTTGTATGATTACTATGGCGGCCGTGAATCCATGGAGGAGGGGGAATTGTTCCACGATTCCGATTCCTCTGGGGATCGTCATGGCGATTATGATAGTGAACCAGGGTCCTCCTCGGATGAGGATTCCGGGCTCCCGGATGATACTGATAGGCTTTTGTCGGGCGTTTTTCATGCTTTACGCATCGATTTCCCCTAAGGCGGCAAAGAGGAAGCAAGGGGAGCTCTTCCGCCCTGACAAGCAACGCTTAGAGTTCCCGGAGCAGGGACATTTTTCCAATATGGTCTTCAAGGAATGGGAACGGCCTAACTGGTTGCCCTCTGTGCCCAAGGGAATGGATAGAAAGTACCCCTTCTCGGCCGACTTGGTTTGCTGCTGGTCTTGTCCCCCTGAGGTGGACGCCCCCGTCCTGGGGCTCTCCAACACTTCTATTATGCCGTCTCCTGACACCACTACCTTGCGCGATAATGCCGACCGACGTATGGATCAACTAGCATGACATGCCTTCACCTTTAAGGGAACGGTTTATGTCCGGTCTGTGCCGCGGCTATTGTTGTCATTGCACTTAAGAAGACGCCTTGCAGAGGCTGCCAGATCTCGCAAGCGAGAGGAAGACTACAAGGACCTTTTGCTTTGCTCTGACTTTATTGCCTTTGTGTTGTCTGCTATGGATGATGCCGTCCGGCTTGGTGGTAGGGCCTCTGCCCTGTTTGCCATGCGTAGGTCCGTTTGGCTGCGTTAGTGGGCGGCTGATGCTGCCGCTAAGAAGTCGCTCACTGGGCTTCCCTTCACGAGACTACGTCTCTTTGGGGAACGTCTTGATGTTTTGACCAAGGATGGTCGGCTCCCTCGACGTAGGAAGCATTCTTGGCCCTTTCGGGGATCCTCCTCGTTTTGTCCTTCCCGTGGGGGATGTGGAGCTGCCTTCGCAGGTAGCCGCAGAGACTCTTGGGGATGGGGTAGATCCTGTGGCCGCCCCGGTCTCTCCTGGGGCGCTAAGTCCAAGCCCCCTGCCAAGGCCCCTCAGGCATGAGGGGGTGCCCTCACCTGTCCGGGTGGGGGGACGGCTTCGGCTCTTTGCTCACGTCTGGGGACAACACGTCTCGGATCGGTGGATCCAGGAGGTGGTTTCCTTTGGTTACAAGATAGAGCTAGCAGCTTGGCCGCCCCCAAGATTCCTTCGGTCCCGGATCTCCCAGAATCCCGTGACGGCGCAGGGCCTGGGGTTGGCCGTCCAACGTCTTTTTGGGGTGGTTTGCCCTGTGCCCCTTCAGGGGCGGGGTCGGGGGTTCTACTCCAATCTGTTCACGGTGCCCAAGAAGGACGGCTCCCTGAGACCCATCCTGGATCTAAAGGGTCTCAACCGATTTGTCAGGTTCAAGCACTTCCGCATGGAGACCTTGCGGTCGGCGGTGAGCTCTCTTCGGCCAGGCGACTTTATGACCACTGTGGACATCAAGGATGCCTACCTGCACGTTCCTATCTTCCTGGGGCATCAGAAGTTTCTGAGGTTCGCTCTGGAGGATCAGCACTACTGGCCTTGCTGTTCGGTATCACTTCGGCCCCTCGGGTGTTCACCGAGATGCTGGCGGGTGTCATGGCCCTCCTGAGGAGCCAGGGCATTCGCTTTCTTCCTTACCTGGATGACCATTGATTGCTGCTCAATCCTTTCGTCAGGCCGAGAGGGATACTCAGTTGGCTGTGTCCACCCTCGAGTCCTTCGGTTGGGTGATCAATTATCCCAAGTCTTCGCTCACTCCGTCATTGGTGAGGTCCTTCCTGGGCATGACGCTGGATACTTCTCTGGTCAAGGTGTTTCTTCCTCAGCAGAAGGTGGAAGACCTTCAGATGCAGGCACGAGCTCTGCTGTCGTGTCCTCATCCCTCCATCCGTCTGGGGATGAAGTTGGTGGGACTTATGGTGTCCTGCTTCGAGGTGGTACCCTTCGCCCAGTTCCACATGAGACCTCTCCAGTTGAACCTCTTGACCGTTTGGGATTGGAAACAGGAATCCCTGGAGCAGGAATTTGTTCTGTCCCCTCTGGCCAGACAGTCCCTCTTGTGGTGGTTGGACTCGAGGAATCTCCTAGCGGGCAGGTCCTTTTTGCCTCCGTGCTGGGATATTGTCACCACGGACACCAGTCTGACCGGTTGGGGAGGGTTTTGGCAATCGCTGAGTTCCAGGGCCAGTGGGGACCTCAGGAGGCCCACACGCCTATCAATCTCCTGGAGCGTAGAGCGATCAGGTTAGTTCTCTTCCAGTTGACTCCCCACCTTCAGGGTCGTGCGGTCCAGGTGCGCTCGGACAATCAGACAGCTGTCGCTTCTATCAATCATCAGACACAATACTATATGGAAACCCGCACAGCTACAAATAATCAGGGTGCTGGCTAAGTGGGAGAAAGCTCAGACAAACGGGGCCCAAAGATTGTACTAACTTGAGTTGCAATCTACCAGTCAAGATCGCTGTGTTCTCACCACATGATTAATTAAGCCGCACTCACTGTATTCAGCTAATAATTTGATTTTATTTTATATCAATATAAATTCATGGACACATAACATGCAATAACATCACACATGATTAAAAAGGTTTCCAAAGAACCACTAACCGGGCGCTATGGTTGGATCATAAAGGACTATTAAGGGCTATCCATAAGTATACTGTTGAATATAATAAATTTTACCTTATAATATGCCATGCATATGAGAATCAACTGCATGAAAGTAAATAGTGCATGTGTGTATATATACCTGTAGGGTATATATAAGCAGAGAAAAGAGATGACCACTCGGGTAGTGAGTGCAAAAGCAAAAAAATAAGATGAGTGAAAGAGCTGTGAATGTGGGAAAAAAATAGACAAAACCCCAGTAAAATGCTGGGGTGAGGGGTGCACAGTGCAAAAAGTGATACAGTGGTGTGCTAGCAGTAAAACTAATATACCATGGCATATACAAGGCAATTATTACCTAACACGAAATGAAGATAAATAAGACACTATACTGTCACCAAAAATAGCAGGTCCAGGTCCCCTCTAAGCGCCCGTTCAACACCGACGCGTTGCGTGAGAGATCACTTCCTCAGGGTGTTGGAAGTGATCTCTCACGCAACGCGTCGGTGTTGGTGATCGTTACAGTATAGCACCCGTGATTGGGCGCAACCAGTTTCACTAGGGGAGCAATGTGCAGGTAAGTGAAACTAGTCTTTGAGGAGGAACAGATTCCCCCTCGTACCTGGGTACCAAAACATTGTACAAATGGGTGTTGTTTTGCTTTAAAGTAGAAGTGCAGACAAATTACTGAATCAAAAAAAGTGTGGGTTGTGCAAGCCTCCAAGTATAATAAAGGGTGCTACTCCCAGGCTCAAACGGCCATATATAGGATACCTCAAAAACACAACAGGGGAAGCACTCCAACTCAGAATCAAAAATTAATATCAAACGTTATTAAAGGTTTACAACCACAACCTATACAATGGACATATTAAAAACACAAAAAAACATGACAATACCACACAGGACATACAAACATACAGGATGTGTAAGCGGTGGGGAGAAAATTGATGCCTCATCATAAACATAATACAGCAAGTATGGAATCCATATCCTAAATGAATTTAATAATTATTTGTGCAAAAGGTGCAAGATAGAGTGCAAAAATAATATACTAGATAGCTATTTAAAATAGTGCCAATATAAACCATCTCTCATATAGCCGGTCTCAAAATCAGAAACCACAACAGATACAAGACTTTCCCTCGGACATTTTCTCCCCACCACTTACACATCCTGTATGTTTGTATGTCCTGTGTGGTATTGTATTATGTTTTTTTTATATGTCCATTGTATAGGTTGTGGTTATAAACATTTATAGGGAACTTACCTTAACTATTTGCATTACATGCCCTATGTGCTCCCAAGCACCTGATCATGCCCGCTGGACAGCTGTGCACATTACTGTGCACCTGGCAACCTTATTGGGCTATGGACCGCACCTAGAATAAACAAGTATCGGCAGTTCCTATTGGTACAGAGGACCAATGCCACAATAGGGCAACTCAAGTGGACCAAAACCCGGGATGGTCCATTTCCCTAGGGCATCCTGATTCAGTTTGCCTTGCCACATGAAACTCCTTGGATCTCCCCACGTTCCCTTTGCACATGTGCAGGCTTATTAATGCATAGCATAAGTCCCAGTATAAAACAGAACCCCGGTGTTAGGATCGGGTAGCCTCAGCATCCCCAGTCCCACTGTGTTCAGTGGCATCCTTCCGCACGCAACCTCTGAATAGCTAGGCGACGTGTGGGACCCTCAGGGAAGTTGATTATTGGTGATTGGGGAGGCAGGGTTCACTCAGCCAGGCATCAAAATTGGGCTTCTCCATTGGTAGTAAAAGGCTGGTTCTAGAGTCTTTTAGACTCCAGGGCCAGCCATTCAGGTGGTTAGTCCTCTCTAATATATAGAGAAAAGGGGAAATACAGTGATTGATGTTACAATATAACACTACCTGTTTTTCACTAATCACTGCACTGAAACTCCAAGCATGCTCCCAACACAGTCAGTGTCTGTGACCCCACCCCTTTCAGCCAGCCAATAGATAAGCCAGGCTAGTTTGTCATTACGTTTGGGATATTGCCCTGCCTTGGCTTTCGTGCTTTGTGATTTCCCGGTCCATTTATGCTCAGACAGTAGCTGGTGGATTGGAAGATCAGCCAATCGGCAATCTCAAAAGGTGTCGGGTGGGTGTGACCTCAGCGGTGGATATGCCCGTTTTCTTTTTAAAACCAGGCCACTGCCATAATGGCAGTAATTTGAAGAGGTTTGGTATCATGTTTTGAGGACATATAGTGGACAAACAGGAGGTATTTGAGGCCCACAGTAAGCCAGAACAAGACATCTAACACATACAATTAAAAAACTGCATACAAGATGAGCGGACCTTTAATATAAGGCTAATTTTACAAAGGATATTGCACTGTTCCCTATTTAAATCAATAAAATAAGATAATGCATATAAGTAGGTCTATTCAGGGGAGGAGAGGCTTGCAAATTCCCCCCTTCCCCCTTTCAAAGGAAGACCACGCCGTGAAGGATCAAATTAATAAAACTATGAAAAAAGTGACAGTAAACAAAGTGACACGTGCTGTGCTATAAAGTGTCATGATATAATACCTAAAAAAAAACATTAATTTATACTGTGAAATATATGAAAAGATGAAAGATAGTGACAATATATGAAAATAAAAATGGGGAACTAAAAAAAAAAGTATCACCAAATGATAGTAAAAGCTGCCATCAGAGTACGGTGAAAACACTGATGCATTGCGTGGTAGTCATCCCTACCACTTGGTCAGGATGCAGTTATATGATAGGACTTGTGAGGCCTAAAGGAAATTCTGGATGTGCTGTAAAGTACAGGAGCGGGAAGGATTCAGGGTGTGACTCAAGGTGGGATTACTTATACAACCTCCGATTTAGACTAGAGCCAGCCAAGGTTCTCCGTGCCAATGGGCTTATAAGTGTTTTCCCCTCAACCCATCAAGGCCTATTGTATTTAGCGGATAGAGCTGTTATTTGGGAAATTTGACATACTTCGTAATTTTAAATTAAATAAAATTTTTAAATTAAATAATGAGGGATTTCCAGGCCACCTGATGATTTATTTTTTTTTTGCAATATAAGTTTATTCAGATTTTCAAGGTTAACAATGAACATCGAAACACAGCAGGGTAACAATGACAGGAATGATAACCAACATAGACATGTCGGTCCACAGGTTCAGCTAATGCACAGTTAAAACAATCACAGTTAAATCAGGTCGGCATCCGCCCCCCACCGACCCAATTTCACATCATGATGAAGTGAACTGTACTCTGACCCCGTGTGCAATAATAATCTTGCCAGCCTTAGCCTTCAACTGAAAGCCACGATCCACACATAGGGCCAGTCAGTAAATCTTATCTAGGTCCTCACTGCCTATCTGTACACCCAATTCCTTCTCCCAGTTTCTAATAAATCCTGGCGGTGAGCTGTGCTTGACCCCCAACAGCGTGCGATACAGGACTGCAACCGCATGTTTATCTGGGGGAGCTCGAATCAGCGCGTACTCCAACTGCGTTAAAGGTCTAATACCTCGATCCGCAAGGTTTTGGGATTTTATAAAGGCACTCGATTATATAGGAGCCATGAAATATGCTGTCCCGGCGCGCCCTCCCTCATCTCGTCCAGCGTGGGAAGCCTGCCCGAGGCCAAAATGTCCCCCATAGTGACGTTAGATGACGCCTCCCACGTCAGAAAACTCCTAGCTTGCATACCTGGAGCGAAGGAGCAATTGTCAAAGAGCGGAGTCAAGGGGACGGGCCTATGAACCACTTCACCCTGCCTGGTCAGTCTGTCCCATACCTTCAGGAACTGCCCCACCAGAAATGGGAGGGAATCCCTCCGCCGCTTGGGGAGAGGACCTCCCCATGACAGAGAGATTGGGTTAATAGGAGACAACGCCTTTTCCATTTCCACCCACTGTTTTTCCTCCCCCCCTCCCGGCCCAATCTAAAATGCGGAGAGTCATAACAGCTGTATGGTATATTCTCAGATCGGGTAACCCTGCCCCACCATTCCGCTTAAGCCTAGTCAGGGTACTAAATCTTATCCGGGGTTTCCCCGTGCCCCATACAAATCTCAAGAATGCCGTCCTCAGCCTCCTGAAAAAGCCGTTGGATAAATATATAGGAATCGTTTGGAAAAAAATATAGAAATTTGGGGAGAATATCCATTTTCAACACATTAATCCTCCCGAACCAGGAGAATTGCCTTTTGTTGTAGGTATTCAGCTCATTCAGCGTCTTCAGGAGCAGAGGAGAATAGTTGAGTTCATATAGGCGGGACAAGTCAGCAGGCACCTGTACGCCGAGGTATTTTATGGAATGGGGCTGCCATTTAAATGAAAAGTTGGATTCCAATAGTTTAACTTCCCGCAGTGAGAGGGAAACATTCAAAGCCTCCGATTTAGAGTAATTAATTTTAAAATTACTCACACGCCCGAATATCTCAAATTCCTTGAGGGCCGCCGGGAAGGAGATCAGGGGGGCCTTCAAATGCAGCAGTAGATCATCGGCATATAATGAGGCTTTATATTCACGGTCCCCCACTGCTAAACCCCTAATATCAGAGTTCCGCCGTATGGCCACCGCTAGGTGCTCCATTGTGATGACATACAACAATGGAGAGAGCGGACAACCCTGCCGTGTGCCGTTACTAACCTTAAAGGCCGATGAGAGGAGAACGTTCACCCTCACCCTTGCAGTGGGCCCAGAATATAGGGCCAATATCCTGGACAGGAGGGACGGACCAACACCAATCTGCTGAAGAGACGCCTTAAGAAACATCCAATCCACTCTGTCAAATGCCTTTTCCGCATCACACGATAAAAGGCAAGCAGGTACCCTATTAGAGTTTGCATATGCAATTAGATTAAATACCTTATTGGTGTTGTCCCGTGCCTCCCGCCAAGGCACAAACCCCACTTGATCCAGGCCTATCAATCCCGGGAGTATTGGCTGAAGCCTAGAAGATATGAGTTTAGCATACAGTTTAATGTCTACATTTATTAAAGATATCGGTCTGTAACTGCTACATAAAGATGGGTCCTTCCCTGGCTTGGGGGGGACCGTAATAATGGCCTCTAAAGACTGCCCCGGGAACCCACAGTTTGGTCCTATAGAATTGAATACTCTGACCAGGAAGGGAAGCAGCTCGGGAGCCAACTGCTAATAAAATTTGGGAGTATAGTCATCTACCCCCGGGCACCTTCCCTGCGGCGCCTCCTTAATTGCCTTGGCCACCTCTTGCACCGTAAACGGCTCCTCCAAAACCTCTGCCTCCTCCTTAGGAATGGAAGGAAGCGATGTATCATAAACGTATCTAACCACATCTTCAGGGGGGTCTGCAGAAATCGGGACAGTCTGATCCCGCCGTAAATTATATAGGGATTGGTAGTAGTCCCTGAACGCGTCCGCTATCTGGGAAGGTACCATAGTCATGTGCCCCTGCGGTCCCCGGACATTGGGTATATAAGTGGCCGCTATTCTAGGGTGTAACGCCCTGGCTAGTAGCCTCCCACATTTATCGGACGATTCGTAGTAGAGCCCCTGCTGCCGTTCCCTATACCTTAGGTACGCCTGATTATAAAGTCCTTGCAGCTTCTCCCTAGCCTTCAACATGTCAAGGAGCAAAACATTAGTTGGGTTCTTTTTATGGTCCTGCTCCAATGATTGGATGAGCTGTATAGTGTCCCGGATTGAAGTGGCTCGTTGCTTTTTTAGCCTGGTCCCGTGTTTAATGAATTCCCCTCGCACTACACACTTCAAGGCCTCCCACTGATATGGAAGGGGTGTAGGGTCTTGCGCATGATTCCTCAGAAATTTCTTAATCGTTTCTCTAACCCCTGACATGCAGACAGCGTCTCCAAGCAGATTATTATTAAGCTTCCAGGTCCAGCACTTCGGGTATAGCCCAGGTAGGTACACAGAAAGAAATATTGGAGCATGGTCTGACCCTACAATCTGGCCGATCCTTGCTTGCGGAGCCCAATCCATGGCGCGATGGCTCAGGTATAAATAATCTCTTCTGCTATAAGATTTCCTAGCAGAAGAGAACGTAAGGTCCTTATCCCGTCCATGCAGGGCCCGTCACGAATCCACCAACTGCATTTCAGCCAGCACTTTTTTCAGCCTATTTCGTTTACTCAGGGACACAGCCGACACGCCCAAGGAGGAATCCAACTCAGGCTGCATAGAGATATTAAAGTCCCCTCCCACTAGCAAAGTGCCCTCCGAGTACCCCTCCAACATCCTAAGAACTCTTACGCAAAAGCCAACCTGGTCAGTGTTAGGAGCATAGATATTCGCTATGGTGTATACTTTCGTATAGAGCTCCACTTTAAGGAATATGTATCGCCCATTGGGATCAGCCTTGACGTCTACAACCTTGTGTGGGAGAGACTTATGGATGGCAATCGAAACCCCCGTTGCCTTTATGTTGGGATTAGGTGCATGATGCCATGAAGGGTAATATCTATTCCTAATGCTCGGAATATGTCCCTCTTTAAAATGCGTCTCCTGGAGAAGCAAAATGGCCACCCTGTGCTTATGCATATTGTACATCACCTGTGACCGTTTCTCAGGGACATTTAGCCCTTTAACATTAAAGGAGCTAATTACTAACTCTGCCATTGTCCACGCGCTTCCGGGGGGGTAGAAAAGACGGACGGGGGGGGGGGGGAGAGAAAGAAAGGAAGGGTTGTGACACTAAGGGTTTCTAAAAAAAGAAGGAATAAGAATACAAGAGCAGATATTACTAAGAAAACAGACAAGTACTTATGCTAGCGTTAGTGGTAACGCTCACTTGGTTCTCTTTATAAGAGATGAGCGTTCTGGCCTACTGGGGGGAAGTGGAAAGCCATAACCGCGGGCAAGGAGTTGCTTCTACCCAATACACATGCCATGAGAGTCCACCTCTCCCAAGCCCCAGGCCGCCAATAAGCACCCTCATATAATCAATAACAACATTGAACTTTAACCATATCAATAGAACATCATTACAGCTATAACAGTTACCAACTGTAGGCTCCCAAACCCCCCACACCAACCCACCCCATAACTACGGGGCAAGACGGCAGAGGGGGTCCGGGATCCCCCCAGTCCCAAATTCCATCATGTGAAAAACCACATTAACCAACCACTATTCATCGGCATAGCGGGTCATCACCCACTACAAACCAGCCATCCCCAACCAAGCCGCCCCCCAACCCACCGCAGGAGCAACAGCCACAGGGGCCAGGGCAGGCAGCACCGCCCACAGGCCAGCAAATTACATTCACACTGACCTATGTCTGGACGCCGCCCCTCCCAGCACCCCTGCGCCCAGCGCCCCCCCGCACCTCCATCAACAGGCAGAGAAGGAATGGCCATCCCCGAACGCAGCACTACACGACTGCAGTCCAGTACGCAGGGCCGAACTCCAAACATTGTCCCCTGCAGAACAAGCCGGGCATGGGGGGGAACAAAGCTCCATGGAAGATCAAAGAAGAGCGAGCAGGAGCCGCTCCAGAAATAGACCCATGGCGGTGGACAAGGGGGCCCGCACATCCTCTGCTGGAACCAGTCCTGATGGAAACAGACCGGACCTCAGGGCGTCAATGATGTCCTCAACTGGACTAAACAACTTGTCGACGGTCGCCGCCTCTGACTCTATTCCTCTGCGGCCTGGGACCCCCAGGAAGCTGACGTCTTCCCAACTCTCCGGGGTCTCCCATGGTGGGCGACAGCCAATCATCTACCGGTATACTCGGAATCTCCAAGAAGCTGAAGAGATCCAGAAGCTGCGAGTGCGACCGCAGGACAAATGATCGCCCTCTCTTCGTGACCACCAATTGAAATGGGTGGCCCCACCTGTATGCCGCTCCGACCGATTTGATAGATTCCAACAATGGTCTCATGAGACGACGCATTTGAAGGGTGCGTCTGGCGAGATCAGGAAGCAAGGTAATCAGGGAACCGTTATAGGGGATGGGGCCCCTGTCCCAGGCTCTTCTCATGATGTCGTCCTTGACTTTATAGAAGTGAACCCGACACACTATGTCCCTTGGCCTGTCAGGATCCTGTGGGCTCTGTCGATCTCAATATGCTCTTCAGGAGGTCGGTCCAATACGATGTTGAAAATCCTGGCGACCACTTCATTAAGATTATTATTCTCCGGAGCCTCAGGGAGTCCGCGTATCCGTATGTTATTCCTGCGGCTCCTGTTCTCTAGATCATCTATGTGCATCAGGGCCCTAATTGTTTGTCGCTGGTCCGTATCGGCCCGATGATGTTCAAGGGTCTCTCTCTGCCAGAGACCTCAGAGACCGCTCGTGTCACCTCTTCAAGCTCCCTTCTCAGAAGGGATTCCATCCTGTTAGTATAATTCTCAAAGTCCCTTCTGGATGGCAAGAATTTTAATAATACGTCGAGATTATATTGCTCCTGCGGTACATGTCTATGAGCCGCCAGATCCGGAGAGGCCGGTGACACCCGGGACCGAGTGGGCGATCGAGGCCGAATCGGGCTGTCAGGTCCGTCTGAAAAAATTGGGCTGGCTGAGGTCGATATACGGAATCCCCGGTCCCTCAATGAGCCACATGGGCGGCTTCCGGGTCCAGCCGGTGACGAAGACGAGCTCCACTCCTGAGGCGTGCCCCGCCATTCTCCATTCCCTTAATTTTCTTGGGGTTCGGCACTATGCCTCCTGCTCTCTTGGGGTCCAACGATGTGGGTCCGACTGCCGGGGGACATCGCCAACTCCTGGACAGTCTCTTCATTTAGGGCGCACAATTCTACACCGCGGGGAGGGGGATGAATCTCCACCGTTGCCACCATTGCGCCGGGACTACTTCTCCCCCTTTCAGTCCTATTCTGAGGTGCCTGAAACTTGCCCCCAGTCCGATTTGCCGAACTGGCCCCACAATGCGCCGCTGATTGGCCCAGGGATTGAGCCTGTTTTTTGGACGGGTGCCCATACTGTCCCAACCCCATCTGGTGTCCCCGGGGTTCTGCCTCTAAAGGGTCACTGGAGTTAGTACCCTCCTGGGGCCCCAAGGTGTCCTCTGCTGCTGGGTTATCTCCCCAGTTCCTGCTGCCCAGTCCGAGTTCCTCCGGCCACAACACTCCTGACATCTGCGGGAGCCGAGGCACCTCTCCCGCCACCACACTTAGCAGCTGATCTGAAGGTGGGGGGGGCTCCTCCACCCCACACTGCGACTCCGACTCCCCGCCCGGGCTTCTCATCGCATAACCGCCGACATGCCCTTCCGACAGACACATCTGAGCCAGCGGGGGGGGGGCCTCCACCCCCTCGCTCTCCGTCTTCTCGGCCGGGCCTCCACTGTCTTCACCGCCGCCGCAGAGGACGGCGGCCCCGATGAACTGCGGGCCCCGCACCAGATCCAGCGGGGGGGAGATCCTACCCGCCCCGCTCCACAGCTCCCCGCGCAGGTCCACACTCTTCTCGCCGCCACCATGGAGGTCGGCGGCACATGTGCGCTGCGGCGCTCCCGGCCTCACCTCGACTTCAGCCACAGGGCCTGCCTCTCCGGGCTCCTCCGCTCCTTCCGTTCGGGCATTCGGGCACCGAGTCTGAGGGGGCGAGCAACCTCCAGGCCGCCCCCCCCGGACCGGATGAGGGACTCCCGGCCGCCGCCTGCAGCACATCCTTCCGCTCAGTCGCCACCATCTTGCTCTCCTTGCTGCTGCTCCCAGTGGGCTGCCTCAAGAACCGGCTGATCTTGCCAGCTTTGTCACTTCCAGGGGTCACCTTGCTCTTCCTTCGCCTGGACATCCCGTCGGTGGGCAGATAAAGGTTAAGACACTCTCGTTTTCCTGACACTTCAGCAGAGCTCCTCAAAAACGCGCCCTTACGCCGCCATTGCTAAGCCACGCCCCCCCGCCACCTGATGATTTTGATGTAAACCGTTGTATTGGAAATTCTTGCTTTTTTGCCTCCCCAAATAAAGTTATTAAGTTTGTATTAAAGGGCACTTAAGAATTTTGACAAAGCCAAGTCATTTTAACAGCAGCAATTCTGCCTAACCGCTAAATATTCAGCTGTGACTATTTGTCCAATATAGATTGTAGTTGGCTCTGTGTGGAAAAATCACTGGTTACCTTCACCACTAGATAATCAATAGCCTTAGATTGCCATTAGAGGCTAAAATTAGACTTAAGAGATTGAACAGTAGATGATGGGAGGAAGATATTAAGAGCAATGGGTTTTGCGAAATTAACTTGTAGACCTTGAACCCAATTAAACTCATCCAGCAGCTCAAGGAGGATTGGAAAGAGACCAAGGGGTTCATGATTATTAAGAGAGAAAGCTTATGATCATATCCTGCTACCTTGATTCCAGAAATATTGGTATTTTTTAAATCATCCTTAATAACTGCTCAATTTCAAGAACAAAAAGCGATGGGGAGAGGGGACACCCCTGTCTAGTCCTCTTAATCAGGACCTGTTTAAAGGCTGCATGTTATGAGCCTTTAAACATCCAAGATGGTGGCTCATGGAACATCAGGCAGCCTGCAAACAGGAAGTGCCTTCTAACTGTGTCGCTCTGCATTCTGGGACTGCTGACCTTTTCCTGCCCCCAGCTCTGCTCTGTCTGAGCAAAGCACAGCTATAACCCGCCCCGCTGTACTTTATCCCGCTCTCCTCTCCTCAGTAAGTGTGATGCTTCTGAGTCAAGATGGCGGCACCCGTATCCTAAAGTCCTGGACAGAGTTGCAGCCCAGTGGGGGAAAGAATAGTAAGTAAGTGACTAAAAACCTAAAATATATTAATTTTAGATGCTGGGGAATCGTTTTTTAAGGGTTTGGGCTTTTCAATAAATCATGGTGAAGTTCCGGTATAAGGTCACCTTTATATTAGCCATTACTTCAGCTAGAAGAATTAATGATTTTCAAGCCTTGTCCATCAAGGAACCATATTTTTTTTTTTTTTTAATTTTCATAAAGTTTATTTTACACCAAATGAACAGCAATTTAGAACCGCAGCTCCTGAAGAACCACTTGTTTTTGCCAGTCTTGTATCTCTCTTAAAACTTTGGCCTCCTTTCTTGCCTTGCGTTCCATCCTTGTTCACCACATCCACAAGAGGGTTATCAATGGAGTATCTGGTTGGCATGAGGTGGTTGTAGTTGTACACCTTCACAAAAGACTTTATCTTGGACTGCTTTGCAATCCTCTTCTTGCCCATTGTGGCAGTTACCTTGCGAGCATAGCGATCAATGCCAGCGAACAGGGCATAGCTGTATTGATGGTCAGAGGTGCCATCATCAATGTTCTTGACAATAACAGGTTTGTAGCCTGCGTAGCCAGAACAAGGACAACTTTTCCTGGTTTCATAAACTTGCCCATCTTTGCTACAGCTCAATGGCCGCCCAGAAAAGAAAAGAACATATTTTAGGATTTTTTTCAGATCATCTCACTACCAGACCTGATCTGCTTTACCTACCGAAGAGCTTCTGAATTTCACAGGTCCCAGGAGATCTACCTACCAGGTCTCAGACCAGAGGACCTTAAGAATCATCAGGAGATACATCAGTTGGATGCTAGAAGCATTCTGTTGACTTATTTGGATCACACCTTGGTTTGCAGATTTGATCATTTGCAGGGAAGAATAGGGGTCAGCAAGCTTCTAGGGCCTCTATTGCCAGATGGATTAGGAAAGCCACCCAGTTAGCTTATGAAAGTTCTGGGAGTCAGGCCCCAAAGTCCCTACATTTAGGGAAAACCCCTATTGGTTTGCCAGTATTGGAATTTCTGTTAGCCTGGGCGGGATGTGGGACGCTGTCCTGGAAGACTAAGTATATTGATTTGTTGATGTAAGCATGTTTCTTCTGGGATTCTTCTTTTAAAACACTGAGGTCCAGGAGGAAGGGGTGGGGTATTTAATCATGTCCAGTTTGTGTTTCCTGTGTAGGTGGGAGAAGCTACTTGGCTGGGCTATCCTGGAGGACTACAGGAAATTCCATTACTAATTGGGGTCTTTTTCCCAGTGTTTCTGGCAACCTGATAATCAAATTAGAAATCTTCTGGATATTATCACCAGCCTGATGTTCTGAGATGATACCTGATGGCGACTTGTTACTTTGCAATCAGTGTGTTAATATTAAAATTAAGATTAGCAGCTAAGATTTTTGCTAATCTTTTAAGGTGGGCCTATAATTGTAGCATAAGCAGTCATTGGTGTTTGCTTGGGAATCACCATTTGCTGCGGTAAAGGTCTCAAAACCCCATTCTTGGCCTGCCAGGATTGTGTTTACGACCTCAAAAAAGGTGAGTGGAAGAGTGGTGGTAAAACTTTTTGTAACATTTTGCAGTTAATCCATCAGGGCCAGGCTCTTAACTTTAAGGGACTTCTTAGATCTCAGAAAGAACAATAGGCTCATCTAGCTGAGCTCAGCTTCTGGGAGTTCAGTAATCTGGCGCTGAGAAAAAAATACCATTTTGTGAATACTCACCTTTAAAATGGGTATTATAAGTATGTCACACACCCCGCTTCAAGACATTCATTACACTTGGGTATACTGACCTGTAGATGGCGATCTTGCAGAGATGATATCAAAAAAAGGTAAGACCCTCCCGACCAATAAATACCTGGGACCTCCCACTCATTACCCAGTATAAAGACAGCAGTAAGATCAAGGGACCAGGAAAGCCAATTAAAACTAACAAAGGTTCACCATATAAAGGATCCAGAATACAAAAGGGCAGGGTGAAGCGGGGTGTGTGACATACTTATAATACCCATTTTACAGGTGAGTATTCACAAAATGGTATTATTCTAAGTATGTCACACACCCCGCTCCAAGACATTCATTACACTTGGGACATCCAATAGCAGTGTCCATAAAGGGCGGGGATACAAAAACCAAGACAACAAAGCACAAACTTAAACCACTGCAGCTTGCAGAACTTTGCGGCCAAAAACAGCATCCGCTGAGGCCCGAACATCAACCTTGTAAAACTTGGAAAAAGTGTGAACCGAAGACCAAGTAGCAGCCTTACAAACCTGCTCAACAGAAGCCTGGTGCTGGAAGGCCCAGGACGCCCCAACAGCACGAGTAGAGTGAGCAGGAACACGAAAAGAGGGAACCTTCCCCTTGGCAGAATAGGCCCCAACAATGGCCTGGCGAATCCATTTACTAATGGAAGACTTGGCGGGAGCCAAACCTTTCCTAGGCCCAGAGGGCACCACAAAAAGAGCACCAGTCTTACGAAAAGGAGAAGTAGCCACCAAATAGCATTTCACACAGTGAACCACATCCAAAGAATGCAAAACCCTCTCCTTGTCATTGCTAGGCTTAGGACACAAGGAGGGAAGAACAATATCCTGATTAAGATGAAAAGCAGAGACCACTTTAGGAAGGAAATCTGGCTTGAAGCGAAAAACAACCTTGTCCTGATGCCTCTCAAAGTAAGGAGCCGAAATAGACAAGGCTGCCAACTCCGAAACACGCCGAACAGAAGTGATGGCAACCAGAAAAACAACCTTCTGAGTAAGCATAGAAAGCGCAAAATCCTGCAAAGGTTCAAACGGAGGACCCTGCAAGGCAGACAAAACCAAATTCAAATCCCACACCGGGAGCAAAGGCTTCCTAGGAGGCTGCACATGCGTAACCCCCTGGAAAAAGGTCTTAACCAGAGGATGAAGAGCAAAAGACTTTTGAAAGAACACGGCCAGGGCAGAAACCTGCCCTTTCAGCGTACTAAGCTGCAAACCTTGGTCCAGACCATGTTGCAGAATCTCCAAGACCCTAGGGACAGAAAACGCCCTCCAATGCAAGGCCCTTACCTCACACCAATCAATATAAGACCTCCAAGTCCTATAATAGATGGCAGAGGAAGACTGCTTTCTAGCCCTAACCAGAGTCTGAATGACAGCATCAGAAAGACCTTCCTCCCTCAAGATTGAGGTTTCAGCAACCACGCCGTCAAAGCCAGCGTTGGTAAATTGGGGTAGAGTAGTGGACCCTGAGTGAGCAGATGTGGCAGAAGGGGCAGGTCTAACTGATCCACTGCCAACCTTACCACGTCTGCGAACCAAACCTGCCTTGGCCACCTTGGAGCCACCAGGATTTCTGACGCGCCCTCTAGGGCCAACTTGCGCACCACTCTGCCCACCATGGGAAATGGAGGGAACAGGTACAGAGACCCCAGATCCCTCCAGTTCAGAGACATGGCATCCGCTGCCAGAGCCAGCGGGTCCCGCGAGAGAGACAAATGCCGGAAGCTTGTGATTGTGACCAGAGGCAAAGAGGTCCACCTCCGGAGTCCCCCACCGGTGGCAAAGCGACCGAAACACCTTGGGCTGAGCGACCATTCCCCCCGGCGCGATGACCCCCTGCTCAGGGAGTCTGCCTCCGTGTTCTCCACTCCCGGAATGTACACCGCCGAGATGCATGGAACATTGCTCTCTGCCCAAGCAAGGATCAAGGACACCTCCCTGAGGGCACACCTGCTGCGAGTACCTCCCTGGTGATTGATGTAGGCAACCGCCGTCCGATTGTCCGACCGAACCTGAACCGGTAGGCCCCGCAACTGAGGAGTCAAGTGAGCCAAAACCAACCTTATGGCTCTCAGCTCCAGAACATTGATGGGATCGTGAGCCTCCCGAGGCCCCCACAGCCCCTGAAACTGAAGATCCTTCCAAAATCCCCCCCAACCTGACAGGCTCACATCCGTGAGGATCTGCCCCTCGTCAGATTGCTTGGTTTTAGCCACCACCGAAGGGAACGCCGCACCCGGGGGGACATCAGAAAGAACTGATCCAATGACAGCGGGGACCCGTCCCAGGCCGCCAGGAGATGGAGCTGGAGCGTCCTTGTGTGAAACTGGGCAAAGGGAACCGCCTCGAACGACGCCACCATCAATCCCACCAGTCGCATCCCTAGCCGGATGGACGGACGGGGGATGGATAGGAGACGCTGAGTCAATTCCTGAATCAGAAGAACCTTGGCTCGGGGGAGAAACACCCTGGCCTGAGAGGTGTCCAGCGACATTCCCAGAAACTCCACCACCCTGGAGGGAGTGAGGCCGGATTTGGGATAGTTGATCACCCAACCGAAACTCTCCAGAGTGGACACCACAGTCCTGGTATCCATCTGCGCCTGACTTAGGGAAGACGCCATGATGAGAAGATCGTCCAGACAGGGCACGATGCGGACACCCCTGGCTCTGAGAATGGCCATCACTCCTGCCAACACCTTGGTAAAAACCCTTGGAGCCGAGGTAAGGCCAAACGGAAGAGCCACAAACTGAAAATGCCGATTGTCCACGACAAACCTGAGGAATCTCTGGTGTGCCAGAAATATTGGAATATGCAGGTAAGCATCCTTGATGTCTATGGACGTCATGAAGTTCCCCTGACGAAGTGAGTGGATGGCTGAACGCAGAGTTTCCATAGGGAACCTCCGGGGACGGACTAACCTGTTGAGCAACTTCCAATCCAGAATGGGACGAACGGAACCGTCCTCCTTGGGCACCGTGAACAAATTGAAATAGAAGCCCAGGCCCCGGTCTTAGAGGGGCACCGGACAGATGACAGCCATGTCCACCAGACTTGCTACTGCCACCCGAAGCCCCTGGGCGGCCAGAGGATCTGACGGCACCCGAGACCTGAAGAGTCTGGGAGGGGGCCGGAACTCGAACTCCAGCTTGTAACCGGAAGACACCACTTCCTGAATCCACCTGTCCGAGACTTCTTGGACCCAGACCGGGGAGAAGAGTTGTAACCGTCCCCCCACCCGCAAGGGTGAAGGGCCCCCTCATTGCTGAGCCGGCTTGGCAGCGGCTCTAGGCTTGGAGCCCCAACTGTGTCCTGGACGGGCCCGACCCCTGCCCCTAGGCCAGGAATCACCTCTGGACGAAGGGAAGGCCGAACCAATGCCAACTCTAGCCCCACGAAAGGTCTGAGAGAAGGAAGCCACCCCCCGAAAAGGGCGACGCTGTTTCTTACGCTGAGGTAACCTACCTCCCTTTGCCACCGAATCCAATTTTTCTCCAAAGAGCCGCAGTCCCACAAAGGGAAGGGACGTGAGCGACTTTTTGGACACAAAATCAGCCGCCCACTGACGTCACCAAACCGACCGGCGGATAGCCACAAGCAGGGCCGTAGCTCTGCTACACATCACCAATGTATCATCCAGGGCGGACAGCACAAAGGACAAAAATAACTCACAGCGCTTAAGGTCGGCAAACTCCTCACCAGCCGGGTCAAGCACGGAAGAGGTCAATAATCCTCTAATAACCGACCTGTCAGCTACCAATACAAGCGCAGAAGCACAAACCGGCCGCAAGGCCGACCCAACACTGGCAAAACCATGACAAGCCATCTGGTGAATGCGTTTATCCTCACCATCCTTGAGGGTAGTGCACTCCGGAGAATGGAGGACTGAGGAGCTGGACAGCCCCAAAACAGGAGCATCCACCTAGGGGGGAGACGACCAGTGCTTCACTGCGTCCGCCGGAAAGGGATATTTCTTGTCCCAACCCAGTGGGACACCCGGAAGCCGTGTCAGCCTCTCCCATTCCTTGCAAATGATACCATCAAAATGCTTTTGATAAGGAAATTCCAAGCGGGACTTCGTTTCTTCAAAGAACTCCCCCTTCAGCGGGGAGCTGCCTCGGGGGGGGGGGGGGGAATAGCCAGAACCTCAAACACCTGAGCCAGGACCCTAGACGTATCCGAGGAATCCCCCTGGCCCTGCTTGGTATCAGCGCCCACAAACTGCTGATCGTCGGAGTCATCGGACCCCTCATACAGCTCCCCTTCCTCACGCGGGGAGCAATCAGACCATTCCAGGGAGTCAAAGTCCTCCCTATCAAAGGCCTGCGCAGCCGAATACAAATGTTTCCTCTTTGCCGTGGCCTTTTTTGCGACGGCACTAGAAAACAATTTCTCAAGATTGGCCAATCTGGCACACACCTCAGATTGCGACTCCCCGCTAATGACCACATCACAAGCACGTGTCAGGCGAGGGGGAGACGGGGAGGAGACCGGCGGAGCAGAATCAGACGCCTGTAATAGACCGCTGCGCACAGGGTACACATAGAAATCCATCATCCCCCAAAAGGGGTACCCCACACCCCAAACACAGCCTGGATTGCCCCGAGGGGGGCACAAGCCAAGTATCCGGGGAAGCCTCCATATGGTGATTTGTTAGTACTATATATAGTATATACAATCAAATGTGTACACTGCTCCTTTTTACATTTGGGAATTACGCAATAGTGCAACCCGGGATGCCCCTTTAAGTCCCGGGTGGGAGGATTTTAAGCCAGCTAAAAATTAACCAGGGACCCTGGACCGGGAGAACCCCCCTTTAATATGATCAATGGTCCACCTGGAACACAAAAACACAAGCACACACTCAGATCATGTCAAAAGTACAGGAGAAAATAACAATGACAGTGATGGCCAGCAGGCCCCTCACCCAACCTTCAGTACCGCAGGCAACGGCACGCAGTGTGCAGCTTGAAGCCGGGACATGAAGAAACCGCGCTCAGAGCACGGGGGCGGGCCATAGGCGCGCGCCAGCACCCGGCCCCCCCAGACCGGAGGAGAAGAAGCCCTGCATGGGCTCGCCGCCATTGCAGGAAGCACCCTTCGTGCGCTGGAGGCCGGCGCCGCGGGACCTCCAGCGCCATGAAATAGAAGCAAAGTGACAGAAAGTGAAAGCGCACACATGTAACACACGCACACACACATAAGGACAGGAATCCATAAGGGACCCGGCGCCGCCCCCCCCTCTAAGGGTACCTGGGAGAGGGGGAATCCATGCCAGGGAAGGGCCAAGGGACGGGCATCCCAAACCGGGATCACCAACCCGGGTAGCCGCCTACCCCTTGTTATGGGGTCTCACGGCTCCTAAGCACCAGGGGTGCCAACTACCTTCGCCCGGACCAGCAGCCTAGGCTGGGAGGCAGGGAATATTAAACAATGGGATCCGGGCAGAAATAGAAGAAAAAACAGGGCCGGGAGTCATCCCGGCTACCTGCAAGGAGGAGACATCATCTTCTGACTTGCTCGCCACTGCAGAGATGAAAGACTGGGTAATGAGTGGGAGGTCCCAGGTATTTATGGGCCGGGAGGGTCTTACCTTTTTTTGATATCATCTCTGCAAGATCGCAATCTACAGGTCAGTATACCCAAGTGTAATGAATGTCTTGAAGCGGGGTGTGTGACATACTAAGGGAATTTGCATAATCTACATTCAGGGGGTCTCCAGAACTATATAACTGCTCCAGATGCCTACCAAATGTAGAATCTATCTTAACTGGGTCACCATAAAGGGATCCATAAGCTGTTTTAATCTTAATTGGTTTGGTCTTGACCCCCTAAGTCTCTTTGGCAAAGGTGTTCCAGGTTTATTATTTATTCTATACCAAAAAAAATTGGACTTTCTAATTTAGAGAAGCAAAAACTTGGTTCTGAGTCACTTGGTTAAATAACTTTTAAGCAATGTGGGACATTGCTTAAATGCTTGATCAGCTTTTGGAAATCCATCCGCTAGGCTAGTGTTCCCCAACTCACTCCTAGTGAGCCATCAACGGCCCATGTTTTGCAGATTAGGACATAGATGCACAGGTGAAGCGCTCAGAGCTATATAGACAGCAATTTGGAGATCCACAAAACTTGACCTGTTGGTGGCTCTTGAGGAGAGTCTCCAAAACAACAAATATACAGAGTCTGTGTTAAATGTATAAAAATCCTCAATTTCACACTGGTAATAAATTAATTGCTTAAGAGCATCGTTGAGCTTCCGATTAAAAGAAGAGGGTCTTTGTAACAGAGACAATAACTCAACAGAAACCAGGCCATGATTCAACCATTCTATAGGGACAATGGAAGTACCAAACAAGAGCGAAGAAATGTGTTGGAAAAATTTGATCCTTGTATGTACCCAGCGTGGATCTGAATAATCTTTTCTAGTAGGATGCAGCCCCCTCCATGAGTTTACCTTTGTTTTTTATTTTTGGTACATACCATATTTTTGCCCTATAAGACGCACCCTGCATTTGGAGGAGAAAAATTAGAAGAAAAATTATTCTGAACCAAATGGTGTGCTAAAATACCCCCTACCAATTACCTTATTAAAGACAGTTTGCATAATCCCCCCCCCCCCCCCAATTACACCATTACAGACCCCACATTAGAGGCAATAAGCAGTATTCCACATTAAAGGCAGTGAGGGGCAGCCCAAATTACTGGCAGTGTGTGTGTTTAGTGCCAAACATAGCCCGTGGTCTAACAATTGCCCTGGCCTGCTGTATCCCAGTGGAGATAAAAGGTTTCTGATACCATAACCTTGTACTGCAATAAACACCAAATGGAGAAAACGGAAACAGATGCTTTATTCATCATGATGTCAGTTCTATACCAGTGCAAAAACGGGACACAGGCTCCCTATCAGAGTTTGCTGGTGACCGATGTAACTCTGACTCCATCTAATGTTTCTGATGAATACCAAAGTATATTTATAATAGTATGGTAAAAAAAAAAAAGTTATAAAAAGTACAAATGGTAGAACACAATGTGCACAGACATAAAAATTGTATTATATTATAAACAAGCCAAACCTGGAATCAAAATGCAATGCCCAGGGGATAGTGGTCAGAATGAGAGGCCAATGCTGCTTTGACATTTGAGGTCACATTTATGCCAAATGAGGTAGTGAGAGACCAATGAGAACTATGGCCACACATGCTTCCAGTAAGAGGGTTTGAAATATCTTTCAATGACACAAAACATCTAGAAGATCTACATTACTATTAGGGACTTCCATATATACAATTTAGAAGGTTGGTTTTAAGCATGTATCCCTTTAAACCTGCAATTCTCTCTCTGAAACCTCAAGGCAGGAGGATTGCAAACAAGATGCAGAAATTCTCAGCACATAGTTATTCAAGTTGGTATATTATATATAATTACACACTCTCCCAGCTACTGTAATACTGAGCCCTATGCTCTCAGCAGTCACACTCCAATGATAATGAAGCAGGTTACTGACTGGTGGGAGCGATGCACAACTCTAAGCTCTTTCGTCAGATTGGCTAGTCTAGAATCCAAGATTAGCCCAAATACTCACAGCAGAGGATGCGGTTGGCCTTGGAATGCATTTTTTCAGCTCACAGATGGCCTCTAAAATGTTCCCTGCTCAATTAAAGGGACTGTCCAGGCAAAGGGTTAACCAAGTGTTCTTCTAATCATGTTTGTGTCAGGGGCTGTGTTTCTAATCAGTCATTGCTTAAAACCTCCTTTTATTCAGCCGATAACTCCCAGCTGCTGAACGTCCGCATCCCTCACTGAATCGTCTGAAAACAAAGGCTGGGTTTTACACCAGCGCAGATGTAGTGCCCTCACGCTTTTGGAGCCCCGCATCTGCCTGTGAACAGCTGCCCTTTGTAATCTATGGGCGCTTTCACATATGCTTTGGGAGCGCTCTACAAACGCCTTGCCTGCAGCGCTTGCGATTCCACTCCATTGAGTGGAGAAAGCCAACGTCCTCCAGAGGCTGAACACAGAAAGTGTGGGGTGCTCACCTTTAGGAGCAATCGCAATGGTGTGAAACCAGCCAAATGCAAAAACAGTAAAGGACTGAGCAGTGTGGTCAGGAGCTTCTCTAGCTTAAAAAAAAAAAAAAAAACACAGCCAACAATGATTATTGAGAAAACACAGCTCACAAACATGAAATGACAAGTCAAGACCCTTAGATAACCCCTTCCTGACAGTAAAATGTGGGATTACATTAAGTTTGAATAACACAACGGAGAATTATAGGTAATAATACTCCAAAACAAGACCCTCTTTTAAAATGTCACCCTTCAGCATATGCACAACCACTTTGAGGTATTGTATTAACCCTTTAGATGTTTCACAAGAATTAACACGTTGAAAGGAGCTCCATTTTAACACAACATCATAAGGGGCCATCGTGTGAGGAAGAGGTGAACCCTTTGCCTGGACAGTCCCTTTAAGTTTAATACTGTTCACCTATTCCTAGGTTTAAAGTTATGGTCCCGGCAAAAAAAAAAACAAAAAACAAACTAGAAACAATACACTTTTGTCCCCTGCAGCTCTGGAATATGTCAAATGCGAGCACCCTGGTGCCATGGCAGCATCTATGCAGATGGCATGTCCACTCCATTTGCTGCATTGGAGGATACCAAGGCGGTGGAGGGTCGTTCTTAGTAAGTATTGAAACAGCGGAGCCAGGAAAAAGAGCTGCAGGGGGGGGGGGGGGGGGAAGAGTAGTTTTTCTTAAATTTTTGGACAATCCCTTTAAGTCCCCCCTCCTGCACAAAGAGGAACTCTACACCAGTGACATCCTTTTCCTGGTCACCTGCAATGAGTTGTGTTGCATAACCACATCTTTATCCTGAATGCAAGACAAAGTCTAACTGGCCAACAGTGCTGCCAACTTGCCCTGCCTTTTCTGTACTAAAAAGCCAATTCAGCAGACAGATGCCTTTCTGGTTTCTTATAGAATTATTTTGTTTAGGGGAATTCTGGGCCTGTGGTTGAGCACCCAGCAAATCATGGGCTGCCCACCTCTGCTCTTACATGCATGTTATGTAGCTGAACTTTAGTTGCTACAAAACAAGTGTATGTAGTGCTCTTGCTAAAGCTTCTCTAGCTTTTAAAAATAAAAAACAGACACCGGAAATAAGAAATAAATTATCTTTTCACTAAAAACAAGATATAATACAATATGCAACATGATTAAATAACAAAACAACCATTCTTTAAACAGAACTGCAAAAGTAGCTTGAATTAATTGCTTTGTGTAAGCTGTATTTACTTTTAACAAAAATGTACAATGTTCAAGTTCATATGATTTGGCTTTTTTGGCCTCAGCAGGAAATACAGGGATTGGCTTGAGTTTTCAGCAGGTCCACCAGAAAGCGGGGCGCTAAGAAGTGTTTGCCCCCGAGGTTGCCTGTGTGACGTCCGTTCCCACCGGTGACAAAGCACCTTCATCATAGAGACGTTTCCGTTTTCAGCTTTTCTCTTGTGGTCCTTGTACAGCCCGGCCTTTCATGGGCTCAGGCGGCTTTCTTTGTGCATGTGCCTGGCATGTCTTGGAGGTTAATTTTTGACCTAAACAAAGAAAAATTAAATTCAAGAAAAACCACTTGTATAGTCAAGCAAGTCAACACTGCACTAAGATTTCTGACCAGCCAACATTAAATAAGCACAGAATGCACCATGCCTACAATCCATAGAAGCTCAGCTCCAGGCCCTACTGAACTTTAAACCGGACCAACAGTCAAAAATTACTAAAACCAGACCAACACAACAAACAGTGCTCATATGCATCCCTCCCCAGGGCAATTTAGATTGCTGCACATAATTAATTTACCCTTTTCTAACGCTTGCGGAGGAAATTTTAACAACAAGATGGCGGCTCATGCATTTGTAGGCCACCTGAAAACAGGAAGTGCTGTCAGTTGTGTCAGATGGGAGAGGAAGCTCCAAAATAGCCGCTACCTTTCTTTTCCAACTGTGCCAGACGGTTGGTCCGGTTTAAGTGCCTCTATGAAGAGGTCAGTAGAAGCCTGGCCAGAAAAGCGGCTGTAGATTTCTGGATTCTGGGAAGTAATGGACACTGTCCCTCATTGACGCTTATTGGGGAAATTAAGAGGTGTTTGACTTTCCCAGATTTTGTTCCATTTCCTGAATGCCCAGCTATGTGAAAAACCTCCACAGGAAGCCAGTATTCACTCATTTTTTCCTGGGTCCAATGGCGCATGATCAGGTTCGCATCTGATGAAAGACGTCTGCCGTGACAAGGTCATGGCTCTCATAGATTTCAATAGGGAGTGAGAGCCTATCTGAATGGCTAGGGAAGGAGCATGCCTACAGCCCAAAGATGCAGCTGCTCTCGCTCCCCATTGACAATGAGAGCCATCATTGGATGAGAGCCCTCACATGTGCCATTGGACCCAGGAAAGGTGAGTGATTACCGGGGGTTTCACAAAGAGGGGCATTCCAAAAACTAGAACTCTTCAGACAGTGCGGCAACACAGAATATTGTGGTGTCTCCCAGGGAAGAAACAGCACTCACTGTAGCCGACGCTTCCTATAACATCAGATGACAGTGCCTGGCAGGTAGTTTACTTAAAGCGTCATTAGTCAGCTGACTTCCTCCTTCATTGTTTGGCTGCCAATCACGTGACATCCAGTAACAGATTGGGTTTGCACATCAAAACTGAATGGTTTTTGGTGGTTACATGACTGTCTGCCATTTGCTGCCAAAAGGTAGGAGCCTGACATGACTTTAGCTATGAGACCCTGTGAAATCTATGTATGCACATGGCCAGTATAATAGAGGAATTCTGCCTTTAAAGTGGGCCAAAACGCAGGATAGTCAATAGTTTCAACTATCCTGGGTTCTGGTCTTTCCCCGGGGGCACCCCTATCATTCATTTGTGAATGGCCGGCGCGGGCACGCTCCCTGTTAGAGGGATACGGAGGATACAGCCGTCAGAGGCGCTGCTCTTAGACACGCCGTGGGACCGGGAAGAGATGAGTGGGATCGGGCGATCTGTGGGGTTTCACACAGCGGGGCGCCCCCCGGGGAAAGGACCAAAATCCTGGGTTTTGGTCCACTTTAAGGTGAATAATTTATCCATTTACATATCGTTCCTCTGACTAATAAGCAGCAATGTATATTGAGCAGCTATGATGGTAGAAGGTTTGGTTGCCAGTGGGCAGACAGATACATTTAGTTACATTGCTGGCAGAGATCCATTACCTGTTGTGGACCATATGGCTCTTCACTAGATGTCCAGCTGCCAAGGCAGCCATGAGGGAGAGTTCTCCGGCCATTACTGTGCCACAGACTATTTGTGCAAGTTGGCATGCGTTTTTACCCGGATACTCCGTGCTGGCACCTTGTACTCCAAGCATCTAATAAAAAATCAGGACAAAGAAGTCAATAAAAGTGTGGTACAACATACAAGGTGCTGGTGCTTCATCTGCTGTCGCCCAGCAACACCAATGCCAGCACATGTCTATTGTTAAAGAGGAACACCTGGGAATTTCACTTTTCTGGATATTTCTCTGTGGGATGCCCTGCTGTGTGCACCATGGGAACGCCAGGAAAAAACTCATTTTCCTAGCATTCCCATGGTGCAGGCAAAACAGAGCGCACTGCCCCACTCAGCTTCAAGCTGTGGCCATGCCTGCGCCGCGCATTCAGAAAGGCCTGGTGCGGGTATGCGCACAGCTAGAGGAGAGCGTGCATGCAGCACTGGCCAGGGATCAGAAAAAAAAAACAGGTATGTTGAATGGGAGACCTGGTTGGTTTCACTCAGTGGGGCATCCCAATTCGGTGCCCAAAGGAGTGGGACTCAGACAGCCCTAGAGTCTTTTAGACTCCGAAGTTCCTCTATAAATAACCAAAAAGATATACCAAGGCCTCGATTCAATAAGAGTTGAAAAAAATTCTCACGTTAGTAAAAAATTCAATTAATGAGAAAAAAGCCTGAGAATGTCAATGGCAGCTTTCACTACAGTGTAGAAAGGAATAAACAGCTCTCTACATTTCTTAGGAGTAAAAAAGTGCCATTGACTTTCATTGTTTTTCTAGCTGGTGATTAAGCAACAGTGAAACTCTCAGGCTTTTTTCTCATGAATTGAATTTTTTTACTAACATGAGAATTGTTTTCAACTCTTATTGAATCGAGGCCCAAGCATTCAATTAGCCTGCATTCTACAGGATCCATAGGGAGGTCAGATATAGTGGGAAGTGAAAGTGGTGCCGAATAGTGACTTCCCCTGGTTGGGGTCCAATGGGCGTAGGAAGTGGTCTCTCCTCAAAAGGAAACTCAGACTCCTGGGGAGGAGAGCTCCTATTTGGGCTGAGCTGGATCTAATGGAGGGTCCGGCCACTATGGATATGCGCCCATGTGCGATAGGTGGGCTAGACTGATTATGGAAGACTGCTGTAGTATTGATCGTAATGCAGAAGCTTCATATGCACGTCCTGCTTGAATGTTCACTATTCTACTTGTATGTTCAAAATTTTAAATATACTAAATAAAGAATTTATTTAAAACATTAGCCTGCATTCTGCTCTCCCTATATTGGCAGAAGCTGCATCTTACAGCCCACTTTCTCAATAAACTCCAGTGGACTATCTACAGGACCTCCTCCGCAGCAGATGTTTCAATGTGAGGGTCCCTTCAGACGTCAATTTATTTTTCATGAATCCGTAGAAGCGTGCAAATTCTATAGTATTTATCAAGGAGCAGCCCAGTATGGGGCAAGCATAAAGCAGGCCAATTTTACCCTTTGCCTAGAATGTCTCTGTCAAGATGGCAAAGCTAAATATTTTACTCACCTGTAGGCACGCCTGTTGAGGGGCCAAGGTAGTTCCTCCCCCTACGGTACCAATCTCAATGGAAGGCATAGTGCAGCTGATATATAAATCCTCATTTAAAGGTCCTGTGGCCTCCATTAGTGTAATGCAGTTAGAACTTCCAACATTTTGGGCAGCGTCCTATAAGCACAAAATTCATCACAGAATAAATATATAAAAGTTCCTCGATTTTATTTTAATGTTGCATAACATAAGTAGACCGAGTCTATACCTGTCCACAAGCAATGTAAATGGCAGTCACGATATTAGCTGCGTGTGCATTGTAACCTCCGATACTGCCGGCCATCGCAGAGCCAACCAAATTCTTATGGATGTTGACTTCCACCAATGCAGCAGTTGAGGTTTTAAGCACCTGCAGATAACAAAAGGTGATCAGAATATAGGCAGAGGAGTAATTCTACGTATTGTGCATGACAATAAGGCAGCTTCACACTTACTTCTCGGACAACATTTGCTGGAATGATGGCTTCACACACCACAGACTTTCCTCTCCCCTCCACCCAATTGATGGCGGCCGGCTTCTTGTCAGTGCAGTAGTTGCCACTAACAGCAAGTAGTTGTAACTCTGGGAACTCCTCCTGCAATCTAGCCAGAGCCTTTTCAGTTCCCTAATCAAAAAAGGACAAAAGTAGGTAAATAAATCTGAAAAAACAAACTATTTCAGTGTAAGATTATTTTTACATTTACTTATTACATGGGAACTTATTGTCTAGGCGTAGTCAAAGGTTAGCCCATTGTGAGGCAAAGCCATACTTAGAACCCCCTGAGACGCCAGAGGAAGACGGAAAGAGGGGGGAGAGCTGCGGGCAGATCCGGAAACCCAACCTAACCTACCCAATCCTCATGGTTTCTCCCCCCCTTCAACCTACCCCTTAACCTTACCCTTCTGACCAACCTAAGGCAAGATCCCTAACACCCCGCGCTGTTTTTTTTTTTTGTAGGTTTGGCTACCGGAGAGGGGATGTCACGGTTCTATATGCATAAGGGTAGGGTACATAGCTCAGTGATGGGAATGGATATGCAGGTAACTGAAGAATAGAAGATATGTTGAAGAACATTTGAATTGAGGTTTACCCTAAAGTTTGGATTATATTATTTTGTACACCAGTATATGGAAAATGTATAAATGGAAATGTCCGTGTAACTTCCGATCCGCTTGGCTTTAATAAAGATTTATTGTTAAAAAAAAAAATAAAAAAAGAAGAAGAAGAAGAAGAAAGGTTAGCCCATTGTGTAGGGCTACACGTGTTCTAAACGTTTTTTCGGTTGCTTAAAAACAATGCTTAAATGCAAAAGACTTGCCTGCTTTTCCCTGTTCTTTCTGATGGGAGCAACTGGGCTGAATGATGCAAACACATCAGTAACTAGCAGAGCAGGGACAGGCGGTGTGAACAGGGGCTTGATAGGTAGTCTAGCCTACCACTGATGGAAGGGGATATCAACCTAACATGAGCCTCTGGCTTCAGTTGGTGGTTAGGATAAAGGGGGGAGGTTCCTGAGGAAGTAGAAGGAGGTATCCGCTATTCCTCTCAGTAACTGGAGCAAATAGCCAAGGACTGGCACTGCATTGGACAAGCTGCCAGACAATGGATTTTAATGTTCTATTTGCCAATCCCTTTAATCATCAGGGATTTTAATTTAGGAGTTTTTTTTCTTTTTCTAAACTGCTAAACCTTTGGATTAGTGGGGATGGTCTCATGGCTGCTCACAGCATTCTTCTCATGGTGCTGGCCCTAGATGTATAGACCCACCCTCTCCATCCTGCCATCTTCTCCTATCCCTTGCTCCTTCCAGTTACATAGTAACTAAATGGAGATGGCTGAGAGAATATATGAGTAACAACGAGATTGATGGCAAGTCAGTCAGTCGACCAGTCTAACTAAAACACCAATATCCCCTTACCTTTGATATCATGTTCATTCCCATGGCATCGCCGGTTTTTGACTGAAAACGGATGTAAAGGTTTCGACCAGCCACACAACTTTGAAGTCTCCCAAGTCGGGCGAATCTACATGTAGGCAGAAAATATATTATATTATAATATATATATATATATATATATATATATATATATATATATATATTATATTATAATATATATATATATATATATATATATATATATATATATTATATTATAATATATATATATATATATATATATATATATATATATATATATATATATATATATATATATATATATATATATATATATATATATATTATATATATAAATAAATGATATGAGTGGATGCTAAAAAGAGCGTAAATAGCATTTCCAAACTAAATCTCACTAATAGGCTACTAAATATATTTCCCCCTTTTTTTTCTTTTTACTAGAACCTTTATTTTGTCAGCATACGATTTTTCCATAAATGAATTACAATCTGCACACATTCTCTTGGTTGCCCTAGCTCCAAATTTATATAATAAAAATACCATTTTGTGAATACTCACCTTGTAAAATGGGTATTATAAGTATGTCACACACCCCGCTTCAAGATATTCATTACCTGTGGGTAGTATGGTCCTGTAGAGGGCTTCTGCAGAGATGATTGGAGGAAAGAAAGCCCCTCCCAGTCCATAAGTACCTGGGACCTCCCACTCATTACCCAGTATAAAGAAAGCAGTAAGGTAAAGGACCAGGAAGAGCCAAATATCAGTCATAACAACGCAAAGTTCACCATATGAAGGATGCAGAATCCAAAGGGCGGGTTGAAGCGGGGTGTGTGACATACTTATAATACCCATTTTACAAGGGGAGTATTCACAAAATGGTATTATTCTAAGTATGTCACACACCCCGCTTCAAGATATTCATTACCTGTGGGACATCCAATAGCAGTGTCCATAAAGGGTGGGGATCCAAAAACAAGGTATAAAGCACAACTCAAACTACTGCAGCCTGCAGAACTTTGCGGCCAAAAACAGCATCCGCTGAGGCCCGCACATCAACCTTGTAAAACTTTGAAAAAGTGTGAACAGAAGACCAGGTAGCGGCCTTGCAAACTTGCTCAACAGAGGCCTGGTGCTGAAAAGCCCAGGAGGCCCCAACCGCACGAGTAGAATGAGCTGTAACACGAAAGGGAGGATCTCTCCCCTTAGCAGAATAGGCCCCTACAATGGCCTGACGGATCCATCTGCTGATGGTAGACTTTGTGGGTGCTAGACCCTTCTTGGGCCCAAAAGGCACCACGAAGAATGCATCAGTCTTGCGAAAGGCAGACGTTACCACCAAATAATACTTCACAACACGAACCACATCCAAAGAATGCAGGACCCTCTCCTTGTCATTGCTGGGGTTAGGACAGAGAGAGGGCAGAACAATATCCTGATTTAAATGAAAGGATGAAACCACCTTAGGAAGAAAGTCCGTCTTAAAAAGGAAAACCACTTTATCCTGATGTCTTTCAAAATATGGAGCTTGAATAGACAGAGCCGCCAACTCAGAAACACGTCTAACTGAAGTGATAGCTACCAAAAATGCCACCTTCTGCGTAAGGGAAGACAAAGGACTATCATGCAAGGGCTCAAAGGGGGGACCCTGTAGCGCAGAAAGAACCAAATTCAAATCCCAAACCGGAATCAAAGGCTTCCTAGGAGGCCGCACATGCGTAACCCCCTGGAAAAAGGTCTTAACCAAAGGATGTAGTGCAAAAGACTTTTGGAAAAATACCGCCAGGGCAGACACCTGCCCCTTCAGAGTACTGAGTTGGAGCCCTAAGTCCAGACCATGTTGCAAGAACTCCAAAATTCTATAAACAGAGAATTCCCTACAAGGGAAGGCCCTAGCCTCACACCAATCAATATAAGACCTCCAAGTCCTATAGTACACGGATGAAGAAGACTTCTTTCTAGCACGAATGAGAGTCTGAATAACAGCGTCAGAAAGACCTTCCTCCTTCAAGATGGAGGTTTCAGCAGCCACGCCATCAAAGCCAGCGTTGGTAAATTGGGGTAACGAAGATGACCCTGTGTAAGCAGATCTGGCAGCAGGGGCAGAACGAACTGATCTTCTGCCAACCTTACCAGGTCTGCGAACCAGACCTGTCTTGGCCACCTTGGAGCTACCAGAATTGCTGTTGCTCTCTCCAGAGCAAGCTTGCGCACTACTCTGGCCACCATGGGAAACGGAGGGAACAGGTACAGAAACCCCAGATCCCTCCAGTTCAGGGACATGGCGTCCGTCGCGAGAGCCAGTGGGTCCTTCGCCAGAGACACAAAAGCCGGAAGTTTGTGATTGCGACGGGAGGCAAATAGGTCCACCGCCGGTGACCCCCACCTGAGACAAATTGAGTGAAAGACCCTGGGATTGAGAGACCATTCCCCCTTGCGGGCTGACATCCTGCTCAGAGAGTCCGCCTCCGTGTTCTCCACACCTGGGATGTAAACTGCTGAGATACACGGGACATGTCTCTCTGCCCAGTCCAGGATCAGAGACACTTCCTTGAGGGCATTCCTGCTGCGGGTTCCTCCCTGGTGATTGATGTAGGCCACCGCCGTCCGATTGTCCGACCTGACCTGGACCGGCAAGTCTCGCAGTTGATGAGTCAAATGACAAAGAACCAACCTGATGGCCCTCAATTCCAGAACATTGATAGACTCGTGAGCTTCCAGGGGACTCCACAAACCCTGAACTTGCAGATCCTTCCAAAAGCCCCCCCATCCTGAGAGGCTGGCATCCGTAGTGACTATCTCCCACTGAGGAGTCCGAAAGGATCTGCCCCTCAGTAGGTTGGTTGAGTTCAGCCACCACCGAAGCGAGCGGCGAACCCGGGGAGACATCTGAAAAAGATGATCCAGCGACTGAGGAGACCTGTTCCAGACCGATAACAGATGGAGCTGAAGTGTCCTTGTGTGAAACTGAGCAAAGGGAACCGCCTCGAATGAGGCCACCATCAAACCCACCAGTCTCATCCCTAGACGGATGGACGGTCGAGGCATGGACATGAGCGACCGAACCAACTCCTGAATCAGAAGAACCTTGGACTGAGGAAGGAAAACTCTGGCCAGATCTGTATCCAGAGGCATTCCCAGAAAGGATACTGTCCTGGACGGGTGTAGGGAGGACTTGGGGTAGTTGATCACCCAGCCGAACCTCTCCAGAGTGGATATTACCGTCCTGGTGTCCAATTCTGCCTGGCTGAATGACGGTGCCATGATGAGGAGATCGTCCAGATATGGCACAATGCGAATCCCCTGCGCTCTGAGGAGAGCCATCACCCCAGCAAGCACCTTGGTGAAAACTCTTGGAGCTGTGGTGAGACCGAAGGGAAGAGCTACAAACTGAAAGTGCAGATCCTCCACCGCGAACCTCAGAAACCTCTGGTGTGCGGGAAAATTGGGAACATGGAGGTAAGCGTCCTGAATGTCTATGGACGTCATGAAGTCCCCCTGACGAAGAGAATGAATAGCCGAGCGCAACGTTTCCATGCGAAACCTTCGCAGTCTGACGAACTTGTTGAGAATCTTTAGGTCCAGTATGGGCCGGACGGAGCCATCCTTTTTGGGGACCGTGAACAGATTTGAGTAAAAACCCCGACCCCGGTCTAATGAGGGAACTGGGCAAATGACTGCCATTTCCAGAAGACTCGATACTGCCGCCCGGAGCTGCTGCGCAGCCAGTGCGTCCAGGGACACCCGAGACCTGAGGAAACGCGGGGGAGGGTAGGACTCGAACTCCAGCTTGTAGCCGGAAGACACCACTTCCCTGATCCACCTGTCCGAGACCTCTCGGTTCCAGACCTGGGAGAAGTGCTGTAGCCGTCCCCCCACCCGCACGGGTGAGGGCGCCCCCTCATTGTTGAGCGGGCTTGGCCACGGGTTTGGGTTTTGAGCCCCAACTGTATCCTGAACGGGCACGTCCTCTGCCCCTATTCCAGGAATTTCCCATTGTAGAAGGGAAGGCGAAACCTCTTCCTGCTCTAGATCCCCGAAAGAAAGGAGTGAAGGAAGACGCTCCTCGAAAGGGGCGACGTTGCTTCTTGCGTTGAGGTAGTTTGCCCCCCTTGGCCACGGCATCCAGCTTGTCTCCAAAGAGCCGTAACCCAACGAAGGGAAGAGCTGTTAGTGACTTTTTTGACCCAAAGTCAGCCGCCCACTGGCGTAACCAAATTGAACGCCTGATAGTAACCATTAGAGCAGAGGCTCTACTAATCATCAAGGAATCATCCAAAGCGGCCACCATGAAGGACAAAAACCCCTCACATTGTTTTAGTTCACGAAATTCCTCACTGTCCGGATTCAAACCGGAGGAGGATAACAAGTGCCTGACCACCTTTCTCGTAGCCACCGCCAACAGCGATGAGGCACAAACAGGCCTTATTGCTGCCCCAATACTGGCAAAACCATGACAAGCCATCTGGTCAATGCGTTTATCCTCACCATCCTTAAAGTGGACCAACACCCAGGATTTTGACTATCCTGGGTCTTGGTCCACTTCGGTGGGGCACCCCCGATCGGGGTGCCCCGCTGTGTGAAACCCCCCCTAACCCCCCGAAAAACTCACCTCTCCCCGCTCCCAGCGCCGACGTACAAGCGAGGATCAGGAACGTCTAAGCGGCAGCCGCCGCCGCCTCCCTCGCGTCACTTTCGGCGCGCGCGCGCGCCCCCGCCGGCCATTCGCAGACGGCCGGCGCGGGCACGTGCACGCCTACAGGAGCGCGAGGGAGGCGGCGCCGGCCGGCCGCCGCCGAAGATAAGGTAAGGAGTTTGGGGTGTTTGGGGGGGTTTCACCCCGCGGGACATCCCGATCTCGGATGTCCCGCGGGGTGGGGGGTGATCGGCCCGGGAATCTTATAGATTCCCGGGCCGATCACCCGTGGGTGTTGGTCCACTTTAAGAGAGGAACAATCAGGGTTGTTCAATACGGCTGAGTTGGATAACCCCAAAATAGGGGCGTCCACCTCGGGGGGAGACGCCCAGCGCTTAACCGTATCCACTGGAAAAGGATACCTCTTATCCCAACTTTGGGGAATGCCTGGGAGCCGGGCAGGCCTTTCCCATTCCTTAGAAATAATATTATCAAAATGCTTTTGATTAGGGAATTCCAACCGCGGCTTGGATTCGTCATAAAACTCCCCTTGCTGTTGAGGAACCTCCGCCGGAGGCGAGATAGCAAGCACCTCAAACATCTGAGTCAGAACATTAGGAGTATCCAAGGAAGTCCCTGAGCTCCGATCGGAATCAGCACCAACAAATTGCTGATCATCAGAAATATCTGAATCCTCAAATAATTCCCCTTCTTCTAGAGGGGAATAATCTGACCAATCCAGGCCGTCCTCGTCATCATCATATTCAAAATGATTAACCGGTGATAAATGCTTCCTCTTAGCCGGTGCTTTCTTGGCCACCGTGGAGGAAATGAATTTTTCAATACTGGCCAACCTGGCACACACATCAGATTGCGACTGCCCCCCACGTGGCAATCTCACACGGGGCACGGGTCAAAGTGGGAGGGGGAGAGGATGAAGCCGGCTGCGCTGACCCAGATGCCTGGGGACCGGACTGCCGTGTAATAGTCTGCTGTGCACATTATATACATAGGAAAAAATCATCCCCTGTTAGGGATACCCCACAACCCATACACTTCCGGGATTGTCCCGAGGGGAGCCCGGAATCTTGGGATGCCTCCATAAGGTGAACTTGAATAGTCGCTATGAGTGAGGGAATTACGCTATTAAGCAACCCGGGATGCCCTTATATTGTCCAAGTGGGAGGTTTTGTAATAAATAGCAAAAGTACCCAGGTACTCTAGGACCAGGAGAAACCTAAAAAAAAAATTCCTGGCAGTTCAGCCTGAAAAACATAGAAAAAGACAGTAAGAGGTTCTCCCTATATAAACCTATATCTATTATACCTATATATATACATATATATATGCAAATATGTACAGATAAGCAACGGCCGCAGGGCCACTCACTGAGTCTTTGGGCGCCAATACACTGTGTCCTCTGCCTGAGGTAACACAGATCAGAGCGGGAGACGCAGCAGGGGGGCGTGGCCAGCGTGGATCGCGCGCTGCAAGGCTCCGCCCAGCAGCTCCAAACTCCTAAAGGGCGCGGGCTGCGGCCTCATACCGAAGGCCCGGCCCCGCCCCCTCACTGAAGAGCATGAGGGGAGAAATCCTCCCCTCAGCTCTGAGGTAAAATCCAGTGTCTGTCAGCAAAAAAGATTGCAACAAGTTTACATTATAACTATTCATACCAGAAAAGTAAACATTTTAAACAAACATTTCAAATAAATCTATTTTCCAGGCGCCCCCATAGAAAAACACCAGAAGCTGAATAAGCTGAAGGTAAAATCCAGCACCTGTCTCAGCTCTGAGGAAAAAAAACCCAGCACAGTGTCTGTCAGACGTGAGGGGAAGCTCCCCTCCATTAACACTCGCGCACCGGTGCCGCAGGCAGCCGCGGCACCGGGCGCATAATAGAGCCGGTAGCAGCCCGCATAACAAGCGGAGCTGCTCCCCGCTCGGTCACGCTACCAGCTCCAAACTCCTAAAGGGCGCGGGCTGCGGCCTCATACCGAAGGCCCGGCCCCGCCCCCTCACTGAAGAGCGTGAGGGGAGAAATCCTCCCCTCAGCTCTGAGGTAAAAATCCAGTGTCTGTCAGCAAAAAAGATTGCAACAAGTTTACATTATAACTATTCATACCAGAAAAGTAAACATTTTAAACAAACATTTCAAATAAATCTATTTTCCAGGCGCCCCCATAGAAAAACACCAGAAGCTGAATAAGAGGCCTCCACACAACTAAAAAAGGGGAATAGGCCATTTAAGGGGAAAATTAAACTCTTGGACAGGGCATCCCAAACCGGAGTCACCAACCCGGTATAACCGCCTACCCTCTTTATAGGGTCTCGCGGTGGAGCATAGCTCCTGAGCACCTGAGGTGCTGTTATACCCTCGCTCGGACAGCAGTCAAGACTGGGAGGCATTTAAATAGCTATATATTAATAAAGGGAATAAAGAGTCCGAACGGAAATAAAAATATATATAGGGCGGGAGTAGACCCGGCTACCTTAAAGTCCCCCTGTGCAAGGAGGAGATATCATCTGCTGCTTGCTCGCCGTCTGCAGAGATGAAGACTGGGTAATGAGTGGGAGGTCCCAGGTACTTATGGACTGGGAGGGGCTTTCTTTCCTCCAATCATCTCTGCAGAAGCCCTCTACAGGACCATACTACCCACAGGTAATGAATATCTTGAAGCGGGGTGTGTGACATACTTAGAATAAGGAGTTTAGTACACTCACTGTTTTTTTATTTTATTATTTTAAGAGTCACTTGTACTCAGGTACTGATGGGGCCAAGGCTGGTATAGCTTGGAGATCAGGCAAGATTGGAAACGTTGATGCACAAAAACTCTTCTTTTTGACTTAAAGCAGCCCAACACCCTGGGTGGTGGGAATGCTGGTCGTGTCTAGGGTGTGGGAGGCATCTGACAGCGGTTATATGGGTCCTAACCAGGAAAAGGAGTTTCAGGGTTCGAGCAGTGACTGTTGCTCTACGATTTAACCTACAGTGTGGAAACGCTTTAATCTGGACCACCACCCATTTTTTGGGGATTCTCCTTGGTCCCTTAGAGAAATCCAGTGCCCCGATTAGCCGGCATGGTCATGTGGGTCCTGGCCAGCCGAGTGCTGGCAGCAATAGGACCGCAGCGGCCAATCAGAGTGACGGATTTCTCCAGGGAACCGAGGAGAAGGGTAAGATTGCTCCCATTCTGCACCATTAATGTGCAGGGGGGCATCCGCAACTGCTTGGACCACCTATTTTTAAAACATGTTTGTTGTTCCGGTTTAACACTGCTGCCAGAGTCTGTTTTTCAGTTGTACCAAGATAATAGGAGGACTACCTAGAGAATAATGTAAATTACAGGGCAATAGCCGGTAGCATGTAAGAGCCGGCAACTGAAAACAAGGGAGCTGCCCAAACATAGGGTGGGGCCCGAGTACCTAGCTGAATATCAATACAAAGGTTTTACAGAGTATTCCACAATTCTCTCAGGGTGAAGCTTAAACAGAAAAGTTCTATCAGTTTTGTAATTTATCTGATATGCTAGCTATAAATGTATCTGATATGCTAGCTATAAATTTATCTGATATGCTAGCTATAAAATGGCTCAACCCCATTACTACCCGTGTACCTAAGTAAACTGAAAAAGAAACATTTTTAAAAATTAATATTTTTTGCCCCCAATATACTCATGAACCAGAAACATACCCTACACTTAAATATATGAACCACTGACCTGCTAGTGCTGTCAAAAGCATCTTTGACCACTTTAAATCCCTCTGGACTATCCAACCAGTTTTTCACTTCCGCTGCATCACAGGCAGTCGGTAGCCTGACCACTGGTCCCCGAGTCATTCCATCAGCCAGGATCCGACTTCGTGCTCCTCCACCAAGCTAAAAGTAGAACACAATTTGTTTTACTTATAAAAAGGAGCAAGTGTGCAATGTGCATGTTAGTGAACTAGCAAGTGCCTTTATAAATCAAATCACGGGCTTATACAAAAAGATCACAGAAACCAAGTTGGCTACCAAACAGCAGTTATATTTGCATCAAAGTATATTTCAGTAGTTTTTTTTATCATAACAGATGCAAGTTTAATAGTAATTTAGCATTGGTGTTCTACAAGTGTTCTGACCTCAGAGGTTGGATTGCCTATTCTAGCACAGCTGAGGTTTTGTTCAACCAAACAGTTGTACCAAAATAGTTGTGCAACGTAAACCATGTCAGTAGTAAAATTCCTAAACTTTACACTTAGTTTAAACACCTGTATAATAGCTAGGCATAAACCAGACTTTAATCGCACTACTTTCGAGTATAGCACCAGCAGTAGATGCCTCACTACCTGGGGGAGGTGGGCTACAACTTACCAGAATGGCTCTGCAGCCTCTGTTGGTACTAGCCACAAGGCAGCCTTCTGTTGTTGCCATTGGAACTTGATATTCTTTATTATCCAAGATGAGTGGTCCTGCTACACCGACAGGAATGGGCATATAACCAATTACATTTTCACAGCATGCTCCCATGACCTAAAAAAAAAAGAGAATAATATGGTTTCATTGCCCCGATGTGGTATTCAATTTCTATTATTTCAAAGTGTAGAAATGAAACCTTTTTTTCTTAACTCTGATGACATGCGTATCACATCTAACAGAAATGCCACAATCTAAGGGCTTCACTTTCACAGAAACCCATTTTTGTGCTTGTCATCTTTCAGGCCTAACCATGTCTGTTAAATCTGACCAAACAGGAGGTAAGGCTAGACCTCCAACATAGATCAAATAAAGCTAAATTGATTTGCAACTAAAAAAAGGTGCCAGCAATAGTGGACTTTATGAACTACAGCCAACATAAAAACGATCTGCCCATTTTATAGGGAGCTGTAGAAAGCGGTTATGGCCCAGAGGTAAGGAGGCAGGCTTCCAATTGCTCCCTGGGCGCTGAGTTTAGGGCTGGCCACAGCTCCAGACAGGTGTGCACTTCACAGCTCCTTAGTGCATTATTCACCCATGTGGAGTTACTGATACGGTGTTTATTCACTGGTGTATGCACTGTGTGTAATCACTAATATAGTGTTTATTCACAGGTGTGTTAATGGAAATGTGTTGTTCACAAGTACACGGATAAGAAAATGGCCTCAAATTGCACTATTAGGTTTATAATATGTCGTTTCATTGTAACGGCTCTTAGACCTACCAGAGAATAGTTGTAGTTTTTGTATGGCAGGCTGTCAAGGGCAGAAGACTGCGGCAGCTTCTTGGTCAACATCTGGCGGCGGATAGCAACTCCCCTCTCTGGGCTCTCCATCATGGACTCCAGCTTGTACGCTGGGATGTGCTTAGCATTCACTAATCTGATGACTTCAGCATCACTCAGGTACTGGGCACCTTTCTATATGGCAAAAACATATTACATTATTTACTTTCAAGTGGGGGAAAGCTAAAAATTAGATTTATTGTACTGTATAGACACCATAAACTGCTTTTCTTGACATATTTCTTGGGACACATGTCATCCATAGTTGTGAGTTTTCCTATACACATACACATACAGGTCCTTCTCAAAAAATTAGCATATAGTGCTAAAGTTCATTATTTTCCATAATGAAATGATACAAATTAAACTTTCATATATTTGAGATTCATTGCACACCAACTGAAATTTTTCAGGTCTTTTTTTGTTTTAATACTGATGATTTTGCCATACAGCTCATGAAAACCCCAAAATCCTATCTCAAAAAATTAGCATATCATGAAAAGGTTCTCTAAACGAGCTATTAACCTAATCATCTGAATCAACTAATTAACTTTAAACACCTGCAAAAGATTCCTGAGGCTTTTAAAAAAGCCCAGCCTGGTTCATTACTCCAAACCGCCATCATGGGTAAGACTGCCGACCTGACTGCTGTCCAGAAGGCCATCATTGACACCCTCAAGCAAGAGGGTAAGACCCAGAAAGAAATTTCTGAACATATAGGCTGTTCCCAGAGTGCTGTATCAAGGCACCTCAATGGGAAGTCTGTGGGAAGGAAAAAATGTGGCAGAAAACGCTGCACAACGAGAAGAGGTGACCGGACCCTGAGGAAGATTGTGGTGAAGGACAGATTCCAGACCTTGGGGGACCTGCGGAAGCAGTGGACTGAGTCTGGAGTAGAAACATCCAGAGCCACCGTGCACAGGCGTGTGCAGGAAATGGGCTACAGGTGCCGCATTCCCCAGGTCAAGCCACTTTTGAACCAGAAACAGCGGCAGAAGCGCCTGACCTGGGCTACAGAGAAGCAGCACTGGACTGTTGCTCAGTGAAGTACTTTTTTCTGATGAAAGCAAATTTTGCATGTCATTCGGAAATCAAGGTGCCAGAGTCTGGAGGAAGACTGGGGAGAAGGAAATGCCAAAATGCCTGAAGTCCAGTGTCAAGTACCCACAGTCAGCGATGGTCTGGGGTGCCATGTCAGCTGCTGGTGTTGGTCGACTGTGTTTTATAAAGGGCAGGGTCAATGCAGCTAGCTATCAGGAGATTTTGGAGCACTTCATGCTTCCATCGGCTGAAAAGCTTTATGGAGATGACGTTTGCATTTTTCAGCACGACCTGGCACCGGCTCACAGTTCCGAAACCACTGGTAAATGGTTTACTGACCATGGTATTACTGTGCTCAATTGGCCTGCCAACTCTCCTGACCTGAACCCCATAGAGAATCTGTGGAATATTGTGAAGAGAAAGTTGAGAGACGCAAGACCCAACACTCTGGATGAGCTTAAGGCCGCTATAGAAGCATCATGGGCCTCCATAACACCTCAGCAGTGCCACAGGCTGATTGCCTCCATGCCACGCCGCATTGAAGCAGTCATTTCTGCAAAAGGATTCCCGACCAAGTATTGAGTGCATAACTGAACATAATTATTTGAAGGTTGACTTTTTTTTTTTATTAAAAACACTTTTCTTTTATTGGTCGGTTGAAATATGCTAATTTTTTGAGATAGGATTTGGGGGTTTTCATGAGCTGTATGGTAAAATCATCAGTATTAAAACAAAAAAAGACCTGAAAAATTTCAGTTGGTGTGCAATGAATCTCAAATATATGAAAGTTTAATTTTTATCATTTCATTATGGAAAATAATGAACTTTAGCACTATATGCTAATTTTTTGAGAAGGACCTGTATACACCTTGTCCACAGATATACTTTAAGTGATTTAGCAGGAGTACGGCAATTTTCCTATACATCTGAGGACAGTACTTTCTGCCAAATCGCAAAGCAGTGTGAAAAAAGGGAGAACAAACCATAATCAAGGAAAATATTCCCTCTGGCCTAATTTCAGGTGGCTGAAAGAAGGTATCAACTGGAAAATATGATGAGAGGATGCCTACAATCAATGTGAGTTATGGAGCACTATGGAGCACACCAGCCCTCAAACCAGAAAAGACTTCTCTAACCACAGGATATCATTACCCCGCACACACACACACACGCACACACACACACTTATTTAAACTATAAAAATAACAGTGAGCAGAAAAACCCTCCACGATTGAATGAGAGTGTGTGTAATTGTTTATCTTTCTAATGCATCTATGAAAAAGAGGGGGAGGAAAGAGGCCAGAAAAAAGACACCCAAGAGACTTTGCATCTAAAATTGGAGCAGCAAACCTCACAAAAGGTACAGTATACAGAGGATCACCTTGTACAGTGCAAATCTTTCTTGGTCTGCTCTGCTTGAAACAAAGCAGAGTCTGATCTAACCCCATATAGGAAGAAGCAACTGGGAAATACTCTCCAATCCAGAGAAGAAACTCCAGGCCTAGCTGATTCCCTCTCCCTGGGGCCTATGGCCATTTGCGGCCAGCATCACTCAAATCCCTTCTTGGCTGTGTGCAGACATGCCGCTGCAACTAAATGGCACAAGGCCGAAGGATGCGACCGATGCTGTGCGAAGCCGATGTGTGCGGCTGGGATTCCATTCAGCTTCTCCAATTGCACATTAATATGCACACCCAGAGAAGCTGATTGATCAAGCGCCCGTACCTGCGCCATTTCCTGGCCAAATGGTGGCGTTTCACACAACGGGGCACACCAAACTGGGGTGCCCCTGGGGACTGATAGTGGGTCCATTATGCAGATCCCAGTCAGGATTACTCTTGACTGCCAGTGAGGCTACAAATGCCTTTATTTAAGCCAAAGGAGAAATTTAAAAGCTTTAGGAACATGGCAGCACTTCAAAAGTAGTAAACAGAGCGGAGGCATTTGAGAAAAGGCTGGCTACTTCCCACTCAGCAGAGGACACCAAGCCAACATATGATGCCAAAGATCTGAAAGTCTTTGATCCAACTAGCTCTTCATGACTAGACTACATGTAGAATAACCCACTATACCCCCATCCACTTCCTCACCTCTGGATTTCTGAGAATCTTAACACATTCATCAATGGGCCGTGGTTCTTCAGGAATATCAAACTTTACTTCCTTTTCATCTTCACTTGAAAGTTCAGGTGATGAGGACTCTCCCAACATAAACTTGGCCTTAGGTGGTGAACTATCCAGAGGTAATGGCTTTATAACGGCCTCTAAAAAAGATGCAAATGACACAAAAATAAATTATATTGCGGTTCAAGTAAAGCTTTAAAAGGATTTTACTATAAAGAACTTAAAATGTACCTTTTTCCTCCTTTAGTGGAATCTCTTCTATGATCATTTTTTTGTCTGATCTTTCCAGGGTGGGTTCCTTTCTGCAGCAACCGTCAACTGATTTTTTTGGCATGGCTACAGGAGAAGTAATGGGGTTCTTCAGGGACAGGGTGGACTCAGTCTCCGTTTGCTCAAAAAAGATGTACTTGATAGCGAGCAGTAAAGCAAGCCCCAGGGTCACAACCTGCTCGACATCCATGGTCAGCATTCTGGGGAACCAAAACAGCCTTGTCAGCCATGTATACAGTAGTCATACTAAAGCATACACATACATTGTGCACTCATGACATTGTTATTTACAGGACAGTTGCTTACCCTCTTTTGAGTTAATCTTTTTTTTTTTGCAAAAGGAGATTTGTCCCTGTTTAAATTGGTAGTGGGGGTAGGGTCATTTGATTGCTGGATGCACCTCATCAGGACCCCTGCCCTCATACACACCTCTATTGGGATCACTGCCAGAGAGAATCCCCACATAGCCCCCCACATGAGCATGCAGTAGCCATTGCATGCTGGCCGTCATGTGATCCAGGAAATAGGTGGGTAATGCAGTGAGTCCAGCAATTACATGCCCCCACTAATGTTTGCACATGGACAAGTAATGGGACAGCCCCATTACATACAACAAAATTACACTAAAGAAAGGAAAAAAAACATTCCTGTTACCTAGAAAGGTAAAACTGCCAGAGAGGCATGTTGGGCTCAATCCTCTTGGGAATCGTATCATCCAGGCTTAGGGAAATCTTGTTGTCTTGAATAGATGTACTGTTCTGAGAGGGAGGTTGACTTATCCATCGGCTGTGAGCATGAACAAGAACCAGGCCTAAAGACTGACGCACAGAGGAAACAATTATATTATCTCACTTAAACTTTAAAAGTGGGCAAATCACTGTACTCCAATGTCCTTGGGACTTCTCGAATTGGGATATACACTGTGGGAGCCCCCCCCCCCCCCAGATCGCCCGCAATTGATTACTATTCCGCCAGTCCCTCACCACGATTGTGGGCCGTGACCCAGGCATCCCTGCAGTTGGATGCACACTCTGCAGGAAAGCCGGGGATGAGACTCCCTATGCCGACACTCTGTGTACAATGCATTAGTATGCATGACAAACTGCAGATTGACCAAGAACTGTGCATACTCGTAAGGCCGCTCGTCCAATCAGCGTGCTCGGAGCCATCGATGTCACACTGTCTAAGGCCAGCGGCTCTTAGCGTGCTGGCGGCCGCACCACCTGCTTCCCCTTGCTAGAGGGATAGCGGGCATGCGGCCACGGCTCGCACATGTGCCATGGGAACCAAGGTAAGAGTATGGGAGGGGGTTTCACACAGCAGGGCATCCTGATTTTGGATGCCCCGGGGGGGGGGGGGGTGGGAGAGAATCGATCGACCTGGGAATCCTATAGATCTTATAGAGGAGAGAGGGAGCAGACCTGGCTGACCCCACACCCCTTGGGAGCAAGCATGTTAACTGTAAACGTCGATATCTTGTGCATTTATTCAATTTAAAAAAGAAAAAAAAAACCTTTAGAACAGTGTCAAGTGAAACCTGATGCAATGGTGTAACAATTACCTTTGGCTGAAATATGAATACAGTTATAGAACCCTATAAAGTTAATATTGTTACCCCTAAAAGAAGAGAAAATAGTGGGTTTGGGACTACTGTCTATACAATTTACGCAATCCTGTTCATGTGGGGGTTGGATTATAAATAGATTATAGAATAGATAGAATTTCACTTAATTTAGGTCTCAGTGGAAGGTGTTAAAAAGAAATTCAGAATTTGGGCATCTTTTCAAATTAGGCGTTACTTCAAAACAAGTAATCTGGAAGTTTCATACCATTTCATTTAGAATGCAAATAAGGAAACATTAACACACCAAGTGCAGTCCAATGCCTACCATGATCATCTTAACTCTTTGAGTGACAGGATTTGGTTTGTTATCCTCTTCCTCCTCCAGTACATTTGCAAATTGGCTCAGCTGCCAGATAGGACGTCCCTCTCGACTTTCCCGGGATAGCTAGGAGGCAGAAAGGTGGTAGATTGTTGGTAAAAAAATTTTTATAAAATAATATTATATAAATATGTCGGCTAATAGGCGGAGGGGTCGCTTATATACCTGAACTACAGAACCTGTCACTCCGAAAATAAAAAAGCCTGGCTAGACATTTCTTGATGTCAGGTGTAAACGACCGCTACTCGACCATCCAGCATATTTCTATGTATTTTTATCATTGGGCCATTTGTTTGCAATAGTTCACCATTAGGGTAGAGCAGCAAACTATTGAAAGAAAAAAAAAATAGCTAAATGTCTTTAACCACTTACCTCCAAGACCAGGGACACACAAGCTGGGAAGAAGGTCATGAAGGCAAAATAATTAGCCACAACGGACATGCAACCAAAGCAGCACATGATTTCCAGCTGACGCACTCCTGTGACAACCAAAAAGATAACACATGTAAAAACTCACTGCTATTACACAACATAATGAAATACAATTTTATAAAACAGGGTTTAACTAATATATTGACCAATTTACCAATATGAACCGACCCTACTAGTCCTCTCCACCAAGAGGCTCGTATTGATACAGTGTGTAAGGTTAATAATAAATAAAAAAAAACAAACAAACAATAGACTTACTATTTTTTTTTTTTTTTTTAGGAATCCTTCAGCTTGACTACGTGGAGAGTTCTTAATAAGTGGTCAAGCTGAAGGATGACTTAGAAAAAAGTAGTGGGCCCAAAATAGTCAAGCCAGCTTAAAGTGGACCAACACCCAGGATTTTCACTATCCTGGGTTTTGGTCCACTCCGGTGGGGCACCCCGATCGGGAGTGCCCTACTGTGTGAAACCCCCTAGAATGCCCGGAAACACTCACCTCACCACGCTCCTACGCGGGCGCTCGTCCAATCAGAGCACTAAGAGCCGCTGTGGTATGCACGTACAAGTGGCGTCCAACCACAGCGGCTCTGAGCGCTGGAGGCCGCCTCTTGCGCTTCCCTCTAACAGGGAGCGCGCCCTGCTAGAGGGAAGCGCGAGACGCGGCCAAGGCCCGCGCATGCGCCATTGGAACGGGGTTAAGGTAAGGTTTCTGGGCTTCCTGGGGGGTTTCACCCCGCGGGACATCCCGATTTTGGATGCCTCGCGGTGAGGGATCTGATCGGCCCGGGAATCTTATAGGATTCCCGGGCCGATCCCCCCTGGGTGTTGGTCCACTTGAAGAGGTAGCAGCATAGTTCAAGAAAAGAATATACCAGATTATCCTTTCTACCTGAACAAGGTTTACTCGGCCCTTTAAACTTTTAACTACATAAACTGACACAAATGGCCAATAAAAAACAAAAAACTGCAACAACTCCTCCAATCATCTACTTCAGTTCCAAACAAACTAGTGATGTGTCAGTCATATACGTATTCACTCTATACTTCAGGCCAAAATATGTAATGAAGGGGTGTGAAATAGTGCCCAGGTGTGTGTCTTTTTGCCTTAATAAAAAAGAGCTATCCTACCACCAAAATTGGTAGCTTCTGTTTAAAGAGGACAACCACCCAGGTATTGTTCCTCTCCAGGTTGGCATCCCAATAGCTGTGTATCATAGAAACATAGAAGGTTGACAGCAGAAGGAGACCATACGGTCCATCTAGTCTGCCCTTATGTGTATACTGTATGTTCTCTTTATCTTAGGATAGATGTGTGCTTATCCCAGGCATGTTTAAATTCAGTGACTGTTGATTTTTCAACTACCTCTGCTGGAAGTTTGTTCCAAGCATCTACTACTCTTTCTGTAAAATAATATTTTCTAACATTGCTCCTGATCTTCCCCCCGACTATCTTCAGGTTGTGCCCCCTTGATCTATCATTAAGCTTCTTCTTAAAAACACTTCCCTCCTGAACCTTATTCAATCCTTTCACATATTTAAAGGTCTCAATCATTTCCCCCCTCTCCCTTCTTTCCTCCAGACTGTACAAATTAAGTTCATTAAGTCTCTCCTGATAAGTTTTAAGTTTAAGTCCTTCCACCATTTTTGTTGCCCACCTTTGGACACGTTCTATTTGAATAATGTCTTTTTGCAGGTAAGGTCTCCAGAACTGCACACAGTATTCTAGCTGTATCCCGAGGGATTACCCATGAAAACTAACCTACTGGCGATCCAGATTTGTGTGTGCGGACTGCCAGCCAATCAACTGCGCCATTTGATTTTAACAAAGATTTGATGCCAGATCAGCCAGTTAAGATAAATGAAGTGCGTGCCACTGGCCACTCCCCTGCAGCTTGCTCCAGCCATTCAGAAATGCTGTGAGATTGCCGGCAAGGCGATTATACCATTAATCCCTGTGTATCCCTAATCTGGATGCCGCAGGTATTAGAAAAGCAGTCTCCAGGGAGGCCATTGTTTCTCTTTAATATGAAGTTATGGGCATTCAAAATAATTTGTTGCCAGGAAGGCTCAGGGTGACCATACATTTGCCGCTGCATACGTTTTTTGTTTGTTTTTTTTTAAAGGCAGGATATTTATTATAATATTAGATATGTTTACTCCTATTCTTTTAGGTATCTGTAAATGTAAAAGGGACAGATTTGGATACAGAGATGCTTCACAAAAAAAAAAAGGTTTGTGGACATCATACTTTAGCCGGAACAAAATGGGTCTTGTTCCAGACGCAAGGGAGGCATCTTGATTATGGATGCCCCTGCATATTAACGGCAAAGCGGGAGAAATCTTCCCTTTCTCCCCCGGAGAAATCCAGCGCCGTGATCGGCTGCCACGGTCACAATGCACAGGAGGGCTTTCGTAATCAAGATGTCGGCCTTGCACCTGGACCACCACCCAGTTTTCACTAGTCCAGGTTTAACACCGTTACCAGTACAGCACCTTGAATTCCCACCAGTAAATCCTGGTTTATATTTGCATGTGACCAGCACAGTATTTTGATTTTTTTTCTTGTTCAAATACAGTTAGATTGCCCAATCAAATACCAACAATAAGGAATACAAGAGAAATTGAAAGTTACTTGCTGCAAGGTTTAACAATTATTACATTTAATGTCTGGCTGATGCTCTTGGTTTACTAATAAGCATAAGCCAGCTGCCCAAAACACACAGGTTAAAGTGACTACGCCCTACAGCCTCACCTGACATGGTGCCAACTCCAATAACAAGGCATTCCACAAGAGCATCCAGAGTGAAAGTTGGCCCCAGGATGGCCATACCTCGAGCAATATTCTCCCGGACTTCATCCTGAAAGAAAATATTTTAATATGTTATGCTTAACACAGAAAAAAAAAAAAGGAAAAAAAAAGACAAAAACGCAACTTATGCTGACCTGCGAGTTGGAACTGAGAGCGAATTTGGCTAATGCACTGGCCTTTGACAGATCTATGAGCAGCAGGAAAAATGGGAGAGCCTCGCTATTAAAAAAATAAATAAAATAGATAAATATATAGGTCATAGTAAAACAAATAGCTGTACTGTGTGTCTTATGCAGTATAAACAGAGTTATTTCTGCACTTACTTCAAGCCTGTAAGTTCCTTGTCTAGAAAATGAATAACCACTGTACTGAAGACAAAGCTTGAGAAGATGGTAAACAGCCCAGCGATGCCTACAAAATAAATATGCCAATAAAGTGTACTGTACACATTCAGATTAAATAGAAGATATAAAAATAAAAAAAGTTACAAAAGGAACATTTACAAAACGAGTCAGTCATCATCGTGCTGATTAATTACTCCCTTCATGGCCAGATACATACAATAAAAAGATGCTCATTTATCATGGCATATCTATAGCAATAAATCAAGGCGACTGAACTTGCTATATTTTGCTTGAAGATGATTCATTGGTTATTAGCATCATCATCCCGAATTGAGAAATGCAGTCGGATGACTAGTGAAATGTCTTTAAAGCGAAAAAAAAAAACCACCTGCGGCCACCCTGAGATCTAAAATATTCTAGAGCCAGCCGCATTTGGGGACTGCGGCATCCCTGGTGGCATGTGCGCACTCCCACCCTAGTCATTCAGATAGGCTAGGCCAGCAGCGCACGCTCCCCATTGAAGCCAATGACAGCAGTTTACCAAATGACATGTCATGGAACAAGAGCCTGCACATGCGCCGTAGGAGCAAGGAAAGGGTGATTGAATAGCGGCGTCCGGTGGGGGGGGGGGGGGGGGTGGGGGTTTCACAGAGGTGCATCCAAAATTGAGGGGAACGGAACAAAACCCAGGAAAGCCAAATTCACAGGTTTTGTTTTGCTTTAAGAAAAATAATTGCGTTTCGTTGAATTGCTACAAATATGTCCAGTTTGGTAAGTTAGTTCAGAGAGCATGCAAGGTTTGCATGAGGAACAACTGATTTTTAGTATTTGATATAGAGCTATTACAGTTACAGATTAAGATACTTAAAATGTATCACTCAAAATGCATAACAGAAGTTTCTGTTACAGTAATTTAAAGCGGAGCTATAGTCAATTCAGCCATCTTCTTTATTATTCTATGGCTGCCAATCATGTGACTGCCGGTAACCCATTGGATTTGCACATTAAACCCGAATGGTTGCTGGTGGACACATGACTGGCTGCCGTTTGCTGGCAAGCATGTGAATGAGGAAGTGATGACTTTGTGCCTCCAAAGCAGTTATAAAATGTGACCCCCCCCCCCACCCGGGAATTATAATCAAAAGGTGTCAGCACAGTTTTTTCTTATATATTTCTTCTAACAAAAAGAGTTAAACTAATTGGATGCAACAAAGTGTCAACTAGAACCTAAACCAACAGGACAAAATAAAAGTCTGATAAATGAATCACTAAATCAGATCCAGGGGTGGCAGTGGGTTTACCAGCAGTGGGCTTCCTCTATGTGTTTAACAGCTATGCATGTAATAGACTATTTTATTATTATTATTATTACTACTACTCCTCCTCCTAAATACAGAGAGGATGACTACGGAACCAACAATATATGTTAGGAAAATAGGTCCTTCCAGTTTTAAAAGCAAACTATTGTACACATAGGTTACCTAAAATATACTTAGATCCAAGTTGCCTGAGGTTCTGGAACTGGAAATAGATGTAGAGAATTGCAATGCACCGTGTAATTGTCAGGATGATGATGTCACTGCTCAACACATCCTGTAATAAATATACAAGACAAAATAGGTGAATGAACAGAACTGATACACATTTTAGCATAAAAATAATAAATCAATAAAATTATTGTATGTATGCTTCTCAATAAAAGTGGCTACAAAGGTGTATTACACATCGTGAAAGTATACATTGGGTTAATGTGGACCAATAGCAATACTACAGCATGACATTTAAAATGCAACCTTGCTGGTAGATCAGGGGCTGACTGAATTAAAGTTAAGCAATAAAAAGAACAGACTTAGATAGAGTGAGCAGTGGGTAGAAAAATTAGCTGTCTGAATTTAGAGTGAAATGTGTGTTTTTTTTTTTTAAACTCCATTGGCCTCATTGATATAAGCAGAACAATGTCACAGGCTTGTATGATTGTAGATGAACTAAGACAACATACCTCATCAAACTTGGGGCACTCGTAGTTCCATCCACAGATCTTATCATTCCCCGTGAACATGTTCATAGACATCATGCAGATGGTGATGGTCACTGTACCCACAATGACCTCCCAAGGATGGGAAGCCACAAATTGGCCATGCATGCGGAACAGTCGGGACAACATGTTTCTGTTTAGGTGTGATCTGAAGAAAGAAAAAAAAAAAACAGTGCACAATTATTAATTGAAAAATGTGTTTAAATCATCTATTTATATCCACATGACAGTAGTTACTGCAATGTCATCTTGTCTAACCCCATTTTGTATATTATACATATTATTTACCCAACTCCGCAAAGAGCAGGGTCTAATGCAGGGGTCCTCAACATGTAGCTTGGGAGCTTGGGTCGTCTGCTACACCAAAACACAATTTGGGGGTCTGGCACACTCTTGAGGCTGGGGACAGAGTCATGCATGGGGCTAATGAAGAATTGGGCAGGTTGTACACATGCTTGCTTTGAGTTTGCTGTTTAAATACTTTGGGGTCTTTATTTTTTCAAGATGGCTGGACCTTGCTACAAATCAAGTACTTATTACCTTGTGTCACCTCCATTTTCCTCTTAGATTTTAAACTTGTGAACAGGATCCTCATTCTGTTCATTTTAAATGCTTGTCCGTTTGCGGCCCAATGCAGTGCGTTAATAAGAACTGTGCAGGTGCAGCAGCCAGTCCCAGACTCACAAGACTACCGGTGGCCCATTGCTATGCTTCCTTTGAGGACAGCTACTGCCCACCGAAGACAAGGTGGGTTCAGAGCCTGGAAGAGTTAAGTTTTAGGGTTCTCATTCTTGCAGGGGGCATCACCAACTGGAATGAATTCCCCCCCAAGGTACGATCAGTGGTATTTACAATGTGTCTTACTTCTATGCTCTGAGAGAAAAAAAAAATATATATATATATATCAATTCCAGTACCCTTAAGGAGGAGATCAGTTATACAAATAATAAATGTTACAAAAAGGCCTCAAAGCACCTATTTGACTAGTAAAATATACCAGACCCATAAGTCCCCCAACCCCCTGTTGGTACACCGCTGAACACCACTGTGTACCCCCGTACATATGTAAAATAATAATTATGCCACGAAATGAGTCTATAGAAAAGTCTATACCCCCATGCCCCCCCCCCCCCCCCTTAGATAACCCAGCAAAGGCCAAGTTGAGTTAATACTATAGTCACCTGGTCCACATCATGAATCCCTTACCCTGCTTCTGTGCTGCTAGGATGCGGAATGACACTTTCATCTCCCACAATCACACAGCAGCAGCAGAAGGGGGAGTTTGTGGGTGTGAGTATTGGCCTGAATTAGCCGGTGACACAACAGCAGATTTGTATTCCGGCTGACGTAACTCAACACAACTATTGTAAAAGATAAAGAATGACTTTCATTATCCTGCCAAAAACATTAGCTGGAAACTTTGTGTTTGGAAAATCCCATCTGGAATCCCCTTCCCAACTAACACACGTCCTGCACTGAAAGTGAAACCACACTGCAAGAGGCTGGAGTTTCCAGACTGCTGCCCTGAATCCCAAGTTAAATAAAGGCCTGCAAAGCAGGGCCAGGACAGTATAGGCCTAGTCAATGGTTATTATGAATTAAGGAAAAAAGCCTGTATCATGTAATCTCTGCTGGGAAACTGCCAGATAGTTTGAAGTGAACCAAAACCCACTGCCCTCAACTCTGGTGTCTAAAAAGGCTTTAATAAAAGAGAAACACACGCTGTTTTGGGACACAGGGCTGTGGATACTAGTCCTTTAGGATGGCCATGGAGAGAGGCTCCACCCCCTAGAGAGCAAAAACAAACTGTGACCAGTTTAAAAGCCCCACCCCTTCACCCTAGTCCTCAGTATTGTGTTTCCTCTCCAGAAAAACCTCTGGGACCTTCTTTCATCATCCAGTTTTTTTAAAAGAAATTTTTTCAACCCCAGGAGGCCCCTGGGGAGGTGCCCGCCAACCCCCTGGCTATACATCCACAGGACAAAGTACCAGGATTGTGCCTTACCTAGATGACCTCCGGTCATTAGCCAGTACAGAGGCGATATTGCAAGAGAATCACTCTCTCACTCTCATTCAGGACCTTGGTTCCATCCAGAGAGTGCAGACTTCTGGGGCTCTACCTAGACAGCACACAACAGAAGACTTTTCCATTGCCGCCTGGATCTTGATGGTCCTGGGCGATTACGTAATTCAAGGTGAAGGGGCCTCATTGAGCATTGAATGCCCCCCCCTCACAACATGGCCCATACAGTAACTTTTTTCCTATCATTTAGCTAAATTGAAGACATAAATATGATGCTCTTTTTTTTTTGTATGTGATGAAATGAAATCAGAAATAAGGCCCCCTGACCTTATGGGTCCCAGTGTGGCAGCAACCTCTGCACACCCTATAATTGCATCCCTGATCCTGGGTTTACGACCTACAACATCCTGGTGATTATCTGGCTGTAACTTCACTACTGGCAGTTACAAGCCTTTTTCCCTACAGACCAGGGATTACTCCCGTTGGGGAACGCCACTGCTTTCCCAAGTGGTCAGGGTAAGCTTGAAGTGCTGGTTGGATTCTCTAGTACTCCAAGGCAGTCATTGGAGACGAGAGGTCCCAGTTATCGCAACAGATTCTAGTTCTTGGGCGTGGCAGCACATCTGGTTCTCGCCACATCCAGGGGCATAGTTCGGCAGAATTGATATCAAATCATCAAACTACAAAGAGCAGCAGTTGCTTACTCGCTGAGCCACTTCAATTACCAAGTTGTTAGGTGGCATATCTGAATCACCAGGGAGGTACCACATCAGTAGCCTTCCAGAATCTGGCCTACGCTTCCGATAAGCAGAAAGACAACTACAAATAGAAATTCTATGTTGGTATTCCTCGGATTCAAGTTAGGTCTAGCCGTTAATATTTTAATGACTCAGGCTTCAGACATATCGGTCTTGTTAGTCAAAGGTCTGAATTTGTTCCCCAACAGATATGTCGATCCCACAAGATGCTGGTGGCTTGTAGAATGTCCTGGGATTTATTGTTACTTCCTAAAAGGCCCCCAACTTCAGATTACACCTTAACACTTGAATCTAGTTTCCAATTGAGGCCTCATCATTAGGACGTTTGGTGATTACAGTCCTGTTCAAAGATCCCTACTGTTCGATCCTCCTGAATTAAGTTTTTTTCTTAAGTCCAGATCCTCTTTTTCTGCCTAAAACACCAGTCTCTTCACACACAAGGGCTAGTTATCCTGTCCTCAGTGTCCTTGGCTTCAGAGAAAAATGTTAATTTATTAAAACAAACTCCAAGTTTTCATCACAGATCACCTATGTTGTTCAGAAAGGAATAGGTGACTATCTGCATCTAAAGCCACTATAACTATGCAATATACAGGCCAGATCACGGGCCTACACTTGTATGGATGTTCTGCTCAATATATTTTGGCTTATTCCATAGCAGTCTCCATTCCTGAATGTAAGAGCAGAAGCTTTCATAGGAGAATTTTGCTGAGCTACTGCTAGGTCTACGCCCCACAACTTTCATAAGCACTACCGTTGAAAACTTATCAGACAAATAAGCCCTGGTAGAAATTAATTACAGATGGTATCCCTTAGAATCTTCATTGCTTGCGTATCCTCTCCGTGGCCGTCCTGAAGGACAATGGGAGAAAATCCCCGTTAAGACTTACCAGTAACAGTATTTCTACAAGCCCTTCAGGACGGTGCTTACAACCCCCCCTTACATGTTTTCTTTGTTACTTCAGTTTAATATTTTTTCTTGGACTGGGGGAAGGGGTGGGGCTTTTAAATCGGTCCGACTTTGTGTTTCCTCTCTAGGGGGAGGAGCCTCTCGAGAGGCTGAAGTAACAACTGAAGTAACAAAGAGAGAGAGAGGGTCCTCCCCCTAGAGAGGAAAGAGTAGGACCAGTTTAAAAGCCTCACGCCTTCCCCCAGTCCAAGAAAAAATATTAAAAACTGAACTATCAAAGAAAACATATAAGGACTCATAGAAATACCGTTACCGGTAAGCCTAACGGGTATTATCTGGGTATAGGTACACTTTAAAAGGGTATTTCTTTACAGTGGGGTTTAGCTTGGCAAAAGGACAACCCTAATCTATAATCTCAACTGCAACCTACAGAGATTGGCCATATTTTATATCCTTGCAGCACAGCAGTCTATAGCCAGGTCATGTATTGATGACTTCAGGTTCAATGAGAAACTATTCTGGGATACTCCCTTCCCAAATCCCCCCTTGGCAAACGGATGTCCACACAGAAATGGCACAAATTATAAACTGATGTGGCCTGAGAACCACCTTTTTTTTTCCATACTCTCCTACCTTGGACCCTCCTTTACCCCTTTTTCTCCTCTTCTTCTCTCTCCCTTTCCCTCACCCCCTAAAAGCAGGTCCTGCTTAAAACACTACAGGGTAGCTGAGCAGAACATTCCAATAAAACACGGGTCACAGGATTCTCAGGCACCGCATCTGCAACAGATAAATTATTCATAACTGCTCTACATGTTGAGCCCTCAAGAACACTATAAAATTGTCCTTCCTCAGACTTCTTAATTGTGTCCTGTATTACACGTTCGTTTAATACAATACATTGAAAGTAAAATGGGTTTGCATTTCTTAATATAATATTATAATAGGACTTTTTTCTTTTTTTTTTTAGGAATCCATTCTGTGGGCAGTTTATGATAATTCAAACTGCTGGCTTTAGCATCATGACAGGTAACACACAGGGCCTATGTCCCTATAGACTGAGCAAGCAAACAGGGAGGGAGGGGGGCTGGCAGTTTGAATTGCAAATCAGCCAGTAGGTTTCCACATTTTTCCAATGACTTATTTTTTTAGGGAAGGTTTGAATCTGATTGGTGGCAGGGGTATACCACATGACAAACAACTAAGAGTGATACTCATTCATTTAGGGGAACAGAGGAGGTTTTACATGTCAGCGTCAACTGCCAAAACATAACTTTACTGTACATCGTGTTTACAATCCCCATTTTACTGCTTAAAGGAAACCCACCCTAACGTACAGCAAATAAGCTGTAACCACTGCTGGCTGCACTCTGAAAATACTAGTTCCAAAAGAGCCATCAACAATCATAAGCCAATATAATGTAAGTAAGTCACTTATGTGGGTACAGATTCAAGGTAGATAAAGGATCAAGAACGGGGCAAGGTGCATTTTTAGAAAACAAATACAATCTGTAATAGTACATACATCGCTTTACACTGAATTTAAATCATTGCTTCCCAGAAGCATCCACAGCACATCATCAAATAGCAATTATGTCATTCTATCAAAGCAGATTTCAGATTCCAGAGCAAATTATAGAAACTATTTCCATAACCACATACATTAAAAAAAAATAACTTACTCATAGGGCCTTTTTTACTTATGAAGGGCTGACAACAAAGGCCCAAACTCACTCTTGCTGAATTTCAGTCGCAAACACTAAAGTAATATCAATAATAATAAAATCTAGTAAAAGCAAATACAACTAATTATTTAAAGCACTCACTAACAAAGAACGTATTATATAGTGACCCTAGAATGACTAAAGAATACAGGAGGTTTCCTATATCCTGCTCCAAAATGGCGCTGGCTGAAATCTGCCTGCAACGGGCACCTCCTAGCCTCCTCCGGCCTGTTCTGTATATCAGCAGCCTCGTCAGAATTAAAACAACTTCATTCTAATATAACACTGAAAGCCAGTAGATACAGGACTGGACAGAAAGAAACAAAAAAAAAAAAAAAAAAAAAGATAAAAATGAATGAATACAAATGACTTGGATAGGATTTTACAGAAAGGAAAGGAGGAGGAAAAGGCAAAGGTAGATCTAAATATAAGACAGGAGGAGCAGACAGAATTAGAGATAAGACAAAGTAGATACAAACAGGGCGTAAGAGAAAGGAAGATCAAGTATGACCTAAATAAATAGCCTAATTAGACAAGAGGACTGAAGGACCTGACCTGAAGTGACCGAAAAGAAAAATCAGGTTTTGTATAACGAAATAGTTAAAGAGTTACAAAAAAACGTTGCGAAAAGAGCTAAAACAGCTGCCAGCAAAAGATACAAATGTCAGAAATGTGACAATATAAACAGATCTACAATAAATATAAGATCTGCATAAGGACATTTACCTCAGGGGTTCACACGACAAGACAAGGATGATTGGAAACCTGAGGCTCATATTGCCATACCAAATAAGCAACATGTAAATATGCTCCAGGCAGCAGGGCAGTAATGCCACTTACCATTGGCTTTGCCACGGTGTAATCATGCCCAGGCCAAGGAAGCTTTCTTTTAACACTTCAGGATAACACAATGTTCTGTGCTTCATTGGACATCTATTCACACCTCTCCGCTGCCCATTATTTGTAATAAGCCAGTTCACATATGTACACTGCATATAAATATCAAATGGCCCTTAAAATATAATGGTCATCATTTTCACTTGTGCTGCCCAACACAGCACAAGTGGAGAGGTGTGAATAGACCCTAACACCTATTTATCATGAGCAATAGATGTCTTTCTAAACTAAAAATATAACTCTGTTGAAATGTGGCTAAATAAGTATATTAAAAATAACTGCAAGCATCAGGGCCAGAGGTTGGGTATCATTACCAAGGAAAACTGAAAATATCTCTTATTGCAGAAGAGAGGGCTGCAGAGTAGTTGAGTCTTATTTGGGTATCCTTAAGCATCCTGCAGATACAGCCAGTATCAGTATAAAGCTAGGGTCAGTAATAAGATAACAAAGAATTAAAGTCCTCAAGGACAATTTCTCAACTTGGGCCCAATCTTGATGGAGCTTTTATTGTCCTCTTGGTATTTGGTAGGAAGTCACTATCCACAAGTTGAAGATATTGGCTGTGATTTAATAAGAGTTCAACAAAATTCTCATGGTAGTTAAAAATGTACATTATAAGAAAAAAAAGCCTGGGAGTTTCACTGTTGCTGAATCACCAGCAAGAAAGACTTTTTTACCCCTAAGAAAAGTTGTGAACTTTTTACACTGTAGAGAAAAGTGCCATTGACCACTGACTTTCTCTGTCTTCCCATCTTACGATTCAGTAACAGCGACATTCTCAAGCTTTTTTCTTATAAAGCGATTTTTTACTAACATAAGAATTTATTTTTTAGCTGTTATTGAATCGAGGCCATTGTAGAAGAAACCTGGTGTCTATCTGAGCCATGTGTGCACATTAATTGGAAACAAAAGTAATATTAAAAGAGACAAACACCCCTAATAAGACACCAGGGGCAGTGGTCTCCTTCTTTATGGGACCATTTCGAATTGGGATGCCCCACTGTTTAAAACTACCCCAATTCTCCAATTTACTCACCTATTCCCAGAGCCCTTGTTGCTGCATACCTTAATCTGGGGCGTGTACCAGAGCCAGACCTTTCTGAATGGCCTCAAAGCTAGAGGTGAGTGGGGATGCAGCCAGCGACACTCGCTCCATTCCTTCCGCAAGGAGGTCAGCGTGGCAAAGGAAAGCTAAATTGAATGGCTGAGCAGCCCATGTAGGAACCAGGAAGAGGTATGTTTTTCAGTGACCCTAGGTGATATACACAGCAAGCTATGCTAAATCAGGATACCCCATCAGGGAGGGCTAGAGCCCAGGTAGGGAATCTGAATGGTTGGGTACAGGAGCACACACACAGATGCTGAGGATGCGGCCACTGATATTTACATCAGTGAAGGTGCCAGGAAGAAGGAGAGTTTTAAGGGGGGGTTCACAGATTTAAAATCTATTAAATAAGCAATAATTGTAATAGTCATCCAACGGCTTCCTCGATTCAGAGAGCAAGACTGATGACCAGCCAAACATCTTCAAGAAAATAAAACCGCAAGCTGTCCCTTGGAAGCTCCTCTGTCCGCCGGAGACCAGGCACTGGCCAATCAAAACACACAATCAACAAATCATGGCTGTTTGGTTTTGAAGTGTGACAGTTGAGGACATTAAAGTGGAACAAAACCCACCAGCAGCAGGCCTGGCTTTTTCTCAGGGCATCCTGAATTGGTATGCCCTGCTGTGTGACATCCCCTAGAACACCTATAAAAAAAACCCATAGAAACATAGAAGGGTGACTGCAGAAGGAGACCATATGGTCCATCTAGTCTGCCCTTATGTGTATACTGTATGTACTGATGTGTGCTTATCCCAAGCATATCTAAATTCAGTGACTGTTGATTTTTCAACTACCTCTGCTGGAAGTTTGTTCCAAGCATCTACTACTCTTTCTGTAAAATAATATTTTCTAACATTGCTCCTGATCTCCCCCCCCCCCCCAGCTTCAGGTTGGGTCCCTTGTTCTATCATTAAGTTTCTTCTTACACTTCCCTCCTGAACATTAAAACCTTTCTCGCTACAACGATGCATGTGTGGGCTCTCGTCCAATGAGAGCTGTCTGCCGTGACTACATCATTCTAAGTGACTAGATTTTATTAGATAGATTTATAAGATAGGCTGGGGCGGGAGTACGCATAAGGCCGGGTATACATGGGATGGGGCAGACCACGCTCCCTGTTCTGTGGGCACACAACATAACCCGTGAAAGTCAAAATCTTGGTTTTTGTTCCACTTTAAGGTGCAGCTGGCTTAGGGTTCTTTGTACAGCACTGAAATATACGTGGTTCAGTTCCCTGTATAACGCTATGGCTCTATCAGCGCTATATAGAATGGGCCAGCTCCATCATATCCCCATGACCCAGGCCCGGCCAATAGGGAAAGGCAATCCTGGGAGGTGAGCCGGCCTCAGGTTAATCGGGTAAGGCGATTACCTGCCTCCAGGTTAATGTGGGCGCCACATAGAGCAGAGCAGGGTCACCTCCATGGCACAGCCGGCCTTACACCCGGCCCATGACCTCCTCCGCTTCCTTCTTCTCCCCGCATACAGGAAGCAGCCCCGAGGCCCCACCGTCAGCTCGGCCCGGGTCTGTCTAGCGCTGTGCCTGACCAAAACCGCTAAAGCAAATGCAGCGCGCGCACTCACCTTCAGGCAGCTGGATCGGTGGTGACTGGCCCGGCGGCGGCGGCAGAGCTGACCCCTGACTTGAGCGGCACAAATAAACGGGAAAACGTTTCCCGTCCGCCGCCGCAAAGCGAGTGACCGAGCGCGTCACCTGATGAGCCTAGTGACAGCTCCAGCCAAGGTGGGGGCGTGGCCCGTCTCTTCCTAGCTGCCAGTGGCCTGATCCTGCAGCCAATCAGCGGCTAGCACAGGTGGCTCGTCATCGGGGTTGTCCCGGCAACCAGCATCCGTGTAAGACAAGGCGATCTCGCCTCACTAACCGGCAGCCAATAAAAGGGGAGAGCCGGCAATGAGGGGGCCCCGGCCCTGAACTACGGGGCCCCCGGTGCCCTGCATCTCCCTGGCTGCAGCCTCAGGGCTCGCCTTGCATCATGTGGCCATGTGCAGCACGCACACATTGTATGACAGCGTTCAGATCAGCTTATTAATGATTCTTTTATGCTGAGGAAGAGTTAAAGTGGACCAACACCCAGGATTTTGACTATCCTGGGTTTTGGTCCACTTCCCCTATGTGAAACCCCCCAGATTGCCCGATTCAACTCACCTCACCCTGCTCCTACGGCGCATGTGTGGCCGCTCGTCCAATCAGCGCGCTCTGAGCCGCTGAGGTATGCGCGTCAAAGTTGCGTCAAACCTCAGCAGCTCCGAGCACGCTGGGGGCCGCATCTCGCGCTTCCCTCTAACAGGGAGCCCGCCCGCGATCGCGCCTGCTAGAGAGAAGCGTGAGATGCGGCCCACGCATGGGCCGTTGGACCGGGATCCAGGTAAGGTTTCTGCGCATGCTGTGGGGTTTCACACAGCGGGGCATCCCGATTTTGGATGCCCCGCAGGGAGGGATTGGATCCAAACGGGCTGGGTGTTGGTCCACTTTAAGGTGGAACAAAACCTGTATAGTAACCCACCCTATAAGACTCCTTTTGCAGGGGGGCATCCAGATCTGCGATGTCCCATCTGTGTGAAACCTGGTATACTCACTTAGGAGGTCCCGTGGCACATTTGCAGTCACTTGTCCAATCAGCAATCTTCATTGTGCATGCTGGTTACTTAAAGCACACCAGGAGTCAGGACAGGATTATGAGGGGGGCGCAAGGGGCTCTAGCCCCGGGGCCTCCACCACTTCTGCAAAGGGGGCCTCTACCAACCTTTGGGTTTCTCTTGGTCCAGCAACAAAGTCATCCGTAATTGGTAGGCATCTTCTGTTCCTCTAAAAGATTCCAGGGCAGAACACTGGCCTTGCCCTTGGGCATCCCAAATCAGGATGCTTTGCTGTGTGAACCTTCCCCCCCAGGGCACTGCAAAACTCACCTTGCTCCCTAACCAATGTAAATTTCGGCCAGCGCATCCCCAGCATATTTGTACTGTGTACACTCATGCGCCCGGCCATTCAGATAGGTTGGGGGTGCCTGCTGCTGGGGATGCAGCTGTTCTCGCTCCCGTTTGCCACATACAAAGTCATTCGCTGAGCATTACATATGCACAGCAAACGGCTCTGATTGGACAGGAGCCACACGCGCAGTAGGACTGGGGAAAAGTGAGTTTTTCTGTGCAATCTAGGGGGTTACACACAGCCAAATTGTGATGCCCCCTGGGCAGAGAACACATCCTGGCATAGTCATAGTCCCAGGTGTTACTCCATTTTAAAGTGGCGCAACCTCCTCTCTAGAGTTTATAAGACTCTAATTGGCCGTAATTGGCTGACAGTGGATACAAAACACAAGGCTGAAGCTTAACCGAGGGGCCCAGTCATCATTTTATAGGTTATGGGGGACCCCCTCCATAATCTATGCAATCCACTGGGACCACTAGTTTGAACTGGACCCTAGGGCAAGCTAGCTTGGGGCCCAGTTCAAGCTAGGGACCAACCCATCACATATAGGTTACAGGAAGGGGGCAGATACTATACAGTTTATATTGTGGCAATGCCATCAGCAACAGAATGGGAGCCAGCCTAGGCATCTGGAGCCTCGGCCCCCTTTATGGCTGGGTCCAGGTCTGGTCTTAGGGTCGGTGTCACCCCGTGCAAGATTTCAGGATGCCCCCCAGGAGAAATGGGGAAAGAAAAACAGAGGGCATGCAGAAAAGGAAAGACTGAAGGTGGAAAAGAGATAATTAAACCTTCAAACCTAAAACCTTCCCAGGGCAGCGGTGATTTTACCCGATCCTGGCGTGTCCTGCAATGCATCCCGGCTTCTTTGCGGCCGTGCACGCTCCCACAAACAGCGTACCGCCAGTCTGCCCCTCGTCACAGCGGCGCTTTTGAGAGAGCCAATAGGCTCCAGCCCGGTTTTCAAAGAACCACCACTGAGCCAACAGCAGTGCCCAGCTGCTCAGGCGGGGCGGGGGGGATGAGTGGTGGATACAGAAATGGGTTTCCATCCACTTTAAAAGCATATGTGGAAAAGACTTCAAGTGAAGGAAAAAATAATGTAATATGAAGAGAAGGCGAAAAAAATGGAGGATGAAAGGAGGAGAGAATATTAAATAAAAAGCTAGGATGACATAGAAAGTGAGAGACAGAAGAAGAATAAAGGGAAGTGGCAAGAGGACGATAGAGAGAATGTGAAAATTAGAGAGTGGAGGAGAAAAAGAGAGAAAACAAGAGATTTGACTGCGACTAGGAAAGAGAGGGAAAACAAGGAATGCAATGAAAGAAGGAGAGAAAAAGAAGGATAAAGAAAGAAAGATTGAACGGAAGAGAAAGGAAAAGAGAGAAAGTGGGTAAGTGAGAAAAAAAAGAGAGAGTGAGAAAAACTGGAAATAAAGAAAGCGAGAGAAATAAAGATAGAGAAAGAAAGACAGCAAAAATTGTAGAGAGAAAGAAAGAGAAAAAGAAAGGAAGGAAGAAAGAGAGAAAGAAATAGAAAGTGAGAGAAACTGGAAAGAAAGATGGAGGGAAGGTAAAAAAGAATGAAGATGTTTAGAAGCTGAAATAGGCCAACGGTAGATAGGTGACAAGAGAAAGATGGAGGGAATGTGTATATAAATCATGTAAAAGCTGGGGGTACAGAATAAGAGGGAAAATAAGGAATGCAATGAAAGACAAAAAAAAAATAGAGTGAGAAAAAAAAGATGCAGAGAAAGAAGGATAAAGAAAGAAAGATTGAGCGGAAGAGAAAGGAAAAGAGAGAAAGTGGGTAAGTGAGAAAAAAAAGAGAGAGTGAGAAAAACTGGAAATAAAGAAAGCGAGAGAAATAAAGATAGAGAAAGAAAGACAGCAAAAATTGTAGAGAGAAAGAAAGAGAAAAAGAAAGGAAGGAAGAAAGAGAGAAAGAAATAGAAAGTGAGAGAAACTGGAAAGAAAGATGGAGGGAAGGTAAAAAAGAATGAAGATGTTTAGAAGCTGAAATAGGCCGACGGTAGATAGGTGACAAGAGAAAGATGGAGGGAATGTGTATATAAATCATGTAAAAGCTGGGGGTACAGAATAAGAGGGAAAATAAGGAATGCAATGAAAGACAAAAAAAATAGAGTGAGAAAAAAAAGATGCAGAGAAAGAAGGATAAAGAAAGAAAGATTGAGCGGAAGAGAAAGGAAAAGAGAGAAAGTGGGTGCGTGAGAAATAAAAGAGAGAGTGAGAAAAACTGGAAATAAAGAAAGTGAGAGAAATAAAGATAGAGAAAGAAAGACAGCAAAAACTCTAGAGGGAAAGAAAGAGAATTATAAAGGAATGAAGAAAGAGTGAAAGAAATAGAAAGTGAGAGAAACTGGAAAGAAAGATGGAGGGAAGGTAAAAAAGAAAGAAGATGTTAAGAAGCTGAAATAGGCCGACGGTGGATAGGTGACAAGAGAAAGATGGAGGGAATGAATCATGCAAAAGCTGGGGGTACAGAATCAGAGAAAAACAGAGTAATCATGAAATAAAAGGAGAAAGTCAAGGAGAAGAAAAAAATGTATAGGAGAATTATAAGGAAATGCACACAAAAAGAGAGAGATAGGGGTATTTTGAAAAAGAAAAGAGACTCACTGTTCCAGTTGAGAGCTCCTGGCTTCCTTCTATGAGCGGGTCAGACATACATAGAACCTGAAGAGGAACTGCAGGATCCAGCATTATCCTCAGCTATGATCACTGAAGAACAAATCAGTAATCACCACACAGCTTCTATTAAGGGTAATACATACCTGCCCCATCACTGTTTTCCCTGCTCCATCCTTTAAAGTGGAATTACAAGCTTTTTGTCACCCTGTAGCCACCCCGCCAGGCGTAACTAAACGTGATAGGGCCCAGGTGCGAACACTGACTGGGACCCCCATAATGACTCATACTGTAACCCTTTTTCTGAGTGGGCCCCGTCCTAAAAAAAGTCCTATTCCCCAGCAGTGAAGTGCAGGAACTGCAGCCTTGGTTTGTGAGTAGACCAATCAGTCATAGACCAGGCTCGGCTTGGTTCACTAGGCTACCAAGGAAACCCCCAATTGGCCCCTGAACTGTAGGACCCTTTGGGGGTCCCCGTCACCAAAAGGGAGATACTTTGCTGTCCAGTTTTCCATGACAGAAGCAGTAGGCTATGCTGGATGTCACTTATCTATGGCAGGAGAACAAAGGTTATTCATTCATAAAGAATACCATTAGGTATAATGTCTGTGTGCATAACTCTTAAACATAAGCTAGTAATATTTGCACGTAACTGTAAGTTGGGCCCCCAGTGGGCCCAGTCCATTTGAACCCTAGACAACCCAGTCCGACATTATCAGAGACTGTGGTCTGATTGGATTTCTAGGTAGTGTTTTGGGCCCAGATTGGTGGGGCCCAGTGAGGGCCCATTTCTTTCTGGGGTGCTTGTTTCTCTGAGTGCTCTATACAAAGGATGCTACGTGGAAATAACCCACGGCTCTTCTTGTACACAGCGCTCAAGCACAGTATACTGCTGTGCCCAAGTCCTATGCTGTTGTCACAGGTGGGGCTAGGCAGCTTGCATTGGGCCCCCTTCTGCCATGGACCTGGTAGCAGTTGCCTTCCCGGCCTCTATGGTATGTACGCCCATGTTAGTGAGGTTGGCTGTGTGCAGCCATGTGCCTTCTCTTCATTACAAAAGCCATTTAGTTGTTACTCCAGGAGTGGTGTAAACTGCTAGGGTCACAGTATCAAGTGCCCTTTTTTCATAAGACTTTTTTAGTACTTACTGTTCACCAGCTAAATACTAGACAAGCTCTCTTCTTTATGATTCTATTTTTCAACCACATACATAGCATGGTCTAATAACTGCTAATATTTTGCCCTTGATGCAGACAAATCAGAGTCTACAGCTGCTTCAGAACCCATTCTAAATCCAAACCAAATCTAGATTAGCAGTACATCATGCTAGGATTAACTGGCACTGGCTTATCCAATCCTCTAGTCATTTAACGTTACCACACATGTTGGAATTTCTCAGCACTACCTGTGATCTATGTCATGACATGTTCTAATAGATTATATGCAGGTATTCCCTACTGGATCAGGGCTTCCAAGATAAATATCACCATGTGACTGGTGTGAGCATGTCTCCTGTGTAGCAACAGGAAACCTGATGGGAGAAACACAATAGTGTGAAAGGCTTTTTTAGTGCTAGATAAAAGGGTTTTCATGTCTAGAGCTGTGAGTGAAAAACTGTGAATGGTTTTATGAATGTGAGGTAGCAAGAAGGGTCACTGTATGCTGAGGAAGTGGAGCACCAGGGGGTTTCACCAGACCGCCATCCCAAACCGGGATGTCCCGTAGATGAGTTTTGGCCTTTTTTAAAGTGGGTTTTGGCCTGAGTGATTTAACTAGTTTGACATGCAGTGGACTGGATACACAACTTACATGACAGGACCAAAGATAATTTGATCTATGCTGGAAATAACCAGTGAGAGAATAAGAAATAGATAGATTTTCCTAAGGAAATCCTAGGGAAATCATTTATATATCTAAGATTGTCCAATACTGCCTGTCAGGGCTGGCCTTAGGTTGAAATGCGCCTCGTGCAAGACTGCAGGATGGCGCCCATGCACCGGACCCCCTAGTATCTGATATTCAGTGTGTGCACTCCCCCCTCTCTGTAGCCAAATGAGCCATGAGCCTGACATTCACTAAAAAAGCATAATAAGTAATAAACACTAACATGGTCGGGCATGATCATCAAATACCAGGGGAGAGGTTTGTTATACAGTTTGTGTATAACAAGGAGCTTTTAAACTAGATTATATGGGAAAGATACTTATGACCAAATTGTGATGCTGTAAGCAAACAAAACAAGTGGCTCTTTATTATGCATGCTTAATGCATAATGAAGTCTAGCAGGCAAAGTGGGTGCGCTTAAGGGTTTTGGTTGTGGTGAACACTGCAAACATTGTTTGTGTTTTTCTTTTACTTTTAATAATATTTTTATTGCCAGTCAAGAAAAAGAACATATCATATATAGGTGTTACAGTTATGTTCCATCTTAACAATAAAATAAACATTGGCATCGTCCACTGAACATATCTTGTACATACTGATCATTTTCCGACGTTATACAAGGCGCCCTCAGACTCCTGCCGCAATTGCCTTGCTACATGTATTTAACCTGCCCATAACAGGGCTCCCTGGTGGGACCTCACTCCACCCCACTGAGATCCCCCCGGGGAAGGGCAAGCTCTAGAAACACTGAACAATTAGGACCTTAGTAACATGTTTCAAACATCCAGATTAGAGAAAAACAAAAGAGCGACCCAGGGTGGGTTCGGTGAAAGAAGGGGGACTAAAGAGGAGATCAGGGGGAGAGAAGGTGGTACCACTTTCACCTCACAACTCCTCCAGCTAATCCCACCGAGCAAACTTTTCCCCTTCCTCTTTACAACCTCTTACGCATGAGTTCCCGCCACGGCTCCCATACCTGGTCAAACCTCTCTCTGCACTCTCTCTCTGCAGATACCTGAAAAATTCAGATGGCGTGATCTGTTTTGAAGTTTTAATGTCCTGAAATAATTTTAGGCCTCTAGGCATACAGAGGTATTGTATTGTACCAAAGCCACTAGCTCTCCACCATCCAAAGCTAGAGGCATGCGTAACCCCCGGTGGGAACAGCGGATTGTTAATTTGTTTCGCATGGGGCAGATGGCTAGACCCCAGCCTTGCTCGCACCTTGCAGCCATTACACCTATCCAGCAGGCAACGTAGGACTGGGGACATACTCTTGGGCCATGCTCGCTTGGGGATCGACGGGAGTGCATCTATCGCTATAGACTGACACCTATAAGCCCCCTCCTGGACCCATAGCTGTCCCCTGCGCTGCATATGAAGAAGTGAGATGGGAGCAACTTGCGCCGCTAGATATTTGTACAATGAGGGCATTCCCAGACCTTCCTGAGTGGTGTGATGATACAGAGTTTTCCTATTTATTCTTGGTTTAAAGGGCCCCCATACACTACTCTGTAGTGGTTTGAAAAAAGATAAGAGGATTGCAACCGGGAGCACATGTAACAGGTACAAGAGTTTCAGCAGGAGGGTAATTTTAACTGCCGCCAGCCTGTCTAGCCATAACATTTTTAGATTGTACCATTGGTTCAACAGCTAATCAAAAGGCTTAAGATATATGCGAGTAGTTGGCCTTAAACAGCGTTTCGTAGGTTGAAATTATCCTAATGCCCAAGTATGGCAGCTGCTGTGTCCAGGACCAGGGGAAGCCGGACTGCAGAGCGTACTTGGTGGGTGGTTTCAGTGAAATGTCCGAGGCTATTGCCTTAGTATCATTGATCCGAAGACCAGAAAAGTCCCCAAAGTCAGAGAGAGTCTTAAGGATGTCGGGTATAGAGATATGCGGGGCCGTGATCATGTGGAATATGTCATCCGCTAAAAGTGTTTTTAAGTAATTGCTGGATATAAAGGCCAAAACTCCTAAATAGCAATCAAATTATAACAAAACAGAATTGAAAGAAGTCAGACCTTCCCCAGGTGTATAGTAATGAAGTAGTTGTAGAGCTTCACAGGTCATCGAACTTCATGTGCCTGCTGGTCACTCATACCCCCAAGATTAATCCCATAAGCTCCATAGGACAAATACAAATTGTGATGTTTTCTCCCTTACAAAGAAAAGCCAAACATTTAAAATTCAGGTAATGGAGACGTCCATGCGGGCACCCATCATATTTATGGGCTCAGCCCTTCTCAATCCTCAGCCATGTCTAAGAATCCATGAAGGGCTTCCCTAAATCCACAACCTCTTGGAAACTCCAAGGAATTTTGGATTCATCCAATGAAAGAGAGAGATGCCGCAAGAGCAGGTAAGTGGGGAGTCTCATGACCTCTGGCATGACCTCCTGTCTAGCCCAGGAATCTAAAAGATTCCAGGTCCGGTCGCTGATCTTCTTCTGGGGCATCCCAAATCAGAAAGGTGAGTTTTGAGGGCGAACTGGTAGGGTTCACACAGTAGGGCAGTGAGTAAACATGTATGTTTTTCAAGAATATAACTCAAGCACATCAAAGGTGCTGCACATATTTTTATACAATGCATCTACAGTGTAGATAACATTTCTCAAAACACATGTTTTAAACTACACAACCAGTAAACCAAAATTGGAGTTCTACTTTATCTTTTGGCACAGGTGAAAGGTTGTGACTGGACTTGATGCATACTTCACACTAGTCTTCTGTGTCATAGCAGCCAGAGGAGAACCCGAAGACCTGTAGTGTGTGTGTTATCAGGGTCATTGAACCTTATCAGCAATACATGCACAGTCTACATGGGCACCTAATTGCTGATTGCAGCATAAAACGTGACATGTTCCCATACACATTGCCACTGCATCCTGTGATAACTGCCAAGCACGTGACTATTAGTGCCTTTCCTATAAGTTCAAATAAAACCCAACTCTAACCAATATGTTTATGGGTTTTTAAAGAGTCGAGCAAGGTTAAAGCTGCTCTGTTAGCTGTGACTGCATTGAGGCACAGGTTGTAGAATGGCCTAGTATATCCTATGTTATAGTAATTAGGAGATCCATTGCTTATCATCTGTTATCAATACCTGTGCAAGCCTGGGCACCTTTAAATTGCATTTTGACTCTCTGGGGTGTTGTTCCTATCAGCCAGGGAACCCAGCTTTGGGATGTCCCCCCCCCCACGGATTGCTCAGCCAATCAATGCGCTCTATTCCATTTAGCTCTGCTAACTGCAGTGATGTAACTGTGCCAATCATTCACAAATGCCTTACATGGTTACGTGCCTAGCTAAAGCTATAGCAAGGCCACGGGATGAGGCTAGGCTGTTAGGACAGTGATCCAATGGGGTTTTACACAGCAGGGCACCTCAACTCAAGCATGGGAATCGGGCAAGTGGGTCGATGTTCCTCTTTGACCCTTTTATTGCCAGCCTACTTGAGATTTTGCCACCCTCTGTGGCCAGGCCATTTCTCACCATTTTGTTCTATGTATGTTTAAAGTGGACCAAAATCCTGGATTTTGACTATCCTGGGCTTTGGTCCTTGTGTCCCGGGGCACCCCGATCTAGGATGTCCGCTGTGTGAAACCCCCCAGGTCACCCAGTATAACTCACTGTTCCTCAGTCCTACGGCAAATGCGTGGGCTCTCGTCCAATCAGCGCACTTGGATCCACTCATGTCACCGAAGACTCAGCACCGAGGGTGCTTGCCCATGTCGCCCATACCCAAATGCCTGGTGCGGGCCCGTGCCCTGCTAAATGTATAGCAGGAAATGGGCGCTGCTTGTGTATGTGCCATTGGATCAGGGAGAAGGTGAGTTTACCGAGCAACCAAGGGGGTTTTACACAGCGGAGCCGAATCTGGATGCCCCGGGGGAGGGAATCAAGCAGCCCTGGAACCTTATATATTCCAGGGCCATCGGCCGTGGGTTTTGGTCCACTTTAACTGTGATTTTTGCAGGAATTTTCTGAAACATTTTCAGAGTTCGAGCTTTAACAAGAAATGTGGGTGAAATATGCAAAAAATATATATATATACTTTTTACGTTTTGCCGCGCTTGTGTCTGGGGACCCATCCACTTGGCAAATGAAGTTCAATGTGGAGAAATGTAAAGTCATGCACTTGGGGGTCTAACATATGTCCTCAGGGAAGTAAAACTGGGAGAAACACTTGTTGAGAAAGATCTGGGGGTACTGGTAGATCACAGGCTAAATAACAGCATGCAATGCCAAGCAGCTGCTTCCAAGGCCACCAAGATATTATCGTGCATTAAAAGAGGCCTGGAATCACAGGATAGGGATGTCATTTTGCCTCTTTACAAGGCACTGGTGCACCCTCACCTGGAATATGCCGTCCAGTTCTGGGCACCCATTCATAGAAAGGACGCTCTGACTATGGAAAGGTGCAGAAGAGAGCCACCAAACTAATAAGAGGAATGAAGGATCTTAGTTATGAGAAAAGATTACGAGAATTAAATATGTTTAGTCTTTAGAGGAGACGACTGAGGGGGGACATGATTAACTTGTATAAATATATAAATGGCCAATACGAAAAATATGGGGAAAAAGTATTTCAGGTAAAATCCTCTCTAAAGACAAGGGGCACTCCATTTGACTGGAAAAAAGAAATTCAGTCTCCGGAGGTGACAATCATTCTTTACCATAAGAACTATAAATCAATGGAATAACCTCCCACAGAAGCTTATTACAGCATCAACCACTGACAGCTTCAAAAAAGGATTAGATGCTTATTTAGAAGAAAATAACATTAATTAGTAAAAAAAAAAAAATAACGTCCCATAGTTCAGGGCACGGAGGTCGACCGGCCAGCCCCTGCCCACATAGCCCCCACGGGCCGCAGGCTCTTCTACACCCCTCTGGGCTTTGGGGATGCAGATAATGGGGTGAAGGGTTGTGGCAAGTCACCACTAGCTGACTGGGTGACTTGCCAGCCCCTCCTGCCCTGTTAACTGGTATAGAAGTTTCATGGACTCAAGGGTTTAATGTAAAAAAAACAGTGACACATAGAGTAAAGTCCTTTATTACTTTTTTTCTCTAATTACCACTGAGACATTGCCAATTACTGTCCTGTGCTGCATTGTCACTGACAGTGATCGGCGGAGGCCGGTGCGGGGGCAGAGGATCGGAGCTCCTGCATCCTGTTCCGCCAATCACTCCCGGCTTCTGACCCACTAGCCGCCACTAGAAGCGGCCTTTTATATTGATATGATATCATATCACTTGTCCTAGGCCCCTCCCTCCTTTAGCTGGCGAGCTGTCAGAAGGGTAGGGAACAGGCATTCTCTGCCCCGCTGAAGAAGGGGGGAAACAGATGCCCCCCCGGTGAAGATGGCCGGGTCCCGGGATGAGCATGAGCTGCAAACAGGAGAAACACCAAGCAACATAGATATCACCTTGTCTGCAGTTTCAGCATACCTCCCAACTGTCCCTGATTTGGAGGTACTGCCCCTCTTTTGAGTCCATGTCCCCATGTCCCTCATTGTTTTTCTCCGTCCTTCTTTGAGGTTTAATATGCAGATCCGTATCAATAAATTATTCCTTTGCCTATTCTTGTCAGACCAATCTTATTGATTTCTTTGACAATGATGAAGGTGGTGCTGTGGATATCGCCTATCTGGATTTTAGCAAAGCCTTTGACACTGTACCACATAAAGAGCTCATAGATAAGTTATTGAAGGTAGGACTCAATCCCTGGATAGTTAAGTGGATTTCCAGTTGGCTGAAGGATCGCTATCAGAGTGTTGTTGTTAATGGTGCGCAATCTGAACAAAGGCGAGTTACAAGTGGTGTGCCGCAAGGCTCTGTCCTGGGCCCCATTCTTTTTAATATATTTGTAAGTCACAAAGTTTGTCTGTTTACTGATTATACAAAGGTTAGTAATAGGGTGGATATTCCTGGAGGTGTCTGCAACATGGGAAATGATTTAGCTTTACTGGATAGATGGTCAATACTGTGGAAACTACAGTTTAATGTCTCTAAATGTAAAATCATGCACTTGGGTAGAAGGAATCCCTGCTCTGAGTACCGTATGGGCAGCACTGTGTTAGCCAGGAGAGAGATTTAGGGGTACTGATTACTGATAGCTGCAAGATGATTGGACAGTGTAGCCAGGCAGTGGGAAAAGCAAGCAGGATGCTGCATAGCTCGAGGCATCACCAGTAGGAAGAGGGAGGTTGTGATGCCGCTGTATAGAGCCCTGGTAAGGCCACAGCTAGAATACTGTGTGCAGTTCTGGAGGCCTTACTTGCAAAAAGACATTATTCAAATAGAACTAGGACTTAAACTTAAAACTTATCAGGAGAGACTTAAAGAACTTAATTTGTACAGTCTCGAGGAAAGAAGGGAGAGGGGGGACATGATTGAGACCTTTAAATATGTGAAAGGATTGAATAAGGTTCAGGAGGGAAGTGTTTTTAAGAAGAAACTTAATGATAGAACAAGGGGGCACAACCTGAAGCTAGTCGGGGGGAAGATCAGGAGCAATGTTAGAAAATATTATTTTACAGAAAGAGTAGTAGATGCTTGGAACAAACTTCCAGCAGAGGTAGTTGAAAAATCAACAGTCACTGTATTTAAACATGCCTGGGATAAGCACACATCTATCCTAAGGTAAAGAGTACATAGTTACATAAGGGCAGACTAGATGGACCGTATGGTCTCCTTCTGCTGTCAACCTTCTATGTTTCAAAGTGCTTATATTGTTGTAACTGTTGCACCCTATCCCCTATCCATCAATCAATGAGGGGGCATGGCTTAATTTAACATATGTCCCTCTTTCCCACCCTGAAAAGTTGGAAGGTATGGCTCTCAGGATGCACTGCCAGTGTGTAGGCGCACAACCTCAAGGCTGTACCCGGGAGGATTGTGGGATACATACATCTCCCAGGTGCAGCAAGATGGCGGTGTAGGAGAGAGATCTGCGGGAGCCAGCAGGCAAGTAAGGTGAGTAGGAAATAGATAAGCATGCAGCAGTTTGCCTTTTTTTAACATTTAAAGCAGAACAAAACCCAGGATTTGTTCCCCCCCCCCCGGGATTTTTGGATTTCCCAATGCGTGAACCCCCCCGGGTGGGCATGTACATACCTATTCCCGCTCCAATCAGAGTTGCCCGCTTAAAGTGGACCAACACCCAGGATTTTGACTATCCTGGGTTTTGGTCCACTTCGGCGGGGCACCCCGATCGGGGGTGCCCCGCTGTGTGAAACCCCCCAGAAAGCCCCAAAATCTTACCTGTCCCCGCTCCCACGTGACTGGACGGTCCAATCCCCGCCAACGTCCAGGCGGGGATCAGGAACGTCCAAGCGGCTGCCGCCGCCGCCGCCTCCCTCGCGTCACTTTCGGCGCGCGCGCGCCCCCGCCGGCCATTCGCGCGCACGCCTACAGGGGCGCGAGGGAGGCGGCGGCGGCCGGCCGCCGCCGAAGATAAGGTAGGTGATTTGGGGTGTTTGGGGGGGTTTCACCCCGCGGGACATCCCGATCTCGGATGTCCCGCGGGGTGGGAGGTGATCGGCCCGGGAATCTTATAGATTTCCGGGCCGATCACCTCTCGGTGTTGGTCCACTTTAAGTGACGTAATTCGGCGAGCAGCTCTGATTAATGTGAATGGGGAGCAAGAGTGGCCGCATCCCCTGCTGCTCTGCACTCGTGCTCCAGCCTATCTGAATGGCTAGAACAGGAGGGTGCACACAGCCTGAGGATGTGGCCACTCCCCATCCACAAGGATCAGAGTCACCTTGCCAAATTACGTCAGTTCAGCGAGCAGCTCTGATTGGACCAGAGCCCATCCAATCGCCTTTGGACCAGCGAAAGGTGAGTGATTGTTGGGAGGCCTGAGGGGGTTTCACGCAGCGGGGTATCCCAATTTGGAATGCCCCAGGGGAAGGCCAGTAGCTGGCCCTTGAATTTTTTAGAATCCAGGTCCAGGCCAGGTGGGTCTTGTTGTGCTTTATAGTAAAAAAGTATATATACAGTATATTTAGGCTTTAAAGGGAAAACAAAAATTCAGGACACATCGGTTATTTAAATCTATGGTGGCATTGAAGCGACCTTCTAATCAAATAAGACTGAATGGACTCTGAACTAGAAGCGGCTGGTGGGGGAGCATCCTGCTCTGAATGTCAGTACTGGAAGCACATCCCTGGCCTCGGTACTTACTGCGTCCACATTCCCACAGTTCCAAGGCCCCATGTGACCACTGTAGGCCAGTTAGGTTTGAGGGATGGGCTTGTACAGTGCTGTGCGCCTGCACGTCCTATGAATCGCATTGATTCAGGCAGACCGTGATCAGTATGGACGCAGGAGTAGGTGAGTATTGGCGCTTGAGAGTCTTTCAGCAATACTCTTGCTGCCTAGTTCAGTTCACTTTAAACCGGACCTTCAACATAATTTAACAAAAAGACAAAACCCTTAAAAAACTATTCCCCAGCATCTAAAATTAATATATTTTAAAATATTAGTTGCTTACTTATTATTCTTTCCCCCACGGGGCTTCAAATCTGTTTGGGACTCTAGGATATGGGCGCCGCCATCTTGCCTCAGAAGCATCACTGACTGGAGGAGAGCAGAGGGGTGAATAGTACAGGGGGCAGGTTATAGCTTTGCTTAGCACAGACAGAGCAAAGCTGGGGTCAGGAAAAGGACAGCAATCCCAGAATGCAGAGCAGCACAGTTAGAAGACACTTCCTCCAGCCTGAGACTCCATGGGCCGCCATTTTGGATTCTAAAATGCTCAGAAAACACAGTAGGTGCAGGTAGAATGATTTTTAAAGTGGGCAATCTGTATGTACGAGGTGGGGGAAACATACAAGATAGACTTTTATTCAGGCTGAAGGTCCGCCTTAGACTGGACCAGCATCCGTTTAATATAAAATATGTTTTAGACCACTCCGGGAGGGGGCATGACGATTGGCCCGGTCTTCCCCTCAATTAACTCCAATACAAACTCTCTAAATCCTAAACTGCACTCTCTCAGCTTCTGCTTTATTGGATGTCGGCCAAGAATGGGACATGTGACCACCACTAGCCAATCATGCTCGGGGGGGGGGGGGGGGGGGCATAGTTTAAGTTAAAATTGAAAGTGTTTGCAGGGGGTTAATCAAGGTGGACCCAGGATATCTGGATGCCCCCCCCAGGCAGACCAGCACCCATTTTATGTTTTAGTTCTGTTTAACATACAATATCCATTTCTGATTGGGCGACAGCCCACGCATGCACAGTGGCACCGCTGGCAAGGTGAACTCTGAGAGATGCAGGGGGCGGGGGTCAAACAGCAGTGCATATCAAATCAGAAAGGAGAATCGCCAAGGAAAATCCTGCTGATTGGTCTACTTTGAATACATTTTATCGAACTATGATAAAATAGAGCATGTAACTATAACAGGGTCAGTGCAGACTCCAGGCAAATAAACTCTTTCCACAATCATTTTTCAACATGGTCCGGCCACATCTTCCCTCCATTGAGCCGCTCTGTGATGTCTGTGAAGCGCAACACAGCGCCACCAGCCGGCTGTGTATTTGGCGTTGCAGCGGTTCTCACATAGAAAACAGGCGGAAAACAGCAAACGCTGCAGAGCGCGAAGGCGTGGCCACGGTGACGTCATATGCAAATGTAACCCTGGAAAGCGCGCTCTCTGCCATCTGAGGTAACGAGGTGCTGGCGGGCGCTGCTCTCACTTTCACCGGACCTCGCCCGCCGCCATTATTTGGCCGCTCTAGTCTCTAGAGTCTATCTATATTACGGGTAACATAGCGAGGAATGGCGGCAATATTGTGCTTTTAGCATTACTACCTGGGTCAGTGTCTGTCATGTGTCCCAGCCGCAGAGTGTTTTATATCCTAACTGAAACCGACATTCATTTAGCTTTATTTTCAAATTGATAGATGGGGTGACATGTTAAAGTGGAGCTCCGGTCAGAAACCACCCACATTCATGGCACCATGATATGGTATTCTCCACAGTGCAAACTTTAAAGTGGACCCAAACCCAGGATTTGGCCTATCCTTGCTTTTGGTCCTTGCCCCCGCTGTGTGAAACAAACTCACCTCCTGGTACTACGATGCATCTGCGGCCAATCCAATCAGTGCGCTCGGTTCCGCTCCAGCCCAGGAGCTTGTTTAAAGTGGACCAAAACCCAGCTGGATTTATTCCTGGGCCGATCCATTTTCTCCCTGAAGGGCATCCAAAATTTGGATGCCCCGCTGTGTGAAACCCCCCAGGGCGCCCATTAACTCACCTTCTTTCCCTGTCCAATAGCGCATGCGCGGGCCGCGGCCGCTTCCCGCTACCCCTCTAGCAGGGCGTGTGCCTGAATGGCCGGCACGGGCGCTCCGTGTTAGAGGGAAGCGTGAGATGTGGACACCAGAGTGCTCGAAGCTGCTTAGCTTAGACGCCCATAGCTCAGCGGCTGATTGGAGGAGCGCCCGCACATTCACCGTAGGACCGCGGTGAGGTGAGTTGGTTGTGAAGATCTGGGGGGTTTTCACACAGTGGGGCACCCCCGATCGGGGTGTCCTGGTGGAGTGGACCAAAACCCAGGATAGTCAAAATCCTGGGTTTTGGTCCACTTTAATATGAGTGGATCTGAGCGTGCTGACAGCCCCATCCCCCGCTACCCTCTAACAGGTAGCGTGCCCGCGTCTGCCATCCACAAATATCTGGTGTACGTACGCACCCTGTTAGATGGTGAGTTTATTGCCGACCTGGGGGGGTTTCACACAGGGGGGCATCCCTATTCTGGATGCCCCGGCGTGAGGGAATTAGTCTGCCTGGGAATCTTATAGATACCTGAGCCAACCTCTCGGTTTTGGTCCACTTTACAGCACAACAAAACCCGGGATTTTCACTATCTTGGTCTTTGCCCTGGGGGCATGCCAATGTGGGATGCCCCACTATACACGCCAAATCGGCTATTAGCATGTCTCCCAAGTCATATGGCACATGCGTAGGCTCTTGTCCTATCAGTGCTGTGTGCCGTGCATATTAAAGCTTGGACGCATAGTGACAGACTTTTGGGGCAGCCATTTTGCTGAAGCCTCCCTACATAATACCCCTGCAACACCCCGAAATCTTTACCTGTACCTCGATACTCGTCAAAAATGTGCTCCTCTGATTGGCCACTGGCAGTCATGTGGGCTGTTTTTCCCAGCTGCTTGTCAAGGCCGGCCTACATGACTGCGGGTGGCCAATTGGTGGAGCACATTTTGGCTAAGGATCGAGATACAGGTAAGGATTACGGGTATTGCACAGGGGTAATCTGACCAGATGTTCCATTATCGGTGGCACTGTCCTACTTTGTGGCCCACTGCCCCTGCAAAATCTTGCTGACATGGGGAAGACTGTCCCACCACATGCTGGATGTCTGGGGGATTTGCAACTGCTCTATTTGGTTGAATGGTGGCAGTGGAATGTATGGACTTCTGAGCATTGACTCACCAACATCTTTTATGGACCTAGAGTATAGTAATCTGTAATTAAGCCACACACTAAACCACACCCCTACATGTCCTTTACCCACAAACTGGTTTAAACTGTCCCAGTTTTGAGGACCCCAAAAATGGTCAGTTTACACAGGGGGGCTCCAGCAATCTGGATGAGTCTGTCATTATGCAGCACTGTAAAAGAGTGTGGGGCTGCTTTAATGCCCAGCATACGGCTCTGTTTAGACTCGGAACCCAGCAATAAGGAGTGATTGCTTTCCCTTTAGATTGGGAAGTGTTCCCATCCCCAGCCTATCTGAATAGCTAAGCGCAGAAGCGCACCTCAGCCCAGAAATGCCGTGGATGCGCTAGCATTGTTTACCGTGGGAGCCAGGCACAGATGCCTCAGGTAAAGCACCCTAGGGCCATCCACCCAGGGTTTTGTTCCGCTTTAAAGATGTACTCCAGTCAAACTATCTAAGATGGCTGGACCATGGCACAAAGCACTTACTGATGAAAATAAACACAGAGCAATAAATATAAGCTGGCAGAATGCCACAATACACGGTATCCCACGGTGCATGCACTTCACACGGCAACGTGCAAGAAAAAAATCCTCCACCAACAGTGCAAACTCTTACCAGCTTCAAATCAATAAAGCGCTTTCAGATAGTGTAAGACAGCGTTGGTAAAGCTTCCAAAAACGTCCGCTTCAGATTATACACTTATCAAGCATGGCTGAGACCATATACCAACTGGTAACTTCTTTTCTAAACATCCGAATGGGCAGCATACTCTTTAGACCATATGGTTCCGCTTCTTCTCCCAACCTCCAGTTGTTAAGGAGCTCTCAGAAAATCTCTTCAGAGAAGCGTCTGCCTGGACAGCAGCCCTCCTTTCATTCACCTCACGCACAACGCTCAGCGAATGAAAGGAGGTCTAAAGAGTATGCTGCCCATTCGCATGTTTAGAAAAGAAGTTACCAGTTGGTATATGGTCTGAGCCATGCTTGATAAGTGTATAATCTGAAGCGGACGTTTTTGGAAGCTTTACCAACGCTGTCTTAGACTATCTGAAAGCGCTTTATTGATTTGAAGCTGGTAAGAGTTTGCACTGTCGGTGGAGGACTTTTTCTTGCACCTTGCCTTGTGAAGCGCATGCACCGTGGGATATCGTGTATTGTGGCATTCTGCCAGCTTATATTTATTGCTCTCTGTTTATTTTCATCTATACAAATTGTGTTCTTTCAGAGATAAGGACTTCTCACGTTGAGCAATCTCTAATTGTTTGGAGTTTATTACTGTAATCCCCCTTTTTCTTTAGCGCGGTGCTATGTATTAATGTTTACATTTATTTAAACATTGTTACATTATTTGTTACAAAGCACTTATTACCTTTTGTGTCACCCCCCCCCCCATTTTGCTCTAAGATTGTAAGCCTGGGAACAGGGTCCTCATTCTTTTTGTTTCAATAGATACCCTTTATTTGCTAGGTAATTTCTTACTCTGTACATGAACCCTCTGATTGTAAAGCACTGCAGAATATGATGGTGCTATATAAAAAAATATTATTATTATTTATATGTTATAAATCCTGATTTAAATGCTCCACTGTGCATCCTCTCATTGGGAAACCCAGGACTGGGCAGCGCCTACTTACCTTATACATGTTCCCTCCTATGGCTGGATCACACAACCACCGGCAGCTTGTTGGAGATACAGTGATGTGGAAGCCAGCCAGACGAGCCTTGATAGGCTGCTGGTGGTCATGTGGGGCAGCAAACTGGAGAAAGTCCAAAATATGTCCCAAAGTCATTACCGATGCCCTACTTCCGTAGCTGGAAGTGTCACACATTATTGTGACCAGTGGGGTTTCTTGGGTGAAATGCACACACTGCCTGCACCCCTACCTTGTGTTCCACGTTGGCCAACAGGGATCACGTGAGGTGTGAGAACAGCCCAGGAACATGGACCCAGGCAATTGCCTTGCCCGATTTTGTGCTTCCTGTTGAAGGGCCAGTCCAGGTTGATAAAAAATAACCTAGGGCTCTAGTGCCGGCAGCATGCTTCTCTTCCAGCCCTGAGTGCCCACACTGAATTCAAATCCTCGTGGGATGCTCTTGAGTGGTGACCTGGCAGCATGGACACTCAGCATAACTGGAAGTAAAGCACACTCTTGGCTCTTGGCGGACATGGCATTCAGCAAACGGTTGATCTTCTCAGTCTTGGAGGAGAGTGTGTATAGCTGGTAATACCTTACAGTGTCCTCATTTTATCCTTGCCGTCAATTTGATGTGTGTTGTGATGGGCAGGATTCCTGCTGTTCCATTCACCGTAACAGTGCCTGACCGGAGGTCACAATAATGGCTAATGTGATCCATTGGCCCAATGTGTACTCGTATATGCTCTTGAGAGAGAAACAAAATTGTGCCACCCTGCCCTCCAACCACCCGTGCCTGGTATGTGCACTTGTCCTCCCTCCCCTACCTGAGCTGCGCATTGTTGGTGAGGTGGCGCCTGTCTATGCTCCTTGCTCTATGACAATCAGGGAGGAAGGCAAGCCCAGGAGATGTGTCAACCAGAGCCATTCCTGAGATCGAGCCCTGCAGGAGTCATGCTCACTTGGATGTAGGGCTCGGAGCTGAATACAGGTCTATTGATCAGCCCTTGTAACGTGTGCTCTTTATATCCCAGGTCTTTATTATTACAGTGCTGTGATTCTCCCGCTAAGATGGAGGTAGATCCGTGTTCCTGTGAGGAATCGCAGTTTTTTTGCGACTATGACAGTGATGAAACAATAGTGGACAGTTCACTTTCTGGCAGTGACAATGAAGAAGACGATTTACATCTTGCACGGTTTATATTTGTTTATATTGTGTTACGTTACCATTACATTGTGCTTTATGCTTATTTTTGTCATTTTATTATCCACTATTGCAGAAATGTGTGCCCCTGTTTGATTATTTGTTAAAGCGGTCCTTCACTCTGAACAAGAGTCTATCTTATATGTTTCCCACACCCTGTACATACAGATTGCTCACATTAAAAATCATTCTACCTGCATCTACTGCATGTTATGAGCCTTTAAACATCCAAGATGACGGCTCATGGGACATCAGGCAGCCTGCAACAGTGCCTTCTGACTGTGCTGCTCGGCATTCTGGGATTGCTGTCCTTTCCCTGACCCCAGCTCTGCTCTGTCTAAGCAAAGCACAGCTATAACCCGCCCCCTGTACTTTATCCCGCTTTCCTCTCCTCAGTATGTGTGATGCTTCTGAGTCAAGATGGCAGCTCCCATATCCTAAAATCCTGAACAGAGTTGCAGCCCAGTGGGGGAAAGAATAATAAGTAAGTGACTAAAACATAAAATATATTAACTTTAGATGCTGGGGAATCATTTTTGAAGGGTTTGGGCATTTCAATAAATCATGGTGAAGGTCCGGTTTAAAGAAGAATTAAACCCATTTGGGCTATCCCTAAAGTATAAAGACTCTAGAGTCAGGCCATTCCCTGTCCTAGTGGCATCCCGATTCGAAATTTCAATACTCTGACGTGTGATGGAGGAAGCTGGGGATGCCACAAGGTGCGCATTCAAGCTTTTGCGCACTCTGCTTAGTGTGCACCTTGAAACATTCTTTGCTATCCCTGCCATATTCCATTGTGTTCGCAGCTGAGCCTGTGTAGCGAGCAGAGCAAAGATGTAGATTGGGGCCAGTTCATGCACCATGGGATCAAAACTCAAGCTGAGTATATAAGGGAACCAGGGAGTAACACACAGAAGGATTTCCTGAATTAGGATGCCCTGGGGGGGGGGGGGCATTAGAACTGGGGTAGCGTGGGTTTTTGTTGACCAAGCAGCACGTGGACCAAATGATGAATATGGTGTCTGCAATGTCTAGGAGAAGGTTTTGGCGTTTAGTTACCAGATTGATAACTTGCCAACCCACAGTTTGACCTTTGGTTTCCATGGGTATGGCATCTTCCATTAATGAACAGTGAACAGCAAGAGTAATTCTTAAAAGAGAAGTGCACATATAGGGATGTGCAAAAATTAAAGTGCAATAGTGCATATCGAGGAAGTAAGGCATTAAATGCCCATCTGAACTGCTTAGTGCTAGTGTAAAAGAGTGTCAGCCAGTACAAAGTGTATTAAGTAGCCAAAATGAAAATATATATCATCAAATAGAGCCGCGTCCTCCCCACATACCTCACCGGTGCACATCCTTATATGTGCACTTCTCTTAACTTTTAAGCATTACTCTTGCTACTGTCCTGGCACAAGTTTCATCCTTGGCTTTTTTGACCATGATATTATCCCTCTTATTAAAGGCACTTGCACTTTTTTAGTGTCTGGCCGTCCAACATGTATTTGATACCATTTATTATTTTGTTATAATTAATTGAATAATAATTTTTTATGAATTAGCCACGGCTCTCCTCCCCACTCAGCTTTTTGTTCTATGTTTTTTAATATTGTCATGTATGTTAGTTTTGTCTTGAACACGTTTTATGCATTGGATATCTGATAGGCTGTGCATATCCTTTTTTCACTATATCCAGTCCAGGTCAGAAGTGATGACAGTTGGGTAGTCCGCCACCAGGCGATGGTGAGCCTATTGGGGGGGGGGGAGGAACCACCTAATTTGCGCGGGGTTTATGCCCTTAGCTGTGCCCACTAGCTTTATTGTCATATGTTGTGCTTTTTACCTCACTTTGACTTCATTTTTACCTCAGATTTTGTTGTTGCTGGCAGCTATGTGCATACTCACCTTCCCTCGTTCCCTCACCTTTTCTCCTTCCCCTCCATCTTGTGGCTGTGGGGGGGGGGGGGGGCGGTCGCGGCGTTTGTCGAGGGCTCCCTCTCGGCATGTGGTGCAGGGCGCACCGCGCTCCACGTCCGGGGGGGGGGGCTCCTCCGTGGGCTGTCCCCCCTTCCTGCGCTCTTTGCGCCATTTTAGACGCTCGCAGCGGGGGGGGGGGGGGCGGGGCCGCGTGGTGACGCATTTTGCGTCATTGCTGCGCGGCCCGCCCCTCGAGGTTCGGCCTTGCTGCGCTCGGGCCCCATTTTCTTTGCTGCTCACTGTGTCATTTGCGGACCCATTTGCGGGTCCCCACGGGCTGACGAGCTCAGTTTTCACCACTCACTGCCTGCGCTTCTGGTGCCTGCCTCCCGGACCCCCCGCTACCTTCACGGTCGGTTCCAGGAGTCCCTCTATTTATTCTATGTTGGCTTTTGATGTGCATGTGCTGTGGGATGCTCATGAATCCTTCCGTTTGTGTCTTCTAGGTGGGCCCCCATTGCCAGCTGAGGGTTGTGGTTCCTCCCGGTCTCCTACACCCCTCCCTCTCTCTCCGCACCTTCTCCCCTTAAAGAGGGATTACTCAAAAGAGGGACTAAATTGGGGGTCACTTAGGTTTGGGCCCTTAGTGCGTGGTAACCAGTATTTTTTATCACCATAATCACCATAATGGAGGCTTCTGGGGATAATGATAATGAGCAAGGGACCCCCTCTGGGCGGGTGAAGCACTGCCCTATGTGCGGTATCTGCCCCCTGGGCGGACTCAGCATGGTTTGTGTCACTTGCGCCAGGAGCGTATTATTGGAGCATGATAGGGCGGGCGTCCCTGCCCCCAGCCTTCCTTTGCCTGCGGCCTCGCCAACCCCCCACTACTGCATTCAGCCCTCAGTGAAGGGGAAGCCAGCAGGGGGGCCCAAGCCGATTTGGCATACCGGGTGGCCAGCCTGGAGAGACAGTTATCTCGCACGGCTACTGGGAAGGCCACGAGTTAAAAGCAGCACATCGAGCCGGGTTACTCGGATTTTTCTGATGATGATGATCTTTTTGGAGGTCGGGACTCCATGGAGGAGGGAGAGTTGCTTAAGGACTCCGCTTCCTCAGGGGATCGGTCGGTTGGCTATGATAGTGATCCTGGTTCCTCCTCGGACGAGGATATGTGGCTCCTTGACGACACCGAGAAGTTGCTGTCTTCTGTGTTTGAGACTTTGCATATTGTCCCTCCTAAAGCGGCTAAGAGGAAGCAGGGTGATTTATTTCGGCCTGAGAGACAGAGGTTTGTCTTCCTGGAGCAGGCCCACTTTTCCAATATGGTGTTTAAGGAATGGGAAATACCTAATAAATTGCCATCGGTGCCTAAGGGCCTGGACAGGCGGTATCCCTTCCCTGAGGAGCTGATCCGCCTCTGGTCCCGTCCCCCCGATGTGGATGCCCCGGTTTCGGGGTTATCCAAAACTACGGTTATGCCGTCACTTGATAATGCTTCCTTGCGCGACCCAGCTGACAGGCGCATGGATCAGCTGGCTTGTTATGCCTTCACCTTTGTAGGTGCTGGGCTTCACCCTGTCTGTGCCGCGACCATTGTCTCTTTGGCCATCAGGAAGAAGGTGAGGCGCCTTGTTGATTTTGCCAAATCTCGCAAGCGGGCGGAGGAGTATAAAGACCTCAAAGCCTGTGTGGATTTTATTGCTTTTGTAGTCTCGGCCATGAACGATAGTGTCCGGCTTGGCGCCAGGGCTTCGGCTCTGCTTGTTGCGCTTCGTCGCTCGCTCTGGTTGCAGCAGTGGTCAGCTGACGCTGCGGCCAAGAAGTCGCTCACTAGTATCCCCTTCCTGGGGCTCAGGTTATTCGGGGAGCGTCTGGACCTTCTGGCCAAGGATGGAAGACTCCCTCAGCGACGGAAGCCTGCGCGGCCCTTTCGGGGTTCTTCTGCCTATCGCTCCTTTCGAGGAGGAAGAGGCTCTTCATTTTCAGGTGGCCGCAGAGATTCATGTGGTCGAGGTAGGTCTCGCGGCCGACCCAATCCCTCCTGGGGAGCTAAATCCAAACCCTCCGCCAAGCCCTCTCAGGCATGAGGGGGCGCCCTCACCCATCCGGGTGGGGGGACGGCTTCTGCTATTAGCTCACATCTGGAGACAGCACGTCTCGGATCGGTGGATCCAGGAGGTGGTTTCCTCCGGGTACAAAATAGAGCTGGCAGTTTGGCCGCACTCCAGATTTCTTCGGTCGCGGATTTCCCGGAACGCATTGGCGGCGCAGGGCCTAAGGATTGGCCGTTCAGAGCCTTCTGCTATCAGGTGTGATTTGTCCCGTGCCTCGCCAGGAACGGTGTCGAGGATTCTACTCCAATCTGTTCAAGGTGCCCAAAAAGGATGGAACGCTGCAACCTATCCTGGATCTGAAGGGTCTCAACAAGTTTGTCAGAGCTAGACATGGGGACCTTACGGTCCGCGGTGAGCTCGCTTCGGCCCGGCGACTTCATGACCACGGTGGACATCAAGGATGCTTATCTGCACATCCCGATTTTTCAGGGGCATCAGAGTTTCCTGAGGTTTGCGCTGGAGGATCAGCATTACCAGTTTGTGGCATTGCCTTTCGGGATAGACTCAGCTCCCCGTGTGTTCACCAAGGTGCCGGCAAGCATCATGGCCATCCTGAGGAACCGGGGCACCCGTGTTCTTCCTTATCTGGATGATTTGCTGATTGCGGCTCAGTCCCTTCAGCAGGCCGAGAGCGACACCCGGACGGTGTTGTCCACTCTCGAGGATTTCGGATGGGTAATCAATTACCCCGTCTTCTATCACTCCCTCAATGGTGAGGTCCTTCCTGGGCATGACGTTGAACACCTCTCAGGTCAAGGTATTCCTGCCCCAGCAGAAGGTGGAGGGCCTCCAGACGCAGGTGCAGGCTCTACTGGCTTGACAGCGGCCATCGATACGTCTGGGGATGAAACTGGGGGGCCTCATGGTGTCCTGCTTCGAGGCAGTGCCCTTCGCTCAGTTTCACATGAGACCTCTTCAATTGAATCTGTTGGCCGGTTGGGACCGGACGCACTGTCCCCGATGATCAGACAGTCCCTCTTGTGGTGGTTGGACTCCAAAAATCTGTTGGTGGGCAAGTCCTTTCTGACTCCCCGGTGGGAGATAGTTACCACGGACGCCAGTCTGAACGGCTGGGCAGGTTTTTGGCAGGAGCTGAAGTTCCACAGAAGGCCCACTTACCCATCAATTTCCTGGAGCTAAGATGCGATTCGGTTGGTGCTTCTTCAATTGACTCCCCATCTAAGGGGTCGTGCAAATCAGGTCCGCTCGGACAATCAGACGGCTGTCGCCTACATCAGTCACCAGGGCAGGACTAGGAGCAAGTGAGTCCTTCAGGAGGTGTCCCAAATTCTGACTTGGGCGGAGGAGAATGTTCCCTGCATCTCGGCGGATTACATCCCCGGGGTAGAAAACCAGGAGGCAGACTCCCTGAGCAGGGGGACTTCTCGTCTGGGGGAATGGTCGCTCAGCAACAAGATCTTTCACGCTCTATGTCTCCGCTGGAGTCAGCCATTTCCTCCGTTTCCACTTCTGGGCCGAGTGATGCGCAAGATAGCCCAGGAGGGGGTACCAACCATTCTGGTGGCTCCTCGGAGTTGGTTCCCGGACATAGTTCAGATGTCAGTCGATCGTTACATCATGCCCGACGACCCAGGGCTTCTCACTCAGGGATCGCTGCGGCACCCCAATTTACAGACGCTGGCTTTGACGGCCTGGCTATTGAAACCTCAATCCTAATGGAAAAGGGGCTGTCGGCCACGGTTGTTCAGACCATGATTCAGGCGCGGAAGAAATCTTCTTCCATGATTTACTACAGAGTTTGGCATGCCTATATTTCTTGGTGTGAATCCAAGAGTCTCCCTTGTCGCACTTTTTCTATTTCTAGGATTTTGGAATTTTTACAACACGGCTTAGACTTGGGTCTACTGCTGGGCACCCTCAAGGGCCAGGTCTCGGCCTTGGCCATCTTTTTCCAAAGATCCTTTTTCCCAAGGGATTACCCATGTACGTCCACCGGGTAAGCCTGTATTACCGGTGTGAGATTTGAATTTGGTGCTTTCTGCTCTCCAGGGTCCTCCCTTTGAGCCTTTGTGCGATGCTACATTATCTGTCTTGACCCTAAAGGTGGTCTTTTTGGTATCTATCACCTTGGTGCGCCGTGTCTCAGAACTGGCCACTCTTTGTATGAAGCCTCCTTATTTTGAGCGGCATAAGGATAAGGTGGTTTTTCGCTTTAAACCTGATTTTTTGCCTAAGGTCGTTTCCCCCTTTCATCTTAATGAGGAAGTTGTTTTGCCGTCCCTGTGTCCAGAACCGTCTAATTCTAAGGAAAGGACCCTCCATGCCTTGGATGCCATTAAGTACTACCTGGTTGCGACTGAATCCTTCAGTAAGTCGGATTCAGTCTTTGTTCTCACTGAAGGTTCTAGAAAGGGTTTGCCTCCGGCCAAGTCCAATCTCAGTAAGTGGATTAGACAGGCGATGGTGCAAGCATATTCTGCCAAGGGGAAGGAACCCCCTTTTCGTGTTACAGCTCATTCTACTAGAGCTATTGGTGCTTCCCGGGCTTTTCAGGACCAGGCCTCTGTTGAACAAGTTTGTAAGGCCGCTACCTGGTCTTCTGTTCATACCTTTACAAAGTTTTACAAGGTTGATGTTAGGGCCTCAGCTGATGCTGCTTTTGGTCGAAAGGTGCTTCAGGCGGGATCCGCACTGGGGATCCCACCCTAATGGACACTGCTTTTGGATGTAACTATCATCACTTCTGGGACGACCTGGACTGGATATAGTGAAAAATGCAATTCTGTGAAATTCACCTGTAGAATTGTTTTTGAATATATCCAGTCCAGGTCATCCCACCCCGCCCTTGGTTTCATTATCTCTTGTTTGCCTGTTATGGTGATTACCTTTTATATTGGACTGTTGTCCTTGGTTTTTTGTTGGAGAGAGTACATGCTGAAGCTATGTGAGTTAACATGGTTTCTTGGCCTCACAGCATGTCTCCTTTACTGCTTTTTGACACTCTGGGAATTATATTGAGACAGCTCATTTTATAGGGGGCCGGAAGGAGTTGCAGCTCTGGATCTTGCAGTAACTGCGCCACCTGGTGGCGGACTACCCAACTGTCATCACTTCTGGGACGACCTGGACTGGATATATTCAAAAACAATTCTACAGGTGAGTTTCACAGAATTGTATTTTGTGTTGCATGTATTTATGATGGTTGAAATTAGGGTTAATATTTCTAGTTATATAAACACAGCATACTTGGCTAAAGTACTTTTTTATTTTTCTTGTAAGGTTGATTGTAGGCAGCAGTGATCCTCTATCACTACCACCAGCACCACTGACAAATAGAAATGATGGTAAGATGTGTGAATGTTGCAAAGGATTATATGACTTGGTCCTAAAGAACACCTATATAGAGCCTTTATTGTCCTGTCAGAGGCCTGGTCATTACTCAACACTGGTGAAAGAGCTCGGCCTCATTAGTCCATAAACCCTTAGAGCAGTTCCATTCAGTGTCTGAAGAGATGTAGCACATATTTATATATTCTATAAAGTTTTGTGACTTATTGCCAGCTCTGGGGTTTCTTGGTCACACTCACTGAAGAGGAGTTTCGTCGATGGATGCTGTCCTTTTGTGAGCAATCTCTACCCACTTATTCTTAGTATGTCACACACCCCGCTTCAAGAATCCATAACATGTGGGTAATATCGTCCTGAAGAGGGCGTTCCTGCAGAGATGATAGCAAAAGAAAGCCCCTCCCTGATCCATAAATACCTGGGACCTCCCACTCACTACCCAGTTTTCCATCTCTGCAGACGGCGAGCAAGTCAGAAGATGATGGCTCCTCCTTGCACAGGGGGATTTCAGGTAGCCGGGGTAACTCCCGGCCTCTTATTTTGATTATTTCCGCTCGGACCCCTGTTTGTCCCAAAATTTACCTCATATTACATGCCTCCACAGTCTTGGCTGCTGGCCCGAGCGAGGGTACATTGGCACCTCTGGTGCTGAGGAGCAGTGCTCCACCGTGAGACCCTAAAAGAGAGGGTAGGCGGTCATACCGGGTAGGTGATCCCGGTTTGGGATGCCCCGTCCCTTGACTTTTCCCCTGGGGGGGGGCCCTTCCCTTTACCAACTATGGGGGCTGGGGGTTCCTCTCATAGGGGTTAGCTTTATTCACTTTCTCTTATTCACTTTCTCTTTATTGATGTGTGTATCTGGGAGTAGTTCCTCAATGTGTTATTCTGTTGTTACTATGTTGCAGCACCGCGGCTGTCATTGCAGCCGGGTGCCGGGGTTTTTCAGTCTGTGAGGTGATTTTTTACCTCACGCGCTTTGGGGGGGCGGGGCTGGCACTCGGCGCTCTGCCGCGGCCAGCCCCCGTTCTCTCCTTCATTCCTCGCCGCAGCGAGCGGGGCGGGTGCTCCGCCAGTGATAGCGGACGCACCCGCTGTCATGGCAGCCGGCGCCGCGGTTGTCGGCGGTGCCGGTCTCTGGGCTGGTGCGTGAGGGACTTCTTCCCTCACGCTTCATTCACACTGGAAGGGGGGGCGGAGCCGGGCTTTCGGCGCGTCGCCGCGGCTCCGCCTTCCTCTGTACTGGCGCCGCTGCGGAGCTGAGCTCCCTGTTACTAGGCAGCTCCCTGTTACTAGGCAGCTAAGGGGGCACAGATCAGCTTTGCGCGGGCTGCGCAGACCACGCCCCTGGCACGGCCGTTCTTCTTCTCTTCACTTCACCTCAGAGATCGCCATTGTTCTGAGGCGGATCGTTCACCGCAGCGTCTGTGAGTGGCCCTGTGGGCCTCATTTATTTCTTCTTTTCTTTATCTGTTAAGTCTTATTGTAGGGACTTATGGGTCTCTCTCTGTCTTTTAGGTGAAGGTTATCCAGGAGGATCTTCTGTAGTATTGGAAGGTCTCTCCTGATCCTGGGTCCCTGGGTCCATTTTAGCATCACAAATCCTCCCACTCGGGACATTAAAGGGGCATCCCGGGTTGTCTAACTGGCGTAATTCCCTGGGTCATAGCGACCACTCAAAATTCACCTTATGGAGGCATCCCCGGATACTGGGACTGGGACCCCTTCGGGGCATCCCAAAAAGTGTATGTTGTGTGGGATTTCCATTACTGGGGATGATGTGTTACTGTGTATACCATGTGCACAGCAAACTATTACGCGGCAGTCCGAACTCCAAGCGTCGGGGTCAGCACAGCCGGCCACCTCAACTCCCCCTCCCGCCTTGACTCGTGCCCCGTGTGACATGGTCATGGGCAGGGATCTGCAATCCGAGATGTGTGCCAGATTGGCTAGCCTTGAGAAAATGCTCTCTAGCTCGGTCGCCCGTAAGGCTCCGTCTAAGAGAAAGCATTTGTCGCCGGCTCCGCCGGTGGATGATCTTGATGACAGAGATAATCTGGATTGGTCTGATTATCCTCAGCTAGAGGAGGGGGAAGTTGATGAGGGTTCAGAATTTTCAGATGATGATGAGCAGTCTGCTGGCGCTGATGCCGAGCTTTCTGATTTAGGGAGATCCTTGGACTCTCCTCACGCTCTGTCTCTCATGCTGGAAGTTCTGAATATTTCCCCTCCCGAGGAGGCGTCACAGCAGAAAGGTGAATTGTTTGAGGAATCCAGGCCGCGCCTGGAGTTTCCTACGCAACGCCATTTTGATAGAATCATTGACAAGGAATGGGATAGGCCGGCTCGGCTCCCTGGCATCCCTCAGGGGTGGGATAGGAAATATCCCTTTCCTTCTGAGGCGGTCAAGCGCTGGGCATCTCCCCCCGAGGTGGATGCACCGGTTTTGGGGTTGTCTAACTCCTCGGTGTTAAACAGACCTGATTGTTCCACTCTCAAAGATGGAGAGGATAAACGTATTGATCAGATGGCTTCTCATGGCTTTACTAGCATTGGGTCGGCCATCCGGCCTGTGTGCGCTTCGGAGCTAATGGTGTTGGCCACCAGGTCTGTGGTCAGAGACCTGTTGACTTCTTCCGGGCTTCGTCCTGGTAGTAACGAGTTCCTTAGCCTTAAACGGTGCGAGTTGTTTCTATCCTTTGTGTTGACTGCCTTGGATGATACTTTGATGATGTGTGGTAGGACTTCGGCTCTGCTTGTGGCTATTCGGCGGTCGGTGTGGCTGCGCCAGTGGGCGGCCGATTTTATGTCCAAAAAATCACTGACGGCTTTACCCTTTGTTGGTCTACGGCTCTTTGGAGAGACATTGGATTCTGTCACCAAGGGTGGTAGGTTACCTCAACGTAAGAAACAACGCCGCCCCTTTCGGGGGGCGCCTGCCTTTACCCCCTCCTTTCGGGGGGCCAGATCTGGCAGGGGTTCTGCATTTCCCTCTTCCAGAGGAGATTCCGGAAACAGGGGCAGAGGACGTGCCCGTTCTGGATACAGTTGGGGCTCTAAGCCCAAACCGGCTGCTAAGCCGGCTCAGCAATGAGGGGGCGCCCTCACCCATGCGGGTGGGGGGACGGCTGCAGCACTTCTCTCAGATCTGGGATCAAGAGGTCTCGGACAGATGGATCCGGGAAGTGGTGTCTTCCGGCTACAAGCTGGAGTTCGAGCTCCGCCCCCCTTCCAGATTTGTCAGGTCTCGGATGCCGTCGGAGCCTCTAGCGGCGCAGGGGCTCCTGGTGGCAGTGGAGAATCTTCTGGACATGGCTGTCATTTGCCCAGTGCCCCCTTCAGATCGGGGCAGGGGCTTTTATTCCAATCTGTTCACGGTACCCAAGAAGGACGGGTTGGTCCGACCCATCTTGGATCTGAAGTTTCTCAACAGGTTCATCCGGCCGAGGAAATTCCGCATGGAAACGCTGCGTTCGGCCATTCACTCTCTTCGTCAGGGAGACTTTCTGACGTCCATAGACATCAAGGATGCTTATCTACACGTTCCGGTTTTTCCAGCACACCAGAGGTTTCTCAGGTTCGTGGTGGAGGATCGGCACTTTCAGTTTGTGGCACTTCCTTTCGGTCTCACCTCAGCTCCTCGGGTGTTCACCAAGGTGCTAGCGGGGGTGATGGCTCTGCTCAGAGGTCAGGGTATCCGCATCGTGCCCTATTTGGACGATCTACTGATCATGGCCTCTTCCTTCAACCAAGCGGAGTTGGACACCAGGGCGGTGGTGTCCACTCTGGAGAGGTTCGGTTGGGTGATCAACCACCCCAAGTCTTCTCTTTGTCCGTCCAGAATTCTGACCTTTCTGGGAATGTCTCTGGACACTTCACAGGCCAGGGTGTTTCTACCCCAGGCCAAGATTCTTTTGATTCAGGAGTTAGTTCGGCTTCTCTTGTCAACCCCTCATCCGACCATCCGGTTAGGTATGAGGCTGGTGGGGTTAATGGTGGCCTCATTCGAGGCAGTTCCCTTTGCGCAGTTTCACACAAGGACGCTTCAGCTTCATCTGTTGAAGGTTTGGGACAAGTCTCCTCTATCGTTGGATCAGTCCTTCCTGATGACTCCCCGAGTTCGTCGATCCCTGCAATGGTGGCTGGGGTCGGTCAATCTGTTGAAGGGCAGATCTTTTCTGGCTCCGTGTTGGGAAACAGTCACCACGGATGCCAGTCTGTCAGGTTGGGGGGGTGTTTGGAAGGACCTCCAGTTTCAGGGTATGTGGGGCCCGCGGGAGGCTCACGAGCCCATCAATGTTCTGGAGTTGAGAGCCATCAGGTTGGTTCTGTTTCGCTTGACTCATCAGTTGAGAGGCCTGCCAGTTCAGGTCCGGTCGGACAACAGAACGGCGGTTGCTTACATCAATCACCAAGGAGGGACTCGCAGCAGGAGTGCCCTCAGGGAAGTGTCTTTGATTCTGGACTGGGCAGAGACCCATGTCCCGTGTATCTCAGCAGTCTACATTCCGGGAGTGGAGAACACGGAGGCGAACTTGCTGAGCAGGGCCTCCTCTCGTCAGGGGGAGTGGTCTCTCAGTCCCAAGGTGTTTCGTTCGATATGTCTCAGGTGGGGGGCCCAGCGGTGGACCTCTTTGCTTCTCGTCACAATCACAAGCTTCCAGTCTTTGTGTCTCTCTCGCAGGATCCTCTGGCTCTGACAGTGGATGCCATGTCTCTAAACTGGAGGGATCTGGGGTTCCTTTACCTGTTTCCTCCGTTCCCAATGCTAGCCAGAGTGCTGCGCAAACTGGCCTTGGATGGTGCGTCGGCAATTCTGGTGGCCCCAAGGTGGCCAAGGCGAGTTTGGTTCGCAGACCTTGTAAGACTGGCAGAGGATCAGTTCGCCCTGCCTCTGCTGCCGGACCTGCTCACCCAGGGTCGGCTGCGCTATCCCAATTTACCACCGCTGGCTTTGACGGCATGGCTGCTGAAACCGCCATCTTGAAGGAAGAAGGTCTTTCTGACGCGGTGATTCAGACTCTTATCTGTGCCAGGAAGCGCTCTTCCTCTTCTATTTACTACAGGACTTGGAGGGCCTATATTGATTGGTGTGAAAGTAGGTCTTTCTCTTGTCGAGAGTTCTCCATTCCTAGAATTTTAGAGTTTCTCCAACATGGTCTAGATCTGGGGCTCCAGCTTAGTACATTGAAAGGGCAGGTTTCTGCCCTGGCGGTGTTCTTCCAAAGGTCTTTTGCACTTCATCCCTTAGTCAAGACCTTTTTCCAAGGTGTTACACATGTTCGGCCTCCTAGGAAGCCTTTTGTTCCAGTTTGGGATTTGAACCTGGTTCTTTCTGCTCTCCAGGGCCCTCCGTTTGAGCCCTTGAATGAGATAGCTTTGTCTTCTCTTACGCAAAAGGTGGCCTTTTTGGTGGCTATCACTTCGGTTAGGCGTGTTTCTGAGTTGGCAGCTTTATCCATTACAGCTCCGTACTTCGAGAAACATCAGGACAAGGTTGTCTTTCGTTTCAAGCAGGATTTTCTTCCTAAAGTGGTCTCGGAGTTTCATCTGAATCAGGACATTGTTTTGCCCTCTCTATGCCCAAATCCCAGTGACGACAAGGAAAGGGCATTGCATTCCTTGGATGTAGTTCGTGTTGTGGAACATTATCTGGAGGTTACGTCTTCCTTTCGTAAGACTGATGCTTTCTTTGTGGTGCCCTGCGGGCCTAGGAAAGGTTTGGCTCCTGCCAAATCTTCCATTAGTAAATGGATTCGTCAGGCCATCATTGGGGCCTATTCTGCCAAGGGGAGGAGTCCCCCTTTTCGTGTTACTGCTCATTCTACTCGTGCAGTTGGTGCGTCCTGGGCTTTTCAGCACCAGGCTTCTGTTGAGCAAGTTTGTAAGGCCGCTACCTGGTCTTCTGTTCACACCTTTTTCAAGTTTTACAAGGTTGATGTTCGGGCATCAGCGGATGCTGTTTTTGGCCGCAAAGTTTTGCAAGCTGTTGTGGTTTAAGGTTGTGCATTGTTGCCTAGTTTTGGATCCCCGCCCTTGTTATGGACACTGCTGTTGGATGTGCCACATGTTATGGATTCTTGAAGCGGGGTGTGTGACATACTAAGAATAATACCATTTTGTGAATACTCACCTTGTAAAATGGGTATAATGAGTATGTCACACACCCCGCTTCAACCCGCCCTTTTGTTTTCAGGATCCTCTTTTTTGCGAACTTTGCGTGGTTGTTATTTATATTTGCCTCTTCCTGGTCCCTTACCTTACTGCTTCTGTATACTGGGTAGTGAGTGGGAGGTCACAGGTATTTATGGATCAGGGAGGGGCTTTCTTTTGCTATCATCTCTGCAGGAACGCCCTCTTCAGGACGATATTACCCACATGTTATGGATTCTTGAAGCGGGGTGTGTGACATACTCATAATACCCATTTTACAAGGTGAGTATTCACAAAATGGTATTTTCTCCCTGCATCCACTATCTCTTCAACTCGCCTGCACTACACTACCTTTTTTTCCTTTCCCTTTACTCTCTGACTTGGCGAGGTGGCTGTCATATTCATCTGCCAGGATGATTGTCAGTTCTGCTTTACCCATAGAGGAGCCAAGCAACAGTAGTAACCATCATTTTTTTGCAATTCGAGCACACTTTTTTCTGCCTGAGAAAAATTCTGCTAGGCTATGAGCTGCTTTTGCCTCGCCAGTCATACCTGTCATTGTGGAGGGGTGGGGGACCAAGAGCTCTCGTCTCTGTTAGGCTCTGTCCTAAGGCATCTTGGCTGGGGCTGTGATATTCCTACTTACACAGGTGACTGGTCTATCGCATGCACTCATTCCCAGATAGAGGCCCCTGTGTCTGACTCACAAAGGGTATGCGTGAGGAACCAGCTCAGACAATATAGAAAATTGTATTTTCCTTGCATAACCTGGATTAGGGCAGTACTGTTGCACCTTCTGTCCATCTCAATGGCCAGTTGTCAGGAAATCTTAAGCCTGCATTCACTCTGCTGGTGATGAGGATGCAAATAGTAGTCAGTTACAATCTCTGGTTTTCCCTTTCCAGCAGGTGAATTATTCTGACTTGATTGCCCCTGACCTGCAACCTAGGCTGTTTATGCTTTTTTCCTAACCAGTTTGTTTGGCCTAATCGCTAGCAGTAAGTGGGAAATGCCTTATAGGGGGTCCAACATTCCCAATGCTTTCAATATTTGTTTTCGCTTTCCCCCATTTTCCTCCTGCCCCATCCTAGTCATTATTATATGTTTTTTATTAATTGTCATTCATGTATGTCTTGTCTTGTAATATATGTATTTACTTTGCACTTGGCAATCTCATTCAATTGAACCAATAAACAATATATTTTTTTAACCCTTTGAGCGTGTGCGGCCACTTATCTGGGATTTCTATGGGACAGCTCTAGAGTCCCATTAGTCTATAATAGTAGTTGCATAATTCATCCCAGGGCTTGCACCCTCACTATCACAGGCTGTGCATATTCCCCCCCCCCCCTTCTTTTCACTGATCAAAGAGCATATAAACGTATAGTTTCTACGTGCTCGCTTCTACTCCACTTAAGTGCCAAGCACGTAGAATCTACGTGCTTGACTTTCTCCCCTGCTAGCAAAAAAAATAAAAATAAAAAATACTCACCTGACCCCTCGTTGGATCCGGCCGGGTCTCCTCTTTAATTTGGTGCCATCCGATCCCATGTGGGGATTTTTTTTTTTTATTTTTTATTTTTAAGGGTTAGGGTTAGCCTAACCCTAACCCTTAAAATTCCCAAAAAATTACATGAGGGGGGGGCTCCCCATGTTTTGGGGGGAATTTTAATTTTTTTATATTTTTTTTATTTTTAAGGGTTAGGGTTAGCCTAACCCTAACCCTTAAAATTCCCCAAAAAATGCCCCCCCCTTAACCCCTTATGTTTATAGTGTGGATAGTATTTTATTTGTAAATGTAATAAATTGCTCTTTTCAGTTTGGGGGGTCTCCAGGGCAAGAATGGGGGGGTTACCGATAGCGAAATGGGGCTATCACATGCAATATGGTTTTCATTAAAAAAAAAAAAATATCAATATGCAAACAAGAAAAAACAAGCTAAATCTGAAAGTGCAAGGTCCCCCGAGCAGAACAATACCCAACATGCATAGTTACTATTAACCCTTTTAATTGTCAGCCTACTTGAAGTTTTGTCACCCTCTGTTGACAGGTCATTTTTCCCCATTTTTCGGCATGATTAACCGTGATTTTTGCTGGAATTTCCAGAAAAATTATATACATTACATATACATTTTTTGCAGCAGAGTTTAGGCTTTAACATGAAATGTCTCTACTGTTTTTTGAATATTTCTGCTTAAAAAAACAAAAAAAAACAAAAAATATATATTTTTTAGACAATTGTCTCCTTTATTTTAAATAAAACCTTTTTTTTAGGAAAACATGGTCTTTATTCTGCTTTTTTTATAATTGTTTTTAGGGAAACCCTGTGCAACCTAAGAATTCTTCAATAGATTACTTCCAGAAAGATGAGCCCACTACAACAAGCTCAGTACTCTTAGAAAGCTTAACATGTGTACTTTCAGGGAATATATGGTTTATGGGGATATTCTAAATTTAAAGGGTTGTTTTGGTTGAAAAATCGCAAGGTGCGCACTTTGTCTGCAGAGCTGAAATTTTTAAGTAAAATTACCGTTATGCGCACACTTTACTTTGGGGTGTTTGGCAACTCTTCCCTTGACAGTACCTATGCATGTTGGGTATTGTTCTGCTCGGGGGATGTTGCTTTTTCAGATTTTACTTGTTTTTTTCTGTTTGCATATAGTTTTTTTTTAGGAAAATGTGGCTTTGATTCTTCTTTTTTATACTTTTTTAGGGAAACTCTGTGCAACCAAAGAATTGATTGAGGGATTACTTCCAGAAAATTGCGCCCATGTCAACAAACCTGGTACGCCTAGAAAGCCTGAGGTGTATACTTCCAGAGAATATATAGTTTGTGGGGGTATTTCAAATTTAAAGGGTTCTTTTTCTGGAAAGACAGCAAGGTGCGCTTAGCGCGATGCATAGTTGTATTTTATCTCCTAAATCGCTGTATCAGTTTGGGGGAGTCTCCTGGGCAGGAAAGGGTGTCTACCTATACATATGTGGTAACGCTGTGACCGGGATTAATTGGGGTTTCACATGCAATAAGACTTTATTGACAAACTTACATTTTTTATTACAAAAAACACTACAAATTGCAAAAAATAGATTTTTTTTATTTTTTTGCACATATTTCCCCCAAAAGTATTGAGAATACACCTAAAAAATTACAAACAAGACATTTCATGTTAAAGCCCAGACTCTGCTGAAAAACAATATATCATTTTCCTGGGAAATCCCTGGAAATCCCTTCAAAAATCACATTTGAACATGGGGAGCGCAAAATAGTGCAAAATGGTCTGGCACCAAGGGTGACAAAAACTCCAGGTAGGCTGGCAGCGAAAGGGATAATAAACCAAATTAAAATAAAACCTGTGTTAGAGGGGCCATTAGGTATGGGAGAGATAAATGGAAATATACCAATGTTCTGAAATTATAACACATAAACCAGAGACCCATATATAGGTAAGAAGGGAGAATATGTCCTCTGGACAGTTATGCTAGGGACGAAAGCCTGAAGTACCAAAAAACAACATATGAAAAATAAAAAAAAACAAGAGGGAGGAACTAGAGATGAAAAGAGAGGGCAAGGGCAGAAAAGAGATTAGAAAGAGATAAGAGGAAAAAGAAAAAAGAGAGGTGGGGGAAGCAGGTATGCATGCGCACCAGCTCACCCCTCAGACCACCCTATAAGCTATCTTGAACCAGGGGATGAAGGCACCCATGGCAGCCAAATCTTCTGGATGAACTGCTGTTTATTTAACAAAATTGACGTTAGCTTTTCATTTACCATGATTCCATTGTCTATTTTTTACTTCCCAAAAGTCCAGCCATAATTTAAGCCAAGCTTTGGCTATAGTCTGTTTTGCAACAGTAAACAAGAAACAGACCATAGCCAAAGCTTGTCTTACGCTGATAAAAGTTAAGGTCTGGTATCTTCCTAATATTCTGAGCCAAGACGGAATTGACCATATTGTATACGCCAATCCATAGTCTTTTGGCCTTGGGGACAATCCCAAAATACATGAAGCAGGGACCCTGATGCTCCATATCATCGAAAACACAACGCCGATGCCCCCGTGAGCAACCCTCTCCAGGGTAAGGTACCACTTAAATAATAGTTTATAGCCATTTTCAGAGCCAGGGCATTCATGGAGCTTTTAGCTATAGCGGTAGTAATATCTAACCACTCCACAGAAGTAAGTGTCTCCACCAAATCCCATTTTACTTCATATGTCAACTTCCTGAGGTGGATGACTGGATCAGGGAGAGATGGGGAGATAAGACCAAGCCCAACAGCAAAGGGGATTTTAAACACCTCTTCTCAAAGGCTGTCAAGGAGATAAGATCCAGGTTGCGATTACGGACATCATACTTTCTTTAATCTCTTCTTCTTTGAGAAAAAGACTTTAGCAAAGGCCACCAAGCAAAGGATTCAGTACTCTCAAAACCAGGCAAGAAATGAGGGTGACCCATGATACTAGCCAGGGAATGTGAGTGTACATAAGATTACATGAGTATCTATAGGAATTCCAGACATCCAGGGAGTGCTGCACAGTAGTCAAAAGCTGGGCTGGGTGATATGCCTTGGAAAGCCAGAGTCTTCTAAGTATGTCACACACCCCGCTTCAAGATATCCATAACATGTGGGTAATACCGACCTGAAGAGGGCGATCTGCAGAGATGACAGGGAAAAGAAAGCCCCTCCCGGTCCACAAATACCTGGGACCTCCCACTCATTACCCAGTCTTTCATCTCTGCAGACGGCGAGCAAGTCAGAAGATGATGCCTCCTCCTTGCACAGGGGGACTTGAGGTAGCCGGGATTATTCCCGGCCCGCTTTTTATTTCTATTTCCGCCCAGATATCCTTTTATTTACCACACATGCCTCCCAGCCCTGGCTGAGGTTTGGGCGAGGGTAGAATGGCACATTAGGTGCTCAGGAGCTATGCTCCACCGTGAGACCCTGTACCAGAGGGTAGGCGGTTATCCGGGCTGGTGACCCCGGGTTGGGATGCCCTGTCCCTCGGCCATTTCACCCCAGGTGGTGTTCCCCTCTCCGGGTGCCCTTCTCCTCGAGGGGGGGGGGGTGTTGGGGGCTTTTATTCAAGGGCCTTTATTCTGAATGTACTGTCAGTGTTAGTGCTTTTACTTAGAGGTCGGCAGCCACACGGGCCGGCCTCTCATGTGGCATGGCGGAGGAGAACCCTCTCCGTTCGGCAGGCGCCACCGCGGAGTGTGGTTTCTGACATGGTAGGGGGGCGGAGCCATGGACATCGCGCTCTCCGCGCTGGTCACGCCCCCTTCTCCTCTCTGCCTCCGTGCTGCTGGCTCTTCGTGAGGGCGGTCGCCATCTTCTCGGCGGAGGAAGTCTCAGTGAGTGGCCCTGTGGGCCCCATATATATATATTTTCTATCCTTTTTCTGCATTTTCATTTGCTTATACCATGTTCTATTGTGTCTTCCAGGTTGACCTACGTTAGGTTTAGGGGGTTTCTCCCGGTCCTAGGGTCCCTGGTTTTTAATTAATTTACTGGCTTCAAATCCTCCCACTTGGGACATTAAAAGGGCATCCCGGGTTGCTTATATGCGTAATTCCCTTGGTCATAGCGATTACACATAAGTTCACCATATGGAGGCATCCCCGGATACTGGGCTCGGGCTCCCCTTGGGGCAATTCCGGAAGTGTATGTTGTGTGGGGTATCCATTACTGGGGACGATGTACTTCTGTGTATACCTTGTGCACAGCAAACTATTACGCGGCAGTCCGAACCCCAGGCGTCTGGGTCAGCACCGCCGGTCGTTTCCTCTCCTATTCCCCGCTTGACGTTGTCATGGGTGGGGAGCTGCAATCTGAGATGTGCGCCAGATTGGCCAACCTTGAAAAGTCACTCTCCAGCACGGTCGCCCGTAAGGCTCCGGCTAAGAGAAAGCACTTGTCGCCGGCTCCGCCGGTGGATGACCTTGATGATGTTAATAATCTGGATTGGTCTGATTATTCCCCGCTAGAGGAAGGGGAGGTTTATTAGGATTCTGATAATTCAGACGATCAGCAGTTTGTTGGCGCTGATGCTGAGCTTGGGGACTTGGGGAGATCCTTGGATACTCCTAACGCTCTGGCTCAGATGTTTGAGGTTTTGGCTATTTCTCCTCCTGAGGAGGCTCCTCAGCAAAAGGGGGAGTTTTTCGAGGAATCCAGGCCGCGCTTGGAATTTCCTAATCAAAAACACTTTGACAAAATTATTGCTAGGGAATGGGACAGGCCTGCTCGGCTCCCTGGTATTCCTCAGGGGTGGGATAAAAAATATCCCTTTCCTTCGGATACGGTAAAGCGTTGGGCATCCCCCCCGAGGTGGATGCACCGGTTCTGGGGTTGTCCAATACTGCTGTTTTAAATAACCCAGATTGTTCCACTCTCAAAGACGGAGAGGATAAACGCATTGACCAGATGGCTTGTCATGGTTTTGCCAGTGTTGGGTCAGCCATGCGGCCCGTTTGTGCTTCGGCGCTGATGGTGATGGCTGCCAGGTCTGTGGTCAGGGACCTGTTGACTTCTTCCGGGCTTCGTCCGGGTAGTGACGAGTTCCTTGGCCTTAAAAGGTGTGAATTGTCTTTGACGTTTGTACTAGCCGCCTTGGATGACACTCTGATGATGTGTGGCAGAACGTCCGCTCTGCTAGTGACTATTCGGCGGTCGGTTTGGTTGCGCCAGTGGGCGGCCGATTTTATGTCCAAAAAGTCGCTGACGGCTCTACCTTTTGTAGGATTACGGCTCTTTGGAGAGAAATTGGATTCCGTCACCAAAGGTGGTAAGTTACCTCAACGCAAGAAACAACGCCGTCCCTTTCGGGGGGCGTTTTCCTTTACCCCTTCCTTTCGTGGGGCCAGAGCTGGCAGGGGATTTGCCTTCCCCTCCTCCAGAGGGGATTCCGGGAATAGGGGCAGAGGACGTGCCCGTCCAGGATACAGTTGGGGCTCTAAGCCCAAACCCGCTGTTAAGCCAGCTCAGCAATGAGGGGGCGCCCTCACCCATGCGGGTGGGGGGATGGCTGCAACACTTCTCCCAGGTCTGGGATCAGGAGGTCTCGGACAGATGGATCCGGGAAGTGGTGTCCTCCGGTTACAAGCTGGAGTTCGAGCTCCGGCCCCCTCCCAGATTTTTCAGGTCTCAGGTGCCTTCGGAACCTCTGGCCACGCAGGGGCTCCTGGGGGCCGTAAAGAGTCTTCTGGACATGGCTGTAATTTGCCCAGTGCCCCCCTCAGACTGGGGCCGGGGCTTTTATTCCAATCTGTTCACGGTACCCAAGAAGGACGGATCGGTCCGACCCATCTTGGATCTAAAGTTTCTCAACAGGTTCATCCGGCCACGGAAATTCCGCATGGAAACGCTGCGTTCTGCTTTTCACTCTCTTCGTCAGGGGGACTTTCTGACGTCAATAGACATCAAGGACGCTTACCTGCACGTTTCGATTTTTCCAGCACACCAGAGGTTTCTCAGGTTCGTGGTGGAGGATCGGCATTTTCAGTTTGTGGCACTCCCCTTTGGTCTTACCTCGGCTCCTCTGGTTTTCACCAAAGTGTTGGCGGGGGTGATGGCTCTACTCAGGGCCCAGGGTATCCGCATCGTGCCTTACTTGAACGATCTTCTCATTATGGCATCTTCCTTCAGCCAAGCGGAGTTGGACACCAGGATGGTGGTATCCACTCTGGAGAGATTCGGTTGGGTGATCAACTACCCCAAGTCATCTCTTTCCCCGTCCAGGGTAGTGACCTTTCTGGGAATGTCTCTGGATACTTCCCAGGCCAAGGTGTTTCTGCCACAGTCCAAGGTTCTGTTGATTCAGGAGTTGGTTCGGCTTCTCTTGTCCGCCCCTCGTCCGCCCATCCGGCTAGGGATGAGACTGGTGGGATTGATGGTGGCCTCATTCGAGGCAGTTCCCTTTGCGCAGTTTCACACAAGGACGCTCCAGCTCCATCTGTTGGCGGTTTGGGACAAGTCTCCGCTATCGTTGGATCAGTCCTTCCTGATGACCCCCCAGGTTCGGCGATCCCTTCACTGGTGGTTGAGATCCTTTCTGGCCCCTTGTTGGGAGACAGTCACCACGGATGCCAGTCTGTCGGGTTGGGGGGGTGTCTGGAAGGATCTTCAGTTTCAGGGTCTGTGGGGCCCTCAGGAGGCTCACGAGCCCATCAATGTCCTGGAATTGAGAGCCATCAGGTTGGTTCTGTTTCGCTTGACTCATCAGTTGCAGGGCTTGCCGGTTCAGGTTCGGTCGGACAATCGGACGGCAGTTGCTTACATCAATCACCAGGGAGGGACTCGCAGCAGGAGTGCCCTCAGGGAAGTGTCTTTGATTCTGGACTGGGCGGAGAGCCATGTCCCGTGTATCTCAGCAGTCTACATTCCGGGAGTGGAGAACACGGAGGCGGACTCTCTGAGCAGGTCCTCTTCTCGCCAGGGGGAGTGGTCTCTCAGTCCCTAGGTGTTTTGCTCGATTTGCCTCAGGTGGGGGTTCCCGGCGGTGGACCTCTTTGCCTCTCGTCACAATCACAAGCTTCCGGTTTTTGTGTCTCTCTCGCAGGATCCACTGGCCCTTGCGGTGGATGCCATGTCCCTGAACTGGAGGGATCTGGGGTTTCTGTACCTGTTCCCTCCGTTTCCAATGGTAGCCAGAGTGGTGCACAAGTTGGCCCTGGAGGGCGCGTCGGCAATTCTGGTGGCACCAAGGTGGCCAAGACAGGTTTGGTTCGCAGACCTGGTCAGACTGGCAGAGGATCAGTTCGTTCTACCTCTGCTGCCGGACCTGCTCACCCAGGGTCGGCTACGCTATCCCAATTTACCATCGCTGGCTTTGACGGCGTGGCTGCTGAAACCTCCATCTCGAAGGATGAAGGTCTTTCTGATGCGGTGATTCAGACTTATTAGCGCCAGGAAGCGGTCTTCCTCTACCGTTTACTATAGGACCTGGAGGTCCTATATTGACTGGTGTGAAGGTAGGTCTTTCCCATGTAGGGAATTTTCTATTTCCAGGATTCTGGAGTTTCTTCAACATGGTCTGGATCTGGGGCTACAGCTTAGTACACTTAAGGGTCAGGTTTCTGCCCTGGCGGTGTTTTTTCAGAGGTCCTTCGCGCTTCATCCTTTGGTCAAGACTTTTTTCCAAGGGGTTACGCATGTGCGGCCTCCTAGGAAGCCTTTGGTTCCGGTTTGGGATTTGAACTTGGTTCTTTCTGCTCTTCAGGGTCCTCCGTTTGAGCCCTTGAATGAGGTTGCTTTGTCTTCACTTACGCAAAAAGTGGCCTTTTTGGTGGCTATCACTTCTGTTAGGCGTGTCTCTGAGTTGGCAGCTTTGTCCATTCAAGCTCCGTACTTCGAAAGGCATCAGGACAAGGTGGTCTTTCGTTTCAAGCCGGATTTTCTTCCTAAGGTGGTTTCGGCTTTTCATTTAAATCAGGACATTGTTCTGCCCTCTCTGTGTCCTAATCCCAGAAACGACAAGGAGAGGGCTCTGCATTCTTTGGATGTGGTTCGCGTTGTCAAATACTATTTGGTGGTTACGTCTTCCTTTCGTAAGACTGATGCTTTTTTTGTGGTGCACTCTGGGCCTAGGAAAGGTTTGGCACCTGCCAAGTCTTCCATTAGTAAATGGATTCGTCAGGCCATCATTGGGGCTAAGGGGAGGAGTCCCCCTTTTCGTGTTACTGCTCATTCTACTCGTGCGGTTGGAGCGTCCTGGGCCTTCCAGCACCAGGCCTCTGTTGAGCAAGTTTGTAAGGCCGCTACTTGGTCCTCTGTTCACACTTTTTCCAAGTTTTACAAGGTTGATGTTCGGGCCTCAGCGGATGCTGTTTTTGGCCGCAAAGTTCTGCAAGCTGCAGTGGTTTAAGTTGTGCCTTGTTGCCTTGTTTTGGATCCCCGCCCTTTTATGGACACTGCTATTGGATGTCCCACATGTTATGGATATCTTGAAGCGGGGTGTGTGACATACTTAGAATAATACCATTTTGTGAATACTCACCTGTAAAATGGGTATTATAAGTATGTCACACACCCCGCTTCACCCGCCCTTTTCGTATTCTGGATCCTTTATATTGTGAACTTTGCGTTGCTATGACTTATATTTGGCTCTTCCTGGTCCCTTACCTTACTGCTTTCTTTATACTGGGTAATGAGTGGGAGGTCCCAGGTATTTGTGGACCGGGAGGGGCTTTCTTTTCCCTGTCATCTCTGCAGATCGCCCTCTTCAGGTCGGTATTACCCACATGTTATGGATATCTTGAAGCGGGGTGTGTGACATACTCATAATACCCATTTTACAGGTGAGTATTCACAAAATGGTATTGTCCAAAGCCCCTGACGATACTTCCTTCTTAGCAGGTAGAACTAGAAATGGATATATTCTAAGTATACAGCACGTCCTGCTCCAGAGATAATTCCTTACGCTTAAGTTATACATCCACAAGATGGCGCTGGACTGCAGAGACAGCAAAAAAGTGGCTCCTCCCTGCCCCTTATATACCAGGGTCCTCCCACAAATTCCCCAGATCTTCTCTGCAGTCTGCACTGCGATGACAAGAAGATGGCTTTCTCTACTCGCAGGTGAGTGGGGCTTAGTGGCCTGCAGCCCTGTCGGACTATTTTTAATTTGCCTCCCATCCTTGGCTGCGCTGGTTCGGGTGATGGTAGGCAGCACCACTGGGTGCTTAGGAGTGCTGCTCCACCGCAATCCCCCACCAAAGGGTAGGCGGTATAGGCACACGGTGAGCCTTATGGGATGCCGCTCCCTCACTATTGCCCCTTGCCCCTGTCCATCGGTGGGCCCCTGTTAGGTGGCCGCTGCCCTCCCTCGCTTTCCCTTGTAGTTCTCGGGGGGGGGGGGAGTGTATTTATACATTCACTCGTTGTTATACTTGGCTCGATTTTCTGTCACCGCAATGATTTGGTTGCACTGTTGCTTTAAAATTGCCGCCGCCACGCGCACTTGTACGGCGTTCCACGGTTGGCGGCGACATTACCTCAGGTGCTGCTGCGCCATCATTGGTTAGGTTCTGCGTCCGCGGCCTGCCCCTCAAGGTATACTCAGCGCCATTTTGCTTCCTTTCTGCTGAGTGGCTGGTGTCTGCGTCCCGGGGACCGTGAGTTGCCCATGCGGGCTTATTTATCTCTTGACATTTGTATGCATACCGCTTACGGGGTCTCTCTATTTATGTCTTGCAGGCGGGTCAAACTTGGTGGTGGGTTCAACAAATGGTGGTTTCTCCCGGTCCTTTCCCCTCTATTTAGTTCAAAACTTTATTGAGGCCTATTTCTATTTCCTCCCACTTCCCTAGCGGGTCATTGGGGCATCCCGGGTAGATTCTTCAGCGTCAATCCTGATTGGCCTGTTGGGCCACAATAATCACCATATGGAGGCTTCACAGGATAATGTGCTTCGGGTTCCGTCGGGACAAGCCCGGCTGTGTACTGCGTGTGGGGTGGCCCCTCTGAGTGACGGTGTCAGGGTTTGTGTACCCTGCGCCCGGCAGGCGCTTGTGCTGATATCGGTGTTACCTGTGACTGGGCCTGTGCCCATGGGCTCACCTACCCCCCCACGTTTACATCTGACTCCCAGTGATCTGAATACTAGTGGGGAGTCTCTACCTGATTTGTCATCTAGAGTGGCTATCATCGAGAAGCTGATTGCTGGCTCTTCGGCACGTAAGGCCTCTGCTAAGAGGCGGCATTTGGGGCCTAGTGTTAACATATTCCCTATGGAATCTGAGGAAATTTTTGACCTGGCTGGTTATACCTCCCTGGAAGAGGGGGAATGGTTTTCTGACTCAGAATCATCTGATGGGCAGCCTAAGGGTTATGCTGACTCTGGCTCCGATCCATGGGCTCCAGATGATACTGGCTTCTCATGCCTTTGCTTGAGTGGGATCTGCGCTGCGCCCGGTTTGTGCCTCTGCCATTACGGCTGTGGCTATTAAGACTCTGCTCAAAAGCATTTTAGATGGGGCTCCTGATGATGCTGCTAGTGATGAGTATAGAGCTCTTATACGTTGTGAGGAATTTGTTACATATGTCCTCTCTGCTTTGGATGATACCATTAGAATGTGCAACAGGGCTTCTGCCTTGGCGGTGGCTATACGCCGCTCGGTTTGGCTGCGCCAGTGGGCAGCTGACAATGCTGCTAAGAAGGCTCTCACGGGGTTCCCCTTTACAGGACTGCGCCTATTTGTGGACCGCCTGGACCTGTTTGCTAAGGGAGGCAAGTTACCCCATCGCAAAAGACATTCTCGGCCCTTTCAGGGGTCAGGTTCCTTTCTTCCCTCCTACCATGGGTCCAGAATGGGAAGGGAGGTCTCATTTGCAGGGGCCCGTGGAGATCTTTGGGGCAGGGGTAGAGGATGTGGCCGCCCTGGCCCCTCTTGGGGTTCCAAGTCCAAGTCTTCCCCCAAGCCCTCTCAGGCATGAAGGGGCGCCCTCACCTGTTCGGGTGGGGGGGGGCGGCTTCGGCTCTTTGCTCACGTCTGGAGGTGTCATGTCTCAGACCGGTGAATTCAGGAGGTAGTGTCCTTCGGTTACAAGATAGAGTTTGCAGCCTGGCCGCCCCCAAGATTCATCAGATCCCGGAGGGCTCAAAACCCCCTGTCAGCTCAGGGTCTGATTCTCGCCTTCTGGAGCTGGGTGTCATCTGCCAGGTGCCCTTCAGGGAAAGGGGCGAAGGCTTTTATTCCAACCTTTTCATTGTGCCCAAAAGAGATGGGCCCGTCAGACCCATCCTGGATTTAAAGCTTCTCAACAAATTTGGTAAGTTCAGGCACTTTCTCATAGAGACTCTGCACTCCGCTGTGACTTCATTACGCCCAGGGGACTTCATGACTTCTGTGGACATCAAAGATGCTTACCTTCATATTCCAATCTTTTCAGGTCATCAGAGATTCCTCAGGTTCGCTCTGGAGGATCGGCACTATCAATTTGTGGCGTTGCCTTTTGGCCTTACTTCGGCTCCCAGGTTATTCACCAAGGTGCTAGCGGGAGTGATGGCTCTGCTGAGATCTCAGGGCATTTGCATTCTTCCCTATTTGAACGACATTCTCATCACTTTTCAGTCCTTCCAACAGGCAGAGCTAGATACTCAGTGGGTAGTGGCCACTCTGGAGTAATTCGGCTGGGTGATCAACCATGCCAAATCTTGGTGACGTCATTTCTGGGCATGAATCTGGATACAGCTCAGGCCAGGATTTTTCTTCCTCAGCAGAAGGTGGACAGTCTGCAAGCGCAAGCTCAGTTCCTTCTGTCTTGCCCTCATCCTTCCATCAGGCAGGGCATGCAGCTAGTGGGCCTGATGGTGTCTTGCTTCGAGGCGGTGCCTTATGCCCAGTTTCACATGAGGCCTCTTCAACTCCACCTCCTGTCAGTATGGGACAAGGACCCTGTGTCCCTGGATCAGGAGTTTGCTCTATCCCCCCTGGTCAGGCGGTCCCTCTCGTGGTGGCTGGACTCAAGGAACCTGTTGGTGGGCAGATCCTTTCTGGCCCCTTGCTGGGAGATAGTCACCACGGATGCCAGTCTGACAGGTTGGGGGGGCTTCTGGAACTCTCTGACACACCCCGATCAACATTCTGGAACTGAGGGCGATCAGGTTGGTTCTAGCCCGCTTGACCCCACACCTTCGGGGTCGCGCTGTTAAGGTCCGCTCGGACAACCGGACGGCGGTGGCCTACATCAATCATCAGGGAGTGACTCGGAGCAAAGGGACCCTCAGGGAAGTGTCTCTGATCCTGTCCTGGGCGGAGGACAATGTTCCCTGCATCTCAGCCGTGTACATTCCGGGGGCGGAGAATCTGGAGGCAGACCTTCTGAGCAGGGGGTCTTCTTGCCTGGGGGAATGGTCCCTCAGCAACAGAGTGTTTCGCTCCCTGTGTCACCGTTGGGGTCAGCCAGATGTGGACCTGTTTGCGTCCCGTCACAATCACAAGCTTCCAGTCTTTGTGTCTCTGTCCCAGGATCCTCTGGCCTTGGCCATGAATGCTCTAACACTGCCCTGGAGGGGGTTTCAGCTTCTGTATGTCTTCCCCCCGTTTCCCCTGTTGGGCAGGGTTCTGCGCAAAATAGCTCAGGAAGGGGTGCCAGCAATTCTGGTGGCCCCCTGTTGGCCAAGACAAGTGTGGTTCGCAGACATCGCGCAGCTGGCGGTAGATCAGTACGCCCTGCCCAAGGATCCAGATCTGCTCACTCAGGGGCGGCTACGCCACCCCAATTTACAAACGCTGGCTTTGACGGCCTGGCTGCTGAAACCTCCATCTTGATGGAAAAGGGGCTGCCTGCCTCTGTTGTTAACACCATGATCAGGGCTAGAAAGAAGTCATCTTCTTCTATCTACTATAGGGTGTGGCGTACCTACATTGACTGGTGTGAGTCTAAATCTCTTCCCTGTCAGGTGTTCTCTATTCCTAGGATTCTGGAATTTCTTCAACATGGTTTGGATCTGGGGCTTCAACTCAGCACTCTGAAAGGTCATGTTTCTGCCTTGGCTGTTTTCTTCCAGAGAACTTTTGCTCAGCATCATCTGGCCAAGACCTTCTTTCAGGGGGTGACTCATGTGCGTCCCCCTCGTAAGCCTATGTTGCCAGTCTGGGACTTGAACTTGGTCCTATCTGCCTTGCAGGGGTCTCCTTTTGAGCCTGTGCAAGACGCTACTTTGTACATTCTTACTCTTAAGGTAGTGTTTTTGGTGGCTATCACTTCTGTTAGGCGTGTTTCTGAGTTGGCGGTGCTTTCCACCAAGCCCCCTTACTTTGAGAGACACCAGGACAAAGTGGTGTTTAGCTTTAAACCTGATTTTCTGCCTAAAGTTGTGTCTGCGTTTCATCTCAATCAGGACATTGTTCTGCCTTCTCTGTGCCCTAATCCTAGTAACCCTAAGGAGAGGGCTTGACATTCCTTGGATGTGGTCAGGAACCTGAAGTTCTATTTGGTGGCTACTGAACCCTTCAGGAAGACTGATGCTCTTTTTGTGGTCCCTTCTGGTCCTAAGAAGGGTCTGGCTCATGCTAAGTCTTCCATGAGCAAGTGGATCCGTCAGGCTGTGGTTCAGGCCTATTCTGCTAAGGGGAGGAGTCCTCCCTTTCGCCTTACTGCTCATTCTACACGTGCTATTGGTGCCTCTTGGGCTTTTCAGCACCAGGCTTCTGTTGAACAAGTTTGCAAGGCTGCTACTTGGTCTTCTGTTCATACCTTTTCTAAGTTTTACAAGGTTGATGTTAGGGCCTCAGCGGATGCTGCTTTTGGCCGCAAAGCTCTGCAGGCGGCAGTGGTTTAATCTGCCTGTCGTTGCTTTTTGGGCATCCCACCCTACCTTACGGACACTGCTATTGGATGTCCCAAAAGTAATGAATTATCTCTGGAGCAGGACGTGCTGTATACTTAGAATAATACAATTCTGTGATTACTCACCTGTAAAATTGGTATTATACGTATACAGCACGTCCTGCTCCACAACACCCTTGGTATAATTGTTCTTTGTGCCTCTGTATGGTGATTGTTATCATGTTTCATGGTTAAAATTGTTGATTAAGGGTTTAATTCTCCCGGCTTCTTGCTAACTGCTTTTCAATACTGGGGAATTTGTGGGAGGACCCTGGTATATAAGGGGCCAGAAGGAGCCACATTTCTGCTGTCTCTGCAGTCCAGCTCCATCTTGTGGATGTATAACCCAAATGTAAAGAAATGATCTCTGGAGCAGGACGTGCTGTATACGTATAATACCAATTCTACAGGTGAGTAGAATGCTGCCCCCCTCTGTGAGATGGCAGGGCGATCAGTGCTTGACATCATTGCCACACACAACAGTGGCAATGAATGGAGGAGGCATGGCTTTACAGCTAGTATCTTGGATTAGAGTGAAACAGGAGCATAAAAAACTGGCAAAAGTTACTGTTCATGGTGGCAGCAATTCAGGGGATGCTAGTTAAAAATGTGGGTTTTGGTCCGCTTTAAGGGTTAGCTTTGATAAGGTCCAGAAAAACCCAAAGCGGGATGTTAGGACCATCAAAAATTTTGGGAAGAGAGAGGCAATTTGTGCCGCTGCATAATAAATTTGGAACTTAGGGACTCCCAGACCCCCATGGGTTTAGGCCTACAAAGGGTTGTTTGATTAAATTATTCCTAAGTTGGGCTTGGGTAGTAGGGGTAAGTGATACATTAAGACCCTTTGATTGCTTTGATTAATTTCTAAGCCAGATATATGGCCAAAGCCCAGCAGGCTGGAAATTGAATTCAAAGGAGATGTTCTAAACATCAAGAGATTGTCTGCAAGCAACATAAGCTTGTGATCCATTTCCACCAGCTCGAGACCCTTAACATCCCGTGGCTGACGTAGATAGTGTGCAATAGGGTCAATCGCTAGGGCAAATAGTATGGACAACAAGGGACACCCCTGCCTTGTACCCAACAAGGCCCAACCACATTACACCCTGCTTTCTTCTCAATGTTTGGGATGCCCCCTGGGGAGGGAGTAAGTCTTTGGTCCACTTCAACTTCCTTTAGGCAAACCAAGGGTATGTCCTTTCAAGTCACAATGAGTATACCACGTTCTTTGGACCTCGTTGGCAAAGAACACCTGGGGGCAGTAAGCGCTAAGGTACTTAGGGGCTGAAGAAGTAGAAAAAATTGTCTCCTGAAAGCATGCTCTATCAACATGGGAAGCATTCGGATATCAAAAAGCTTTAGTTCGCTGGTGAATTAACGCTCTGGACATTAAGGGAATAACTTTAAGTTTCATATTGGATATTAGAGATCCAGTAAAGCTGTTGGAGCTGGGGTAAGGTCACTGAACGAGCCAGGACACAAAGAAGAAAGGAGCAGAAAGACAAAGAAAAAGAGTGAAAGTCTGACAGCAGTTGAAAGATAAGAGCATGATATACCATATTAGCAAATAACAAGAAAGTACAATACAATACAAGCTTACCTGCCAAAAAGGCACCATGTGAACAAAAGCAATAACAGCTGAAAACAAATACGGCAAAAGAGTAGCCCAGTAGCACATGTGACCAAAATGGAAATAAAATAATCCTAGAATAATAGATCACACTCCAAACCCCTCCTCTTGTCAAGGAGAGAATGGAGCTACCATGCATATAAACCACCACTATCATCCAGAGAGCGGTCCCAAGGATGAACCGCCAGGACTAACCAGGCAGATACATACTTTAGAGAATCACTCAAATGAGCATCATCGCAGGACACAAAATCCTTCAAAGAGGCCCCAGAAAGTTCCCGTTATAGTTAAGAAGAGAAAACAGAAAGCCACAAGCTAGAAAAATCACCCCTTCTCAACGGGAGAAAAGGATTGTGAGCTCAAAACCTCCAGGGCTCTTGCTCGGCAACTTGAGGTTCCCTGGCTAGCCGCTGCACGTTTGGGAGAATTATGATCCAGGATCAGAAAAAAGCAGGAGCAGTGAAAAGTGCCAAGAGTTTCTGTTCATGAGGGAGCAATTCTGGGGATGCTAGTTAAAAATTTGGGTTTCTGGAATCCAGCACGGGTTGCTTCATCTGTAATTCTTCACATTTGGGTAATCCGCCACTAGGTGGCGCAGTTGACTGCAGAAAGACTTGTGGCTCCTCCCGGCCCATAAAAGGGCAGGAATTACCCAGAAGACCCAGAGTTTCTCTGCAGTCCTGACTGCGAAGACAGAAGATTTTCTCTTTATGGTTATTCGCAGGAGAGCGGGGCGTCCCAAGCCCGTCAGCCCTGCAAGCCTATTCCCACCTGTGCTGGACCCTTTTCTACCTCCCAGCCCCGGCTGATGGCTCAGATGAAGGTAGGAGAACACCTGGGGTCGGGTGTTAACAGAGCCTTGCTCTGGGCCGCAGACCCTGTACCCAAAGGGTAGCCGGCCACAGGCTAATGGTGAGCCTGGATGGGGGAGGGAGAAACCACCCTTATTGTGTTATCCCACATGCTTTACTTGTTGTTGTGATAGTGCTCACGCTGGTTGTGCTTTTGCCTAAGGGACTGGATAGAAGGTATCCCTTCTCGGCTGAGTTGGTTCCTCTTTGGTATTGTCCCCCGGAGGTGGACGTTCCCGTCCTGGGACTGTCTAATACTTCTGTTATGCCGTCTCCCAACACCACTACCTTACGCGACAATGCTGATCGTCGCATGAATCAGCTAGCTTGCCATGCCTTCAACTTTGTGGGGGCTGGCCTACGCCCGGTCCTGGATCTGAAGGGTCTCAACAAATTTGTCAGGTTCAGACGTTTCCGCATGGAGACCTTACAGTTGGCGGTGAGCTCCCTTCGGCCAGGCGACTTCATGTCCACGGTGGACATCAAGGTTGCCTATCTGCACGTTCCTATCTTCCTGGGACATCAGGGGTTCCTGAGGTTTGGTCTGGGGGATCAACACTACCAGTTTGTGGCCTTACCGTTCGGTATCACCTCGACCCCTCGGGTGTTAACCAAGGTACTGGCGGGTGTCGTGGCCCTCCTGGAGGAACCAGGGCATCCGCTTTCTTCCTTACCTGGACGACCTGTTTTCTTTTCTTCAGGCCGAGAGGGATACTCGTATGGTAGTGTCCACCCTTGAGTACTTCGGCTGGGTGATCAACTATCCCAAGTCTTCACTCTCACTCCGTCGTTGGTGAGGTCCTTCCTGGGCATGACGCTGGATATCTCTCAGGTCAAGGTGGTTCTTCTTTAGCAGAAGAAGTACCCTCAAAGGACAGGTTTCGTCCTTGTCCATTTTTTTCCAAGGATCTTTTGCCAATCATAGGCTTGTCAAGACTTTTTCTAAGGAGTTACACATGTACGTCCACCGCGTAAGCCCCTGCTACCGGTGTGGGATTTGAATTTGGTGCCTTCCTCTTTCCAGGGTCCACCATTTGAACCCTTGTGCGATTCATCTCATTTCATTCTTGTTCTTGGTCGCCTTTCGGAATTGGCGGCGCTTTCCATTAAACCTCCTTATTTTGAGCGGCATCAGGATAAGGTGGTGTTCCGTCTTAAACCGGACTTCTTGCCCAAGGTTGTATCTGCCTTTCATCTAAATGAGGACATTAGCCTCGATTCATAGACACATTCGTCTGGACTTCCGTAGCTGTCTGTGTATGTTTTTGTGGGTGTTCATCTTTCATTCGCACGAACGTTCGTACTATGCGCTTTCGATGAACGAAAGCAAATCTGAACATTAGCATTACTTCGGATTATTTTCCCATCAAAATCTGAGATTTTGCATCCGTTCAGATAACTTACGTTATTGTTATGGGCTTGCGTCTAATTCAGAGAGCTGATTGCCGAGGGACCACCACCCTATAAAACCGTTTCCTTTGCGATCCCCTTACGGGACCATTTTGACCTGGAGACTAGCAGCTATGGACGACTCTAGTGCATTTGAGGAGCATGAGGATCTGCAGCTGATGGGCATAGAAATTGTCTGGAGGGCATGCATGACGTTGAGCTGTTCAAGCTCACCAGACTTAATCGCGCTTCCCTCCATAAGTTGTATAGTGAGCTGCGGCCATGGTTAGCCCGCACCACAAGGAAGGGGCAAGCAATTTCAGGTATGACCAAGATGCTTGGCTGCCTGCAATTTTTGGCGAACGGCTTATTCCAGAGGCTGGGTGCCCTCTCTGTGGGGATCTCCCAGCCTACGCTGAGCCGCGCGCTATCCAAGTTTTTGGAAGGCATGGCTACCATTAGTCAGAAATATATTTGTTTTCCTGACGACATGGTAGCCAGGAACGCGATTAAGCTGGCATTTTATAACATCGCCGACATGCCCAACGTCATGGGTGCCATTGACTGCACCCACGCTGCCCTGGTGCCTTTGGCAGCCGACGAGTACATCTAAAGGCAAGTACAATCTGTCATTTTTTAATATAGTTTACCTAAATGTTCTTTTAAAATGTTCAAAATCCCTCCTTGTAAAATCCCTCCTTGTAAATAGTCCCTGTGAAATAGTTGGCATTGTATATCTGTTAATCCCTCCTTGTAGATAGTCCCTGTGAAATAGTTGACATTGTATATCTGGAAATCCCTCCTTGTAAAATCCCTCCTTGTAGATAGTCCCTGTGAAATAGTTGACATTGTATATCTGGAAATCCCTCCTTGTAAATAGTCCCTGTGTAACAATGTACCGTATTTAGCTTCTCAAATGTTTTTCATGTTGGCCAAAGGGAAACATTTTAATGTGGACCTTAAATAGGCACTTTAAAGTTAATCTTTACTTGATCCAACATTCATATCCTTTTTTTTTTTAAAGAAAAAAATACTTATGTACTTGGTTAGTGTTACAGTGCATGCTTTGGACTCCTCTCCACCTCCAGCACGGGTTCCAGTGTACAATTCCCTTCTTTGCTCTGACACATCATGTCTTTAAAAAATTGGAGGTAATACACACCAGATACTGCAGGGTCCTAATTTGACTGAGTAGGGGCCCCACAGCATCAGAAGTAGCCATGCTAATACTATTTGCCTCCGCTTTCTCTGTTTGTGTAATCTTTTAACTCTTTATATACCAGGGTACAGTACTATGGTAACTATGCACCACGTTGGACTTATATTCGCCTCTTTCACCTAGACGCTTAATATTGGTTAGCTGTGATGTCAGTTCCATTCCCCTACCTTTAAGCCTGTACACTTGCAGGACAGTCCAACCCTTATGCCTTTGCATATAGGCATAGGTAATCTCCCTTCACTATGTGACACGCCGCTCGACGAGCGCGCCCGGAAGTGCCATTACTGGCCGGCCAGGGGGAGAGATGAGGGTCTATATAAACGCTGCTTAAAGTGGACCAACACCCTGAGGTGATCGGCCCGGGAATCTATAACATTCCCGGGCCGATCACCTCACACACCGCGGGACATCCGAGATCGGGATGTCCCGCGGGGTGAACCCCCCCTGAACACCCCAAATCCACCTACCCTCGCGCCCCTCTAGGCGTGCGCGTGCCCGCGCCGGCCGTCTCTGAATGGCCGGCGCGGGCGTGCACACGTCAAGAGTGACGCGCGGGAGGCGCCGACGGGCAAGCTGCTTGTACGTTGCTGTCAATCAGCTTGTCCGTCGGCGCCGATTGGACGGCGCGGCCACGTGGGAGCGGGGAGAGGTGAGTTTTGGGGGCTTTCTGGGGGGTTTCACACAGCGGGGCACCCCCGATCGGGGTGCCCCGGGGAAGTGGACCAATACCCAGGATAGTCAAAATCCTGGGTGTTGGTCCACTTTAAGTATTTGCTGACATCGCTGCCTTGATAAAGGAGCTGTGCGCTCCGCAACGTCGGCTGGTTATTTAGCGATCACCATTTTTTCCTTGTCTGCCTGGTAACATATTTGTAATCATATTTCACTATCTATATGCTTTGCCTATGATGTGTCACGTCGTGATTATTATGTAGATATACTGTTACATACTTTATGAGGTTGTCTCTGGTATGATGGTCATTGTTTAAACTGACCAGGGCATTTTGGTCAGGTACTTTAATTCTTATCTTGCTATTATTATTATCTTTAACCCTCGATATATACTGATTGGACCCTATCATCAGGAATGACCCCAATGCACCTCTTAGATTCATATGGTAAAGTTTTTTACCTTCTTCTAGTCACCTTTTTTAGAATTATTTTTTTCAACACTGCTTTCCCTTCTTTTGAGGTGCCATGCCAATTCTGATGACTGATGCATTGCCATACAGAGAAACCTCACCATATATCCTTTTCTAGTGTCACATCCTAGTGCTTGTAACTATTATTGTACCTCGATACCATTTTTGCACTTTTATTGTATAGCACTGATTTGTATGATTGTTGTCCTTTTGTATCAATACACTTCTTTTGCATAACAAGAATACCATGGTCAGTGTGCATTCTTCCTCTATTTTTTTTATAATGTTCAAGTAATTGAGGTACGGTGTGGTGGGGTACCTCGGTTGATCTGCACCCGGTAAACGATATCTTCTGATTGTTTCAACTATATACATGGTGTGCTCTATACCCGAATACTTATCCCCATGTTATTTGTATTGGCCCACAGTTTTTTTCGTAGGGTGTTATTAGTGTTTCACTAGTTTACCTTGCCTTGCTAATGTTTTTTTTTTTCTTTTATCCCAGGAACTGCAAAATGGGCCACTCACTGAATGTCCAAGCAGTGGTGGCCCCGGACATGCGGTTACTTAGAGGCCGATTCATTAATAGCGCCAGGTAGCGACAGATGAGCGACAGTAGCGGCATTTTCAGAGCGCCCGCTAGTAGTCGCTGTGCTTGGCCGTTGTTCTGTAGTTGATAGCGACTCAGTCGGTTTGCCGTAATGTTGAATATTGGGTGAGGAGTCGCTATTTGACAGGTTCCGCGCTGTATGGGAGCGCATGACAGCGAATGGCCATAGCGAACGGCTCCCAGCATATTCATTAACAAATCACGCTCAAAAAATTCTCGCGCAGTGAAATGCTTGTTTAAACCCCAGAGCGCTGGCGGCGATGGGCTAAAAGTAGTTTTTTAACCCCCAAACAACCATATTTTTGGATAAAAAAAAAAAAACAAGTTTTTCAAAACATTTTGTAATATGAATACATTAATATCAGACCTTTTACCTTAAAAAAAAAATCTAACATTGCAGAAGTGGTCACAGAATTTTTGACATTTAAAAAAAAAAAAAAAAAAAAAAAAAAACAATAGCAATTAATTAAGAATATTTAAAGATTGCTCCATTGAAATGCATTGGAGAGTGCCAGGTAGCGAGAAGTCATACCTGTCGCTGTTCAAGGTCGCTCGCTGGCGCTGTGGGGTGAGGCTGGAATAATGATGAATGATTCGCTATCTGGCGCTCTGTCAGTCGCTAAGCAGGATCGGCTTGATAAATGTGTGATTGCGGAGGGGAGCCGGCGTTCTCGTGGCGGTGACCGTCATTACCGTTCGCTCACCATTCGCTACCTGGCGCTATCCCTTGTTAAATAAGGGCCTTAGTGTGCTCGCCGGGTTTCCAGGCTCATCCCATTATGCCTACATTCTGAGAAGATCTGGATTGTACCATCGGTTTGAGTCTGGAGAAATCTCCGGTGGATGGCTCCTTGGTAAGTTGACGCCAATAACGTCATTCACTTTTCAATGTATGCCTATGAATATAGTTTTTGACCCATGTATGAAACTATGCATATATTCTTAGTATACAGTACGTCCTGCTCCAGATAGATTACTTACACTTGGGTTATCCTCCGCCAGATGGCGCTGCACTGCAGAGACATGCAAAACAGGCTCTTCCCGGCCCCTCAAATACCCGGGACCTCCCACAAATCCCCAGATTTCTCTGCAGTGCTGACTGCGAAGACATGAAGTTATCACTCTGTCGCAGGTGAGCGGGGCTATTAGCCTGCGGCCCTGTTGGATTATTCCCACCCGTTCCTCGTTTGATGTGCCTCCCAGCCTGGGCTGCGCTGGTCGGGTGAAGGTAGGCAGCACCATGTGTGCTTAAGGAGCGCTGCTCCGCCGCAGTCCCCCACCAAAGGGTAGGCGGTATAGGCTGATGGTGAGCCTTTATGGATGCCCCTCCCGCATTATTGCCCCATGCCCCGTGTAGTGGTGGGTCCTGTACAGAGGGCCGCCATCCTCCCTCATTCTCCCTGTAGCCTTCGGGAGGGAAAGAAGGGGGGGGTGTGGGTGAGCGTGTAGCGTGATTCGTGCATACGGCTCTTTGTCATGTCTTTTGACTAGTATATGTGGTGTCTGCCGCCGCGCTGGCTTGTCTTTTTTACTACTGCAAATGGCGCCACCGCGCGCGTCTTTTCCTTCATTTGGATGTTCCGCGTCGGGCGGCGGCGTTACCTCAGACGCTTCTGCATTATCATTGGCTGCTTGTCTGTGGGCTTCGCGCCCTTCGGGGCTGGCGGGGCCTGGCTTGGCACGCCCTGCGTCACGGCCCGCTCTGGCCCGCCCTTCGAGGTACTCTCGCCGCCATTTTGTCAGCGTGCGCGCGTGATTCTGGCTCTGACCCCTGGGCCCCGGATGACACTGACAGATTATTGGCCCCGACCTTGAGGTTCTGTCTATCTCTCTCCCTGTTGAGGCTCCCAGGCAAAAAGGGGAGCTTTTCCATACAGCGAAATCACGTTTGGAATTCCAGAGCAGGCACATTTCCATAACCTTGTGGTCAAGGAATGGGAGCGCCCCAGTAAACTTCCCGGGGCTCCAAAGATTTGGTATAGGAAGTAACCCTTTCCTGCTGAGGTGGTTAAATGTTGGTCATTCCCCCCCCTCATGGTGGCTGCCCCGATCCTAGGGCTATCTAACACCTCTGTATGCATTCCCCTGATTCTACTACCCTGCGGGATGCTGAGGACCGGCACATTGACCAGCTGGCCTCCCACGCCTTTACATGTGCGGGGACGGCGCTGCGCCCGGTCGGTGCCTCTGCTATTACTGCTGTGGCCACTAGAACCCTTATCAGAAATATGCTTGATAGTGCCCCTGAGGATTTGTGAGGTGTTTTAATGCACTCTCTAGTTGTGATGTTTTGTAAAATTTGTCCTGTCAGCATTGGATGACACCATCAGAATGTGTGCCAGAACTTCTGCCCTCGTGGTGGCTATGCGCCGCTCGGTTTGGCTGCGCTAGTGGGCCGCTGACAATGCTGCCAAGAAGGCCCTCACTGGGTTTCCCTTTAACCCTTTTGTTGCCAAGCACGTAACACCTACGTGCTGGCTTGGCTGGGCCTTAAGTGCCAAGCACGTAGGTGTTACGTGCTTGACTTTCCTCGCTTGTAGTTTAAAAAGTAAAAACAACAAATACTCACCTGACCCCTTGTTGGATCCGGCCGGGTCTCCTCTTTAATTTGGTGCCATCCGATCCCCCGTGGGGGGTCGGATGGCTCCAGGAGAGCCCCCGGAATAGGCCGCCCCCCCCCCCGCTTCTGCAGCAGCAGCTTCTAACTGTAAAAAAATAAAAAAATAAAAATGACATTCACTTACCTGTGTGTGCGCTGGCTCCCGCTGTCCCTCCTCTTCACCTGGGGGGCCTCCGATCCCCCCCCAGGACTTACCGATCTTCAGGAGAGAGCCTGGGAGGCTCTCTCCTCTCTTCTGCACGATGGCGGCCGCCATCATGCCTCTAAGCCCCGCCCCCTTGGGGGCGGGGCTTATGAAGTCATCCCGGCCCCGATCTCAGGCTTCAGCCTTCTCAGCTTCTCAGATGCCGGTGATCGGCACAGGGGAAGGAGGTGACAGGAGATCCTCTGATCTCCTGCCTTCTCCTTCTCTGGATGCCGATCACCGGCATCTGTCAGCTGAGCGGCGAGGGACAAGAGCTTGCAATCGAAGGTAAGTACAGTAAAAAAAAATTTTTTTTTTTCTAATAAAATACTTTTCATTATTGTGTAGTGTTTTTTTTTCACATTAACCCTTTGTGAGCTGGTAAGGGGTCCATGAGACCCCTTATACCAGTTCACAAGGCTGGGGGGGTGGCAAGTCACCTGCCCTAGCGGGTGGCTTGCCATTAACCCCCGCACCCCCATTACCTGCCTCCCCAAAGGCCAGGGGGGGCAGACGAGCCCGGGCCCACATAGGCTATGTGGGCTCGTAGGCTGCAGGGTGGGGGGGCCACCAAAGCTGGCCCCCCCACTCTGTGCCTACAAGCCCCCATAGCTGGTCCCGGGCTGGTTACTTTGGGTAAGGGGGACCCCACGTCATTTTTTTTTTTGGATTTTGAAGGGTTTTTAACCCTTCAAAATCCAAAAAAAAATGGGGTCCCCCTCCCCGGGAAGGGGGACCCTATGTCATTTTTTTTTTTAATTAACCATTTGTCATCCAGCAGCTATAAAAGGCTTCTGGGCAGGAAAGGGTGTCTACCTATACATATGTGGTATCGCTGTAACCGGGAGAAATTGGGGTTTCTCACGCAATAAGATTTTATTGACAAACTTACATTTTTTATTACAAAAAAACTCTACAAATTGTAAAAAAATGTTTTTTTTTTGTTTTTTTTCATACATTTCACCCCAAAAAATTGAGAATACACCTAAAAAATACAAACAAGACATTTCATGTTAAAGCCCAGACTCTGTTGAAAAAAACAATATATAATTTTCCTGGGAAATCCCTGGAAATCCCTTCAAAAATGACAGTTGAATATGTGTAGCGCAAAATGGTGAAACATCGTCTGGCAACAGGGAGTGGCAAATGCTGCAGGTAGGCTGGCAGCGAAAGGGTTAAAGGACTGCGTCTGTTGGAGACCGCCTGGACCTTTCTTGCTAAGGGAGGCAGGTTACCCCAGAGCAGGCGGCAACCTTGGCCCATTGGGGTCAGGGCTCCTTCCCCTCCCCTTACCGTGATGCAGTACAGGGTAGGGGGGTATCCTTCCCCGGGGCCCGGGGAGATTTCTGGGGTAGAGGCAGAGGACGTGGACGTCCTGGCTCCTCTTGGGGTCCCAAAAGCTAAATCCTCTCCCAAGCCCCCTCAGGCATGATGGGGCGCCCTCACCCATCCAGGTGGGGGGGACGGCTGCAGCACTTCGTTCAGGTTTGCAGGATTCATGTCTCAGACCGGTGAATTCAGGAGGTAGTGTCCTCCGGTTACAAGTTGGAGTTTGCTGCCGATCCCCCTCCAAGATTCATCAGGTCCCGGATTCCTCAGGACCCTGTGTCAGCTCAGGAGCTAGTGCAAGCAGTGCAAGGCCTCCTGGAGCTGGGGGTCATCTGCCATGGCAGAAAAAGGCAAGGGTTTTTATTCCAACCTATTCACAGTACCCAAAAAAGTATGGTTCTGTTAGGCCCATCCCATGACTTCTGTGGACATCAAAGATGCTTACCTTCATATTCCTGTGTTCCCAGGTCATCTAAAGTCCCTCGGGTTCGCTCTGATGGATCAACATTACCAATTTGTGACCTTGCCCTTAGGCCTCACTTCAGCTCCCAGGGTGTTCACCAAGGTGCTGGCTGGCGTGATGTCTCTGCTCAGATGTCAGGGCGTTCATTGGCGCTTGGACAGCCAGACGGCAGTTGCCTGCATCTGTCATCAGGGGGGGGGCCCGGAGCAAGAGGGTCCTCCAGGAAGTGTCTCTGATCCTGACCTGGGTGGAGGCCAATTTCCCCTGCATATCAGTGGTGTACATTCCAGGGGTGGAAAATCTGCTGGCAGACCCTCTGGGCAGGGGGACCTCTCGCCAGGGAGAATGGTCCCTCTGCAACAGGGTGTTCCAATCTCTGTGTCACCGTTGGGGCCAACCAGATGTGGATCTGTTTGCGTCCCGTCACAATCACATGCTCCCGGCCTTTGTCTCCCTGTCCCAGGATCCTCTGGCCTTGACCACGGATGCTCTAGCAATGTCATGGCAGGACATTCAGTTCCTGTATGTCTTTCCTCCATTCCCCCTGCTGGGCAGGGTTCTGCGCAAGATTGTTCTGGAGGGGGTGCCAGCAATTCTGGTGGTCCCCAGGTGGCCAAGAAGAGTGTGGTTCACAGACGTGGTGCAGATGGTAGTAGACCAGTACGTTCTGCCAGGGGTGCCAGATCTGCTCACTCAGGGCCCCTTACGCCATCCCAATTTACAAACTCTGGCTCTGACGGCCTAGCTGCTGAAACCTCCATCTTGATGGAGAAAGGCTTGCCCGCCTTGGTGGTTGATACCATGGTGAAGGCTAGGAAGAAAAACTTCTTCTTCCATCTATTATAGGGTATGGCGTACCTACCTTTACTGGTGTGAGTCTAGGTCTCTTCCCTGTCGGGTGTTTTCAGTCCCCAGGGTTCTGGAGTTCTTACAGCATGGGTTGGAGTCGGGACTCCGCCTCAGTACTTTGAAAGGTCAGGTTTTCTGCCCTGTCTGTTTTCAGAAGTCTTTTGCTCAGCATTCTCTGATTAAGACCTTTTTTCCAGGGGGTCGCTCATGTGCGTCCCCCACGTAAACCTATGGTCCCTGTTTGGGATTTGAACTTGGTTTTGTCTGCCTTGCAGGGTGCTTCCTTTGAACCTATGCAGGATGCTGCTCTGGCGGTTCTTACCCTCAAGGTTGTCTTTCTGGTAGCCATTACTTCGGTCAGGCGTGTGTCTGAGTTTGTGGCTCTTTCTATTCAGCCCCCATACTTTGGGAGACACCAGGACAAGGTGGTGTTCCGCTTTAAGCCAGATTTTCTCCCTAAGGTAGTGTCTGCCTTTCATTTGAATCAAGATATTGTTCTTCCTTCTTTGTGCCCTAATCCTAGCAACGCTAAGGAGAGGGTTTTGCATTCCTTGGGTGTGGTCAGGTGTTGAAGTATTACCTGGTGGTCACTGCGTCCTTCAGGAAAACTGATGCTCTTTTTGTGGTCCCTTCTAGGTGGGTATAAAACCTGGGGAGCTTATGGTGCCTCTCATCTTACACTCTGCCTTGAAGAAGAGACATCGAGTCTCGGAACGCGTGGGCTCTGTGGGGGGTCTGCGTTCATGCTGTCACCCGGTTACAGATAAGTAGCACTGATTTTGGATTTTGATTTATGTCTTCTGGGGTTTGGTATAATAAGGTTTGGTATTTGTGTATTTGTTTTCTTGAGATTGATGCACTTTATTATAATGCACTTAGCATTTTGTGTAAATAGCCACATATGTATATAAGAAAATATTGACGCTGGAATAGATGTAAAAAAATGTTTTCCCCTTTTTTTCACATATTGATATATAACTGGGTGCTTTTCAGCTCGGTACATCAGAAATGAAATTGCATGTCTTGTATGTTTTTTTTTAAATTGTATGTCTTTGTCTGTAATAATACTTTGATTGCATAATTAAAATAGTTATATTTTCATAATTGGGTGTGTGCAATAGTAAATCTTTTTAGCTTTCCTAATAGGGATTCTGGGGCATTCCCTCTCTTTGGTCATATATTATTTGGATTACCAAAGTTGTGCACCACATGTATTGATTGAGTGGGTGCCACCTCTTTTACCCCTCGGGGGTTTTCATTCACCTCTTCAAAGTTTACAAGGTTGTTGTTAGGGCCTCAGCTCATGCTGTTTTTGGCCGAAAGGTTTTGCAGGCGGCAGTGGTTTAAACTGTCTGCTGTTACCTTATTCTAAGTATGTCACACACCCCACTTCAGTTATTAATTATTACACTTGGGTTATCCCACCGCTAGGTGGCGCACTTGCAGAGATCTCCAAAAAAGCAGCAAGCCCCTCCCGGTCTATAGACACCTGGTACCTCCCAACAATTCCCCAGTGTTGGTCTCTGCAAGATGGCGACAAGACAGAAGAAAGAAGTCTCCTGCTTGCAGGTAGCCGGGGTATCACCCCGGCCCCCCCCCCCATGGTCTATTGCTGCCCGACTCTGTTTTTTTGTATTCCCCCTGTTAACTGGCAGCCTCCCAGCTGAGGCTGTAGGTCGGGCAAGGGTAGCTGGCACCTTAGGTGCCTAGGAGATTAGCTCCTCCGCTCGACCCCATATTGTGGGGCATAGCGGGATTCCGGAGTGGTGATCCGGACGTGGGATGCCCTTACACTTACTCTAGGCAAGGTACATTAGGCACAGAGGCTTTATTTCCCTCCCAATTCAGTATGGCTTTCTTATGCTTGTGTGGTGTGTGAGGGTGTGCTTGGACGGGGGCTGGGCCGCTCTGGCCTGCCCGTCTTTGTCTGGCTGATGCTTGCTGTGCGGTGTGCTCGGCTTTGGGTCACTTATGGCGGAGTTGGGCGTGTTCGCCGGCCCGCCGTTTTTGGGTTGCTTAGGGGCTATCTCAGTGGGCGCCCTGTTTTTGGCGCCCGTACTCAGGGGTCCCTGTGAGGCATTGCAGTGGGCGGGGCCGGGCGGCGCGCTGCGCCGGCGGCCCGCCTGGCCGGGAAGCGCCGAGGTTCTCGCGGCGTGTGTTTTACTGGGGGCCTTCCCCCTGCCTTGCCGTATTGTGTGTGTGTGTAGTGCGGTGACCGTTTTGTTCAGGATGGCCGAGCGGTGGGGTACGCGGGCGCCATCATCGCTGGCGCCCGCTGCTCGGCGGTGTAGGAGTGGGCGGGGCCGCGTCCTGCGCGGCCCGCGTCGTGGTTGGCCGGTTGGAGGGAGCGGGGCTGCTGTGGCTCCCGCGTTTCTGTGGGCACGCCCCTCGTCCTTCCCTCTCCTTGGCGGTGCGGTTGTCTGCGTTGCTGGCAGGGGCCGCCATTTTCTCCTCGTCGCGCAAGTCATAAAAGGTAGGCTCCGCAGATTGTTTAGGTCGGGGCCTATTGCTAGTCTGGGGTCACTGTTTGAGCCTCCTTCTCCCGCCCCCAACCCCCACCACCCCCCCCCCCCCCCCATCCTGGCCCGTTCGCCTCCATGTGTTGGGGGCATGGGGTTAGAAGGGGGGGTCGGCTATAGGCGCTGTTTGTAGGTGTGCCTGTATTGGTTGTGTGTTGTTGTGTCCTTGTCAGACCCTGGGACCCCATCCCACAGGGTTCTCCCGGTCTTATATACCGGGCTAGTCGGGGGCTGGTGGCATTTCATTCTTTAATTAGGATATTTTTTCCGGCTAAGATTCCCAGGGTCAGGGTTACATGAATACACATGTGTATATGTATACATATATATATATATATATCTATATTTACATATATAGTAGATTAAAGGGCATCCCGGGTCGCTTAATGCGTAAATCCCTGGGTTCTGCGAATACCATAAATTTCACCATATGGAGGCTGTCAAGGATTCCGGATCTGATCCTTCGGGACAATCTAGGCTGTGTGGGGGTTGTGGGACTCCGCTCCCGGGGGATGATGTCATTGTATGCATTCCATGTGCGCAGCGGAGCATTGAGCGCCAGTCCAGCACCCTGGTGCCTGGTACGTCATCGTCCGCGCCATCTCCCTCTCCTCCTCGCCTGTTCCGGACCCCGTGTGACGTGGTCACGGGTGGGGATTCGCAATCGGAGGTGTGCGCCCGGTTGGCCACCCCCGAGAAAATGTTTTCCAACATGCCCGCACAGAAGGGTGCGGCCAAGCGAAAATACCTATCTCCGCCTCCGCTGGACTCGGAGGAGGAAGTGATTGAGGACCTGGATTGGTCGGATGGTCGCCTCGCAGAGGGTGAGCTCGTGGAAGAATTGGATGATTCAGAGGGCCAGCGGGTGCTGGGCGCTGAGGGGGACCAGGTGGATGGTCCCGCCCCTGATACGCCTTCTATGACCCAAATGTTTGAGGTCTTGGATTTGGACCCTCTCGAGGTTGCTCTTCGGCCTAAGGGCCGGCTCTTTGGGGGCTCCAAGCAGAGTCTGGAGTTCCTCAGTCAACAGCTTTTCGAGGACGTTGTCCTTTAGCAGTGGGAGCTTTCTACACGGCTCGTTGGGGTACCGCCTGGCTGGGATAAGAAATATCCCTTTCCGGCGGACTTGCTGAAACGTTGGTCTGTCCCTCCCGAGATGGATGCTACGGTTTTGGGACTGTCTAATACTGCGGCTGTTCATCTTCCTGACACTACTTATCTCTAAGATGGCGAGGATCGCCGGATTGTCCTGTTGGCCCGCCATGGGTTTGTCTGTGCGGGTTCGGTTTTGAGGCCTGTTTGTGCTTCGGCTCTGTTGACCTTGGCGGTTAGGTCTGTGGTCAGGGATTTATGTGTGGATCTTGATCCCTCTGGTGATGAGTTTCTTGCATAAGCGTTGTGACTTTTTCTTGTCATTTGTTCTGGCCGCTCAGGATGATGCCATGTTGATGTGTGGCAGAGCTTCTGCTCTGTTGGTGGCTATTTGTCGCTCTGTGTGGTCGAGACAGTGGACGGCTGACCTCAATTCTAATGATCACTCACGGCTCTTCCCTTTCTGGGTTTGAGGCTTTTTGGTGAATAGCTGGATTCTGTTGCCAAGGGAGGCAGGTTGCCTCAGTGCAAAAGGTTTCGCCGTTCCTTTCGGGGAACGGTCTCCTACAATCCGTCCTTTCGGGGAGCCAGAGCCAGCAGAGGTGCGGGCTTTTCGGCTTCCAGGGGCGCCAGCTGGAGTAGGGGTAGAGGCCGTGGCCGTCCCGTGCACGTCTGGGGCGCCAAGCCCAAGCCAGTTTCCAAGCCCGCTCAGCAATGAGGGGGCGCCCTCACCCGTACGGGTGGGGGGACGGTTGCGACTATTCTCCCGGATGTGGGACCTGGAGGTTTCCGACAGGTGGATCCGGGAGGTGGTGTCGGCCGGTTACAAGCTGGAGTTCGAGTCCTGTCCTCCTCCAAGGTTTGTCAGGCCTCGAGTGCCGTCGGATCCTTTAGCCGCACAGGGGCTTCTGGCGGCGGTAAAGAATCTTCTGGAGCTGGCAGTCATTTGCCCGATCCCTCCGTTAGAGGTGGGGCGCGGGTTTTATTCCTATCCCTTCACTGTTTTCTAAAAGGACGAGTCTTCCGCCCGATCCTGGATTTGAAGTTTCTCAACAGGTTCATTCGTCCCCGGAAGTTCCGCATGGAAACCCTGCGGTCTGCGATCGGTTTTCTTCGGCAGGGGGACTTTATGACGTCCATAGACATCAAGGACGCGTATTTTCACATTCCAATCTTTCCGGCACATCAGTGGTTTCTTCGCTTCGTGGTGAAGGATCGGCGTTTTCAGTTTGTAGCTCTCCCATTCGGTCTCACCTCGGCTCCGAGAGTGTTCACCAAGGTGTTGGCAGGGGTGATGGCCCTGCTCAGAGCTCAGGGGATTCGCATTGTTCCTTATCTGGACGATCTTCTCATCGTGGCACCTTCCCTCAGTCAGGTGGAGGGGGACACCAGTTTGGTGGTGTCTACGCTGGAGAAGTTCGGCTGGGTGATCTACTATCCCAAGTCTTCTCTGGTTCCGGCCAGGGTGGTGACTTTTCTGGGGATGTCCTTGGACTTTTGTCAGCACAGAGTGTTTCTCCCTTAGGCCAGGGTTCTTTTGATTCAGGAATTGGTTCAGCTTCTTCTCTCCAATCCTCGCCCGTCCATCCGGCCGGGGATGAGACTGGTGGGGTTGATGGTGGCCTCGTTCGAGGCTGTTCCCTTCGCAATGTTCCGCACGAGGACGCTTCAGTTTCATCTTTTGGCGTCTTGGGATCGGCGACCGCTGTCGTTGGATCGGTCCTTCCGGATGTCCCCCCAGGTTCGGCAGTCTCTACTGTGGTGGTTGGTCCCGGACACTCTCTTGAAGGGCAGGTCTTTCTAACCCTGCTTTGGGAAACTGTCACCACGGACGCCAGTTTGTCAGGATGGTGAGGTTTCTGGAAGGATTTTCAGTTTCAGGGGCAGTGGGACCCTCTGGAAGCCCACTTGCCCATCAATGTTCTGGAGTTGCGAGCCATCAGGTTGGTTTTGTCTCCCTTGACGCATCATTTACAGGGTCTGCTGGTTCGGGTTCGCTCGGACAATCAGACGGCGATTGCTTATATCGATCACCAAGGAGGGACTCGCAGTCTGGGTGCCCTCTGAGATGTGTCTCTGACTCTAGTTTGGGCGGAGACTTATGTCCCTTGCATTTCGGCAGTGTTTCATTCCAGGAGTGGTGAACACGGAGGCGGACTTCCTGAGCCGGTGCTCGTTCCGCCGGGGGGAATGGTCTCTCCATCCCCTGGTGTTTTCGGTCGATGTGTCCTCGGTGGGGGACGCCGTTGGTGGATCTGTTTTGCCTCTCGTCACAACTACGAGCTTCTGACATTAGTGTCGCTTTCTCGGGACCCTCTGGCTCTGGCAGCGGATGCCATGGGCTGCCCTTGGGTAGGAGGGACCGGGGTTTTTCTTTATCTGTTCCCTCCTATTCCCGTGTTAGGCTGGGTGCTGCGAAAGCTAGTTCAGGTAGGAGTTCCCGCCATTCTCGTGGCTCCAAGGTGGCCAAGGCGGGTGTGGTTCGCAGTCATCGTTCGTCTGGCAGTGGTTCGGTTCGATCTGCCTCTTCGGCCAGATCTTATCACTCAGGGTCAACTGTGTTACCCCTGTTTACCGACGCTGGCTTTGACGGCTTGGCGGCTGAAACCTCCATCTTGAGGGAGGAGGGTCTTTTGGATTCGATCTTTCGGACTCTCGTTAGTGTTAGGAAGAGGTCTTCCTCTTCCATCTATTATAGGGTCTGGAGATCTTATATTGATTGGTGTGAGGCTAGATCTTTGCCCTGCCGGGTTTTTGCTATTTCTCGGATTTTGGAGTGTCTTCAATCAGGGCTGGATTCTGGTCTTCAGCTGAGTACATTGAACGGGCAGGTTTCTGCCTTGTCAATTTTTTTCCAGAGGTCTTTTGCAAGCCATTCTTTGGTCAAGACCTTTTTCCTGGGGGTTTCGCCTTTGCGGCCTCCTAGGAAGCCTTTGTTCCCAGTTGGGATTTGAATTTGGTGTTTTCTGCGTTACAGGTTCCTCCTTTGGAGCCGGTGCAGGATATTGCTCTGTCCACTCTGACTCAGAAGGTTGCCTTTTTGGTGGCCATCACTTCGGTTCAGCGTTTTTCAGAGTTGGCGGATTTATCGATTCAGGCTCCTTGTTTTGAGAAGCATCAGGACAAAGTGATCTTTCGTTTCAAGTCGGATTTTCTCTGCTTTCATATTTATCAGGACGTTGTTCTTCCTTCTTTGTGTCCTAAGTCTAGGAATGTCAAGGGGAGTGCGTTGCACTGCTTGGACGTTGTGTTAGGTACTATTTGCGTGCTACATCTTCCTTCGTAGGACTGATGCCTTTTTCGTGGTGCCCTGTGGGCCTAGGAAGGGCTTTGCTCCGGCTCAGTCTTCCTTTAGCAAATGGATTCGTCAGGCGATTGTTGGAGCCTATTCTGCCAAGGGGTAGGATCCCCCTTTTCGCGTTACTGCTCATTCTATTCGTGCGGTTGGTGCGTCCTGGGCTTTTCAGCACCAGGCTTCGGTTGACAAATTTGTAAGGCCGCTATCTGGTCTTCTGTTCACACCTTTTCTAAGTTTTACAAGGTGGATGTTCGGGCCTCAGCTGATGCTGTGTTTGGCCGTAAGGTTCTGCAGGCTGCAGTGGTTTGAGTTTTATCTGCGTTATTGCCTGGTTTTGGATACCCGCCCTTTTTATGGACACTGCTGTTGGATGTCCCAAGTGTAATAATTAATAACTGAAGTGGGGTGTGTGACATACTTAGAATAATACCATTTTGTGAATACTCACCTGTAAAATGGGTATTATAAGTATGTCACACACCCCACTTCACCCGCCCTTTTTTGGTATCCGGTTTCCTTTTATGGTGAGGTTTTGTTATTTACAGTTGAGGGTTACAATTGTTTATTCCTGGTACCTTGTCTTACTGCTGTTTTAACACTGGGGAATTGTTGGGAGGTACCAGGTGTCTATAGACCGGGAGGGGCTTGCTGCTTTTTTGGAGATCTCTGCAAGTGCGCCACCTAGCGGTGGGATAACCCAAGTGTAATAATTAATAACTGAAGTGGGGTGTGTGACATACTTATAATACCCATTTTACAGGTGAGTATTCACAAAATGGTATTTTTTGCTGGGGATCCCACCCTACTTTATGGACACTGCTATTGGATGTCCCAAGTGTAAGTATTATATCTGGAGCAGGACGTACTGTATACTAAGAATAATACAATTTGTGAAATACTCACCTGTAGAATTGATATTATAAGTATACAGTACGTCCTGCTTCACCCCACCCTTGGTTTTGCATTATTCTGGATCCCCTGTATGGTGATTGTTATCATTGTTATAGTTACCAGTTTGGGTGGTTAAATTCTCCCGGCTTCTCGTTCACTGCTTTTCAATGCTGGGGATTTGTGGGAGGTCCTGGGTATTTGAGGGGCCGGGAGGAGCCTGTTTTGCATGTCTCTGCAGTGCAGCGCCATCTGGCGGAGGATAACCCAAGTGTAAGTAATCTATCTGGAGCAGGACGTACTGTATACTTATAATACCAATTCTACAGGTGAGTATTTCACAGAATTGTATTTTTTCCCTCTTGATTACATGTGAAACACCACCTTAACCATTAGATTTATCAAACAACAAACCCTTAACAAATGTTTGTCCAGCATTTACAAATAAGAAAGTTCTACTTTATATTAAACTAACTTTTATTCTTCCCCACACTCAGCTGAAATTATGTTCTTGACTATATGATCTGCGCCATCTTTGCTTCCGTGCATTACACTTACTGAGTAGAGGAGAGCGGGATAAAGTGCAGGGGCCGGTTTAGAGCTGTTTTGGCCTCAGACAAAGCAGATACGGGGTCTTGAAAAGTTAAGACATCCCAGAATGCTGAGCAGCACAGTCCTAAACCAATACCTGTTAGCAGTCTGCCCGATTTGCCATCATCCTCCATCTTAAATTGTGTTTAAATTGTGCCAACATCCATTACATGTAGTTATTGTTTATTCTTAGTATGTCACACACCCCGCTTCAAGAATCCATAACATGTGGGTAGCATCGTCCTGAAGAGGGCGTTCCTGCAGAGATGATAGCAAAAGAAAGCCCCTCCCCGATCCATAAATACCTGGGACCTCCCACTCACTACCCAGTTTTCCATCTCTGCAGACGGCGAGCAAGTCAGAAGATGATGGCTCCTCCTTGCACAGGGGGATTTAAGGTAGCCGGGATGTTTCCCGGCCCGTTATGTATTTTTTCCGTTTGGACCTCTTTTTCCCCTTAATATATATGCCTCCCAGCCGTGGCTGCAGGTCCAGGCGAGGGTATATTGGCACCTCTGGTGCTTAGGAGCAACGCTCCGCCGTGAGACCCTATAAGAGAGGGTAGGCGGCTTTACCGGGTTGGTGACCCCGGTTTGGGATGCCCTGTCCCTTAGCCTTAATATGGGAATGGCCCTCCCAGGATCCCCTTTGTTCCACTATGGGGATGGGGGGAGTGGGTTCTCCTTTTTATTTCACTTTACTCCTGCACTGTCTTTTAACTTTTTGTTATGTGTGTGTTTCTTTAATTTTATCTGCACCGCGGCCGTCTATATTATGGGCCTCCGTGCTGTGCTGCGGTCCCCTGCTCAAAATGGAGGTATTTTACCTCAGGGTCTCTCTTGTGAGGTATAGGAGGGGGCGGGGCCGGACCTTCGGCGGGGGGCCGAGGTCCGTTCCTCCCGGCCTTCTTTTATTGCTTAAGTTAACACTGGCCAAGCACCGCAGCAGTACATTAGCTGCGGCGCCGGCCGGTTTGGCGCTCTTTTCATGAGGGGATTTTTTCCCCTCACGATTCTTATGGGGGCGGGGCCGGACTTGCGGCGCGCAATCGCGGCCCGCCCACTACCTTCCCAGCGCCGCTGAGTTGCGGCTTGTCTGAGTTGCGGTTGACTGTTGCTAGGCATAGGAGGGGGGGGCGTGACCTTAACAACGCGCGCGTCCCGCGCTGGCCACGCCCCCTCCTCCTCTTCTTTCTGTCAGAAATGATTTCTCCTCACGATCGGGTGGCAGTGTGACGTCCCGGCGGTGCTGTGAGTGGCCTGTGGCCTTTCTCTTTTTTACTTTGCTTCTTGTTGCTACTTTTTCTCATGGTTCTTTCTTTCTTCTTCTTTCAGAACGGAGGCTTGTAATTCTGATCTTCTATAGTATTAGAGGTTCTTTCCTGGTCCTCATCCCTGGGTTCATTTTATTTGTTCACAAATCCTCCCACTCGGGACATTAAAGGGGCATCCCGGGTTGTCTAATTGGCGTAATTCCCTGGGTCTTAGCGACTATTCAAAGTTCACCTTATGGAGGCATCCCCTGATACTGGGACTGGGACCCCTTCGGGGCATCCCAAAAAGTGTATGTTGTGTGGGGTTTCCATCGCTGGGGATGATGTGTTACTCTGTATACCATGTGCACAGCAAACTATTACGCGGCAGTCCGAACCCCAAGCATCGGGGTCAGCACAGCCGGTCGCCTCAACTCCCCCTCCCGCCTTGACTCGTGCCCCGTGTGACGTTGTCATGGGCAGGGACCTGCAATCTGAAATGTGCGCCAGATTGGCTAGCCTTGAAAAAATGCTCTCTAGCTCGGTCGCCCGTAAGGCTCCATCCAAGAGAAAGCATTTGTCGCCGGCTCCGCCGGTGGATGATCTTGATGACAGAGACAATCTGGATTGGTCCGATTATCCCCAGCTAGAGGACGGGGAGGTTGATGAGGGTTCAGAATTTTCGGACGATGAGCAGTCTGCTGGCGCTGATGCCGAGCTTTCTGACTTAGGGAGATCCTTGGACTCTCCTCACGTCTCTGATGCTGGAAGTTCTGAACATTTCCCCTCCAGAGGAGGTGTCACACCAGAAGGGTGAATTGTTTGAGGAATCCAGGCCGCGCCTGGAGTTTCCTACGCAGCGGCATTTTGATAGAATCATTGACAAGGAATGGGATAGGCCGGCTCGGCTCCCTGGCATCCCTCAGGGGTGGGATAGGAAATATCCCTTTCCTCCTGAGGCGGTCAAGCGCTGGGCGTCTCCCCCCGAGGTAGATGCTCCGGTTTTGGGGTTATCCAACTCCTCGGTTTTAAACAGACCTGATTGCTCCATTCTCAAAGATGGAGAGGATAAACGTATTGATCAGATGGCTTGTCATGGCTTTACCAGTATTGGGTCGGCCATCTGGCCTGTGTGTGCTTCGGAACTAATGGTTTTGGCTGCCAGGTCTGTGGTCAGGGACCTGTTGTCTTCTTCTGGGCTTCGTCCTGGTAGTAACGAGTTCCTTAGCCTTAAACGATGTGAGTTGTTTTTATCCTTTGTGTTGACTGCCTTAGATGACACCTTGATGATGTGTGGTAGGACGTCGGCTCTGCTTGTGGCTATCCGGCGGTCGGTGTGGCTGCGCCAGTGGGCGGCCGATTTCATGTCCAAAAAGTCACTGACGGCTTTACCCTTTGTGGGTCTACGGCTCTTTGGAGAGACATTGGACTCTGTCACCAAGGGTGGTAGGTTACCTCAACGTAAGAAACAACGCCGCTCCTTTCGGGGGGCGCCTGCCTTTAACCCCTCCTTTCGGGGAGCCAGATCTGGCAGGGGTTCTGCATTTCCCTCTTCCAGAGGAGATTCTGGAGGCAGGGGTAGAGGACGTGCCCGTGCTGGATACAGTTGGGGCTCTAAGCCCAAACCGGCGGCTAAGCCGGCTCAGCAATGAGGGGGCGCCCTCACCCATGCGGGTGGGGGGACGGCTGCAGCACTTCTCTCAGATCTGGGATCAAGAGGTCTCGGACAGATGGATCCGGGAAGTGGTGTCTTCCGGTTACAAGCTGGAGTTCGAGCTCCGCACCCCTTCCAGGTTTGTCAGGTCTCGGATGCCGCCGGAGCCTCTGGCAGCGCAGGGGCTCCTGTTGGCAGTGGAGAATCTTCTGGACATGGCTGTCATTTGCCCAGTGCCCTCTTCAGATCGGGGCAGGGGCTTTTTTTCCAATCTGTTCACGGTACCCAAGAAGGACGGGCTGGTCCGACCCATCTTGGATCTGAAGTTCCTCAACAGGTTCATCCGGCCGAGGAAATTCCGCATGGAAACGCTGCGTTCGGCCATTCATTCTCTTCGTCAGGGAGATTTTCTGACGTCCATAGACATCAAGGATGCTTATCTACACGTTCCGGTTTTTCCAGCTCACCAGAGGTTTCTCAGGTTCATGGTGGAGGATCGGCACTTTCAGTTTGTGGCACTTCCTTTCGGTCTCACCTCAGCTCCTCGGGTGTTCACCAAGGTGCTAGCGGGAGTGATGGCTCTGCTAAGGGTTCAAGGTATCCGCATCGTGCCCTATTTGGACGATCTACTGATCATGGCCTCTTCCTTCAACCAAGCGGAGTTGGACACCAGAGCGGTGGTGTCTACTCTGGAGAGGTTCGGTTGGGTGATCAATCACCCCAAGTCTTCTCTATCTCCGTCCAGAATTCTGACATTTCTGGGAATGTCTCTGGACACTTCACAGGCCAGGGTGTTTCTGCCCCAGGCCAAGATTCTTTTGATTCAGGAGTTAGTTCGGCTTCTCTTGTCAACACTTCATCCCACCATCCGGCTAGGGATGAGGCTGGTGGGGTTAATGGTGGCCTCATTCGAGGCAGTCCCCTTTGCGCAGTTTCACACAAGGACGCTTCAGCTTCATCTGTTGAAGGCCTGGGACAAGTCTCCTCTTTCGTTGGATCAGTCTTTCCTGATGACTCCCCGAGTTCGTCGATCCCTGCAGTGGTGGCTGGGGTCGGTCAATCTGTTGAAGGGCAGATGTTTTCTGGCTCCGTGTTGGGAAACAGTCACCACGGATGCCAGTCTGTCAGGTTGGGGGGGTGTTTGGAAGGACCTCCATTTTCAGGGTCTGTGGGGCCCGCAGGAGGCTCACGAACCCATCAATGTTCTGGAGTTGAGAGCCATCAGGCTGGTTCTGTTTCACTTGACTCATCAGTTGAGAGGCCTGCCAGTGCAGGTCCGGTCGGACAACAGGACGGCGGTGGCTTACATCAATCACCAAGGAGGGACTCGCAGCAGGAGTGCCCTCAGGGAAGTGTCTTTGATTCTGGACTGGGCAGAGACCCACGTCCCGTGTATCTCAGCAGTCTGCATTCCGGGGGTGGAGAACACGGAAGCGGACTTGCTGAGCAGGGCCTCCTCTCGTCAGGGTGAGTGGTCTCTCAGTCCCAAGGTGTTTCGTTCAATATGTCTCAGGTGGGGGGTCCCAGCGGTGGACCTCTTTGCTTCTCGTCACAATCACAAGCTCCCAGTCTTTGTGTCTCTCTCGCAGGATCCTCTGGCAGTGGATGCCATGTCTCTGAACTGGAGGGATCTGGGGTTCCTTTACCTGTTTCCTCCGTTCCCAATGCTAGCCAGAGTGGTGCGCAAACTGGCCTTGGACGGCGCGTCGGCTATTCTGGTGGCCCCAAGGTGGCCAAGGCGAGTTTGGTTCGCAGACCTTGTAAGACTGGCAGAGGATCAGTTTGCCCTGCCTCTGCTGCCGGACCTGCTCACCCAGGGTCAGCTACGCTATCCCAATTTACCATCGCTGGCTTTGACGGCATGGCTGCTGAAACCGCCATCTTGAAGGAAGAAGGTCTTTCTGACGCGGTGATTCAGACTCTTATATGTGCCAGAAAGCGCTCTTCCTCTTCTATTTACTACAGGACTTGGAGGGCTTATATTGATTGGTGTGAAAGTAGGTCTTTCTCTTGTCGAGAGTTCTCCATACCTAGAATTTTGGAGTTTCTTCAATATGGTCTAGATCTGGGGCTCCAGCTTAGTACATTGAAAGGGCAGGTTTCTGCCCTGGCGGTGTTCTTCCAAAGGTCCTTTGCACTTCATCCCTTAGTCAAGACATTTTTCCAGGGTGTTACGCATGTTCGGCCTCCTAGGAAGCCTTTTGTTCCAATTTGGGATTTGAACCTGGTTCTTTCTGCTCTCCAGGGCCCTCCGTTTGAGCCCTTGAATGAGGTAGATTTGTCTTCTCTTACGCAAAAGGTGGCCTTTTTGGTGGCGATCACTTCGGTTAGGCGTGTTTCTGAGTTGGCAGCTTTATCCATTAAAGCTCCGTACTTCGAGAAACATCAGGACAAGGTTGTCTTTCGTTTCAAGCAGGATTTTCTTCCTAAAGTGGTCTCGGAGTTTCATCTGAATCAGGACATTGTTTTGCCTTCTCTATGCCCAAATCCCAGTGACGATAGGGAAAGGGCTTTGCATTCCTTTGATGTAGTTCGTGTTGTGGAATATTATATGGAGGTTACGTCTTCCTTTCGTAAGACTGATGCTTTCTTTGTGGTGCCCTGCGGGCCTAGGAAAGGTTTGGCTCCTGCCAAATCTTCCATTAGTAAATGGATTCGTCAGGCCATCATTGGGGCCTATTCTGCCAAGGGGAGGAGTCCCCCTTTTCGTGTTACTGCTCATTCTACTCGTGCAGTTGGTGCGTCCTGGGCTTTTCAGCACCAGGCTTCTGTTGAGCAAGTTTGTAAGGCCGCTACCTGGTCTTCTGTTCACACCTTTTCCAAGTTTTACAAGGTTGATGTTAGGGCATCAGCGGATGCTGTTTTTGGCCGCAAAGTTTTGCAAGCTGTTGTGGTTTAGGGTTGTGCATTGTTGCCTAGTTTTGGATCCCCGCCCTTGTTATGGACACTGCTGTTGGATGTCCCACATGTTATGGATTCTTGAAGCGGGGTGTGTGACATACTAAGAATAATACCATTTTGTGAATACTCACCTTGTAAAATGGGTATTATAAGTATGTCACACACCCCGCTTCAACCCGCCCTTTTGTATTTAGGATCCTCTTTATTGCGAACTTTGCATGGTTGTGTTTATATTTGCCTCTTCCTGGTCCCTTACCTTACTGCTTCTGTATACTGGGTAGTGAGTGGGAGGTCCCAGGTATTTATGGATCGGGGAGGGGCTTTCTTTTGCTATCATCTCTGCAGGAACGCCCTCTTCAGGACGATACTACCCACATGTTATGGATTCTTGAAGCGGGGTGTGTGACATACTTATAATACCCATTTTACAAGGTGAGTATTCACAAAATGGTATTTTTGTTGCCTGCGCAATCTGTATGCTCAGGGTGTTGCTCAAATGTTACATAGCCTCTTAGTCATGGTGAAGGACCGTTTTTTGGATTTAAGAAGTAATGTGTAATTTATGATATATTTTTATAATTTTTTCAGGTGATTCTGGCTATCCACTCCTTCCCTGGCTGCTGACGCCTGTCCTTCGGCCCCAGAATGCCGCACAGGATGCCTACAATCGGGCACGCCGGAAGACCAGGGCCGTGGTGGAGAGGGCGTTTGGCCTATTAAAAACCCGCTTTTATTGCTTGGACCATACCGGGGGGGGCACTACAGTATGAACCCAAGAAGGTCATCGATATCATTCTGGCGTGTGCTGTATTACATAATTATGCCATCTTGCAGTGTGTCCCCCGGTATGTGGATCTGCCCCCCTCTCCACCCAGCCAGGACCCCGATGAAGTATATCGTGGCACAACTAGTGCCTCTGGGCAAGCAGTGCGTGCTAATTTGATTTCCAGACATTTTTCTTAATTTGTTGTGTCTGTGTTTTTTTGGCTCCCTGTATTGATTGTTCTTTAAGATAATTTTGCTTTGTTTTTGTATTTTTGTTTGGTACTGTCCAAAATAGTAATGATGTAATTACTAAAAAATTGTCACCTGAATTGAGACTCATGGCTTTTTTTGTGCACAATTTGTTAGTGAAAACTTTAATTAATGTAAAAAAAAAATACCTTAAGGCATCGACTTAGTCAACCACAGGTCAAGTCACATTGTTTTTAAAAAAAAATAAAAAAATACATGTTAAAACAACAAATGTGATTAGTGACAAATCATGGTACATAGCAATTGGCCACAGGCATTATTTTTAAAGTAATGCACTCCAGGCCGAAGTTTAAAACAAATATAAAATACACACACATATGGGACAACCATTGGCATGTCAATATTTTTGATAAAAGAAATAGGGCCACATACACACCCTCTCCTGCTTGGCCACATTTGCCACAGGCACAGGTGGAAAGCAGCCATACCTATGCCACATCCAAGTCCAGTTCAATCTCTGCCAGGGTTCAGGGTAGTAGTTTGCCAGGCAAGAATGTCCCCCGATGATGCCGACAAACAGGATGAGCCAGAAGCAATGTAATTAGGCCAAAGCCTGCAGCGCAACAGCTTGAGTGGCAGGTTGAGTGAGGCTTGAGCTCAGCTCTTGGCTAGTGGGCTACCTCAGCACTCTAATAAGCTATATGGGTGCAAATCCAAAGCATACAAGCAAAGCCATACCCTAAGGGTATATTTGTAGGGCTCACCTGACAGGTCAATACAGTGGGGATGTAGAGCAAAGATGTTGAGCAGATACAGTCCAAATAGGTCTTAAAATGGGGGATACCCTGGTGGTGGGCCTTGGAGGTGGCCCATCACCTGGGCATGTGTGGCATTCATATTCTGCAACTGTTCCAACATGTTTCTATTGGTAGTTCGAAATTCAGCCTGCATGCCACTGAAATTGGTAATTAAGGTGGCCATGTGGCTGTTGCTATTTCGAACTTCCTCAAGCATGGCACTGAAATTATTAGATAAGGTGGCCATGTGGCTGTTCTGTCAGCAGGCTGTTTAAGGTATTATTTAATGTCTCTAAATGGGCATGATGCTGCTCGTTGTTTCTTTGATTTTGTTGGCGAAATAAACGCCTCTCTTGGTGCCATGCTGACTCCATGATCGGCACGTGCCTCCCCTGGGAAACTGGGCGACGTAGCTGACTACGGCTCCCAATTCCCCGGGTTGGGGCACGTGCAGATGATGTTCCTCTAGTTCTACCAACAGCCACAGATCGCATACGCGTGTGTCCGGCCTTTCGTCCGGCCGTGCGGAACCCGGAAACCGCTGAGGCGTTACTTATCTGCTGCAGACAAGAAGAAAGATGGTGCCCACAATCTTCACCCGCCAACAAGAAGAGATCATCATGCTTGTAAGTGTCTTTTAATGCCTTTGATTTGCCATCTAAATGCATGCCTAGCCCTTAAGGAAGCGCAGGAAGAAACAGTTTGTTTTAAAAGTGTCTAAAACTCCGTGCCAAACCGAAGTTAGGGCCCACATGTGCGAACCAAGACTAGGCCAGCTACAAGGATAGTATTAGGCTACAAATGTGTCTGTTAATATCATTTAGTCTAATGATCGATTTGTGACAGATATTTGTATGCATTTTGATCTAAATCCTATGTTTATTATGTGTTTTGTAGACGATGCTGGAGCGCAGGTACGACTACCTGCCCAACTTATTTGAGAAGAGGACCGTCGCCCTGGAGATAGTTTTCAGGATTCAACATCAGAGGGACACCACCTTCACCCACACTCAGATGATACAGCATTGGTCGGACCTCAAACGGCTGCACATGCCCCGGGTGCGGCGTTTTTCGGACTCCATTTCCCTAGTAAGCACATAGCGATTGCATGGTAGATGTAACTAATACAGAAGGTAGGCCTTCATTTTTAAATGCTTTTCTTTTCTAGTGTTGGAAATGGAGTACCGAATCCGACGCACCCGGAGGCCCACAGGCCGACCAGTGCTGCATGAATCTGCAGCTGGAAGTGAAGGTGGTGTATTCTAAGTATGTCACACACCCCGCTTCAAGACATTCATTACATGTGGGTATACTGACCTGTAGATGGCGATCTTGCAGAGATGATATCAAAAAAAAGTAAGACCCTCCCGGCCCATAAATACCTGGGACCTCCCACTCATTCCCCAGTCTTTCATCTCTGCAGAGGCGAGCAAGTCAGAAGATGATGTCTCCTCCTTGCAGGTAGCCGGGATGACTCCCGGCCACTTTTTATTCTTCTATTTCTGCCCGGATCCCTTTTCTTTAAGTTACTTGCCTCCCAGCCTAGGCTGCTGGTCCGGGCAAAGGTAGTTGGCTCCCCTGGTGCTTAGGAGCTTTGAGACCCCAGAACAAGGGGTAGGCGGCTATCTGGGTTGGTGATCCCGGTTTGGGATGCCCCGTCCCTTGGCCCTACCCTGGCATGGATTCCCCCTCTCCCGGATACCCTTAGAGGGGGGGGGGCGGGTCCCTTTGGGATTTATTCTTTATTGGAGTGTGTGTTTGGTGCATACTTTGTGTGTGTGGTTCAGATTGTGCTGGGGCCGCGGCGCCGGGGGTCCCCGCGGCGCTGGCCTCCGGCGTGTTGTAATGGCGCCTGCGGGCGCCCATGAGGCGCTTCTCCTCCTTGCGGCGGGGCCGGGCGCTAGCACGTGCGCCTCCGGCCCGCCCCCCGTGCTGCGGGTGCTGTCATTAGGTCCCTGCTTCTGGCCGGGAGATACGGGGGAGGGGAGGGGCGGGGCCGCGCTGGCCCGCCCTCCCTCCTCCTCTGCTCTCCTTGTGTCCCCACGGATTCCACGGTAGGGCGAAGGTCGGGTGATTTTCTATTTTAACTCCTTATGGGACATTGCTGCATAGTCTGAGTGTGTGTTTTTGTGTGTTCCAGGTGGACCATTGAAATTATTAAAGGGGGATTCTCCCGGTCCTAGGGTCCCTGGTTACATTTAGTTGGCTTAAAATTCCTCCCACTCGGGACTTAAAAGGGGCATCCCGGGTTGCATTACTGCGTAATTCCCTTGGAGCATTGTACACATAAATATATATATCAAAAAATCACCGTATGGAGGCATCCCCGGATACTGGGCCTGTGCCCCCCTCGGGGGAATCCAGGCTGTGTTTGGGGTGTAGGGGTGTAGGGTACCCCTTTTGGTGCTGCATGAATCTGCAGCTGGAAGTGAAGGTGGTGTATTCTAAGTATGTCACACACCCCGCTTCAAGACATTCATTACATGTGGGTATACTGACCTGTAGATGGCGATCTTGCAGAGATGATATCAAAAAAAGGTAAGACCCTCCCGGCCCATAAATACCTGGGACCTCCCACTCATTCCCCAGTCTTTCATCTCTGCAGAGGCGAGCAAGTCAGAAGATGATGTCTCCTCCTTGCAGGTAGCCGGGATGACTCCCGGCCACTTTTTATTCTTCTATTTCTGCCCGGATCCCTTTTCTTTAAGTTACTTGCCTCCCAGCCTAGGCTGCTGGTCCGGGCAAAGGTAGTTGGCTCCCCTGGTGCTTAGGAGCTTTGAGACCCCAGAACAAGGGGTAGGCGGCTATCTGGGTTGGTGATCCCGGTTTGGGATGCCCCGTCCCTTGGCCCTACCCTGGCATGGATTCCCCCTCTCCCGGATACCCTTAGAGGGGGGGGGGCGGGTCCCTTTGGGATTTATTCTTTATTGGTGTGTGTGTTTGGTGCATACTTTGTGTGTGTGGTTCAGATTGTGCTGGGGCCGCGGCGCCGGGGGTCCCCGCGGCGCTGGCCTCCGGCGTGTTGTAATGGCGCCTGCGGGCGCCCATGAGGCGCTTCTCCTCCTTGCGGCGGGGCCGGGCGCTAGCACGTGCGCCTCCGGCCCGCCCCCCGTGCTGCGGGTGCTGTCATTAGGTCCCTGCTTCTGGCCGGGAGATACGGGGGAGGGGCGGGGCCGCGCTGGCCCGCCCTCCCTCCTCCTCTGCTCTCCTTGTGTCCCCACGGATTCCACGGTAGGGCGAAGGTCGGGTGATTTTCTATTTTAACTCCTTATGGGACATTGCTGCATAGTCTGAGTGTGTGTTTTTGTGTGTTCCAGGTGGACCATTGAAATTATTAAAGGGGGATTCTCCCGGTCCTAGGGTCCCTGGTTACATTTAGTTGGCTTAAAATTCCTCCCACTCGGGACTTAAAAGGGGCATCCCGGGTTGCATTACTGCGTAATTCCCTTGGAGCATTGTACACATAAATATATATATCAAAAAATCACCGTATGGAGGCATCCCCGGATACTGGGCCTGTGCCCCCCTCGGGGCAATCCAGGCTGTGTTTGGGGTGTAGGGTACCCCTTTTGGGGGATGATATATTTCTTTGTGTACCCTGTGTGCAGCGGTCTATTTCGCGGCACACCGGATCTCAGGCGTCCGGTTCTGCTCCGCCAGTCTCCTCTCCGTCTCCCCCTCGCTTGACACGTGCCCCTTGTGAGGTGGTCCTGGGCGGGGAGTCGCAATCTGAGGTGTGTGCCAGATTGGCCAATCTTGAAAAATTGTTTTCCAATGCCGTTGCTAAAAAGGCCACGGCAAAGAGAAAACATTTGTATACGGCTGCGCAGGCCTTTGATAGGGAGGATTTTGACTCCCTGGATTGGTCTGTTCCCCGCGAGAGGAAGGGGAGTTGTATGAGGAGTCTGATGACTCTGATGATCAGCAGTTTGTGGGCGCTGATACCGAGCAGGGCCAGGGGGATTCCTTGGATACCGCTAGGGTCCTGGCTCATATGTTTGAGGTCCTGGCTATTTCTCCCCCCGAGGCGGCTCCTCCGCTGAAGGGGGAGTTCTTTGAAGTGACTAAGCCGCGTTTGGAATTTCCTTATCAAAAGCATTTTGATGGTATCATTCTCAAGGAATGGGAGAGGCCGACTCGGCTTCCGGGTGTCCCACCGGGTTGGGACAAGAAATATCCCTTTCCGGCGGACGCGGTGAAGCACTGGTCGTCTCCCCCCGAGATGGATGTTCCTGTTTTGGGGTTGTCCAGCTCCTCAGTCCTCCATTCTCCGGAGTGCACTACTCTCAAGGATGGGGAGGATAAACGCATTGACCAGATGGCTTGTCATGGTTTTCCCAGTGTTGGATCGGCCTTGCGGCCGGTTTGTGCTTCTGCGCTTGTATTGGTAGCTGCCAGGTCAGTTATTAGAGGATTGTTGACCTCTTCCGGGCTTGATCCGGCTAGTGAGGAGTTTGCCGACCTTAAGCGCTGTGAGTTGTTTTTGTCCTTTGTGCTGTCCGCCCTGGACGACACTTTGGTGATGTGTAGCAGAGCTGCGGCCCTGCTTGTGGCTATCCACCAGTCGGTTTGGTTATGCCAGTGGGCGGCTGATTTTGTGTCCAAAGAGTCGCTCACGGCCCTTCCCTTTGTGGGGTTGCGGCTCTTTGGAGAAAAATTGGATTCGGTGGCAAAGGGAGGTAAGTTACCTCAGCATAAGAAGCAGCGTCGCCCCTTTCGGGGGGCGGCTTCCTTCTCTCAGTCCTTTCGTGAGGCTAGAGTTGGCAGGGGTTTGGCCTTCCCCTCGTCCAGAGGTGATTCCTGGCCTAGGGGCAGGGGTCGGGCCTGTCCAGGACACAGCTGGGGCTCCAAGCCTAGAGCCGCTGCCAAGCCGGCTCAGCACTGAGGGGGCGCCCTCACCCTTGCGGGTGGGGGGACGGTTGCAACTCTTCTCCCAGGTCTGTGTCCAAGAGGTCTCGGACAGGTGGATTCAGGAAGTGGTGTCTTCCGGTTACAAGCTGGAGTTCGAGTTCCGCCCCCCTCCCAGATTCTTCAGGTCTCGGGTGCCGTCAGATCCTCTGGCCGCCCAGGGGCTTCAGGCGGCAGTAGCAAGTCTCGTGGACATGGCTGTCATCTGTCCGGTGCCTGGGCTTCTATTCCAATTTGTTCACGGTGCCCAAGAAGGACGGTTCCGTTCGTCACATTCTAGATCTGAAGTTGCTCAACAGGTTTGTCCGTCCCCGGAAGTTCCGTATGGAAACTCTGCGCTCAGCCATCCATTCACTTCGTCAGGGGGACTTCATGACGTCCATAGACATCAAGGATGCTTACCTGTATATTCCAATATTTCTGCCACACCAGAGATTCCTCAGGTTTGTCGTGGACAATCGGCATTTTCAGTTTGTGGCTCTTCCGTTTACCTCGGCTCCAAGGGTTTTTACCAAGGTGTTGGCAGGAGTGATGGCCATCCTCAGAGCCCGGGGTATCCGCATTGTGCCCTATCTGGACGATCTTCTCATCATGGCGTCTTCCCTCAGTCAGGCGCAGCTGGATACCAGGACTGTGGTGTCCACTCTGGAGAGTTTCGGTTGGGTGATCAACTATCCCAAGTCCTGCCTCACTCCCTCCAGGGTGGTGGAGTTCCTGGGAATGTCTCTGGATACTTCTCAGGCCAGGGTGTTTCTCTCCCGGGCCAAGGTTCTTCTAATTCAGGAATTGACTCAGCGTCTCCTATCCATCCCCCGCCCATCCATCCGGCTAGGAATGCGACTGGTGGGATTGATGGTGGCGTCGTTCGAGGCGGTTCCCTTTGCTCAGTTTCACACAAGGACGCTCCAGCTCCATCTCTTGGCGGCCTGGGACGGGTCCCCGCTGTCATTAGATCAGTCCTTTCTGATGTCCCCCGGGTGCGGCGTTCCCTTCGGTGGTGGCTGAAACCGTGCATGTCCGGGGCATGTCCTTTCTGACCCCTCGTTGGGAGACGGTCACCACGGATGCCAGCCTGTCAGGTTGGGGGGGATTTTGGAAGGATCTTCGGTTTCAGGGGCTGTGGGGGCCTCAGGAGGCTCACGACCCCATCAATGTTCTGGAGCTGAGAGCCATCAGGTTGGTTTTGGCTCACTTGACTCCTCAGTTACAGGGACTACCGGTTCAGGTTCGGTCGGACAATCGGACGGCGGTCGCCTACATCAATCACCAGGGATGGACTCGCAGAAGGTGGGCCCTCAGGGAGGTGTCTCTGATACTGGATTGGGCAGAGGGCAATGTCCCCTGCATCTCGGCAGTGTACATTCCGGGAGTGGAGAACACGGAGGCAGACTCCCTGGGCAGGGGGTCATCTCGCCGGGGGGGAATGGTCGCTCAGCCCCAAGGTGTTTCGGTCGCTTTGCCACCGGTGGGGTACTCCGGAGGTGGACCTCTTTGCCTCTCGTCACAATCACAAGCTTCCGGGATTTGCGTCTCTCTCGCGGGATCCGCTGGCTCTGGCAGCGGATGCCATGTCTCTGAACTGGAGGGATCTGGGGTTTCTGTACCTGTTCCCTCCGTTTCCCATGGTGGGCAAAGTGGCCAGCACAAGCTGGCCCTAGAGGCCCTAGAGGGCGCGACAGCAATCCTGGTGGCTCCAAGGTGGCCAAGACAGGTTTGGTTCGCAGACGTGGTAAGGTTGGCAGAGGATCAGTTAGTCCTGCCCCTTCTGCCGGATCTGCTCTCTCAGGGTCCACTGCTCTACCCCAATTTACCAACGCTGGCTTTGACGCCGTGGTTGCTGAAGCCTCCATCTTGAGGGAGGAAGGTCTTTCTGATGCTGTCATTCAGACTCTGATTAGGGCTAGGAAGCAGTCTTCCTCTGCCATCTATTATAGGACTTGGAGGTCTTATATTGATTGGTGTGAGGTCAGGGCCTTGCCTTGCAGGGCGTTTTCTATCCCTAGAGTCTTGGAATTTCTGCAACATGGCCTGGACCAAGGTTTGCAGCTTAGTACGCTGAAAGGGCAGGTTTCTGCCCTGGCGGTTTTCTTTCAAAAGTCTTTTGCTCTTCATCCTCTGGTTAAGACTTTTTTCCAGGGGGTTACGCATGTGCGGCCTCCTAGGAAGCCTTTGCTCCCAGTTTGGGATTTGAATTTGGGTTTGTCTGCCTTGCAGGGTCCTCCTTTTGAACCTTTGCAGGATATTGCACTTTCTACGCTTACTCAGAAGGTTGTTTTTCTGGTTGCCATCACTTCTGTTCGGCGTGTTTCGGAGTTGGCAGCCTTGTCTATTAAGGCTCTTTACTTTGAAAGGCATCAGGACAAGGTTGTTTTCCGCTTCAAGCCAGATTTCCTTCCTAAGGTGGTCTCTGCTTTTCATCTTAATCAGGACATTGTTCTACCCTCCTTGTGTCCTAAGCCCAGCAATGACAAGGAGAGGGTTTTGCATTCTCTGGATGTGGTTCGCTGTGTGAAGTACTATTTGGTGGCTACTTCTCCTTTTCGTAGGACTGACGCCCTTTTTGTGGTGCCCTCTGGGCCTGGGAAGGGTTTGGCTCCCGCCAAGTCTTCCATTAGTAAATGGATTCGCCAGGCCATTGTTGGGGCCTATTCTGCAAAGGGGAAGGTTCCCCCTTTTCGTGTTACTGCTCATTCTACTCGTGCTGTTGGGGCGTCATGGGCTTTCCATCACCAGGCTTCGGTTGAGCAGGTTTGTAAGGCTGCTACTTGGTCTTCGGTTCACACTTTTTCCAAGTTTTACAAGGTTGATGTTCGGGCCTCAGCGGATGCTGTTTTTGGCCGCAAGGTTCTGCAAGCTGCAGTGGTTTAAGTTGTGCATTGTTGCCTTGTTTTTTGGATCCCCGCCCTTTATGGACACTGCTATTGGATGTCCCACATGTAATGAATGTCTTGAAGCGGGGTGTGTGACATACTTAGAATAATACCATTTTGTGAATACTCACCTGTAAAATGGGTATTATAAGTATGTCACACACCCCGCCTCACCCTGCCCTTTTGTATTCTGGATCCTTTATATGGTGAACCTTTGTTGTAATTGGCTTTCCTGGTCCCTTGATCTTACTGCTATCTTTATACTGGGGAATGGGTGGGAGGTCCCAGGTTTTTATGGGCCGGAAGGGTCTTACCTTTTTTTGATATCATCTCTGCAAGATCTCCATCTACAGGTCAGTATACCCACATGTAATGAATATCTTGAAGCGGGGTGTGTGACATACTTATAATGCCCCTTTTATAGGTGAGTATTCACAAAATGGTATTTTCTCCAGGGCGACGGTCCTACCCCTCCTCTGTCGGGTCCTCTGACCAGCCCCTGGACCTTTCCACAGAGGAGGGGCAGCACGGCGTGGGCAGGCAGTCATACCCAGCGACGCAGTCGGTAGCCTCTGGTATGTGACTCTTCATGTAACCGCACACACATACATGCTATTTCCAACAAAGCTGATTACCTTAATCTCTTTTTCTAGATGTTTCTAGAGCGGGTGAAGATGTGGTGTCTGCAGCAGATCACGCCCAGGAGGCACAGGGAGAAGGTGAGTGATGTGACACACACATTGAAATTGACATTTGCTTACTGTTGAATAAGAGACCCTATTTTCCATGTCTCTACAGCCTCTACTTCACACCAGTGGCAGGGCCCAGGACAGAGGGTTGTCCCCAACAAGGCAGGCGTCGGCCACCAACCAAGTAAGTTGTAATGTTATTCTTTGCAGTATGTGGTAATTGACATGATCACCCAGATACATCAAGCCATAGTCAATGTCATTAGCAGAATGACATCTGCCCACTTCCTTAGATTAATGACTTAGCAGAATGACATATGTCGTCATGAGTTAGGTTGCCAACTAACAAACATTCCATCCACAGGTGAGAAACATGTATTTGTCTCAAAATAATGTATTTTTTGAAATTTTATACAGGGACCACACGGGCAAGAGTGGAAGAAATGAATAGAAGGGTCCTTGAGTTGGTGGCCGAAATGCAGCAGCTGCGTGACTCGTTGGGGACAACAGAAGAAGACTAGTGTTCTGGGTCCTGCCACTGTGTTGTATATATGTAAATATTCTTACATTTTTATATTTTTAAAAATGTTTAATGCTTTTTCTCTCAAACAAAAATTTTGTTAAATTTAAAAAAAAAAAGTTTTTTAAAAAGCCCCCCAAAAAAAATGACCTTGTAAAAAAAAACAAAACCAAAAAAAAAGTTTCAGTGTCATTTTTTTGCAACAATACATTAACACCAAACGAAGGGTGAAATAAATATTTAGAGATGAAGATTCAGATGACCGCGAAGTGGTTTGGGTAAGTTTTAGGGGCCTAAAATGGAAGAAGAACCTAACCGGGAAGTGGTTTGGGTACGTTTTAGAGGCCTAAAATAGAAGAAGAACCTAACTGGGAAGTGGTTTGGGTACATTTTAGGGGCCTAAAATGGAAGAAGAACCTAACTGGGAATTGGTTTGAGTAAGTTTTAGGGGCCTAAAATGGAAGAAGAACCTAACCGGGAAGTGGTTTGGGTAAGTTTTAGGGGCCTAAAATGGAAGAAGAACCTAACCGGGAAGTGGTTTGGGTAAGTTTTAGGGGCCTAAAATGGAAGAAGACCCTAACCTGGAAGTGGTTTGGGTAAGTTTTAGGGGTGATACATGGTAGATGTAGGAAAGCGCAAAGTGGTTTGGGTAAGTTTTAGGGGTGATACATGGTAGATGTAGGAAAGCGCAAAGTGGTTTGGGTAAGTTTTAGGGGTCATACATGGAAGATGTAGGAAAGCGCAAAGTGGTTTGGGTAAGTTTTAGGGGTGATACATGGTAGATTTAGGAAAGCTCAAAGTGGTTTGGGTAAGTTTTAGGGGTGATACATGGTAGACGTAGGAAAGCGCAAATTGGTTTGGGTAAGTTTTAGGGGTCATACATGGTAGATGTAGGTAAGCGCAAAGTGGTTTGGGTAAGTTTTAAGGGTGATACATGGTAGATGTAGGAAAGCGCAAAGTGGTTTGGGTAAGTTTTAGGGGTCATACATGGAAGATGTAGGAAAGCGCAAAGTGGTTTAGGTAAGTTTTAAGGGTTATACATGGTAGATGTAGGAAAGCGCAAAGTGATTTAGCTAAGCATTTTAGCAGAAGTGAGTGACCCAAATATGTAGGCGAAGACTTTAATGAGTTAAGTTTGTAGTGCACAGGCGCAAGAACGTAAGGATTTTCGTCCGGACGATCATGTATTGAAAAAGGAAAACAGAATCTATCGGGAAACGTAAAGGATTCGTGGAAGGAGACGATGGAAAAAGGGCAAAAACTAAAGCCGACGTTGTTAGATGAGAAAATAAAACGGGAAAGTCACGCTGGTACTCGTACTCTGCCTTACGAACGGACGAAGACTTTACAGAAGGATAGCAATGCACGCATAGAATCGCTCACACACTCATACGAGAGCGGGAAAATTAAAAAAGAAAAAGAAAACGGCAAAAAAACTAAAGCCTTTTTTTGTTTCTCTGAATCAAGTCTATTGTCTTGCCTTCCTTGTGTCCTGCCCCTTCTAATTCTAAGGAGAGGACCCTTCATTCTCTTGATGTGGTCAGGGCGCTCAAATATTATTTGGTCGCCACTGAGTCTTTTCGGAAGTCTGATTCTCTGTTTGTCCTTCCTGCCGGGAAGGGCTTGCCTCCAGCCAAATCCACTATCAGTAAGTGGATCAGACAGGCGGTGGTGCAAGCATACTCTGCCAAGGGGAAGGAACCCCCTTTCCGTGTTATTGCTCACTCCACTAGGGCTATTGGTGCCTCTGGGGTGTTTCAGCACCAGACTTCAGTTGAATAAGTTGTAAGGCCGCTACTTGGTCTTCTGTTCATACCTTTTCTAAGTTTTACAAGGTTGATGTTATGGCCTCAGCTGACCCTGTTTTTGGGCGCAAGGTGCTTCAGGCGGTAGTGACTTGAACTGCCTGCTGTTGCTCACTGGGGATCCCACCCTTCTTCATGGACACTGCTGTTGGATGTCCCACATGTGAAGAATTACAGATGAAGCAACCCGTGCTGGATTCCAGAAAAATACAATTCTTTAATTACTCACCTGTAGAATTGATTTTATGGAATCCGGCACGGGTTGCTTCATCCCACCCTTGTTATCGTTATCCTCTTTTGCCTTGTTATGGTGATTTTTGTTGAGAGAGTTCTTTTTTTGGCTATATTTTTCTAACATGTATTGCCTCCCGGCTTCCTGCATTACTGCTTTTCAAACACTGGGTCTTCTGGGTAATTCCTGCCCTTTTATGGGCCGGGAGGAGCCACAAATCTTTCTGCAGTCGACTGCGCCGCCTGGTGGTGGATTACCCAAATGTGAAGAATTACAGATGAAGCAACCCGTGCTGGATTCCATAAAATCAATTCTACAGGTGAGTAATCACAGAATTGTATTTTTGGTCTGCTTTAAGGTGCTGAGCTTATTTAGTATTTACTTAATTTTTATTATGTTAGCAAATGTTTATTTTTATAGAAGCAGCTTTCACTACTTAATAACTGTTGCTATTTCCAACTGTACACCAAGTCTGTACATCAGGATCTACAAGAACACGGCTTCTGGGCATGCTTGGCAATAGCAACAGATTGCAGGTAGTGAAAACTGCTTCCATAAAACACACATTTGTTAATATAAAAAAAACAAGCACCTAGAGAACATCATTTTGGCACTCAAAAATATACACTTTCAAAAATCAAAAGTGGACTTTTCCTTTAAGTCAGTTTGGATAGCCCCTACCGGGTGGGCCCAGTGCAACAGACCAACGACTCCCTTTATATCTGCCTGTCACAGATAACTTTGCAGACTTGAAAATAGAAAAAAAAAGCAGATGTAAACTTTTTTTAATGAAGTGTATTAGGAAGCTATGTGTTATATTTAACATTTCATAAAAATGTTATTTTAAAGAGGAGGCACGTCTATCCGTTATGTACTGCTATGTAAATGCCCACGGACTTCCGAGTAAATTAACCTATTCTAAGTATGTCACACACCCCGCTTCAAGATATTCATAACCTGTGGGTAATACTAACCTGTAGAGGGCGAACTGCAGAGATGATAGGAAAAAAGAAGCCCCTCCCGGTCCACAAATACCTGGGACCTCCCACTCATTACCCAGTCTTCATCTCTGCAGTCGGCGAGCAAGTCAGAAGATGATGTCTCCTCCTTGCACAGGGGGATTTCAGGTAGCCGGGATAACTCCCGGCCCGTTTTTTTATCTATTTCCACCCAGATTCCTTTATATTTCCCACATACACATGCCTCCCAGCCTTAGGCTGCGTTCCGGGTGAAGGTAGAAAAGCACCTTAGGTGCTTAGGAGCAAAGCTCCACCGCGACACCCTATACAAGAGGGTAGGCGGCTATCCGGGTTGGTGACCCCGTTTTGGGTTGCCCTGTCCCTCGGCCATTTCACCCTAGCTGGTGTTAAAAACCCTTCTCCGGATGCCCTTCTCCTTAGAGGGGGGGGGGGACCTGGGGTCCTTTCCTCTGTGTACAGGCTTTTCTTTCTTCTTTATTATAACCGTGTGTATAACTTGTGTTTGTCACGTTAAATTGTACAGCCGCTAGAGATCATTCAGCAGTTTTTCTGCCTTTTTTACCTCATGACAGGCTGAGGGGAGCTTCTCTCCTCAGTCACTGGCAGCGGGGGGCGGGGGGGGCACCTGGGGTCCTTTCCTCTGTGTACAGGCTTTTCTTTCTTATTTATTATAGCCGTGTGTATAACTTGTGTTTGTCACGTTAAATTGTGCAGCCGCTAGAGATCATTCAGCAGTTTTTCTGCCTTTTTTACCTCATGACAGGCTGAGGGGAGCTTCTCTCCTCAGTCACTGGCAGCGGGGGGCGGGGCCTGGCGCTGGCTTTATTTTATATTTACTGGACGCTGGCGCTGGCCTTTTTGTTGTCAGCTGTGTATGGCGGAGGGGAGCTTCTCCCCTCACGCGCTGTAGCGGGGGGCCGGGCCGGGCTTTCGGTGTGGACGCCACGGCCCGCCCCCGTTCGGCAGGGTCTGCTGCGGAGCCTGGGCTTCTTTTCAATCATTTGGCTGGACTGTGAAGGGGGGGCGGAGCAGGGACATCGCGCTCCGCTCTGGCCACGCCCCCCTCTTCTCCTCTCTTTCCTCCTGCTGCTGCTGCTGCCTCGCTCGTGGCGTGAGGACGCCATTAACCTCCTCCTGACTGGAAGGCACAGTGAGTGGCCCTCTGGGCCCCCTTCATAACTCTACTATTCTATTGATTTGTCATATGCTTATTTAGTGTCTTTATTATGTCTTCCAGGTAGACCTACATAGGGGTTTAGGGGGTCTCTCCCGGTCCTAGGGTCCCTGGTTTTCAATATACTTATACAAATCCTCCCACTTGGGACTTTAAAAGGGCATCCCGGGTTGCTTATAAGCGTAATTCCCTCGGTCATTGCGACTACCCAAAAGTTCACCTTATGGAGGCATCCCCGGATATCGGGCGCCCCTTGGGGCAATCCCGGAAGTGTATGGGTTGTGGGGTATCCCTAACAGGGGATGATGTATTTCTATGTATTCCTTGTGCGCAGCAGACTATTACACGGCAGTCCGGACCCCAGGCATCTGGGTCAGCACCGCCGTCTTCATCCCCTCCCCCCTCCCGTCTTGACCCGTGCCCCATGTGACGTTGTCATGAGTGGGGAGTCGCAGTCTGATGTGTGTACCAGATTGGCCAATCTTGAAAAATTTGTCACCGGTCACTCCGGCATTTGAATATGATGAAGTAGATTATCTGGATTGGTCAGATTACTCTCCTCAAGAGGAAGGAGAGTTGTTTGAGGAATCTGATACTTCAGATGATCAGCAATTTGTTGGTGCTGATTCTGAGAAGGGGTCAGGGAGTTCCATGGATACTCCTAGCGTCCTGGCTCAGATGTTTGAGGTTCTGGCTATCTCCCCTCCTGAGGAGGCTCCTCAACAACAAGGGGAGTTTGTCGAGGAATCCAAGCCGCGCTTGGAATTTCCTAATCAAAAGCATTTTGATAAAATTATTTCTAAGGAATGGGAGAGGCCTGCTATGCTCCCAGGCATTCCTCAGAGTTGGGATAAAAGGTATCCTTCCCTTTGGATACAGTTAAGCGTTGGGCGTCCCCTCCCGTAGTGGACGCACCAATTCTGGGACTGTCCAACTCAGCTGTTTTGAATAACCCTGATTGTTCCACACTTCAAGATGGTGAGGATAAGCGTATTGACCAGATGGCTTGCCACGGTTTTGCTAGCGTTGGGTCAGCCATGTGGTCTGTTTGTGCCTCAGCGCTGCTGGTGGTGGCTACCAGGTCGGTGGTCAGGGATCTGTTATCCTCCTCCGGTTTGGATCCGGTCAGTGGAGAATTTCTTGGACTTAAACAATGTTAGATGTTTTTGTCTTTCGTACTAGCCGCTTTGGATGATTCTTTGATGATGTGTAGCAGAACTTCTGTTCTGCTGGTGACTATTAGACGTTCTATTTGGTTGCGCCAGTGGACAATGAAAGAGGCGACGACGTCCTTTTCGGGGAGCGACTTCCTTCACTCCCCCCCGCGTTTCTTCAGGTCTCTGGTGCCCCCGGACGCACTGGCCGCGCAGGGGCTCCGGGCGGCGGTATCAAGTCTTCTGGATATAGCGGTCATTTGTCCAGTGCCTCCTTAAGACCGGGGTCGAGGCTTTTATTCAAATCTGTTCACGGTTCCCAAAAAGGATGGTTCTATTCGGCCCATACTGGATCTGAAGATTCTCAACAGATTTGTCAGATTGCGAAAATTCCGCATGGAAACACTGCGTTCAGCTATCTGCTCTCTTCATCAGGGGGACTTTATGACGTCCAGAGACATCAAGGACGCGTACCTCCATGTTCCGATTTTTCCCGCGCACCAGAGATTTCTCAGGTTCGTGGTGGAGGATCGGCATTTTCAGTTTGTGGCTCTCGCTTTTGGTCTCACTTCAGCTCCAAGGGTGTTCACAAAGGTGCTTGCAGGGGTCATGGCTCTTCTCAGAGCACAGGGAATTTGCATAGTGCCATATCTGGACGATCCTCTCATCATGGCATCGTCTTTCAGCCAAGCGGAATTGGACACAAGGACGGTGATATCCACTCTGGAGAGGTTCGGTTGGGTGATCAACTACCCCAAGTCCTCCCTTTCCCCGTCCAGGATCGTGTCTTTTCTGGGAATGTCTTTGGATACGACTCAGGCCAGGGTGTTCCTTCCTCAGTTCAAGGTTCTTTTGATTCAGGAGTTGATTCAGTTGTTCATATCCACTCCTCGTCCGACCATCCGGCTAGGGATGAGACTGGTGGGGCTGATGGTAGCCTCCTTCGAAGCAGTCCCTTTTGCTCAGTTTCACACAAGGACGTTACAGCTCCATCTATTGACTGCCTGGGACAGGTCTCCTCTGTCGTTGGATCAATCCTTTCTGATGACTCCTCGGATTCGCCAGTCACTACGGTGGTGGCTGAATTCTGTGAATCTGTTGAAGGGCAGATCCTTTCTGATGCCTCTGTGGGAGATGGTCACCACGGATGCCAGCCTATCAGGATGGGGAGGCTTCTGGAAGGATCTTCAGTTTCAGGGCTTGTGGGGACCTCTGGAAGCCCACAAGCCCATCAATGTTCTGGAATTGAGAGCCATCAGGATGGTTCTTGTACGTTTGACTCATCACCTACAGGGACTGCCGGTTCAGGTCCGGTCGGACAATCGGACGGCGGTTGCCTACATCAATCACCAGGGAGGGACCCGCAGCAGGAGTGCCCTCAAGGAAGTATCTCTGATTCTGGACTGGCCGGAGAGCCAGGTCCCGTGCATCTTGGCAGTTTACATTCCGGGAGTGGAGAACACGGAGGCGGACTCTCTGAGCAGGTTGTCTGTCCTCAAGGGGGAATGGTCTCTCTGTCCCAGGGGTTTTTCACTCGATTTGTCTCAGGTGGGGGTCACCGGTGGTGGACCTCTTTGCCTCCCGTCACAATCACAATCTTCCGGTATTTGTGTCTCTTTCGAAGGATCCACTGGCTCTAGCAGTGGATGCCATGTCCCTGAACTGGAGGGATCTGGGGTTTCTGTACCTGTTCCCTCCATTTCCAATGGTAGCCAGTGTGGTGCGCAAGCTGGTCCTGGAGGGAGCTTCAGTAATTCTGGTGGCTCCAAGGTGGCCAAGACGGGTTTGGTTCGCAGACGTGGTAAGGTTAGTAGAAGATCAGTTCGTTCTACCCCTGCTGCCGGATCTGCTCACACAGGGTCAACTACGTTACCCCAGTTTACCAACGCTGGCTTTGACGGCGTGGCTGCTGAAACCTCCATCTTGAAGGAGGAAGGCCTTTCGGATGCTGTTATTCAGACTCTTATTAGCGCAAGGAAGAGGTCTTCTTCTTCCGTCTACTATAGGACTTGGAGATCGTATATTGATTGGTGTGAAACTAGGGCCTTCCCTTGTAGGAAATTCTCTATTTCTAGAGTTCTGGAGTTCCTCCAACACGGCTTGGATCTGGGGCTCCATCTCAGTACGTTGAGGGGGCAGGTTTCTGCCCTGGCGGTGTTTTTCCAAAGATTTTTTGCTCTTCATCCGTTGGTTAAGACTTTTTTTCCAAGGGGTTACGCATGTGCGGCCTCCTAGGAAGCCTATAATTCCGGTTTGGGATTTGAATTTGGTTCTTTCCGCTCTTCAGGGCTCCCTTTGAGCCCTTGCATGATATTGCTTTGTCTTCCCTTACACAGAAGGTGGCCTTTTTTTGGTAGCCATCACTTCAGTTCCGCGCGTCTCTGAGTTGGCGGCCCTGTCTATTCAAGCTCCGTATTTTGAAAGACATCAGGACAAGGTGGTTTTCCGTTTCAAGCCGGATTTCCTTCCTAGGGTGGTTTCTGCTTTTCACCTAAATCAGGATATTGTTCTGCCCTCTCTGTGTCCTAATCCCAACAACGATTAGGAGAGGGCCCTGCATTCCTCGAATGTGGTTCGTGCTGTGAAGTACTATTTGGTAGTAACTTCTTCTTTTCGCAAGACTGATGCCTTCTTTGTGGTTCCCTCCAGGCCCAAGAAAGGTTTGGCATCCGCCAAGTCTTCCATCAGTAAATGGATTCGTCAGGCCATTGTTGGGGCCTATTCTGCTAAGGGGAGGAATCCCCCTTTTCGTGTTCCTGCTCATTCTACTCGTGCGGTTGGGGCTTCCTGGGCTTTCCAGCACCAGGCCTCTGTTGAGCAAGTTTGTAAGACTGCTACTTGGTCTTCTGTTCACACTTTTTCAAAGTTTTACAAGGTTGATGTTAGGGCCTCAGCGGATGCTGTTTTTGGCCGCAAAGTTCTGCAGGCTACAGTGGTTTAAGTTGTGAGTTATGCCTTGTTTTGGATCCCCGCCCTTTATGGACACTGCTATTTGATGTCCCACAGGTTATGAATATCTTGAAGCGGGGTGTGTGACATACTTAGAATAATACCATTTTGTGAATACTCACCTTGTAAAATGGGTATTATAAGTATGTCACACACCCCGCTTCAACCCGCCCTTTTTGTATTCTGGATCCTTCATATTGTGAACTTTGCGTTGTTATGACTTATATTTGGCTCTTCCTGGTCCCTTTCCTTACTGCTTTCTTGATACTGGGTAATGAGTGGTAGGTCCCAGGTATTTGTGGACCAGGAGGGGCTTCTTTTTTCCTATCATCTCTGCAGTTCGCCCTCTACAAGTCAGTATTACCCACAGGTTATGAATATCTTGAAGCGGGGTGTGTGACATACTTATAATACCCATTTTACAAGGTGAGTATTCACAAAATGGTATTTTTCTGGGATTCCCCCGGCGCAGGTCGAACCAAGCACATTGGCGCTCGTGTCCACACCCACTTTAGCCCGGGCACATACCTGCGCGGCCCATTCACAAATGTCTGGCGCTGCTGGGCCCCCAGCTAAAAGTATAACCGGGGCCTGCTCATCCACCTTTGGATCACAGCTATGTGAGATTTACTCAGCGGTCTTGCGGAAACCGGCCAGCTCTGGAGTCTTTTCTTGGTGTCCTCGGGTCGCTCCATTCTTGACAATTGGGTTATCCGCCACAAGGTGGCACAGTTGACTGCAAGACGAAACTTGTGGCTCCTCCCGGCTCATATAAAGGCAACTGTTACTCTAATAACCCCCAGAGTTCTCTTGCAGTCTGACTGTGAAGATGGATCTATTCTAAGTATGCAGCACGTCCTGCTCCAGATACTATTCATAACAGCTGGGTTATACCTCCACAAGAGGGCGCTTTACTGCAGAGATGGCAAAAAGAGGCCCCTCCCGGTCCATATATACCCGGGACCTCCCACTAATTCCCCAGATTCTTCTCTGCAGTGGGCTGCGAAGGACAAGATGATGGCTTCTGTTCTCGCAGGTGAGCTGGGCTTGCAGCCCATGACCCTGTAGAACTATTCCCTCCCATTCCACTTTAATTCTGTGCCTCCCAGCCTTGGCTGCATGGTCGGGTGATGGCAGGCAGCATCTGCTAAAGATGCTTTATTAGGAGCTTGCTCCACCGCAAATCCCCCACCAAAGGGTAGGCGGTTTTCAGGTTACTAGTGATCCTGACTTGGGATGCCCCGTCTGCTATTGCCCTGCCTTGCATTTATTAATGTTTAATGGGCTCCTTACTCCCCCTTCTCCCATTATACTGCTTGTCGGGGGGGGGGGAGGGGGGCGGGTGAGTGCCTGTTAGTGTAAATGTGTTTTGCCTTTTTGACATTACTGTTATGATGCCTTTTTGCATGTCTCGCTGGCACTCTCCTCGGCTCTGCTCCTCTCCCCTTCAGTTTTGAATTTCCCGCAAGTCAGTATTACCCACAGGTTATGAATATCTTGAAGCGGGGTGTGTGACATACTTATAATACCCATTTTACAAGGTGAGTATTCACAAAATGGTATTTTTCTGGGATTCCCCCGGCGCAGGTCGAACCAAGCACATTGGCGCTCGTGTCCACACCCACTTTAGCCCGGGCACATACCTGCGCGGCCCATTCACAAATGTCTGGCGCTGCTGGGCCCCCAGCTAAAAGTATAACCGGGGCCTGCTCATCCACCTTTGGATCACAGCTATGTGAGATTTACTCAGCGGTCTTGCGGAAACCGGCCAGCTCTGGAGTCTTTTCTTGGTGTCCTCGGGTCGCTCCATTCTTGACAATTGGGTTATCCGCCACAAGGTGGCACAGTTGACTGCAAGACGAAACTTGTGGCTCCTCCCGGCTCATATAAAGGCAACTGTTACTCTAATAACCCCCAGAGTTCTCTTGCAGTCTGACTGTGAAGATGGATCTATTCTAAGTATGCAGCACGTCCTGCTCCAGATACTATTCATAACAGCTGGGTTATACCTCCACAAGAGGGCGCTTTACTGCAGAGATGGCAAAAAGAGGCCCCTCCCGGTCCATATATACCCGGGACCTCCCACTAATTCCCCAGATTCTTCTCTGCAGTGGGCTGCGAAGGACAAGATGATGGCTTCTGTTCTCGCAGGTGAGCTGGGCTTGCAGCCCATGACCCTGTAGAACTTTTCCCTCCCATTCCACTTTAATTCTGTGCCTCCCAGCCTTGGCTGCATGGTCGGGTGATGGCAGGCAGCATCTGCTAAAGATGCTTTATTAGGAGCTTGCTCCACCGCAAATCCCCCACCAAAGGGTAGGCGGTTTTCAGGTTACTAGTGATCCTGACTTGGGATGCCCCGTCTGCTATTGCCCTGCCTTGCATTTATTAATGTTTAATGGGCTCCTTACTCCCCCTTCTCCCATTATACTGCTTGTCGGGGGGGGGGGGAGGGGGGCGGGTGAGTGCCTGTTAGTGTAAATGTGTTTTGCCTTTTTGACATTACTGTTATGATGCCTTTTTGCATGTCTCGCTGGCACTCTCCTCGGCTCTGCTCCTCTCCCCTTCAGTTTTGAATTTCCCGCCGCTGACTCGCGCGCCCTGCGGCGTCAGCGGCGACATCACTCAGGGACCTGATGGCTGCTGATTGGCTGCGGGGTGGCTGTCTTCAGCCTGTAACCCCGCGCTTCCTGGAGGGGACGTGGCTTAACGCTGGGTGCGCTCCGCGGTGCTTCCTCATGCGGCCAGCCCCTTCAGAGCCCTGCAGCGCCATCTTGTCTCTCCTGCTGGATCGATTGTAAGCTCTTCGGCGGTCTGTGAGTGCCCTTGCGGGCCCCCTTTTATATTTTTATTGCCTTTCACTCCTGTTTAATTAATGCGGGCATTGTCTTCTTATGTCTTTCAGGCGGGAAAACTAATTGGAGGTTTCTCCCGGTCCTGTGCCTTCTATTAGTCTAGTTACTATATTAGAGGCCTAAAAAACAAAATCCTCCCACTATCCTACCGGACAGTTAAGGGGCATCCCATGTAGCTGCACAGCGTAATTCCTATTAGTCATTGTGACACCAAAATCACCATATGGAGGCTTCTCAGGATATTGTGCTCGGGGTCCCATCTGGGCAAGCCCGGCTGTGTGTGGTGTGTGGGGCACCCCCTGTAAGGGATGATGTGCGGGTCTGTGTACCTTGCGTCCAGCAGGCGCTTGCGCGGCACTCTGGGCTGCACTTGTCTGGGCCTGCGCCCACCATGTCTTCTCCCACGCCCCCTCGGTTGATCGTGACCCCCAGTGAGATTAACACTAGTGGGGAGTCTCAGCCTGATGTGTCTTCCAGGCTGGCCAACATTGAGAGGTTGATTGCTAGCTCTGTGGCCCGTAAGGCCCCAGCTAAAAGACGGCACTTGGCGCCTGTTGTGTCTGCCTTCCCTATGGAGACAGAAGAATTCCTTGATTTGTCTGACTGTACCCCGCTTGAGGAGGGGGAATTATTCTCAGATTCAGAATCTCCTTTCAGTCTAGGACAAGAGTCCCCTGTCTCTGGAGCAGGCTTTTGTTCTCTCTCCTCTGGTCCGGCGGTCCCTCCTGTGGTGGCTGGACTTGAGGAATCTTCTGGAGGGCAGATCTTTTCTGACTCCGTGTTGGGATGTGGGGCCCTCAGGAGGCTCACGCTTCTATCAACGTCCTGGAGCTGAGGGCGGTTCGGTTGGTGCTGGCACAGTTGACTCCTCACCTTCAGGATCTGCCGGTACAGGTTCGCTCCGACAATCAGATGGCGGTCGCCTATATCAATCATCAGGGAGGGACTCCGAGCAAGAGTGCCCTCAAGGAGGTGTCGTTGATTCTGTCCTGGGCCGAGGACAATGTCCCATGCATCTCAGCAGTTTATATTCCGGGAGCGGAGAATCTGGAGGCGGATTCCCTGAGCAGGGGGGGCCTCTCGCTGGGGGGAATGGTCCCTCAACAGCGAGGTCTTCCTATCCCTTTGTCACCGTTGGTGGATGCCGGACATGGATCTGTTTGCTTCTCGCCACAATCACAAGCTGCCAGCATTTGTCTCCCTGTCCCAGGATCCTCTGGCTCTGGCGGTGGATGCTCTGTCGCTATCCTGGCAGGGACTCGGTCTCCTGTACCTTTTTCCTCCGTTTCCTCTTCTGAGCAGGATTCTGCGCAAGTTGGTGCAGGAGAGGGTGCCAGCCATTCTGGTGGCTCCCAGGTGGCCAAGACAGGTGTGGTTCGCAGACGTCGTGCTGCTGGCAGTGGATCAGTACACTCTACCCTTGGTTCCGGACCTTCTCACTCAAGGACGGCTCTGTTATCCCAATTTACAACGCTGGCTTTGACGGCCTGGCTGCTGAAACCTCCATCCTGAAGGAGGAAGGACTGTCTGATTCGGTTGTTCGTACTCTTGTCAGGGCTAGGAAGAAATCTTCCTCTACTATCTACTATAGGACCTGGCGGACCTACATTGACTGGTGTGAGTTTAGGGCCTTTCCCTGTCGTGTGTTCTCCATTCCTAGGATCCTGGAGTTCCTTCAACATGGTTTGGATTTGGGTTTTCAGCTCAGCACCTTGAAGGGTCACGTGTCCGCCTTGGCTGTTTTTTTCCAGAGGTCCTTGGCTCTACATCCTCTAGTCAAGACTTTCTTCCAGGGGGCCGCTCATGTGCGCCCTCCCTGCAAACCCATGTTACCGGCCTGGGATTTGAATTTGGTGTTGTCTGTCCTTCAGGGTCCTCCATTTGAACTTGTGCATGAGGCTGCCTTGTCTATCCTTACCCTGAAGGTTGCCTTTCTGGTGGCTATCACTTTTGTTAGGCGTGTTTCTGAGTTGGCGGCTCTGTCTATTCAGGCCCCCTACTTTGAGAGACACCAGGACAAGGTGGTTTTCCGCTTTAAACCTGGCTTCTTGCCTAAGGTTGTCTCTGCCTTCCATCTCAATCAGGACATTGTGCTTCCTTCTTTGTGCCCTAATCCTGGTAATCCCAAGGAGAGGGCCTTGCATTCTCTGGATGTTGTCAGGAATTTGAAATACTACCCGGTGGCTACTGCGCCTTTCAGAAAGACGGACGCCTTGTTTGTGGTTCCCTCGGGTCCCAAGAAGGGGTTGGCTCCTGCTAAGTCTACTATTAGCAAATGGATTCGTCAGGCCATTGTTAGGGCCTATATTCTACTAGGGGGAAGGATCCTCCTTTCCGTGTTACTGCTCATTCTACTCGTACTGTTGGCACCAGCACCAGGCTTCTGTTGAACAAGTTTGTAAGGCTGCTACGTGGTCTTCTGTTCATACCTTTTCCAAGTTTTACAAGGTTGATGTTCGGGCCTCAGCGGATGCTGTTCTTGGCCGCAAGGTTCTGCAGGCGGCAGTGGTTTGAACTGCGCATTGTTGCCTTTTTGGGATCCCCACCCGTTCATGGACACTGCTATTGGATGTCCCAGCTGTTATGAATACTATCTGGAGCAGGACGTGCTGCATACTTAGAATAATACAATTCTGTGATTACTCACCTTGTAGAATTGGTATTATAAGTATGCAGCACGTCCTGCTCCATCCCACCCTGATTGCTTATTCTTTGATCCTCTATATGGTGATTGTTGTTCCTTGTTACCGTTGTTAAATTTGTTATTGGCTTCTCCTGGTTCCCTTACTGCTTTTCTATACTGGGGAATTAGTGGGAGGTCCCGGGTATATATGGACCGGGAGGGGCCTCTTTTTGCCATCTTGCAAAGCGCCCTCTTGTGGAGGTATAACCCAGCTGTTATGAATACTATCTGGAGCAGGACGTGCTGCATCCCTATTCCTACCTTTTTCCGTGAACCCTTCTGCCTCCCAGCCTTTGGCTACGGATCAGGTGAAGGTAGGGGAACGCCGAGGGTCAGGCGTTCAGCAGAGCCCTGCTCTGGGACGCAGACCCTGTCACAAAGGGTAGCCGGCCATAGGCTATGGTGAGCCTATATGGGGGGAGGGGAGGAACCACCTGGGGATCCCTTGTGTTTGTCTCCCACAAGCTTTATTTGTGTACTGTGCTTTATCTTTTTTGACTTCATTTACTCACCTTTCCTCCTCTTCTGCCCCTCTCCTCTTGTCCAGGCTGCGAGGAGGGGGGCCGCGGGACTGGCCAGGGGCCATCTGGGCGGGCTCCGGGGGCGGGTGGGGACAAGCTCTGGATGCGTGCGTCGGCGCGTCTCCCTCCGTGGCAGGGAAGGGCCTTGCCTCCCCTGCCGGGTTCCCATTGCGGTCTGGGCGCCATTTTGGTTTGGGCGCCCGGAGTCCGCTCCTCTTCGCTCCTGCCTGCTGCGTGGGGGGGGGGGGGGCGGGGCCGCGCGATGGAGCGTTCCGCGTCATTGGCGCTTGGCCCGCCCCTCGAGGAGCTCGCTGTCGGTCCCCTCGGGACTTGTTAAGCTCTGTCTCTTGTGTGGTACATGCCCGCTGGGTGGTCGCATCGCTGTTTGTGTACCCTGCGCGCAAAGCGTCATTTCGGAACAGGATGGGGCGAGCGTTGCCGGCCTCAGTCCCATTTTGCAGATGGCCTCACCTACACCCCCCGCGTCTGCATTTAGCTCCCAGTGAGGGGGAAGCCAGCAGGGGGTCTCAAACGGACTTGGCACTCAGAGTGGCCAGTCTAGAGCGTCAGTTGTCTCGTTCAGCCGCTGGCAAGGCCACGCGTAAGAAGCAACATTTGGATCCGGCTTATGCACTTTTTGCCGATGATGATGATGATGATTATGAGGCCTTCGGTGGCCGAGACTCCTGGAGGAGGGTGAGTTATTTCATGATTCTGACTCCTCTGGGGACCGACCGGGGGGCTTTGACAGTTACCCCGGGTCCTCCTCTGATGAGGACGGTTGGCTCCCCGATGATACAGAGAATCTGTTGTCGGCGGTGTTTGAAACCTTGCACATCGTACCCGCAAAGGCAGCCAAAAAGAAGCAGGGGGACCTTTTTCGGCCTGAGAGACAGTGTCTGGTCTTTCCTGAACAGGGTCATTTCTCTAAAATAATTTTTAAGGAATGGGAGAAGCCTAAAAAACTGCCGTCGGTGCCTAGGGGTAGCGGTATCCCTTTTCGGAGGATTTAATTTGCCTATGGTCCCGTCCCCCTGAGGTGGATGCCCCCATTTTGGGGCTCTTCAGTACCACGGTTATGCCGTCTCCTGATACTTCTTCCTTGCGCTATCATGCTGACAGGCGCATGGATCAGCTGGCATGTCACGCTTTCACCTTTGTGGGCGCTGGTCTTCGCCCTGTCTGTGCCGCGGCCATTGTCTCCATTGCCATCAAAAAGAAGGTGAGACGTCTTATGGATATCGCCAGATCTCGCATGCGAGCGGAGGAGTATAAGGATCTCCTAGCTTGTGTGGAATTCATTGCCTTTGTGATTTCAGCCATGGATTATACCGTCCGGCTTGGCGGCAGGGCTTCGGCCCTGCTGGGTGCTCTTCATCGTTCCCTCTAGCTGCGACAGTGGGCAGCGGACACCGCTGCCAAGAAAGCTCTCACTGGTTTTCCCTTCCTGGGACTTCGGCAGCCTATGCGGCCCTTTCGGGGCTCTTCTTCCTTTCGTCCCTTTCTCTAGTGGCCGCAGAGACTCCTGGGAGCGAGGTAGATCCCGCGTCCCAGTCCCTCCTGAGGATCCAAGCCCCCTGCCAAGGCCCCTCAGGCATGAGGAGGGGCCCTCACCCACTCAGGTGGGGGGGTCGGCTTCTGCTTTTTGCTCACGTCTGGAGACAGCACGTCTCGGACCAGTGTAATCAGGAGGTGGTGTCCTCCGGGTACAAAATAGAGCTGGCAGCTTGGCCACCCCCAAGATTTCTTTGGTCACAGATTTCCCAGAACCCTTTGACGGCACAGGGCCTAAGATTGGCTGTCCAACGACTTCTGTCGTCTGGAGTGATTTGTCCTGTGCCTCACCAGGAATGGGGTTGAGGGTTCTATTCCAATCTTTTCACGGTGCCCAAGAAGGACGGCTCTCTGAGACCTATTCTGGACCTGAAGGATCTCAACAGGTTTGTCAGATTCAAACACTTCCGCATGGAGACCTTTCTGTCAGCGGTGAGTTCACTTCGGCCAGGTGACTTTATGACCACGGTGGACATCAGGGATGCTTACCTGCACGTCCCTATGTTCTGGGGACATCAGAAGTTCCTGAGGATCGCGCTGGAGGATCAGCACTACCAGTTTGTGGCACTGCCGTTTTTAATTTCTTCAGCCCCTCGGGTGTTCAGTAAGGTGCTGGCGGGTTTCATGGGCCTGCTGAAGAGCCAAGGCATTCTTCCTTATCTGGACAACTTGCTGATTGCTGCTCAATCTCTTCAGCAGGCCGAGAGCGACACTCAGACGGTCTTGTCCACTCTCAAGGCATTCGGCTGGGTGATCAATTATCCCAAGTCCTCGATCACTCTGTCATTGGTGAGGTCTTTTCTAGGCATGACGTTGGACACCTCTCAGGTCAAGGTGTTCCTCCCCCAGCAGAAGATGGAGGGTCTCAGACGCAGACGCGTGCCTTGCTGTCGTGTCCACACCCATCCATTCGTCTGGGGATGCAGTTGGTGGGCCTCATTGTGTCTTGCTTCGAGGCTGCACCCTTCGCCCAGTTCCACATGAGACCTCTTCAGTTCTTCAATCTCTTGACAGTTTGGGATCGGCCTCAGGAGTCCCTGGACCAGGAGTTCTTTCTGTCCCCTCTGGCCAGACGGTCCCTCTCGTGGTGGTTGGACTCCAGAAATCTTCTAGTGGGCAGGTCCTTTCTGACTCCGCGCTGGGAGATTGTCACCACGGACGCAAGTCTGACCGGTTGGGGAGGGGTTTGGCAATCGCTGAGGTTCCAGGGCCAGTGGGGCCCTCCGGAGGCTCATGTGCCTATCAATCTCCTGGAGCTGAGAGCGATCCGATTGGTCCTTTTTCAGTTGACTCCCCATCTATGGGGTCGTGCGGTCCAGGTCCGCTCGGACAATCAGCTGGCGGTCACCTACATCAATCATCAGGGCGGGACTCGGAGCAAGCAAGGCCTCAAGGAAGTGACCCTGAGTCTTGGGCGGAGGAGAATGTTCCCTGCATCTCGGGGTGAAGAACCAGGAGGCAGACTCTCTGAGCAGGGGGACTTCTCGTCTGGGGGAATATAGATAGCCCAGGAAGGGGTACCGTCCATCCTGGTGGCCCCTCGTTGGCCGAGGCGGTGTTGGTTTGCGGACATTAGGCTCGATTCAGAGACACATTCGTCTGGACTTTCGTAGCTGTCTGTGTATGTTTTCCCATTGCATGTCACGGCCTGCTTCACAAAGTCATTACATCTGGGTTATTCCACCACAAGGTGGCGCAGTGCACTGCAGAAGAGTTGTGGCTCCTCCCGGTACCATATAAAAACGGAATCACCATAGACTTATCCAGTGTTCTAAAAGATGGCTCTCTATATTGCGCAGGTGAGCGGGGCAACCGAGCCTGCGGTCCTGCATGGCTATTTCCACCCGTTTCCGGACCCTCTGTGCCTCCCAGCCTCAGCTAACGGATTGGGTGACGGTAGAGGAGCACTAGGGTCAAGTGCTCAAGGAGCGCTGCTCCAAGTCGCAGACCCTGTACCACAAAGGTTAGCCGGCCATAGGCTTTATGGTGAGCCTGCTAGGGATGCAGAGTTCCTGTCCTAGCTTCTGAGGGGGGTGAGTGTTTTTGGCGACTGTTTATTTGTTCTGGCGTTTTGGGGTCCCCCCCGTCCCTGACCTGGGCTCTCGCCGCCGCTCGCTCGCTTTCCTCTCTCCTCCCCGTCGTGTGCTCAGGGAAGGGAGGGGGGGCGGGTGTTAGCGACGAGGGTGTTCTTTGCTGTGTTTTTTAATCTGTTTTTTACTGTGTTTAACTGTTTTTCGTCGCCTTGCCGCTTTGTTGGTGCCCTTGCCCTGCTTGCTCCGTGAGTCCCCTTCGGGGGTTTTTGCTCTCCTTGGGGCATGTGCTGCGGGATACTTATGTGTCTTTATTTATGTCTTTCATGCGGGACAACTGTGGGTTATGGTTTTTCCCGGTCCTACCCCTTACCATCCCCCCCTTCCCTTACTGGCTTCTGGGGGCATTCCTTGGGGGGGGGGGCATCCCAGGTGGCTCTTGTTAGCCTTTACCCTGTGCTGGCCTATTGTGCCTTTCTTAAAGCGGACCTTCACTCTGAATAAGAGTCTATCTTATATGTTTCCCACACCCTGTACATACAGATTGTCCACATTAAAAATCAGCCTACCTGCATCTACTGCATGTTATGAGCCTTTAAACATCCAAGATGGCGGCTTATGGAAGCCGCCATCTTATCAGGCAGCCTGCAAACAGGAAGTGCCTCCTGACTGTGCTGCTCTGCATTCTGGGACTGCTGACCCCAGCTCTGCTCTGTCTGAGCAAAGCACAGCTATAACCCGCCCCCTGTACCTTATCCAACTCTCCTCTCCTCAGTAAGTGTGATGCTTCTGAGTCAAGATGGCGGCGCCCGTATCCTAAATTCCTGAACAGAGTTGCAGCCCAGTGGGGGAAAGAATAATAAGTTAGTGACTAAAAACGTAAAATTTATTAATTTTAGATGCTGGGGAACCGTTTTTTTAAGAGTTTGGGCTTTTCATTAAATCACGCTGAAGGTCCGGTTTAATCACCATATGGAGGCTTCTGGGGATAGCGTGCTTGGGGGTCCTTCGGGGCAATCCCGGCTGTGATCCATGTGTGGGGTATCCCTTGTGAGTAACAGTGTCACGGTGTGCGTGCCGTGCGCCCAAGGTGTCCTTGCGCTCCAGGCTGGGCTGCCCGCTTCGCTTCCCAGCTCTGCGCCCCCTTTGACATCGCCTACCCCCCCGCCTGCATTTGGCCCCCAGTGAGGGGGATACTAGCGGGGGGTCACAGTCTAATCTGTCTGATCTGGCACTGCATGTGGCCAGTATTGAAAGGCAGCTTGCTAGGTTCGTTCCACGTAAGGCTTCTGGCAAGAAGCGGCACCTAGCTCCCGTGACATCCCTCTTTCCTGAGGAGGATGAGGGACCTGATACTTTTGTTGGCCTTTACCCCCTTGAGGAGGGGGAACTCTTTTAGGACTCTGACTCCTCTGGGGACCAGCAGGAGGGTTACGGCAGTGACCCTGGGTCTGCATCTGGGGAGGACTCATGGTTCCCTGAGGACACTGATAGCCTGTTAGCTCACATTTTTGAAATCTTGCACATTGTCCCCCTTGAGGTGGCTAAGAGGAAGCAGGGTGAACTCTTTCACCCTGATAAACAGCGCCTGGAGTTCCCTGAGCAGAGTCATTTCACTAATATGGTGCTCAAGGAGGTGGACGCTCCCGTGCTAGGGCTGTCCAACACCTCGGTCATGCCTTCCCCCGACACTACTACACTGCGGGACAGCGAGGACCGGCGCATGGATCAGATGGCCTGCCATGCTCTTGGGGCCGTGGCAGATCCCGTGGTCGTCCCAGTCTCTCGTGGGGCCCCAAGCCCAAACCTTCCCCCAAGCCCTCTCAGGCATGAGGAGGCGCCCCCACCCATCCGGCTCTTTGCTCACGTCTGGAGGCTACGCGTCTCAGACCGGTGGATTCAGGAGGTGGTGTCCTCCAGTTACAAGATAGAGTTTGCTGCCTGGCCGCCCCCAAGATTCATCAGATCCCGGATGTCTCAAAACCCTCTGTCAGTTCAGGGTTTGCACCTGGTGGTTCAACGTCTGTTGGAGTCAGGAGTCAGTTGCCTGGTGTCTTCCCAGGAACGGGGTCGAGGTTTCTACTCCAATCTGTTCACGGTACCCAAAAAGGACGGGTCCCTGAGGCCCATCCTGGACTTGAAGGGTCTCAACAAGTTTGTCAGGTTCAAGCATTTTCACATGGAGACTCCCAGCTGTGATCCATGTGTGGGGTATCCCCTGTGAGTAACAGTGTCACGGTGTGCGTGCCGTGCGCCCAAGGTGTCCTTGCGCTCCAGGCTGGGCTGCCCGCTTTGCTTCCCAGCTCTGCGCCCCCTTCGGCATCGCCTACCCCCTCGCCTGCATTTGGCCCCCAGTGAGGGGGATACTAGCGGGGGGTCACAGTCTGATCTGTCTGATCTGGCACTGCGTGTGGCCAGTATTGAAAGGCAGCTTGCTAGGTTCGTTCCACGTAAGGCTTCTGGCAAGAAGCGGCACCTAGCTCCCGTGACATCCCTCTTTCCTGAGGAGGATGAGGGACCTGATACTTTTGTTGGCCTTTACCCCCTTGAGGAGGGGGAACTCTTTCAGGACTCTGACTCCTCTGGGGACAAGCAGGAGGGTTACGGCAGTGACCCTGGGTCTGCATCTGGGGAGGACTCATGGTTCCCTGAGGACACTGATAGCCTGTTAGCTCACATTTTTGAAATCTTGCACATTGTCCCACCTGAGGTGGCTAAGAGGAAGCAGGGTGAGCTCTTTCACCCTGATAAACAGCGCCTGGAGTTCCCTGAGCAGAGTCATTTCACTAATATGGTGCTCAAGGAGGTGGACGCTCCCGTGCTAGGGCTGTCCAACACCTCGGTCATGCCTTCCCCGGACACTACTACACTGCAGGACAGCGAGGACCGGCGCATGGATCAGATGGCCTGCCATGCTTTTCGTGTGTGGGGACTGGGCTGCGTTCAGTTTGCGCGCCCTCTGCTTCTCTCCCCTCCTTTCGTGCTCCCAGAGGAGGTCATGGCTCCCTCTTCTCAGGTACCCGCAGGGATTCTTGGGGCCGTGGCAGATCCTGTTGGTCGTCCCAGTCTCTCGTGGGGCCCCAAGCCCAAACCTTCCCCCAAGCCCCCTCAGGCATCCGGGTGGGGGGACGGCCTCGGCTCTTTGCTCACGTCTGGAGGCTACACGTCTCAGACCGGTGGATTCAGGAGGTGGTGTCCTCCAGTTACAAGATAGAGTTTGCTGCCTGGCCGCCCCCAAGATTCATCAGATCCCGGATGTCTCAAAACCCTCTGTCAGTTCAGGGTTTGCACCTGGTGGTTCAACGTCTGTTGGAGTCAGGAGTCATTTGCCTGGTGCCTTCCCAGGAACAGGGTCGAGGTTTCTACTCCAATCTGTTCACGGTACCCAAAAAGGATGGGTCCCTGAGGCCCATCCTGGACTTGAAGGGTCTCAACAAGTTTGTCAGGTTCAAGCATTTTCACATGGAGACTCTACGCTCGGCGGCACCGTTCACCGTTCGGTATCACCTCGGCCCCTCGGGTGTTCACCAAGGTGCTGGCGGGCGTGATGGCTCTGCTCCGGAATCGGGGCATTCGCATCCTTCCTTACCTGGACGACATTCTGATTCTGGCTCAGTCTTTTCATCAGGCCGAGAAGGATACTCAGGTGGTGACCTCCACTCTCGAGTCCTTCGGCTGGGTGATCAATTATCCCAAGTCTTCACTGTCTCCGTCTTTGGTGAGGTCTTTTCTGGGCATGACTCTTGATACCTCTCAGGTCAAGGTATTCCAGCCTCAGCAGAAGGTGGAGGGCCTTCAGAAGCAGGCACAGACTCTGCTCTTGTGTCCCCATCCTTCCATCCGGCAAGGGATGCAGTTGGTGGGCCTGATGGTGTCCTGCTTCGAAGCAGTACCTTTTGCTCAGTTTCACATGAGACCTCTTCAGTTGCACCTCTTGTCAGTTTGCGATCGGGACCCCGTGTCCCTGGATCAGGAGTTTGCTCTGTCCCCCCTGGCCAGACAGTCCCTGGTGGCTGGACTCGGAGCCTTCTAGTGGGAAGGACCTTTTTGCCCCCGTGCTGGGAGACTGCTGGGAGTCTGACCGGTTGGGGGGGGCTTTTGGAAGTCTCTGAAGTTCCAGGGTCAGTGGGGCCCCCAGGAGGCCCATGCTCCCATCAATGTCCTGGAACTGAGGGCAATCAGGTTGGTTCTGTCTCAGCTGACCACACACCTTTGGGGTCGGGCTGTTCAGATCCGCTCGGACAACCAGACGGCGGTTGCCTACATCAATCATCAGGGAGGGACTCGGAGCAAGCGAGCCCTCCAGGAAGTGTCCCTGATAATGTCTTGGAAAGAAGAGAATGTCCCTTGCATCTCGGCGGTCTACATTCCGGGGGTGGAGAACCAGGAGGCAGACTCCCTGAGCAGGGGGACGTCTCGGCTGGGGGAATGGTCCCTCAGCAACAAGGTATTTAACTCCCTGTGTCTCCGCTGGGGTCAGCCGGATGTGGACCTGTTTGCGTCCCGCCACAATCACAAGCTTCCCAGGTTTGTCTCCCTGTCACAGGATCCTCTGGCCTTCACCACGGATGCTCTAGCAATGCCTTGGACGGAGTTTCGGCTCCTCTATGTGTTCCCTCCATTCCCTCTGCTGGGCAGGGTGCTGCTAAAGATAACCCAGGAATGGGTACCAGCCATTCTGGTGGCTCCCTGTTGGCCAAGGAGGGTGTGGTTCGCAGATGTCGTGCAGTTGGCAGTAGATCAGTATACCCTGCCCAAGGATCCAGATCTGCTCACTCAGGGACAACTGTGCCATCCCAATTTACAAACGCTGGCTTTAACCCTTTTGTTGCCAAGCACGTAACACCTACGTGCTGGCTTGGCTGGGCCTTAAGTGCCAAGCCCGTAGGTGTTACGTGCTTGACTTTCCTCGCTTCTAGTTTAAAAAATAAAAATAAAAAATACTCACCTGACCCCTTGTTGGATCCGGCCGGGTCTCCTCTTTAATTTGGTGCCATCCGATCCCCCGTGGGGGGTCGGATGGCTCCAGGAGAGCCCCCGGAATAGGCCGCCCCCCCCCCCCCGCTTCTGCAGCAGCAGCTGCTAACTGTAAAAAAAATAAAAAATAAAAATGACATTCACTTACCTGTGTGTGCGCTGGCTCCCGCTGTCCCTCCTCTTCACCTGGGGGGCCTCCGATCCCCCCCCAGGACTTACCGATCTTCAGGAGAGAGCCTGGGAGGCTCTCTCCTCTCTTCTTCTCGATGGCGGCCGCCATCTTGCCTCTAAGCCCCGCCCCCTTGGGGGCGGAGCTTATGAAGTCATTCCGGCCCCGAACGGGCTTCAGCTTTCTCAGCTTCTCAGATGCCGGTGATCGGCGCTGGGGAAGGAGGTGACAGGAGATCCTCTGATCTCCTGCCTTCTCCTTCTCTGGATGCCGATCACCGGCATCTGTCAGCTGAGCGGCGAGGGACAAGAGCTTGCAATCGAAGGTAAGTACAGTAAAAAAAAAATGTTTTTTTTTCTAATAAAATACTTTTTATTATTGTGTGGTGGTTTTTTTTAACAGTTAACCCTTTGTGAGCTGGTAAGGGGTCCATGAGACCCCTTATACCAGTTCACAAGGCTGGGGGGGTGGCAAGTCACCTGCCCTAGCGGGTGGCTTGCCATTAACCCCTGGCACCCCCATTACCTGCCTCCCCAAAGGCCAGGGGGGGGCAGAAAAGCCCGGGCCCACATAGGCTATGTGGGCTCGTAGGCTGCAGGGTGGGGGGGCCACCAAAGCTGGCCCCCCCACTCTGTGCCTACAAGCCCCCATAGCTGGTCCCGGGCTGGTTACTTTGGGTAAGGGGGACCCCACGTCATTTTTTTTTTTGGGATTTTTAAGGGTTTTTAACCCTTAAAAATCCAAAAAAAAATGGGGTCCCCCTCCCCGGGAAGGGGGACCCTATGTCATTTTTTTTTTTAATTAACCATTTGTCATCCAGCAGCTATAAAAGGCTTCTGGGCAGGAAAGGGTGTCTACCTATACATATGTGGTATCGCTGTAACCGGGAGAAATTGGGGTTTCTCACGCAATAAGATTTTATTGACAAACTTACATTTTTTATTACAAAAAAACTCTACAAATTGTAAAAAAATATTTTTTTTTTATTTTTTTTCACACATTTTACCCAAAAATATTGAGAATACACCTAAAAAATACAAACAAGACATTTCATGTTAAAGCCCAGACTCTGTTGAAAAAAACAATATATAATTTTCCTGGGAAATCCCTGGAAATCCTTTCAAAAATGACAGTTGAACATGTGTAGCGCAAAATGGTGAAACATCGTCTGGCAACAGGGAGTGGCAAATGCTGCAGGTAGGCTGGCAGCGAAAGGGTTAAAGGCCTGGCTGCTGAAACCTCCATCCTGATGGAAAAGCGTTTGCTGGCTTTTGTTGTTGATACCATGATTAGGGCTAGGAAGAAATCCTCGTCCTTTATCTACTACAGGATCTGGCATGCTTACATTGCCTGGTGTGAGTCCATGTCTCTTCCTTGTCGAGTGTTTTCTATCCCCAGGATTCTGGAATTTTTGCAACATGGTTTGGATTCGGGCCTTCAACTTAGTACCCTTAAGGGACAGGTGTCAGCTCTGGCAATTTTTTCCAAAGATCCTTTGCCAATCACCGGTTGGTTAAGACTTTTTTACAGGGAGTTACTCATGTGCGTCCGCCACATAAGCCTATGCTACATGTGTGGGACCTGAATCTGGTGTTGTCTGCTCTGCAGGGCCCTCCCTTTGAGCCTATCCGTGGGGCTGCTTTGTCCATTCTGACTCTTAAGGTGGCCTTTTTGGTGGCCATTACTTCGGTCAGACGAGTTTCTGAGCTGGTGGCGTTTTCCATCAAACCTCCTTATTTTGAGCGGCATCAGGATAAGGTGTTGTTTCTGCTTAAGCCGGATTTCTTGCCTAAGGTTGTGTCTGCTTTTCATCTCAATCAGGACATTGTTTTGCCTTCTTTGTGTCCAAAACCTGCTAATTCCAAGGAGCGGACCCTTCACTCTTTGGATGTTGTCAGGGCTCTGAAGTTTTATTTGGTTGCTACTGAGTCTTTCAGGAAATCTGACACTCTTTTTGTTCTTCCTGCTGGGCCTAGGAAGGGTTTGCCTCCGGCTAAATCCACTATCAGCAAGTTGATCCGTCAGGCGGTGGAGCAAGCCTATTCTGCCAAGGGGGAGGTTCCTCCTTTTAGGGTTACTGCTCATTCCACTTGTGCTATTGGTGCGTCTTGGGCCTTTCAGCACCAAGCTTCTGTTGAACAAGTTTGTAAGGCCGCAACTTTGTCTTCTTTTCATACCCTTTCCAAGTTTTACAAGGTTGATGTTAGGGCCTCAGCTGATGCTGCTTTTGGCTGCAAGGTACTTCAGGTGGTAGTGGTTTAAACTGCCTGTTGTTACTCTTTTGGGATCCCACCCTACTTTACGGACACTGCTTTTGGATGTCTCAGATGTAATGAATTGAAGCAGTCCGTGCCATGCAATGGGAAAAAGACAATTCTGTGAGTACTCACCTGTAGAATTGCTTTTACCATGCATGTCATGGCCTGCTTCACCCCACCCTTATTATCGTTATTCTTGGTTGCCTCTTTATGGTGATTGTTCCAAGTTAGTTGGGGTTTTGTTATTTTATTATCTCCCGGTTTCTTGAGTAACTGCTTGTCAACACTGGATAAGTCTATGGTGATTCCATTTTTATATGTTACCAGGAGGAGCCACAACTCTTCTGCAGTGCACTGCACCACCTTGTGGCTTAATAACCCAGATGTAATGACTTCGTGAAGCAGGCCGTACCATGAATGGTAAAGGCAATTCTACAGGTGAGTACTTTTGTGTGTGTTTGTCATTTTTTTTGTTTTTTACGTTCCATTTTCCATTCGTACGTTCGTTCCCACTAATGCGTATATGCACTTTCGATGGACGAATCTAAATCTGATCATTTGCGTTAGTTCGGCTCATTTTCGGATCTAAATTTGATAATTTGCGTTACTTCAGATAACTTACGTTATTGGGATGGGTTTCCGTGTGATTCAGAGACCTGATTGCCGATGGACCTCCGCCCTATAAAATGGATTCTTTTCCGCTTCACTTACGGGACCTTTGAGGACTTGGATTGCTGTTGTTGAACATGTTTTGCGGCTATGTGGAGGAGTCTGAGCACCTTCAGCTCCAAGACATTGCATGTATCAGCATGGCCGAGGCCAGAAATTGTATAGCAATGCATACCTGAATCAATACATTTCATGTATGCCTTATAAAAGCATTTTAATGCTGACCTTAATTAGTCCTTAGCATGTAAACCTTTATTTTCCCACGCATCCATCTAATTGGTACATTTTATTTATATTTGGATTGTTGTACTTGAATCTTACTTTGTTGTTGGAGTTATTGTTTTAGTTGTTTACCTTGGCTTTGTGTAATTATATTCTTGGTGTGCCACACACCCCGCTTCACTTCTTAAATATTCATCACTTCATGGGTTAATCCACCGCAGGTGACGTAGTGCAGAGAGGAAGTCTTGTAACGAGCCCCCTTCTGGCCCATATATACCTGGTACCTCCCTTCAATCACCAGTATTTTTTCTCTCTGCTTGCTGACAAGTCAGAAGTTGGAAGTCTCCTGCTTACAGGTAGGCCGGGGTATTCTTACCCCGCCACCCCCCTTTTGGTCTATTTCTGCCCGGTTTGAGTTTGTATACCTTTATGGTGAGATAGGAAGCCTCCCAGCCTTGGCTGCTCACCGGGCAAATGGTAGATGGCACTTTAAGTGCCTAGGAGCTTATCTCCTACCGCTCGACCTCATGCGTGGGGCAATGCGACGAACCGGCATGGTGATCCGGAAATGGGATGCCCCTGTCCCGAGGGTCCCCGTAGCCCCTTTCTCTCCCGTTCGGTCCCTTCTCCCTTCACTATGGGGGGGGGGGGGGGTGGTGAGGGTGTGCTTTAGTATGTGTGTTTCACTGTATCACTGCATGTTAACATATATGTCATGTTTATACATTCACTGTAGCATGTGTATATTTTGGGTCTGCTTTAGGGCAGCTTGCGCTGGGTATGGGCTGGCCACTTCTCTGGCAGTTGGTTGCTTTGTGGCCCCCTACCCCTCCCCCCTCTCCCCTCTCCCCTCTTCTCGCCTGGCATTCATTGAGCTTTGTCAGCACATGCGGTTTTTACCCTCCCCCCTCCGCCGCCTGGACGCGCGTGCTGTGATCAGCTGTAAAGCGTTCCAGCTGATCGGCATAGGGGGGGGGGCAGGCCCGCTGACGCGGCGCCGGGGGCGCGGCGCCGACGTCATGCGGCGTCATCGGCGTCTGCGGCGGGCCCAGCGTCCCAGCTTCCTTCAAAACAGGAAGGCAGGTGGGCGCACGGCCGCACTTTGTCTTCTGCCGGCTCATGGCTGCTGGCTGCAGGCTTACCGGCTGATTGCTGTACAGGTAAGCGGCCCCTCCCGTTGGGGCCGTTAAATGGGGGATATTGTTTAATAATACAGTGAGAAATCACTATTATCAAGGGGGCGTCATTTAAGGGCACTTGGTGCCATACTTATATGTTATACACATGTGAAGGATCTGATGGTTGTTTTCTTGCCTTGCAGATCCTGGGATCCCTGCTTATGCTAGCCCTCCGGCTCTATGTGCCTGGCTAATTATTGGGATTGATTTGAATGTTTATATACATAGACTATATATAAATATATATATATATATATATATATATATATATATATATATATTCTATTAAAGGGGACCTAAACTTAAAAAAAAAAAAAAAAAATTATATAAATCCTCCCTTCCGGGACATTACTAAAATAAAGGGGGCATCCCGGGTCGGCTTATGCCTTAAAAGTCCCATTATTGCGAATACCATAAATCACCATATGGAGGCTTCCGTAGATTCCGGAAACGGTTCTGCTGTTCCGTTTGGGGGGTGCGTAGGTTGTGGGGTTCCACTCCCAGCTGATGATATCTTTATTTGCATCCCTTGTGCAAAACAGACTATTGCGCGCCAGTCCGTTTCTTCGGCTGCGGTGCCATCGCATCCTTCATCATCTCCTACCTCTCCATCCCTATTCCGGACCCCGCATGACACTGTCAAAAGTGGGGATTCGCATTCCGAGGCAGCAGCACAGCCCTGCCCCCGGAAAATGATGCCCGTTAAAGCAGCGTTTAAAACCGCTACAAAAGAAGGCACCTGACTCCGGTACCTTCGGCTCCACAGGACCAGTTTTGTGAACCTGTGGAATGGTCCGATGGATCCCCTGATGAGGATGAACTCCCGTCGGAGTCAGATGAGCCGACAGGTCAGCATGTGGCTGATGAGATCGGCGATTGGTCAGAGGGGGTTGTTTTTGACACCCCCTCCATTCTGGCTCAAATGTTTAAAATTTTGAGTTTAGATACGCCTGAGGCGGCCGCCCCGCCAAAGGGTCAGTTATTTAAAGAGCCTCAGCCGAGTTTGGTTTTTCCCAGACAGCACCACTTTGAGAGGGTGGTTCTTAAGGAATGGGAACATCCCACACGGTTATCTGGAATTCCTTCCAGTTGGGAAAAGCGTTATCCTTTTCCACCAGAATTGGTGAGGCTGTGGTCTGTCCCTCCGGACGTCGATACCCCTGTACTAGGACTCTCCAGCTCGGCTATGGTACAATCTGCTGAGACCACTACCCCCAAAGATGGGGAAGATCGCAGGATTGACCAATACGCTCGACATGGTTTTATCTATTCCAGGTCAGCATTGCGCCCGGTATGTGCTTCAGCCCTTCTTCTATTGGCAATTAAGTCCCTAATTCAGGGGCTATATGAGGATCTTGATCCCGCTTGCAAACAGTTCACTGCACTTAAGCAGTGTGAATCTTTTGTGGCTTATGTCCTGGCCTCTCAGGACGATGCGCTGACTATGAGTAGCAAGGCGGCAGCTATGCTGGTGGCTATTCGCAGGTCAGTATGGCTGCGTCAGTGGTCAGCAGACACGGCTTCCAAAAAGGTACTCACAGCTCTCCCCTTTTTGGGGTTGCGTCTGTTTGGGGAGAAAATTGATTCAGTCGCAAAAGATGGTAAGATGCCACAACGCAAAAGGCCTCGTGGTCCCTTCAGGGGGACAAGTTCCGGTAGGCCTTCCTTTCAAAGGTTCGGAGCGGGCAAAGGTACGTCCTTTCCCGCTACCAGTGGCGCAGGTTGGACTCGGGGGAGGGGCCGTGGCCGGCCCACTCAGTCCTGGGGCACCAAGCCCAAGCCTGCTGATAAGCTCACTCAGCAATGAGGGGCTGCCCTCACCCGTGCGGGTGGGGGGACTATTGCGACACTTCTACCATTGGAACCTTGTGGTTCTAGGCAGATGGATCCAGGAGGTAGTGTCGACAGGTCACAACCTGGAATTCGAGTCTCACCCTCCCTCGCGGTCCATTCAGGGGTCGGTTCATCCCGGCCTGAACTCTCATCAAGACGGAGTGTGTCTTTCCTTTACCCAAATTCACACAAGAACACTTCAGCTATTTCTGCTAGCGTGTTGGGTCCAGCAGCCTCAGTTGTTGGAGCAGTCCTTCCGATTGTCCTCCCGTGTACGGCAGTTCCTCCTGTGGTGATTGGTCTCGACCAATTTTGTACAGGGCAGGTCTTTCCTGACCCTCCCTTGGAGAGGTGTCTCCACGGACACCAGTCTGTCGGGATGGGACAGTTTCTGGAAGGAGCTGCGGCTTCAGGGGTAGTGGAGGCCCCACTTACCCATCAGAGAAATGTCCCTGATCCAGACATGGGCAGTGTTCCATGTTCCCTGTCTCTCGGCGGTTTACATTCCAGAGGTGATGGAACAGGTAGCGGACCGGTTGAGCAAGTGCTCTCCCCGTCTGGAAGAATAAGCTCTCCATCCTCGGGTGGTTCTCTTATTGTGTCTCCAATGGGAGACTCCGGAGGTGGGCCTGTTGGCCCCTCATCACTATCACAGGCTCCCGAGCTTCGTGTCACTCTCCCGGGATCCTCTGGCTCTGACAGTGGACGTCAGGTCCCTGAACTGAGAAGCTCTGGGATTTCTATACCTGTTTCCTCCGTGGCCCTTGCTGGGCAGAGTTCTTCAGAAGTTTGCTCTGGAAAGGGTGTACGCCGTTCTCATGGCCCCAAGGTGGCCAAAACGAATAAGGTTCGCAGACATCATTTGGCTGGCAGTGGACCAGTTCGTTCTGCCTCTTCGGCCCGATCTGCTCACTCAGGGTCAATTGTGTTACCCCAATTTACCAGCGCTGGGTTTGATGGCCTGGCTGCTGAAACCTCCATCCTGAAGGAGGAGGGTCTTTCTGATTCAGTCATTAAGACTCTGATCAGTGCCCGGAAGAAGTCTTCTTCCATCACCTACTATAGGACTTGGAAAGCCTTTATCACTTGGTGTGAGATAAGATCTTTTCCTTGTAGGGTCCTTTCGGTCCCCAGGATTCTGGAGTTTTTACAATCAGGGCTGGACTCTGGTCTCCAGCTAAGTACATTGAAAGGGCAGGTCTCTGCCTTATCTGTCTTTTTTCAGAAGCGTGTTGCGCTTAAACCTTTAGTTAAAACTTTTTTCCAGGGGGTTACGCATGTGCGGCCTCCCAGGAAACCATTACTCCCTGTTTGGGATTTGAATTTGGTTCTTTCGGCTCTTCAGGCTCCTCCTTTTGAGCCTTTGCAAGATATTGCTTTGTCTACCCTGACTCAGAAGATTGTCTTCTTGGTAGCGATCACTTCTGTCCGGCGTGTCTCAGAATTGGCGGCCTTAACTATCCAGGCGCCTTACTTCGAGAGGCATCAGGATAAAGTGGTCTTTTGGTTCAAGCCAGACTTTCTTCCTAAGGTTGTTTCTGCTTTTCATTTGAACCAAGATATTGTTCTTCCCTCCTTGTGTCCTAATCCTAAGAATGACAAAGAGAGGGTTTTGCATTGTTTGGATGTAGTACGCTGTGTTAAGTACTACTTGATTATCACGTCTCCTTTCCGTAGGACGGATTCCTTTTTTGTTGTGCCCCATGGGCCTAAGAAGGGTTTGGCACCAGCCAAATCTGCCATTAGCAAGTGGATACGCCAGGCCGTTACTGCGGCCTATTCTGCTAAGGGAAGAGTTCCCCCTTTTCGTATTACTGCTCATTCCACTCGCGCTGTTGGGGCGTCTTGGGCTTTTCAGCACCAAGGTTCTGTTGAACAGGTTTGTAAGGCCGCCACCTGGTCTTCTGTTCACACTTTTTCTAAGTTTTACAAAGTTGATGTGCGGGCCTCAGCGGATGCTGTTTTTGGCCGCAAAGTTCTGCAGACTGCAGTCATTTAAGTTATGCTTCACCTGGCCTTGAGATGCCCTTCCCTTGTGGACACTGCTTTTGGATGTCCCATGAAGTGATGAATATTTAAGAAGTGAAGCGGGGTGTGTGGCACACCAAGAATAATACCATTTTGTGAGTACTCACCTGAAAAATGGATATTGTTGGTGTGCCACACACCCCGCTTCACACCCGCCCTTTTCGGTATTACCGAAGCATTTATATGGTGAAGCCCTTTTTTATTTATATCAAAATTGATTTTGGAGGTTACTGGTGGAATACTGGTACCTTGTTTTACTGCTTTTTGAATATACTGGTGATTGAAGGGAGGTACCAGGTATATATGGGCCGGAAGGGGGCTCGTTACAAGACTTCCTCTCTGCACTACGTCACCTGCGGTGGATTAACCCATGAAGTGATGAATATTTAAGAAGTGAAGCGGGGTGTGTGGCACACCAACAATATCCATTTTTCAGGTGAGTACTCACAAAATGGTATTTTTATATTTGGTTGCAGGAACCGCAAGATGTGCCACTCGCACAACATACAAGCAGTGTTTGGTCCGGATATGCGATTCCTCAGTGTTCTTGCAGGGCATCCAGGGTCGTCCCATGATGCTTATATATTGCGGAGCTCCGGCTTATTTCGTCAGTTTTAGTCAGGAGAATTATCTGGTGGATGGCTCCTGGGTAAGTTTGCTCACATTCCATCAATCCATTTTCACTGTATGCCAATGAATATAGTTGCTGACCCATGTCTTAACCTATGGCTGTTTTTAGCCCTTGATGACATGTTAAACAATATTGTTGCTTAGCATGTGTATTTTATGTTAGTATTTTTAAATATTTTCAGGGGATTCTGGATATCCGCTCCTGCCCTTGCTCCTGATGCACGTTCTTCGCCCGCAGAATGCGGACCAGGAGTTCTATAATCGGGCTGCAAAACCCGGGCCGTTGTGGAGAGGGCCTTTCGGGCTTTTGAAGTCCAGATTTAGGTGTTTGGACCATACAGGGGGGGCACTGCAGTATGACCCCAACAAGGTTATACAAAAAATTTATTTTACGTTTTTTTAACAGGGACCACACGTGCCAGAGTGGCACAACTGAGTGCCAGGGTCCTTCAGTTGGTGGGCGAGATGCAGGAGCTGCATGACTCCGCGGAAGAATAATGTTATGTGGCCTGCCATTGCTATGTATATATTTTACTACGTTTTATATGTTATTTTAAAAATTTTAAAAATGTTAAAAGTTTGATATTTTTTTAACACAAAAAACAAAAAAATAAACAAAGTTGTAAATTTCTTGAAACAGTTTTAAAAAAAGGCACTTGAAGCACTTGAAAAATGCCATTTAAGATTATTAAAAAAAATGTCTCTGTGTCATTTCCTTTTCTAAATACATTCATTAAGGGTTGGTTACCACAAAACGAATGCAAATCACAAAATTTAGATATGAAGATTCGCCAGACCGCGAAGTGATTTAGGTAAGCTTTAGGTGTGAGAAATGGAAGAAGAATGAGACCGCGAAGTGATTTAGTTAAGCTTTAGGTGTGGGAAATGGAAGAAGAATGAGACCGCAAAGTGATTTGGGTAAGTTTTAGGGGTGGGAAATGGAAATATACTGAGTGCGAAGTGATTTAGCGAAGCATTGTAGCAGAAGTGAGTGAACCAAATATGTAGGCAAGCACATTAATTAGTTAAGTTTGTAGTGCGCAGGCGTAAGGTCGTAACGATTTTCGTCTGGACGATTATTTATAGAAAAAGGAATTCAGAGTCTAACACGAAACATAAATGATTCGTTCGAGGAGACGATGGAAAAAGGGCAAAAACTAAAAAGCCTACGTTATAACATGAGTAACATAAACGGAAAATAAAAGCTTGAAAATGACATTCTCGTTGGCATACGAATGGACGGAAACTTTACTGAAGGCTTGTGATGCATGCTTTGAATCACTCGAACACTCATACGCGAGCGGGAACAAAACGAAAAAAAAAAACAGATCGGCACAAAAACGAAAGTCTTTTTTTGTCGCTCTGAATCAACCCTATTGTCCAGATGTCAGTGGATCGCTACGTCATGCCCGACGATCAGGACTTCTCACTCAGGGACTGTTACGTCACCCCAATTTACAAATGCTGGCTTTGACGGCTTTGCTGCTGAAACCTCCATCCTGACGGAGAAGGGACTGTCTGCCTCGGTCGTGCGTACCATGATTCAGGCTCTGAAGAAATCCTCCATGATTTATTGCAGGGTCTGGCACGCTTACATAGCCTGGTGTGAGTCTAAGAGTTTCCCTTGTCGCACTTTTTCCCTTTCCAGAATTTTGGAGTTAAAAATCCGAATCCAAGCCTTAAAACATGGCTTGGATTCGGGCCTCCAGCTGAGTACCCTCGAGGGACAGGTTTCGGCCCTGGCTCTTTTCTTCCAAAGTTCCTTTGCCAATCACAGACTTATCAAGACCCTTTTCCAAGGAGTTACTCATGTTCGTCCACCGCATAAGCCTATGCTACAGGTGTGGGATTTGAATTTGGTGCTTTCTGCTCTCCAGGGTCCTCCCTTTGAGCCCTTGTGCGATGATGCCTTATCCATTTTGACTCCGAAGGTGGTATTTTTGGTTGCTATCACTTCGGTGCACCGAGTCTCGGAGATGGCATCGCTTTGCACGAAGCCTCCTTATTTTGAGTGGCTTCAGGATAAGGTGGTTTTTCGTCTTAAGCCGGACTTCTTACCCAAGGTTGTTTCTGCCTTTCATCTCAATGAGGACATTGTTTTGCCTTCCTTGTGTCCCGCTCCTTCTAATTCTAATTCTGGACCCTCCATTCCCTGGATGTGGTTAGAGCCCTTAAGTAATACCTGGTTGCTACGGAATCCCTTAGGAAGTCGGATTCTCCTTTTGTCCTTCCTGACAGGCCTAGGAAGGGCTTGCCTCCAGCCAAATCCACTATCAGCAAGTGGATCAGACAGGCGGTGGTACAAACGTATTCTGCCAAGGGGAAGGAACCCCCTTTCCATGTTACAGCTCATTCCACTAGAGCTATTGGTGCTTCTTGGGCCTTTCAGCACCAGGCTTTGGTTGAACAGGTTTGTAAGGCCGCTACTTGGTCTTCAGTTCATACTTTTTCTAAGTTTTACAAGGTTGATGTTAGGGCCTCAGCTGATGCTGTTTTTGGCCGTAAGGTGCTTCAGGCGGTAGTGTCATGAACTACGTGCTGTTGCTCACTGGGGATCCCACCCTTTCTTGGACACTGCTTTTGGATGTCCCAATTGTCAAGAATGGAGCAACCCGAGCAAGACACCAAGAAAAATACAATTCTGTGATTACTCACCTGTAGAATTGATTTTAATGGAGTCCTGCTCGGGTCGCTCCATCCCACCCTTGTTCTGTTATCCTCTTTTTGCCTTGTTATGGTGATTACAGTTTGAGAGAGTTTATTTTGGGGCTGTGTGAATTAACATGGTCTCTGGCCTCCCAGCTTTTCTCTGTATTTACTTCTTTTCAATGCTGGGGATTATTAGGGTAACAGTTGCCTCTTATGAGCCGGGAGGAGCCACAAGTTTCGTCTTGCAGTCAACTGCGCCACCTTGTGGCGGATAACCCAATTGTCAAGAATGGAGCGACCTGAGCAGAACACCATTAAAATCAATTCTACAGGTGAGTAATCACAGAATTGTATTTTTATACTCCAGAGCTGGCTCAGAGAGCCTGTGTTCCTCTTTAAACATTATTAAAGATGATTCTCCTTTAACTTTAATACCAAGAGAGAGAATTTCACAGGGACTATACTAAAATGCTCTTTTTATAGGCCAGATGTCACCAGAGATTCAGCTAATGGGCAAGCTATCTGCAGAAGTGGAAAGAGCTTTATCAAAAGGGGTGAGTTTTCAAGTGTACACTGTGTGCCAAAATAATAAATTAGGTTTAAATCCCACCTTTAAGCGGAAGTCCAGGCTGGGGGTAACCCCCTGGCCCTGTCACCCTCTCCTGACATCGAGGCAAGACACGGGATTTACACCCTTCACCGGTGGTCCAGTGTCTGGCTGAGTGAGCAGTGTTTGTTTTCATTGTCAGCTGAGGAGTCATTTTTTTATGGGCATCATTTTGCAGTCCTTCCTTTCCTTCCCCCTGTCCAACCTGCTCCAGTTGTATTTCTTGTACTGGACGATAAATTGCCCAATCATTGTTATATATGTATCTCTCTTCCTCTCTCAGACCCCCATTCTCTCACTCCCAGTGCGACCTCAGGCCGAACGAACACTGCGCATATGTCATGAATGGGCAGCTGAGTGATGTCCAGCTGCGGCTCTCCCTATTACCCCAGCATTAGAGCACACAATAGAAACACAGGATATAAGCAGCCCCTGTGCTGATTCTATGCTGAAGTAAGAGCCTACCTTGCTAAACACCAGAGAAAGCGGGACTGATAGGGAAGGACTTTAAATAAGTGATATATATATATATATATATATATATATGAATGTGGGGGTGTGGTGGAAGAACATACGAAGTTGCAACTCAGTTAAGTGGGCCACACTCATCAACAGATTGAGCACCCCTGGTATATATTGTCAGGATCTGGGGACAACGTCAATGACTCGGAAGACAGTTCTTATTCAAATAATAAGCGATTTATTGAAAATAAAGTCCAACAGGCAAAATCTCTTAACTTCAGAGTATGATGCAGGAACAAATGCAGTACAGCAAGCGGTTACCTCACCAACTTTAGCAATGTCCAGTTTAGGATAATTACAGCGTATTGTAAGTCCTTGATATAACAGGTCCTCTTTCGGGGGATATAAGTCCAGGCTGTTAATCCACAGGTTCCATGTACAGATAACACATAAAGTCCTTCGGCTGCAATTCAGCACTGTCAGTATTGGGAGCAGCAAGGCACGGGCTCCTCATCCCAGCCTTTCCATCTCCACACTTGAAGCCTCAGCAGCTCCTTTTATAGGGCTCCCTTCAATTAATCTCATCACCTGTGTAAAAACTGGGAGTAGGGAAAAAAGTTGTAGAGGACTGGGAATGTGGACTGGGGTCCTGTAAACCCGGCATGGATCGTGCCTGATTGACAAAAGCAAGGGAGAAATAGACACCATCCAACACTTTCCCATACACTTTACCTATATATAGATAGAGAGAGAGAGAGAGAGAGACTCCTCTGAATAAATAATAGCACAGATATTAACTAACTGTGCATAAATAAGTCTATACACACGCTGCTTTATTAGGTCAGGTCAGATCTGGTGACAGGTATTTAAAAATGCCCCCCCTCCCCCGCCATCCTCCCCTGGCACTGAGGCAGGATTAGGGGGTACAAATAAAAAAACCCTTACCTTAGCCAGACGCCTGTGCCTCTGACGCTCCTGATCCTGGGCTCCGCCATCTTGTACTGAGGATGCAAAGCTGCATCCCCTGACTTCGTGCTCGCTGCCCCCGCCCATTCAAGTGAACAGGCGGCAGGAGCACGCAGAGCCGGGGGATGCTGCTTTACTTCTTTTCCTGCAGTGGCCGTGGGAGAGCTGGAGGGCGTTGCAGGTGTCTGGCTAAGGTAAAGGTTTATTCTTAGTATACAGTACGTCCTGCTCCAAATCTAATACTTACAGTTGGGATATACTCCGCCAGATGGCGCTGGACTGCAGAGACATCGAAAACAGGCTCCTCCCGGACCCTCAAATACCCGGGGACCTCCCACAAATCCCCAGAATTTCTCTGCAGTCTGGCTGCGAAGGACGAGAAATGGCTCTCTACCCTCGCGGGCGGCTTTATATCTTTCACTTTTGTTACTGTGTGCTTACAGGTCTTGTCTGCTTATGTCTTTCAGGCGGGACAAACCCTTTTGGCTTCTCCCGGCCCTGTATTAGTATATACTTGTAGGCCTTGTAAAAATAATACTCCCACTTCCCTAGCGGGTTATTGGGGCATCCGGGGTTGCTATTTAGCGTTATTCCCTATCGGCGTATAGCGCCGCTATAATCACCATATGGAGGCATCCCAGGATAATGTGACCGGGGTCCCTTCGGGACAAGACCGGCTGTGTGTAGTGTGTGGGCAGCCTCATGCTGACGCTGACAAGGCGCGGGTCTGTGCACCCTGTGCTGAGCAGGTGCTTGCATTGCAATCTGGACTGCCAGTGGCTGCACCTCACTTAGTGGCTTTCACTTCACCTACTCCCCCAAGCTTAAACCTCACTCCTGCTGAGTTGCATACTAGTGGGGATTCTCAGCCTGATGTGTCTTCTAGACTGGCTACTGTCGAGCAGTTGATTGCTAAGTCCTTAGCGCGTAAGGCCCCTGCTAAGAAGCGGCACTTGATGCCTAATGTCACTGTTTTCCCTATGGGAACTGAGGAGTTTTGGAATCTTTGTGGCTATACCCCGTCTGATGAAGGGGAGCTCATTTCTGATTCAGGCTCATCTGATGAGAGACCAAGGGGTCATGACGATTCTGGCTCTGACCCCTGGACCCCGGATGACACTGACAGATTATTGACACAGATATTTGAGGTTCTGTTCATCTCTCTCCCTGTTGCGGCTCCCAGGCAAAGAGGGGAGCTTTTCCATACAGCAAAATCACGTTTGGAATTTCCCGAGCAGGCACATTTCCATAACCTTTTGCTCAAGGAATGGGAGCGCCCCAGTAAACTTCCCGGGGTTCCAAAGAGTTTGGATAGGAAGTATCCCTTTCCTGCTGAGGTGGTTAAATGTTGGTCATCCCCCCCCCCCCCCGAGGTGGATGCCCCGATCCTAGGGCTATCTAACACCTCTGTCATGCATTCCCCTGACTCTACTACCCTGCGGGATGCTGAGGACCGGCACACTAGCTGGCATCCCACGCCTTTGCATGTGCAGGGACGGCGCTGCGCCCGGTCTGTGCCTCTGCCATTACTGCTGTGGCCACTAGAACCCTTATCAGAAATATGCTTGATAGTGCCCCTGATGATTTGCCTTGTGAGGTGTTTAATGCAATCTCCAGTTGTGATGTTTTTGTAAATGTTGTCCTCTCAGCATTGGATGACACCATCAGAATGTGTGCCAGAACTTCTGCCCTTGTGGTGGCTATACGCCGCTCGGTTTGGCTGCGCCAGTGGGCTGCTGACAACGCTGCCAAGAAGGCCCTCACTGGGTTTCCCTTTAAAGGACTGCGCCTGTTTGGGGACCGCCTGGACCTTTTTGCTAAGGGAGGCAGGTTACCCCAGCGCAGGCGGCAATCTCGAGGCAGAGGACGTGGACGTCCTGGCTCCTCCTGGGGTCCCAAAGCGAAATCCTCTCCCAAGCCCCCTCAGGCATGATGGGGTGCCCTCACCCATCCGGGTGGGTGGACGGCTGCAGCACTTCGCTCACGTCTGGAGGCTTCTTGTCTCAGACCGGTGGATTCAGGAGGTAGTATCCTCCGGTTACAAGTTAGAGTTTGCTGCCGATCCCCCTCCAAGATTCATCAGATCCCGGATTCCTCAGGACCCTGTGTCAGCTCAGGAGCTAGTGCAAGCAGTGCAAGGCCTCCTGGAGCTGGGGGTCATCTGCCAGGTCCCCTTAAGAGAAAAAGGCAAGGGCTTTTATTCTTAGTATACAGTACGTCCTGCTCCAGATATAATACTTGCGTTATCCTCCGCCAGATGGCGCTGTATTGCAGAGACATGTAAAAACAGGCTCCTCCCGGCCCTTCAAATACCCAGGGACCTCCCACAAATCCCCAGATTTCTCTGCAGTGCCGACTGCGAAGAGATGAAGTATCACTCTCTCGCAGGTGAGCGGGACTATTACAGCCTGCGGCCCTGTTGGACAATTCCCACCCGTCCTCCCTGTGATGTGCCTCCCAGCCTGGGCTGCGCTGGTCGGGTGAAGGTAGGCAGCACCATGCGTGCTTATGGAGCCATGCTCCACCGCAGTCCCCCACCAAAGGGTAGGCGGTTTGGCTGATGGTGAGCCTCATGTGGTTCGCCATCCTCCCTCGTTCCCCCCCCCCCGTAGCTCGGGGGGAAAGAAAGGGGGGTGTGTGTGTGGCGGTCTCAAGTGTACTGTGATTACACGATTATGGCCTTAGTATTGTCCTTGACTTGTAACTTGGTGTCAGAGCCGCGCTGTTTGCCTTTTTATTGTATATCTGCCGCCGCCGCGCTCGTCTCTTTCCTTTATTGGATGTGCTGCGCCGGACGGCGGCGTCGCCCCAGACGCTGCGGCGTCCCCATTGGCAAAATCTTCTATTCTAATGTGTGTTATACACTTTGCTTCTCTTGACAATATTGACTACTGTCTTAAAGCTTCGCGCTCTTCTGGCGGGGACCTGGTTTGGCGCGCTCCGCGTCACGGCCCGCTCTGGCCCGTTCACTTGGCGCCATTTTGATGCTAGTCGCGCGCGCGCGTGGTAACGGCCCTCCTCCTCCCTTGGTCTGTAAGTGCCCTCGCGGGCGATTTTCATGATCCTTATTACTGCACATGGCTCTGACACCCTTTATTCCCATGTCTTTCAGACGGTTGAATCCAGTGGCTTCCCCGGCCCAGGTTAAATTATAGCGGGCCTTGTAAAATTCTCCCACCTTCCTAGCGGGTCTTTGGGGCATCCAGGGTTGCCTATTGCGTAAATCCCTGCTGGCATATTGGGCCTAGATAATCACCATATGGAGGCATTTCAGAATTATGTGACTGGGGTCCCTCTGGGACAAGACCGGTGTTTATAGCGTGTGGTCAACCCCATGCTGATGCTGACAGGGCACGGGTCTGCGCACCATGTGCCGAGCAAGCACTGACCCTGCAATCAGGCTTGCCAGTGGCTGCACCTCGTTTTAATACACCTATTTCCCCATACTTAAATCTCACTCCTGCTGAGTTGCATGCAAGTGGGGATGTGCAGCCTGCTGTGTCTTCCAGACTGCCTACGGCTGATCAGATTATTGTGAGGTTGTCAGGGCGCATGGGCCCTGGTAAGAGGTGGCCCTTGACGCCTCCTGTTTTTTCTTTGTCCTATGGGAACTGAGGAGTTCACTACTCCGCGTGCCTATACCCCTTCTGATGAAGGAGAGCTGTTCTCTGGCTCAGGCTCATCTGATGAGAGGCCGAGGAGTCATGGCGATTCTGGCCCTGAATACTGGGGCCAGTGTGAGATTTGTTGATTAAGGTCTTTAAGGTCCTGTCTATCTCTCTCCCTGGTGAAGCCTCCAAGCCGAGAGGGGAGCGTTTCCATACAGCGACAGCACGCTTGGAATTTCTAGAGCAGGCTCGTTTCCATGCTCTTGCACTCAAGGAATGGGAATTCCCCAGTAAATCTCCAGGGGTCCCAGGGGGCTGGGATAGGTAATACCCTTTTCCCCCTGAGGTGGTCAATTGTTAGTCATCACCCCCCGTGGTGGATGCGCCGATCGTAGGGGTTCCTAACCCCCCCTTTATTACAGCCCCTGCTTATAGTACCCTTCGGGATGCTGAGGACCGGTGCATTGATCTGCTGGCCTCCCACGCCTTTTCTTGTGCAGGGACGGCGCTGCGCCCGGTCTGTGCCGCGGTCATTACTGCAGTGGCCGTTAGAACCCTCTTCAGAAAGATGCTTGATCATCACCCTGAGGATCTCCCCTGAGATGTGTTTAATGCGCTCTCCAGTTGTGATGTATTTGTAAAATTTATCCTATTAGCACTGGATGACACCATTAGAATGTGTGCAAGGACTTCTGCCCTTGTGGTGGCTATACGTCGCTTGGTTTGGCTGCGACAGTGGGGTGCTGACGATGCTGCTAAGAAGACTCTTACTGGGCTTCCCTTTAGGGGGCAACGCCTGTTTGGGGCCCGTCTGGACCTGTTTGGTAAAAAGGGCAAATCACCCCAATGTAGGCGGCCGTCTCGGCCCCTCGGGGCAGGGTAACCCCTCCCTACCATAGTGTAAAACAAGAACCAGGGTTGTCCTTCCTGGGGGCCCGTGCAGACTCCTGCCCCAGGAGCGGCAGACAACGCCCTGGGCCCTCTGGTGGGGCTAAGCCTAAATCTTCCACCAAAATCCCCTCAAGCATGATGTGGCGCCCTCGCTCGTCTGGGCGAGGGGACGGCTGCGGCACCTTGCTCATGCCAGGAGGTATCACGCCTCAGACTGGTGGATTCAGGAGGTAGTGCCCTTCGGCTACTAGATGGAGTTTGCTGTGCGGCCTCCCCCAAGATTATCGGGTCCCGGGTCCCTGCCTCTGTTGAGGTGCTGGTGCAGGCCATGCAAGGCCTGCGGGGTCTGGGGGTCTCTTGCAGATTGCCCTTAATAGGCAGAGGCAGGGGCCGCTATACCAACCTTTCCACAGTTCCCCAAAAAAGGATGGGTCAGTCTGGCCCAATCTGGGTCAGTCTGGCCCAATTTTCAGCAATTCGTCAATTACAGGCGGTTTCGGCAATGGAAACACTGCGCTCGGCCATCAGCTCCTTGCGCGTCGGGGGCTTCTTGCCGTCTGTGGAGCTCAATGCTGCTTATTTTTACTTCCCTGTGTCTTCTGTTAATGTTAATGTTATGGCAGGACATTCTGCATGTCTTTTCTCCATTCCCCCGGCTAGGCAGGGTTCTGCGCAAGATTGCTGTGGAAGGGGGGAACCAGTGATTCTGGTGGCCCCCGAGTGGCCTAGTGGAGTGTGGTTCGCAGACGTGGTACTGAGGACAGTAGATCTGCCAGGACTGCCAGGAGTGCCAGCTCTGCTTACTCAGGGCCCCTTTACGTCACCCCGATCTACAGACTCTGGCCTAGACGGCCTGACTGCTGAAACATCCATCTTGATGGAGACAGGCTTATCTGTCTCGGTGATTGAGACTATGGGAAGACTAGGAGCAAGCAAGCTTCTTCTTCTTCTTCTTCCATCTATTATAGGGTATGGCGTACCCATATTGATTGGTGTGAGTCTAGGTCTCTTCCCTGTCGGGCGTTCTCTGTTCCCAGGGTTCTAGAGTTATTGCAGCATGGGTTGGAGTTGGAATTCTCCAACTCAGTACTCTGAAGGGTCAGGTTCTGCCCTGTCCGCCTTCCTGTAGAAGTCTTTTGCTCAAGTTTCCTTGGTTAAGACTTCTTTGAGGGGGTTACTCATGTGCATCCCCCATGTAATCCTATGGTCCCTGATGGGTTTTGAATTGATTCGGTCTGCCTTGCGGGGTGTTCTCTTTGGACCTTTTCAGGATGCTGCTCTGGCTGTACTTACCCTCAAAGTTGTCCTTCTGGTGGCTATTACTTCGGTCAGATGTGTGTCTGGGCTGGCGGCTCTGTTTATCTAGCCCCCATACTTTGAGAGACACCAGGATAAGGTGGTGTTCCACTTTAAGCCGGACTTTCTGCCTAAGGTGGTGTCTACTGTTCTTTTGATTCAAGATATTGTTCTTCCTTCTTTGTGCCCTATTCCTAGCAACGCTGAGGAAGGGGTTCTGCATTCCTTGGACAGGTGTTGGAAGTATTCCTTAGTAGTCACTGCGTCTTTTAGGAAAACTGATGCTCTTTTTAGGCCTACGGCCACTCCATCCTGAATGCGCCCGATCTCGTTTGATCTCGGGGGCTAAGCTGCGTTGGGCCTGGTCATTACTTGGATGGGATGGCCCCTTCTGGTCCTAGGAAAGGTTTTTGGCTCCCGCCAAGTCCACTATTAGCGAATGGATTCGTCAGGCTGTGACTCAGGCCTATCCCACTAAGGGGAAGAATCTTTCCTTTCGCCTTACTGCTAATTCTACTCGTGCTATTGGTGCCTCTTGGGCCTTTCAGCACCAGGTTTCTGTTGAACAAGTTTGCTAGGCCACTACTTGGTCTTCTGTTCATACCTTTCAAAGTATTACAAGGTTGATGTTAGGGCCTCAGCTCATGCTGCCTTGTCCGCAAGGTTTTGCAGGCGGCAGTGGTTTAAACTGTCTGCTGTTACCTTTTTGTTGGGGATCCCACCCTACTTTATGGACACTGCTATTGGATGTCCCAAGTGTAAGTAATCTATCTGGAGCAGGACATACTGTATACTAAGAATAATACAATTCTGTTAAATTCTCACCTGTAGAATTGATATTATAAGTATACAGTACGTCCTGCTCCACCCCACCCTGGTCTTTGCATTATTCTGGATCCCCTGTATGGTGATGGTTATCATTTTTATAGTTACCAGTTGGTGGTTAAATTCCCCCGGCTTCTTGTTTACTGCTTTTCAATGCTGGGGATTTGTGGGAGGTCCCTGGGTATTTGAGGGGCCGGGAGGACCCTGTTTTGCATGTCTCTGCAGTGCAGCGCCATCTGGCGGAGGATAACTCAAGTGTAAGTACTATATCTGGAGCAGGACGTACTGTATACAAATAATATCAATTCTACAGGTGAGTATTTCACAGAATTGTATTTTCATGACTTCTGTGGACATCAAAGATGCTTATCTTCATATTCCTGTGTTTCCAGGTCATCAAAGGTCCCTCAGGTTCGCTCTGATGGATCAACACTACCAATTTGTGGCCTTGCCCTTCGGCCTCACTTCAGCTCCCAGGGTGTTCACCAAGGTGCTGGCTGGCGTGATGTCTCTGCTCAGATGTCAGGGCGTCCGCATGCTTCCCTATCTGGAAGACATTCTCATCACTTCCCAGTCTCTACATCAGGCAGAGTTGGGTACTCAGCTGGTGGTGTCTACTCTGGAGTCATTTGGATGGGTGATCAACCAACCCAAGTCTTCACTGTCCCCTTCCTTGGTAATTCCATTCCTAGGAATGAATCTGGATACAGCTCAGGCAAGGATCTTCCTTCCTCAACAGAAGGTGGACAGTCTGATTGCACAGGCCCAGTCCCTCCTAGCTTGTCCCCATCCCTCCATCAGGCAGGGGATGCAGCTGGTGGGCCTGATGGTGGCATGCTTCGAAGCGGTCCCTTATGCTCAGTTCCACTTGAGGCCTCTGCAACTTCACCTATTGTCAGTATAGGACAAGGATCCAGCATCCCTGGACAGGGTCTGTGTGCTCTTCCCCCTGGTCAGGAGGTCCCTCTCGTGGTGGATGGACTCAAGGAACTTGTTGGGGGGCAGATCCTTTCTTGCCCCTTCCTGGGAGACGGTCACCATGGATGCCAGTCTGTCAGGTTGGGGGGGTTTCTGGAAGTCCCTGCGGTTCCAGGGGAGGTGGGGCCCTCAGGAGGCCCGCACACCTATCAATGTCTTGGAACTGCGGGCGATCAGGCTAGTTCTGGCTCACTTGACTACTCACCTTCGGGGCCTGCCTGTTCAGGTGCGTTCGGACAACCAGATGGCAGTCGCCTACATCAATCTTCAGGGAGGGACCCGGAGCAAGGGGGCCCTCCAGGAAGTGTCTCTGATCCTGACTTGGGCGGAGGCCAATGTCCCCTGCATATCAGCTGTGTACATCCCGGGGGTGGAAAATCACCTGGCGGACTCTCTGAGCAGGGGGACCTCTCGCCAGGGAGAATGGACCCTATGCAGCAGGGTGTTTCAATCTCTGTGGGGGTCAACCAGATGTGGATCTGTTTGCGTCCCGCCACAATCACAAGCTCCCAGCCTTTGTCTCTCTGTAACAGGATCCTCTGGCCTTGACCTGGGATGCGCTAGCAATGTCATGGCAGGACTTTCAGTTCCTGTATGTCTTCCCTCCAATCCCCCTGCTGGTCAGGGTTCTGCGCAAGATTGCTCTGGAAAGGGTGCCAGCAATTCTGCTGGTGGCTGCGTCGCAGCGTGCTCCGCGCGGCTGCGCGGGCCTGCTGCTCTCCCCGGTGATGCGGCGCTTCCCCCTCCTGGCGGGGGCGCGCCCGACTCTCAACGTGCTCGCGCGCGCGCGAGAGCACTTCTCCTTTATGCCTCCCGGCTGCGCTTTCCCCAGCGCGCCCGCCGGGGGCAAGTTTAAAGTAACCAATCTGTGGCTGGATCCTGGGATCGGGCCCAGGGACTGGTCGGCCTGTCTGGCCTGGGCCGCCCAGCTCCTGGGACCAATCCCATTATCCTTGTATGCACCTATCACCTTGATTCCCTCCATTTTCCCTTTTCCCCAATGGCCAGTATTTTCTATAAAGCTATTCTGCTCCGGTATCCCAGTGCCCGTTATAGTCTCTGGGGTCTGGAAGCGTGCTTATCCTGTTTCTCGTTACTATTTGGCTTTGGACCTTGACCTCTCTTGCTTGCTGCCCGCCCTGACCTTTGCTTGCCCGACCACGATTTTGCCTGACCCTTCTGATACCTCGCACCGTGACCTCCTGGATTTGACCTCGGCTAGTTTGACCACTCTTCGTTACCTCCTCTGGATACCTCGCACCGTGACCTCCTGGATTTGACCTCGGCAAGTTTGACCACTCTTCGTTTCCTCCTTTGGATACCTCGCCCCGTGACCTCCCGGTTTGACCTCGGCCTGTATTTGGACTTTCGCCAACCAGCATCCTCATTCGGGACTCCCTGCCGTTCATCAGTCTCCATCTTAAGCTGGTAACCTTTGCGCTCTATAAGTCCTGGGGGTAACCGAGTAGGAGAGGCATTACCCGTGTCTCCTACAAGCGGGGGCTTGTCTATAGGCAGAAGAGGCGGTGGAGATTGGGGGTTATCAGCTCAAGACAGACAGGTGTCCGGTACAGTCCTGACAGTATAACGGGCCAGAAGAATGGACCAAATCCTGGAACAGGTGCAAGCCTTAACAGCGGCGGTAGAGCACCTGGCTCACCGGGTTGCGGCCCAGGAGAACCGTCCTGCTCCTAACGTCCCCAGTCCTCAGGGGACTCCGGCCGCAATTTTTGTGGAACCTAAAATTCCACTCCCAGAAAAATTTCACGGCGACAGGGCAAGATTTGCCAACTTCCGGGACTCTTGCAAATTGTACTTCCAGCTTCGTCCTGTCTCTTCAGGGTCACAAGAGCAGCGGGTCGGGCTGATTATCTCCCTTCTTCAAGGAGATCCTCAATCCTGGGCCTTTAGTTTGTCGTCCCAGGATCCAGCTCGTCTCTCTGTGGACAGTTTCTTCTCCGCGATGGAGGTTCTTTATGATGATCCCGACAAAGGGGCCACGGCTGATGCTAAGTTGCGTACTCTTCGCCAGGGACGCTGTCCAGCCGAAGATTATTGCTCGGAATTCCGTCGCTGGGCAGTAGACTCCCGCTGGAACAATCCTGCCCTCTGCGGTCAATTCCGGCTTGGATTGGCTGATTCCGTCAAGGACACCTTGGTGAATTATCCGGAACCTCAGACCCTAGACGAGTTAATGCACCTCGCCATTCGCATTGACCGTCGGCTTCGGGAAAGACGCCAAGAAAAAGGGTCACATTCTGAGACAGCTTCAAGATCTGAGGCCCCAGTAGCACAACCTTCGGAAGAACCCATGCAACTGGGTGCCACAAGGCTTACCGAAGTCGAGAGACGTTGAAGCTTATCCGAGGGGCTATGTCTGTACTGTGGTGGAACCGGCCATATAGTCAGACTATGCCCAAAGAAGCCGTCGGGAAACTTCAGAGCCTAGGCTGTAAAGTATCACCTCAAGTATCGTCTCCAGTTCAGATAAAAATTTATTTTAAATTTCTGAATTTGAAGGCTCTCCTAGACTCCGGAGCAGCAGGGAACTTCCTTGACTCTGAGTTAGCTCAGAGTTTAGGAATTACGCTCCAGTCCTTGCCAGCTCCCATCCGGGTCTCTGCCATTGACGGCACACCTGTGGCTGGGGGTTTAGTTCAGTTCAGAACCCTTCCCGTACAGTTTAAGGTGGGAGCTAATCACTCTGAAGTAATTAGTTTTTTGGTCTTGAGTATGCCTAGCACCCCTCTAATTTTGGGATTGCCATGGTTACGGGAGCACAATCCCCAAATTGATTGGGTCTCAGGGCAAATCATAAAGTGGGGGCACCAATGTTTTCAGAATTGTTTGGAATTTCCGGTCAGGGTTGCGCAACTATCCCCAGCTGGAGTTCCCACTCCGTACTTAGAATTTGCCGACGTCTTTTCTGAAAGGGCGGCGGACAAACTTCCTCCCCATAGACCATGGGATTGCCCTATTGAACTCCTCCCCGGTACCATGCCTCCTAGGGGAAGAATATTTAATTTAACCCAAGCTGAAACCATCGCCATGCGGGAATATATTGCGGAAAACCTAGAGAAGGGGTTTATTCGACCATCATCTTCCCTGGCAGGAGCAGGTTTCTTTTTTGTAGAAAAGAAAGATGGGGGGCTCCGCCCCTGTATTGGTTATCGGGGTTTAAATAACATCACTGTTAAAAATAAGTATCCCCTGCCACTTATTGAGGGGTTATTTACACAGGTGGTTGGGGCGCAGGTTTTTTCCAAACTCGACCTCCGGGGGGCCTATAACCTCATCAGAATTAGGCAGGGGAACGAGTGGAAAACGGCCTTCAATACCTTTGAGGGGCATTATGAGTATTTGGTAATGCCATTTGGCTTGTGCAATGCCCCCGCGGTCTTTCAAAGTTTCGTAAACGAAATTTTTAGGGACTATCTTGGCCGTTTTGTGGTCGTTTATTTAGACGACATTCTGATTTTTTCTTCGTCCCTGGAAGAACATCGCAAACATGTGCGTATAGTCTTGCAAAAACTCAGGGAAAACTGTTTATATGCCAAGTTAAAGAAGTGTCAATTTGAGGTATCTGAGGTTCCATTTCTCGTTTATATTATTTCTAAGTCTGGTCTATCCATGGATCAGTCTAAAGTGAAGGCAGTCTTAGAATGGGAGCAGCCCAGGGATCTGAAGGGCCTGCAAAGGTTTCTGGGCTTCGCTAATTTTTATAGAAGGTTCATTAAGAACTTTTCTTCTCTAGTAACACCATTGACTAATCTTACCAAGAAAAGCGGGTATCCCTCAGTTTGGCCTGTTCAAGCGGTCCAGGCCTTTGAGAATCTGAAAGTAGTGTTTAGTTCCGCCCCGGTCTTAGTTCATCCGGATGAGCAATCACCCTTTTTTGTGGAGGTGGATGCTTCTGAAATTGCGGTGGGGGCGGTTTTGTCACAATATCGTGGGTCACCTGAACGCCTTCACCCATGTGCTTTCTTTTCCAAGAAGTTCTCGGGGGCCGAGAGAAATTATGATATCGGCAACAGAGAATTGTTGGCTATCAAGTTAGCCTTTCAGGAATGGAGACACTGGCTGGAGGGGGCTCAGTACCCAGTTACAGTCTTTACGGATCATAAAAATCTAGAATACATTCAATCTGCAAAAAGACTAACTCCAAGACAGGCTCGCTGGTCCTTGTTCTTTTCCCGGTTTAACTTCTCTATAACCTATAAACCTGGGTCCAAAAACGTTAAAGCGGATGCCCTGTCTCGGAGTTTTTCTTTCCCTAACTTACCCGAAAGATTGGATATTCCCATCTTACCCCACTCCCTGGTGGTAGCCGCCATCCAACCCCAGCTTCCTGATCTAGCTCAGTTCCAGGCCGAAGCTCCACCTGAAAAACCTGAGTCTGTCCAGTTTGTGCCTTCTCTTTACCGCACTGCCTTTTTGTCCCATTTTCACGATACTAAAACAGCGGGTCATCCGGGGGTCAAGAAAACTATTGCCTTATTGACGCGCCAAGTTTGGTGGCCATCCATTAGAAGGGACGCTCAGAAATTTGTCTTAGCCTGTAAAGTCTGTGCTCGGAGTAAGTCTTTAAGACACTCTCCTGAAGGCCCACTTCTACCGTTGCCCATTCCTGCCTCCCCATGGACCCATCTGGCCATGGACTTTGTTACTGATCTTCCCCCTTCCCAGGGATATACAGTTATTTGGGTAGTAGTGGAGCAAGATGGCTCATTTTATCCCTTTAAAAAAACTTCCCTCAGCTCAAATATTAGCTCAACTCTTTGTCACTCACATTTTTAGAATCCATGGTATTCCAGTAGACATTGTTTCGGATAGGGGGGTCCAATTTGTCTCCCATTTTTGGAGGGCTTTCTGTACTAAGCTGGGTTTCACCGTCTCTCTTTCCTCGGCTTTCCATCCTCAATCGAATGGACAAACCGAAAGAACTAACCAATCTTTAGAACAGTACTTGCGTTGTTTTACGGCTGATACTCAGACGGACTGGGCCTTCTTCTTACCGTTTGCTGAATTTGCATTAAACAACGCTTCACATTCTTCCATGGGTGTTTCTCCCTTCCATTGTGTCTATGGCAAAGACCTGAAGTTTTCTGCCCTTTCGGACCAACCCTCTAGAGTTCCCTCCGTGGATGAATGGCTTTCCAAATGGCCAGGGGAATGGAATAAGATCCAGCAACATCTAACTAAGGCTGTTCTTCAACAGAAAAAATTTTCAGATCGCAAACGTTCTTCTAACCCTGGTTATGAGGTGGGAAATTGGGTTTGGCTTTCAACCAAGAACTTAGCCTTACGCCAGCCCTCCGCTAAGTTAGGGCCTAAATTTATCGGCCCCTTCCCCATAACACGGAAGATCAATCAGGTTACGTATCAGTTAGCCCTCCCTTCTTCCATGAAAATTTGTAAATCTTTTCACGTTTCACTTCTTAAGCCTGCAAGAAACCATGAACCCAATAATTCCCCTAGGCCTGTGTTAGTCGATGGGCATCAGGAATTTGAGATTGCCCGGATTCTTGACTCCCGCCTTTTTAGAAACTCTCTTCAGTATTTAATTGACTGGAAGGGGTACGGCCCGGAAGAAAGATCTTGGGTTCCGGCCAGAGAAGTTCATGCGCAGAATTTGGTAAAGAGATTTCACAGAGAGAATCCTTTGAAACCCAGCTTGGAGGGTCCAGTGGCCCCTCCTCAGGGGGGGGGTAATGTTAGGCACTTACCTCGTCGCCGTTCCTGGTCCCGCGGCGCGCTGTCGGGTGGGTCCCGGCGGGCTGCTGCCCGACTGTCCCCGGGTCCGCCGTCTCCTCGGCACCGTCGTGGGGTCCAGGGGCTGGCGGCGCAGGACGCTGCTGGTGGCTGCGTCGCAGCGTGCTCCGTGCGGCTGCGCGGGCCTGCTGCTCTCCCCGGTGATGCGGCGCTTCCCCCTCCTGGCGGGGGCGCGCCCGACTCTCAACGTGCTCGCGTGCGCGTCTCCTTTATGCCTCCCGGCGGCGCTTTCCCCAGCGCGCCCGCCGGGGGCAAGTTTAAAGTAACCAATCTGTGGCTGGATCCTGGGATCGGGCCCAGGGACTGGTCGGCCTGTCTGGCCTGGGCCGTCCAGCTCCTGGGACCAATCCCATTATCCTTGTATGCACCTATCACCTTGATTCCCTCCATTTTCCCTTTTCCCCAATGGCCAGTATTTTCTATAAAGCTATTCTGCTCCGGTATCCCAGTGCCCGTTATAGTCTCTGGGTTCTGGAAGCGTGCTTATCCTGTTTCTCGTTACTATTTGGCTTTGGACCTTGACCTCTCTTGCTTGCTGCCTGCCCTGACCTTTGCTTGCCCGACCACGATTTTGCCTGACCCTTCTGATACCTCGCACCGTGACCTCCTGGATTTGACCTCGGCTAGTTTGACCACTCTTCGTTACCTCCTCTGGATACTTCGCACCGTGACCTCCTGGATTTGATCTCGGCAAGTTTGACCACTCTTCGTTTCCTCCTTTGGATACCTCGCCCCGTGACCTCCAGGTTTGACCTCGGCCTGTATTTGGACTTTCGCCAACCAGCATCCTCATTCGGGACTCCCTGCCGTTCATCAGTCTCCATCTTAAGCTGGTAACCTTTGCGCCCTATAAGTCCTGGGGGTAACCGAGTAGGAGAGGCATTACCCGTGTCTCCTACAAGCGGGGGCTTGTCTATAGGCAGAAGAGGCGGTGGAGATTGGGGGTTATCAGCTCAAGACAGACAGGTGTCCGGTACAGTCCTGACACATGGGTTGGAGATGGGGCTCCAACTCAGTATTCTGAAGGGTCAGGTTTCTGCCCTGGCTATTTTCTTCCAGAAGTCCTTTGCTCAGCACCCTCTGATCAGGACTTTTTTCCAGGGAGTCACTCATGTGCGCCCCCCACGTAAGCCTATGGCGCCTGTTTGGGATCTGAACTTGGTTCTGTCAGCCTTGCAGGGTGCTCCCTTTGAACCTGTGCAGGATGCTGCCTTGGCCATTCTTACGCTCAAGGTTGTGTTTCTGGTGGCTATCACTTCTGTCAGGTGTGTGTCTGAGTTGGCGGCGCTTTCCATTCAGCCCCCCTACTATGAGAGACACCAGGACAAGGTGGTGTTTTGTTTTAAGCCTGACTTTCTGCCTAAGGTAGTGTCTGCTTTTCATTTGAATCAGGATATTGTTCTTCCTTCTTTGTGCCCTAATCCTAGCAATGCTAAGGAGAGGGTTTTGCACTCTTTGGATGTGGTTAGGTGTCTGAAGTACTATCTGGTGGCTACTGCACCTTTCAGGAAAACTGATGCTCTTTTTGTGGTCCCTTCTGGTCCTAGGAAGGGTTTGACTCCTGCCAAGTCTACTATCAGCAAGTGGATTCGTCAGGCTGTGATTCAGGCCTACTCTGCTAAGGGGAAGAATCCTCCCTTCTGCCTTACTGCTCATTCCACTCGTGCTATTGGTGCCTCTTGGGCTTTTCAGCACCAGGCTTCTGTTGAACAAGTTTGCAAGGCCGCTACTTGGTCTTCTGTTCATACCTTTTCAAAGTTTTACAAGGTTGATGTTAGGGCCTCAGCTGATGCTGCTTTTGGCCGAAAGGTTCTGCAGGCGACAGTGGTTTAAACTGTCTGCTGCTGATTTTTCTTGGGGATCCCACCCTACTTATGGACACTGCTATCGGATGTCCAACTGTAAGTATTAGATTTGGAGCAGGACGTACTGTATACTAAGAATTATACAATTCTGTGATTACTCACTTGTAGAATTGATATTATGAGTATACAGTACGTCCTGCTCCAACCCACCCTTGGTTGCATTATCTTGGATCCCCTGTATGGTTATTGTTATGCTTGTTATAGTTGATAGTTTGGATTGTTTAATTCTCCGGGCTTCTCATTAACTGCTTTTCAATGCTGGGGATTTGTGGGAGGTCCCCGGGTATTTGAGGGGCCGGGAGGAGCCTGTTTTCGATGTCTCTGCAGTCCAGCGCCATCTGACGGAGTATATCCCAACTGTAAGTATTAGATATGGAGCAGGACGTACTGTATACTCATAATACCAATTCTACAGGTGAGTAATCACAGAATTGTATTTTTCTTTATAACCAGACAGGGGGTTAAATTTTAACTGAAATTCCGCTTTAATGTATTGAAGTTCCACTTCAATATTCACCTGGCTGGCGTCTGCACTACAGTCCATCCAGTGGTGCAGTCTCTTTTCTACAGTGCAAATTACTTCGGTCTATTATAGTTTGGGATTTGCTACTTCTTTTGCCCAGTGGGTTCCTATTTGCCAGTTATAATTATTATATCAATATCTATTCTAGGTTGATGATATTACACAGGAGAAGGAGCTATCCCAGTCCCTATTAAGGTCAGACTGTTCTTTGACCTAAAGGTTCATTCCACACTGTGTGTGTGTGTGTGTGTGTGTGTGTGTGTGTGTGTGTGTGTGTGTGTGTGTGTGTGTGTGTGTAAGCTTCAACTATGTTTCTTTATCATTATTCACTGCAGAATCTGTATTTAGGGCACACTATTCAGTCAGTGTAAACATATGTATCTTCTAAAGTGTTACAATTCTTTCAACTGTGCAGCAGAGCACCAATACATATGTGGTACAGTTGAAACCAGGAGAAATTGGGCTCTTACAGACATGATAATATTTGATTGAAAAACGTATTTATTATTTTATATATTCTTTTGCACATGTTTCACCTAAAATATTGAGAATACATTAAAAAAATAAAAAACAAGACATTTCATGTTAAAGCCCAGAAAACAATATATAATTTTCATGGGAAATTCCCGTAATTCCCTTCAAAAATCACAGTTAAACATGAATAACGCAAAATAGTGAAAATGGCCTGGCAACAGAGGGTGACAATATCTCTAGGTAGGCTGGAACTTAGTTAAAGCGGCCCCACTCCCATTTTCTAATTAACGGCATGGGGCGGCATCATGACAGGATCGGTGAATTGCTGGAGCTCCCCCGTGCAATGACCCCCGCAATCCCCATCAATCGCACAACTGTATTTGAAGATTGATGTTAACAATTTAAATCTTTTTAGAAATCATAACCAATATCTCCTTGCCTGACACCCAAATTTGTAAACAATCCTGAATGGCTCATCCAAATTTATGTAAACAAATATATCTATTATCTCCTAGGACCAATATGTCCAAATAAGCAAACAGTTATTATTATAAAAACTTTAATAGAAATATTACTGATTAATACAATACTAACTTCTGCATGGCTAAAGCAGATATATGTAATAACCAAAATAATAACCTAAATATATATATATATATATATATATATATATATATATATATATATATCCTGCCTGGATCAGCTGAAACAGGCAAATATATATATATAATATATATATTGTGACAGAGTGTCTGGACAAGTCATAGAGGGTGTGTATATCTGCCCAAGATTTCTTGTATCTGTCAGGTAAAAGCAACCAGGAAGTTAGAAACTTGAGATCTAGGATCTCTAGTTTAGGGTTTGAGTAAAAAAAAAAAACGTTTACAGGGCCTGTGTTGCTGCAGTGGGGAAGAGAGGGTGGGCCCCACTCCACCTGGACAATCCGGGTCTTGGGCTGTCTGATTAGTCCAAGGTGTGCTTGCCTGACAGAAGGGGGGAGTTCACACAGACTCTCTCTCTCAACCTGGGAACAGGACAGCTGCTAGGAGCCTGTGGTATGTTATGGTGCCCGGTACTAGGCCAGCACTGGGTTAGTCAGGAGCACCTAATATTTAGTTAGAGCCGGACAGGCATAGGACTTCTTTTGTTTAGTTTTGTTTTACTTTATACCACAATCTGGCACAAAGGGTAAATAAAGAGATATATTGTCGGTAAAATACCATAAGCAAAGACAATTCAATGCACATGCAATCCCTCATATACTAGCCACCAAAGTGGATTTAAATTATAAAATGGATAGGTTAACACCATGCAGACTGGGAAAGAAAAGAACAAAGTTACTATAGCAACTCAAAAACACTGCACTACTAAAATGGATGGTTAATGCTTGCAACACAGTGATTCCCCCCGGGCAAGACTAACCATGGTTAGTTATGGCAAGACATCAGTAGCAGCTGTCTCAGTTACATTCCTGTGTCAGTGCTCTAGACTTTCCCCGCAGTTCCTCTCAGCTCTCCAGCTGCTGGTCTCTCCTTGGGTCTATAGCCCGGTCGTCCTGGTGGGGTTTCCCCTTCTCGCTTTCCTGGTCCTCCTTACTCAGGCTTCCCTCTCTGTTATAACCCAATATTCCTTTGATGTTCAGGGGATTTTATTTGCAGTTTCGCTAGCCTGAAACTTGTGATAACCTGTTTTGCTGTACTCTAGGTGGGTAAGTATTGGAATTTCCCAGCCAATGAAACTGGACTGGAATATACTCAGGATCTGCTCTCCCAAACCTTGATTTTTAACAGGAATGCCGCTTTAATGAGCCTCTGAATGATCTGATTTATGTATGACTGGCCAAATGCAACTAATTATACATACAGAAATAGATTAAAACATTACATAATATTTTAACAATATTAAGTTTCCCATTGTCTACATAAGGTAAGGATTTCATGGGGTTGCTGGGTTTTTTTTTGTGGGAGGCTCTAGCAATCTGAATGCTCTACTGAGCCCTACGATGCTATCGCACACTTGTTAGTTAGAAAATGGGTGTAGACCGCTTTAAGAGTATTTGAAACAACAGATGACTGAATGGCGATGCCTACATTGGGGTTTTGTGTAAAACAATATGATGACTTGAAATATATCATATCATGATTCACTGTTTTAGAAATTGGAGAAAAGATTCCAGGCTTCCAGAGATGAGAATATCCGCTAGTGGAGAAGGTAACGGCCACAAGCTCAGTGTGGATTACAAATATGTTTCATGTCTAATTGGAAATAGAACCTTCTTCTATCTTGCCATCACTTTCTCTTAGCCCAGTTTAACAAAGAACTATTGTGTAAATCTATCTAATCTATTTTCTATTTACATACAAAATGTAGAGCTATAGTAAGAAGATTCTCTCTATAATTTAGCCTGTATGTGAGGACACCAGGATGCCCTGGGTGATTAGCTTTGATCTGAATGTGTGCAGCAACCTTGTTGCTTCACTTAGGGCTTTATTCTTCAAGGGATAGCGACAGGTAGTGCCTTGTAAGCGACAGGTAGCGTCAGGTGAACGCCGGCCGCAGCACGCAATACCACATTTATGAAGGCTATTCTAGTACAGCGACACGTAGCGACCGATTCATCATCACAGACGGCTCAGGGAATCCCGGCGGTGCTCTGGCTTTCAGAGCGCCTGGTATTAGCTGTCACTCTCCCATACAATTCAATGGACATTACTTTTCTTATGTTTAAACAGGGTTTTCTTTTAATATTTTTTATTTTAATTTAATAGTTTTGTATCATATAATTGTGTGACCTCTTCTGGCCTATTTAAATACATTTTTGAAAACTTTAGATTTTTTTATATTTTTATGCAGAACTGTCATTACAGGTCTGGTATTAAAGTGTTAATGTCTGAATGTAATAACAATGTAATTCCATATGTTTTCGACTTTAATCACACCGCTTCTGGCGCTCTGGGCTACAGCTGCACAATTTTGAGCGCCGGCGCTGTGTGAGGCTGTTTTTTTTTTATTTATATGGTTTGAGTTGCTCACACTGACCAGTTGCTACCAATCACTCCCATATAGCTCTGTACTGGTGTTATAGCGACTCACACATCAAATTCATCAATGCCGCCCATGTTACTACAGCGACTGAGACGCTCGGTGACAGCGACTCACGGCCGATCAGAGCGACCACTAGCGGTCGCTCTTAGCGCTGCTGTACAGACGCTCATTTGCCGGAACCTGGCGTTAGTAATGAATCAGCCTACCCGACTTTGCATTTACTTTAAAGTGTGTGCACAGTCTACATTCCACCCCCACCACCACCCCAGCAACAGAAGATGAGGAATACAAAATAAAACACCTCGCCTGGAATCCAGCACTGTTCCTGGGTGTGGCAACGAGTCTGAATAGGTGGATGATGTCCCGTACAGCCGTCGCCTGAGCTCAGATGACAGTGCTCGATTCCCCGCCCCACACTGCCTGGGCACAAGGGCAAGGGGGAAGGCAGAAGCTGGATACCCACTTTAATTTCTGTACTTGTTATTGTTTGTTGATCTGTTTTGTTATTTCTTTTGTTTTCTACAGGTATTTACGATGATTGTCAGTGCTTCATACAATCACCTAATCATGAGGTAAGCGGTTTAAGTCTTTCTGGACACGCAAAGCCTTCCCCTCGTAGGCCCATGAACGTGTGGAACAATGTAAATGTTGCCATTTAAAGTATCTGAGAAATCTTTTGATTATATGTAAATAATTTTATGTTCTAAGCGGAGCTGCTTTGCTTCCATTCCTGGATGTGGCTGAGCTGGGAAGGGTGTGTCAGGGCACAGCTGAATGTGTCATTGCTATTCTCTGCTGTGGTCAGAGCCAACTGTGCAACCACTGTGTCTTACTAGGCTAGCTCATGCTGGCAGTGCCAAGGGAAAGTGGCAGCGTGCAACCTGTTTGGACCTTGATCATGGAGGAATTGAATGGAAAGGAACCCAACATTTTAGAACTTTTACCCAGTGCTGCAGGAAAAAAAGGTGGTGCAGGAAATAAGGGATTGGCATCAGGTGAGATACCTGCTGCTTTATCATTACCCTTGCCTTGACTGTCCTTTTGAACATTATGCATATTTTGATTAAATTAAAAAACGCTCACCTGCTTCCTCATGGTCCTATGATCAGAGACCTCACAGACGTGCTGCCCCAGCTTCATTCACTGCAATGCTTTTGACTTTCTCTAGTGTGGTTGTGGCGCCATGACTATTAGTTGCAAAAGAATTTTTGGTGGGTGGCACCAACCAAGGGATCAATCTTACGTGGTGCACTGCTCTGTGGGTCCTTTCACTAGGACTACAAAAACACAATGGGGGGTGCCCCTATTATCCCCCTTTAATGGACCAGAAGAGTCTAACTATTGCACTCACACTATCATCATGGTTAAATCAATATTTTATTGTAACATTTCAACAGACAAAATTAAAAACATTTAAAATACATATGCTATGCCATAAGCATTTTTCAACACAGGGGGGTGCTGTCCCTTAATTTCATTAAGTAATAAAATATTTCTATATTCTGTGCTAATAATAAAAATATAAATCAAAATATATGACTATATACTATATCAAAGTGCTAGTGCTGTAAAAGTGCATCAGTTAACTGTATCTCATGTACAAAAAACATCCAAGATTCGATCAAGTTAAAGGGGGGGAAAAAAAGAATCACAGTTCATACAATGAAATCACCAATCTTACATGACCAATAAATGAGGACAGCAATCTCCCCGGGCAGCCTACACGTTTCGAGACCGCTATGGTCTCTTTTTCAAGGCTGACTTCAAGACAGGGCTCCCCCACAACTCCTTTTGTACTCGCCTCCCCTCCTGAGTCAGCTGTCGGCGTATGGACTGACGCACTCCGTCCGGAAGTGCATCAGTCCTCCCCAAACAGGAAGCTGTCATCTGCACTCCAAGCTGGAGCACAAGACTTCTGCTATCGTATCGCCTGTCACGTGAGCGACACGTCACTCACCCCCGGTCGGGGGAGAGAGACTCTAATCGCTCACTGACAGTGCACTTGGCGTGGGACTGGCGTGATGGGAGGTGAGTATCTCCCGTCGGCAACGAGCGAGTTTTTGACATGAAAAACAAACACATTGCAATTAACTATTTACACTATCTATATAATACAAAAAAAAAATTATTTACAATATGCTGTTATTAAACCGGACCTTCACCATGATTTATTGAAAAGCCCAAACCCTTAAAAAACGATTCCCCAGCATATAAAATTAATATAAGTTTTTAGTCACTTATTATTCTTTCCCCCACTGGGCTGCAACTCTGTTCAGGACTTCAGGATACGGGCGCCGCCATCTTGACTCAGAAGCATCACACATACTGAGGAGAGCGGGATAAAGTACAGGGGGGTGGGTTATAGCTGTGCTTTGCACAGACAGAGCAGAGCTGGGGTCAGGAAAAGGTCAGCAATCCCAGAATGCAAAACAGCACAGTCGGAAGGCACTTCCTGTTTGCAGGCTGCCTGATGTCTCATGAGCCTCCATCTTGGATGCTTTAACCCTTCTATTGCCAGCCACGTAAATTTTACGTGGCTGCCTCTCCAACAGTTAAACGCCAGCTACGTAAAATTTACGTGCCTGACTTTCCCCAGAAATAAAAAAAAAAGTAAAAATAAAAGACACTTACCTGACCCCTCGTTCGATCCGGTCGGGTCTCCTCTTCAGCCAGAGGGGCTCCGATCGCCCATCGGGGCTCCTCCGGCTGCAGGGGAGGGCCCGGAACAGGGTGCCCCCCCCCCCCCCCCCCCGTTTCAGCAGCCGCCCGGTTTCCTATCAAAAAAAAAAAAAAAAAAAAAAAAACAGTCACCTACCTTTGTCCCCGCCGGCTCCCGCAGGCTCTCCTCTTCACGGGGGGGGGGGCTCCGATCCCCCCTCCCCGCTCTTCTGTCTTCTGGAGGGGGCATAACAGCCCTCCTCCCTTTGCTTTCCGATGGCGGCCGCCATCTTGGTGACGTCATCGGGGCGGGGCCAGATGACGTCACCGCCGGGTGTCATCGGGGCACCCGGCAGTTGAACTTTCAGATGCCGGTGACGGCTGGGCGGGGAAGGAGGGAGGTATGCGATCCTCCGATCGCCTGCCTCCCCCCTTCTCTGCCCAGCCGTCACTGACAGCAGATCGCCGCGGGACACAGAAGATGAAGATCGGAGGTGAGTAAAGTAAAAGTTTTTTTTTAATAAACTTTTTTTAAAAAACGTGTGTGTCTTTTTTTTACCTTTTAACCCTTTGTGAACTGGTAAGGGGTCCATGTGACCCCTATACCAGTTCACAGGGCTCGGGGGTCTGGCAAGTCACCTGCGCTAGCGGGTGGCTTGCCATTAACCCCTAGCACCCCCATTACCTGCCTCCCCAAAGGCCAGGGGGGGGCAGAAGAGCCCGGGCCCACATAGGCTATGTGGGCTCGTAGGCTGCAGGGTGGGGGGGCCACAAAAGCTGGCCCCCCCACTCTGTGCCTACAAGCCCCCATAGCTGGTCCCGGGCTGGTTACTGTGGGTAAGGGAGACCCCACGTCAATTTTTTTTTTGATTTTTAAGGGTTTTTAACCCTTAAAAATCAAAAAAAAAAATGGGGTCCGCCCCCCCTGGGAGGGGGGACCCTATGTCATTTTTTTTTTTGATTAACCCTTTGTGTTCTGTCATCAAGCAGCTATAAAAGGCTTCTAGCAAGTGAGCAGAAGCCAGTGATCGCCGAGGGACAGAGTGCTCCAGGATGGATGGGAGGTGAGTACAGTGTAAAAAAAAAAAAAAAATTAATAAAATATTTTTTCTCTTTTGTGTGTCTGTGTCATTTTTTACTTTTAACCTCTTGTGAACTGGTAAGGGGTCCATGACCCCTATACCAGTTCACAAGGCTGGGGGGATGGCAAGCCACCTGCGCTAGCGGGTGGCTTGCCATTAACCCCCGGCACCCCCATTACCTGCCTCCCCAAAGGCCAGGGGGGGGCAGAAGAGCCCGGGCCCACATAGGCTATGTGGGCTCGTAGGCTGCAGGGTGGGGGGGCCACAAAAGCTGGCCCCCCCACTCTGTGCCTACAAGCCCCCATAGCTGGTCCCGGGCTGGTTACTGTGGGTAAGGGGGACCCCACGTCAATTTTTTTTTTGATTTTTAAGGGTTTTTAACCCTTAAAAATAAAAAAAAATGGGATCCGCCCCCCCTGGGAGGGGGGACCCTATGTCATTTTTTTTTTTATTAACTCTTTGTGTTCTGTCATCCAGCAGCTATAAAAGGCTTCTAGCAAGTGAGCAGAAGCCAGTGATCGCCGAGGGACAGAGTGCTCCAGGATGGATGGGAGGTGAGTACAGTGTAAAAAAAAAAAAAAAATTAATAAAATATTATTCTTAGTATGTCACACACCCCGCTTCAAGAATCCATAACATGTGGGTAATATCGTCCTGAAGAGGGCGTTCCTGCAGAGATGATAGCAAAAGAAAGCCCCTCCCTGATCCATAAATACCTGGGACCTCCCACTCACTACCCAGTTTTCCATCTCTGCAGACGGCGAGCAAGTCAGAAGATGATGGCTCCTCCTTGCACAGGGGGATTTCAGGTAGCCGGGGTAACTCCCGGCCTCTTATTTTGTCTATTTCCGCTCGGACCCCTGTTTGTCCCAAAATTTACCTGCCTCCACAGTCTTGGCTGCTGGCCCGAGCGAGGGTACATTGGCACCTCTGGTGCTGAGGAGCAGAGCTCCACCGTGAGACCCTAAAAGAGAGGGTAGGCGGTCATACCGGGTAGGTGATCCCGGTTTGGGATGCCCCGTCCCTTGACTTTTCCCCTGGGGGGGGGGCCCTTCCCTTTACCAACTATGGGGGCTGGGGGTTCCTCTCATAGGGGTTAGTTTTATTCTCTTTCTCTTTATCCACTTTCTCTTGTTGATGTGGAGCGTCTGGAAGTAATCCCTCAATGAATTGGTTGCACTGTTGTTACTATGTTGCAGCACCGCGGCTGTCATTGCAGCCGGGTGCCGGGGTTTTTCAGTCTGTGAGGTAAATTTTTTACCTCACACGCTTTGGGGGGGGGGCGGGGCTGGCACTCGGCGATCTGCCGCGGCCAGCCCCTGTTCTCTCATTCATTCCTCGCCGCAGCGAGCGGGGCGGGTGCTCCGCTAGTGATAGCGGGAGCACCCGCTGTCATGGCAGCCGGCGCCGCGGTTGTCGGCGGCGCCGGTCTCTGGGCTGGTGCGTGAGGGACTTCTTCCATCACGCTTCATTCACACTGGAAGGGGGGGCGGAGCCGGGCTTTCGGCGCGTCGCCGCGGCTCCGCCCTCCTCTGTACTGGCACCGCTGCGGAGCTGAGCTCCCTGTTACTAGGCAGCTCCCTGTTACTAGGCAGCTTAAGGGGCACAGATCAGCTTTGCGCGGGCTGCGCAGACCACGCCCCTGACAAGGCAGTTCTTCTTCTCTTCACTTCACCTCAGAAATCGCCATTGTTCTGAGGCGGATCGTTCATCGCAGCGTTTGTGAGTGGCCCTGTGGGCCTCATTTATTTCTTCTTTTCTTTATCTGTTAAGTCTTATTGTAGGGGTCTCTCTCTGTCTTTTAGGTGAAGGTTATCCAGGAGGATCTTCTGTAGTATTGGAAGGTCTCTCCTGATCCTGGGTCCCTGGGTCCATTTTAGCATCACAAATCCTCCCACTCTGGACATTAAAGGGGCATCCCGGGTTGTCTAACTGGCGTAATTCCCTGGGTCATAGCGACCACTCAAAATTCACCTTATGGAGGCATCCCCGGATACTGGGACTGGGACCCCTTCGGGGCATCCCAAAAAGTGTATGTTGTGTGGGATTTCCATTACTGGGGATGATGTGTTACTGTGTATACCATGTGCACAGCAAACTATTACGCGGCAGTCCGAACCCCAAGCGGCGGGGTCAGCACAGCCGGCCACCTCAACTCCCCCTCCCGCCTTGACTCGTGCCCCGTGTGACGTGGTCATGGGCAGGGATCTGCAATCCGAGATGTGTGCCAGATTGGCTAGCCTTGAGAAAATGCTCTCTAGCTCGGTCGCCCGTAAGGCTCCGTCTAAGAGAAAGCATTTGTCGCCGGCTCCGCCGGTGGATGATCTTGATGACAGAGACAATCTGGATTGGTCTGATTATCCTCAGCTAGAGGAGGGGGAAGTTGATGAGGGTTCAGAATTTTCGGATGATGAGCAGTCTGCTGGCGCTGATGCCGAGCTTTCTGATTTAGGGAGATCCTTGGACTCTCCTCACGCTCTGTCTCTCATGCTGGAAGTTCTGAATATTTCCCCTCCCGAGGAGGCGTCACAGCAGAAAGGTGAATTGTTTGAGGAATCCAGGCCGCGCCATTTTGATAGAATCATTGACAAGGAATGGGATAGGCCGGCTCGGCTCCCTGGCATCCCTCAGGGGTGGGATAGGAAATATCCCTTTCCTTCTGAGGCGGTCAAGCGCTGGGCATCTCCCCCCGAGGTGGATGCACCGGTTTTGGGGTTGTCTAACTCCTCGGTTTTAAACAGACCTGATTGTTCCACTCTCAAAGATGGAGAGGATAAACGTATTGATCAGATGGCTTCTCATGGCTTTACTAGCATTGGGTCGGCCATCCGGCCTGTGTGTGCTTCGGAGCTAATGGTGTTGGCTACCAGGTCTGTGGTCAGGGACCTGTTGACTTCTTCTGGGCTTCGTCCTGGTAGTAACGAGTTCCTTAGCCTTAAACGGTGTGAGTTGTTTCTATCCTTTGTGTTGACCGCCTTGGATGACACTTTGATGATGTGTGGTAGGACGTCGGCTCTGCTTGTGGCTATTCGGCGGTCGGTGTGGCTGCGCCAGTGGGCGGCCGATTTTATGTCCAAAAAATCACTGACGGCTTTACCCTTTGTTGGTCTACGGCTCTTTGGAGAGACATTGGACTCTGTCACCAAGGGTGGTAGGTTACCTCAACGTAAGAAACAACGCCGCCCTTTTCGGGGGGCGCCTGCCTTTACCCCCTCCTTTCGGGGGGCCAGATCTGGTAGGGGTTCTGCATTTCCCTCTTCCAGAGGAGATTCCGGAAACAGGGGCAGAGGACGTGCCCGTTCTGGATACAGTTGGGGCTCTAAGCCCAAACCGGCTGCTAAGCCGGCTCAGCAATGAGGGGGCGCCCTCACCCATGCGGGTGGGGGGACGGCTGCAGCACTTCTCTCTGATCTGGGATCAAGAGGTCTCGGGCAGATGGATCCGGGAAGTGGTGTCTTCCGGCTACAAGCTGGAGTTCGAGCTCCGCCCCCCTTCCAGATTTGTCAGGTCTCGGATGCCGTCGGAGCCTCTAGCGGCGCAGGGGCTCCTGGTGGCAGTGGAGAATCTTCTGGACATGGCTGTCATTTGCCCAGTGCCCCCTTCAGATCGGGGCAGGGGCTTTTATTCCAATCTGTTCACGGTACCCAAGAAGGACGGGTTGGTCCGACCCATCTTGGATCTGAAGTTTCTCAACAGGTTCATCCGGCCGAGGAAATTCCGCATGGAAACGCTGCGTTCGGCCATTCACTCTCTTCGTCAGGGAGACTTTCTGACGTCCATAGACATCAAGGATGCTTATCTACACGTTCCGGTTTTTCCAGCACACCAGAGATTTCTCAGGTTCGTGGTGGAGGATCGGCACTTTCAGTTTGTGGCACTTCCTTTCGGTCTCACCTCAGCTCCTCGGGTGTTCACCAAGGTGCTAGCGGGGGTGATGGCTCTGCTCAGAGGCCAGGGTATCCGCATCGTGCCCTATTTGGACGATCTACTGATCATGGCCTCTTCCTTCAACCAAGCGGAGTTGGACACCAGAGCGGTGGTGTCCACTCTGGAAAGGTTCGGTTGGGTGATCAACCACCCCAAGTCTTCTCTTTCTCCGTCCAGAATTCTGACCTTTCTGGGAATGTCTCTGGACACTTCACAGGCCAGGGTGTTTCTACCCCAGGCCAAGATTCTTTTGATTCAGGAGTTAGTTCGGCTTCTCTTGTCTACCCCTCATCCGACCATCCGGTTAGGGATGAGGCTGGTGGGGTTAATGGTGGCCTCATTCGAGGCAGTTCCCTTTGCGCAGTTTCACACAAGGACGCTTCAGCTTCATCTGTTGAAGGTTTGGGACAAGTCTCCTCTATCGTTGGATCAGTCCTTCCTGATGACTCCCCGAGTTCGTCGATCCCTGCAATGGTGGCTGGGGTCGGTCAATCTGTTGAAGGGCAGATCTTTTCTGGCTCCGTGTTGGGAAACAGTCACCACGGATGCCAGTCTGTCAGGTTGGTGGGGTGTTTGGAAGGACCTCCAGTTTCAGGGTTTGTGGGGCCCGCGGGAGGCTCACGAGCCCATCAATGTTCTGGAGTTGAGAGCCATCAGGTTGGTTCTGTTTCGCTTGACTCATCAGTTGAGAGACCTGCCAGTTCAGGTCCGGTCGGACAACAGAACGGCGGTTGCTTACATCAATCACCAAGGAGGGACTCGCAGCAGGAGTGCCCTCAGGGAAGTGTCTTTGATTCTGGACTGGGCAGAGACCCACGTCCCGTGTATCTCAGCAGTCTACATTCCGGGAGTGGAGAACACGGAGGCGGACTTGCTGAGCAGGGCCTCCTCTCGTCAGGGGGAGTGGTCTCTCTGTCCCAAGGTGTTTCGTTCGATATGTCTCAGGTGGGGGGTCCCAGCGGTGGACCTCTTTGCTTCTCGTCACAATCACAAGCTTCCAGTCTTTGTGTCTCTCTCGCAGGATCCTCTGGCTCTGACAGTGGATGCCATGTCTCTAAACTGGAGGGATCTGGGGCTCCTTTACCTGTTTCCTCCGTTCCCAATGCTAGCCAGAGTGCTGCGCAAACTGGCCTTGGATGGTGCGTCGGCAATTCTGGTGGCCCCAAGGTGGCCAAGGCGAGTTTGGTTCGCAGATCTTGTAAGACTGGCAGAGGATCAGTTCGCCCTGCCTCTGCTGCCGGACCTGCTCACCCAGGGTCGGCTGCGCTATCCCAATTTACCATCGCTGGCTTTGACGGCATGGCTGCTGAAACCGCCATCTTGAAGGAGGAAGGTCTTTCTGACGCAGTGATTCAGACTCTTATCTGTGCCAGGAAGCGCTCTTCCTCTTCTATTTACTACAGGACTTGGAGGGCCTATATTGATTGGTGTGAAAGTAGGTCTTTCTCTTGTCGAGAGTTCTCCATTCCTAGAATTTTAGAGTTTCTCCAACATGGTCTAGATCTGGGGCTCCAGCTTAGTACATTGAAAGGGCAGGTTTCTGCCCTGGCGGTGTTCTTCCAAAGGTCTTTTGCACTTCATCCCTTAGTCAAGACCTTTTTCCAAGGTGGTACACATGTTCGGCCTCCTAGGAAGCCTTTTGTTCCAGTTTGGGATTTGAACCTGGTTCTTTCTGCTCTCCAGGGCCCTCCGTTTGACCCCTTGAATGAGATAGCTTTGTCTTCTCTTACCCAAAAGGTGGCCTTTTTGGTGGCTATCACTTCGGTTAGGCGTGTTTCTGAGTTGGCAGCTTTATCCATTACAGCTCCGTACTTCGAGAAACATCAGGACAAGGTTGTCTTTCGTTTCAAGCAGGATTTTCTTCCTAAAGTGGTCTCGGAGTTTCATCTGAATCAGGACATTGTTTTGCCCTCTCTATGCCCAAATCCCAGCGACGACAAGGAAAGGGCATTGCATTCCTTGGATGTAGTTCATGTTGTGGAACATTATCTGGAGGTTACGTCTTCCTTTCGTAAGACTGATGCTTTCTTGGTGGTGCCCTGCGGGCCTAGGAAAGGTTTGGCTCCTGCCAAATCTTCCATTAGTAAATGGATTCGTCAGGCCATCATTGGGGCCTATTCTGCCAAGGGGAGGAGTCCCCCTTTTCGTGTTACTGCTCATTCTACTCGTGCAGTTGGTGCGTCCTGGGCCTTTCAGCACCAGGCTTCTGTTGAACAAGTTTGTAAGGCCGCTACCTGGTCTTCGGTTCACACCTTTTCCAAGTTTTACAAGGTTGATGTTATGGCATCAGCGGATGCTGTTTTTGGCCGCAAAGTTTTGCAAGCTGTTGTGGTTTAAGGTTGTGCATTGTTGCCTAGTTTTGGATCCCCGCCCTTGTTATGAACACTGCTGTTGGATGTCCCACATGTTATGGATTCTTGAAGCGGGGTGTGTGACATACTAAGAATAATACCATTTTGTGAATACTCACCTTGTAAAATGGGTATTATAAGTATGTCACACACCCCGCTTCAACCCGCCCTTTTGTATTCAGGATCCTCTTTATTGCGAACTTTGCGTGGTTGTTGTTTATATTTGCCTCTTCCTGGTCCCTTACTGCTTTCTGTATACTGGGTAGTGAGTGGGAGGTCCCAGGTATTTATGGATCAGGGAGGGGCTTTCTTTTGCTATCATCTCTGCAGGAACGCCCTCTTCAGGACGATATTACCCACATGTTATGGATTCTTGAAGCGGGGTGTGTGACATACTTATAATACCCATTTTACAAGGTGAGTATTCACAAAATGGTATTTTTTCTCTTTTGTGTGTCTGTGTCATTTTTTACTTTTAACCTCTTGTGAACTGGTAAGGGGTCCATGACCCCTATACCAGTTCACAAGGCTGGGGGGATGGCAAGCCACCTGCGCTAGCGGGTGGCTTGCCATTAACCCCCGGCACCCCCATTACCTGCCTCCCCAAAGGCCAGGGGGGGGGGGGGCAGAAGAGCCCGGGCCCACATGGGCTATGTGGGCTCGTAGGCTGCAGGGTGGGGGGGCCACAAAAGCTGGCCCCCCCACTCTGTGCCTACAAGCCCCCATAGCTGGTCCCGGGCTGGTTACTTCGGGTAAGGGGGACCCCACGTCAATTTTTTTTTTGATTTTTAAGGGTTTTTAACCCTTAAAAAAAAAAAAAAAAAATGGGGTCTCCCTCCCCTGGGAGGGGGGACCCTATGTCATTTTTTTTCTCGATTTAACCCTTTGTAGTGTGGATGGTTTTTGTGTTTTTTTTGTGAATGTTATAAAATACTTGTTTCAGTTAGGGGGGGGTCTCCTGGGCAGGAACGGGGGGCTACCGATAAATATGTGGTACCGTTCTAATCGGTAGAAATGGGGCTTTCACATGCAATATGATTTTCCTTAATAAAATACATTTTTTATTTAAAATAAAGGAGTCAATTTTCTAAAAAAAAAATTTTATTTATTTATTTTTTTTTTCACTTAATAATATTGTAAAAAAAAAAAAAAAAAAATTACAAACAAGACATTTCATGTTAAAGTCTAAACTCTGCTGCAAAAAAAAAAATATAATTTTTCTGAAAGTTCCAGCAAAAATGGCGCAAAACATGTCGCAAAACATGACGCAAAATGGGGAAAAATGGCCTTTCAACAGAGGGTGACAAAATCTCAAGTAGGCTGGCAATTAAAAGGGTTAATAGTACCTATGCATGTTGGGTATTGTTCTGTTCGGGGGACCTTGCGCTTTCAGACTTAGCTTGTTTTTTCTGGTTTGCATATTTATATTTTAGGAAAAGGTGTTTTTTATTCAGCTTTTTTATAAATTTTTTAGGGGAACCCTGCGCAACCAAAGAATTCTTTGAGGAATTAATTCCAGAAAGATGAGCCCACTACAACAAGCTGGGTACCCTTAGAAAGCTTAACGTGTGTACTTTCAGGGAATATATGGTTTATGGGGGATATTCCAAATGTAAAGGGTTGTTTTGGTTGAAAAATCGCAAGGTGCGCACTTTGTCTGCAGAGCTGAAATTTTCAAGTAAAATTACTGTTATGCGCATGCTTTACTTTGGGGTGTTTGGCAACTCTTCCCTTGACAGAACCTATGCATGTTGGGTATCGTTCTGTTCGGGAGATGTTGCTTTTTCAGATTAAACTTGATTTTTCTTGTTTGTATATAGTTTTTTTAGGAAAATGTGGCTTTGATTCTGCTTTTTTATCCTTTTTTTAGGGAAACTCTTTGCAACCAAAGATTACGTTGAGGGATTACTTCCAGAAAACTATGGCCACATCCACAAGCCTGGTACGCCTAGAAAGCCTGAGGTGTGTACTTCCAGAGAATATATAGTTTGTTGGGGGCATTTTAAATGTAAAGGATTGTTTTTCTGGAAAAACCGCAAGGTGCGCATATTGCATAGCATAGTTGTATTTTATCTGAAAATCTCCTAAAGCGCTTTTTCAGTTTGGGGGAGTCTCCTGGGCAGGAAAGGGTGTCTACCTATACATATGTGGTACCACTGTAACCGGGAGAAATTGGGATTTCACACGCAATAAGATTTTATTGACAAACTTACATTTTTTATTCCAAAAAAAACTACAATATGTAAAAATTTTTTTTTTTTTTTTTGCACATATTTCACCCAAAAATATTAAGAATACACCTAACAAATGACAAACAAGACATTTCATGTTAAAGCCCAGACTCTGCTGAAAAAAACAATATATCATTTTCCTGGGAAATCCCTGGAAATCCCCTCAAAAATCACAGTTGAACAAGGGGAGCGCAAAATAGTGCAAAATGGTCTGGCAACAAAGGGTGACAAAATCTCAAGGTAGGCTGGCGGTTAAAGGGTTAAGGCTCATAACATGCAGTAGATGCAGGTAGATAGATTTTTAATGTGAGCAATCTGTATGTACAGGGAGTGTGAAACATAAAAGATAGACTCTTAATGAAGGACCGCTTTAACTCATAATCTACTGTTAACATTACCATGGCTAATTTCAGCTAGCTAATATGTTTATTACTTATATGAAGGAAACCTAATAGAGACAGGGGTACAAATACAACAACCAAGAAAACTCTTATATTCAGTCATCCACATATTTATGTGGTAACACCACTGTATTCGGGATGCTATAGGGCATATGTATTTTAATTTTGTCTGTTGAAATGTTACAATAAAATATTGATTTAACCATGTTGATAGTGTTAGTGCAATAGTTAGACTCTGCTGGTCCATTAAAGGGGGATTATAGGGGCACCCCCCATTGTATGACTGTTAGTTGTGTACAGAAACTGCTATTATCGGACTGGGAGGAATCAGCTGCAGGGGAGAAAAGGTGAGTAAACTGTATTTTATTTTATTGCTTCTACAGACCCTTTATGACTTGTTTTACATAATATTAACCCTTGAAGCATTCTAAACAGAGTGATGTGCACTTTCTGCTTTATATCTGAAATTACTGTACATGCCCAAGTATGCCGGGTTGCTTGCATGGACTGTACAGACAGTTGTTGCACACAATAGGTTCGAGGGAACAAATGTATTCCATACCTGTTCGCAGTGCCTCTGACAATTTTTTTACCTATCAAGTCATTTTTTAACTCTTCCTGACATACTATTACATCATATTTAAAGACAATTTCCAGTAAAAAAAAAAAAAAAGCTATACTCGCCTTGTGTCTCATGCAAACCATCGTTCCATGTCCGGGGAAGCAGCTCTTACCTGATTGCTATATCCATGTCCCACTCTGCCTGCCCGAATGGGCGTCTATTCTAAGTATGTCACACACCCCGCTTTAAGAAATTCATAACGTGTGGGTAATACTGACCTGTAGAGGGCGATATGCAGAGATGCCAGGAAAAAAGAGCCCCTCCCAGTCCATAAATACCTGGGACCTCCCACTCATTACCCAGTCTTCATCTCTGCAGTCGGCGAGCAAGTCAGAAGATGTGGTCTCCTCCTTGCACAGGGGGATTTCAGGTAGCCGGGATGACTCCCGGCCCTTTAGTTTTTTCTGTTACCTCATGCCTCCCAGCCTAGGCTGACGGTCCGGGTGAGGGTAGAAAAGCACCCTTGGTGCTTAAGAGCAAATGCTCTCCCGTTAGACCCTATATAAGAGGGTAGGCGGTCATCCGGGACGGTGACCCCGGTTTGGGATGCCCCGTCCCTTGGCCTTACACTTTGGGTGGTCCCCCCCTTTGGGTAATGCCCTTCTCTCTAGCGGGATAGCGGAGGGTAGGAGCAGGGCTCCTTATTCGGTGTTAGGTCCAAATTTTGTAATCATTAATTCTTAATAATGTTTTAATGTATTAATTTATTAAATTATCCTCCCAATAGTTATTAACTTATTTATTACTTCATAACAGCGTGTATTTCTCTGTCAAAACGGCGCTGTGGCCGCCATTTTTATGCAGGCTTTCTCCCTGAGGTAAAAGGGGCGGGGCCGGGTGTCAGGGTCAAAGCCACGGCCCGCTCCCCTCCTTCTGTATCTTCTGAGACCGGCGCCGCGGCCGCACATGGCTGCGGTGCCGGCCTTTTTGCATTGTCATGGCAGAGGGGAGCTTCTCCCCTCACGCTTTCACTCTTGGGGGCGGGGCCGGGCTTTCCAGCGCTGCGGCCCACCCCTGTGTCACAGGCACCGCTGAGGTGCTTTTCTCTGTGCCTGTTTCCTCAGAAGGAGCTGGCCACGCCCCCTTCTCTCCTCAGAGCTGCTTTTTACCTCACGGAGAGAGGAAGCTGTCTTCAGGACCACAGTGAGTGGCCCGGTGGGCCCCCCTTCTGTCCCATCACCTATAATTATATATTTTGATGTCATATATATATATATATATATATATATATATATATATATATTTTATACTCCGCTTTTCTTATTAGCCTTTTTTATTATGTCTTTCAGATATAACCTACAGTGGTGTTAGGGGGTTTCTCCCGGTCCTAGGATCCCTGGGTTCTTAATTGGCTTATTGCAAATCCTCCCACTTGGGACATTAAAGGGGCATCCCGGGTTGCTTATATGCGTAATTCCCTCGGTCATTGCAACCAACTATAAGTTCACCTTATGGAGGCATCCCCGGATACTGGGCTCGGGCTCCCCTCGGGGCAATCCCGGAAGTGTATGGGGTGTGGGGCATCCCTTACTGGCGATGATGTATTTCTGTGTATACCATGCGCACAGCAGACTATTACGCTGCAGTCCGGACCCCAGGCGTCTGGTTCAGCGCCGCCGGTCTCTCCTCCCCCCCCCCCCCCCCCCCCCCAGTTTGATCTGTGCCCAGTCTGATGTTGTCATGGGCGGGCAGCTGCAATCGGAGATGTGTGCACTATTGGCCAATCTTGAAAAATTATTCTCCAGCATGGTCACCAGAAAGGCTCCGGCTAAGAGAAAGCACTTGTCGCCGTCTTCACCGGCGGCCGACTTGGATGATCTTCTGGACTGGTCTGATTACTCCCAACTTGAGGAAGGGGAGGTATATGAAGAATCAGATAATTCAGACGATCAGCAGTTTGTGGGTGCTGATACCGAGCGGGGCTTGGGGAGGTCTTCGGATACTCCTAATGTTCTGGCTCAGATGTTTGAGGTTTTGGCTATTTCTCCTCCTGAGGCGGTTCCACAGCAAAAGGGGGAATTTTTGGAAGAATCCAGGCCGCGCTTGGAATTTCCTAACCAAAAGCATTTTGATGGGATTATTGCTAAGGAATGGGAGTGGCCTGCCCGGCTCCCAGGTGTCCCTCAGGGTTGGGACAAAAAATATCCCTTTCCCTTGGATACGGTTAAGCGTTGGGCGTCCCCTCCCGAGGTGGATGCACAGATTCTGGGTTTATCCATACTACTGTTTTAAATTCTCCTGATTGCTCCACGCTTAAAGATGGTGAGGATTAACGCATTGACCAAATGGCTTGTCATGGTTTTGCCAGTGTTGGGTCAGCCATGAGGCCGGTTTGTGCTTCAGCGCTGCTGGTGGTGGCTACCAGGTCGGTGGTCAGGGACCTGTTGACTTCTTCCGGGTTAGATCCGGATAGTGACGAGTTCCTTGGCCTTAAAAGGTGTGAATTGTTTTTGTCATTTGTACTAGCCGCCTTGGATGACACACTGATGATGTGTGGCAGAACGTCGGCTCTATTGGTGACTATTCGGCGTTCGGTTTGGTTGCGCCGGTGGGCGGCTGATTTTGTGTCTAAAAAGTCGCTGACCGCTCTTCCCTTTGTGGGATTACGTCTCTTTGGTGAGAAGTTGGATTCAGTTGCCAAGGGTGGTAAGTTACCTCAACGCAAAAAACAGCGTCGTCCCTTTCGGGGGGCGGGTTCCTTTGCTCCTTCCTTTCGTGGGGCTAGAGCTGGCAGAGGAATTGTTTTCAGCCGGAGGAGATTCCTGGAACAGGGGCAGAGGACGTGCCCGCCCAAGATACAGCTGGGGCTCTAAGCCCAAACCCGCTGCCAAGCCAGCTCAGCAATGAGGGGGCGCCCTCACCCATGTGGGTGGGGGGACGGCTGCAACACTTCTCCCAGGTCTGGGACCGGGAGGTCTCGGACAGATGGATCCGGGAAGTGGTGACTTCCGGCTACAAGCTTGAGTTCGAGCACCGGCCCCCTCCCAGATTCCTCAGGTCTCGGGTGCCTTCGGACCTTCTGGCGGCGCAGGAGCTCCAGGCGGCAGTAAAGAGTCTGTTGGATATGGCAGTTATTTGCCCAGTGCCCCCCTCAGACAGGGGTTGGGGCTTTTATTCCAATCTGTTCACGGTGCCCAAGAAGGACGGCTCGGTTCGACCCATTCTGGATCTAAAGATCCTCAACAGGTTCGTCCGTCCGCGGAAATTTCGCATGGAAACGCTGCGTTCAGCTATCCATTCTCTTCAGCAGGGGGACTTTCTGACGCCCGTAGACATCAATGACGCCTATCTGCATGTGCCAATTATTCTAAGTATGTCACACACCCCACTTCAAACATTAATAATTACAGTAGGGTTAACGCACCGCTAGGTGGCAGCATTGCAGAGAATCTCCAAAAACTTCAACAGGCCCCTCCCGGACTATACATACCTGGTACCTCCCAAGAACCTCCCAGTGTTGTTCTCTGCAAGGTGGCGACAAGACAGAAGAAAGAAGTCTCCTGCTTGCAGGTAGCCGGGGTATCCCCCCGGCCCCCCCCCCCGGTGGTCTATTTCTGCCCGGCTCTTGTTTGGTAGTATATCTGTTTGCTGGCAGCCTCCCAGCTTCGGCTGTAGGCCGGGCAAAAGGTAGCCGGCACCCTTGGTGCCCAGGAGATTAGCTCCTCCGCTCGACCCTTCATTGCGGGGCATAGCGGGATTCCCGGAGTGGTGATCCGGATGTGGGATGCCCCCCATTTAATAGTAGGTTAGCGGTCAGGATGTGCCTAGCCCTGGGACTTTAGTTATCCAACACTCCGGGGTGTGTGGCGCGCTTTGGGACTGGTGACATGGTGTGTGAGTGTGGCTGCTGCGCTGCTGTATTGTGAGGGCTTATGCGCTGTTTACTGTGGCGATTTTTTATTGAGGATCTGCCTTGTGTGTCTTTTTTTGTCACTGCTGTTGGCGTGAATGGCGTCTCTCCCCTCAGGAGCCGGGGGGCGGGGCCTCGCGGCGCGCTGCGCCGCGGTCCCGCCTGTGGCTGAGCGCCGTGCTCGGCGCTTGCAGCCTGGCGTGTCCGGTCTGCACAGGGGGGAACAGAGGGCGATGAGCGTGTGTGTCCTTTTGTGTGCGCACTTGGGACCGGCAGGTTGCTCCGCCGGTCCCGTCTTGGAGGCTGAGCGCGGTCTCTGGCGCTGACGCTGCAGGGGGCGGGGCCGCGCGCTGGTTGGCTGTTCCGGAGGGGCGGGGCCTTCTCGGCTCCCGCGCTCCCGGGGCTCGTCTTCCCCTCCCTCACTTCTCGGAGCGGTGTTCGGGCCGCCATCTTCTGTGGTGCCTCTCTGCGCTTGTGCTCTCTCTCAGGTAGGCGTTTTCTGTTTCTTGCGGGGGATGTTCACATAAGGTTGGTGGTCCCCTCCTTCTCCCGCCTCCTCGCTCCTGCACGTCTTTTAAAGTGCTGGTTGTGTATTTTAACCATTTCTTTTTGTCTATGGTTAATGAGGGGGGGGGGGGGAGGGGGGTTGTAGGTTATGCTTGTATGCTTGTATAGGTATTGTTGTGCCTGGATTGACTCTTGTCCCTCTTCTTTTGTGTCTTTCAGATCCTGGGATCCCGTCTGGCAGGGCTCTCCCGGTCTTATATACCTGGCTTGTGGGGGGTGTTTTCATTAAACTATATATATATCTATATATAAGGGTTTTTATGCTATTCCCCTGGGTCAGGATCTTTTGACAATCTTTAGACAATTGTTAGGTTATTAAGGGGCATCCCGGGTCGCGTACCGCATAAATCCCTGGGTTCTGCGAATACCATAAATTTCACCACATGGAGGCTGCCACAGATACCGGGAATGGTTCTTCGGGACAATCCAAGGTGTGCGGGGGTTGTGGGACTCCGCTTCAGGGAGATGATGTCATTTTGTGTATCCCTTGTGCACAGCAGAACATTGCACGGCAGTCCAGTACTCCGGTGCCTAGCACTTCGTCAGCCGCGCCATCTCCCTCTCCCCCTCGCTTATTCCGGACCCCGTGTGACGTTGTCCTGGGCGGGGATTCGCAGTCTGAGGTATGTGCCCGTTTGACCAGCCTTGAGAAGCGGTTTTCTGCTATGGCCGCTCAGAAGGCTCCAGCTAAGCGGAAGCATCTGTCTCCGCCTCCGCCGGATTCAGATGAGGAAGTTGTGGGAGATCTGGATTGGTCGGATCGTCCCCTTGAAGATGGTGAGCTCATTGAGGAAGAAGATTCTGATGTTCAGCAGTTGCTGGGTTCTGAGGGGGATCAGGCTGACGGCCTCCCTCTCGATTCCTCTACCATTCTGAGCCAGATGTTTGAGGTTTTGGATTTGGATCCTCCGGTGGTTGCTCCTAGGCCTAAGGGTCAGCTTTTTGGGGTGTCCAAGCAGCGTTTGGAGTTTCCCAGCCAACAGCATTTTGAAGAAATTGTTTTCAAGCAATGGGAGCAACCTACACGTCTTGTTGGTGTGCCGTCTAGCTGGGATAGGAAGTATCCCTTCCCGGCGGAATTGATGAAGCGTTGGTCTGTCCCCACTGAGGTAGATACTCCGGTCTTGGGACTGTCCAACACGGCGGTCGTGCATTTCCCTGACATGACTTCGCTCAGGGACGGCGAGGATCGCCGGGTTGATCAGCTTGCCCGTCATGGTTTTGTATGTGCGGGTTCGGTGTTAAGGCCTGTCTGTGCTTCGGCTCTTTTGACTTTTGCTGTCAGGTCTATTGTCAGGGACTTGGGTGTGGATCTCGAGCCCACCAGTGATGAGTCCCTTGCGCTTAAGCGCTGCGATTCTTTCTTGTCTTTTATCCTGGCCGCTCAAGAGGATGCCATGTTGATGTGTGGCAGGGCTACTGCCTTGCTGGTGGCTATCCGGCGCTGTGTGTGGTTGAGACAGTGGACGGCTGATTTTAATTCTAAAAGATCGCTCACGGCTCTGCCCTTTTTGGGTTTGAGGCTTTTTGGTGAGAGGCTGGATTCTGTTGCCAAGGGAGGTAAGTTACCTCAGCGCAAGAAATTTCGCCGTTCCTTTCGGGGGACGGTCTCCTTCAATCCGTCCTTTCGGGGAGTCGGAGCTGGTAGGGGTGCGGGCTCCTCGGCCCCCAGGGGCGCCAGTTGGAATAGGGGTAGAGGCCGTGGCCGTCCCGCTCGCGTCTGGGGTGCCAAGCCCAAGCCGGTTGCCAAGCCCACCCAGCAATGAGGGGGCGCCCTCACCCGTTCGGGTGGGGGGACGGTTGCAACTTTTCTCCCGGGGGTGGGACCAGGAGGTCTCGGACAGATGGATCCGGGAGGTGGTTTCGGCCGGTTACAAGTTGGAGTTCGAGTCCCGTCCTCCTCCAAGGTTCTTCAGGTCTCGGGTGTCTTTGGATCCTTTGGCCGCGCAGGGGCTCCTGGCGGCGGTAAGGAATCTTCTAGACTTAGCTGTCGTTTGCCCGGTTCCTTCTTCAGAGGTAGGGCGCGGGTTTTACTCCAATCTCTTCACGGTTCCCAAAAAGGACGGGTCCTTCCGTCCTATTCTGGATTTGAAGTTTCTCAACAGGTTTATTCGTCCCCGGAAGTTCCGCATGGAAACCCTGCGGTCTGCGATCGGTTCGCTTCGGCAGGGGGACTTTATGACGTCCATAGACATCAAGGATGCATACCTGGACGTTCCGATCTTTCCAGCTCATCAGCGGTTCCTTCGTTTCGTGGTGGAGGATCGGCACTTTCAGTTTGTGGCTCTTCCATTCGGCCTCACCTCTGCTCCGAGAGTGTTCACCAAGGTGTTGGCAGGGGTGATGGCCCTGCTCAGAGCTCAGGGGATTCGCATTGTGCCTTACCTGGACGATCTTCTCATCATGGCACCTTCCTTCAGTCAAGCAGAGGGGGACACCAGCACGGTGGTGTCTATGTTGGAGAGGTTCGGCTGGGTGATCAATTACCCCAAGTCCTCGCTGGTTCCGGCCAGGGTGGTGACCTTTCTGGGGATGTCGTTGGACTCCTGCCAGCACAGAGTGTTTCTCCCTCAGGCCAAGGTTCTGATGATTCAGGAATTGGTCCAGCTGCTCCTCTCCCATCCTCATCCGTCCATTCGTTTGGGTGATGAGACTGGTGGGGTTGATGGTGGCCTCGTTCGAGGCAGTTCCCTTTGCTCAGTTTCATACGAGGACTCTTCAACTTCATCTTTTGGCGTCTTGGAACTGGTGTCCGGGGTCGTTGGATCGGTCCTTCCGGTTGTCCCCTCGGGTTCGGCGCTCCCTTCTGTGGTGGTTGGTCTCGGACAACCTTCTGAAGGGCAGGTCGTTTCTGACCCCGCTTTGGGAAACTGTCACCACGGATGCCAGTTTGTCAGGCTGGGGAGGTTTTTGGAAGGATCTTCGGTTTCAGGGGCAGTGGGACCCTCAGGAGGCCCACTTGCCCATCAATGTTCTGGAATTGCGAGCCATCAGGTTGGTTCTGTCTCGTTTGACGCATCATTTACAAGGTCTGCCGGTTCAGGTTCGTTCAGACAATCAGACGGCGGTTGCTTACATCAATCACCAAGGAGGGACTCGCAGTCTGGGTGCCCACAGGGAGGTGTCTCGGATTTTGGTCTGGGCGGAGACTCATGTCCCTTGCATCTCGGCAGTTTACATTCCGGGAGTGGAAAACACAGAGGCGGATTTTCTGAGCCGGTGTGCGGCCCGTCGGGGGGAGTGGTCTCTCCATCCCCAGGTGTTTCGGTCACTTTGTCTCCGGTGGGGGACGCCGGAGGTGGATCTGTTTGCCTCTCGTCACAATCACAAGCTTCCGTCCTTTGTGTCCCTGTCCCGGGACCCTCTGGCTCTGGCGGTGGATGCCATGACCCTGAGCTGGAGGGACCTGGGGTTTCTTTATCTGTTTCCTCCGATTCCCATGCTAGGCAGGGTTCTGCGAAAGTTGGTTCTGGAGGGAGTTCCCGCCATTCTCGTGGCTACAAGGTGGCCAAGGCGGGTGTGGTTCGCGGACATCGTTCGCCTGGCCGTAGATCAGTTTGTTCTGCCTCTTCGGCCAGATCTTCTCACTCAGGGTCAACTATGTTACCCCAGTTTACAAACGCTGGCTTTGACGGATTGGCTGCTGAAACCTCCATCTTAAAGGAGGAGGGTCTTTCGGATGCGGTCATTCGGACTCTTATTAGTGCCAGGAAGAGATCTTCTTCTTCCATCTATTACAGGTATTGGAGATCTTATATTGATTGGTGTGAGGCTAGGTCTTTGCCTTGCCGGGTCTTTTCTGTGTCTAGGATTTTGGAGTTTCTTCAGTCGGGGCTGGACTCCGGTCTTCAGCTGAGTACCTTGAAGGGGCAGGTTTCTGCTTTGTCTATTATTTTTTTCCAGAAGTCTTTTGCTAGTCATCCCTTGGTCAAGACCTTTTTCCAGGGGGTTTCGCATGTGCGGCCTCCTAGGAATCCTTTGCTCCCAGTGTGGGATTTGAATTTGGTTCTTTCTGCTCTTAAGGCTCCTCCTTTTGAGCCTTTGCGGGATGTTGCTTTGTCCATTCTTACTCAGAAGGTTGCCTTTCTGGTGGCCATCACTTCGGTTCGGCGTGTTTCAGAGTTGGCAGCTTTGTCTATTCAGGCTCCTTATTTTAAGGATCATCAGGACAAAGTGGTTTTTCGATACAAGTCAGACTTTCTCCCTAAAGTGGTCTCTGCTTTTCATCTTAACCAGGATATTGTTCTTCCTTCCTTGTGTCCTAAGCCTAAGAATGTCAAGGAGAGTGCTTTGCACTGCTTGGATGTGGTACGTTGTGTCAGGTACTATCTACGTGCTACGTCTTCTTTTCGTAAGACTGATGCCTTTTTCGTTGTGCCTTGTGGGCCTAGGAAGGGTTTGGCTCCGGCCAAGTCTTCCATTAGTAAATGGATTCGTCAGGCCATTGTTGGTGCTTATTCGGCTACAGGGAAGGATCCTCCTTTCCGCGTTACTGCTCACTCTACTCGTGCGGTTGGTGCGTCCTGGGCTTTTCAGCACCAGGCTTCGGTTGAACAAGTGTGTAAGGCTGCAACTTGGTCTTCTGTTCATACTTTTTCTAAGTTCTATAAGGTTGATGTGCGGGCCTCAGCGGATGCTGTTTTTGGCCGCAAGGTTTTGCAGGCTGCAGTGGTTTGAGTTTTTTCTGCGTTATTGCCTGATTCGGATACCCACCCTTTTCTGGACACTGCTGTTGGATGTCCCTACTGTAATTATTAATGTTTGAAGTGGGGTGTGTGACATACTTAGAATAATACCATTTTGTGAATACTCACCTGTAAAATGGGTATTATAAGTATGTCACACACCCCACTTCACCCGCCCTTTTCGGTATCCTGGCTCTTTATTTGGTGAAGTTTAGTTCTTTACGTTGAGGGTTACATTGTTTGTTTCTGGTACCTTGTCTTACTGCTGTTCTAATACTGGGAGGTTCTTGGGAGATACCAGGTATGTATAGTCCGGGAGGGGCCTGTTGAAGTTTTTGGAGATTCTCTGCAATGCTGCCACCTAGCGGTGCGTTAACCCTACTGTAATTATTAATGTTTGAAGTGGGGTGTGTGACATACTTATAATACCCATTTTACAGGTGAGTATTCACAAAATGGTATTTTTCCAGCGCACCAGAGATTTCTCAGGTTCGTGGTGGAGGATGTGGCACTTCCTTTCGGTCTTACCTCGGTTCCAAGGGTTTTCACCAAGGTGCTGGCCGGGGTGATGGCTCTCCTCAGAGCCCAGGGTATTCGCATTGTCCCTTATCTGGACGACCTTCTCATTATGGCATCTTCCTTCAGCCAAGCGGTATTGGACACCAGAACTGTGGTGTCCACTCTGGAGAGATTCGGGTGGGTGATCAACTACCCCAAGTCCTCCCTTTCTCTGTCCAGATTAGTGTCTTTTCTGGGAATGTCCCTGGATACTTCCCAGGCCAGGGTGTTTCTTCCTCAGTCCAAGGTTCTCTTGATTCAGGAGTTGGTTCGACTCCTCCTGTCTATCCCTCGTCCGGCCATCAGACTGGGGATGAGGCTGGTGGGTGGTAGCCTCCTTCGAAGCGGTTCCCTTTGCTCAGTTCCACACAAGGACACTCCAGCTCCATCTGTTGGCGGCCTGGGACGGGTCGCCACTGTCGTTGGATCAGTCCTTCCTGATGACCCCCCGAGTTCGGTTCTCCCTTCAGTGGTGGCTGGATCCAATCTGTCGAGGGGCAGATCCTTTCTGGCCCCTTGTTGGGAGACGGTCACCACGGATGCCAGTCTATCAGGATGGGGGGGGGGGGTCTGGAAGGATCGTCAGTTTCAGGGACTGTGGGGGGCCTCAGGAGGCTCACAAGTCAATCAATGTTCTGGAATTGAGGGCCATCAGGATGGTTCTGTTTCGCTTGACTCATCAGTTGCAAGGATTCAAGTCCGGTCGGACAATCGGACGGCGGTCGCCTAGATCAATCACCAGGGAGGGACTCGCAGCAGGAGTGCCCTCAAGGAAGTGTCTTTGATTCTGGCCTGGGCGGAGACCCACGTCCCGTGCATTTCAGCAGTTTACATTCCGGGAGCGGAGAACGCGGAGGTGGACTCTGTGAGCAGGTTCTCAGCTCGCCGGGGGGGAATGGTCTCTCAGCCCCAAAGTGTTTCGCTTGATTTGTCTCAGGTGGGGGTCCCCGGTGGTGGACCTCTTTGCCTCTCGTCACAATCACAAACTTCCGACATTTGTGTCTCTCTCACGGGATCCACTGGCTCTGGCAGTGAATGCCATGTCTCTGAACTGGAGGGATCTGGGGTTTCTGTATCTGTTCCCTCCGTTACCCTTGGTGGCCAGAGTGGTGCGCAAGCTGGCCCTGGAGGGTGCATCAGCAATTCTGGTGGCTCCAAGGTGACCAAGACAGGTTTGGTTCGCAGATGTGGTAAGGTTAGCAGAGGATCAGTTCGTTCTGCCCCTGCTGCCGGATCTGCTCACCCAGGGTCAGCTACGTTATCCCAATTTACCAACGCTGGCTTTGACGGCGTGGCTGCTGAAACCTCCATCTTGAAGGAGGAAGGTTTTTCCGATGCTGTGATTCGAACTCTCATTGGTGCTAGGAAGCGGTCTTCCTCTAATATCTACTATAGGACTTGGAGGTCTATCCCTCGTCCGGCCATCAGACTGGGGATGAGGCTGGTGGGTGGTAGCCTCCTTCGAAGCGGTTCCCTTTGCTCAGTTCCACACAAGGACACTCCAGCTCCATCTGTTGGCGGCCTGGGACGGGTCGCCACTATCGTTGGATCAGTCCTTCCTGATGACCCCCCGAGTTCGGTTCTCCCTTCAGTGGTGGCTGGATCCAATCTGTCGAGGGGCAGATCCTTTCTGGCCCCTTGTTGGGAGACGGTCACCACGGATGCCAGTCTATCAGGATGGGGGGGGGCTTCTGGAAGGATCGTCAGGTTCAGGGACTGTGGGGGGCCTCAGGAGGCTCACGAGTCAATCAATGTTCTGGAATTGAGGGCCATCAGGATGGTTCTGTTTCGCTTGACTCATCAGTTGCAAGGATTCAAGTCCGGTCGGACAATTGGACGTCGGTCGCCTACATCAATCACCAGGGAGGGACTCGCAGCAGGAGTGCCCTCAAGGAAGTGTCTTTGATTCTGGCCTGGGCGGAGACCCACGTCCCGTGCATTTCAGCAGTTTACATTCCGGGAGCGGAGAACACGGAGGTGGACTCTGTGAGCAGGTTCTCAGCTCGCCGGGGGGGAATGGTCTCTCAGCCCCAAAGTGTTTCGCTTGATTTGTCTCAGGTGGGGGTCCCCGGTGGTGGACCTCTTTGCCTCTCGTCACAATCACAAACTTCCGACATTTGTGTCGGGATCCACTGGCTCTGGCAGTGAATGCCATGTCTCTGAACTGGAGGGATCTGGGGTTTCTGTATCTGTTCCCTCCGTTTCCCTTGGTGGCCAGAGTGGTGCGCAAGCTGGCCCTGGAGGGTGCGTCAGCAATTCTGGTGGCTCCAAGGTGACCAAGACAGGTTTGGTTCGCAGATGTGGTAAGGTTAGCAGAGGATCAGTTTGTTCTGCCCCTGCTGCCGGATCTGCTCACCCAGGGTCAGCTACGTTATCCCAATTTACCAACGCTGGCTTTGACGGCGTGGCTGCTGAAACCTCCATCTTGAAGGAGGAAGGTTTTTCCGATGCTGTGATTCGAACTTTCATTGGTGCTCTAATATCTACTATAGGACTTGGAGGTCTTATATTGATTGGTGTGAGATCAGGGCATTGCCTTGTAGGGAATTTTCCATCTCCAGAATCCTGGAGTTTCTTCAACATGGTCTGGACCTGGGGCTCCAGCTTAGTACTCTGAAGGGGCAGGTTTCTGCCCTGGCGGTGTTCTTTCAAAGGTCATTTGCATCTTTTGGTTAAGACTTTTTTCCAGGGAGTCACGCACGTGCGGCCTCCTAGAAAACCTTTGCTCCCTGTTTGGGATTTGAATTTGGTTCTTTCTGCTCTTCAGGATTCTCCTTTTGAGCCCTTGAATGATATTGCCTTGTCTTCACTTACGCAGAAGGTGGCCTTTTTGGTAGCCATCACTTCGGTTAGGCGTGTCTCTGAGTTGGCGGCTTTGTCCATTCAAGCCCCGTACTTTGAGGGGCATCAGGGCAAGGTGTTTTTTAGTTTCAAGTCCGATTTCCTTCCTAAGGTTGTTTCTGCCTTTCACCTAAACCAAGACATTGTTCTGCCCTCTCTGTGTCCTAATTCCAGCAATGACAAGGAGAGGGCCCTGCATTCTTTGGATGTGGTTCGTGTTGTGAAGTATTATTTGGAGGTAACGTCTTCCTTTCGTAAGACGGATGCCTTTTTTGTGGTGCCCTCTGGGCCCGAAAAGGCTTGGCGCCTGCCAAGTCTTCCATTAGTAAATGGATCCGTCAGACCATAGTTGGGGCCTATTCTGCCAAAGGGAAGGTACCCCCTTTTCATGTTACTGCTCATTCTACTCGTGTGGTTGGGGCGTGTTGGGCTTTTCAGCACCAGGCCTCTGTTGAGCAAGTTTGTAAGGCTGCTACTTGGTCTTCTGTTCACACTTTTTCCAAGTTTTACAAGGTTGATGTTCGGGCCTCAGCGGATGCTGTGTTTGGCCGCAAAGTTCTGCGAGCTGCAGTGGTTTAAGTTGTGCCTTGTTGCCTTGTTTTGGATCCCCGCCCTTTATGTTGCTGCTGTTGGATGTCCCACACGTTATGAATTTCTTGAAGCAGGGTGTGTGACATACTTAGAATAATACCATTTTGTGAATACTCACCTGTAACATGGGTATTGTAAGTATGTCACACACCCCGCTTCACCCTGCCCTTTTGTATTCTGGATCCTTTATATGGTGAACTTTGCGTTGTTATGCTTTGTGTTGGTCCCTTACCTTACTGCTGTTCTTATACTGGGTAATGAGTGGGAGGTCCCAGGTATTTATGGACTGGGAGGGGCTCTCTTTTTTTCCTGGCATCTCTGCATATCGCCCTCTACAGGTCAGTATTACCCACACGTTATGAATTTCTTGAAGCAGGGTGTGTGACATACTTACAATACAATACAGGTGAGTATTCACAAAATGGTATTTTTCCTGCTTCTTTGGCAGGGAGTTGCCCCCCGCCATCAGTCACTGTGAGCTGGCACAGCCCCTCCATTTACTGGCATGGAACTCCCAGGAGTAAGGAATATTCTGGAACAGGACGTGCTGTATACTTAGAATAATACAATTCTGTGATTACTCACCTGTAGAATTGGTATTATATGTATACAGCACGTCCTGTTCCATCCCACCCTTGTTTTCATTATTTTTAGTTACCTCTGTATTGTGATTGTTCATGTGTTCATTTTTGAATTATGGTTATTATAGTTCTCCCGACTTCTTTTTAACTGCTTGTCAATACTGGGGAATTTGTGGGAGGTCCCTGGCTTATATGGGGCCGGGAGGAGCCACAACCTGTTTTCTGCAGTCCAGCGCCATCTTGTGGATGTATTACCCAGGAGTAAGGAATATTCTGGAACAGGACGTGCTGTATACATATAATACCAATCCTACAGGTGTGTAATCACAGAATTGTATTTTTACTGCCCTTGTAATTGTCTCTGGGGTGATTTAGTATGCACTGCTGTGTTGCTTTGTGAATCCCTCCTGATTATTTTCAAAACTCTTTCCTCTGGTCCCATGACACATGAGCAGGCTCTTATCCAATCAGCAATGTATGAGTTGTATATTATCGCACTGCATACAGCTCTGTTTCCATACAAAAATCGGAGCCGCCGAATCCCCAATTTTCTTGCAGTCAGTGGCACAATCCCACCCACAGCCAATATGAATGCGAGATGTGTGAGATTGCAAGAAAAGTGAGTATTTGAGGGTGACACACACACAGTGAGGCATCCCAAATCAGGATACCCGGGATAAGTTATTCAACCAAAAAGACTTCAGAACCATCAAACAAGCTGACAGGTGCACTTTAAAGTGGACCAACACCCAGGGGGGATCGGCCCAGGAATCTATAAGATTCCCGGGCCGATCAGATCCCTCCCCGCGGGGCATACGAAATCAGGATGTCCCGCGGGGTGAAGCCCAGAAACCTTACCTTAACCCCGTTCCAGCGGCACGGGCTGCGTCTCGCGCTTCCCTCTAGCAGGGAAGCATTCACGAACGGCGGGCACGCTCCCTGTTAGAGGGAAGCGTGAGACGCGGCCTCCAGCGCTCAGAGCCGCTGTGGTTGAACGCCGCTTGTACGTGCATACCACAGCGGCTCTGAGCGCTCTGATTGGACGAGCGCCCGCGTAGGAGCGTGGTGAGGTGAGTGTTTCCGGGCGTTCTGGGGGGTTTCACACAGCCCCGATCAGGGTGCCCCACCGAAGTGGACCAAAACCCAGGATGGTGAAAATCCTGGGTGTTGGTCAACTTTAACCATTTAAGCACCAAGCTTGTGAAATTCACATGGTTGCCTCTCTCTGTCCATTAATTGCCAGCCACGTGACCTTTACATGCCTTTCGTTTTCCCCTGTGTGGCCACTAACTACCATCCAGAATAAAGCGTTGGGGGTCTCCTGTTCCCCCGGGGGGCATTCGTCCCATCCCCCCGGTGGTCTTCGGAGGACCCATCCCCTGTCCTGCACGCCAGCTTCTACCATCTCACCGGCTGCCGCAGGGAGGGGCCTTTTATAGGGCGAGTCTGGTGGTGTCATCATAAAAGGCACCTCCCAGCAGTGGCAAGCGAGTCAGGAGCCATGACTGATCGGAAGAACCGAATGCGAAGGCAGAGGGCTCCGAGCTCCTGCTGCTGCACCTGGCTCTGCTGATCACTTCCAGCTGTCAGTGACCATGCAGTGGTGACCAGTGTGGTAAACAGAGTGATCACGTTGGATTAGAGATAAGAAAGGACAATTCTTAATGCTGTGTTTGTTTTTTTACATTTAACCCTTTGAACTGGTAAAGGTTCCCTGAGAACCAAATACCAGTTCACAGGGCAGGAGGGGGCTGGCAATTCACCTGCTAGAAAGTGGGTGGTGGTTACCATTAACCTTTTCAAAGTGGGGGTGGGACAGAAGAGCCTGTGGCCCGTGAAGGCCTCTGCACCCTGGTCTATTAGCCCCCATAGCTACTAGTGCCCAGGCTGATTGTACTGAGAAGGGGGGGGGCTTGCTCTTAAAAGAAGAAAATTACGAGGTTAATCCTTAAAAGTCTTCTTCTTTTATTTAACCCTTGATAGTGCACCTAGTAGTTGTATTTTATTTGAAAATGTCATAAATCACTATTTTCAGTTTGGGGGGTCGCTAACATGAGTATGAAAAGTTGATTATGCTCCCTATTAAGCTTAGGGGCTTTTTGGTAAAGTAAGGCAACCTAGGGGTCTTTACAAACTGCCACCCCCAGGACACACTCTACCTTACTGAAGACCTGCAACCAAATACGTATTAGCATGGGACATGTGCACCATGTGTATATAATGTTCCCCCTGTTCTACATCCCCCCAGAACATGAACCAGGGTATTCCGGGTATATTTTGTGTAATCTGGCAGGGACCAAGTACCACCTGAACATTCGTTTATAGGCCTATTCAACTGTTAATGTATTAGTAGCGCAACAGAAAGTGGTCTGCTAAATATTTGTCCAGTCCTTGAGATCTTTTGTTGCCCTCAGATCTGACTCCTGGATAGGTAGAGGGGTGATGCGGACATTTCTTCTTCAATTTAAATATGAAAAGCAGTTTAGTACAGTTCTAAATGCATTCCAACGCAATGTTCTAACAGTTGCCTTTGCCTTCTATATTCCTTTAAACCAGACCTTCAGCATCATTTAATGAAAAGCCCAAACCCTTAAATTATACCCCAGCATCTAAAATTTATATATTTGACAGTTTTTGTCGCTTTTTTTTTATTCTTTCCCCCACTGGGCTGCAACTCTGTTCAGGACTCTAGGATACAGGCACCGCCATCTTGTCTCAGAAGCATCACATACTGAGAAGAGGAGAGCGGGATAAAGTACAGGGGGTGGGGTTATAGCTGTCCAAAATCATGAAGTGCCAGCCGTAAAGCATAAGCGTTAAAATCATCCATCCTTTATTGTAATTGATTTAAAAAGCCATCGCAGCATGCAGAGCAATAAAAAGCATAGCCAGAACAGACCCCTGGGTCAGCTCTGCATGCTGTGATGGCAGACCCCCCTGGGGGGGGCTCTGGCTATGCTTTTTATTGCTCTGCATGCTGTGATGGCTTTTTAAATCAATTACAATAAAGGATGGATGATTTTAATGCTTACGCTTTACGGCTGGCACTTCATGATTTTGGACAGTTACTCCGTCAAGAGGTGAGCGCTCTGTGCTTTGTGCGTTTTGCTTGAGCCTTTACATATGTTCATGGGATCTGAAGCTGGCAACTTGTGTATGAATTGGGGTTATAGCTGTGCTTGCACAGACAGAGCAGATCTGAGGTTAGGAAAAGGTCAGAAGATTGCAGAATGCAGAGCAGCATATCTAGAAGTCATTTTCTGTCTGCAGGCAGCCTGAAACTCCATGGGACGCCATCTTGGATGTTAAAAGGTAATAAAAATGCAACCGGTGCAGGTAGGATGATTTGTAATGTGGGCATTCTGTATGTAGGGGGTGAGGGAAACCTACAAGATAGACTCTAATTCAGGGTGAAGGTCCGCTTTAAAGAATATTTTTGGTTTATCTCTTCAGTGGATAGGAGGTCCTTACAGTTTAGGTGCAATATGGGGGTGATACGTGCTTTCACCCAATCATCTATTGTTAACCCCCGGTGGGAAACAGGGATTGTTGCATATGTTTAGAAGAGGGGAGTGGGGGGACCTTAAGTCTCCAGAGTACCTTATGGAATCCCAGGTCGCAAGGGAGGCCTTCATCAATGGGCTCAGTGTTTTAGGTCTAAGTCCTGGCTTCATCCGGAGTGGTGATGAAGGCCTGTGTTCCTCCCCCTCCTGGCTGCTAACCAGTCCCTCCTTTTTGTCTTCCTGTTTAATGCCCTGACCTCCCCAATCCCTCTCTGCACTCCTTTGAAAGACTTTTGAAAACAGAGTCGCAAGCCAGTGGATAGACCCATGTAGTTGTATGTGTTTGGCTGTGTAAATTTAAAGCTAATCCTTGACATTGCACCCTTAGCTTTTCTAAGGGCCTTGGGTGGCACAGAGACATAAAATGATGATTTGCATAGCTATGTCTGCTGCAAGGATAGATGGGTAATGCTATCTGTTCTTGGATTGGGTACTGTGCAAATACTTTACATTCTAGGAAAGCTCCTTTTTCCTTTTCCTGAAAGACGTTTGTTAATACCAGCGGTATACCCAGAGAAAGGGCACACCTACCTCCCAGGAATTGTTTAAATCAGGATAGACCATAAAGTACAATATTCTAAGTATACAGCACATCCTGCTCCAGAGATAATTCCTTACGTTTGGGTAATACATCCACAAGATGGCGCTGGACTGCAGACAGCAAAAACGTGGCTCCTCCCGCCCCTTATATACCAGGGACCTCCCACAAATTCCCCAGTTCTTCTCTGCAGTCTGGGCTGCGAAGGCAAGAAGATGGCTCTCTCTCTAATCGCAGTGAGCGGGGCTATTAGCCTGCGGCCCTGTAGGACTATTCCCACCCGTTCCTCTTTGTTTCTGCCTCCCAGCTTTGGCTGCACTGGTCGGGTGACGGTAGGCAGCACCGCTGTCAGGTGCTTAAGGAGCACTGCTCCAACCGCAATACCCCACCAAAGGGTAGGCGGTATAGGCCCATGGTGAGCCTTATGGGATGCCCCTCCCGCGATATCGCCCCTCGCCCCCTGTCCATCGGTGGGCTCCTGTTAGGTTGGCTGCTACCCTCCCTCGCTCTCCCTGGTATTTCTCGGGGGGGGGTTGTGTGTGTGTGTGTGTGTGTATTCTTCACTCCTTGTGATTGTATGCCTTGGTATGCTTTGGCTTTGTGTCACCGCGTGTATTGGTTGCACTGGTTGCTTTTCTTAAAAAATGCCGCCGCCACGCGCGCTTGTACGGCGTTCTGCGGTCGGCGGCGACTTTACTTCAGCCGCTGCTGTGCCATCATTGGCTGGCATGGTCACGTGGGCGCCTTCGCTCTCTTCGGGGGGGCGGGCCTTGCTGATGGCGCGTTCTGCATCACTGTCTCCGTGGCCTGCCCCTCGAGGTATCTGCGGGCGCCATTTTGCTCTCCTCGTGCTGCGTGGCTGGCGTCTACCTTCCCCAGTCCGTAAGTGCCCCTGCGGGCTGGCTTATTTTTATCTTATGTATGCATGCCGCTTACAGGACTTTTCTGTTTATGTCTTGCAGGCGGGTCAAACTTAACTGTGGTTTCTCCTGGCCTATCCCCTCTATTTAGTTTACTCTATTAGAGGCCTATTCTGCTTTTACCTCCCATTTCCCTAGCGAGTCATTGGGGCATCCCGGGTGGCTTTATATCGTGAATCCCTATTGGCCGGTTGGGCCGCGATAATCACCGTATGGAGGCTTCTCAGGATAATGTGCTCGGGGTTCCTTCGGGACAAGCCCGGCTGTGTGGGGTGTCCCCTACAAGTGATGACAATGTGCGTGTTTGTGTACCCTGTGCCGAGCAGGTGCTTGCGCTGCAACCTGGGTTACCTGTGGCTGGGCCTGCGCCCCCTATGGCTTCGCCTACTGCCCTGCGCTTACATCTGACTCCTAGTGAGGTGCATACCAGTGGGGAGTCTCAGCCTGATTTGTCTACCAGGGTGGCTAGGATTGAGAAGCTGATTGCTGGCTCTACGGCCCGTAAGGCCACTGCTAAGAGGTGGCATCTGGCACCTGGCGTTACCCTTTTTCCTATGGAGGCTGAGGAATTTTTTGACCTGGCCGGCTATACCCCCCTGGAAGAGGGGGAATTGTTTTCTGATTCAGAATCATCTGATGAGCAGCCTAAGGGTTATGCTGATACTGGCTCTGACCCATGGCTCCAGATGATACTGACAGGCTTTTGGCTCACATTTTTGAAGTACTTTCTATCTCTCCTCCTGCCGCGGCTCCTCGGCAGTAGGGGGAGTTGTTTCACACTGCTAAGCCACGTTTGGAGTTTCCTGAGCAAACTCACTTTAATAATCTCGTGCTCAAAGAGTGGAAGCGACCTAGCAGGCTCCTTGGGGTGCCTAAGAGTTGGGATAAGAGGTACCCTTTTCCTGCTGAAGTATTTAAGCGTTGGTCGTCCCCTCCCGAAGTGGATGCACCAATTCTGGGGTTGTCCAACACTTCTGTCATGCATTCCCCTGACTCTACTTCCCTGAAGGATGGTGAGGACCGGCGCATTGATTAGCTGGCTTCCCATGCCTTTGCCTGTGTGGGGACCGCGCTGCGTCCGGTTTGTGCCTCTGCCATTACAGCTGTGGCTATTAGGACTCTGCTCAAAGGTATTTTAGATGGGACTCCTGATGATGCTGCTAGTGATGAGTATAGAGCCCTTCTGCGCTGTGAGGAATTTGTTGCATATGTCCTCTCTGCCTTGGATGATACCATTAGAATGTGTGGCAGAGCTTCTGCCTGGCGGTGGCTATACGCCGCTCGGTTTGGCTGCGCCAGTGTGCAGCTGACAACGCTGCTAAGAAGGCTCTCACTGGGTTTCCCTTTAAGGGACTGCGTCTATTTGGGGATCGCCTGGACCTGTTTGCTAAGGGAGGCAAGTTACCCCAGCGCAAAAGACAGTCTCGGCCCTTTCGGGGTTCAGGTTCCTTTCTTCCCTCCTACCGTGGGTCCAGAATGGGAAGGGGAGCTTCATTTGCAGGGGCCGTGGAGATTTCTTGGGCAGGGGCAGAGGGCGTGGCCACCCTGGCCCCCTCCTGGGGTTCCAAGACTAAGTCTTCCCCCAAGCCCCCTCAGGCATGATGGAGCGCCCTTACCCATCCGGGTGGGTGGACGGCTTCGGCTTTTTGCTTACGCCTGGAGGCGTCATGTCTCAGACCGGTGGATTCAGGAGATAGTGTCCTCCGGTTACAAGATAAGAGTTTGCAGCCTGGCCGCCCCCAAGGTTCATCAGATACCGGATAGCTCAAAACCCCCTGTCAGCTCAGGGCCTGTTGCTTGCTGTGCAGAACCTACTGGAGCTGGGGGTCATCTGCCAGGTGCCCTTAAGGGAAAGACGCAAGGGCTATTATTCCAACCTTTTCACTGTTCCCAAAAGAGATGGGTCCGTCAGACCCATCCTGGACTTAAAGCTTCTCAACAAATTTGTCAGATTCAGCCGTTTTCGCATGGAGACTCTGCGCTCAGGCGGTTCCTTATACTCAGTTTCACATGAGCCCTCTTCAACTCCACCTCTTGTCAGTATGGGACAGGGACGCTGTGTCCCTGGATCAGGTTTTGGTTCTGCCCCCCCTAGCCAGGCGGTCCCTTGGTGGTGGCTGGACTCAAGGAACCTGTTGGTGGGCAGATCCTTTCTGGCCCCTTGCTAGGAGACAGTCACCAAGGATGCCAATCTGACAGGTTGGGGGGCTTCTGGAAATCCCTAAAATTCCAGGGGCAGTGGGCCCTCAGGAGACCCACACCCCTATCAACATTTTGGAACTGAGGGCGATCAGGTTGTTTCTAGCCCACTTGACCCCGCACCTTCTGGGTCGGGCTGTTCAGGTCCGCTCGGAGAACCAGACGGCGGTTGCCTACATCAATCATCAGGGAGGGACCCGGAGCAAGGGTGCCCTCAAGGAAGTGTCTCTGATCCTGTCCTGGGCAGAGGACAATGTTCCTTGCATCTCAGCCATGTACATTCCGGGGATGCAGAATCTGGAGGCAGACTCCCTGGCAGGGGGACTTCTCGCCTGGGGGAATGGTCCCTCAGCAACAGGGTGTTTCGCTCTCTGTGTCACCGTTGGGGTCAGCCAGATGTGGATCTGTTTGCGTCCCGTCACAATCACAAGCTTCCAGTCTTTGTGTCTCTGTCCCAGGACCTTCTGGCCTTAGCCATGGATGCTCTAACAGCGCCCTGGCAGGGTTTTCATCTACTGTATGTCTTTCCCCCGTTTCCCCTGTTAGGCAGGGTTCTGCGAAAGATAGATCAGGAAGGGGTGCCAGCAATCCTGGTGGCCCCCCGTTGGCCAAGAAGAGTGTGGTTCGCAGACATCGTGCAGCTGGCAGTAGATCAGTACGCCCTGCTCAAGGATCCAGACCTGCTCACTCAGGGGCAGCTACGCTACCCCAATTTACAAACGCTGGCTTTAACGGCCTGGCTGCTGAAACCTCCATCTTGATGGAAAAGGGGCTGCCTGCCTCTGTTGTTAATACCATGATCAGGGCTAGAAAGAAGTCCTCTTCTTCTATCTACTATAGGGTTTGGCGTACCTACATTGACTTGGTGTGAGTCTAGATCTCTTCCCTGTCGTGTGTTTTCTATTCCTAGGATTTTGGAATTTCTTCAACATGGTTTGGATCTGGGACTTTAACTCAGCACAAGGTCATGTTTCTGCCTTGGCTGTTTTCTTCCAGAGATCTTTTGCTCAGCATCATCTGGTCAAGACCTTCTTTCAGGGGGTGACTCATGTGCGTCCCCCACGTAAGCCTATGTTACCAGTCTGGGACTTGAACTTGGTCCTATCTGCCTTGCAGGGGTCTCCTTTTGGCCCTTCCCTGAGGGCCCCACTGCCCCTGGAATTTTAGGGATTTCCAGAAGCCCCCCCCCCCCAACCTGTCAGATTGGCATCCTTGGTGACTGTCTCCTAGCAAGGGGCCAGAAAGGATCTGCCCACCAACAGGTTCCTTGAGTCCAGCCACCACGAAAGGGACCGCCTGGCTAGGGGGGACAGAACCAAAACCTGATCCAGGGACACAGGGTCCCTGTCCCATACTGACAAGAGGTGGAGTTGAAGAGGCCTCATGTGAAACTGAGTATAAGGAACCGCCTGAGCGCAGAGTCTCCATGCGAAAACGGCTGAATCTGACAAATTTGTTGAGAAGCTTTAAGTCCAGGATGGGTCTGACGGACCCATCTCTTTTGGGAACAGTGAAAAGGTTGGAATAATAGCCCTTGCGTCTTTCCCTTAAGGGCACCTGGCAGATGACCCCCAGCTCCAGTAGGTTCTGCACAGCAAGCAACAGGCCCTGAGCTGACAGGGGGTTTTGAGCTATCCGGTATCTAGTGAACCTTGGGGGTGGCCAGGCTGCAAACTCTTAACTTGTAACCGGAGGACACTACGTCCTGAATCCACCGGTCTGAGACATGACTCCTCCAGACGTAAGCAAAAAGCTGACGCCGTCCCCCCACCTGGATGGGTAAGGGCGCCCCTTCATGCCTGAGGGTGCTTGGGGGAAGACTTAGTCTTGGTCCTAAGAAGGGTCTGGCTCCAGCTAAGTTACCATCAGCAAGTGGATCCGTCAGGCTGTGATTCAGGCCTATTCTGCTAAAGGGAAGAATCCTACCTTCCGCCTTACTGCTCATTCCACTCGTGCTATTGGTGCCTCTTGGGCTTTTCAGCACCAGGCTTCTGTTGAACAAGTTTGCAAGGCCGCTACTTGGTCTTCTGTTCATACCTTTTCTAAGTTTTACAAGGTTGATGTTCGGGCTTCAGCTGATGCTGCTTTTGTCCGCAAAGTTCTGCAGGCGGCAGTGGTTTAAACTGCCTGTTGTTGCTTTTTGGGGATCCCACCCTACCTTACGGACACTGCTATTGGATGTCCCAAATGTAAGGAATTATCTCTGGAGCAGGACGTGCTGTATACTTAGAATAATACAATTCTGTGATTACTCACCTGTAGAATTGGTATTATACGTATACAGCACGTCCTGCTCCACCCCGCCCTTGTTATCATTATTCTTAGTACCTCTGTATGGTGATTGTTATCATTGTCAAAATTGTTTTATTATGGTTATAAGTCTCCCAGCTTCTTGCTAATTGCTTGTCAATACTGGGGAATTTGTGGGAGGTCCCTGGTATATAAGGGGCTGGGAGGAGCCACTTTATTCTAAGTATGTCACACACCCCGCTTCAAGATAATCATTACATGTGGGTATTATGGTCTGAAGAGGGCGATCTGCAGAGATGATTGGAGGAAAGAAAGCCCCTCCCAGTCCATAAATACCTGGGACCTCCCACTCATTACCCAGTTTTTCATCTCTGCAGACGGCGAGCAAGTCAGAAGATGATGTCTCCTCCTTGCACAGGGGGATTTCAGGTAGCCGGGTTTATTCCCGGCCCGCTTTTCTCTCTATTTCCACCCGGTTATGTTTTTTTATAAGTCCCAATACACATGCCTCCCAGTCTAGGCTGTATCCCGGGTGAGGGTAGAATGGCACTTTTAGTGCTCTGGAGCCATGCTCCACCGCGAGACCCTGTACCAGAGGGTAGGCGGTTATCCGGGCTGGTGACCCCGGTTTGGGATGCCCTGTCCCTTGGCCCCCCTTTCCTGATGCTCTTCTCCTGTGGTGGTGGGGATAAAATGTCGGGGGCCACCTTTTTTACCTCAGAGTTAGGATTTATTTATTGAGCATTGTTTCACTTTAACAGCGGCGCTTGCTGCTACTGGCGCCAGAGCTGAGGAGAACTTTTCTCCTCAGAAGTTGTAGTTGGGGGGTGGGGCCGGCTGTTGGCACTGGCTTGTCCCCCTGTCTTTACTGTTTTTTGTTGCGGTGACTACCGCAATGGCCGCGGCGCGGTTATTTGCGCTGGCGGTTCCCTTAATCTTGTGAGGGGAGATCTCCCCTCACGCGCTGGCCACAGTGGGCGGGGCCGGGCGATTATGCGTCGCCGCGGCCCGCACCCATTACATCCCTGGGGTCTTTGTGGTTACCGGCGCCGCGGCTGCTGTTCTTGCCATGGCGCCGGTATATGTGTGCGCTATAGTGTTTTTCTGAGGTAATTTACCTCACACATTTTGCCATTAGGGGCGGGGCCGGGCTGTTGAGCGGGACGCCACGGCCCGCCCCTGTTAGGCAGACCCACTGCGGAGCCCGCTTTCCGCTCTGTAAGGGGGCGGAGCTACGCATATCGCGCGCTCCACGCTGGCCACGCCCACAGGATCCTCTCTGCCTCTGTGAGCTGCGTGTGTGGTGGACGCCATTTACCTCACGCAGGAAGGTACAGTGAGTGGCCCTATGGGCCTTCTATATATATATATATATATATATATATATATATATATATTTACTTATATGTAACCCTTTATATCCGGCAGTCTTTCAGGTAGAACGCCTTAGGTTTTAAGGGGTCTTCTTCCGGTCCTTGGGTCCCTGGGTTAAATTCCATGTTAAAATCCTCCCACTTGGGACAATTATAAGGGCATCCCGGGTTGCTTACTAGTGTAATTCCCTCGGTCATTGCGACTACATATAAGTTCACCGTGTGGAGGCATCCCCAGATACCGGGCTCCCCTCGGGGCAATCCCGGAAGTGCATGGGCTGTGGGGTATCCTTAACAGGGGATGACGTATTTCTATGTATACCATGTGCACAGCAGACTATTACACGGCAGTCAGAACCCCAGGCGTCTGGGTCAGCACCGCCGGCGTCATCCCCTTCCCACTCCGTCTTGGCCCGTGTCCCGTGTGACGTTGTCACGGGTGGGCAGTCGCAATCTGATGTGTGTGCTAGATTGACTAATATTGAAAAATGTATTTCTTCTGCGGTTGCCAAGAAGGCTCCAGCTAAGAGAAAGCATTTGTCACCGGTCCCACCGACATTTGAATATGACGATGAGGATCGCCTGGATTGGTCAGATTACTCCCCTCTGGAGGAAGGGGATCTATTTGACGAATCGGATTATTCGGACGACCAACTATTTGTTGGCGCGGACTTTGAGAAGGGGTCAGGGAGTTCTTTGGATACTCCTAACGTCCTTGCTCAGATGTTTGAGGTTCTGGCTATTTCTCCTCCAGAGGTTGTTCCTCATCAACAAAGGGAGTTCTATGAGGAATCCAAGCCGCGCTTGGAATTCCCTAATCAAAGGCATTTTGATAAGATTATTTCTAAGGAATGGGAGAGGCCGGCTCGGCTCCCAGGCATTCCTCAGAGTTGGGATAAAAGATATCCTTTCCCTTCGGACACGGTTAAGCGCTGGACTTCCCCCCCTGAGGTGGATGCACCAATTCTGGGGTTATCCAATTCAGCCGTTTTTGAATAACCCCGATTGCTCTTCTCTTAAAGATGGAGGGGATAAACGAATTGGCCAGATGGCTTGTCATGGTTTCGCCAGTATTTTTGCGCTTCGTCTCTGCTGGTGGTGGCTACCAGGTCGGTGGTCAGAGACTTGTTGTCATCTTCCGGTTTGCACCCGGACAGTGACGAATTTCTGGGACTTAAACGTTGTGAGTTATTCTTGTCTTTCATGTTAGCCGCCTTGGAGAGCTTCTGCTCTGATGGTGACTATAAGGCGTTCAGTTTGGTTGCGCCAGTGGGCGGCCGACTTTGGGCCAAAAAAAAAAAAAAAAAGGTCGCTGACGTCTCTCCCATTCGTGGGGCTACGGCTTTTTGGAGAAAAATCGGATTCAGTAGCTAAGGGGGGTAAGTTACCTCAACGCAAGAAGCAACGACGTCCCTTTCGCGGGGCGGCTTCTTTCAATCATTCCTTTCGCGGATCCAGAGCAGGAAGAGGTTTCGCCTTCCCTTCCACTAGCGGAGATTCCTGGAATAGGGGCAGAGGACGTGCCCGCTCAGGATACAACTGGGGTTCATAACCCAAAACCTGCGAACAAGCCTGCTCAGCAATGAGGGGGCGCCTTCACCCGTGCGGGTGGGGGGAAGGCTGCGACACTTCTCTCTGATCTGGATTCGGGAGGTTTCGGACAAACGGATGGTGCCCCCGGACGCACCTGGCGCACAGGGGCTTCGGGAGGCGTTTTTCAAGTCTTCTGGAGATAGAGGTCATCTCGCCAGTGCCCCTATCAGATCAGGGTCGGGGATTTTACTCAAATCTGTTCACGGTCCCCAAAAAGGATGGCTCTATCCGGCCCATCCTGGATCTGAAGATCCTCAACAGGTTTATCAGGCTGCGAAAATTTCGCATGGAATCGCTTCGTTCAGCTATCCGCGCTCTCCGTCAGGGGGACTTCATGACGTCCATAGACGTCAAGGACGCTTTCCTCCATGTTCCGATTTTTTCCCGCGCACCAGAGATTCCTCAGGTTTGTGGTGGAAGATCGGCACTTTCAGTTTGTAGCTCTTCCTTTTGCTCTCACCACAGCTCCAAGGGTTTTTCACCAAGGTGCTCGCTGGGGTGATGGCTCTTCTTAGAGCGCAGGGAATTTGCATAGTGCCATATCTGGACGATCTCCTCATCATGGCATCATCATTCAGCCAAGCGGAATTGGACACCAGGACGGTAATATCCACTCTGGAGAGGTTCTGCTGGGTGATCAACTACCCCAAGTCCTCCTTTTACCCGTCCAGGATAGTATCCTTTCTGGGAATGTCTCTGGATACAGATCAGGCCAGAGTGTTCCTTCTTCAATCCAAGGTTCTTTTGATTCAGGAATTGATTCGGTCGCTCATGTCCATTCCTCGTCCGACCATTCGACTAGGAATGAGACTGGTGGGGTTGATGGTGGCCTCCTTTGAGGCAGTCCCCTTTGCCCAGTTTCACACGAGGACGCTACAACTCCATCTATTGTCTGTCTGGGACAGATCTCCTCTGTCGCTGGATCAATTCCTTCTGATGTCTCCCCGGGTTCGCCGACCACTCAGGTGGTGGCTGAACTCAACCAATCTGTTGAAGGGCAGGTCTTTTCAGACTCCTCGTTGGGAGGTGGTCACCACGGATGCCAGCCTCTCAGGATGGGGGGGCTTCTGGAATGATCTGCAATTTCAGGGGTTGTGGGGACCCCTGGAAGCCCACGAGCCTATCAACATTCTGGAATTGAGAGCCATCAGAATGGTTCTTTTTCGTTTGACTCATCTCCTGCAGGGCTTGCCGGTCCAGGTTCTGTCGGACAATCGGACGGCGGTTGCCTACATCAATCACCAGGGAGGGACTCGCAGCAGGAGTGCCCTCAGGGAAGTGTCATTGATTCTGGACTGGGCGGAGAGCCACGTCCCATGCATCTCGGCAGTTCACATTCCGGGAGTAGAGAACTCGGAGGCGGACTCTCTGAGTAGGTAGTCAGCCCGCAAGGGGGAGTGGCCTCTCAGTCCCAAGGTGTTTCGTTCGATTTGTCTCAGGTGGACCTCTTTGCCTCCCGTCACAATCACAAACTTCCGGCATCTGTGTCTCTGGCAAAGGACCCGCTAGCCTTCGCGACGGATGCCGTGTCCCTGAACTGGAGGGATCTGGGGTCTCTGTATCTGTTCCCCCCGTTTCCCATGGTAGCCAGAGTAGTGCGCAAGCTGGCTCTGGAAGGAGCGTCAGCAATTCTGGTGGCTCCAAGGTGGCCAAGACAGGTTTGGTTCGCAGACGTGGTAAGGTTAGCAGAAGATCAGTTCGTTCTGCCCCTGCTGCCGGATCTGCACACACAGGGTCATCTACGTTGCCCCAATTTACCAACGCTGGCTTTGACGGCGTGGCTGCGGAAACCTCCATCTTGAAGGAGGAAGGTCTTTCTGATGCGGTTAATCAGACTCTTATTAGCGCTAGGAAGAGGTTTTCTTCTTCCGTTTACTATAGGACTTGGAGGTCTTATATTGATTGGTGTGAGACTAGGGCTTTCCCTTGCAGGGAATTCTCTATTTCTAGAATCCTGGAGTTCCTGCAACATGGTTTGGATCTAGGGCTCCAACTTAATACTCTGAAGCGGCAGGTGTCTGCCCTGACGGTGTTTTTCCAAAGATCTTTTGCGCTTCATCCGCTGGTTAAGACCTTTTTCCAGGGGGTTACGCACGTGCGGCCCCCTAGGAAGGCTCTGATTCCGGTTTGGGATTTGAATTTGGTTCTTTCTGCTCTTCAGGGTCCTCCCTTTGAGCCCTTGCATGATATTGCCTTGTCTTCCATTACTCAGAAGGTGGCCTTTTTGGTAGCTATCACTTCTGTTCGGCGTGTTTCTGAGTTGGCGGCTTTGTCCATTCAGGTCCCGTATTTTGGAAGACATCAGGACAAGGTGGTTTTCCGTTTTTAACCCGGATTTCCTTCCTAAGGTGTTTTCTGCCTTTTCACTTAAATCAAGACATTGTTTTGCCCTCTCTGTGTCCTAATCCCAGTAACGAAAAGGAGAGGGTCCTGCTTTCCCTGGATGTGGTTCGAGTTGTGAAGTACTATTTGGTGGTAACGTCTGCCTTTCGTAAGACTGATGCCTTCTTTGTGGTACCCTCTGGGCCCAAGAAAGGTTTTGGCGCCCGTTAAGTCTTCCATCAGTAAGTGGATTCGTCAGGCCATTGTCGGGCCTTTTCTGCTAAGGGGAGAAATCCTCCCCTTCGTGTTACAGCTCATTCTACTCGTGCGGTTGGGGCTTCCTGGGCTTTTCAGCACCAGGCCTCTGTTGAGCAAGTTTGCAAGGCCGCTACCTGGTCTTCTGTTCACACTTTTTCAAAGTTTTTACAAGGGTGATGTTTGGGCCTCAGCGGATGCTGTTTTTGGCCGCAAAGTTCTGCAGGCTGCAGTAGTTTAAGTTGTGCTTTATGCCTTGTTTTGGATCCCCACCCTTTATGGACACTGCTTTTGGATGTCCCACATGTAATGATTATCTTGAAGCGGGTGTGTGACATACTTAGAATAATACCATTTTGTGAATACTCACCTTGTAAAATGGGTATTATAAGTATGTCACACACCCCGCTTCAACCCGCCCTTTTGTATTCTGGATCCATCGTTTTGTGAACCTTGCGTTGTTATGACTAATATTTGGCTCTTCCTGGTCCCTTTCTTTATACTGGGTAATGAGTGGGAGGTCCCAGGTATTTATGGACTGGGAGGGGCTTTCTTTCCTCCAATCATCTCTGCAGATCGCCCTCTTCAGACCATAATACCCACATGTAATGATTATCTTGAAGCGGGGTGTGTGACATACTTATAATACCCATTTTACAAGGTGAGTATTCACAAAATGGTATTTTTGCTGTCTCTGCAGTCCAGCGCCATCTTGTGGATGTATTACCCAAACGTAAGGAATTATATCTGGAGCAGGACATGCTGTATACGTATAATACCAATTCTACAGGTGAGTAATCACAGAATTGTATATTCTTAGTATACAGTACGTCCTGCTCCAGTTGGGTTATCCTCTGCCAGATGGCGCTGCACTGCAGAGACATGCAAAAAACGGGCTCCTCCCGGCCCCTCAAATACCCGGGACCTCCCACAAATCCCCAGATTTCTCTGCAGTGCTTACTGCGAGGACATGAAATTATCACTCTCTCGCAGGTGAGCGGGGCTATTAGCCTGCGGCCCTGTTGGACTATTCCCACCCGTTCCTCGTGTGATGTGCCTCCCAGCCTGGGCTGCGCTGGTCGGGTGAAGGTAGGCAGCACCATGCGTGCTTAAAGTGGACCGTCACCCTGGGGTGATCGGCCCGCGCCGGCCGTTTGTGAATGGCCGGCGGGGGCGCGCGCGCTGTGAGAGGGACGTGCGGGAGGCGGCGGCGGACGCGCTGGCTTGTCCGTCGCTGTCAGCGCTTGTCCATCGCTGTCACCCGGCCACGTGGGAGCGTTGTGAGGTGAGTATTGGGGTGTTTCTGGGGGGTTTTACACAGCGGGGTGCCCCCCCTGAAGTGGACCAAAACCCAGGATAGTCAAAATGCTGGGTGTTGGTCCACTTTAAGGAGCACTGCTCCGCCGCAATCCCCCACCAAGTAGGCGGTATAGGCTGATGGTGAGCCTTTATGGGATGCCCCTCCCGCATTATTGCCCCGTGTAGCGGTGGGTCCTGTACAGAGGGCCGCCATCCTCCCTCATTCTCCCTGTAGCCTTCGGGGGAAAAGAAGGGGGAGGGGTGTGTGTGTGTGAGAGCGTGTATCGTGATTCGTGGTTACGGCGTTTTGTCATGTTTCCTTGTACTAGTATATGTGGTGTCAGCCGCCGCGCTGACTTGTCTTTTTTACTATGGCAAATGCCGCCGCCGCGCATCTTTTCCTTCATTTAGATGTTCCGCGCCGGACGGCGGCGTTACCTCAGATGCTTATGCTTTCTCATTGGCTGCTTGTCTATTTGCTTCGCGCTCTTCGGGGGGGGCGGGGCCTGCCTCGGCGCACTATGCATCACGGCTCGCTCTAGCCCGCCCTTCGAGGTACTCGCGGCGCCATTTTTTGTCAGATCGCGCGCGTGTGTGACGGTTCTAATTACCGTGGTCCATAAGTGCCCTCGTGGGCGGCTCTATACTCTATACTCTTTTTAGTGTGTTAGGTTCTGACACCCCCTCTTCCCATTGTGTCTTTCAGACGGGTGAATCCATTGGCTTCTCCCGGCCCGGTGTAATTGATAGGGGCCTTGTAAAATTACTCCCACTTCCCTAGCGGGTCATTGGGGCATCCAGGGTTGCTTATAGCGCAAATCCCTACTGGCATATTGTGCCTAATAATCACCATATGGAGGCATCCCAGGATAAGGTTACCGGGGTCCCTTTGGGACCAGACTGGCTGTGTGTAGCGTGTGGGCAGCCTCATGCTGACGCTGACAAGACATGGGTCTGTGTACCCTGTGCTGAGCAGGTGTTTGCATTGCAATCTGGCCTGCCAGTGGCTGTACCTTGTTTCACTTCACCTACTCCCCCAAGCTTAAATCTCACTCCTGTTGAGTTGCATACTAGTGGGGATTCTCAGCCTGAGGGGTCTTCTACACTGGCTACTGCTGAACAGATTATTGTGAGGTCCTTAGCGCGTAAGGGCCCTGGGAAGAAGCGGCTCTTGACGCCTAATGTTACTGTTTTCCCTATGGGAGCTGAGGAGTTTATGGATCTGTGTGGCTATACTCCGTCTGATGAAGGGGAGCTCCTTTCTGACTCGGGCTCATCTGATGAGGGACCAAGGGGTCATGACGATTCTGGTTCTGACCCCCGGGCCCCGGATGACACTGACAGATTATTGACCCAGACCTTTGAGGTGCTGTCTATCTCTCTTCCTGTTGAGGCTCCCAGGCAAAGAGGGGAGCCTTTCCATACAGCAAAATCGCATTTGGAATTTCCAGGGCAGGCACATGTCCATAACCTTGTGCTCAAGGTGTAAACCTCCCGGGGTTCCAAAGAGTTGGGATAAGAAGTATCCCTTTACTGCTGAGGTGGTTAAATGTTGGTCATCTCCCCCCGAGGTGGATGCCCAGATCCTAGGGCTATCTAACACCTCTGTCATGCATTCCCCTGATTCTACCACCCTGCGGGATGCTGAGGACCGACGCATTGACCAGCTGGCCTCCCACGCCTTTGCATGTGCGGGGACGGCGCTGCGCCCGGTCGGTGCCTCTGTTATTACTGCTGCGGCCACTAGATCCCTTATCAGAAATATGATTCATACTGCCCCTGATGATTTCCCTTGTGAGGTGTTTAATGCACTCTCCAGTTGTGCTGCTTTTGTAAATTTTGTCCTTGCAGCATTGGATGACACCATCAGAATGTGTGCCAGAACTTCTGCCCTTGTGGTGGCTATACGCCGCTCTGTTTGGCTGCTGACATGGCTGCAAAGAAGGTCCTCACTGGGCTTCCATTTAAGGGGCTACGCCTGTTTGGGGACCGCCTGGACCTTTTTATTAAAGGAGGTAAGTTACCCCAGCGCAGACGCCAGTCCCGGCCCTTTCGGGGTCAGGGTTCCTTCTCCTCCCCTTACCGTCGGGCAGGACAGGGAAGGGGGGCATCTTTCCCTGGGGCCCGGGGAGTTTTCTGGGGTAGAGGCAGAGGACGTGGACGTCCTGGCTCCTCCTGGGGTCCCAAAGCCAAATCTTCTCCCAAGCCCCCTCAGGCATGATGGGGCGCCCTCGCCCATCCGGGTGGGGGGATGGCTGCAGCACTTCGCTCTCGTCTGGAGGCTTCAGGTCTCAGACCGGTGGATTCAGGAGGTAGTGTCCTCCGGTTACAAGTTGGAGTTTGCTGCCGATCCCCCTCCAAGATGCATCAGGTCCCGGATTCCTCAGGGCCCTGTGTCAGCTCAGGAGCCTGTTGGGGGGCAGATCCTTTCTTGCCCTTCCTGGGAGGTGGGGCCCTCAGGAGGCCCACACTCCTATCTATGTCTTGGAGCTGCGAGCGCTCAGGTTAGTTCAGGCTCGCTTGACTACTCATCTTCAGGGCCTGCCTGTCCAGGGGCGCCCGGACGAATAGATGGCAGTTGCCTACATTAATCGTCTGGGAGGGACCCGGAGCAGGAGGGCCCTCCAGGTAGTGTTTCTGATCCTGACCTGGGTGGAGGACAATGTTCCCTGCATATCAGTGGTGTACATTCCGGGGGTGAAAATTCTGCTGGCAGACCCTCTGAGCAGGGGGACCTCTCGCCAGGGAGAATGGTCCCTCTGCAACAGGGTGTTCCAATCTCTGTGTCACCGTTGGGGTCAGACAGATGTGGATCTGTTTGCGTCCTGTCACAATCACAAGCTCTCGGCCGTTTGTCTCCCTGTCCCAGGATCCTCTGGCCTTGATCTCGGATGCCTTTGCACTGTCATGGCTGGACATTCAGTTCCTGTATGTCTTTCCTCCATTCCCCCTGCTGTGCAGCGTTCGGCGCAAGATTGCTCTGGTAGGGGTGCCAGCGATTCTGGTGGCCCCCAGGTGGCCAAGAAGAGTGTGGTTCGCAGACGTGGTGCAGATGGCAGTAGACCAGTACGTTCTGCCAGGGGTGCCGGATCTGCTCACTCAGGGGCCCTTACGCCATCCCAAGTTACAATCTCTGGCTTTGATGGCCTGGTTGCTGAAACCTCCATCTTGATGGAGAAAGGCCTGTCTGCCTCGGTGGTTGAAACCATGATGAAGGCTAGGAAGAAAACTTCTTCTTCCATCTCTTACAGGGTATGGCGTACCTACATTGACTGGTGTGAGTCTAAGTCTCTTCCCTGTCGGGTGTTTTCAGTCCCCAGGGTTCTGGAGTTCTTACAACATGGGTTGGAGTCGGACTCCAACTCAGTACTCTGAAGGATCAGGTTTTCTGCCCTGTCTGTTTTCTTTCAGAAGTCTTTTGCTCAGCATTCTTTGGTTAAGACCTTCTTTCAGGGGATTACTCATGTGCGTCCCCCACGTAAACCTATGGTCCCTGTTTGGGATTTGATCTTGGTTTTGTCTGCCTTGCAGGGTGCCCCCTTTGAACCTATACAGGATGCTGCTCTGGCGGTGCTTACCCTCAAGGTTGTCTTTCTGGTGGCCATTACTTAGGTCAGGCGTGTGTCTGAGTTGGCGGCTCTGTCCATTCAGCCCCCATACTATGAGAGACACCAGGTCAAGGTGGTGTTCCGCTTTTTGACCTTCTGCCTAAGGTGGTGTCTGCTTTTCATCTACATAAAGATATTGTTCTTCCTTCATTGTGCCCTAATCCTAGCAACGCTAAGGAAAGGGTTCTGCATTCCTGGGATGTGGTCAGGTGTCTGAAGTATTACATGGTAGTCACTGCGTCCTTCAGGAAAACTGATGCTCTTTATTTGTGGTCCCTTATGGGCCCAGGAAGGGTTTGGCTCCTGCCAAGTCTATTATTAGCAAATGGATCCTTCAGGCCATGATTCGGGCCTATTTTGCTAAGGGGAAGGGTATTCCCTTTTTTGCCTTACTACTCATTTTATTTATGCTATTGGTGCCTCTTGGGTTTTCCAGCTCCAGGCTTCTGTTGAACAAGTTTGAAAGGCCGCTACCTGGTCTTCTGTTCATACCTTTTTCAAAGATTTTTACAAGGTTGATGTTAGGGCCTCAGCTGATGCTGTTTTTGCCCGCAAGGTTTTGCAGGCGGCAGTGGTTTAAACTGTCTGCTGTTACCTTTTTTGTTGGGGATCCCACCCTACTTTTATGGACACTATTGGATGTCCCAAGTGTAATCTATCTGGAGCAGGACGTACTGTATACTAAGAATAATACAATTCTGTGAAATACTCACCTGTAGAATTGGTATTATAAGTATACAGTACGTCCTGCTCCACCCCACCCTTGGTTTTGTATTATTCTGGATCCCCTGTATGGTGATTGTTATGATTGTTATAGTTACCAGTTTGGGTGGTTAAATTCTCCCGGCTTCTCGTTCACTGCTTTTCAATGCTGGGGATTTGTGGGAGGTCACGGGTATTTGAGGGGCCGGGAGGAACCTGTTTTTTGCATGTCTCTGCAGTGCAGCGCCATCTGGCGGAGGATAACCCAAGTGTAAGTAATCTATCTGGAGCAGGACGTACTGTATACTTATAATACCAATTCTACAGGTGAGTATTTCACAGAATTGTATTTTTTGCTGCCTTGCATGGAGCATGAGGACATGTAGGACTACTTATTAGGTTAACATCAGTGCCTGGAAAATGACGTAAAGTACAACTATCATTTGACAGGTCTGTATTCAGTTTAAGGCCAGAAGACCTGACAAATGATAGTTGTCCGTTAAACTTAGCGAAGGACAATTTGCAAGCAGATTAAAATAAACTCTATACTTTTCCCAGTATACAGCACGTCCCGTTTCACTAAATTCTTTACGCTTGGGATATCCCGCCACAAGGTGGCGCAGTGGACTGCAGAAAAGACTTGTGGCATCTCCTGTCCCTATAAAAGGACAGGAACCTCCCACAAATTCCCAGTTTCCTTCTGCAGTCAGGACTGCAAAGATAGAAGATGGCTCTCTATTTTACGCAGGCGAGCGGGGCTTACCAGCCTGCGGCCCTGCAGGACTATTTCCACCCGTTCTGGACCCACTGCCTCCTAGCCTCGTCTGACTGGTTCGGGTGAAGGTAGGATAGCACCAGGCTTGAGGAGTGCTGCTCCAACCGCAATCCCTGCACCTACAAGGGTAGGCGGTTCAGGCTTAACTGCTCACTGCCCCCCCCCCCCAGCTAAGACATGCCTTGGGTGCGCCTGCCGCTGCTCTTCCCCGCCTTGCTCTCTCCCTGGGGAGCTCTCCGGGGTGGGGTGGGGTAGGCGGTGGTGTCCACATTTGTTTTTTGTCTGTTTTTTTACTTTGTATTGTGCGCGCTTTGTACGGCGCCCCGCGGCTGGCGGCGACATTCACCTTGTATCTTACTGCGCTGTCATTGGTGCTGGGGTGTCATACCTCCGTGGCCCGCCCTTCAAGGTCCGTGCGGGCGCCATTTTGGTCTGAGACTTTCTCCACCTGTCCTGCGGTACTGCGACGCGCTGCTGGCCTGCCTGGATTGTGTGATCGGCTTCTTGGTTCGTGAGTCCCCTTCGGGGTTATATTTTGCTATTTTCGCCACATTATGGGATTGTTATGTGTGTTTTATTATGTCTTGCAGGCGGGATAAACGTGATTGTGGTTTCTCCTGGCCCTCTTCCCCTTTTCATCTCCCACCTTCCCTAGCGGGTTTTGGGGCATCCCGGGTTTCTCTTGCTAGCCTTAGCCCTATACTGGCCAGTGTGCCCACTCTAATTACCATATGGAGGCTTCGTGGGTTAATGTGCTTGGGGTTCCTTCGGGACAAGCCCAGCTGTGTGCCGCGTGTGGGGTATTCCCTGTGAGTGACGGCGTCGGGGTATGTGTGCCCTGCTGGTACTTGCGCTGCAGTCTGGGTTGAGTGCTACGCTGCCCAGCTTCTACATCACCTACCCCCCTTTGCCTGCATTTGACCCCTAGTGAGGGAAATGCTAGCGGGGAATCACATTATGACTTCGCTTTGCTGGGGCCAGCCTGGAAAGGCATATTACTGTGCCTGCCCCCCATAAGGCTTCTGGCAAGAAGCGGCATTTAACTCCCGCTGTTTCCCTTTTTCCTGAGGAGGAAAGTATTCTTTCGCTGGCCTTTACCCCCTAGAAGAGGGGGAACTCTTCTCTGATTCTGAGTCCTTATGAGATTTATGGTGGTACCGGGTCTCCATTTGGGGAAAATCCATGGTCTCGTGATGATACTGATATGCTGTTGGCTCACATTTTTGAAGTATTGTGTATTACCCCTCCTGTCCCGGCTAAAAAGCAGCAGATTAGTTTTTTCACACTGTTAAACAACACTTTGAGTTCCCTGAGCAGAACCACTATAATAATTTGGTGCTCAATGAGTGAGAACGTCCTAGCAAATTGCCTGCGGTGCCTAAAAGTTGGGACAGGAGGTATCCCTTTCCTGCTGATGTGGTTATGCTCTGGTCATGTACCCCCGAGGTCGATGCTCCTGTGCTTGGGTTGTACCAAGCACATGTTGGCCAATACCTCGGTCATGCATTCCCCTGACACTTCTACGCTGAGGGATGGTGAGGACTGGCGTGTGGATCAGCTGGCCTGTCATGCATTTGCTTGTGCAGGGACTGCGCTGCGCCCTGTGTGCGCTTCTGCCATCAAGGCTCTTGCTATTAAAGGGCTACTCAAGTGCCTTCTGGATAATGCCTCGGATGCCAATAGGGGGGAGGAGTATAGATTCCTCCTGCTTTGCTATGAATTTGTGGCATTCATTCTTTCTGTTATGGATGATGCGGTCAGGATGTGTGGTAAGGCATCTGCCCTTTTGGTGTCTATACGCGCTCTGTTTGGCTGCATCAGTGGGCGGCTGATAATGCTTCTAAGAAGGCTCTCACTGGCTTCCCATTTATTGGGCTATGGCTCTTTGGTGAGCGTCTGGATCTGTTTGCCAAGAATGGTAGGCTGCCTCAATGCAGGAGGCAGCCGTGGCCCTTTCGGGGGGCTTGTTCTGCCCTCCCCTCCTTCCGTGCTCCCAGGTCTGGCCGGGGTGCACCATTTGCGGGGACACGTAGAGACCTTTGGGGCCGGGGTAGAGGCCGTGGACGTCCCGGTCTCTCATGGGGTCCGAAGTCTAAATCTGTCCCCAAGCCCCCTCAGGCATGAGGAGGCGCCCTCACCCATCCGGGTGGGGGGACAGTTGCGGCTCTTTGCTCGCGTCTGGAGACTGTGCGTCTCAGACCGGTGGATTCAGGAGGTGGTGTCCTCCGGGTACAAGATAGAGTTTGCAGCCTGGCCGCCCCCAAGATTCATCAGATCCCGGATGGCTCAAAACCCTGCGTCAGCTCAGGACTTGCAGAGCCTTTTGGATTTGGGTGTCATCTGCCTGGTGCCTTTCCAGGAAAGGGGCAGAGGCTTCTATTCCAATTTGTTCACTGTTCCCAAAAAGGATGGGTCCCTGAGGCCCATCCTGGATTTGAAGCGCCTCAACAAATTTGTCAGGTTCAAGCATTTTTGTATGGAGACTCTGCACTCGGTGGTCAATACCTTGCGCCCGGGTGACTTCATGACTTCAGTGGACATCAAAGATGCTTACCTTCATGTTCCAATCTTTCCAGAGATTTCTCAGGTTTGCTCTGGAGGATCAGCACTACCAATTTGTGGCCTTACCGTTCGGTCTAACCTCAGCCCCTCGGGTCTTCACCAAGGTGCTGGCGGGGGTGATGGCTCTGTTGAGATCTCAGGGCATTCGCATCCTTCCTTATCTGGACAACATTCTGATTGTGTCTCAGTCCCTCCATCAAGCCGAGCTGGATACCCAGATGGTGGTCTCCACACTCGAGTCCTTCGGTTGTGTGATCAACTACCCCAAGTCTTCACTGTCTCCGTCCTTGGTGACGTCCTTTCTGGGCATGACTCTGGATACATCTCAGGTCAAGGTTTTTCTGCCTCAGCAGAAGGTGGAGAGCCTGCAGACGCAGGCACAGTCTCTACTTTCTTGCCCTCGGCAGGGGATGCAGTTGGTGGGCCTAATGGTGTCATGCTTCGAGGCGGTCCCCTATGCTCCGTTTCACATGAGACCTCTTCAGTTGCACCTCTTGTCTGTTTGGGATCGAGACCCTGTGTCCCTGGATCAGGAATTTGCTTTGTCCCCTTGGGTCAGTCAGTCCCTCTTGTGGTGGCTGGACTCAGGGAATATCCTAGTGGGCAGGACCTTTCTGCCCCCGTGCTGGGAGACTGTCAACACAGATGCCAGTCTGACAGGTTGGGGGGGGCTTTTGGAAGTCTCTGAAGTTCCAGGGTCTGTGGGGTCCTCAGGAGGCCCATACCCCCATCAATATTCTGGAACTGCGGGCGATAAGGTTGGTCCTTTTCCAGTTGACCCCACACCTTCGGGGTCGGGCTGTTCAGATACGATCGGACAACCAGATGGCTGTTGCCTACATCAATCATCGGGGAGGGACTCGGAGCAAGCGAGCCCTCAAGGAAGTGTCCCTGATACTGTCCTGGGCGGAGGAGAATGTCCCCTGCATCTCGGCAGTTTACATGCCGGGGGTGGAGAACCTGGAGGCAGACTCTTAGCAGGGGGATGTCTCGGCTGGGGGAGTGGTCCCTTAGCAACAGGGTGGGGTCTGCTGGATGTGGACCTGTTTGCTTCACGTCACAATCACAAACTTCCATTCTTTGTTTCTCGGTCACAGGATCCTCTGGCTTTTGCCACGGTTGCGCTGGCAATACCTTGGAAGGGGTTTCGGCTCCTCTGTGTTCCCTCTGTTTCCTCTGTTGGGCAGGGTGCTGCGCAAGGTAGCCCAGGAAGGGGTGCCAACCATTCTGGTGGCCCCCTGTTGGCCAAGAAGGGTGTGGTTCGCAGACATCGTGCAGTTGGCAGTAGATCAGTACATCCTGCCCAAGGATCCAGATCTGCTCACTCAGGGGCAGCTGTGCCATCCCAATTTACAAACGCTGGCTTTGACGGCCTGGCTGCTGAAACCTCCATCTTGATGAAAAATGGTTTGCCTGCCTCTGTTGTTGATACCATGATTAGGGCTAGGAAGAATTCCTCGTCCTTTATCTACTACAGGGTCTGGCATGCTTACATTGCCTGGTGCGAGTCTAGATTTCTTCCCTGTCGGGTGTTTTCTATTCCCAGAGTTCTGGAATTCTTGCAACATGGTTTGGATTTGGGCCTTCAACTTAGTACCCTCAAGGGTCATGTTTCAGCTCTGGGAATTTTTTGTTCCAAAGATCTTTTGCCAGTCACCGTTTTGATTAAGACTTTTTTCCAGGGGTTTCTCACATGCGTCCGCCACATAAGCCTATGTTACCAGTTTGGGATTTGAATCTGGCGTTATCTGCCCGGCAGGGTCGTCCCTTTGAGCCTCTCCGCGAGGCCGCTTTGCCCATTTTGACTCTTAAGGTAGCCTTTTTGGTGGCTATCACTTCTGTCAGGCGTGTTTCTGAGTTGGCGGCGCTTTCCATCAAACCTCCTTATTTTGAGCGACACCAGGACAAGGTGGTGGTTCGGTTTAAGCCAGATTTCTTGCCTAAGGTTGTGTCTGCTTTTCATCCAAATCAGGACATTTTGCCTTCCTTGCGTCCTAATCCTGCTGATTCCAAGGAGAGGACTCTGCATTCTTTAGATGTGGTCAGGGTTCTGAAGTTTTAGTTGGTAGCTACTGAATCATTCAGAAAGACTGATGCTCTTTTTGTTCTTCCTTCTGGACCTAGGAAGGGTTTGCCTCCGGCTAAGTCCACTATCAGCAAGTGGATCCGTCAGGCGGTGGTGCAATCCTATTCTGCTAACCTTACTGCTCATTCCACTCGTGCTATTGGTACCTCCTGGGCCTTTCAGCACCAGGAAATTCAAAGAAAAAATAGCCAGCTCACCAAACTCCTTTGTAAAAGCACGGACGGGGAGATCCCAGGCACAGCTCCTCCAGAATTGACAGGCGAAAATAACAGTGATTTGTCCAGCTTCTCCTTAAAACATAGCTTTTAATCCATCCAGTTAAAAGCAGCTTTTTGTGAAACTATTGAGGTAATTGAAATGGCCCAGTAACAACAGAAGGCAAGCAATTAGTGACGCGTTTCAAGCCTGGTCAGGCTCTTAATCATACAAAAGTGTGGAGCAGCTTACAGTCTTATATACAGCTAAGCAAAGAAAACAAAGCCAATTACCTGCAATGCATGACAGGTGCGGTGATTGGTATTGCGGCCAGACCCGGAAGACCCTTTCAGCACCAGGCTTCTGTTGCACAAGTTTGTAAGGCCGCAACTTGGTCTTCTGTTCATACTTTTTCCAAGTTTTACAAGGTTGATGTTAGGGCCTCAGCTGATGCTGCTTTTGGCCGCAAAGTTCTTCAGGCTGCAGTGGTTTAAACTGCCCGCTGTTCTTTGGGGATCCCACCCTACTTTAGGGACCCTGCTTTTGGACATCCCAAGCGTAAAGAATTTAGTGAAACAGGACGTGCTGTATCCTGGGAAAAATACAATTCTGTGAGTACTCACCTGTAGAATTGATTTAGTAGTATACAGCCCGTCCTGTTTCACCCCTCCCTTGTTATTTTTTTTGGTTACTTCTGTATGGTGATTTGTTCAGATGTTTGGTTGGGGTTTCCTTCATTTTTATTCTCCCGGGTTCTTGTCTAACTGCTTTGTAACACTGGGAATTTGTGGAAGGTTCCTGTCCTTTTATAGGGCCGGGTGATGCCACAAGTCTTTTCTGCAGTCCACTGCGCCACCTTGTGGCGGGATATCCCAAGTGTAAAGTATTTAGTGAAACAGGATGTGCTGTATACTACAAAATCAATTCTACAGGTGAGTACTCACAGAATTGTATTTATTCTAAGTATGTCACACACCCCGCTTCAGATAGTCATTACACTTGGGTTATACCTACCTGTAGAGGGCGATCTTGCAGAGATGTCATGAAAAAAAGGAGCCCCTCCCGGTCCATAAATACCTGGTACCTCCCACTCATTCCCCAGTCTTTCATCTCTGCAGACGGCGAGCAAGTCAGAAGATGGATGTCTCCTCCTTGCAGGTAGCCGGGGTAACTCCCGGCCCGCTTGTTAGTCTATTTCTGCCTGGACCCTCTTCTTAGCATTTCACCTTGCCTCCCAGCCTAGGCGTCTGGTTCGGGCAAGGGTAGACGGCACCTAATGGTGCTTAGGAGTAAGGGGTAGGCGGTTTTGCCGGGTTGGTGATCCCGGTTCGGGATGCCCTGTCCCTTGCCCTTCCACCTTCCAGCGTGGATTCCCCCTCTCCCGGTTTGCCCTTGCTCCTTAGAGCGGGGGGGGGGGGGGGGGACGCCCTTCTCCCTTAGGGTTAGCGTCTTATTGTATGTTGTCACTTTTTGTCACTTTGTGTGTGTGTGTGATTCACTCGGTTTGTAATGGTAGTTCGTCCGGTGCCGGCGCGATCGCCTACGCCCCCCCCCCCCCCCCCCGGGAGCGGCGTGTTGTCAGGGGAGGGGTCGGGCGCGGCGCGCGAACCGCGCCGGCCCGCCCTTCTTCTCCCTCTGCTTTTCGTGTCTCTGGCCTCTGGCAGGACCGGCGCCATCTTCCTCCGTGAGTGGCCCTGGGGGCTTCATTACTTTCACAATATATATATATATATATATATATATATATATATATATATATATTTCTTATATTATGCTTATCAGTATGTCTCCATATGTGTGCTTGGGCATGATTGAGGTGCTGAATAGCCCTGTATTCTGTCTTCCAGGTGGACCCTTGTCGGATCCTAAAGGGTCCTCCCAGTCCTAGGGTCCCTGGTTTAATTTTAGAACGTCCCATAAATCCTCCCACTCGGGACACAGAAGGGGCATCCCGGGTCACTTATATTGCGTAATTCCCTTGGGTATTGTGACTACCAAAAAAATCACCATATGGAGGCTTCCCAGGATACCGGGCTCGGGCTCCCCTTGGGGCAACCCCGGCAGTGTTTGGGGTGTGGGGCATCCCTTACAGGGGATGATGTTTTCCTTTGCATACCATGTGCTCAGCAGACTATTACGCGGCAGTCCGGCTCCCATGCGTCTGGTTCTGCACCACAGGTCCCTTCTCCTACCCCTCCCCGCCTGACCCGTACCCCGTGTGATGTTGTCACTAGTGGGGAGTCGCAATCTGAGGTGTGTGCCAGATTGTCCAATTTGGAAAAATTATTTTCTAGCGCTGTGGCCAGAAAGGTCCCGGCTAAGAGAAAGCACTTGTCCCCAGCCATGCAGGCTTCTGATTTTGAGGAGTTTGATTCACTGGACTGGTCTGATTACCCCCCGCTAGAGGAAGGGGAGCTTTTTGAGGAGTCGGATGATTCTGACGATCAGCAGTTTGTTGGCGCTGATGCCGAGCAGGGTCAGGGGGATTCTTTGGATACCCCTAAGGTCCTGGCTCATATGTTTGAGGTTCTGGCAATCTCTCCTCCTGAAGTGACTCTTCCGCAGAAGGGGGGCTAAGCCGCGCTTAGAATTCCCTAATCAAAGGCATTTCGACGGCATTATTCTTAAGGAATGGGAGAGGCCTACTCGGCTTCCGGGTGTCCCTCCGGGTTGGGATAAGAAATATCCCTTTCCGGTGGATGCGGTGAAGTGCTGGTCGTCCCCTCCCGAGGTGGACGCCCCTGTTTTGGGTTTGTCTAGCACCTCTGTCTTGCATTCTCCTGACTGTTCTACTCTCAAAGACGGTGAGGACAAACGCATTGACCAGATGGCTTGTCACGGTTTTGCCAGTGTCGGGTCGGCCTTGCGGCCTGTTTGTGGCTTCTAGGTCGGTTGTCAGGGACCTGTTGTCTACCTCCAGGCTTGACCCGGCTAGTGATGAGTTCACCGCCCTTAAGCGGTACGAATTGTTTTTGTCATTTGTGCTAGCTGCCCTGGATGACACCTTGGTGATGTGTAGTAGAACTTCGGCCTTGCTGGTGGCTTTTCGGCGGTCGGTTTGGTTGCGCCACTGGGCAGCTGATTTTGTGTCCAAAAAGTCTTACGGCTCTTCCCTTTCTGGGCTTGCGGCTCTTTGGAGAAAATTTGGATTCTGTCGCAAAAGGAGGTAGGTTACCTCAGCGGAAGAAGCAACGTCATCCCTTTCGGGGGGCGGCTTCATTTACCCTTTCCTTTCGTGGGGCCAGAGCTGGACGGGGATCGGCTGTCTTCCCCTCCAGAGGTGATTCCTGGCACAGGGGAAGAGCACGTGCCCGTCCAGGTCACAGCTGGGGCTCCAAGCCCAAAGCCGCTGCTAAGCCGGCTCAGCAATGAGGGGGCGCCCTCACCCTCGCGGGTGGGGGGACGGCTGCGACACTTCTCCCAGGTCTGGAACCAGGAGGTCTTGGACAGATGGATTCGGGAAGTGGTGTCTTCCGGTTACAAACTGGAGTTCGAGCTCCGGCCTCCTCCCAGATTCTTCAGGTCTCGCGTGCCCTTGGATCCTCTGGCCGCGCAGGGGCTCCGGGCGGCAGTAAAAGATCTCCTGGACATGGCTGTCATCTGCCCGGTGCCTCCCTTGGACCGGGGCCTGGAATACTATTCCAATCTGTTTACGGTGCCCAAGAAGGATGGCTCCGTTCGTCCCATCCTGGATCTGAATTTTCTCAGCAGGTTTATCCGTCCCAGGAAGTTCCGCATGGAAACTCTGCGCTCTGCCATAAATTCACTTCGGCAGGAGGACTTCATGACGTCCATAGACATCAAGGATGCTTATCTGCATGTTCCAATCTTCCCGTCGCATGAGAGATTTCTCAGGTTCGTAGTGGAAGATCGGCATTTTCAGTTTGTGGCCCTTCCATTCGGCCTTAACTCGGCTCCAAGGGTTTTCACCAAGGTGCTGGCGGGGGTGATGACCCTCCTCAGAGCCCAGGGAATCCGCATCGTGCCTTATCTGGACGATCTTCTTATTATGGCATCCTCTCTCAGCCAGACGGAGCTAGATACCAGGACTGTGGTAGCCACCCTGGAGAGATTCGGCTGGGTGATCAACTATCCCAAGTCCTGCCTCTCTCCGTCCAGGGTGGTGGCGTTCCTGGGAATGTCTCTGGATACCTCTCAGTCCAGGGTGTTCCTCCCCCGGCCCAAGGTTCTTCTGATTCAGGAATTGACTCGGCTTCTCCTATCCATCCCTCGCCCGTCCATCCGGCTGGGGATGCGACTGGTGGGATTGATGGTGGCCTTTGCCCAGTTTCACACAAGGATGCTCCAGCTCCATCTCTTGGCGGCCTGGGACGGGTCCCCATTGTCATTGGATCAGTCTTTTCTGATGTCCCCCCGGGTTCGACATTCCCTTCGGTGGTGGCTGGAACCGAGCAATCTGATGAGGGGCAGATCCTTTCTCACCCCTCGTTGGGAGACGGTCACCACGGATGCCAGCCTGTCAGGTTGGGGGGGATTTTGGAAGGATCTTCAGTTTCAGGGACTGTGGGGGCCTCAGGAGGCTCACGATCCCATCAATGTTCTGGAGCTGAGAGCCATCAGGTTGGTTCTGGCTCACTTGACTCATCAGTTACAGGGCTTACCGGTCCAAGTTCGGTCGGACAATCGGACGGCGGTCGCCTACATCAATCACCAGGGAGGGTGTTTCGGTCGCTTTGTCACCGGTGGGGGACTCCGGAGGTGGACCTCTTTGCCTCTCGTCACAATCACAAGCTTCCGGTGTTTGGGTCTCTCTCGTGGGATCCGCTGGCTCTGGCAGCGGATGCCATGTCTCTGAACTGGAGGGATCTGGGGTTTCTGTACCTGTTCCCTCCGTTTCCCATGGTGGGCAAAGTGGTGCGCAAGCTGGCCCTAGAGGGCGCGTCGGCAATCCTGATGGCTCCAAGATGGCCAATACAGGTTTGGTTCGCAGACGTGGTAAGGTTGGCAGCGGATCAGTTAGATCTGCCCCTTCTGCCGGATCTGCTCACTCAGGGTCCACTGTTCTACCCCAATTTACCAACGCTGGCTTTGACGGCATGGCTGCTGAATCCTCCATCCTGAAGGAGGAAGGTCTTTCTGATGCTGTCATTCAGACTCTGGTTAGGGCTAGACTAGAAAGAAGTCTTCCTCTGCCATCTACTATAGGATTTGGAGGTCTTATATTGATTGGTGTGAGGTCCGGGCCTTGCCTTGCAGGGTGTTTTATATCCCTAGGGTTTTGGAATTTCTGCAACATGGTCTGGACCTGGAGTTGCAGCTTAGTACGCTGAAAGTGAATGTTTCTGCCCTGGCGGTTTTCTTTCAAAAGTCTTTTGCTCTTCATCCTCTGGTTAAGACCTTTTTCCAGGGGGTTACGCACGTGCGGCCTCCTAGGAAGCCTTTGCTCACAGTTTGGGATTTGAATTTGGTTCTTTCTGCTTTTCAGGGTCCTCCTTTTCAAACTTTGCAGGATATTGCTCTTTCTCCGCTTACTCAGAAGGTTGCGTTTCTGGTTGCCATCACTTCCGTTCGGCGTGTATCGGAGTTGGCGACCTTGTCCATCAAGGCTCCTTACTTTGAAAGGCATCAGGACAAGGTTGTTTCCCGCTTCAAGCCAGATTTCCTTCCTAAGGTGGTTTCTGCCTTCCATCTTAATCAGGACATTGTTCTACCCTCCTTGTGTCCTAAGCCCAGTAATGACAAGGAGAGGGTTTTGCATTCTGTGGATGTGGTTCGCTGTGTGAAGTACTATTTGGTGGCTACTTCTTCTTTTCGTAGGACTGGCGCCCTTTTTGTGGTGCCCTCTGGGCCTAGGAAAGGTTTGGCTCCCGCCAAGTCTTCCATTAGTAAATGGATTCGCCAGGCCATTGTTGGGGCCTATTCTGCCAAGGATAAGATTCCCCCTTTTCGTGTTACTGCTCATTCTACTCGTGCTGTTGGGGCGTCCTGGGCTTTCCAGCATCAGGCCTCTGTTGAGCAAGTTTGTAAGGCTGCTACTTGGTCTTCTGTTCACACTTTTTACAAGGTTGATGTGCGGGCCTCAGCGGATGCTGTTTTTGGCCGCAAAGTTCTGCAAGCTGCAGTGGTTTAAATTTGTGCACTGCTATTGGATGTCCCAAGTGTAATGACTATCTGATGCGGGGTGTGTGACATACTTAGAATAATACCATTTTGTGAATACTCACCTGTAAAATGGGTATTATAAGTATGTCACACACCCCGCCCTTTGGTATTTTGGATCCTTTATATGGTGAACCTTTCTTATTGTTACTGGTTATTTTGTCTCTTCCTGGTCCCTTTGTTTCCTTACTGCTGTCTTAATACTGGGGAATGAGTGGGAGGTACCAGGTATTTATGGACCGGGAGGGGCTCCCTTTTTTCATGACATCTCTGCAAGATCGCCCTCTACAGGTCGGTATAACCCAAGTGTAATGACTATGTGAAGCGGGGTGTGTGACATACTTAGAATACCCATTTTACAGGTGAGTATTCACATAATGGTATTTTTCCCACGTAGACAATCTCTCCTAGTTCAGGGCTGCAGCTCTTTCTGCAGATTCTGTCTAGGCGTGATCGCCTGCTTAAGAAAAGGTAAGTATAGAGCTTCTATTCTAAGTATACAGTACGTCCTGCTCCAGATATAATACCTACACTTGGGTAATCCTCCGGCAGATGGCGCTGTGCACTGCAGACATGCAAAAACAGGCTCCTCCCGGCCCTTCATATACCCAGGGACCTCCCACAAATCCCCAGATTTCTCTGCAGTGCTGACTGCGAAGACATGAAGTATCACTCTCTTGCAGGTGAGCGGGGCTATTACAGCCTGCAGCCCTGTTGGACTATTCCCACCCGTCCTTGTGATGTGCCTCCCAGCCTGGGCTGCGCTGGTCGGGTGAAGGTAGGCAGCACCATGCGTGCTTATGGAGCCATGCTCCACCGCAGTCCCTCACCAAAGTGTAGGCGGTTTAGGCTGATGGTGAGCCTCTAGTGGATGCCCCTCCCGCATTATTGCCCCATGTAGCGGTGGGCCCTATCCAAAGGGTCGCCATCCTCCCTCTTTCCCCCCCCCCGTAGCTCGGGGGGAAAGAAAGGGGGGGGAGGGTGTGTGTGGCGGTCTCAAGTGTACTGCGATTACACAATTATGGCCTTAGTATTGTCCTTGACTTGTAACTTGGTGTCAGAGCCGCGCTGTTTGCTTTTTTATTGTGTATCTGCCGCGCTTGTCTCTTTCCTTATTGGATGTGCTGCGCTGGGCGGCGGCATCGCCTCCATTGGCAAAAATCATCTATGCTATGTGTGTCATACACTCTGCTTCTCTTTACAATATTGACTACTGCCTTCGAGGTTCGCTTGGCGCCATTTTGATGGTAGTCGCGCGCGTGGTAACAGCCCTCCTCCTACCTTGGTCTGTAAGTGCCCTCAAGGGCGATTTTCATGATTCTTATTACTGCGCATGGCTCTGACACCCTTTATTCCCATTTTGTCTTTCAGACATTTGAATCCAGTGGCTTCCCCAGCCTGGGTTAAATTATAGCGGGCCTTGTAAAATTCTCCCACCTTCCTAGTGGGTCTTTGGGGCATCCAGGGTTGCCTATTGCGTAAATCCCTGCTGGCATATTGTGCCTAGATAATCACCATATGGAGGCATCTCAGAATTATGTGACCGGGGTCCCTCTGGGACAAGACTGGCGGTGTATAGCGTGTGGTCAACCCCATGCTGATGCTGACAGGGCACGGGTCTGCGCACCATGTGCCGAGCAAGCACTGGCCCTGCAATCAGGCTTGCCAGTGGCTGCACCTCGTTTCAATACACTTATTTCCCCATGCTTAATTCTCACTCCTGCTGAGTCGCATACAAGTGGGGATTTGCAGCCTGCTGTGTCTTCCAGACTGCCTACGGCTGATCAGATTATGGCGAGGTTGTCAGGGTGCAGGGGCCCTGGTAAGAAGTGGCCCTTGACGCCTCCTGTTTTCTGTTTGTCCTATGGGAATTGAGGAGTTGACTACTCCGTGTGACTATACCCCTTCTGATGGAGAGCTGGTATCTGACTCAGGGTCATCTGATGAGAGGCCGAGGAGTCATGGCGATTCTGGCCCTGAATACTGGGGCCAGTGTGAGATTTGTTGATTAAGGTCTTTAAGGTCCTGTATATCTCTCTGCCTGGTGAGGCCTCCCGCCGAGAGGGGAGCATTTCCATACAGCGACAGCGCGCTTGGAATTTCTAGAGCAGGCTCGTTTCCATGCTCTTGTACTCAAGGAATGGGTATTCCCCAGTAAATTCCAGGGGTCCCAGGGGACTGGGATAGGAAATACCCCTTTTTCCCCCTGAGGTGGTCAATTGTTAGTCATCACCCCCCGTGGTGGATGCGCAGATCGTAGGGGTTTCTAACCCCTCCTTTATTACAGCCCCTTCTTATAGTACCTTTCGGGATGCTGAAGACCGGTGCATTGATCTCTGGCCTCCCACGCCTCTTTTTGTACAGGGACGGCGCTGCGCCCGGTTTGTGCCGCGGTCATCACTGCAGTGGCCGCTAGAACCCTCATCAGTAAGATGCTTGATCATCACCCTGAGGATCTCCCCTGGGATGTGCTTAATGCGCTCTCCAGTTGTGATGTATTTGTACAATTTATCCTATTAGCACTGGATGACACCATTAGAATGTGTGCAAGGACTTCTGCCCTTGTGGTGGCTATGGTTTGGCTGCGACAGTAGGGTACTGACGATGCTGCTAAGAAGACTCTTACTGGGCTTCCCTTTCAAAGGCAACGATTGGTAATGTTGGTAAAAAAGGGCAATTCACCCCACCGTAGGCGGCCGTCTCGGCTCCTCGGGGCAGGGTAATCCCTCCCCCTTCTACCATAGATTAAATCAAGAACCAGGGGTGTCCTTCCTGGGGGCTCGTGCAGACTCCTGCCCCAGGAGCGGCATATAACGCCCTGGCCCCTCTGGCGGGGCTAAGCCTAAATTTTCCACCAAAATCCCCTCAAGCATGTTGGGGTGCCCTTGCCCATCTGGGTGAGGGGACGGCTGCGGCACCTTGTTCATGCCAGGAGGTATCACGCCTCAGACTGGTGGATTCAGGAGGTAGTGCCCTCCGGACACAAGATAGAGTTTGCTGCGCGGCCTCCCCCAAGATTATCTGGTCCCGGGTGCTCCTGGTCCCTGCCTCTGTTCAGGTGCTGGTGCAGGCCATGCAGGGCCTGCGGGGTCTGGGGGTCTCTTGCAGATTGCCCTTAATAGGCAAAGGCAAGGGTCGATACACCAACCTTCCACAGTTCCCAAAAAAATGATGGGTCAGTCTGGCCCAATCTGGCCTCACTGATTTTCATCAATTCGTCAATTACAGGCGGTTTCTGCAATGGAAACGCTGCGCTCGGCCGTCAGCTCCTTGCGCGTCGGGGGCTTCTTGTCGTCTGTGGAGCTCAATGCTACTTATTTTTCCTTCCCCGTGTCTTCTGGACACCGAGGTTCTTCAGATTTGCGTTGGTTGACCAACACTGATAATTGTGGCCTTGTCATCTGGCCTCTCTTCAGCTCCCAGAGTGCTCACCAAGGTGCTGACGGGGGTGTGGTCTCTGATGAGACCAAGGGGCGTCCGATTGATGACCTACCTGGACGTCCTCATCACTTCCCAGTCTCTACGTCTGGCTACGTTGGATACTCGGCTGGAGGGTGTCCATTTGGGAGTCATTTGGAGGGGTGATCAAACACCCCAAGTCCTTATTGTCCCTTTCATTGGTAACTCCATTCTTATGAATGAATTTTACAGTTCAAGCAAGGATCTTCCTTCCTCAGCAATAAAGTGGACAATCTGGTTGTATGGGCTCAGTCCCTCATAGCTGTCCCCGTCCCTCCACCAGGCAGGGGATGCAGCTGGTGGGCCCGCTGGTGGCGTACTCCGAAGAGGCCCCTTATGCTCAGTCCCCCCTGGGGCCTTCTGCAACTTCTCCTATTTGTCCTACGGGACAAGGACCCAGCATCCCTGGAGCAGGGTATGTGTGCCTTCCTCCCTGGTGAGGAGGTCCCTCTTGTAGTGGATGAACTCAAGGAACCTGCCTGGGGGCAGTCCCTTCTTGCCCTTTCCTGGGTAGACGGTCACCATGGATGCCAATCTATCAGGTTGAGGGGGGTTTTCTTCTGGAAGTCCCTACGGTTCCAGGGGAGGTGGGGCCCTTAGGAGGCCTATACACCTATCAATGTCTGAATCTATGAGCGTTCAAGTTAGTTCTAACTCGTTTGCCTACTCCTCTTCAGGGCCTGCCTGTTCGGGGGAGCTCGGCCTATCTGACGGCCTGGGCCTACATTGAATATTCAGGTAGGGACCCGGTGCAGGAGGGTCCTTCGGTAAGTGTCTCCAATCCTGATCGGGGTGTGGACAATGTTCCCTGCATATCGGTGGTATTCGCTCCGGTGGAGGTCCCTCTGCGACAGGATGTGCTAATCCTTGTGTCACTATGAGGTCCAACTAGTGTGGATCTGTGTGTGCCCCGTCACTATCACAAGCTCTCGGCCCATGTTTCCCTGTTCCAGGATTCTCTGGCCGTGGTCATGATGATTTAGTAATGTTATGGCAGGACATTCTGTTCTGTCTTTCTCCCTGCTTCCTTCTAGGCAGGGTTCTGCGCAAAATTGCTCTGGAAGGGGGGACCAGTGGTTCTGGTGGCCCCCGGGTGGCCTAGTGGAGTGTGGTTCGCAGACGTGGTACTGAGGACGGTAGATCTGTGCTTTCTGCCAGAAGTGCCAGCTCTGCTCACTCAGGGCCCCTTTACATCACCCCGATCTACAGACTCTGGCCTAGACGGCCTAACTGCTGAAACATCCATCTTGATGGAGACAGGCTTATCTGTCTTGGTGATTGAGACTATGGGAAGACTAGGAGCAAGCTTCTTCTTCTTCTTCCATCTATTATAGGGTATGCGTACCCATATTGATTGTTGTGAGTCTAGGTCTCTCGCCTGTCAGGCGTTCTCTGTTCCCTGGGTTCTAGAGTTATTACGGCTTGGGTTGGAGTTGGAATTCTCCAACTCAGTACTCTGAAGGGTCAGGTTCTGCCCTGTCCGCCTTACTGTAGAAGTCTTTTGCTCAGTTTCCTTGGTTAAGGCTTCTTTCAGGGGGTTACTCATGTGCGTCCCCCACGTAATTCTATGTTCCCTGTTGGGATTCAAATTTATTCTGTTTGCCTTGCTGGGTGTTCCCTTTGGACCTATTCCGGATGCTGTCTGACTGTTCTTACCCTCAAGTTATCCTTTTAGGGACTGTTACTTCAGTCAGCCGTGTGCCTGAGCGGGCGGCTCTGTTTAGGTAGCCATCGTTCATAGATATATACACCAAGATGAGGTGGTGTTCCGCTTTACACCGGACCTTCTGCCTAAGGTGGTGTCTTATGCTCATGTATTCAAGACTGTATTTCTTCTGGGGCTTATTCCTAGTAACGCTGAGAAAAGGGGGTCTACATTCCCTCAACAGGTGTTGGAAGTGTTTTTCCTGGATTGTCTCTCGTCCCTTAGGGGGACTGTTGCCCCTTGGGGTTTGCGGGCGTCTCCATCCTGTATGTGCCTGATTTCGTCTGATTCCAGGGATTATGCGGTCTTTGGCCTGGTCTTTACTTGGATGGGTTGTCCCTTCTGGTCCTAGGAAAGGTTTCAGCTTCGGCCAAGGCTTCTGTTAGCCTTTGGACTTGTCAGGCTGTTACTCAGGCCTGTTCTTTTAAGGGGAAGAATCTTCTTCTCGCCTTACTTCTGATTCTACTTGTGCTTCGGTATCTTTGGGCCTTTCGGCACCAGGTTTCTGTGGAACAAGTCTGCTAGACCGCTACTTGTTCCCTGTTCATACCTTTTCAAAGGTTTTTATGGGGTTGACGTTAGAGCTTTGCTCATGTCACTCTTGGTAGCAAGGTTTGCAGGTGACAGTGCTTTTAACTGTCTGCTGTGCCTTTTTGTTGGGGATCCCACCCTACTTTATGGACACTGCTATTGGATGTCCCAAGTGTAAGTATTATATCTGGAGCAGGACGTACTGTATACTTAGAATAATACAATTCTGTGAAATACTCACCTGTAGTTTTTGCATTATTCTGGATCCCCTGTATGGTGACTGCTATCTTTGTTGTTATTACCAGTTTTTGGTGGTTAGTTTTTCCCGGCTTCTTTTTCAGTGCTTTTCAATGCTGGGGATTTGTGGGAGGTCCCTGGGTATATGAAGGGCCGGGAGGAGCCTGTTTTTGCATGTCTGCAGTGCACAGCGTCATCTGGCGGAGGATTACCCAAGTGTAAGTATTATATCTGGAGCAGGACGTACTGTATACGTATAATACCAATTCTACAGGTGAGTATTTCACAGGATTGTATTTTTTATTTGCCTGCAAATTGTCTTTGTTGCAAATTGTTGGGTAATTCCACTTTCAATTGCATTTTTAAAGTTTCCATTGTGTGCCAAAATTATGTAATCAATATGCTGAGCCTATCTGTTATTGTTTTCTTTTCTATTTGTTTGCAACTCTGTGTTACAAAATAAACCCGGGAACCCTAAAAACAAAGTGTTTAGCAATGTACATCAACAGGTGTGTTAAAAGTACAGATCAGAAACGTCCTCAGTCTGGCTTGCTAATCATGTAATTAGCTAAGGCAGATGCTACAGTTTTAACCCCTTCAGCTGTAATTCAAGGTATTCAGATAGGAAGGATCACAATCTTCTGTTCCGGTAGCTAAGGGGTCATTGGCAGCGTTCTCAGCTGGAAGCATCTTTACTGCTCTGTGACTTCACCTTCTACAGTGGAAGAATTCTGGAATTTGTAGTCAGTACTTTTACTCAAGGTCAGAAAGAACACTCCCACCTGAGGATCACAGGCACACAGAAATATAGGAAACTTGGAAACAGCATGCTGATACGTAAATCAGAGGTATTGGGGGCAATACTAATACAAATGTTTATTTTCATCCCAGAAGAGGAAACAATAAGGCAGAACACCAAAAACCTGACAAAAAGGGAGTTTTAAATCTTGTAAGCTGGCTTTGTATCTATATATGTAAATCTTTTTGCCTCCGAACAATTGTAATCAATACGTATTTATGTAATAATGTTTTTTTATGCAGGTTTGTTGCAATGAGGAAAAGCCTATGGAGAGCGCTGTGTTAGGCCTTACAGTAAAACAGCACTCTGATCCAGGCACTGCATCAACAGAAAATAGAACACAGATGGATCTGCAATCCTCTAATCTGAAAACAACAAATGGAAAGGGTAAAGGATGTATACAATCAAAGAGACCACTGCCCCTATTTGTAGTATGAAAAATTGATAGGGGAAGAAGTGGCAGACATTAGTGGTGTAAAGCCAACATGTGGGTTAAACATTGTGCACATAACTGAAAATTAGTGTACAAAAGTAGCGTGGCCAGGGCAAGAATTTGCTGGGAATTTAGTATAATCAGCTTCATTGGTTTTCAAAAAGAAAATAGTAAGGGACAGGGGGAGGGTAGGTACAGAAAAAAGGGAGGGGGGAGGGCATAGTCATTACATCACTTAGCACAATAAATATAGAAACAGATCAAGCATTCTATCCAAAAAGGTACATGCCTAGAGAGTTTATGATTGAAAATTGAAAGTCCAATCTCTAAGTCCTAATCTACCCAAACAATAGGCTCGATTCAGAGACACATTCGTCCGGACTTCCGTAGCTGTCTGTGAAAGTTTTGGTGGGTGTTTGTCATTTTTTGGCTTTTTTTCGTATATTTTTCACTCGCACGAACGTTCGAGAACATGCGTATATGCTCTTTCGATAATGGTGACAAAATCGGAAGATTTTCGTTACTTCGGGAGCTTTTTCCCACCAAATCGGAAATGTTTCGTCCGTTCAGAAATTTTTCGTTATTGCAATGGGCTTGCGATTAATTCAGAGAGCTGATTGCCGATGGTCCCAGACCTCATAAATTCGTTTCAGGGCCAAAACATTCCCGGCACCTTTTTTACTACGGGAGCGCGAGCCATCCATGGACGAGGCTACTGCCTTTGAGGAGCATGAGGATCTGCAACTCATGGGCATTGAGATCGTCCAGAGGGCAGAGACCAGATTGCACCGGCGGCGACGCATGGACATCAATTCCATGCATGACGTTGAGCTGTTCTAGCTGACCAGGCTTAATCGCGCTTCCCTCCATAAACTGTATAGTGAGCTGCGGCCATGGTTAGCCCGCACCACAAGGAAGGGGCAAGCAATTTCAGGTGGGGATCTCACAGCCTACGCTGAGCCGCGCGCTATCCAAATTTTTGGAAGGCATGGCTACCATAACTCGGAAATATATTTGTTTCCCTGAGGATATGGTAGCCAGAAACGCCATTAAGCTGGCATTTTATAACATCGCCGACATGCCCAATGTCATGGGTGCAATTGACTGCACGCACGTTGCCCTGGTCCCTCCGTCAAGCGACGAGTATATATACAGGCAAGTTTGGGCTTCCATTGTATCTAAATATTTGTGTGTCCCTCCTTTGCCCAATCACATTATTTTTGGTCCTCATTGGGAATAGTCCCTCCTTTTCTGAAATGCATCCTTGGGCCTAACCTCTCCATTTTTATTAACTCTCATTGGCAATAGTCCCTCCTTTTCTGAAATGCATCCTTGTGACTAATGTCTCCATTTTTAGTAACTCTCATTGGCAATAGTCCCTCCTTTTCTGAAATGCATCCTTGTGACTAATGTCTCCATTTTTAGTAACTCTCATTGGCAATAGTCCCTCCTTTTCTGAAATGCATCCTTGTGACTAATGTCTCCATTTTTAGTAACTCTCATTGGCAATAGTCCCTCCTTTTCTGAAATGCATCCTTGTGACTAATGTCTCCATTTTTAGTAACTCTCATTGGCAATAGTCCCTCCTTTTGATTAGTCCCTCTAGGTTCATACTCTCTGCTTTACATGTTCCCTCATTGCAATCACTCCCTCCTTGCTAATGCTCCCTCCTTGCCAAGAGTGTATGTGCAACAATGGCCCTTATTTTTACAGGACTAAAAAAGTTAGTTATTTCCAAGTAAAACATTTGTAAGTGTACTTAAAATAGAACTAGTAACTCAACCTTGTCAAGGCTCAAACATTGATCTTCTTTTGTTGCCCACTTAAATGTAACGTAGTTGTTTAGTGTTATTTGTCTGGATGTTACATTTTTGACTTAGGCTGTTTGAAGTGTGCGTTGGATTTGTTTCCTAATCGTTATTTTTTTGTTGTTTATGTTTCCTTTTTACACAGAAATCGCAAAATGGGCCATTAGCTGAATGTGCAAGCAGTGGTGGCCCAGGACATGCGTTTTCTGAGCGTCCTGGCAGGCTACCCTGGCTCAGCCCATGATGCGTATATCCTGCGCAGATCAGGATTATTCCGGCGGTTTGAGTCAGGGGAATTTGCGGGTGCATGGCTCCTTGGTAAGTTGGCTCAAATTACCGATTTGGATTGTATATGTATGGCTTTGATTTTGGTTGTATTAACCTTTCCTAAACGCTGCCTTGCCCATCACCTTGTGAACATGTGTAACCCCACTGGAACCATTACATTATACAAACTACATAGGCTGCCAAATTGTTTGGCCTGCATTGTTTTAATTAATAAGTGTAATGCGAGGCAAAGTCTGAAACCGCCTTCCAAACAATTTAAGATCAAAATCGGTTATTGACTTTACCAGAGAGTCTGCGCCATCTTTGCTTACATGCATTTCACTTACTGAGTAGAGGTGAGCGGGATAAAGTGCAGGGGCCGGCTTACACCGGTTTTGGACTAAGCCAAGACTAAAAATGGGTCAGGTCAACTTATCCCATAAAACATTGTTCTGCAGCACAGACAGGCAACAATAGCTGCTAACAGTCTACCTGATTGGCCAGCATCCACAGTATTATTTGCCTACTTTGGACCACCATCTATCACATTTTTTAGATTCTGGTTTTTGCATCTGCAATATGTATGCTCATGTTTGTGTGACAATGTCACATACCTCTTTTATTTTTATTGGAGTAGGAATGTTGCGTGGCAATGTATGATTTACTGTTTTTTTTTATTTTGTTTACATTTTTTAGGAGATTTGGGGTATCCACTACTGCCGTGGCTGATGACTCCGGTCCTCCGGCCACAGACTCCAGCACAAGAGGCCTATAATCGTGCACATCGAAAGACCAGGGCAGTGGTGGAGAGGGCCTTTGGACTCCTCAAGACCCGGTTTCGATGTTTGGACCACACTGGGGGCTCCCTGCAGTATGACCCCAAAAAGGTCATTGACATCATAATGGCATGTGCAGCGCTCCATAATTTAGCTATTATGCAAAGGATCCCCCGATATCTGGATTGCCCACCCTCTCCACCCTCCGATGAGGCAGACGACGCCTATGTGGGCCAGCCAAGTGCGTCTGGGCAAGCCGTGCGGGCAAATTTAATAGCCACACATTTTTCCTAATTTTGTATTTGTTTTTTTTTATTTGGTTGTTATTTTTATTTGGTTTGTTTTGCTATGTTTCATTTCATTATTAAGTAAACAATAATGAATTTGGCCATCCCAAACAAAAAACTATGTGTGAGTATTTATTTGTAGACCTTGGTTATTGTTTGTTTTGGTGACAACTTGAACTCATATTTCTCTATCAAAACAACACAGACATGAGCTTGGTGAAACAAAAATGTTTACTAAATCGTAAAAGGTTTATGTGCTACAAACAGAATAGTATCTGAGTGGGCCTCACATACTTGTGGACCAGACATGTACATGCAATTATTTACAATTTTGTTTTAGGGAAAAAAATTTGCACAAAAAAACCCTCTCCTGCTTGCCCACATTTTCCACCGACACAGGTTGAAAGCAAACCTAGCTATGCCACATCTACACCTGTAAGTCAGTGGGCCACCCAAAACAGAACACCCAGTCCCAATCCAAATCCAGTACAATCACAGCCAGGGTCCAAGGTCTTAGTTGTTAAGGCCAGAATGTCACCCAATCATGCCGCCAAACATGAGGAGCCACCACAAATGTTATAGTGCCCATGGCAGCCGCGCAACACCTTAAGTGGCCGATTCAGTGAGTCTTGGCCTCTGGCATTGGCTACTGGGCTACCTCAGGCCTTGAATGAGCTATATGGGGGATAATCAAAAACAAACTAGCAAGAACAGCGCAAAATAGAAGATTTATAGCCCTCACCAGACAAGTCAATCCAGTGGGGATGTATCGCAAAGATATGGACCAGATTCACGCCAAACACACCTTAATATGGGTGATGCCCATAGAACCCAGGTTGGCCCACTTGGTGGGGGGGGGGGGGCATAACCTGGGCCTGTGTGGCATTCAGAATCTGCAACTGTTCCAAAATGTGTCTTTGGTTAGTGTGCATTTCTGCCATGCCTGACCATAGTTCTGAAGTCAAGTTGGCCATGTGGCTGTTATGGGTCCTCAATTCAGTCAGCACGGCACTGAAGGTAGTATTTAGGGACTCTAATTGGCCCCTAATATGCTCCTGATTTTGCTGATTTTGCCGGTGAAAAAGCCGCCTCTCTTGGTGCCATGCTGACTCCATCATCTGCACGCCCCTCCCCTGGGAAACTGGGCGACGTTGCTGAGTACGCCGCCCAATTCCCCGGGTTGTGGGGCGTGCAGATGATGTTTCTCGAGGACCCCCAACAGCCACAGGTCTGCTCGCCAAATCCTCAGCAGCAGATCTGAAACTGGGGACTGGAGGGTCAGTCTCTGCATGCTGCCCACGATGTGCAGGCAGCATGCAGCCAGCTTCACTCTGCTGCTGTGGATTTGGCGGAGACACATTTTGGGACAGTTGCACATTCTGTCCCAGGGGAAGATCTTCAGAATCTCCTATGAAGCTTCCATCTTCCTCCTGCTCCTGGATTTGCTCCATCAGTGTGTGGCTCTGTTGGGGAGATGTAAAAAAAACAGGTTCAGTGTGGGGAATACCTATAAAAACCACACAAGCAAAACATGGCAACCTACATGCATACACAACAGCATCAAAATACACTTACCGTAGACATCGGATCCTGGGTCCTATGCAGCGCGGAAGAAGACGGCAGCGGTAACATGGAAGAGGAGTCCCCACTAGCTGAGGGATGATGCTGTCCTGCTTTAGAAGAAAAAGAGCTATGAAAACACACAACTATGCATAGTTTATGTTTAAGAACACATATGGTAATCAAAGAAATGTGGCCAAGCAGTAAGGGCCCCTCCCACAACGTGGCCACTTGGCATTCACTAGGAATGCCATTACATTAGTGCATGGATTGTTAAACCAGACTAGACCCATTGTTCATGTGTCTCCAAACAAACATGCAACTAATGGCTGATGTGTGAGTTGCCACATCCCTTTAAGGCGATGAAGTTAACACACTAAGGTGGCAAAAAACACTTACAATATGATTCTGGTGGGGAACATTGTATGGCATAAAACATTTCTAGCAAACCATCTTAATCAGTTGGCCAACTAACCCAGCTCTTCCCAAATTGACCAACAGCCAAAGATGTTAGTGTGGCGTGTGCTTGTCAATTAATACATAGCACCCATTCCTTTTCTCCACTCCTAAGTGACATATTTTTCAGAAATTAACTTAAACATCATGTATGTGGGTGGCAATGTGCACATTACCAGGCCACACACATGACACACCCTAGTCAAAGTGAGCACTCCCAACAAACCCACCCCCTAGAGCCATGTGTTTAGCTAGCCCTTGCTGCCACCCCCTAGAGCCATGTGTTTAGCTAGCCCTTGCTGCCACCCCCTAGAGCCATGTGTTTAGCTAGCCCTTGCTGCCACCCCCTAGAGCCATGTGTTTAGCTAGCCCTTGCTGCCACCCCCTAGAGCCATGTGTTTAGCTAGCCCTTGCTGCCACCCCCTAGAGCCATGTGTTTAGCTAGCCCTTGCTGCCACCCCCTAGAGCCATGTGTTTAGCTAGCCCTTGCTGCCACCCCCTAGAGCCATGTGTTTAGCTAGCCCTTGCTGGCACCCCCTAGAGCCATGTGTTTAACTAGCCCTTGCTGCCTATGTGTATGTTTCCATACATTTGTGGGGTCATTCACACATTACTAACCTGCAGGAATTGGTGGGTTGTCGGTGTCCTGCTGGGCCGAGTGTCCCTCTAAGGCCACGGGATGTAATAAGGACAGCACCATCTCCTCAGCCGGTGTAAATCGCATTTTTGTTGGGAAACCTCCGCCAGTTGTTTCGCTGAAAAACATAGTAAGCATAATTAAGCACACTGATGGAGAGACAAGAATAATACAAACCAAAACATGACCTATGTACCTGTGCATCCGCCTTAGACTCTCTTTCTTCCGCACTGCATATTTTAGGTCCGAAATCTTACGTTGAATCTGGTCCATATCTTTACGTTCCTCACCCGCGGCATTGACTTGCCTGGTGAGTTCTTCAAAAATCTCAGTTTGCGCTGTTTACTGGTGTGTTTTGATTTCCTGCCATATAGCTCATCAAAATGTAAGGTGAGCCCAGTAGCCAATGCCAGAGTTTGGGACTCTGCAAAACGGCCACCCAAGTGTCCTTGCGCAAGTTGCGCCCTCTTCGGGGTGGTTGTGGCTCCTCAGTGGTTGGTTGCAAATGGGGTGACATTCTGGCCGGGGGGGATGGAGGAGACCTCAACGACTGGATGCTGGCTGTTGATCTTACTGGACTTGGGAAGGGACTGGGTGTTCGGGGCTGGGTGGACCCTGAAGTTGCAGGTGTAGATGTGGCATAGGGGGAATGCATGCCAACCTGTGCCGGAGGATAATGTGGGCGAGCAACAGAGGGTCTTGGCGAACTGGAGGTGCTGCTTGGAGCCCTGTGGGTGTGTGGGGCCTTGGAGGTGGTTGCCTGGGTCTGTGGGGCCTTGGAGGTGGTTGCCTGGGGTGGGCTCACACTTTTTGCCTTCGCTTTTGAGCCACGTGTGGGGGGGGGGGGAGGGGGCCGTTGGCCTTTGGTGGCTTTTCGGGGTTCTGGACCTGGTTCTTGTTTGGCCCCTGCTGCGGCTTCTGGACCTTGACCTTGTTTGGGCCCTGCGGCGCCTTGGGCCCCTGCTGCGGCTTCTGGACCTTGACCTTGTTCGGCCCCTGCTGCGGCTTCTGGACCTTGACCTTGTTTGGCCCCTTGTTTGGCCCCTGCGGCGCCTTGGGCCCCTGCTGCGGCTTCTGGACCTTGACCTTGTTCGGCCCCTGCTGCGGCTTCTGGACCTTGACCTTGTTCGGCCCCTGCAGCGCCTTGGGCCCCTGCTGCGGCTTCTGGACCTTGACCTTGTTCGGCCCCTGCTGCGGCTTCGGGCCCTGTGTTTTTGGCCTTTGCCTATGGCCTTGGTGCCACGTGGGGGGGGGGGGTGATGTGGGGCAGGGTGGGGTGGGGCTTCGTCCCCTCTTACCCATCTGAGTTTTTCCAGCCTTGGTTAGCTTGCTCTTTGGTTGTGGTGGTGCTGCCACCTCCTTTTTTGCAGCAGCCTTGGTGCTAGCCCTTAGTCTGGCTTTAGGCTCTTGCGACCTGGTTTGCAGACCCTCGGCCTGCTCAGCCTGCTTGCTCTGCTTCTTTGCTGCAATCTTTTTTTTTGGTGCCATTTTGTGTGGACTCTCAAAGAGAATGAGCTGTGTGTGCAGGGACCTTTTAAATAAGGTATCCGGAGTGTGACGCCTACGCGTTCGCTTACACGCACGTCCGGCCATTCGCACGGCCATGCGAAACCCGGAAACCGTTGGGGCCGTGCTTATCTGCTGCCGAGAAGAAGAAGAAAGATGGCGCCCACTATCTTCACCCGCCAACAAGAAGAGATCATCATGCTCGTAAGTGTCTTTTAAGGACTTTGCTTTGATTGGTAAATGCTGATCTACATGTTAAGGATGCGCAATAAGTAATATTTTTGAATTAAAGATTTGGTTCAACTACATGCACACCCAAGCGCACGCCACACACGTGCCAAACGACAGTGCTGCCATATTTGAAAGTTAACTTAGGCTAGAAGCGTGTGTGTGTATGTGTTCATGTGATTGAACCAAATAATGTATTGTTGGCACTTCTAGATATGCATTTCTGAGTTCTTGCTATGTTTGATTTCTGTTTTGTAGACCATGCTGGAGCGCAGGTACGACTACCTGCCCAACTCGTTTGAGAAACGAAACGTCGCCCTGGAGATCAGCTCGGAGATCCAACACCGGACCGACACCACCTTCACCCACACACAGATCATGCAGCATTGGTCGGACCTGAAGCGACTGCACATGCCCCGGGTGCGGAGGTTTTTCGGGATACATTTCCCAAGTAAGTACATAGCGCTTGCATGCAAGATGTAACTACGACAGAATTTAGGCCTTTTATTTATAATGCCTTCTCTTTGGTAGTGTTGGAAATGGATTACAGAATTCGCCGCACCCGGAGGCGCACAGGCCGACCAGTGCTGCATGATTCTGCAGCTGGGAGTGAAGGTGGTGGATCTCCAGGGCGACGGGCCGACCCCTCCTCTGTGGCCTCCTCAGAGCAGCCCCTGGACCTTACCACAGAGGAGGGGCGGCACAGCGTGGGCAGGCAGTCGTACCCTGCCACGCATGCGGGATCCTCTGGTATGTCACTCTTCATGTCTACGCCAAAACATATACATGCTAGCTCCTGAGATCACCAAACTGAATCCTTGATTCTGTATTTGTAGATGCTTCGGTTGCGGGTGAGGTAGTGGGTGAGGAGGCAGCAGATAGGAGCCCACAAGACCCTGGAGAAGGTGAGTGATGTGACCCAGACTTAGCTAAAAACATTTGAGGACTGCTGAATCAGACATCCAAACTAACCATTTGGCCCATGTTTCTACAGGCACTTCTTCACAGCAGAGCCAGGAACCAGGAACTCAGGGTGTTGTCCCCAACGAGCCATCTCTCGGCCACCAACCAAGTAAGTAGTCATGACATTATTGCCATTTCTGTCTAACTTCACATGAACCCCAAAAAACATAATGCCCTAGTCAATGCCAAGATAAGAGTTACCTGTGGCCACTTAATTAGCTTAATTACTAGCACAACTGTCCTGTGGCCACTTAATTAGCTTAATTACTAGCACAACTGTCCTGTGGCCACTTAATTAGCTTAATGACCTGTGGCCCCTTCATAACCTTAATTCCTTTCAGTAATGACATATGTGCCTTATAGTGAATTTGTTTAATAAAATACATTAAATCCACAGGTGAGAAACATGTATTGTTCTCCCAATAATATGTTTGTCTGATTTTTTGGCAGGGACCACATGACAACGACTTGCTGAGATGAATCGGAGGGTCCTTGAGTTGGTGGCCGATCTGCAGGCGATGCAGGACACGTTGGGGACAACAGAAGAGGAAGACTAGTGTCCTGGTTCCTGGCCCTGTATATTTTTAAAAATTTTACATTGTACATAGTTTTATTGGTTAAACCCAAAAGTTGTCTGTATATAGTTTTATTGGTTTTTAAATAGTTTATATTGTATATAGTTTTTAATTTTTTACAAAATCTCTTATTGTATATATTTTAATTAACCAAAAAAAAAATGTATATAGTTTGTAAAATGTTTTGCACAAAGTTGCAAAAAATATTTCCTCAAAAAATGCCAGTTGAGCAATAAACCAAAAACTAAAAAAAAATGGTGTCCCATTTATTTGCACAAATACATTTACCAAAAACAAGGGGCCAATGACATATTTCTAAATCAAGATTGTGATGTCCGTGAAGTGATTTGGGTAAGTTTTAGGGACCTAAAATGGAAGAAGAACCAAAGCGCTAAGTGATTTGGGTAAGTTTTAGGGACCTAAAATGGAAGAAGAAACAAAGCGCTAAGTGATTTGGGTAAGTTTTAGGGACCTAAAATGGAAGAAGAACCAAAGCGCCAAGTGATTTGGGTAAGTTTTAGGGACCTAAAATGGAAGAAGAACCAAAGCGCTAAGTGATTTGGGTAAGTTTTAGGGTGTGAAAATGGAAGAAGAACCAAAGCGCTAAGTGATTTGGGTAGGTTTTAGGGTGTGAAAATGGAAGAACCACCAAAGCGCTAAGTGATTTGGGTAAGTTTTAGGGACCTAAAATGGAAGAAGAACCAAAGCGCTAAGTGATTTGGGTAAGTTTTAGGGTGTGAAAATGGAAGAAGAAACAAAGCGCAAAGTGATTTGGGTACGTTTTAGGGACCTAAAATGGAAGAAGAACCAAAGCGCTAAGTGATTTGGGTAAGTTTTAGGGACCTAAAATGGAAGAAGAACCAAAGCGCTAAGTGATTTGGGTAAGTTTTAGGGTGTGAAAATGGAAGAAGAACCAAAGCGCTAAGTGATTTGGGTAAGTTTTAGGGTGTGAAAATGGAAGAAGAACCAAAGCGCTAAGTGATTTGGGTAAGTTTTAGGGACCTAAAATGGAAGAAGAACCAAAGCGCCAAGTGATTTGGGTAAGTTTTAGGGTGTGAAAATGGAAGAAGAAACAAAGCGCTAAGTGATTTGGGTAAGTTTTAGGGTGTGAAAATGGAAGAAGAACCAAAGCGCTAAGTGATTTGGGTAGGTTTTAGGGTGTGAAAATGGAAGAAGAACCAAAGCGCTAAGTGATTTGGGTACGTTTTAGGGACCTAAAATGGAAGAAGAACCAAAGCGCTAAGTGATTTGGGTAAGTTTTAGGGTGTGAAAATGGAAGAAGAAACAAAGCGCTAAGTGATTTGGGTAAGTTTTAGGGACCTAAAATGGAAGAAGAAACAAAGCGCTAAGTGATTTGGGTAAGTTTTAGGGTGTGAAAATGGAAGAAGAAACAAAGCGCCAAGTGATTTGGGTAAGTTTTAGGGACCTAAAATGGAAGAAGAACCAAAGCGCTAAGTGATTTGGGTAAGTTTTAGGGACCTAAAATGGAAGAAGAACCAAAGCGCTAAGTGATTTGGGTAAGTTTTAGGGTGTGAAAATGGAAGAAGAACCAAAGCGCTAAGTGATTTGGGTAAGTTTTAGGGTGTGAAAATGGAAGAAGAACCAAAGCGCTAAGTGATTTGGGTAAGTTTTAGGGACCTAAAACGGAAGAAGAAACAAAGCGCTAAGTGATTTGGGTAAGTTTTAGGGACCTAAAATGGAAGACGAACCAAAGCGCTAAGTGATTTGGGTAAGTTTTAGGGACCTAAAATGGAAGAAGAACCAAAGCGCTAAGTGATTTGGGTAAGTTTTAGGGTGTGAAAATGGAAGAAGAACCAAAGCGCTAAGTGATTTGGGTAAGTTTTAGGGACCTAAAATGGAAGAAGAACCAAAGCGCTAAGTGATTTGGGTAAGTTTTAGGGACCTAAAATGGAAGAAGAACCAAAGCGCTAAGTGATTTGGGTAAGTTTTAGGGTGTGAAAATGGAAGAAGAACCAAAGCGCTAAGTGGTTAGGGTAAGTTTTAGGGTGTGAAAATGGAAGAAGAAACAAAGCGCTAAGTGGTTAGGGTGAGCTTTAAGGGACCTCAAGGGAAAAAGCAGGATAGCGCTAAGTGGTTAGGGTGAGCTTTAAGGGACCTCAAGGGAAAAGGCAGGATAGCGCTAAGTGGTTAGGGTGAGCTTTAAGGGACCTCAAGGGAAAAGGCAGGATAGCGCTAAGTGGTTAGGGTGAGCTTTAAGGGACCTCAAGGGAAAAGGCAGGATAGCGCTAAGTGGTTAGGGTGAGCTTTAAGGGACCTCAAGGGAAAAGGCAGGATAGCGCTAAGTGGTTAGGGTGAGCTTTAAGGGACCTCAAGGGAAAAGGCAGGATAGCGCTAAGTGGTTAGGGTGAGCTTTAAGGGACCTCAAGGGAAAAGGCAGGATAGCGCTAAGTGGTTAGGGTGAGCTTTAAGGGACCTCAAGGGAAAAGGCAGGATAGCGCTAAGTGGTTATATTTTTTGGATGATAAGTGATGGGAGTGAAATTATGTATGCGAGCACTTTAATGAGATAGTTATAGATGAGATAGAGTTTGTAGTGCGTAGAGTTTGTAGTGCGCAGGCGCAATATCGTAAGAATTTCGTCTGGACGAATACTTTGGGAAAAAGTGAAGCAGGATGTAGCGGGAAATTGAAAGGATTCGTGTGAGGATACGATGGGTAAAGGGCAAAAACGAAAGGCTACGTTGTTAGTTGTGAAAATGAAATCTGAAAATTCACGAATGAAAATGACATCCTCGTCTGCGTACTCTGGCATACGAGCGTCCGTGCGCTCGACGGAAGGTTTACGAAGCATGCTTGGAATCGCTCGCACATTCATACGAGAGCGGGAAATTTTGAAAATGTTACGACGTCGGCACCAAACCGAAAGTTTTTTTGTGTCTCTCTGAATCGAGCCTAATGTGCATACACTCAAATCACTGGGAATTTTCCACCATTTCTGTGGCTTTTATTAACGCTGGACCAACATCCTTACAAGAGTGCTCATGTGCATCTCTCCCCAGGGCAATTCAGATTGCTGCACATAAAAATTAATTGACCATTTTGTAACTCCTTCCGTAGTCTATATTCTAAGTATGTCACATACCCCGCTTCAAGACATTCATTACATGTGGGTATACCAACCTGTAGATGGCGATCTTGCAGAGATGTAAAAAAAAAAAGTAAGACCCTCCCAGTCCATAAATACCTAGGATCTCCCACTCATTCCCCAGTCTTTCCAAGTCAGAAGATGGATGTCTCCTCCTTGCAAGGTAGCCGGGGTGACTCCCGGCCCTCTATCTGATCTATTTCTGCCCGGATCCCCTTACTTGATGCTACTTGCCTCCCAGCCTAGGCTGCTGGTCCGAGCAACGGTAGATGGCACCCTTGGTGCTTAGGAGCTACGCTCCTCCGTGAGACCCCATAACAAGGGGTAGGCGGTTAACCGAGTTGGTAACCCAGGTTTGGTATGCCCTGTCCCTTGGCCTTTCCACTCTAGCGTGGTTTCCCCCTCTCCCGGATACCCTTAGAGGGGGGGGGGGCTTTGTCCCTTATGTCATGTTTGAGATCCTTTATTGTATGTGTGGTGCGTGTTTGATCACTTGTCATTGCGCTGTACTTAACCGGCGCCGGCCTCTATTGTCTGCCATGGCGGCGGGGGAGCTTCTTCCCCTCAGGCGTGGGGGCGGGGCCGGGCGTTCGCGCGATCGCCTACGGCCCACCCCCGTGCTGCTGGCTCCGCTGGTCAGGTCCCGGCTTCTGGCTGGGAGCGACAAACCGCGCCGGCCCGCCCTCCTTCCTCTGCTTACGCGCCTTTTCCTCCCCTTCTGTGTGCGTGTGGACAGTCTGGCCTTGGTCGGTGAGTGGCCTGTGGCCCCATTTAGTTTTTTTTTAATATATGTATGCATATACATCCATGCCCCTCCTTGGGGTTGTTGGCAACGCTTGTTTATTAACCCCTTTGGACATTTGTCACTGAGGTCTGATTGCTGTGTCTGTTTTTGTGTTCCAGGTGGACCATTGTTTCTATTAAAGGGGGGCTCTCCCGGTCCTAGTGTCCCTGGTTAAATTTAGGGGTCTGTAAATTCCTCCCACGTGGGACTTAAAGGGGCATCCCGGGTTGCATTTATTGCGCAATTCCCTCTGGGCATTGTGCCTAATTTTAAAAAATCACCATATGGAGGCTTCCCCGGATACTGGGCTTGTGCCCCCCTTGGGGCAATCCAGGCTGTGTTTGGGGTGTGGGGTATCCCTTTCGGGAGATGATGTATTTCTTTGTGTACCCTGTGCACAGCGGTCTATTACGCGGCAGTCCGGATCTCAGGCGTCTGGTTCTGCTCCGCCAGTCTCTTCTCCTTTTCCCCCTCGCTTGATACGTACCCCATGTGATGTGGTCATGAGTGGGGAATCGCAATCTGAGGTGTGTGCCAGATTGGCCAATCTTGAAAAATTGTTTTCCAGTGCTGTTGCCAAAAAGGCCACGGCTAAGAGAAAACATTTGTATACAGCCACGCAGGCTTTTGATATGGAGGAGTTTGACTCTCTGGATTGGTCTGATTGCTCCCCGCTTGAGGAAGGGGAGCTGTTTGAGGAGTCTGAGGAGTCCGATGATCAGCAGTTTGTGGGTGCTGATACCGAGCAGGGCCAGGGGGATTCCTTGGATACCTCTAAGGTCCTGGCTCATATGTTTGAGGTCCTGGCTATTTCTCCCCCTGAGGTGACTCCTCCGCTGAAGGGGGAGTTCTTTGAGGTGACCAAGCCACGCGTGGAATTTCCTTATCAAAAGCATTTTGATGGCATTATTCTCAAGGAATGGGAGAGGCCTACTCGGCTTCCGGGCGTCCGTTCCGGGTTGGGACAAAAAAAAATATACCTTTCCGGTGGACGCGGTGAAGCACTGGTCGTCCCCCCCCCCCCCCCCCCCGAGGTGGATGCTCCTGTTTTGGGGTTGTCCAGCACCTCAATCCTGCATTCTCCGGACTGTGCTACTCTCAAGGATGGTGAGGATAAACGCATTGACCAGATGGCTTGTCATGGTTTTGCCAGTGTTGGGTCGGCCTTGGGGCCGGTTTGTGCTTCTGCGCTTATATTGGTAGCTGCCAGGTCGGCTGTAAGAGGACTGTTGACCTCTTCCGGGCTTGACCCGGCTAGTGAGGAGTTTGCCGCCTTTAAGCGATGTGAGTTGTTTTTGTCTTTTGTGCTGACCGCCTTGGATGACACATTGGTGATGTGTAGCAGAACTTCGGCCTTACTTGTGGCTATCCGGCGGTCGGTTTGGTTACGCCAGTGGGCGGCTGATTTTGTGTCCAAAATGTCGCTTACGGCCCTTCCCTTTGTGGGGTTGCGGCTCTTTGGAGAGAAATTGGATTCGGTTGCAAAGGGAGGTAAGTGTAAGAAGCAGCGTCGCCCCTTTCGGGGGGCGGCTTCCTTCACTCAGTCCTTTCGTGGGGCTAGAGTTGGCAGGGGTTCGGCTTTCTCCTCATCCAGAGGTGATTCCTGGTCCAGGGGCAGGGGTCGTGCCTGTCCAGGACACAGTTGGGGCTCCAAGCCTAAAGCCGCTGCCAAGCCAGCTCAGCAATGAGGGGGCGCCCTCACCCTTGTGGGTGGGGGGCGGCTGCAACTCTTCTCCCGGACAGGTGTATTCAGGAAGTGGTGTCTTCCGGTTACAAGCTGGAGTTCGAGTTCCGGCCCCCTCCCAGATTCTTCAGGTCTCGGGTGCCGTCAGATCCTCTGGCCGCTCAGGGGCTTTGGGCGGCAGTAGCAAGTCTTTTGGACATGGCTGTCATCTGCCCGGTGCCCCCCTCGGACCGGGGCCTGGGCTTCTATTCCAATTTGTTCACGGTGCCCAAGAAGGACGGATCCGTTCGTCCCATTCTGGATCTGAAGTTGCCCAACAGGTTCGTCAGTCCCCGGAAGTTCCGTATGGAAACTCTGCGCTCAGCCAGAGTTTTTCGTCAGGGGGACTTCATGACGTCCATAGACATCAAGGATGCTTATCTGCATATTCCGATTTTCCCGGCACACCAGAGATTTCTCAGGTTTGTCGTGGACAATCGACATTTTCAGTTTGTGGCTCTTCCGTTTGGCCTTACCTCGGCTCCAAGGGTTTTCACCATGGTGTTGGCAGGAGTGATGGCCATCCTCAGAGCCCGGGGTATCTGCATCGTGCCATATCTGGGCGATCTTCTCATCATGGCGTCTTCCCTCAGTCAGGCGCAGCTAGATACCAGGACTGTGGTGTCCGCTCTGGAGAGTTTTGGTTCCCAAGTCCTGCCTCTCTCCCTCCAGGGTGGTGGAGTTCCTGGGAATGTCTCTGGATACTTCTCAGGCCAGGGTGTTCCTCCCTCGGGCCAAGGTTCTTCTGATTCAGGAATTGACTCAGCGTCTCCTATCCATCCCTCGCCCGTCCATCCGGCTGGGGATGCGACTGGTGGGATTGATGGTGGCATCGTTCTAGGCGGTTCCCTTTGCCCAGTTTCACACAAGGTCGCTCCAGCTCCATATCTTGGCGGCCTGGGACAGGTCCCCGCTGTCATTGGATCAGTCTTTTCTGATGTCCCCCCGGGTGCGGCGTTCCCTCCGGTGGTGGCTGACACCAAGCAATCTGGCGAAGGGCAGATCCTTTCTGATCCCTTGTTGGGAGACGGTCACCACGGATGCCAGCCTGTCAGGTTGGGGGGGGGGGATTTTGGAAGGATCTTCAGTTTCAGGGACTGTGGGGGCCCCAGGAGGCTCACGATCCCATCAATGTTCTGGAACTGAGAGCCATCAGGTTGGTTTTGGCTCACTTGACTCATCAGTTACAGGGCTTACCGGTCCAAGTTTGGTCGGACAATTGGACGGAGGTCGCCGACATCAATCACCAAGGAGGGACTCTCAGCAGGCGTGCCCTCAGGGAAGTGTCCTTGATCCTGGCTTGGGCAGAGGACAATGTCCCATGCATCTCGGCTGTGTACATTCCGGGAGTGGAGAACACGGAGGCGGACTCCCTGAGCAGGGGCTCGTCTCGCCGGGGGGAATGGTCGCTCAGCCCCGTGGTGTTTCGGTCGCTTTGCCACAGCCTCTGGTGCTATGGGCTACAACGACACGATTTTGAGCATGGGCGATGTTTGATGCTGTTTTTTTGATGAATGTGGTGTGAGTCGGTCGCACTGAGCTGGCGTTACCATTCGGTCCCATACAGCGTAGTACTGCACAACATATTCATCAATGCCGCCCAGCGACAGAGGCGCTCTGAAACAATGATCCATGGCCGAGCACAATGGCTACTAGCAATCTCTCTGAAATCCACGCTAAGACGCTCATCTGTCGCTACCTGGCGTTAGTAATGAATCAGCCTGTATGAGTGGATGTAAGAGCAAAGGTACGTGCTGACAATGATTCAGTGTCATGTATGCAGATGGGCATGTGACTTGCATGATGTGAGTTTTGGGGGGTATTTGTACAACTGTGTAAGGCTGTTTGTCCGGTTTAACTCTCAACTATCAGAGCATAAAAGTGGCAAGAAAAATAGGTATACAAACTACAAAGGTGTCATCCAGATCTTTGTCTAGTTGCTGAAATGGCTTATAAAAAGCGGTGTTCAAAAGAGGCATAAAAATGTATGGGAACATGTGGTATAAAAAGGCAACAATGATAAAAACTTGCAAGAAATGTTTGTGAGGCTTTATAAATGTGGGGAGTTGTCTTTATACAGTTTCATTTATTTTAATGCAAGTAGAACTCTTTCAAATTGTATCCCCATAGGTCCTACAATTGGGGAGCTGCTGAATCTACTAAGTGAATCTGAGGGTTTGATACAATTGGCTGGTGAAATAAACAACTATGCTTGCCCGCCATCACTAGAGGAGTCCAAAGAATTCAACAATGAGTTCATGTCGAAGCTGGTGGATGAAATCAACTCCATGAAAAGCCCAGAGCTACAGTCTGAAATAAATCAACTATGGCATTACATAGCAGAAGAGCCCTCTTCTGATAAGGAAAAAGAAGCCGCACCTCAAAGTGTGCACAGTGATGGCAGCACACAGATATCAAGCCTTCCATGTGAAGATAAAGCAAGTAGCCATAAAAAAGGACAGGTAAAGTTAAAGTGGACCAAAACCTGTAATGAGGGATGCCGCCTCCTGGCTGTAATGAGGGTTGCTGCACACTGCCTGTAATGAGGGAGGGCGCTTTTTGGTTATAATGAGGGATGCTGCTCACTGCCTGTAATGATAGAATCCCGATCACTGCCTGTAATGGGGGATACCACTCACTGGCTGTATTAAAGGGCATCGCTCACTGGCTATAATGAGGGATATTCTAAGTATGTCTCACACCCTGCTTCGGAAATATTCATTACACTTGGGTTATGTACAGTAGAGGGCGAACTTCTGCAGAGATGAATGAGATGAATAGAAAAAAGAAGCACCTCCCGGCCCATAAATACCTGGGACCTCCCACACATTTCCCAGTAGACGGCGAGCAAGGCAGAAGATGAAGTCCCCTCCTTGCAGGTAAGCCGGGTTCACACCCGGCCATATTCTAAGCATACAGTACGTCCTGCTCCATCTATAATACTTACACGTGGGTAATCCACCGCCAGATGGCGCTGTTCACTGACATGCAAAAACAGGCTCCTCCCAGCCCTTCATATACCCAGGGACCTCCCACAAATCCCCAGATTTCTCTGCAGTGCTGACTGCGAAGACATGAAGTATCACTCTCTCGCAGGTGAGCGGGGCTATTACAGCCTGCGGCCCTGCGGGACTATTTCCACCCCTCCTCTGTGGGAATTTGCCTCCCAGCCCGGGCTGCGCTGGTCGAGTGAAGGTAGGCAGCACCATGTGTGCTTACGGAGCTACGCTCCACCGCAATCCCCCACCATAGGGGAGGCTGATGGTGAGCCTTCAGGGGATGCCCCTCCCGCATCGTTGCCCCACGCTCCATGTAGTGGTGGACCCTGTGTAACGGGTCGCCTTCCTCCCTCGCCTCCCCCCCTAGCCAGGGGGAAAAGAAAGGGGGGGGGTGCGGTTGTGTGTATCCTTACACGCTTATGGCTCGGCCTTACTGAGAATGGGGATCAGAGCCGCGCTCTTACCTTACTGTTAACGCAGCGCCTTTAGTATCTGCCTTCTGCTCGCTCCGCACGTACGGCTGCGGCTCGGCGTCTTTCTTCCTCCTCACCTTCTTAGCCTTGTGGCTCTGCCTAGGTGGCGCTGGCTTGAGCGCCTGTCCAATACAGTACGCCTTGTCACGGCAGACGGGGTTCGTTCCCCGACGGGGAGCCACAGCAGAGCCGAGTACTGACCTCGGCCGTGGCTTACAGGCTCCGAGCGCCATTTTTTAATAGACGTTATTGCTTACTGTCTCTCATTGGCTAGACACCTTACGAGCTTCGCGCTCGCTGAGGAGGGGGGGGGTTCCGGCTTGGCGCGCTCCGCGTCGCCGTCGGCTCAGGCCCGCCCTCCGAGGTTTCCTTTTCTCTCGCGCGTGGTGAAGATCGTCCTCTCCTCTCTGTCTGTAAGTGCCCTCGCGGGCGACTCTTCTTTGCTTTCTATCTTCCATTGCGCATGGCTCTGACATCCTTGTCCCCTCTTATGTCTTTCAGACCGCGGATTTCAGTGGCTTCTCCCGGCCCAGCGTAGCTCCCGGTCATGACCATAAAAAATTACTCCCACTTCCCCGCGAGTTATTGGGGCATCCAGGGTAGCTTACAGCGTCAATCCCTACTGGCATATTGTGCCGATTTAATCACATATGGAGGCATCTCAGGATATTGTGAACGGGGTTCCTTTGGGACAAGTCCGGCTGTGTGTAGCTTGTGGGGTCCTACCTAGCAGCGGTGACAATGCACGGGTCTGTGTTCCTTGTGCACAGCAGGCGCTATCGGTGCTTCCCGTCTCCTCTGAGGCTGGGCCTGCACCCTGCCGCACTTCACCTACTCCCCCAAGCCTGAGTCTGACCCCCAATACCAGTGGGGATTCTCATCCTGATCTGGCCACGAGGCTGGCTAGTGTTGAAAACTTGCTTGCTAATTCCTTAGCGCGCAAAGCCACCGCCAAGAGGCGGCACTTGAACCCTGAATCGGCCCTCTTCCCTATAGAACCTGATGATTTATTGCACTCTTATGCCCATATCCCCTCGGACGAAGGGGAACTGTTCTCTGACTCAGGGTCTTACGACGATGAGTCTAGGGGTCAGGAAGAGTCTGGCTCCGGGCATTGGTCCTCGGATGATATTGTTAGACTGCTGGTTCAGATCTTTGAGGTTCTGTCCCTCTCTCCCCCTGCTGCGGCTCCCCGGCGAAGGGGTGACCTTTTTCATACGGCTAAAGCTCGCCTGGAATTTCCCAAGCAGACCCATTTCAATAGCCTCGTGCTTAAAGAATGGGAACATCCCAGCAGACTTCAAGGGGTCCCTAAGAGTGTGGATAGGAAATATCCCTTTCCTGCTGACTTGGTTAAGTGCTGGTCATCGCCGCCTGAGGTCGATGCTCCTATTCTAGGGTTGTCCAACACCTCTATTATGCACTCTTCCGACACTACTACGCTACGGGACTCTGAGGACCGGCGTGTTGACCAACTGGCATGTCATGCCTTTGCATTTGGGGGAGCGACTCTGCGCCCGGTTTGCGCCTTAGCCATTACGGCAGTAGCGCTCAGGGCCGTGGTTAGGAGTGCTCTCGATGGCACAGATGAGTTGCCTCCTGATACTGTCAACGCTCTATCCAGCTGTGATGTGTGCCAGGTCATCTGCCCTGGTGGTTGCTGTTCGCCAGGCGGCAGACTCGGCCCTTTCATGGCCAAGGCTCCCTATCAACCCCCTACCGTGGGACCAAACAGGGTAGAGGGGCGTCCTTTGCTGGGGCCCGCGCTGATTCCTGGCACAGGAACAGAGGACGCCGTCCAGGTTCCTCCTGGGGAACCAAGCCCAAAGCCCCTCCCAAGGCCCCCCAGGCATGAGGGGGCGCCCTCACCCGTCAGGGTGGGGGGACGTCTACAGCACTTCGAGCACGTCGGCGGCGCCACGTCTCAGACCGGTGGATTCAGGAGGTAGTGTCCTCCGGCTACAAGACCCTGCCTCGGCTCAGGTCCTGTTGCTGGCCGTACAGCGTCTCATGGATCTAGGGGTCATTTGCAAGGTCCCCCCTGGACTCAAACCTTTTCACAGTACCCAAGAAGGATGGGTCAGTCAGGCCCATTCTGGATTTAAAAATCCTCAACAAATTATTCAAGAACAGGCACTTTCGCATGGAAACTCTGCGCTCGGGCCATTGGCTCACTGCACCCAGGGGACTTCATGACGTCAGTAGACATCAAGGATGCTTACCTGCACGTCCCGGTGTTTCCGGGACACCAAAGGTTTCTCAGATTTGCACTAAAAGATCAGCATTACCAATTTGTGGCCCTGCCATTCGGCCTAACGTCGGCTCTCAGGGTGTTCACCTGGGTGCTGGCAGGGGTGATGTCCCTGTTAAGGCTAAGGGGCATACGCGTGCTGCCCTACCTGGACGATATTCTCATCACCTCTTGGTCTCTGCGGCAGGCAGAGTTGGACACTCGGCTGGTAGTGTCCACCCTGGAGTCTTCGGCTGGGTGATCAATTACCCCAAGTCCTCCCTGTCCCCCTCCTCGGTGACTCCGTTCCTGGGAATGATTCTGGATACGGTTCAGTCAAGGATATTCCTTCCTCAACAGAAGGTGGAAGCTCTGACAGCGCAGGCGAGGTTCCTGCTTTCGAGCCCACAGCTCTCCATCCGGCAGGGAATGCAGTTGGTGGGCCTGATGGTGGCGAGCTTCGAGGCGGTGCCCTTTGCCCAGTTCCATTTGAGACCTCTGCAGCTTCACCTTCTGTCAGTTTGGGACAAGAACCCAGCGTCCTTGGACGGGTTCTGTGTGCCCCCCCCTTCGTCAGACAGTCTCTTGCGTGGTGGCTGGACCACAGGAACTTGACAAGGGGCAGGTCTTTTCTGACCCCCTCCTGGGAGACGGTCACAACGGAGTCCAGTCTGTCAGGTTGGGGGGGATTCTGGAAGTCCCTGTGCTTCCAGGGGACATGGGGTCCTCAGGAGGCCCATTTATCCATCAACATTATGGAATTACGGGCAGTCAGGTTGGTACTGGAGCGTTTGACCCAGCACCTGAGGGGTCTGTCGGTTCAGGTACGCTCAGACAACAGGACGGCGGTTGCCTACATCAATCATCAGGGAGGGACCCGAAGCAAGGGTGCTCTCCAAGAGGTGTCTCAGATTCTGACATGGGCGGAGGCCAATGTTCAATGCATTTCGGCTGTTTACATTCCGGGGCCGGAGAACCTGCTGGCGGACGCCCTGAGCAGGGGGATGTCCCATCAAGGGGAGTGGTCCCTCTGCAACAAGGTATTCCAGTCCCTGTGTCACCGTTGGGGCCTACCGGATGTGGATCTGTTTGCTTCCCGTCACAATCACAAGCCCGGCCTTCGTCTCACTGTCTCAGGATCCTCTGGCCATGGCCACGGATGCCCTGTCCATGTCTTGGAGGGAGTTTCGACTCCCTGTATGTGTTTCCACCGTTTCCCCTTCTGGGCAGGGTTCTACGCAAGATTGCTCTGGAAGGGGTACCTGTGATTCTAGTGGTCCCCAGGTGGCCAAGAAGAGAGTGGTTTGCAGACGTGGTTCAAATGGAAGTAGATCAGTACGATCTGCCAAGGGTGCCAGATCTGCTAACTCAAGGGTCCTTACGCCATCCCAATTTACAAACTCTGGGTTTGACGGCCTGAATGCTGAAACCTCCATCTTGATGGAGAAGGGGTTGTCTGCCTCTGTGGTGGCTACTATGGTGCAGGCCAGGAAGAAGACTTCTTCTGCTATCTATTATAGAGTATGGCGTTCCTACATTGACTGGTGTGAGTCCAGGGCGGAGAATGTCCTGGCAGACTCTCTGAGCAGGGGGACCTCTAGTCAGGGAGAGTGGTCCCTCTGCAACAGGGTTTTTCAGTCCCTGTGTCACCGTTGGGGTCTGCCAGATGTGAATCTGTTTGCATCCCGTCACAATCACAAGCTCCCGGCCCTTGTCTCCCTGTCTCAGAATCCTCTGGCCTTGACCACGGATGCTCTGTCCATGTCATGGCAGGAATTCCGGCTCCTGTATGTCTTTCCTCCATTCCCCCTGCTGGGCAGGGTTCTGCGCAAGATTGCTCTGGAAGGGGTGCCAGCGATTCTGGTGGCCCCCAGGTGGCCAAGAGTGTGGTTCGCAGACGTGGTTCAGATGGCAGTAGACCAGTACGTTCTGCCAGGGGTGCCAGATCTGCTCACTCAGGGCTCCTTACGCCATCCCAATTTACAAACTCTGGCTTTGACGGCCTGGCTGCTGAAACCTCCATCTTGATGGAGAAAGGCTTGTCCGCCTCGGTGGTTGATACCATGGTGAAGGCTAGGAAGAAAACTTCTTCTTCCATCTATTACAGGGTATGGCGTACCTACCTTGACTGGTGTGAGTCTAGGTCTCTTTCCTGTCGGGTGTTTTCAGTCCCCAGGAGTTCTTACAGCATGGGTTGGAGTCGGGACTCCAACTCAGTGCTCTGAAGGGTCAGGTTTCTGCACTGTCTGTTTTCTTTCAGAAGTCTTTTGCTCAGCATTCTTTGATTAAGACCTTTTTTCCAGGGGGTTACTCATGTGCGTCCCCCACGTAAACCTGTGGTCCCTGTTTGGGATTTGAACTTGGTTTTGTCTGCCTTGCAGGGTGCTCCCTTTGAACCTATGCAGGATGCTGCTCTGGCTGTTCTTACCCTCAAGTTTGTCTTTCTGGTAGCCATTACTTCGGTCCGGTGTGTGAGTTGGCGGCTCTTTCTATTCAGCCCCCATACTTTGAGAGACAGCAGGACAAGGTGGTGTTCCGCTTTAAGCCAGATTTTCTGCCTAAGGTAGTGTCTGCTTTTCATTTGAATCAAGATATTGTTCTACCTTCTTTGTGCCCTAATCCTAGCAACGCTAAGGAGAGGGTTTTGCATTCCTTGGATGTGGTCAGGTGTTTGAAGTATTACCTGGTGGTCACTGCGTCCTTCAGGGAAACCGGTGCTCTTTTTGTGGTCCCTTCTGAGCCCATGAAGGGTTTGGCTCCTGCCAAGTCTACTATTAGCAAATGGATCCGTCAGGCTGTGATTTAGGCCTATTCTGCTAAGGGGAAGAGTCCTCCCTTCCGCCTTACTGCTCATTCTACTCGTGCTATTGGTGCCTCTTGGGCCTTCCAGCACCAGGCTTCTGTTGAACAAGTTTGCAAGGCCGCTACTTGGTCTTCTGTTCATATCTTTTCAAAGTTTTACAAGGTTGATGTTAAGGCCTCAGCTGATGCTGTCTTTGGCCGCAAGGTTTTGCAGGCGGCAGTGGTTTAAACTGTCTGCTGTTACCATTTTGTTGGGGATCCCACCCTACTGTTTGGACACTGCTATTGGATGTCCCTAATGTAAGTATTACATTTGGAGCAGGACGTACTGTATACTAAGAATAATACAATTCTGTGAAATACTCACTTGTAGAATTGGTATTATAAGTGTACAGTACGTCCTGCTCCACCCCACCCTTGGTTTTGCATTATTCTGGATCCCCTGTATGGTGATTGTTATCATTATTATAGTTACCAGTTTGGGTGGTTAATTTTTCCTGGCTTCTCGTTCACTGCTTTTCAATGCTGGGGATTTGTGGGAGGTCCCCGGGTATTTGAGGGGCCGGGAGGAGCCTGTTTTGCATGTCTCTGCAGTGCAGAGGATAACCCAAGTGTAAGTATTACATTTGGAGCAGGACGTACTGTATACTTATAATACCAATTCTACAGGTGAGTATTTCACAGAATTGTATTTCTATAAAAAGGTGCCAAATGCACTCACAATTAAAAAATGTACATGAGCAATTGATAGCAAGAGCGGCTCTCACCCAACCTTTCTGTCACCTCGGCCGATGGTAGATCGAAGGGAGAGGATTCTGCTCATGGATATATCCAGGTCCTGGTGAGATGTGTGGTGGCTACCGCCGCCAATGCGTTTCGTTGCCGTGGCAACTTCCTCAAGACTGCCACTGGATGCCACTCCCTGGCTTTAATAGAGATGCTGCACCCTGGTTGTAATGGGGGATGCGTCATACTGCCTTTAATGAGGGATTACGCAAACTGCTTTACTGTGGGATGCTGCACGTTGGCTGTAATGAAGGATGCTGCACGCTGGCTGTAATGAGGGATGCTGTACACTGCCTCTAATGGGCTTACCGTATATACTCGAGTATAGGCCGACCCGAATATAAGCCGAGGCACCTAATTTTACCACAAAAAAATGGAACAAGTTATTGACTCGAGTATAAGCCGAGGCGGCTTTTTTCAATTGGAATTGGAGTTGACACACAGAAAGAGAGACACACACACACACACACAGAAAGGGACACACACACAGAAAGGGACACACACACAGAAAGAGACACACACACAGAGACACACACACACACACACACACCATACGCCGCGGCTCTCAGACACGCAGGTGTCGGGGTTTGGCCGAGGTTACCCTCCTCCCCTCCTCCGTTCCTCCGCAGCCGCCAGCCGCCGCCGCCGTCGCCGTTGCCGCCGTTCTCACACACACACCAGCACCTCCTGGCTGTTGCGCGCTCGTCGTCGGTGGGCGTGCCCCATATGGCAGGCGTCCAATGAAAACATTGCACGCCGCCCATTGACGACCAGCGCGCGGCAGCCTGAAGTGCCGGTCAGTGTGTGAATGTGTGTGCTTGTTTGTATGAATGAGAGCGGCGGCGGCGGCCGCCCCTGGACTCGAGTATAAGCCGAGGCGGCTTTTTTCAGCCCAAAAAGTGGGCTGAAAAACTCGGCTTATACTCGAGTCTATACAGTATTTGAAGCAGATAAATTGGCACACATGATCTGTCATAGCTAATAAAAGGTTTCAAGATTACAACATTAACTGTCATTTAAAGATTCTTTCCTCTCATCCCTTAGTTAAACTCTGTGTCAATTTTAACTAATAACTCACATGATGGGCCCCCTGTTACCTATTAAGGAGGGAGGCTGATCCCATGTGACTGACAGCAGAGACATGCGTCTAGGCCTGGCAAGCAGCGTTCTGTTGGATCATGCAACCTTTTGTGGCCACTCTGGCTTACCAAGTGATGTGATGTTCATTTTTTTGAGTCTGGATGTGGACTTTATTTTTTTTTCTTTATTTCTGCGATGTTTTTTAATAATTGTTTTATGGTAAAAGTTGGTTTATACTACACAGATATAGAAACATAACTAATAATTGTGAACCACAAAAAATGGCACTATTTTAAGCATACAGCACGTCCTGCTCCAGAATAGTAATAACATGTGGGTAATCCTCCGCCTCAGGCGCCGTGCACTGCAGACATGTAGAAAACAAGCTCCCCCCGGCCCTACATATACCGAAGGACCTCCCACAAATCCCCAGATTTCTCTGCAGTGCTGGAACTGTGAAGTATCACGCTCTTGCAGGCGAGCGGGCCTTACGGCCCAAGGTCCTGTGGGACTATTTCCACCCATCCTCTTCAGAAGAAATATGCCTCCCAGCCTGGGCTGCACGGGTCGGGTGAAGGTAGGCAGCACCTGGTGTGCTGAACGGAGCCATGCTCCACCGCAATCCCCCTCCATAGGGTAGGCGGTCAAGCCGATGGTGAGCCTCTAGTGGATGCCCCTCCCGCAATCTTGCCCATGCCCCTCACAGACTTAGTCCATAGACACCGTCCGCTTCCTCCTCGCTTCCTCCCGTAACTCGGGGGAAAAGAAGGGGGGGGGGTATGTGTGGCAGCCTTAGTGCTAACTTCACCTTTAGACCTTTTTTTTATTATTTGGGGTCAGTGTCGCGCCTTGATATCCTGTGCGAGCCGTCGTTTAATTGACAAGCTGCCTAGTCGGCAGCATCATTCCAGCGTGTCAGCATTTTAGACGTACACCTTATTTCCAACTGTTCTACGCTTTTGCCGTTGGTTAGAGCTTCGCGCTCTTTGGGGGAGGCGGAGACTCGGCATGACGCGCTTCGCGTCATAGCCCGGCCAGACCCACCCCTCGAGGTTCGCTGGCGCCATTTTAACTATCTTCGCGCGTGGTGCGGATCGCCTCCTCCCTTGGTCATGTAAGTGCCCTCCGGGGCGGCATGGTTCTATGTCTTTCAGGCTGCGCATGGCACTGACTCCACCCCTCTTGTCCCATTATGTCTTTCAGATGCCATGTCTTCGGTGGCTTCCCCCGGCCTAACATATATTACAGCGGGTCCACTTTACAAATTCTCCCACATTACTAGCGGGTTTTTGGGGCATCCAGGGTTGCCTATTGCATAAATCCCTGCGGTCATACTGCTTAATAATCACCATATGGAGGCATTTCAGAATTATGTAACCGGGGTCCCTCCGGGACATGACCGGCTGTGTGCAGTGTGTGGTCAGCCCCAGGCTGAGGCTGACAGGGCACGGGTCTGCGGACAGTGTGCAGAACAGGCAGGTTTGCCAACGGAGGCACCTCCCTTCCTTACTCCCGTCTCCCCGGTCCCAATTATCACTCATGACGAGTCCCACTCGAGCGGGGATGACCTGCAATCCGTGCCGCACGTGTGGCCCACGGCGGAGCAGGTGCTTTCTGGATTGGCGGAGCGTATGGGCCCTGGGAAAAAGCGGTTCCTGACGCCTCCTGGCTCCCCGGTTCCTGGCGATACCGATGACTCTGCTGATATGCAGGACCCTGACCCTTCTGAGCAAGGTGAGCTATTCTCAGATTCGGGCTCCTCGAACGGGATGCCCGGGGGCTGCGATGATTCTGAGCCCGGTTCTTGGGGTCTGTGTGACACAGTTGAAATTCTTATTAAGATTTTTGAGGTTTTGTCTATCTCCCCACCTGGGGAGATCCCCAAGCCTAAGAAGGAGAGTTTCCTTACAGCGCCGCCGCGCTTGGAGTTCCTGGAACAGGAACATTTCCAGAATCTTATATCCCAAGAATGGGAATCGCCTTGTAAGGGGTCTGGGAATGGAAGTACCCCTTCCCTCCTGACGTGGTTAATTTATGGTCAGCTCCCCTGGTGGTGGATGCACCGGTTATAGGGGTCACAAACCCCCCTTTCATGACTGCTCCTTTTTACCGTACCCTTCGGGATGCCGAGGACCGGCGCATTGACAGACTGGCTTCCCACGCCTTCTCGTGTGCTGGGACGGCTCTGCGCCCGGTTTGTGCCGTGGCCATCACTGCGGTGGCCGCCAGGACTCTTGTCAGAAAAATACTAGATCACCGCCCTGAGGACCTCCCTTGAGGGGTGTTTAATGCGCTATCAGACTGTGAAGTATTTGTGAAGTTTATTCTATCAGCACTGGATGACACCATTAAGATGTGTGCTAGAGCCTCAGCCCTTGTGGTGGCTATTCGCCGCCTGGTCTGGCTGCGAGAGTGGGGTGCTGACGAGGCTACAAAAAAGGCTCTCACTTGCCTTCCCTTCAGAGGATGGTGGTTATTTGGGGCCCGTTTGGACCTTTTTGGTAAAAAGGGTAAAGCACCCTTGCGCAGAAGGCCGCTCCACGAGGCAGAGTCACCCCTCCACCTCCCTACGTTAGTGTCAAACGCGAACCTGAGGTGTGCTTCCAACTGTTCGGTGTGGATTTCCAACATGGGGTGGGACTAAGTCCAAATCTGCCAAGACCTCCCAAGCATGAAGGGGCGCCTTCGCCCTTCTGGGCGAGGGTACTGCTGCAGCAGCTGTCTCCCATCCAGGAATATACCTTCTCCTTCTGGTGGTTCCAGGATGTAATTCCCCTGGACACAGGATGGCTTTGCTGGGCGGTCCCTCTCAGTGATTGTCAGGGTGCTTCTAGCCCCTGCTTTTCCTTCAGGAATTGGCGCAGGCCGGACTGGGCCTACAGAGTTTGGGCTTACTTACATGTTGCCCTTGACGGTATGGGGCTATGGCCTCTATATTATCCTTCCTCCCTCCCTCAACAGTATGAGGCAGTCTGGGCCACGCTGGCCTATGGCAGGCTTGGCTATTCTACTTTCACAGTCCCTATATGACACCCCTGTCTTGGGTCACGGGCCCCCTGTGCAAGGGGGGCTTCCGGCCTCTTGTGCAGTACTAGATCTTCTTAGTTTCTCTGGTGTCTGCTGGACACCAAGACCATTTCTAGATAGTGTTGCAGGACCAACCCTGCGGATTGAGGCATTATTTGGGGCCTCTCTTTCGTTACCAGGCTACTCGCCATGGCACGAATGGGGGTGATGTCTCTGACACGCCTGGGGGGGGACATCTGCGTTAGGACCTACCGGGTCGTCTTCTTTACTCCCCAGTCTCTGCGTCAGGCCGAGTGGATTGGTCGGCCAGCGGTGTCCCCTGGGAGCTACTGGATGGTTGCTCAGTCATCTCGATCCCTCATGGCCCCTTATCCGCTTTCCCCCATTCTTGGGATTCGGTTCAGGCTTGAAGCCTTCTTCTCTGGCAATAAGGGGACGCCTGGTTACGGGGGCTCTGCCCCCCTTTACTGGCGCCTTGCCTTCACCAGGCGGGATGGCAGCTGGTGGGCCCGTTGGTGGCACATCAAGATGATGTCACTTATATACCGAGCTCTTGGGCTCTTCGGCGCAGTAGGTTATTGAGCTTACATATGTTCTAGCACCCTGGTGCTTGGTCTGTGCTCATGCCCCCTTGGTAAGGTGGTTCCTCTTGAGCTGCTCATATTTAAAGGAGCAGTATCGCGAATTTTTCTTGTTGACTTATATTTAAATGGTACTTGGAATGTAGGTAGGTGTTGGAGTAAGAATTACAAATGTAGAAAAAAATGATGTGTGTGTTGAGCAGCTGGAGACTAATAGCTCATGTTTATGTCTTGTCAGTGTCGACAGCCGACACTCTGGCCTGTTCCATGCTGAGGAGAGGGAGATACAAATGTATCAGTTCCACGCTGAGGAGAATGTATCAAAGTCTCAGCTGTTCAGTGCTGGCAGCCGTCCAGCATAAGATAACAACATTGCAACATTGCCTGGCCAGAACTTATATATCTAAAACAGAGAGAAAAGCTCTAGAAGTCATTTAGCTGATTTTGACAGTTTTCCCTTCATGTTGGCTCTGCTGCAGAATCTTTTAGTTTACCATTTTCTCTTTCATATTCTTATTTTTCTTTTTTCCATATGATCTTTCTTTCAGCTTTGTGTGTTTTGAGCAAAGCCCAACCCAGGATTTTCACTATCTGGAGTTTTGTTTTGTGCCCCTAGGGGCATCCCGACTTGGGATGCCCTGATATGTGAAATCCCCAAGTTCGCCTGTAAAAACGTACCTTTCCCTGTCCCACAGCGCATGTGCGGGCTCTCATCCAATCAGCTCTGTTTGCACACAGATGGGGAGCCTGAGCAGTAACCTCCCTGGCCGCCCGGCCTGTCTAAATGACTATCTGCGTGAGTGCCAGAAAAATGGGGGGATCTGTGGTTATCCAGGGGTCGTTTCACACAGTGGGCATCCTGATTTAGAATGGGGTTTTGTTCCACTTTAATACCTTTAGATTTTCCTGCACAGTTATTCAAAGAAGAATTTCAGTCATTTTCAGTCAGTTTAGTTTATTTTGTATAGATTTTACACATTTGAGTCACCTGGTCTCATAACAAAAGCAGCACCTCACACACACACAGCCGTTACCACTGATTACACACACACAGCCTCTGAGGTAAAGTGTTGCTAGGAGACCAGTGGGCTAAATGAAGCAGCTCACTAAATACAAGCCAGCAGATCCCCCTAGTCAGCAAATGGACTGAGCCATTTTAATTATACAATTTAAAAGAGAGGCATATATTTTTTTCTTTTTCTATCGCCAGATTATTCATACACAGGTTATAAGCTATTGTGTGGCTATTTAATTATTTATCTTTTTTAATGCAAATTTCGCGATACTGCTCCTTTAAGGGCCCCGTCAGGGGGCACCCCCTTCCTTACTAGCATCTTCCAGTGAATGGTCACCCTGGGTGCCAGGTCTCGCAGGTTTGGTGGGGGAGGGGAATTTCTTCCACAAGCCCCGTGGTTCCTAGGTAGTGTCCCCTAGAGGGTCCATCTTACCTTCTGGTTTTGTTGAAACGGTGTGCCCTCCGTTGACTCTATATGGCTAGACTTCTCCTCCTTTAGGTTCGGTCGGGTTATTGGGGGACTCCTGGTCTGTTGAATGACAATGGCCTGTTTTACTACTGGTCTAAAGATTGAGGCAGGATGCCCCCTCTGGAGGGTCCCTGATCCTGCCTTGGGCGGGGGTCTCCTTTCCCTGCTTCTCAGTGGTATTCGCTTCATGGATGCTCTTAGCGGCAGGTTATGCTATCCTGGTGTCGCCCGGGGAGCCTAGCGTGGCTCTGTTGGGTCTCCCTCCTAACACTGGGGCTCTGCCCTTGTTTTTACTGTCCCAGAATATTCTGACTCTGGTCTGGGGGGCTGAGTATTTTAGGCATAGATTTGTTATTTATATGCCTTCTCTTCATCACCCTACTGGTGGGGTTCTGCGCACGGTTGGCCTGATAGAGTCCCGTGAGATGGATGGCCTGGGTGGCCTTGTGAGCTTTGGTTCGCAGATGCCTCTGCTGAAGTCGGCTGACCTGTTGGCTCTCTCAGGAGTGCGGTTCTACCCTTGTCAGGCCCTTCCCTTGACCCAATATAAGGTTCCTGTCTGGGGATTGACAGCTGATTCATTCACCCCGTGGTGACGGGCCTTATCTTCTGATGCCTTAGTATGAGGGAGAGCGAAGAGCAAGCTCCCCAGCTTCCACTTTTTTGTGGTAAACCACATTGATTGGCATGAGCCTTGGTCTCTTCCCTGTTAGACGTTCTCGGTTCCCAGGGCCTTTAAAGTCATTACAGCGTAAGCTGGGGTTGGCTCCCCATCCGGGGGCTCTGAAGGTCCAGCTTCTGTCCTGGCCTTTCCTGCAGGAGTCTGGTTCTGTCGCCCTCATGGGAATTTCCTTTGGGGATTGCTTAGCTGCATCTCCCAAGTAGTCCCATGGTCCCTGTGGGGATCAATTTTCATTCTTTACCCTGCTGATTTTCCTGGGGATTTTTGCTGGACGCTGTCTGAGCTGCCTGGTAGTCCAGGTCGCGTCGCTGGGGCCTCCTGACTCCGTCAGACGTGTGCCTAAGAAGGTGGATCTGGTTACTTAACCTTGGCTCGATGTGTATATATATATATATATATATATATATATATACAGATATATATGGCTACAGGCACCCCATACCTTGGGGGTGTTCCTTCTTACGACGGGCCTCCGGTCCAAGTGGTCGGTAGGATCATTGTTTTAGTCCTTTAGTCTAACTTTGGACTTTATTCTTAATAATACTAATATGAGGGGCTACATTCCCTCTACAGGTGTTGCACTTTTCCCCATGAGGGTTTTTCATGGCCCTTAGGGGGACTGATGCTCTTGATGTCTACGGGCGCCTCTTTATGTATGCGCCTGATATCTCCTTCCAGCGCCGTTGCGCCCTTTGGATTAGTCCTTCTGCATGTTCCCTGATCCTGAGTGAAGCCTTGGCTTCGTGATAATTAGGGGCCAGTATTCCCGCCTTGGTCGGGTGACCTGTTATGTTTCCCTTAGGGGGTGTTACAAGTTTTGCCACGAGGCTTCCTGGCCTGTGGGCTGGTTGGGTCATTGCACTGACCTATATATTCTCTTTAGGGGAAAGATTCTCCCCTTTTGCTGTTTATTCTGTTATATTGGTGCTTGGGTACCTCTGGCCCTTCAGCACCAGGGTTTTTTCGGTTGATTAAGTTGCTAGACTTATGGCCTGTCTCTGTTCATACCTTCTGGTCTTGTTATGAGACTGACGTTAGAGCCTTGCTCATGTCATGCCTGTTGCAAGTTTTGCAGGTGACAGCGCATTTACTGTCCGCTGTGCCTTGTTTTTCCTCGGGATCCCACCCTGCTTATGGACACTGCTATTGGATGTCCCACATGTTATTACTTTTCTGGAGCAGGACGTGCTGTATGCTTAGAATAATACAACTCTGTGAAGTACTCACCTGTAGAGTTGATATTATATGCATACAGCACGTCCTGCTCCACCCCACCCTGGTTCATTTGTTCTGGATCCCCTGTATGGTGATTGTTATCAATAGATATTATTACCAGCTTTTCTGGGTGGTTGTTCCTCCTGGCTTCTCTTCTCACTGCTTTTCAATGCTGGGGATTTGTGGGAGGTCCTTCGGTATATGTAGGGCCAGGAGGAGCTTGTTTTCTACATGTCTGCAGTGCACGGCGCCTAAGGTGGAGGATTACCCACATGTTATTACTATTCTGGAGCAGGACGTGCTGTATGCATATAATATCAACTCTACAGGTGAGTACTTCACAGAGTTGTATTTTTTACTACAGGTAAAAAGGGGTAAAACGTTCAATACTTTTTCCAGGACTAAAAAGTGCCATTGACTTTCATTGTCTTTCTGTCTGGTGATTCACTAATGGTGACATTCTCAGGCTTTTTTCTCATGAATTGAATTTTTTGCTACCATGAGAATTTTTTTCAACTCTTAGTGAATCAAGGTTCGGGTGCCTTTTCTCTCTCCTTCCGTGGATCCAGAATTGCACGGGGAGCTTCCTTTGCTGGGGCCCATGGTGATTTTTGGGGCATGGGCAGAGGACATGGCCGCCCTGGTCCCTCATGGGGTTCCAAGCCTAAGTCCTCCCCAAGCCCCCTCAGGCATGAAGGGGCACCCTCACCTATCCGGGTGGGGGGATGGCTTCAGCTCTTTGCTCACGTCTGGAGGCGTCATGTCTCAGACTGGTGGATTCAGGAGGTAGTGTCCTCCGGTTACAAGATAGTTTGCAGCCTGGCCGCCCCAAGGTTCATCAGATCCCGGATAGCTCAAAACCCACTGTCAGCTCAGGGTCTGTCCCTGGCTGTTCAGAATCTTCTGGAATTGGGAGTCGTCTGCCGAGTGCCCTTCAGGGAAAGGGGCAAGGGCTATTATTCTAATCTTTTCACTGTTCCCAAAATAGACTGGTCCATCAGACCCATCCTGGATTTAAAGCGCCTCAACAGATTTGTCAGATTCAGACGCTTTCGCATGGAGACCCTGCATTCACCTCAATTCTCTGCGTCCGGGGGACTTCATGACCTCTGTAGACATCAAGGATGCTTACCTTCATGTACCTATCTTTCCAGGTCATCAGAGATTCCTTAGGTTCGCCTTGGAGGATCAGCACTACCAATTTGTGACCTTGCCTTTTGTTCTCACCTCGGCTCCCAGGGTATTCACCAAGGTGCTGGCAGGGATGATGGCTCTGCTGAGATCTCGGGGCATTCGCATTCTTCCCTACTTGGATGACATTCTCATCACTTCTCAGTCCTTCCAACAGGCAGAGCGGGATACCCAGTGGGTGGTGTCCACACTGGAGTCCTTCGGCTGGGTTATAAACCACCCCAAATCTTCCCTATCAACTTCCATTGTAAAGTCCTTTCTGGGCATGACTCTGGATACATCTCAGGTCAACATGCTTCGAGGCGGTTCCATATGCTCAGTTTCACATGAGGCCTCTTCAGCTTCATTTCTTGTCAGTTTGGGATCGGGACCCGGTGTCCCTGGATCAGGGGTTTGCTCTGTCCCCCCTGGTCAGGCGGTCTCTATCGTGGTGGCTGGACTCAAGGAACCTGCTGGTGGGCAGATCCTTTCTGGCCCCTTGCTGGGAGACTGTCACCACGGATGCCAGTCTGACCAGTTGCAGGGGCTTCTAAAAGTCCCTGCAATTCCAGGGTCAGTGGGGCCCTCAGGAGGCTCACACCCCTATCAACATTCTGGAGTTGAGGGCGATCAGGTTGGTTCTCGCCCACTTAACCCCACACCTTCGGGGTCGGGCTGTTCAGGTCCGCTCGGACAACCAGACGGCGGTTGCCTACATCAATCATCAGGGAGGGACCCGGAGCAGAAGGGCCCTCAAGGAAGTGTCTCTGATTCTGTCCTGGGCGGAGGGCAATGTTCCCTGCATCTCGGCAGTGTACATTCCGGGGGTGGAGAATCTGGAGGCAGACTCTCTGAGCAGGGGGACCTCTCACCTGGGAGAGTAGTCCCTCAGCAACAGGGTGTTTTGCTCCCTGTGTCTCCGTTTGGGTCAGCCAGATGTGGATCTGTTTGCGTCCCATCACAAACTTCCAGTTTTTGTCTCTCTGTCCCAGGACCATCTGGCCTTGGCCATGGATGCCTTAGCAATGTCTTGGAAGAACTTTCAGCTCCTGTATGTGTTTCCCCTTTTCCTCTGCTGGTCAGGGTGCTGCACAAGATAGCTCAGGAAGGGGTGCCAGCCATACTGGTGGCCCCCTGTTGGCCAAGAAGAGTGTGGTTCGCAGACATCGTGCAGCTGGCAGACCAGTATGCCCTGCCCCGGGTTCCAGACTTGCTCACTCAGGGGCAGCTACGCCACCCCAATTTACAAACGCTGGCTTTGACGGCCTGGCTGCTGAAACCTCCATCTTGATGGAGAAAGGGCTGCCTGCCTCGGTTGTTAATACCATGATCAGGGCAAGGAAAAAGTCCTTTTTTTCCATCTACTATAGGGTTTGGCATACTTACATTGACTGGTGCGAGTCTAAGTTGCTTCCCTGTCGTGTGTTTTCTATTCCTCGGATTCTGGAATTTCTGCAACATAGTTTGGATCTGGGTCTTCAACTAAGTACTCTGAAAGGTCATGTTTCTGCTTTGGCCATTTTCTTCCAAAGATCCTTTACTCAGCATCCCCTGGTCAAGACCTTCTTCCAGGTGGTTTCTCACGTGCGTCCCCCACGTAAGCCTATGTTACCAGTCTGGGACTGGAACTTGGTCTTATCTGCCTTGCAGGGGTCTCCCTTTGAGCCTTTGCAGGAGGTCCCTTTGTCTATTCTTATGCTTAAGGTAGTTTTTTTGGTGGCTATTACTTCTGTTAGGCGTGTTTCTGAGTTGGCGGCGCTTTCCACCAAGACCCCTTACTTTGAGAGACACCAGGACAGGGTGGTGTTTCGTTTTAAGCCAGATTTTCTGCCTAAGGTTGTTTCTGCTTTTCATCTCAATCAGGACATTGTTTTGCCTTCTGTGTCCTAATCCTAGTATCACTAAGGAGAGGGTTTTACACTCTTTGGACATGGTCAGGACTCTGAAGTTCTTTTTGGTGGCTACTGAGTCCTTCAGGAAGACTGATGCTCTTTTTGTGCTCCCGTCTGGACCTAAGAAGGTTTTGGCTCCAGCTAAGTCCACTATCAGCAAGTGGATTCGTCAGGCTGTGATTCAGGCCTATTCTGCTACGGGGAAGGATCCTCCCTTCCGCCTTACTGCTCATTCTACTCGTGCTATTGGTGCATCTTGGGCTTTTCAGCACCAGGCTTCTGTTGAACAAGTTTGCAAGGCCACTACTTGGTCTTCTGTTCATACCTTTTCTAGGTTTTACAAGGTTGATGTTAGGGCCTCAGCTGATGTGCTTTTGGCCGCAAAGTTCTGCAGGCGGCAGTGGTTTAAACTGCCTGCTGTTACTTTTTGGGGATCCCACCCTACTGTTTGGAGCCACTTTTGCTGTCTCTGTAGTCCAGCGCCATCTTGTGGATGTATTACCCCGGAGTACGGATTAAAGTGGAACAGGACGTGCAATTCTACAGGTGAGTAATCACAGAATTGTATTTTTTTTTTTTACTGTTAACAGCTAACAGTAACAGTTATTGTTATTAATGTTATTTTCTTCTAAATAAGCATCTAATCCTTTTTTGAAGCTGTCAGCGGTTGATGCTGTAACAAGCTTCTGGGGGAGGCTATTCCACAGTTTTATAGTTCTTATGGTATGAGAATGATTGTCACCCCCGGAGACTGAATTTCTCTTTTTCCAGTCGAAGGCAGTGCCCCCTCTTTAGAGAGGATTTTACCTGAAATAGCGTTTCACCATATATTCTTAGTATACAGTACGTCCTGCTCCAGATATAGTGCTTACACTTGGGTTATCCTCCGCCAGATGGCGCTCCACTGCAGAGACATGCAAAACAGGCCCCTCAAATACCCGGGGACCTCCCACAAATCTCCAGATTTCTCTGCAGTGCTGACTGCGAAGACATGACGTATCACTCTCTCACAGGTGAGCGGGGCTATTAAAGCCTGCGGCTCTGTTGGACTATTCCCACCGTCCTCCCTGTGATGTGCCTCCCAGCCTGGGCTGCGCTGGTCGGGTGAAGGTAGGCAGCACCATGTGTGCTTACGGAGCCATGCTCCACCGCAGTCCCCCACCAAAGGGTAGGCGTTTTAGGCTGATGGTGAGCCTCTAGGGGATGCCCCTCCCGCATTATTGCCCATGTCCCGTGTAGCGGTGGGCCCTGTACAAAGGGTCGCCATCCTCCCTCGTTCCCCCCGTAGCTCGGGGGGAAAGAAAGGGGGGGGGGGGGTCTCAGTGTATTGTGATTACACGCTTATGGCCTTAGTATTGTCCCTTGACTTGTATACTTGGTGTCAGACGCCACACTGATTTGCATTTTTATTGTGTTTCTGCCGCCGCCACGCACGTCTTTCCTTCATTGGATGTGCTGCGCCAGGCGGCGGCGTCGCCTCAGACGCTACGGCGTCTTCATTGGCAAATCATCTATTCTAAGTGTGTCATACACTTCGCTCCTCATGACAAGTTGACTACTGTCTTAGAGTTTCGCGCTCTTCGAGGGGCGGGCACCTGGCTTGGCGCGCTCCGCGTCACGGGCCGCTCTGGCCCGCCCTTCGAGGTTCGCTTGGTGCCATTTTGATGGTAGTCGCGCGCGTGGTAACGGTCCCCCTCCTCCCTTGGTCTGTAAGTGCCCTCGCGGGCGATTTTCATACTTCTTGCTTACTGCGCATGGTTCTGACACCCCTTATTCTCATTGTGTCTTTCAGACTGGTGAACACCATTGGCTTCTCCCGGCCTGGTGGAATTATAGCGGGCCTTGTAAAATTCTCCCACTTCCCTAGCGGGTCTTTGGGGCATCCAGGGTGGCCTATAGCGTAAATCCCTACTGGCATATTGTGCCTAAATCACCATATGGAGGCATCTCAGAATTATGTGACCGGGGTCCCTCTGGGACAAGACCGGCTGTGTATAGCGTGTGGACAACCCCATGCTGATGCTGACAGGGCACGGGTCTGCGGACCCTGTGCCGAGCAAGCACTGGTCCTGCAATCAGGCTTGCCAGTGGCTGCACCTCGTTTCAATTCACCTATTTCCCCATGCTTAAATCTCACTCCTGCTGAGTTGCATACAAGTGAGGATTTGCAGCCTGTTGGGTCTTCCAGACTGCCTACGGCTGAACAGATTATTGCGAGGTTGTCAGAGCGCAAGGCCAGGCAAGGCGTAAGAAGCGGCACTTGACGCCTCATGTTACTGTTTTTCCTATGGGAACTGAGGAGTTTACTACTCCGTGTGACTATACCCCTTCTGATGAAGGAGAGCTGTTCTCTGACTCATCTGATGAGAGGCCGAGGAGTCATGACGATTCTGGCCCTGAATACTGGGGCCAGTGTGACACTGACGATCTGTTGATTAAGGCCTTTAAAGTTCTGTCTCTCTCTCCCTGGTGAGGCCCCCAAGCCGAGAGGGGAGCGCTTCCATACAGCGACAGCACGCTTGGAATTTCTAGAGCAGGCTCATTTCCATGCTCTCGTGCTCAAGGAATGGGAATGCCCCAGTAAACTTCCAGGGGACTGGGATAGGAAATGCCCTTTTCCCCCTGAGGTGGTTAATTGTTGGTCATCACCCCCCCTTGGTGGATGCCCCGATCATAGGGGTTCCTAACCCCCCCTTTATTGCAGCCCCTGCTTATAATACCCTTCGGGATGCTGAGGACCGGCGCATTGATCTGCTGGCCTCCCACGCCCGGTCTGTGCCGCGGCTATTACTGCAGTGGCCGCTAGAACCCTCATCAGAAAGATGCTTGATCATCACCCCGAGGATCTCCCCTGGGATGTGTTTAATGTACTCTCCAGTTGTGATGTGTTTGTAAAATTTATCCTATTAGCGCTGGATGACACCATTAGAATGTGTGCAAGAACTTCTGCCCTTGTGGTGACTATACGTCGCTTGGTTTGGCTGCGACAGTGGGGTGCTGACGATGCTACTAAAAAGACTTGTGCTGTGGTTCCCTTTAGAGGGCAACGCCTGTTTGGGGCCCGTCTGGACCTGTTTGGTAAAAAGGGCAAATCACCCCAACGCAGGCGGCCGTCTCGGCCCCCTCGGGGCAGGGGCACCCCTCCCCCTCCCTACCGTAGTGTTAAACAAGAACCTGGGGTGTCCTTCCTGGGGGCTCGCGCAGACTCCTGGCCCGGGAGTGGCAGACAACGCCCTGGCCCCTCCCGCGGGGCTAAGCCTAAATCTTCCACCAAACCCCCTCAAGCATGATGGGGCGCCCTCGCCCGTTCCGGTGAGGGGATGGCTGCAGCACCTTGTTCTTGTCAGGAGGCATACAGGTTAGTTTGCTGCGCGGCCTCCCCCATGATTATCAGGGTACTCCTGGTCCCTGCCTCTGTTCAGGCGTTGGTACAGGCCATGCAAGGCCGGCGGGGTCTGGGGGTCACTTGCAGATTGCCCTTAATAGGCAGAGGCAGGGGCCGCTACACCTACCTTTCCACAGTTCCCCGAAAGGATGGGTCAGTCTGGCCCATTCTGGATTCACAAGTTTGCGGCAATTCACCAATTACAGGCAGTTTCTGCATGGAAACTCTGGTTTGGGCCATCAGCGCCTTGCGCTCAGGGGGATTCTTGCCGTCTGTGGAGCTCAAAGATGCTTCTGTTCACTTCCCTGTGTCTTCTGGACACCGAGGCTCTTCAGGTTCGTGTTGGAAGTTCCAACACTGCTAATCTGTGGCCTTGTTACCTGGCCTCTCTTCAGCTCCCAGAGTGCTCACCAAGGTGCTGACAGGGGTGATATCTCTGATGAGACCAAGGGGCGTCCGCTCTATGACCTACCTGGACGTCCTTTTTCACTTCCCAGTCTCTACGTCAGGCTAAGTTGGTTTCTTGGCTGGTGGTGTCCACTGGGAGTCATTTGGATGGGTGATCAATCACCCCAAGTCCTCATTGTCCCCATGATTGGTAACTCCATTACTTGGAATGAATCTGGATTCGGTTCAGGCGAGAAACTTCCTTCTTCAGCAATAAAGTGGACAATCTGGTTGCATGGGCTTAGTCCCTCATTGCTGTCCCCTTCCCTTCGCTAGGTAGGGAGGCAGCTGGTGGGCCCTTTGGTGGCTTGCTCAGAAGAGATTCCTTATGCTCAGTTCCCCTTGGGCCCTTCTACAACTTCTATTGTCAGTACAGGACAGGGATTCAGCATCCCTGGAGCAGGGTCTGTGTGCCTTCCCCACTGGTGAGGAGGTCCCTCTTGGAGTGGATGAACTCAAGGAACCTGTCTGGGGCAGTTCCCTACTTGCCCCTTCCTGGAGACGGTCACCATGGATGCCAATCTATCAGGTTACAGGGGTGATTTTCTTCTGAAACTCCCTGCGGTTCTGGGGGAGGTGGGGCCTTTAGAGGGTCCATACGCCTATCAATGTTTGAAACAGTGAGCGTTCAGGTTGGTTCTATTTCGCTTGGCTACTCCTCTTCAGGTCCTACCTGTTCGGGGGCGCTCGGTCTGTCTGACAGTGGCCTACATTAATCATCTGGGAGGGACCTGGAGCAGGAGGGTCCTCCAGGAAATGTCTGTGATCCTAATCTGGGTGGAGGACTATGTCCCTTGCATATCAGTGGTTTTCGCCCTGGTAGGGTCTCTCTGTGACAGGATGTCCTAATCTCTGTGTCACTATGGGGTCCAACCAGTTATGGATCTGTTTGTGCCCCGTCGCTATCACAAGCTCTCGGGCCTTGTTTCCCTGTCCCTGGATCTTCTGCCCGTGGTCGGGATGCCTTGGTAACGTTGTACGTTCTGCCAGGAGTGCCAGCTCTGCTCACTCAGGGCCCCTTTACGTCACCCCAATCTCCAGACTCTGCCTAGATGGCCTGACTGCTGAAACATCCATCTTGATGGAGACAGGCTTATCTGTCTCGGTGATTGAGACTATGGGAAGACTAGGAGCAAGCTTCTTCCTCTTCTTCTTCCATCTGTTATAGGGTATGGTTTACCCATATCGATTGGTGTGAGTCTAGGTCTCTTCCCTGTCGGGCGTTCTCGGTTCCCAGGGTTCTAGAGTTATTACAGCATGAGTTGGAGTTGGTCTCCGACTCCGTACTCTGATGGGTCAGGTTCTGCCCTGTCCGCCTTGCTTTAGAAGTCTTTTGTTCAGTCTTTCTTGGTTAAGACTTCTTTCAGGGGGTACTTATGTGCGTCCCCCATGTAATCCTATGGTCCCTGTTGGGATTTGAATTTGATTCTGTCTGCCTTGCGGGGTTTTTCCCTCTGGTCCTATTCAGGATGCTGTCTGGCTGTTCTTACCCTCAAGGTTGTCCTTCTGGTGGGTGTTACTTCGGTCAGACATGTGTTTGGCGGGCGGCTCTGTCTACCTAGCCCCCATTCTTTGAGATACACCAAGATAAGGTGGTGTTCCGCCTGAAGCCGGACTCTCTGCCTAAGGTTGTGTCTTATGTTCATTGATTCAAGATATTGTTATTCCTTCTGTGCCTTATTCCCAGCAGCGCTGAGGAAAGCGTTCTGCATTCCTTGAACAGGTGTTGGAAGTTTTTCCTTGGTAGTCACTGTGTCCTTTAGGAGAACTGATGCTCCTTTGGACCTACGGTCGCTCCATGAATGTGCCCGATCTCGTCTGTTCTCGGGGAGTTGGGCGGCCTTGGCCCTGGTCATTACTTGAAGGGGATGGTTCCTTCTGATCCTAAGAAAGGGTTTTTGGCTTCTGCCAAGTCTACTGTTAGCTATTGGATTTGTCAGGCTGTTACTCAGGCCTATTCCAACAAGGGGAAGAATCTTCCTTTTCGCTTTGCTTCTTATTCTACTCGTGCTTTGGTGCCTCTTGGGCTTTTCAGCACCAGGCTTCGGCTGAACTGGTTGCTAGGCCGCTATTTGGTCTTCTGTTCATACCTTTTCAAAGTTTTACAAGGTTCATGTTAGGGCCTCAGCTCATGCTGTCTTGGCCGCATGGTTATGCAGGTGACAGTGGTTTTAACGGTCTGCTGTTGCCTTTTTTGTTGGGGATCCCACCCTACTTTATGGACACTGCTATTGGATGTCCCAAGTGTAAGTACTATATCTGGAGCAGGACGTAATGTATACTAAGAATAATACAATTCTGTGAAATACTCACCTGTAGAATTGATATTATTTGTATACAGTACGTCCTGCTCCACCCCACTCTGTTTTTTTGCATTTTTCTGGATCCCCTGTATGGTGATTGTTACCATTGTTATAGTTACCAGTTTTCGGTGGTTAATTCTCCCGGCTTCTTGTTCACTGCTTTTCAATGCTGGGGATTTGTGGGAGGTCCCCAGGTATTTGAGGGGCCGGGAGGAGCCTGTTTTGCATGTCTCTGCAGTGCAGCGCCATCTGGCGGAGGATAACCCAAGTGTAAGTACTATATCTGGAGCAGGACGTACTGTATACAAATAATATCAATTCTACAGGTGAGTATTTCACAGAATTGTATTTTTTTGTATGGGCCATTTATATATTTATACAAGTTATGTCCCCCCTCAGTTGTCTCCTCTCAAGACTAAACAGATTTAATTCTCGTAATCTTTCCTCATAACTAAGATTTTTCCTTTACCCTTATTAGTTTGGTGGCTCTCCTCTGCACCCTTTCCATAGTCAGAGCATCCTTTCTATGAATGGGTGCCCAGAACTGGACAGCATATTGCAGGTGAGGGCGCACCAGTGCCTTGTAAAGTGACAAAATTACATCCCTATCCCGTGATTTCAGGCCTCTTTTAATACATGATAATATCTTGGTGGCCTTGGAACCAGCTGCTTGGCATTGCATGCTGTTATTTAGCCTGTGATCTACCAATACCCCCAGATCCTTCTCAACAAGTGTTACTCCCAGTTTTACTCCCCTGAGGACATATGTGGACTTCAGGTTGTTAGACCCCAAGTGCATGGCTTTACATTTCTCCACATTGAACTTAATTTGCCAAGTGGATGCCCAGACACTCATAGTGTCCAAGTCAGCCTGAAGCTTGTGAACATCTTCAATAGACTGCACTGACTTGCAGTCTGACTTGCTGTGTTACTTTCTTGGAAGATGGTGAAGGCTGGACACCCGCTGGGGCAAGGCGGAGTCCAAGCTTTTGACCAATGAGCTGGAGCTTTGTGCCATCCATCTAACGCTGCAACACTAGACCCCAGATTTGGCAGGATGGTCACTCTGAATACAGTCTCAGACAGCACCACATCAGTCACGTACATAAACCACCAGGGCAGCATACGAAGCAGAATGGTTATGTCAGGGGTTCTCAGCATCCTGGAGTAGGCAGAACACAATGTTCCGACCATTCCAGCAGTACACATCCCAGAAGTAGACAACACCCAGACAGACTTCCTCAGTCTGAGGAGAACAGACCAGGAGAATGTGCTATCTCACAGAGTGTCTTCCACCTGATCTGTCACAGATGGAACTATTCGCTTCTAGCTGCAACAAAACCAGTTCATTGAACTGTTCATGGTAAAAATGCACAATCCTCTGGCATTAGCAGCAGACGCTCACGTGATTCTGTGGTCTCCATTCCGTCTAGTGTATGCCTTCCACCCCAAAGTTTTTGTGGGGACTGCCGCACTCTAACCTAGGTTTCCATAGGTGGGTGCACGCACAATCCGAGCTTTTCATGAAGAACCAGCACTCCAGAAGTAATTCCGTCAAAGATATATGTATTGTAAATCCACAAAGTAGATAACGTTCAAATGATAAAGTCCAACGGTCATAGGTCGACGTTTCGGGGTTCACGAGGGTCCCCTTCTTCAGGACCAAAGGTGAACAATAAGCGTATTGCAGTATCAGATCAAACATCAGAAGCTGATTGCCTGTGCCTTTAAGTAGTAAAGTAACACTAGGGGGCCAGAAATGCCCCAGGAAGTGTAAAATTCGTGCCTGACATCATCGGCGCTGTACTGTCAAATTATTGGTCAGTACCAGCTCAAGGCCCAAAAGAATATATTCAGTGGGTATGCTCGTAGGTGCCCTGGTCAGAAAGTGTTTGACAGATTCTAATCCAGCCTCATTAGGTATGTTCGTATATAATGACGAAATGTCCATGGTCACCATAAGGGATGCCCCAGTGGTGGATATCCTGTTAAGCTTATCAAGGAAATCCCCTGTATCTTTCAAGTAGGAGGGAAGCATTCTCACGTATGGTTGTAAAAAATAGTCAATCCATTGGGCCAGGGGTTGGGTCACTGAATTGGTCCCTGCCACAATGGGACGGTATTTCAAGGGGCACAACCCTTTGTGGACCTTAGGCATACCATATATCACTGGTGTGGTTGGGTAATCCATTTGTAAGAAATCGGCCACATCTTGCGTAAGGCCTAAGTCTACAAGCTCTTTAATCTTAGTCTGTATATGGGCAGTGGGGTTATGTTCCAACCTTTTGTAACTGAATGTGTCCATGAGCATATTGTTAATACCCTTGCGGTAGTTGCGGTAGTCTAAGACCACAATAGCGCCCTCTTTATCCGCGGGTTTTATTATAATCTGGGTACCTTCTTTGAGTGCTTCTTCTTTGGACAGGTTACTATGGTAACGCTTTTTGGATGCTAGATGTATTGTGTCAGCCCGTATTGTTCTTATATAGCTTTCAATAGACCTAAAATTGCCTTGCGGCACAAATTTGCTCTCCAATTTAAAGGCGCGCCCCTATTCTAAGTATGTCACACACCCCGCTTCAGAATATCCATAACATGTGGGTAATACCGACCTGAAGGGGCGTTCCTGCAGAGATGATAGCAAAAAAGAAAGCCCCTCCCTGATCCATAAATACCTGGGACCTCCCACTCATCACCCAGTTTTCCATCTCTGCAGACGGCGAGCAAGTCAGAAGATGATGGCTCCTCCTTGCACAGGGGGATTTCAGGTAGCCGGGATGACTCCCGGCCCGCTATTTATTTATTTCCGTTTGGATCTTTTTCCCCAGAAATCCATATGCCTCCCAGCCTCGGCTGAGGGTCCAGGCGAGGGTATTTCAGCACCTTAGGTGCTCAGGAGCTATGCTCCACCGTGAGACCCTATATGAGAGGGTAGGCGGTATTACCGGGTTGGTGACCCCGGTTTGGGATGCCCTGTCCCTTACTTTAATACAATGGCCCTCCCAGGATCCCCTTCCATAGGTGGGGGAGTGTTGGTCTTTTTATTAATTTATTAGCTTATTTATTTTTCACAGGACAGCATACTTGAGTGTGTGTGTGTGTGTGGCCTGTCACTTTAACTGTATTCAGCCGCCGCAGCCGTTTTTCAGGGCCTGTGCGGTGCTGGCTGCCTTCTTCCCCCCTTCTTCCCTTCATCACTATTAATGGCGGAGGTATTCACCTCACGCCATGTTACTGTGCTTCGGGGGGGGGGGGGGGGGGGGCGGGACTTGTCCCTCCCGTTTTTCTCCCTGCTGTGTGTGTGTGAGTGTTTCTTTACATTTGGCCGGGCCGGCGACCGCTCCTTGCTATTGCGGCGCCGGCCGGCCGGCTCTGGCCGCCATTTCCCTGAGGTGAATTCACAGTGGATGACATGCCTCTCCTCACGCAGCCTGGGGGGGGCGGGGCCGGAGTGACGACGCGTCACCGCTCCCCGCCTCCTGCCTTCGCTGGTGCCACTGCGGAGCTCTGTGGAGGAGAAAGGGGGGGCGTGGCCCGGCCTCGCGCGCGTCCCGCGCTGGCCACGCCCCCTTCTCCCTCTCTGACTGCAGCCCTGCTTGTTGCTTTGGAGCGTCTGGAAATTCCCTCACGGTCGCCATTGTGGTCGATGGTTCTGTAAGTGGCCTCTGGCCATTCTTCCTTTTCCTGTATGCTTGATGGTTTTCTTCATTAGCCTTATCTAAAACAGTCCTTCTGTTCTGTTTTTCAGATGGTGGTTCAGGAGGTTCGCCAGTAGCATTTAGGGGGTCCCTCCTGATCCTTATCACTGGGTTAATTTTTTGCCATAAATCCTCCCACTCGGGACATTAAAGGGGCATCCCGGGTTGTCTAACGGCGTAATTCCCTGGGTCATAGCGACTTTTCATATATAAAGTTCACCTTATGGAGGCATCCCCGGATACTGGGCTCGGGGCCCCTTCGGGGCATCCCCGAAAGTGTATGTTATGTGGGGTATCCATTTCTGGGAACGATGTACTTCTGTGTATACCATGTGCACAGCAGACCATCACGCGGCAGTCCGAACCACAGGCGTCTGGGTCAGCACCGCCGGTCGCTTCATCTCCACCTCCCGCTTTGACACGCGCCCCGTGTGACGTCGTCATGGGCAGGGAGCTGCAATCTGAGATGTGCGCCAGATTGGCTAACCTTGAAAAAATTATCTCTGGCTCGGTCGCCCGTAAGGCTCCGACTAAGAGAAAGCATTTGTCGCCGGCTCCGCTGGCGGAGGACCTGGAGGATGTTAATAATCTGGATTGGTCTGACTATTCCCAGCTAGAAGAAGGGGAAGTTTATGAGGATTCTGATTTTTCAGACGATGAGCAGTCCTTTGGCGCTGATGCCGAGCTGGGGGACTTGGGGAGATCCTCTGATACTCCCCACGCTCTGGCTCTGATGTTGGAGGTATTGAATATTTCCCCTCCTGAGGAGGTGTCACAGCAGAAGGGTGAATTGTTTGAGGAATCCAAGCCGCGCTTGGAATTCCCTACACAAAGGCATTTTGACAAAATTATTGCCAAAGAATGGGACAGGCCGGCTCGGCTCCCTGGCATCCCTCAGGGATGGGATAGGAAATATCCCTTCCCTTCGGAGGCAGTTAAGCGCTGGGCATCTCCCCCCGAGGTGGATGCGCCGGTTTTGGGGTTGTCCAATTCCTCGGTTTTAAATAGACCTGATTGTTCCATTCTCAAGGATGGAGAGGATAAACGTATTGACCAGATGGCTTGTCATGGTTTTGCTAGCGTTGGGTCAGCCATGCGGCCTGTTTGCGCATCGGCACTAATGGTGTTGGCTGCCAGGTCCGTGGTTAGGGACCTGTTGACCTCTTCCGGGCTGCGTCCCGGTAGTGCTGAGTTCCTTAGCCTCAAACGGTGTGAGCTGTTTTTATCTTTTGTGTTGATAGCCTTGGATGACACTTTGATGATGTGTGGTAGAACGTCGGCGCTGCTGGTCACTATTCGGCGTTCCGTGTGGCTGCGCCAGTGGGCGGCAGATTTTATGTCCAAGAAGTCACTAACGGCTCTACCCTTTGTTGGATTACGGCTTTTTGGAGAGACATTGGACTCTGTTACCAAGGGTGGTAGGTTACCTCAACGCAAGAAACAACGCCGCCCCTTTCGGGGGGCCCCTTCCTTTACCCCCTCCTTTCATGGGGCCAGATCTGGCAGGGGATTTGCATTCCCTTCTTCCAGAGGAGATTCTGGGAGCAGGGGCAGAGGACGTGCCCGTCCAGGATTCAGTTGGGGCTCTAAGCCCAAGCCGGCTGCCAAGCCGGCTCAGCAATGAGGGTGCGCCCTCACCCTTGCGGGTGGGGGGACGGCTGCGACTCTTTTCCCAGGTTTGAGATCAAGAGGTCTCGGACAGATGGATCCGGGAAGTGGTGTCTTCCGGTTACAAGCTGGAGTTCGAGCTCCGCCCCCCTTCCAGATTTTTCAGGTCTCGGATGCCTTCAGAACCTCTAGCGGCGCAGGGGCTTCTGTTGGCAGTGCAGAACCTTCTGGACATGGCTGTCATTTGCCCAGTGCCTCCTTCGGATCAGGGCAGGGGTTTTTATTCCAATCTGTTCACGGTACCCAAGAAGGATGGATCGGTCCGACCCATCTTGGATCTGAAGTTTCTCAACAGGTTCATCCGGCCACGGAAATTCCGCATGGAAACACTACGTTCGGCCATTCACTCTCTTCGTCAGGGAGACTTTCTGACGTCCATAGACATCAAGGATGCTTATCTACACGTTCCAATTTTTCCAGCACACCAGAGGTTTCTCAGGTTCGTGGTGGAGGATCGGCATTTTCAGTTTGTAGCACTCCCTTTCGGCCTCACCTCGGCCCCTCGGGTGTTCACCAAGGTGCTAGCGGGGGTGATGGCTCTGCTAAGGGTTCAGGGCATCCGCATTGTGCCCTATTTGGACGATCTTCTGATCATGGCCTCCTCCTTCAACCAAGCGGAGTTGGACACCAGAATGGTGGTGTCCACCCTGGAGAGGTTTGGTTGGGTGGTCAACCACCCCAAGTCTTCTCTCTCTCCGTCCAGAGTAGTGACCTTTCTGGGAATGTCTCTGGACACTTCGCAGGCCAGGGTGTTTCTGCCACAGGCCAAGATTCTTTTGATTCAGGAATTAGCTCGGCTTCTCTTGTCGGCCCCTCGTCCGTCCATCCGGCTAGGGATGAGGCTGGTGGGGTTAATGATGGCCTCATTCGAGGCAGTTCCCTTTGCGCAGTTTCATACAAGGACGCTTCAGCTTCATCTGTTGAAGGTTTGGGACAAGTCTCCTCTATCGTTGGATCAGTCCTTCCTGATGACTCCCCGAGTTCGTCGATCCCTGCAATGGTGGCTGGGGTCGGCCAATCTGTCGCAGGGCAGATCTTTTCTGGCCCTGTGCTGGGAAACAGTCACCACGGATGCCAGTCTGTCAGGTTGGGGGGGTGTTTGGAAGGACCTCCAGTTTCAGGGTCTGTGGAGTCCGCAGGAGGCTCACGAGCCCATCAATGTTCTGGAGTTGAGAGCCATCAGGTTGGTTCTGTTTCGCTTGACTCATCAGTTGAGAGGCCTCCAGTTCAGGTCCGGTCGGACAACAGGACGGCGGTTGCTTACATCAATCACCAAGGGGGGACTCGCAGCAGGAGTGCCCTCAGGGAAGTGTCTTTGATTCTGGACTGGGCGGAGAGTCACGTCCCGTGTATCTCAGCAGTCTACATTCCGGGAGTGGAGAACACGGAGGCGGACTTGCTGAGCAGAGCCTCCTCTCGTCAGGGGGAGTGGTCTCTCAGTCCCACGGTGTTTCGTTCGATATGTCTCAGGTGGGGGTTCCCAGCGGTGGACCTCTTTGCCTCTCGTCACAATCACAAGCTTCCAGTCTTTGTGTCTCTCTCGCAGGATCCTCTGGCTCTGGCAGTGGATGCCATGTCTCTGAACTGGAGGGATCTGGGGTTCCTTTACCTGTTCCCTCCGTTTCCAATGGTAGCCAGAGTGGTGCGCAAGCTGACTCTGGAGGGCGTGTCGGCGATTCTAGTGGCACCAAGGTGGCCAAGGCAGGTTTGGTTCGCAGACCTGGTAAGACTGGCAGAGGATCAGTTCGTTCTGCCTCTTCTGCCGGACCTGCTCACCCAGGGTCGGCTGCGCTATCCCAATTTACCTTCGCTGGCTTTGACGGCGTGGCTGCTGAAACCGCCATCTTAAAGGAAGAAGGTCTTTCTGACGCGGTGGTTCAGACTCTCATTAGCGCCAGGAAGCGCTCTTCCTCTACTATTTACTATAGGACTTGGAGGTCCTATATTGACTGGTGTGAAAGTAGGTCTTTCTCTTGTCGGGAGTTTTCCATTTCCAGAATCCTGGAGTTTCTTCAACATGGTCTGGATTTGGGGCTTCAACTTAGTACCTTGAAGGGGCAGGTTTCTGCCCTGGCGGTGTTTTTTCAAAGGTCATTTGCTCTTCATCCCTTAGTCAAGACCTTTTTCCAAGGAGTTACGCATGTACGGCCTCCTAGGAAGCCCTTTGTTCCAGTTTGGGATTTGAACCTGGTTCTTTCTGCTCTTCAGGGTCCCCCGTTTGAGCCCTTGAATGAGATTGCTTTGTCTTCACTTACCCAAAAGGTGGCCATCACTTCGGTTAGGCGTGTTTCTGAGTTGGCAGCTTTATCCATTAAAGCTCCGTACTTCGAAAGGCATCAGGACAAGGTTGTCTTTCGTTTCAAGCCGGATTTTCTTCCTAAGGTGGTCTCTGCCTTTCATCTGAATCAGGACATTGTTCTGCCTTCTCTATGTCCTAATCCCAGCAACGACAAGGAAAGGGCGCTGCATTCCTTGGATGTAGTCCGTGTTGTGAAATATTATCTGGTGGTTACGTCTTCCTTTCGTAAGACTGATGCTTTTTTTGTGGTGCCCTTTGGGCCTAGGAAAGGTTTGGCTCCTGCCAAATCTTCCATTAGTAAATGGATTCGTCAGGCCATCATTGGGGCCTATTCTGCCAAGGGGAGGAGTCCCCCTTTTCGTGTTACTGCTCATTCTACTCGTGCGGTTGGAGCGTCCTGGGCTTTCCAGCACCAGGCCTCTGTTGAGCAAGTTTGTAAGGCCGCTACTTGGTCCTCTGTTCACACTTTTTCCAAGTTTTACAAGGTTGATGTTCGGGCCTCAGCGGATGCTGTTTTTGGCCGCAAAGTTCTGCAAGCTGTTGTGGTTTAAGTTGTGCATTGTTGCCTTGTTTTGGATCCCCGCCCTTTTTATGGACACTGCTATTGGATGTCCCACATGTTATGGATATTCTGAAGCGGGGTGTGTGACATACTTAGAATAATATCATTTTGTGAAATACTCACCTGTAAAATGGGTATTATAAGTATGTCACACACCCCGCTTCACCCGCCCTTCTTGTATTCGGGATCCTTTATATTGTGAACTTTGCGTTATTTTGATTTATATTTGCCTCTTCCTGGTCCCTTACCTTACTGCTTCTATATACTGGGTGATGAGTGGGAGGTCCCAGGTATTTATGGATCAGGGAGGGGCTTTCTTTTTTGCTATCATCTCTGCAGGAATGCCCCTTCAGGTCGGTATTACCCACATGTTATGGATATTCTGAAGCGGGGTGTGTGACATACTTATAATACCCATTTTACAGGTGAGTATTTCACAAAATGGTATTTTTCCACATTCCCTCTCAGGAATGCATCTGATTTAAAGAACTGCTTGAGTTTCAACGTTCTTTCAAATTTGTACAATTCCACATCAAACTTAAATAAGTCAAATTTAGTGGTAGGGCAGAATGAAAGGCCCCGAGATAAGAGGCTTACCTCGTCAGTGGTGAGTTGTCAAGCTTAGAGGTTCATGACAGGGCTTTCTTGGATGTCTGCCTGGTCTGGCGTTGCGTACTTGTTGTTTGACGTGGTGTCGCTGACCACCCCTCCTGGGTCGCTTTGGTTTGGGGTAAGGCGAAAGTGGGCTGGATCCCGTGGCTCCGGTGGTCTGGGTCTGTGGCTCCTAGCGTTCTCACTGTCAGAGGACCAGTTTTCAGTTGGTATATCACTGTCTGAGGTGGTCTGTTCTGGTCTTGGCTGGCCCCTGGGTTTGTAGTCAAATCTCCTTGGTTTCCTTTTCGTTTCTGGGGCTTCTTCTTTACCGGTAAGCCAAAGGTACACACGTCCTCCTTTATAATTGTCGCAAACTTGTTTAAATTTGTCCAGTTTATATATTCTTAGTATACAGTATGTCTCTGCAGTGCAGCGCCATCTGGCAGAGGATAACCCAAGTGTAAGTACTATATCTTGAGCAGGACGTACTGTATACTAAGAATAACCCTCTCCTTAGCATTGCTAGGATTAGGGCACAAAGAAGGAAGAACAATATCCTGATTCAAATCAAAAGCAGACACTACCTTAGGCAGAAAGTCAGGTTTGAAACGAAACACCACCTTGTCCTGGTGTCTCTCATAGTAGGGGGGCTAAATGGAAAGCGCCGCCAACTCAGACACACGCCTGACAGAAGTGATAGCCACCAGAAATACAACCTTGAGCGTAAGAATGGCCAAGGCAGCATCCTGCACAGGTTCAAAGGGAGCACCCTGCAAGGCTGACAGAACCAAGTTCAGATCCCAAACAGGCACCATAGGCTTACGTGGGGGGCGCACATGAGTGACCCCCTGGAAAAAAATCCTGATCAGAGGGTGCTGAGCAAAGGACTTCAGGAAGAAAATAGCCAGGGCAGAAACCTAACCCTTCAGAGTACTGAGTTGGAGCCCCAAGTCCAACCCATGCTGCAGGAACTCCAGAATCCTGGGAATAGAGAACACACGACAGAGAAGAGACTGAGACTCACACCAGTCAATGTAGGCACGCCAAACCCTGTAATAAATGGAAGACGAAGACTTCTTCCTAGCTTTAATCAAAGTATCCACAACCTAGGAAGACAGCCCCTTCTCCATCAAGATGGAGGTTTCAGCAGCCAAGCCGTCAAAGCCAGAGTTTGTAAATTGGGATGGCGTAGTGAGCTCTGAGTGAGCAGATCTGGCACCAAGGGCAGAGCGTACTGATCTACCGCCAGCTGTACCATGTCTGCAAACCACACTCTTCTTGGCCACCTGGGGGCCACCAGAATTGCTGGCACCCTTTCCAGAGCAATCTTACGCAGAACCCTGCCCAGCAGGGGGATTGGAGGGAAGACATACAGGAACTGAAAGTCCTGCCATGACATTGCTAGCGCATCTGAGGCCAGAGGATCCTGGGACAGAGAGACAAAGGCTGGGAGCTTGTGATTGTGGCGGGACGCAAACAGATCCACATCTGGTTGGCCCCAACGGAGACACAGAGATTGAAACACCCTGCTGCACATGGACCATTCTCCCTGGCGAGAGGTCCCCCTGCTCAGAGAGTCCGCCAGGTGATTTTCCACCCCCGGGATGTACACAGCTGATATGCAGGGGACATTGGCCTCCGCCCAAGTCAGGATCAGAGACACTTCCTGGAGGGCCCCCTTGCTCCGGGTCCCTCCCTGATGATTGATGTAGGCGACTGCCGTCTGGTTGACCGAGCGCACCTGAACAGGCAGGCCCCGAAGGTGAGGAGTCAACTGAGCCAGAACTAACCTGATCGCCCGCAGTTCCAAGACATTGATAGGTGTGTGGGCCTCCTGAGGGCCCCACCTCCCCTGGAACCGCAGGGACTTACAGAAACCCACCCAACCTGACAGACTGGCATCTGTGGTGACCGTCTCCCAGGAAGGGGCAAGAAAGGATCTGCCCCCCAACAGGTTCCTTGAGTCCATCCACCACGAGAGGGACCTCCTGACCTGGGGGGAGAGCACACAGACCCTGTCCAGGGACGCTGGGTCCTTGTCCCATACTGACAATAGGTGAAGTTGCAGGGGCCTCAAGTGGAACTGAGCATAAGGGACCGCTTCGAAGCATGTCACCATCAGGCCCACCAGCTGCATCCCCTGCCTGATGGAGGGATGGGGACAAGCTAGGAGGGACTGAGCTTGTGCAATCAGACTGTCCACCTTCTGTTGAGGAAGGAAGATCCTTGCCTGAACTGTATCCAGATTCATTCCTAGGAATGGAATTACCAAGGAAGGGGACAGTGAAGACTTGCGGTGGTTGATCACCCATCCAAATGACTCCAGAGTAGACACCACCAGCTGAGTATCCAACTCTGCCTGATGTAAAGACTGGGAAGTGATGAGAATGTCGTCCAGATAGGGAAGCACGCGGACGCCCTGACATCTGAGCAGAGACATCACTCCAGCCAGCACCTTGGTGAACACCCTGGGAGCTGAGGTGAGGCCGAAGGGCAAGGCCACAAATTGGTAGTGTTGATCCATCAGAGCGAACCTGAGGAACCTTTGATGACCTGGGAACACAGGAATATGAAGATAAGCATCTTTGATATCCACAGAAGTCATGAAATCCCCTTGGCGCAGAGTTTGCATGCGAAAGCGCCTGCCCCTGACAAACTTGTTGAGCATCTTCAAGTCCAGGATGGGCCTGACTGAACTATCTTTTTGGGTACTGTAAATAGGTTGGAATAAAAGCCCTTGCCTTTTTTCTCTTAAGGGGACCTGGCAGATGACCCCCAGCTCCAGGAGGCCTTGCACTGCTTGCACTTGCTCCTGAGCTGACACAGGGTCCTGAGGAATCCGGGATCTGATAAATCTTGGAGGGGGATCGGCAGCAAACGCCAACTTGTAACCGGAGGACACTCCGTCCCCCCCACCCGGATGGGTGAGGGCGCCTCATCATGCCTGAGGGGGCTTGGGAGAGGATTTTGCTTTGGGACCCCAGGAGTTGCCAGGATGTCCACCTCCTCTGCCTCTACCCCAGAAATCTCCCCGGGCCCCAGGAAAGGAAACCCCCCTTCCCTGTCTTGGGGCCTTATGCGCTAAGGACTTAGCAATCAACTGCTCAACAGTAGCCACTCTAGAAGACACATCAGGCTGAGAATCGCCACTAGTATGCAACTCAGTAGGAGTGAGGTTTAAGCTTGGAGGAGTAGGCGAAGTGAAACGAGGTGCAGCCACTGGCAAGCCAGACTGCAATGCAAGCACCTGCTCAGCACAGGGTACACAGACCCGCGCCTTGTCAGCGTCAGCATGAGGCTGCCCACATGCTACACACAGCCGGTCTTGTCCCGAAGGGACCCCGGTTACATTATCCTGGGATGCCTCCATATGGTGATTATAGCGGCGCTATACGCCGATAGGGAATACCCCGGATGACCCAATAACCCGCTAGGGAAGTGGGAGTATTATTTTTACAAGGCCTACAAGTTATATACTAATACAGGGCAGGGAGAAGCCAAAAGGGTTCACCCCGCCTGAAAGACATAAGCAGACAAGACCTGTAAGCACACAGTAACAAAAGTGAAAGATATAAAGCCGCCCGCGAGGGCACTTACGGACCGCGGTAGGCAGGGGTCCGTCGCGCATGGCCCAACCAAGCAGGTTAAAGATGGCGTCGGTAGGAGTGCAAAGCCAGAACGTGCAAGCAGCCAATGACGGCGCACCAGCGCCTGAGGTAATGCCACGGCCAAGTGCGGAACTAAGTCAGCGCGCGGCGGCAGCACTTTTTAAAAAAAGACAGTAAAGGCAAGTCAGCGCGGTGGCTGACACAAGACTAAACAGAATGGAAAAAGAGTGTAAAACACAGAATGCATAGCATACACATTTACACCCCCCCCTCTTTTCCCCTGAAGGCTACAAGGAGGATGAGGGAGGACAGCAGCCACTTAAACAGGGCCCACCGATGGGCAGGGGCAAGAGGCACTAGTGCGGGAGGGGCATCCCATAGAGGCTCACTATAAGCCTGAACCGCCTACCCTTTGGTGGGGGATTGCGGTGGAGCAGCGCTCCTAAGCACCTAACAACGGTGCTGCCTACCTTCACCCGACCAGCGCAGCCAAGGCTGGGAGGCATATTACTAGTGGAACGGGTGGGAATAGTCCTACAGGGCCACGGGCTAATAGCCCCGCTCACCTGCGAGTAGAGAGCCATTTCTCGTCCTTCGCAGCCAGACTGCAGAGAAATTCTGGGGATTTGTGGCCCCTCAAATAACCAGGGACCTCCCATAAATCCCCAGATTTCTCTGCAGTGCCGACTGCGAAGACATGAAGTATCACTCTATCGCAGATGAGCGGGGCAAAGCCTGCGGCCCTGTTGGACTATTCCCACCCGTCCTCCCTGTGATGTGCCTCTCAGCCTGGGCTGCGCTGGTTGGGTGAAGGTAGGCAGCACCATGCGTGCTCATGGAGCCATGCTCCACCGCAGTCCCCCACCAAAGGGTAGGCGGTTTAGGCTGATGGTGAGCCTCTAGGGGATGCCGCTCCCGCACTATTGCCCCATGCCCGTGTAGCGGTGGGCCCTGTACAAAGGGTCGCCATCCTCCCTATTTTCCCCCCGTAGCTTGGGGGGAAAGAAAGGGGGGGGGTGTATAGTGTTTTCACGCTTATGGCCTTAGTATTGTCCTTTGACTGGTATTCCTGGTGTCAGAGCCGCGCTGTTTGCATTTTTATTGTGCACTGTCGCTGCCGCGCACACCTCTTTCCTTTACTGTATGTACTGCGCCGTACTGTTTTTATTCTGAACCATAAGCATTGATGGTTCCAGTGACCATCAATGCTTATGGTTCAGAATAAAAACAGACATTGTGCAATCACACACCAGAACCAAAGTGCTAGACTTTAGGAAGACAAACTTCAAGGAAATGGCGGAGTATGTAGAAAGAAAATTAGGTGAGTGGAACAGAGTAGCAGAAGTGAGTGCCCAGTGGTCACTATTAAAAATGGCCATCTTAAAGGCAATTAAGCAATATGTGAAACAAACTAGCAAGAATAAAAGGAAGAAGAAACCATTATGGTTTACTAGGGAAGTCAGCACTATCATAAAAGATAAGAAGTCTGCCTATAAGAAGTATAAAGTAAGTGGAAGTGTAGCTAACAGAGAGGCGTATAAAATTAAACAGAGGGAAGCAAAACTAATTATAAGGACTGCTAAAGGGCAAAAAGAGGAAGAAATGGCCAAATCTATGAAGAGGGGAGATAAAACCTTTTTCCGATATATTGGTGACAGAAAGAAGAAAAACAATGCAGTCTCAAAAATTAGAAATAGGGAAAATAAATATATTGACGGAGATAAGGCTGTGGCTGACCATCTGAATAGCTACTTTTGTTCGGTATTTACAGATAGTAGCAGGCATGGTCATAGCACAACATCCAGCTGGGAGAGTACAGCTCCGGAGTTTCTGGAGGCTGATGTCTTAGCCGAGCTGGCACATCTAAAGGTAAGTAAGGCAATGGGTCCAGATGGAATCCACCCCAGAGTTCTAAGGGAACTTAGGTTTGTGATTGCAGCCCCTCTAACTGATTTACTTAACCATTCCCTTTCAACTGGTGAGGTTCCAGATGATTGGAGAATGGCCAATGTCGTACCAATCCATAAAAAGGGGAGTAGAGAAGAAGCCAGTAATTACAGGCCAGTTAGTTTAACATCTATAGTGGTCAAATTAATGGAAACACTCTTAAAAAAACAGATAATTTCCCATCTAAAAATTAATGACCTATTGGACCCAAAACAGCACGGCTTTACTGAGGGCAGATCATGTCAGACCAATCTTATTGATTTCTTTGACAATGTCACTAAAGTGTTAGATGAAGGTGGTGCTGTGGATATCGCCTATCTGGATTTTAGCAAAGCCTTTGACACTGTACCACATAAGGAGCTCATAGATAAGTTATTGAAGGTAGGACTCAATCCCTGGATAGTTCAGTGGATTTCCAGTTGGCTGAGGGATCGGTATCAGAGCGTTGTTGTAAATGGCGTGCAATCTGAACAAAGGCGAGTTACAAGTGGTGTGCCACAAGGCTCTGTCCTGGGCCCCATTCTTTTTAATATATTTGTAAGTGACATAGGAGAAGGCTTGGTAGGAAAAGTTTGTCTGTTTGCTGATGATACAAAGGTTAGTAATAGGGTGGATATTCCTGGAGGTGTCTGCAACATGGAAAATGATTTAGCTTTACTGGATAGATGGTCAAAACTGTGGAAACTAGAGTTTAATGTCTCTAAATGTAAAATCATGCACTTGGGTCGAAGGAATCCCTGCTCTGAGTACAGTATGGGCAGTACTGTGTTAGCCAGGACCTCGGATGAGAGAGATTTAGGGGTACTGATTACTGATAGCTGCAAGATGAGTGGACAGTGTAGCCAGGCAGTGCTAGAATACTGTGTGCAGTTCTGGAGACCTTACCTGCAAAAAGACATTATTCAAATAGAACGTGTCCAAAGGCGGGCAACGAAAATGGTGGAAGGACTTAAACTTAAAACTTATCAGGAGAGACTTAAAGAACTTAATTTGTACAGTCTGGAGGAAAGAAGGGAGAGGGGGGACATGATTGAGACCTTTAAATATGTGAAAGGATTGAATAAGGTTCAGGAGGGAAGTGTTTTTAAGAAGAAACTTAACGATAGAACAAGGGGGCACAACCTGAAGCTAGTCGGGGGGAAGATCAGGAGCAATGTTAGAAAATATTATTTTACAGAAAGAGTAGTAGGTGCTTGGAACAAACTTCCAGCAGAGGTAGTTGAAACATCAACAGTCACTGAATTTAAACATGCCTGGGATAAGCACACATCTATCCTAAGATAAAGAGTACATACAGTATACACATAAGGGCAGACTAGATGGACCGTATGGTCTCCTTCTGCCGTCAACCTTCTATGTTTTCTATGTTATGTGTGGAAGTGCTTTGGCAGGGCAGCGCTGCGGTGGCGGCACGTGGCTTGGGCTGCTGGGGCCTTTGTTTGTGTTGCACTTTCAAATTTCCCCCCTTTTTTGCTGTGTCCGGGCCCGCCCTTCACTTCCCCTGTCTCATTAGAGACAGGTGTGCTGAAGCCGGTGGGGGAAGAGGTCCAGTGTGGCTTGAGCTGTAGAGGTAAACGGTCCCCACCATCGCGCACGTGGGCCCGTCCTTGTACTTTGTTATTGCCTGCCATGTATAGCGTTTTTTCCTGGGGCACTTTTGTGTATGGGTCAAATGCCTGTATTTGGGTATGTGTGTGTGTATGTGTGGTTATATGTATATATATATTTATGTGTATGTGTGTGTGTGTATATATATATATATATATATATATATATATATATATATATATGTGCATATATTTATGCAGGTATATACTCTTATTTTTTATTGATGCACTCTCTGGCTTTGCCTTGAAATAGCATGTGTCATGTATATTTTATTCATGATGTTTAAACTATTCATATATGTTTGCCTAGTTGGTTATGTATGAATGTGGTGCATACTGGTTGGGGGACTGACTGGTCTCTTTTCCCCCACAGATTCTGGGATCCCCTCACTGCAGTGGCTCTCCCGGTCTGTTATACCTGGCTAGTCTTACCCCTCGATTCAAAATGCAAAAGTTAATTGATTTCGGATCTAGAATCATAAGTTTGGGTGGGTGTTAGTCATTTTTTCCTGTTTTTTTGGCCATTTCCGACTCGCACGAGCCTACGTACGAATTCGTATATGCTCTTACGATCATCGGAAGTTTGTTCCTAAATTGTAGGATCAAAACCTAAAACTTAGAATCAAAACCTAAAACTTAGAATCAAAACCTAAAACTTAGGATAATCGGATGTGTTTACGTGTAATTCAGAGAGCAGTTTTCCAACCTCTAAATCCGTTTTAAAAGAAAGCCACTAACGACACCTTTTAGCAGTCGGATTGCTGTTCTTGAACAGGTTTTTTGGCTATGTGGAGGAGTCTGCGCGTCTTGAGCTCCAATGAACTGCATGTATCAGCATGGCCGAGGCCATAAATTGTATGGCAATGCATACCTGATTCAATACATTTCATTTATGCCTTATAAAAGCATTTTAATGTGGACCTTAATTAGTCCTTTGCATGTAAACCTTTATTTTGCAATACATCCATATATTTGCGTTATTTAAAGAAACTTATGTCCTTTGTTATTTATTTTTAAATTGATGTACTAGAATAATATTTTTAATTTGAATTTATTGGTGTAGTTGTTTACCTTTGCTTTGTTTAATTATTTTAGCTCATCTTTGGTCAGATGCATCACACTTACTGAGGAGAGGAGAGCGGGATAAAGTGCAGGATGTGGGTTACTGCTGTATTTTGCACAGACACAGCAGAGCTGGGGGCACGGAAAGGTCAGAAATCAAAGAATGCAGAGCAACACAGTCACAAGGCCCTTTCTGTTTGCAGGCTGCCCGGTAATACCTGACCCGCCATCTTGGCTGTTTCTAGGCTCATAACATGCAGAAGTTGCTGGGTGTTTTTTAATTTTTGAGAGCAATCTGTATGTAGAGGGTGTGGGTAACCACACAAAAAAAGTTGTACCATTTGAAGCCAAAATATTAAAATTAAATCCACAAGTAAAAAATGCAAGTTAACTAAAAATTAAACAAAGTAAGATTTACTTATGCAAATGCATTCATTAATGGTTGGTTACTACAAAATGAATAAAATAAAGAAAAAAAAAAAACCAAATATTTAGAATGCACTTTAATGAGGTAAGTTTGTAGTGCGCAGGCGCAAGATCAGAAGGATTTACGTCCAGACAAAAAAGGAAAAAGGGCAAAACCAATGTTGCAACCTGAGAAATGAAACGGAAAATTCAGGATGGAAACTGACATAGGTCTGATTCGCGAACTGCCATACGAACGGACGTACATTTTAGGATAGAAACGTATTAGCTTATAGAATCACTCGCAAGTTCATACGAGCGCACGAGCGTTCGGGAAAAATAGGATGATCGGCACCAAAATCAAAGCTGTAACATGTTTCTTTGAATCGACCCATTAGTCTCTAAATTGGGATTTCCTAGGCTTAAAAAAAAAAAAAAAAAAAAAAAAACCCTCCCACTTCCGGGACTTTAATTACAAAGGGGCATCCCGGGTTGCTTAATGCGCAAAACCCTGGGTTGTTGCGAATACCACAAATTCACCATATGGAGGCTTCCAACGTTACCGGAAATGGCTCTTCGGGGCTATCCAGGCTGTGTGGGGGTTGTGGGGCACCGCTCCCAGGCGATGATGTCATATAATGCGTTCCATGTGCAAGGCAGAACATTGCGCGCCAGTCCGTTGCTCCGGCTTCTGGCTCCTCGCAACTTCCGTCATCTCCTATCCCCCCCCAACCTATTCCGGACCCCATGTGACATTGTCAAAAATGGGGATTCGCATTCCGGGGTGCATGCGCGGTTAGCCAACCTCGAGAAAATAATTTCCGCTTCAGTGGCTCAGAAGGCTACGGCAAAGCGGAAGCACCTTTCTCCGGCAGTGCCTGCTTCGGAGGGTGAGGTACCTGAATTTTTGGATTGGTCCGATTGTCCCCCTGATGAGGAGGGGGAACTCCTTGAGGAGTCGGATGAGCCTGCAGACCAGCTATTGTTTGACACTGCTGGTGATCAGGCTGTGGGGGTGTCCATTGACACTCCTTCCATTTTGGCTCAAATGTTTAAAGTTTTGGCCCTGGATCCGCCTGCGGTGGTCCCTCTGCCAAAGGGTGAGTTGTTTAACGTACCCCAGCCGCGTTTGGTGTTTCCCAGGCAACAGCACTTTGAGAGGGTTGTCCTTAAGGAATGGGAACAACCCGCGTGCCTGGTTGGAACTCCTCCTAATTGGGATAAGCGTTATCCCTTTCCGGAGGACTTGGTGAAGCTTTGGTCGGTGCCCCCCGACGTCGATACCCCTGTGTTAGGGCTGACTGGCTCGGCTGCGTTGCACTTTTCTGACACCACTACCATTAAGGATGGTGAGGATCGTCGGATTGATCAATTGGCTCGCCATGGTTTTATCAGTGCCGGGTCGACACTACGGCCAATTTGTGCTTCGGCGCTTCTTCTGCTGGCAGTTAGATCCATTATTAGGGGTCTGCACGCAGATCTTGATCCCGCTTGTGATATGTTTAGTTCTCTCAAGCAGTGTGAGTCGTTTGTTTCTTTTGTCCTGACTGCTCAGGACGATGCTCTTGTGACGAGTAGCAGGACAGCGGCATTGCTGGTGGCTATTCGTCGGTCTATATGGCTGCGCCAGTGGACGGCGGACCTTAACTCTAAAAGGGCGCTTACAGCTATACCTTTACGCCTTTTTGGCGAGAAATTGGATGCTGTTACCAAGGATGGTAAGTTGCCTCAATTCAAGAAGCCTCGTCGCTCCTTTCGGGGTGCGAGTTCCTTTAGTCCCTCCTTTCAAGGAGCCAGAGCGGGCAGAGGGGCTTCCCTTCCCGTTACCGGGGGTGTAGATTGGTCCCGGGGAAGAGGTTGTGGCCGTCCCGGTCAGTCCTGGGGCGCCAAGCCCAAACCTACTGCTAAGCCCGCTCAGCAATGAGGGGCTGCCCTCACCCGTGCGGGTGGGGGGACGATTGCGACACTTCTACCTGGTTTAAGGCCGCGAGATTCCGGACACATGGATCTGGGAGGGGGTGTCGCTCGGTTACAAACCGGAGTTCGAGTCTCGCCCTCCTTCACGGTTCTTCCTGGAAATGGCGGGCATCCGGCCGGTGCCGCGCTTAGAGGTGGGCCTCGGTTTTTGCTCCATTCTCTTCGCAGCCCCCAAGAAGGAAGGGTCGGCTTGCCCCGTCCTGCATCTGAAGTTTTTCAACCTTCCCAGGTCCTCCCTTGCTCAGGCCAGGGTGGTGGCCTTTCTGGGAATGTCAACACAGGGTGTTTCTCACTCAGTCCAAAATTTGTCTGATTCAGGAGTTGGCTTGGGTCCTTCTTTCCAACCCTCGACCGTCTGTTCTGGAGCTGAGAGCCTTCCGTCTGGTTCTTGCTCTTTTGTCTCATTAGGGTCTGGGCCTTCTGGTTCAGCTTCGCTTGGACAATCAAACAGCGGTTGCTTACATCAGTCATCAGGGAGGGACTTGCAGTCTGAGTGCCCTCAGAGTGGTGTCCCTGATCCTGACCTGGGCGAAGGCACATGTTCCTTGTCTCTCGGCAGTCTGCAGTCCGCTCCGGTGGGGGACACCGGAGGTGGTCCTGTTTCCCTTTCGTCACAATTGCAGGCTCCCGATCTTTGTGTCGCTCTCCCAGGATCCTCTGGCTCTGGCGGCGGAAGCCATATCCCTGAGCTGGGGGGACCCGGGGTTTCTGTACCTGTTTCCTCCGATACCCATGCTAGGCTGGGTGGTACGGAAGCTGGCTCTGGAAAGGGTGTCCGCCATTCTCGTGGGCCCAAGATGGCCAAGACGAGTATGGTGCGCAGACATCGTTTGGCTGACAGTGAATCAGCTCATTCTGCCTCTTCGGCCGATCTGCTCACTCAGGGTCGGCTGTCTTACCCCAATTTACCAACGCTGGGTTTGACGGCTTGGCTGCTGAGACCTCCATCTTGAAGGAGGAGGGTCTGTCTGACTCGGTTATTAAAACTCTGATCGGTGCCCGAAAGAGGTCTTCTTCTATCACCTACTATAGGACTTGGAAAGCCTATATCGCTTGGTGTGAGGTTAGATCTTTGCCTTGTAGGGTCTTTTCGGTCTCCAGGATTCTGGAATTTTTTACAATCAGGGCTGGACTCTGGTCTCCAGCTGAGTACTCTGAAAGGGCAGGTTTCTGCCTTATCTATCTTTTTTCAGAAGCGTTTTGCAATTCATCCTTTAATTAAAATATTTTTCCAGGGGGTTACGCATGTGCGGCCTCCCAGGAAACCATTACTCTCTGTTTGGGACTTGAATTTGGTTCTTTCTGCTCTTCAGGCTCCTCCCTTTGAGCCTTTGCAAGATATTGCTTTGGCTGCCCTGACTCAGAAGATTGTCTTCTTGGTAGCTATCACTTCGGTTCGGCGTGTCTCGGAGTTGGCGGCCTTGTCTATTCAGGCGCCCTACTTTCAGAGGCATCAGGACAAAGTGGTCTTTCGGTTCAAACCGGACTTTCTTCCTAAGGTTGTTTCTGCTTTTCATTTGAATCAGAATATTGTTCTTCCCTCCCTGTGTCCTAAGCCTAAGAATGACAAGGAGAGGGTTTTGCATTGTTTGGATGTAGTACGCTGTGTTAAGTACTATTTGATTATTACTTCTCCTTTTCGTAAAACTGATGCCTTTTTTGTTGTGTCCTGTGGGCCTAGGAAGGGTTTGGCGCCGGCCAAATCTTCCATTAGCAAATGGATACGTCAGGCCATTGCGGCCTATTCTGCTAAGGGTAAAGTTCTCCCTTTTCGTATCACTGCTCATTCTACTCACGCCGTTGGAGCGTCTTGGGCTTTTCAGCACCAAGCTTCTGTTGAACAAGTTTGTAAGGCCGCTACTTGGTCTTCTGTTCATACTTTTTCTAAGTTTTACAAGGTTGATGTGCGGGCCTCAGCAGATGCTGTGTTTGGCCGCAAAGTTCTGCAGACTGCAGTCATTTAAGTTATGCTTCACTTTGCCTTCGGATACCCATCCCTTGTGGACACTGCTTTTGGATGTCCCGATCGTAAGAATTAAAGGGGAAGCAGGGTGTGTGGCACACTGAGAATACTACCATTTTGTGAGTACTCACCTGAAAAATGGATATTGTCAGTGTGCCACACACCCCGCTTCACCCGCCCTTTTTGGTATCCTGGATCCTTTATATGGTGGAGCTTTTCTTTATTTTGAGGTTACCATTGGATTTCCTGGTACCTTGTCTTTGTGTTTTTTAAATCACTGGTATTAAGTGGGAGGTCCCAGGTATATATAGGCCGGAAGGGGCTCGTTTTCAAGACTTCTCCCTGCAACGTTGCCACCTGCTGGTGGAGTAACCCGATCGTAAGAATTAAAGGGGAAGCGGGGTGTGTGGCAGACTGACAATATCCATTTTTCAGGTGAGTACTCTCAAAATGGTATTTTTTTCCAGGTGTGTCATACACTTCGCTCCTCATGACAACGTTGAAAATATCTCAGAGCTTCGCGCTCTTCGGGGGGGCGGGGACCTGCTTTGGCGTGCTCCGCGTCACAGCCCGCTCTTGCCCGCCCTTCGAGGTTCGCTTGGCGCCATTTTGATGCTAGTCGCACGCACGCGTGGTAGCTGCCCCCCTCCTCCCTTGGTCTGTAAGTGCCCTCGCGGGCGATTTTCATGATCCTTGATTACTGCGCATGGTTCTGACACCCTTTATTCCCATTATGTCTTTCAGACGGGTGAACACCATTGGCTTCTCTCGGCCCGGTGGAATTATAGCGGGCCTTGTAAATCTACTCCCACTTTCCTAGCGGGTCTTGGGGCATCCAGGGTTGCCTATTGCGTAAATCCCTGCTGGCATATTGTGTCTAAATAATCACCATATGGAGGCATCTCAGAATTATGTGACCGGGGTCCCTCTGGGACAAGACCGGCTGTGTATAGCGTGTGGACATCCCCAAGCTGATGCGGACAGGGCACGGGTCTGCGGACCCTGTGCCGAGCAAGCACTGGCCCTGCAATCGGGCTTGCCAGTGGCTGCACCTCGCTTCAATTCACCTATCACCCCAGGCTTAAATCTCACTCCTGCTGAGTCGCATACAAGTGGGGAATTGCAGCCTGCTGGGCCTTCCAGACTGCCTACGGCTGAACAGATTACTGCGAGGTTGTCAGAGCGCATGCGCCCTGGTAAGAGGCGCCTCATGTTTCTGTATTTTCTATGGGAACCGAGGAGTTTACTACTCCGTGTGACTATACCCCTTCTAATGAAGGGGAGTTGTTCTCTGACTCAGGCTCATCTGATGAGAGGCAGAGGAGTCATGACGATTCTGGCCCTGAATACTGGGGCCAGTGTGACACTGACGATTTGTTGATTAAGGTCTTTAAGGCACTGTCTATCTCTCTCCCTGGTGAGGCTCCCAAGCCTAGAGGGGAGAGTTTCCATACTGCGACCGCATGCTTGGAATTTCTAGAGCAGGCTCATTTCCACGCTCTTGTGCTCAAGGAATGGGAATGCCCCAGTAAACTTCCAGGGGTTCCAGGGAACTGGGATAGAAAATACCCTTTTCCCCCTGAGGTGGTTAATTGTTGGTCATCACCCCCCGTGGTGGATGCGCCGATCATAGGGGTTCCTAATCCCCCCTTTATTACAGCCCCTGCTTATAGTACCCTTCGGGATGCTGAGGACCGGCGCATTGATCTGCTGGCCTCCCACGCCTTTTCTTGTGCAGGGACGGCGCTGTGCCCGGTCTGTGCCGCGGCTATCACTGCAGTGGCACTAGACCCCTCATCAGAAAGATGCTTGATCATCACCCTGAGGATCTCCCCTGGGAGGTGTTTAATGCACTCTCCAATTGTGATGTATTTGTAAAATTTATTCTATTAGCGCTGGATGACACCATTAGAATGTGTGCAAGAACTTCTGCCCTTGTGGTGGCTATATGTCGCTTGGTCTGGCTGCGACAGTGGGGTGCTGACGATGCTACTAAAAAGACTCTTTCTGGGCTTCCCTTTAGAGGGCAACACCTATTTGGGGCCCGTCTGGTAAAAAGGGCAAATCGCCCCAACGCAGACGGCTGTCTCGCCCCCCTCGGGGCAGGGGTTCCCCTCCCCCCCTACCTTAGTGTTAAACAGGAACCAGGGGTGTCCTTCCTGGCATTTCGTGCAGACTCCTGCCCCATGAGCAGCAGACAATGCCCTGGCCCCTCCGGCGGGACTAAGCTCAAATCTTCCACCAAACCCCCTCAAGCATGATGGGGCGCCCTCGCCCATCTGGGTGAGGGGATGGCTGCAGCACCTTGCTCTTATCAGGAGGCATATCGCCTCATTCTGGTGGATTCGGGAGGTAGTGTCCTCCGGATACAGGATAGAGTCTGCTGCGTGGCCTCCCCCAAGTTTATTAGGGTACTCCTGGTCCCTGCCTCTGTTCAGGTGTTGGTGCAGGCCTTGCAGGGCCTATGGGGCCTTGGGGTCACTTGCAGATTGCCCCTAACAGGCAGAGGCAGGGGCCGCTACACCAACCTTTTCCACAGTCCCCCCAAAAGGATGGGTCAGTCTGGTCCACCCTGGATTCACAAGTTTGTGGCAATTCACCAGTTACAGCAGTTCTGCACGGATACTCTGGGTTGGGCCATCAGCGCCTTGCGCTCAAGGGGCTTCTCGCCGTCTGTGGAGCTCAAAAGATGCTTCTGTTCACTTCCCTGTGTCCTCTGGACACAGAGGCTCTTCAGGTTCATGCTGGAGGTCCAACACTGCTGATTTGTGGCCTTGTTATCTGGCCTCTCTTCAGCCCCCAGAGTGCCCTCCAAGGTGCTGACGGGGGTGATGTCTCTGATGAGACCAAGGGGCGTCTGCGCTATGACCTACCTGGACGTCCTTTTTCATCTCCCAGTCTCTACGTCAGGCTAAGTTGGCTGGTTGTGTCCACTGGGAGTCATTTGGATGGGTGTTCAATCACCCCATGTAACCTCATTCCTAGGAATGAATCTGGATTCGGTTCAGGCGAGTATCTTCCTTCTTCAGCAGTAAGGTGGACAATCTGGTTGCATGGGCTCAGTCACTCATTGCTGTCCCCGTCCCTTTACCAGGCAGGGATGCAGCTGGTGGGCCCGTTGGTGGCTTGCTCGGAAGAGGTCCCTTATGCTCAGTTCCCCCTGGGCCCTTCTGCAACTTCTATTGTTAGTACAGGACAGGGATCCGGCATCCCTGGAGCAGGGTCTGTGTGCCTTCCCCCCTGGTGAGGAGGTCCCTCTTGGAGTGGATGAACTCAAGGAACCTGTCTGGGGGCAGTTCCCTTCTTGCCCCTTCCTGGAGACGGTCACCATGGATGCCAATCTATCAGGTCGAAGGGGGTTTTCTTCTGAAACTCCCTGCGGTTTTTGGGGAGGTGGGGCCCTTAGAAGGTCCATACACCTATTGATGTTTGAAATCAGGGCCTTCCCGCTCGGGGGTGCTCGGTCTGTCTGGCGACAGTGGCCTACTTTAATCATCTGAGAGGCACCTGGAGCAGGAGGGATCTCCAGGAAGTGTCTATGATCCTAATCTGGGTGGAGGACAATGTTTCCTGCATATCAGTGATATTCGCTCCGGTGGGGGTCCCTCTGCGACAGGATGTGCTAATCCCTGTGTCACTGGGGGGTCCAACTAGTTGTGGATCTGTTTGTGTCCTGTCACTATCACAAGCTCTCGGCCCTTGTTTCCCTGTCCCAGGATCCTCTGGCCGTGGTCATGATGCCTTGGTAATGTCATGGCTGGACATTCTGTTCTTTATGCCTTTTCCCCATTCCCCTGCTAGGCAGGTTTCTGAGCAAGTTTGCTCTGCAAGGGGGGACCAGTGATTCTGGTGGCCCCTGGGTGGCCTAGTAGAGTGTGGTTCGCAGACGTGGTACTGAGGGCGGTAGATCTGTACGTTCTGCCTGGAGTGCCAGCTTTGCTCACTCAGGGCCCCTTTAAGTCACCCCAATCTACAGACTCTAGCCTAGACGGCCTGACTGCTGAAACATCCATCTTGATGGAGACAGGCTTATCTGTCTCGGTGATTGAGACTATGAGAAGACTAGGAGCGAGCTTCTTCTTCTTCTCCCATTTATTATAGGGTATGGTGTATCCATATTGATTGGTGTGAGTCTAGGTCTCTTCCCTGCCGGGCTTTCTCTGTTCCCAGGGTTCTAGAGTTATTACAGCATTAGTTGGAGTGGATTCTCCAACTCAGTACTGAGGGGTCAGGTTCTGCCCTGTCCGCCTTCCTTTAGAAGTCTTTTGCTCAGTTTTCCTTGGTTAATACTTTCCTTTAGGGGGTTACTCATGTGCGTCCCCCCTGGAATCCTATGGTCCCTGCTGGGATTGAATTGATTCTGTCTGCCTGGCGGGGTGTTCCCTTGGGACCTATTCAGGATGCTGTCTGGCTGTTCTTACCTTCAAGGTTGTCTTTCTGGTGGCTGTTGCTTCGGTCAGACGTGTGTCTGAGCGGGTGGCTCTGTCTATCTAGCCCCCATTCTTGAGATACACCAGGATAAGGTGGTGTTCCGCTTTAAGCCGGACTTTTTGCCTAAAGGTGGTGTCTTATGTCATTGATTTAGGATATTGTTTTTCCTTCCGTGCCTTATTCCTAGCAACGCTGTGGAAAGGGTTCTGCATTCCTTGAACTGGTGTGGAAGTTTTTCCTTGGTAGTCACTGGGTCCTTTAGGAGAACTGATGCTCCTTGGGCCTATGACCACTCCATCTTGATTGTGCCTGATCTCTTTTGATCTGGGGGGGTTAGGCGGCTTTGGCCTGGTTATTACTTGGATGGGATGGTTCTTTCTGGTCCATGGAAAGGTTTTTTGGCTTCTGCCACGTCTACTGTTAGCGATTGGATTGTCAGGCTGTTACTCAGGCCTATTCCACTAAGGGGAAGAATCTTCCCTTTCGCTTGACTTCTTATTCTTCTCGTGCCTTTGGTGCATCTTGGGCTTTTCAGCACCAGGCTTCTGTTGAACTTGTTTGCTAGACCGCTACTTTGTCTTCTGTTCATACCTTTTCAAAGTTTTACAAGGTTGTTGTTAGGGCCTTCAGCTCATGCTGTCTTGGCCGCAGACAGCTTTCAACTGTCTGCTGTTGCCTTTTTCGTTGGGGATCCCACCCTACCTTATGGACACTGCTATTGGATGTCCCAAGTGTAAGTACTATATCTGGAGCAGGACGTACTGTATACTAAGAATAATACAATTCTGTGAAATACTCACCTGTAGAATTGATATTATTTGTATACAGTACGTCCTGCTCCACCCCACCCTGGTTTTTGCATTCTTCTGGATCCCCTGTATGGTGATTGTTATCATTGTTATAGTTACCAGTCTTTTGGTGGTTAAATTCTCCCGGCTTCTTGTTCACTGCTTTTCAATGCTGGGGATTTGTGGGAGGTCCCCGGGTGAGGTGCCGGGAGGAGCCTGTTTTTGCATGTCTCTGCAGTGCAGCACCATCTGGCGGAGGATAACCCAAGTACTATATCTGGAGCAGGACGTACTGTATACAAATAATATCAATTCTACAGGTGAGTATTTCACAGAATTGTATTTTTGCACTCTTTGGGTGTGGTTAGGTGTCTGAAGTACTATCTGGTGGCTACTGCACCTTTCAGGAAAATTGATGCTCATTTTGTGGTCCCTTCTGGTCCTAGGAAGGGTTTGGCTCCTGCCAAGTCTACTATCAGCAAGTGGATTTGTCAGGCTGTGATTCAGGCCTACTCTGCTAAGGGGAAGATTCCTCCCTTTCACTTTACTGCTCATTCCACTCGTGCTGTTGGTGCCTCTTCGGCTTTTCAGCACCAGGCTTCTGTTGAACAAGTTTGCAAGGCTGCTACTTGGACTTCTGTTCATACCTTTTCAAAGTTTTACAAGGTTGATGTTAGGGCCTCAGCTGATGCTGCTTTTGGCCGAAAGGTTCTGCAGGTGGCAGTGGTTTAAACTGTCTGCTGCTGATTTTTCTTGGGGATCCTACCCTAATTATGGACACTGCTATTGGATGTCCCAACTGTAAGTATTAGATTTGGAGCAAGACGTACTGTATACTAAGAATAATACAATTCTGTGATTACTCACCTGTAGAATTGGTATTATGAGTATACAGTACATCCTGCTCCAACCCACCCTTGGTTGCATTATCTTGGATCCCCTGTATGGTGATTGTTATCCTTGTTATAGTTGATAGTTTGGATTGTTTAATTCTCCCGGCTTCTCATTAACTGCTTTTCAATGCTGGGGATTTGTGGGAGGTCCCCGGGTATTTGAGGGGCCAGGAGGAGCCTTTTTTCGATGTATCTGTAGTCCAGCGCCATCTGGTGGAGTATATCCCAACTGTAAGTATTGTATTTGGAGCAGGACGTACTGTATACTCATAATACCAATTCTACAGGAGACTAATCACAGAATTGTATTTCTTCTTCCGGGGGGGGGGGGGGGGATCCAATCCCCCCCTCCCGGGTCCCTCCTAGCTTCAGGAGAGGGCCTGTAATAGGCCCCCCACGTGTCCATCGTTTGTCCGTCGCTGCTAACTGTAAACAAAAATATGAATTGCGGCGAAATCTCTCTTCCACAGTGTGGCCGCCAATCGCCTACCCCCCCTGCCAGGCTCTTCCGTGGTGAGTACAGGGCTGAAATATGCCCTCTCCAACACTCCTGCCATTGTTCGCTATTAGCCCCTCCTTTTGTGGGCGAGGCAGATGACATAATCTATGACTTCATCCCACACCCGCCCGAAGGCGCTCAGTAGCGCCAGGTGATCGGTGGGGAGAGGGTCAGAGGCTGTGATCCCTTGCCCCCCAGCCCCCCTCCATCGAAGTCCTGGCAGCTGTCATTGGAGCTCCATAGGAAGGTCGCCAAAGTGGAGAACCGGAGGTGATTGGAGGACCAGAGGTGATTAAAGGAAAACATTTTTATCGGTGTCATTTTTACTGTTAACTCTTTGTGAACTGGTAAGGGATCATTGAGGCATGTCACCTGCGGCTAGCGGGTTTCTTGTCATTAACCCCCAGCCCCCCCAATTACCTGCCCCCCAAAGGGGGGACAGAACAGCCTGGGGCCATATAGGATGAACAATCTCAGAGCATAGGTTAATCCGCACCATAGGGTGCTGTGCAATTTCGGGGCTTGCGGCGGTTGACAGTCTTGCCTTGGGATCTCAATCTAGTCCTATCAGCACTTTAGGGGCCCCCCTTTGAAGCCATGGCAGAGGCTTCCCCGATGACGCTCCCTTTGAAGGTGGCTTTTCGTGTGGCGATCACCTCAAGTTTCGGTGGTGGCAGCACTTTGGATCAGATCACTTTTTTTGATGCTGCATGAAGACAAAGCAGTATTTCAGACGAAGCAGGATATTCTTAGTATACAGTACGTCCTGCTCCAGATAGATTACTTACACTTGGGTTATCCTCCGCCAGATGCCGCTGCACTGCAGAGACATGCAAAAACAGGCTCCTCCCGGCCCCTCAAATACCCGGGATCTCCCACAAATCCCCAGATTTCTCTGCAGTGCTTACTGCGAAGACATGAAATTATCACTCTCTCGCAGGTGAGCGGGGCTATTAGCCTGCGGCCCTGTTGGATTATTCCCACCCGTTCCTCGTGTGATGTGCCTCCCTGCCTGGGCTGCGCTGGTCATGTGAAGGTAGGCAGCACCGTGTGTGCTTAAGGAGCGCTGCTCCACCGCAATCCCCCACCAAAGGGTAGGCGGTATAGACTGATGGTGAGCCTTTATGGGATGCCCCTCCCGCATAATTGCCCCATGTAGAGGTGGGTCCTGTACAGAGGGCCGCCATCCTCCCTCATTCTCCCTGTATCCTTCGGGGGAGAAAGAAGGGGGGGGGTGGGTGAGTGTGTCAGTGTTTTGTGCAATTTGGCTTTTGGTCTGTTTGACTAGTATATGTGGTGTCAGCCGCCGCGCTGACTTGTCTTTTTACTATTACAATTGCCGCCGCCCTCCCGCTCTGGCCCGCCCTTCGAGGTTCGCTCGGTGCCATTTTGTCAGGTCGCCCGTGCGTGTGTGACGGATCTACCTACCGCGGTCCGTAAGTGCCCCCGCAGACGGCTTTATGCTCATTCCTTACTGTGTATGGTTTTGACGCCCCTTCTTCTCATTGTGTCTTTCAGACGGGTGAATCCAGTGGCTTCTCCCGGCCCGGTGTAGTTGATAGTTGGGCCTAGTATAATTACTCCCACTTCCCTAGCGGGTCATTGGGGCATCCAGGGTTGCTTTACAGCGTCAATCCCTACTGGCCTATTGTGCCTATTAATCACTATATGGAGGCATCCCAGGATAATGTGACCGGCGTTCCTTCGGGACAAGCCCAGCTGTGTGTAGCTTGTGGGGTCTCACCTATCAGCGGTGACAGTGCACAGGTCTGTGTTCCTTGCGCACAGCAGGTGCTAACATTGCAACCCGCCCCTCCTGTGGCTGGGCCTGCACCTCGTCTCACTTCACCTACTCCCCCAAGCTTGAGTCTCACCCCCATTGCATCGCATACAAGCTGGGATTCTCAACCTGATGTGGCTGCTAGACTGGCCAGTGTTGAAAAATTGATTGCTAATACTTTAGCGTGTAAGGCCACCGCTAAAAAGCGTCACTTAACCCCTGATGCCACTCTTTTCCCTATGGAGTCTGAGTTTTTGCATCTATGTGGCTACACCCCCTCGGACGAAGGGGAGCTGTTCTCTGATTCAGGGTCATCTGACGAGAGACCCAGGGGTCATGACGATTCTGGCTCTGACCCCTGGGCCCCGGATGATAGTGACAGACTGCTGGTTCAGATTTTCGAGGTTCTGTCCATCTCTCCCCCTGTTGCGGCACCCAGGCAAAGGGGTGAGCTTTTTCATACTGCTAAGGCTCGTTTGGAATTTCCAGAGCAAACCCATTTCAATAACCCTGTGCTTAAGGAGTGGGACTTAAGTAGACTTCCCGGTAAGAGTTGGGACAGAAAGTATCCCTTTCCTGCTGATATGGTCAAGTGCTGGTCTTCGCCCCCCCGAGGTGGATGCTCCTATTCTAGGGCTGTCTAACACCTCTATTGTGCACTCCCCTGACTCTACTACTCTGCGGGATGCCGAGGACCGGCGCATTGACCAACTGGCGTCCCATGCCTTTGCATTTGTGGGGATGGCGCTGCGCCTGGTTTGCGCCTCGGCCATTACATCTGTGGCACTCAGGGCCCTGATCAGAAGTGTACTTGACGGTGCTTCTGATGATTTGCCACTCTTTTCCCTATGGAGTCTGAGTTTTTGCATCTATGTGGCTACACCCCCTCGGACGAAGGGGAGCTGTTCTCTGATTCAGGGTCATCTGACGAGAGACCCAGGGGTCATGACGATTCTGGCTCTGACCCCTGGGCCCCGGATGATAGTGACAGACTGCTGGTTCAGATTTTCGAGGTTCTGTCCATCTCTCCCCCTGTTGCGGCACCCAGGCAAAGGGGTGAGCTTTTTCATACTGCTAAGGCTCGTTTGGAATTTCCAGAGCAAGCCCATTTCAATAACCCTGTGCTTAAGGAGTGGGACTTAAGTAGACTTCCCGGTAAGAGTTGGGACAGAAAGTATCCCTTTCCTGCTGATATGGTCAAGTGCTGGTCTTCGCCCCCCCGAGGTGGATGCTCCTATTCTAGGGCTGTCTAACACCTCTATTGTGCACTCCCCTGACTCTACTACTCTGCGGGATGCCGAGGACCGGCGCATTGACCAACTGGCGTCCCATGCCTTTGCATTTGTGGGGATGGCGCTGCGCCTGGTTTGCGCCTCGGCCATTACATCTGTGGCACTCAGGGCCCTGATCAGAAGTGTACTTGACGGTGCTTCTGATGATTTGCCACCTGAAACGTTTAATGATCTGTCTAACTGTGATGTGTTTGTAAACTTTATCCTATCTGCCTTGGATGATGCCATTAGGATGTGTGCGAGAACTTCTGCCTTGGTGGTAGCTATACGCCGCACGGTTTGGCTGCGCCAGTGGGCTGCTGACAATGCTGCAAAGAAGGCCCTTACTGGGCTTCCATTTAAGGGGCTACGCCTGTTTGGGGACCGCCTAGACCTTTTTGCTAAAGGAGGTAAGTTACCCCAGCGCAGGCGGCAGTCTCGGCCATTTCGGGGCCAGGGCTCCCTCTCACTCCCCTACCGTGGTGCTAAGCAGGGAAAAGGGGTGTCCTTCGCGGGGGCTCGTGCTGATTCCTGGCATAGGAGCAGAGGACGACGTCCTGGCTCCTTATGGGGGTCTAAGCCCAATTCCTCTCCCAAGCCCCCTCAGGCATGATGGGGCGCCCTCGCCCGTCAGGGTGGGAGGACGTCTACAGCACTTTGCTCACGTCTGGAGGCACCACGTCTCAGACCGGTGGATTCAGGAGGTAGTGTCCTCTGGTTGCAAGAGAGTTTGCTGTGCGCCCCCCCCCCCCCCCAAGATTCATCAGGGCCCGGATCCCACAGGACCCTGTCTCAGCTCAGGTTTTGATGCAGGCCGTGCAAGGCCTTCTGGGTCTGGGGGACATTTGCAGGGTCCCTTTAAGAGAAAGAGGCAAGGGGTTCTATTCCAACCTTTTCACAGTTCCCAAAAAAGATGGGTCAGTCAGCCCATTCTGGATTTAAAGATCCTAAACAAATTTGTCAAGAACAGGCGCTTTCGCGTGGAAACTCTGCGTTCGGCCATCAGCTCCCTGCGCCCAGGGGATTTCATGACGTCTGTGGACATCAAAGACGCTTACCTTCACATCCCTGTGTTCTCGTGACACCAAAGGTTTCTCAGATTCGCGTTGGAAGATCAACATTACCAATTTGTGGCCTTGCCATTTGGCCTCACTTCAGCTCCCAGAGTGTTCACCAAGGTTCTGGCGGGAGTGATGTCTCTGTTGAGTTCAAGGGGCATACGCGTGCTGCCCTACCTAGACGACATACTCATCACCTCTCGGTCTCTACAGCAGGCAGAGTTGGACACTCAGCTGGTGGTGTCCACCCTGGAGTCCTTCGGCTGGGTGATCAATCACCCCAAGTCCTCTCTGTCCCCTTCCTCGGTGACCCCGTTCCTGGGAATGATTCTGGATACAGGTCAGTCAAGGATATTCCTTCCTCAACAGAAGGTGGAAGCTCTAACTGCGCAGGTGAGGTTCCTGCTGTCGTGTCCGCAGCCCTCCCTCAGGCAGGGAATGCAGTTGGTGGGCCTGAGGGTGGCGTGCTTCGAGGCGGTGCCTTTTGCTCAGTTCCATTTGAGGCCTCTACAACTTCACCTTCTGTCAGTATGGGACAAGGAACCAACGTCCCTGGACGGGGTCTGTGTGCTCCCCCCCTTTGTCAAGCGGTCCCTTTCGTGGTGGCTGGATCCCAGGAACTTGCTGGGGGGCAGGTCCTTTCTGGCCCCCTCCTGGGAGACGGTCACCACGGATGCCAGTCTGTCAGGTTGTGGGGGATTCTGGAAGTCCCTGCGGTTCCATGGGAGGTGGGGCCCTCAAGAGGCCCACTTGCCTATCAACAATCTGGAACTACGGGCGATCAGGTTGGTACTGGAGCAGTTGACCAATCACCTGAGGGGTCTGCCTGTGCAGGTGCGTTCAGACAACAGGACGGCGGTTGCCTACATCAACCATCAGGGAGGGACCCGGAGCAGGGGGGCCCTCCAGGAGGTGTCGCGGATTCTGACATGGGCGGAGGCCAATGTTCAATGCATTTCGGCTGTGTACATCCCGGGGGCAGGGAATCTACTGGCAGACTCTCTGAGCAGGGGGAACTCTCGTCAGGGAGAGTGGTCCTTCTGCAACAGGGTGTTCCAGTCCCTGTGTCACCGTTGGGGTCTACCGGATGTGGATCTGTTTGTATCCCGTCACAATCACAAGCTCCCGGCCTTTGTCTCCCTGTCTCAGGATCCTCTGGCCTTGGCCACGGATGCTCTGTCCATGTCATGGCAGGAATTTCGGCTCCTGTATGTCTTTCCTCCCTTCCCCCTGCTGGGCAGGGTCCTGCGCAAGATTGGTCTGGAAGGGGTGCCAGTGATTCTGGTGGCCCTCAGGTGGCCAAGAAGAGTGTGGTTCGCAGACGTGGTGCAGATGGCAGTAGACCAGTACGTTCTGCCAGGAGTGCCAGATCTGCTCACTCAGGGCCCCTTACGCCATCCCAATTTACAAACTCTGGCTTTGACAGCCTGGCTGCTGAAACCTCCATCTTGATGGAGACAGGCTTGTCTGCCTCGGTGGTTGAGACCATGGTTAAGGCTAGGAAGAAAACTTCTTCTTCCATCTATTATAGGGTATGGCGTACCTACATTGATTGGTGTGAGTCTAGGTCTCTTCCCTGTAGGGTGTTCTCAGTCCCCAGGGTTCTGGAGTTTTTACAGCATGGGTTGGAGTCGGGTCTCCAACTCAGTACTCTGAATGGTCAGGTTTCTGCCCTGTCTGTCTTCTTTCAGAAGTCTTTTGCTCAGCATTCTTTGGTTAAGACTTTCTTTCAGGGGGTTACTCATGTGCGTCCCCCACGTAAGCCTATGGTCCCTGTTTGGGGTTTGAACTTGATTTTGTCTGCCTTGCAGGGTGCTCCCTTTGAGCCTATTCAGGATGCTGCTCTGGCTGTACTTACCCTCAAGGTTGTCTTTCTGGTGGCTATTACTTCGGTCAGGCGTGTGTCTGAGCTGGCGGCTCTGTCTATCCAGCCCCCATACTTTGAGAGACACCAGGATAAGGTGGTGTTCTGCTTTAAGCCGGACTTTCTGCCTAAGGTGGTGTCTGCTTTTCATTTGAATCAAGATATTGTTCTTCCTTCATTGTGCCCTAATCCTAGCAACGCTAAGGAAAGGGTTCTGCATTCCTTGGATGTGGTCAGGTGTCTGATGTATTACCTGGTAGTCACTGCGTCCTTCAGGAAAACTGATGCTCTTTTTGTGGTCCCTTCTGGTCCTAGGAAGGGTTTGGCTCCTGCCAAGTCTACTATCAGCAAATGGATCCGTCAGGCTGTGATTCAGGCCTATTCTGCTAAGGGGAAGAGTCCTCCCTTCCGCCTTACTGCTCATTCTACTCGTGCTATTGGTGCCTCTTGGGCCTTCCAGCACCAGGCTTCTGTTGAATAAGTTTGCAAGGCCGCTACTTGGTCTTCTGTTCATACCTTTTCAAAGTTTTACAAGGTTGATGTTAGGGCCTAAGCTGATGCTGTTTTTGGCCGCAAGGTTTTGCAGGTGGCAGTCTGCTGTTACCTTTTTGTTGGGGATCCCACCCTACTTTATGGACTCTGCTATTGGATGTCCCAAGTGTAAGTAATCTATCTGGAGCAGCACGTACTGTATACTAAAAATAATACAATTCTGTGAAATACTCACCTGTAGAATTGGTATTATAAGTATACAGTACGTCCTGCTCCACCCCACCCTTGGTTGCATTGTTCTGGATCCCCTGTATGGTGATTGTTATAATTTTTATAGTCTCCAGTTTGGGTGGTTAAATTCTCCCGGCTTCTCGTTCAATGCTTTTCAATGCTGGGGATTTGTGGGAGGTCCCGGGTATTTGAGGGGCCGGGAGGAGCCTGTTTTTGCATGTCTCTGCAGTGCAGCGCCATCTGGCGGAGGATAACCCAAGTGTAAGTAATCTATCTGGAGCAGGACGTACTGTATACTTATAATACCAATTCTACAGGTGAGTATTTCACAGAATTGTATTTTTTTGCCCAAGGTTGTCTCTTTGTTTCATCTTAATCTGAAGTGCTACCCTCCTTGTGCCCACGCCTGCTTTCCCTCAATGTGGTCAGGGCATTAACGTATTACTTCGCCGCTATTCGAGAGGTACGTAAGAGGAATGCATTGTTCGTGATCCCAGAGGGACCAAGGAGGGGCCTTGTGGCTGCCTGTTCCTCGCTTAGCAGATGGATCAGGCAGGTGGTCATACAAGCTTACACCTGCAAGGGGAAAGAGACGCCATTCCGGGTCACTGCTCATTCCACCAGGGTGATTGCCACGTCTTGGGCTTTCCAAAGCCAGGCATTGGCGGAATAGGTCTGCAGGATCTCTCCACACCTTAAGATTTACAGACTTGATGTCGGGGCATCTGCCAATGCTGTACTGGAGTGTAAGGTGTTGCAGAAGGTGGTGAACTCCTCTCTTGGGGGTCTAAGCTTGAGGTGTCAGTGCTGTTGTTTTAGGGTTAGGTTGACACAGTCGGCTGTTGGCTGTTCTTGCATAGTTCAACCCTTATTGAGGGTCCCTATTTGGGACGTCCCACGCGTTGCTACTGATGGTGAAATTGTAAATTTGTGTACTCACCGGTAATTTTCCCAGTGTTCTGTTCAGGTCGCTCCATTTCTGATATGTGGGTAATCCGCCACAAGGTGGCGCAGTGACTACCAGATAAAAATCGTAGCTCCTCCTGGCTCCATATAAGGCAGCTGTCCCCAAAAAACCCAGAATTCATCTTGCAGTCTCACTGCAAGGATCGTTCTTCCTAATCTCTCTGGATATCGCAGGTGAGCAGGGCATTCTAACCCTGTCGGCCACTGCATCCCTATTCCCGCCTCTTTCCCCATCCTGCCTCCCAGCCTTGGATCAGGTGGCGGTAGAGGAACGCCGAGGGTCAGGCATTCGGCAGAGCTAAGCTCTGGGCCGCAGACCCTCCTACGAAGGGTAGCCGGTCATAGGCAATGGTGAGCCTATATGGGGGAGAGGAACCACCTAGGGGCCATTTTCATTCCCTATTTTTACCCACAAGCTTTATTGGGATCACGAGTGTGTGTATGTGTTTTTACTGTGCTATACTCGCCTCCTTCGTTCCTGGTCTCCATCTCTTCTCCCCTCCAGCTGTCACAGGCTCTGTGAGGGAGGGGGGGGCCTAGGGCCCCCAGCAGGGCGCCTTCCTGGTCTGTGCGGGCGTGAGGGAGCGTTCCACGGCGGGGGGGGGGGGGGGGGGGCCTCTTCTTGGCCGTCTCTTCCTCCTGTGTTGCCAGGGCGTCATTTTCTCTTGGGCGCCCTGGTTTCGCGTGCAGCGGAGGGGGCTGCACTGCCTTGCCCAGGAACAGGCACTTCACTCGACTCCTCTGTCCCCGCTGGCGGTCTGTGAGTCCTTGCATTTTGTCTCTCCTTCTTGCATGTGCTGTGGGATGCTCATGGTTCTTGTTTGTGTCTTCCAGACTGGCCCCATCTTTGCTGATCAGGATTGTGGTTCCTCCCGGTCTCCAACCCCCCCTCCTCATTCTATTTGAGAGGGATCATTAAGAGGGACTAAATTGGGGATCGTCTGGGTTTGGGCTGTCAGTGCCTTGTAACCCGATTCATTTTGCTATAATCACCATAATGGAGGCTTCTGGGGATAGCGAGCTAGGGGCCCCCTCAGGGCAGGTTAAGCTCTGTCTCATGTGTGGTACATGCCCTCTGAGCGGTCTCAGCGCAGTTTGTGTCCCTTGCGCTAAGAGCGTTCTTCTGGAACAGGATAGGGCGGGCGTTTCTGCCCCTAGCCCTACCTTACCGGCGGCCTCGCCTACACCCCTGTGCCTGCATTTAGCTCCCAGTGAGGAGGAAGCCAGCAGGGGGTCTCAAACGGATTTGGTGCTCAGGGTGGCCAGCCTAGAGATACAGTTATTTTGCATGGCTACCGGCAAGACCACGAGTAAGAAGCGGCATATTGAGCCGGGTTCTTCGCTTTTTGCTGATGATGATGAGGTGTTTGGTGGTCCGGACTCCATGAAGGAGGGCGAGTTGTTTCAGGTTGTTTCACGACTCTGGGTTTTCCTCGGACGAGGATATGTGGCTCCCTCAGAGAAGTTATCTTCTTCCCCGAAGGCGGCAAAAAAGAAACAGGGGTATTTATTTTGGCCTGAGAGACAGCGCCTTGTCTTCCCTGAACAGGGCCAGTTCTCCAAAATTATTTTTAAGGAATGGGAAAGGCCTAATTGCCGTCGGTACCTAAAGACCTGGATAGACGGTATCCTTTCTCTGAGGAGTTGATTCGCCTTTGGTCCCATCCTCCTCCGGAGGTGGATGCCCCTTTGTTGGGACTCTCCAACACCACAGTTATGCTGTCACCTGATACGGCTTCCTTGCGCAACCCTGTTGACCGATGCATGGATCAGCTGGCTTGTCACCCCTTCACCTTTGTGAAGACGTCTCAACTTCTTCTTGATAGCCATCAAGAAGAAGTTGAGACGTCTTCTTGATTTCGCCAGATCTCGCAAGCGGGCGGAGCAGTATAAGGATCTCCTAGCCTGCGCGGACTTTATTGCATTTGTAGTCTCAGCTATGGACGATAGCGTCCCGATTGGTGGCAGGGCTTCGGCCCTGCTTGTTGCGCTTCGTCGCTCTATCTGGCTGCGGCAGTGGTCAGCCGACGCCGCTGCCAAGAAATCGCTCACTGGTATCCCCTTCTTGGTGCTTCGGTTATTCAGGGAGCGTCTGGACCTCCTGGCTAAGGATGGAAGACTCCCTCTGCGACGGAAGCCTGCGCGGCCCTTTCTGGGTTCGTTGGCCTATCGCTCCTTTCAAGTAGGAAGAGGCTCTTCCTTTTCAGGTGGCCGCAGAGATTCCTGGGGACTAGGTAGATCTCGCGGCTGACCCAATCCCTCTTGGGGAACTAAATCCAAGCCCCCTGCCAAGTTCTCTCAGGCTTGAGGGGGCGCTCTCACCTGTTCGGGTGGGGGGACGGCTTCTGCTATTTGCTCACGTCTGGAGGCTGCACGTCTCGGATTGGTGGATTCAGGAGGTGGTGTCCTCTGGTTACAAAATAGAGCTGGCAGCTTGGCCGCCCCCAATATTTTTTCAGTCGCGGATATCCCAGAACCCGTTGACAGAGCAGGGTCTGAGAATGGCTTTTCAGCACCTTCTGCTGTCCAGGGTGATTTTCCCGGTGCCGTACCCGGAGCGAGGTCGAGGGTTCTATTCCAATCTTTTCACGGTGCCCAAGAAGGACGGTACTCTAAGGCCTATCCTGGACCTGAAGGGTCTCAACAGGTTTGTCAGAGTCAGACATTTTCGCACGGATACCTTTATGGTCCGCGGTGAGTTCGCTTCGGCCGGGCGACTTCATGACCACGGTGGACATCAGGGATGCTTACTTGCACATCCCGATATTCCAGGGACATCAGAAGTTCCTGAAGTTCGCGCTGGAGGATCAGCACTACCAGTTTGTGCCGCTGCCGTTTGGGATATCCTCAGCCCCCCGGGTGTTCACCAAGGTGCTGGCGGGCGTTATGGCCCTCCTGAGAAACCAGGGAATTCGTGTTCTTCCTTATCTGGACGACTTGCTGATTGCGGCTCAATCTCTTCAGCAGGCCGAATGCGACACCCGGACTGTGTTGTCCACTCTCGAGGATTTCGGATGGGTAATTAATTACCCCAAGTCTTCTATCACTCCCTCAATGGTGAGGTCCTTCCTGGACACCTCTCAGGTCAAGGTATTCCTGCCACAACAGAAAGTGGAGGGTCTCCAGGTGCGGGCCTTACTGTCTTGCCAGCGACCATCGATCTGTTTGGGGATGAAGCTGGTGGGCCTCATGGTGTCATGTTTCGAGGCAGTGCCTGTCGCTCAGTTTCACATGAGGCCTCTTCAATTGAATCTGTTGACCGGTTGGGACCAGACACAGGAGTCCCTGGAGCAGGAATTCTCACTGTCTCCTCGGGCCAGGAAGTCCCTCTCGTGGTGGTTGGACTCCAGAAATCTGTTAGTGGGCAGGTCCTTTCTGACGCGTCGTTGGAAGATTGTCACCATGGACGCCAGTCTGACTGGCTGGGGAGGTTTTTGGCAATTGCTGAAGTTCCAGGGCCAGTGGGGCCCGCAGGAGGCGCACTTGCCTATCAATCTCCTGGAGCTGAGGGCGATCCGGCTGGTTATGCTTCATTTCTCAGATATGTGTAACCAAATCTCTGTCTTTCCACATAGCTAGACATGTTTGGTGCTTAATAACACACCACAAGGTTAACTGTGGGACTGGCACAAACAGCTCAAAGCCTCATAGCCATTGCAACATATTGATTAATTTATTGCACACACGGATATACAAACAAATTTCATAGACATTAAAAAACAAATGTGCAAAAATAAAAATACGGGGGCCCCCCCATGCAGCCACCACAGCCACACTCACGTCACACTCACTCCCCGCCTCTCAGCTACTGTATAGGCTATGGGTTAATTAATATTGATCAAGCCCTCAAGGGGATAAAGTATTGCACTATCCCGGCGCTGTAGCCTCTTGCTTCCATTAGAATCCTAAGATCCTATCTTGTGCACGGAATAAACTTATGCCACAGTCTCCCATATTTCACTGGGCCTCTTAACAGCATATAACAGCTGCCGCAGGTGCCAAAAGGGTTAATGTCTCGCTGCCTCAGAGGGTGTCGGATATCTTCAGGCAGCCTCACTGCTCAAAATCCACACATCCTCCCCGCACGTGATATATACAGAAGACTGTACTTAGCTCAATCTTGCTGAGATGGCAGTCACAAGATGTCATTGTTTCACTTCATGCGGGGTAGTCACACACGGCACAGGCCGGACACTTAGGTGCTCCTATGTCAGTGGGAGGTCCATGAACGGCCCATCACCACCCGGCGTGTGGGAGGCTGTTAGTCTGCAGACTGTTTTTCCCGCGCAGCGCATGGCTCAGGCTGAGGTACGGAGGAGCGGTGACGTCAGAGGGCCGTCCGTCCGCCGACACGTGTTTCGGTCCGCCCACCGGAGCTTCGTCAGGGTGAGGGGTGGGCGGATAGCTGGTTGCTTTATGTGCTGGGGAACTTCCCCTTGACTTCCGTCCTCCAATCGCTGCTTCAGCAGGTCACCTGCAAATCATCATACATACCTAATAGATCTAGACGGACTATGGGTCCCAGCAATACCTCCATGTTACAGCATCGCCACAGCTCCCCGGCTATATTCAAAATGTGGCTGCACATAGCGATGTAAAAGGGAAGAGCCTCCATTCCTTAATCCTGTGGAATATTGTTGCTATTATATATTCATGACTTTGTCAATAGTCTCAGATAATTTGTCTCTTATAAAGGTTGTCAACCGTGCATACGGGGTTATCTTTCCTGGTTACACCTCCTATATCCTTCACTATAGAAGGACGTCACACTGCATATCACTTCCTATCTTATCAAGGGACACATCCACATATATACCATACATTTTACTCAGCATTCACACTTAGAAGACCGTATATATATATATCTCATTTGTTGGAGCCAGACATAGTTGTCTACTTAAAACTTTAACCTAACCAGCGTGGGCATGGCATGCCCAAACAAAATTGTTCATGCCCAGAGGAGGTTATACCACCTAACTGCAACTTAGTTTACAACATTGCCACACAACACTGACCCGGGCCAACATATAACACCTCAACTGCCACACTGAGCTTACATCAATTATGATTTCTTAATATACCACCAATATACCTGATGATCTGCGAATCTTCCAAGTCCAATCCAACAGAGTCTATATTCCAAGTGCGTTTTTCGGCCCATAGTGAACTCTGGCCCTATACAAGAAGGCTACGTGGAAAAACAGTAGAACTCTGCCCCATCTGCACCAATCGACATTGAAATTGACACCTTTGGTGCTTAATACTTGGATGATGAGAGGGTTAAACTGGGCGGAAAATTGGTTCCCAGACCCTGAATAATAATGATGATGATTTTGTATAAATAGTGATGGAGCTACTCCCACCCCCTTTGCTCAGTTTGAATTGCCATGAACACACACACGGAGGGATTCAGCCACCATGGATCTCTCCCTATGGAGTGTTCTAAAGGGAGGCTGGCAGCTTCCCAGGTGAGTAGCTCTGGCTGCATTGCATGTCCCAACTTTGGGGACTCAAAAATAAGAGGGACCACACTAAACACAGAGTGCCTTGCCGGGGCAGTGTGGCTTCCACATGTATCTGCAGATATGTGCTACCAAATCTCTGTCTTTCCACATAGCTAGACATGTTTGGTGCTTAATACTTGGATGATGAGAGGGTTAAACTGGGCGGTAAATTGGTTCCCAGGCCCTGAATAATAATGATGATGATTTTGTATAAATAATAGTGATGGAGCTACTCCCACCCCCTTTGCTCCGGAGGAGAATGTAACCTGCATCTCTGCGGTTTTCATCCCCGGGGTGGAGAACCAGGAGGCAGACTCCCTGAGCAGGGGGGGCCTCTTGTCTGGGGGAATGGTCTCTCAGCAACAAGATCTTTCACACTCTGTGTCGCCGCTGGGGTCAGCCGGATGTGGACCTTTTCGCGTCCAGGCACAATCACAAGCTTCCAAGGTTCGTCTCCATGTCAAGGGCCTTCGCCACGACATTCTTGCAATTCCTTGGACGGAGTTCTGACTCCTTTCCTCCGTTTCCACTCCTGGGTCGAGTGCTGCGCAAGATAGCCCAGGAGGGGGTACCAACCATTCTGGTGGCTCCTCGCTGGCCGAGAAGGAGTTGGTTCGCGGACATAGTTCAGATGTCAGTGGATCGCTACGTCATGCCCGACGATCCAGGGCTTCTTACTCAGGGGCTGCTGCGCCACCCCAATTTACAAACGCTGGCTTTGATGGTTTGGCTGCTGAAACCTCCATCTCGATGGAGAAGGGGCTGTCTGCCTCGGCCGTGCGTACCATGATTCAGGCTTAAAAGAAGAAGTCTTCCTCCATGATTAATTACAGAGTTTGGCATGCCTACATTGCCTGGTGTGAGTCTAAGAGCCTCCCCTGTCGCACATTCTCTTTTTCAAGGATTTTGGAGTTCTTACAACATGGCTTGGACTCGGGTCTCCAGCTACCCTCAAGGGCCAAGATTCGCCTTGGCCTTTTTGTTCCAAAGATCCTTCGCCAATCATAGGCTTATCAAGACCTTTTTCCAAGGAGTTACTCATGTACGTCCACCGCGTAAGCCTGGGTAACCGGTGTGGGATTTGAACTTGTTGCTTTCTGCTCTCCAGGGGCCGCCCTTTGAGCCCTTGTGTGATGCTGCTCTATCTATTTTGACCTTTAAAAGTGGTCTTTTTGGTAGCGATCACTGTGTGTCGCGTTTTAGAGCTGGCTGCGTTGTGTATGAAGCCTCCTTACTTTGAGTGGCATCAGGATAAGGTGGTATTTCGTCTTAAACCGGATTTTTTACCTAAGGTTGTGTCTTCTTTTCACCTTAATGAGGACATTGTTTTGCCTTCCTTGTGTTCCGCACCTTCTAATTCTAAGGAAAGGACCCTCCATGCCTTGGATGTGGTCAAAGCCATTAAGTACTACCTGGTTGCTACAGAATCCTTCAGGAAGTTGGATTCTCTTTTCGTCCTCCCTGACTGGCCTAGGAAGGGTCTGCCTCCAGCCAAATCCACTCTCGGCAAGTGGATCAGACAGGCGGTGGTGCAAGCGTACTCTGCCAAGGGAGAGGAACCCCCCTTCTGTGTTACTGTTTATTCTACTAGGGCTATTGGTGCCTCCTGGGCTTTTCAACACCAGGCCTCTGTTGAACAAGTTTGTAAGGCCGCTACTTGGTCTTCTGGTAGTACCATTACTAAATTTTACAAGGTTGATGTTAGGGCCTCAGCTGATGCTGTTTTTGGCCGTAAGGTGCTTCAGGCGGTAGTGTCATGAACTACATACTGTTGCTCGCTGGGGATCCCACCCTATTTTGGACACTGATTTTGGATGTCCCACATGTCAGAAATAGAGCGACCTGAACAGGACACTGGGAAAAATGCAATTCTGTGAGTACTCACCTGTAGAATTGTTTTTCCAAGTATACAGCACGTCCTGTTTCACTAAATTCTTTACGCTTGGGATATCCCGCCACAAGGTGGCGCAGTGGACTGCAGAAAAGACTTGTGGCATCTCCCGGCCCTATAAAAGGACAGGAACCTTCCACAAATTCCCAGTTTCCTTCTGCAGTCTGGGCTGCAAAGATAGAAGATTGCTCTCTATACTGCGCAGGGGAGCGGGGCTTACCAGCCTGTGGCCCTGCAGGACTATTCCCACCCGTTCTGGACCCACTGCCGCCAGCCTCGGCTGACTGGTTCGGATGAAGGTAGGACAGCACCAGGGTCGGGTGCTTGAGGAGCGCTGCTCCAGACCACAATCCCTGCACGTTTAAGGGTAGGTGGTTCAGGCTTATGGTGAGCCTTGTGGGATGCCCCTTCCTGCCTTATTTTTATTGTGACCTTCCCCTGCCCCCCCCTCGCTAGCCATGTCTTGGGTGCACCTGCTGTTGTCCTTCTCCGCCTCGCTCTCTCTGGGGAGCTCTCCGGGGGGGCGGTGGCTCCACATTGTGTTTTTTGGTCTGTTTTTTACTTTTTACTGTGCGGGCCAAGTCCAAATCTTCCCCCAAGCCCCCTCAGGCATGAGGAGGCGCCCTCACCCATCCGGGTGGGGGGACGGCTTCGGCTCTTTGCTCAAGTCTGGAGGCTTCGCGTCTCAGACCGGTGGATTCAGGAGGTAGTGTCCTCCGGGTACAAGATAGAGTTTGCAGCCTGGCCGCCCCCCAGGATTCATCAGATCCCAGATGGCTCAAAATCCCTTGTCAGCTCAGGGCTTGCGGTCCAAGGCCTTTTGGATTTGGGTGTCATCTGCCTGGTGCCCTTTCAGCAAAGGGGCAGAGGCTTTTACTCCAATCTGTTCACGGTTCCCAAAAAGTATGGGTCCCTGAGGCCCATCTTGGATTTGAAGCGCCTCAACAAATTTTCAGATTCAAACATTTTCGCATGGAGACTCTGCACTTGGTGGTCTGTACCCTGCACCCGGGCGACTTCATGAATTCAGTGGACATAAAAGATGCTTACCTTCATGTTCCAATTTTTCCAGGTCATCAGAGATTTCTCAGGTTTGTTCTGGAGGATCAGCACTACCTGTTTGTGGCCTTACCGTTCGGTCTTACCTCAGCCCCTCGGGTCTTCACCAAGGTGCTGGCGGGGGTGATGGCTCTGTTGAGATCTCAGGGCATTCGCATCAATCCTTATCTGAATGACATTCTGATTGCTTCTCAGTCCTTTCATCAAGCCGAGCTGGATACTCAGATGGTGGTCTCCACACTCGAGTCCTTCGGTTGGGTGATCAACTTCCCCAAGTCTTCACTGTCTCCGTGAGGTGAGGTCCTTTCTGGGCATGACTCTGGATACATCTCAGGTCAAGGTTTTTATGCCTCAGCAGAAGGTGGAGAGCCTGCAGACGCTGGCAAGGTCTCTACTTTCTTGCCCTCATCCCTCCATTCGTCAGGGGATGCAGTTGGGGGGCCTGATGGTGTCATGTTTCGAGGCGGTCCCCTATGCTCAGTTTCACATGAGACCTCTTCAGTTGCACCTCTTGTCAGTTTGGGATCGGGACCCTGTGTCCCTGGAGCAGGTATTTGGTCTGTCCCCTCTGGTTATTCAGTCCCTCTCGTGGTTGCTGGACTCAGGGAATCTCCTAGTGGGCAGGACCTTTCTGCCCCCCTGCTGGGAGACTGTCACCACAGATGCCAGTCTGACAGGTTGGGGGGGCTTTTGGAAGTCTGACGTTCCAGGTTCAGTGGGGCCCTCAGGAGGCCCATGCCCCCATCAACATTCTGGAGCTACGGGCGATAAGGTTGGTTCTTTTCCAGTTGATCCCACAACTTCGGGGTCGGGCTGTTCAGATTCGCTCGGATAAACAGACGGCGGTTGCCTACATCTATCATCAGGGAGGGACTCGAAGCAGGCGAGCCCTCAAGGAAGTGTCCCTGATACTGTCCTGGGCGGAGGAGAATGTCCCCTGCATATCGGCAGTTTACATCCCGGGAATGGAGAACCTGGAGGCAGACTACTTGAGCAGGGGGATGTCTCGGCTGGGGGAGTGGTCTCTCAGCAACAGGGTATTTCACTCCCTGTGCCACCGCTGGGGTCTGCCGGATGTGGACCTGTTTGCTTCATGTCACAATCACAAACTTCCATTCTTTGTCTCTCTGTCACAGGATCCTCTGGCCTTTGCCACAGATGCGCTAGCAATGCCTTGGACGGGGTTTCGGCTCCTCTGTGTTCCCCCCCCCCCCCCCGTTTCCTCTGTTGGGCAGGGTGTTGCGCAAGATAGCTCAGGAAGGGGTGCCAACCATCCTGGTGGCCCCCTGTTGGCCAAGAAGGGTGTGGTTCGCAGACATCGCGCAGTTGGCGGTAGATCAGTACTTCCTGCCTAAGGATCCAGATCTACTCACTCAGGGGCAGCTGTGCCATCCCAATTTACAAACGTTGGCTTTGACGGCTTGGCTGCTGAAACCTCCATCTTGATGGAAAAGGGGTTTGCCTGCCTCTGTTGTTGATACCATGATTAGGGGTACGAAGTCCTCGTCCTTTATCTACTACAGGATCTGGCATGCTTACATTGCCTGGTGTGAGTCCAAGTCTTTTCCCTGTTGGGTGTTTTCTATTCCCGGGATTCTGGAATTCTTGCAACATGGTTTGGATTTGGGCCTTCAACTTAGTACTCTCAAGGGTCATGTTTCAGCTCTGGCAATTTTTTTCCAAAGATCTTTTGCCAGTCATTGTTTGGTTAAGACCTTTTTCCAGGGGGTTTCTCACGTGCGTCTGCCACATAAGCCTATGTTACCAGTTTGGGATTTGAATCTGGTGTTATCTGTTCTGCAGGGTCGTCCCTTTGAGCCTCTACGTGAGGCGGCTTTGCCCATTTTGACTCTTAAGGTAGCCTTTTTGATGGCTACCTTAAGGCGTGTTTCTGAGTTGGCGGCGCTTTCCATCAAATCTCCGTATTTTGAGCGTCACCAGGTTGTTTCGGTTTAAGCCAGATTTCTTACCTAAGGTTGTGTCTGCTTTTCATCTCAATCAGGACATTGTCTTGCCTTCATTGTGTCCTAATCCTGATAATTCCAAGGAGCGGACTCTGCATTCCTTAGATGTGGTCAGGGTTCTGAAGTTCTACTTGGTGGCTACTGAATCATTCAGAAAGACTGATGCTCTTTTTGTTCTTTCTTCTGGACCTAGGAAGGGTTTTCCTCCGGCTAAGGCCACTATCAGCAAGTGGATTCATCAGGCAGTGGTGCAAGCCTATTCTGCTAAGGGGAAGGAACCTCCCTTCCACCTTACTGCTCATTCCACTCGTGCTATTGACGCCTCTTGGCGCCTACAAGGTTGATGTTAGGGCCTCAGCTGATGCTGCTTTTGGCCGCAAAGTTCTTCAGGCAGCAATTGTTTGAACTGCCTGCCGTTCTTTGGGGATCTGTGAGTACACACCTGTAGAATTTTTTTTGTAGTATACAGCACGTCCTGTTTCACCCCCCCCCCCCCCCCCCCCGTTATCATTATTCTTGGTTACCTCTGTATGGTGATTTGTTCAAATGGTTGTTTGGGGTTTTTTCCTTCATTATTATTCTCCCGGCTTCTTGCCTAACTGCTTTGTAACACTGGGAATTTGTGGGAGGTTCCTGTCCTTTTATAGGGCCGGGAGATGCCACAAGTCTTTTCAGCAGTCCACTGCGCCACCTTGTGGCGGGATATCCCAAGCGTAAAGAATTTAGTGAAACAGGACGTGCTGTATACTACAAAAACAATTCTACAGGTAAGTACTCACAGAATTGTATTTTTAACGGTGTCCTGTTCAGGTCGCTCCACCCCACCCTTGTTCTTGTTATCTCCTTTTGCCTGTTATGGTGATTACCGTTGTATTTGGATCTTGTCCTTGTTTTTTTTTTCTTGAGAGAGTTAATGTTGAAGCTATGTGAAGTAACATGGTTTCTTGGCCTCCCGGCATGTCTCTGATTTACTGCTTTTGAACCACTGGGGATTTTTGGGAGACAGTTGCCTTATATGGAGCTACGATTTTTATCTTGCAGTCACTGCGCCACCTTGTGGCGGATTACCCACATGTCAGAAATGGAGCGACCTGTACAGGACACCGTCAAAAACAATTCTACAGGTGAGTACTCACAGAATTGCATTTTTCCTTTTTCGTCCTCCTTTTTTTTTAAAGATTAATTTTGCAGTTTTAGAAATATAAACATGGACAACAACCGGTGCCGCAGGCACCCAGCAAATACACATAGTCCTAACTGACAACAAGACCTCATTCAGGCACACACATGTTCACCCAGCAACTCGGCCGTGACGCAATAGCTTGTGAGACGGACGCATACTCCTCCTCCTCAGTATTATTGACAAGGAGGGAAGGGGTCAGTTAAAAGGCGACCGAGAAGGTCGCCTAGCACCCGAAAGCACCCAGCCCAGAACTAACTGAAGAGCTTACCCCATTGAATTTCCTAGAATCCCCACGGGAGAAATCGGGAGCACCAACGTAACACCCTCAGACCCTATCCTACTTGCTCTTCCTCAGTAGCCGATTCCGGACATTGTAACCAGGGACCCCACACCTTTCCTTTCTACTCCTCTAGCGATGTATGTTAACTTGTAGAGGGGGAGTTTTTGATTGACCAGCCTCTCCCAGGCTCTTTCTAGTCATCTTACTTCCCGGGGTACCACACCCGCCCTTCTGTTTTGTTACAACGGCATTGGTGGCGGTTGAAGTCTTCTACATAGTTTTGCACTGTAAATGAGAAGATCCTGCCACTGCCTGTCCTATATAGGCTGAGAGGAGCTAGTTTTTTCTGTCTTACAGTCCCCACCTACGGCTTAGATTAACCACATATTGCTACTGGTGGTGCCCCAGAATGGAAGAGGATGAGAAAGGAATTTTACTGATGAGTAGACAAACTTCCATATTCTAAGTATGTCACACACCCCGCTTCAGATAGTCATTACACTTGGGTTATACCGACCTGTAGAGGGCGATCTTGCAGAGATGTCATGAAAAAAAGTGAGCCCCTCCCAGTCCATAAATACCTGGTACCTCCCACTCATTCCCCAGTCTTTCATCTCTGCAGACGGCGAGCAAGTCAGAAGATGTCTCCTCCTTGCAGGTAGCCGGGGTAACTCCCGGCCCGCTTGTTAGTCTTGGGCATGATTGAGGTGCTGATTGGCCCTGTATTCTGTCTTCCAGGTGGATCCTTGTCAGAGCCTAAAGGGTCCTCCCGGTCCTAGGGTCCCTGGTTTAATCTTAGAATTCCCCATAAAATCCTCCCACTCGGGACACAGAAGGGGCATCCCGGGTTGCTTATATCGCGTAATTCCCTTGGGTATTGTGAGTACCTATTAAATCACCATATGGAGGCTTCCCAGGATACCGGGCTCGGGCTCCCCTCGGGGCAACACCGGCAGTGTTTGGGGTGTGGGGCATCCCTTACAGGGGATGATGTTTTCCTTTGCATACCATGTGCGCAGCAGACTATTACGCGGCAGTCCGGATCCCTTGCGTCTGGTTCTGCGCCGCCGGTCCCTTCTTCTACCCCTCCCCACCTGACCCGTACCCCGTGTGATGTTTTCACGAGTGGGGAGTCGCAATCTGAGGTGTGTGCCAGATTGGCCAATCTTGAAAAATTATTATTCCAAGTATGTCACACACCCCGCTTCAAAGCTATTATTACACTTGGGTTTACCTACTTGTAGAGGGCGATGTTGCAGAGAAATCAAAGGAAAAAGAGAGCCCCTCCCGGACTATAAATACCTGGGACCTCCCACTATATCCCAGTGTTCCTTCTCTGCAGATCGGCGACAAGTCAGAAGAATGAAGTCTCCTGCTTGCAGGTAGCCGGGGTAACTCCCGGCCCCCCTCTCGGTTCTGTTGCTGCCCAGCACTCTATTATTTTCCCTTATTGCAGCCTCCCAGCCTAGGCTGCGGGGCCGGGTGAAGGTATTCGGCACCTTATGGTGCCTAGGAGCCTAGCTCCACCGCAAGGCCCCATACTAGGGGGTAGGCGGTTTATCCGGTCTGGTGATCCCGGTTGGGGATGCCCCGTCCCTAATCTCACCCCTTGGGTGTTGGTGCTTCTCCCCTGCCTGGTCCCCGCTTACTCCCTTCGCTAGGGAGGAGGGGGGGGGGTCTTCCCTCGCGTGTGTTTGTGCTTTTACTTATGTGTGTGTGTGTTTTTCACGTTAGGCTGCACCTTGTTTTCGGTGCCATTATGTGAGTTTTCTCCGTTGCCTTGACTCATTCACATACCTTATTGGAGCTGCCCTTGTGGGTGCCCAGCTGTATCTGCTGTATCTGTATATATTTTTATCATGCACATGTGCCTTGAGTTTGTAGGTCATCTGCTTTTTCTGTTTGCATGTTTAGTGTGTATATATATATATATATATATATATATATATATATCCATGTATATTGCATATCTGTGTGGGAAACATGATCCTGGAGTGATTGCTGTCTCTTGTTTTCCAGGTCCCCTGTGGCACGTTAAAGGGGTCCCCCGGTCTTTAGATAATTGGGCAGTCTTAGGTTTCCCTGTCAATCCTCCCACGTGGGACATTAAAGGGGCATCCCTGGTCGCTTATTGCGTAATTCCCTGGGTCATGGCGACTACCACAATTTCACCATATGGAGGCTTCCTACGATACCGGTAATGGCCCCTCGGGGCAATCCAGGCAATGTTTGGGGTGTGGGGCTCCCCTACCAGGGGATGATGTTATACTCTGCATTCCATGTGCACAGCGGAACATTGCGCGGCAGTCCGGTACGCCGGTTCCTCTCCGCCTGTATCATCACCTACCCCTCCCCGCCTGTTCCGTACCCCGTGTGACGTTGTCATGGGTGGGGAGTCGCAATCTGAGGTGTGTGCCAGATTGGCCAATCTGAGAAACTGTTTTCTACTGTGGTTGCCAAGAAGGCCCTGGCTAAGCGGAAGCATCCTTCCCCAGCCGCGCCGGCCTGTGCTGTTGACGAGTTTGACTCGTTAGACTGGTCCGATTGCTCCCCGCTTGAGGAGGGTGAGCTCCTTGAGGAATCGGACGAGGCTGACGACCAGCAATTCCTTGGTGCAGCTGGTGAGCAGGCGCGGGGGTATGCCTTTGACACCCCTTCGGTCCTGGCTCAGATGTTTAGAGGTTTTGGCTATTTCTCCTGAGGTGGATCCTCCGCCAAAAGGGAAGTTGTTTGAGGTGTCCAAGCCGCGCTTGGAGTTTCCCCATCAAAAGCACTTTTCCGATGTCATTCTTAAGGAATGAGAAAGGCCTTCTCGGCTTCCAGGTGTTCCTGCGGGTTGGGATAAGAATTGTCCTTTCCGGTGGACCTGGTCAAGCGATGGTCATCCCCTCCCGAGGTTGATGCTCCGGTTTTGGGGTTATCTAGCACTGCGGTTTGGCATTCTCCTGATTGTACTACCATCAAGGATGGTGAGGATAGACGTATTGACCAGTTGGCTTGCCACGGTTTTGTCAGTGTTGGGTCGGCCTTGCGGCCTGTTTGTGCTTCGGCACTGTTGTTGTTGGCTTCCAGGTCGCTTGTTAAGGATCTGTTGACTTCTTCTGGCCTTGACCCGTCTAGTGATGAGTTCATTGCTCTCAATCGTTGTGAGTTGTTTTTGTCTTTTGTGCTTTCCGCTCAGGATGACACCATGGTGATGTGTAGGACTACGGCCTTGTTGGTGGCTATCCGGCGGTCGGTTTGGTTGCGCCAATGGGCGGCTGATTTTGTTTCTAAATGGTCTCTTACGGCTCTCCCTTTTGTGGGTCTGCGCCTGTTTGGAGACAAATTGGATTCGGTTGCCAAGGGAGGTAAGTTACCTCAGCGCAAGAAACAACGTTGTTCCTTTCGGGGGACGACCTCTTTTAACCCTTCCTTTTGGGGAGCCAGAGCGGGCAGGGGTTCGGTTTTATCCGCCACCAGAGGTGTCGCCTGGAACAGGGGCTGGGGTCGTGCCCGTCCTGGACACTCTTGGGGCTCCAAGCCCAAGCCCGCTGCCAAACCCGCTCAGCAATGAGGGTGCGCCCTCACCCTTGCGGGTGGGGGGACGGCTGCGACTTTTCTCCCAGGTCTGGGACCGGGAGGTCTCGGACAGATGGATTCGGGAAGTGGTGTAGTCCGGTTACAATCTGGAGTTCGAGTCCTGGCCTCCTCGCAGATTTTTCGGGTCTCGTCGGGCCCCCTGGCTGCGCAAGGGCTCCGGGCGGCTGTGAAGAATCTTCTGAATATGGCAGTCATTTGCCCGGTGTCTTCCGCGGAAAAGGGGCCTGGGCTACTATTCAAATTTGTTCACGGTGCCCAAAAAGGACGGATTTGTCCGTTCCATCCTGGATCTGAAGCTCCTCAACAGGTTTATTCGTCCTCGGAAGTTCCGCATGGAAACCCTGCGTTCAGCCATCAATTCTCTTCGTCAGGGGGACTTCTTGACCTCCATAGACATCAGGGATGCTTATCTACACGCTTCTATCTTCCTGGCACACCAGAGATTTCTCAGGTTCGTGGTGGAGGATCGGCATTTTCAATTTGTGGCTCTTCCGCTCGGCTCCAAGGGTTTCACCAAGGTGCTGGCAGGGGTGATGGCCCTCCTCAGGGCCCAGGGAGTTCGCTTTGTGCCTTATCTGGACGACCTTCTCATTATGGCTTCGTCTCTCAGCCAATCGGAGACAGACACCAGGACTGTGGTATTCACTCTGGGGAGATTCGGCTGGGTGATCAAGTATCCCAAGTCCTCCCTCTTTCCGTCCAGGCTGGTGTCCTTTCTGGGAATGTCTCTGGATTCTTCCCAACACAGAGTGTTCTTCCTCACTCCAAGGTTCTCTTGATTCAGGAATTGATTCAGCTTCTTTTGTCCAACCCTCGCCCGTCTATCATGCAGGGAATGAGGCTGGTGGGATTCATGGTGGCCTCGTTCAAGGTGGTTCCCTTTGCTCAGTTTCACACAAGGACGCTTCGGCTTCATCTGTTGGCGGCTTGGGACCGGTGTCCAAGGTCGTTGGATCTGTCTTTCCAGGTGTCCTCCCGGGTTCGGCAGTCTCGTGCTGTTGGGGCGTCCTGGGCTTTCCAGCATCAGGCCTCTGTTGAGCAAGTTTGTAAGGCGGCTACTTGGTCTTCAGTTCTCACGTTTTCAAGTTTTACAAGGTTGATGTGCGGGCCTCAGCGGATGCTGTTTTTGGCCACAAAGTTCTGCAAGCTGCAGTGGTTTAAGTTGTGCATTGTTGCCTTGTTTTGGATCTCCGCCCTTTATGGACACTGCTATTGGATGTTCCAAGTGTAATGACTACTTGAAGCGGGTTGTGTGACATACTTAGAATAATACCATTTTGTGAATACTCACCTGTAAAATGGGTATTATAAGTATGTCACACACCCCGCTTCACCCCGCCCTTTGGTATTCTGGATCCTTTCTATGGTGAACCTTTTTGTACTGTTACTGGTTATTTTGGCTCTTCCTGGTCCCTTTACTGCTGTCTTAATACTGGGGAATGAGTGGGAGGTACCAGGTATTTTTGGACCGGGAGGGGCTCACTTTTTTTCCATGACATCTCTGCAAGATCGCCCTCTACAGGTCGGTATAACCCAAGTGTAATGACTATCTGAAGCGGGGTTAGTATTTTTTTAACAAAAAACACTACAAATTGTATTTTTTGTACATATTTTACCCAACAATATTGAGCTTAAAATGACAAACAAGGCAATTCGTGCTAAAGCCCAGGTTAAAAAAAAACAATATATACATTCCTTCAAAAATCACAGTTGAACACGTGCATCGCAAAATAGTGAAAAATGGTTTGGCAACAGAGGGTGACTAAAACTCTAGGTAGGCTGGCACTCAGTGAATCATTTTTTTTCTTGTTACTTATTTTGTTTTTAATTTTAATATATATTTTTATATTTAATAACACAGATATTACAGCAAGAGATATCTTCAACTGCTTTGCAAGAAATTAGCAATCTGAAACATGGTATCACTGCTTCCAATGCTTCAGAAAAGCAACAATGCGAGAATTCCGATTCCAAGTAAGGGAGACGATTTAGCCATATCTATTCAGATAGCAATACCGCTCATGTGCAGAAATAACACCAGTACATATTTTGATTAGCTGGGAATATTGTATATGGCAGAAGGGCTAGTGCTGCCCATTTAGCTTGTCTAAACATGTGCAGAAATAATTAATATTATTGTTATAAGTGCTATCATCTTCCATGGAGCTGTACAATGTGGAATTAAACAACAAACTTACAATATACGAGTATTACGAGTCACATGTGACAGAAATGTACAAATACTACAAATGTATTGTAGATTTTTGAAGCAAATTTACAGCTTGTGTTTACACTCTCACTCTTTTCGCTGTAACTTACATCACACCCGTTCCATGAAAGTGGAGGCAGTTGCATTTGTGGGGATGCTTTTCTTTAACAGGGATTGGGTATCTTTTCGGGGTTGATGGAATGATGGATGTAGCTAAATAGAGGGCAATTCTGGAGGAAAACATGTTAGATGCTGGAAAAGACTTGAGACTGGGAAGTATGTTACAACTGAATGGTTCAAATCAAAGTGTATTTGTGTGTTGGAATGGGCCAGTCAAAGCCCAGACCTAAATCCAATTGAGAATGATAATGGTGATGGCATGATAATTGCTGTTCACAAATTTTCTCTGTCCAATCTAAGTGAGCTGACGCTATTTTTCTTTCAAACTTCTCAAAAAATTCAGTTTCTAGATGTGCAAACCTCTTGAGACATCCCCAACAAACTTGCAGCTAAAGGTGATCATACAAAATATTGATTCAGGGGGCTGAATACATTTGCACACCACACTGGTTTTTTGTTTTAAAAATGTGGAAAATAATGCATTACTGTCTTGAATTGGAACAGCCATCTACCTTCTTTGTGGGGCATTACAATTTGTGATTTCCTGCTGTGTGAAACCTCCCAGTATAGTCGCCTCACCAGCGATCCCACAGCGCATGAGTGGGCCTTGGCGGCATCCCTGTGCACCTCGAGCTGAGGTTTGTACTCATGTTAAACATTTCTAACTTGTAGGAGCAGCCATTGGCTTGCGGTCCATTTCTCTTTATGACACACTGACATCAGAGCAGTAATATAAACCGCAGTAAGGATGAATGGAGTGTGAGCCAGTAATTGGCTGAGTTCGCCAGATAGGTAAGCTTTCACCGTAATTCAGGGGATTTCACGCAGCAGGGGATCCCATATTGGGATTCTGTGCTGGAGAGGCACAAACCCAAGGAAGTGAAAATCAGTTATTCCTAGTATACAGTACGTCCTGCTCCAGATAGAATACTTACACTCGGGTATTACTCCGCCAGATGGCGCTGGACTGCAGAGACATCGAAAACAGGCTTCTCCCGGCCCCTCAAATACCCAGGGACCTCCCACAAATCCCCAGATTTTCTCTCCCCAGATGGCTCTCTCTACTCGCAGGTGAGCGGGGCTATTAGCCTGCGGCCCTGTAGGACTATTCCCACCCGTTCCATTAGTTATATGCCTCCCAGCCTTGGCTGCGCTGGTCAGGTGATGGTAGGCAGCACCGCTATTGGTTCTTAGGAGCGCTGCTCCACCGCAATCCCCCACCAAAGGGTAGGCGGTTCAGGCTTATGGTGAGCCTCTATGGGATGCCCCTCCCGCACTATTGCCCCTGCCTATCGGTGGGCCCTATTTAAGTGGCCGCTGTCCTCCCTCATTCTCCTGGTAGCCTTCGGGGGGGGGGGGGGTTGTCGGTGTATATGCTATGCATTTATGTGTTTTAGACTTATACTTTATTTCAATTGCCTTGTGTCAGCCGACGCGCTGTCTTGCTTTAATATGACTGTATTTGAAAGTACCGCCGCCGCACGCCTTTTTTCTGTCACTATGTTCCGCGGTTGGCGGCGGCGTTACCTCAGGCGCCGGCGTGCCGTCATTGGCTGCTTGTCATGTTCTGGCTTCGCGCTCTTCGAGGGGGGCGGGGCCCATCTATGGCGCGTTCCGTGTCATTGCTGATACCGGCCCGCCCCTCGAGGTTTGCCGACGCCATCTTTGTCTGCTTGGTTGGCTTATGCACGATGGACCCCTACCTACCGCGGTCCGTAAGTGCCCTTGCGGGCGGTTTTATTATCTCATTACTCTAAGCATACAGTACGTCCTGCTCCAACTATAATACTTACACGTGGGTAATCCTCCGCCAGATGGCGCTGTTCACTGCAGACATGCAAAAACAGGCTCCTCCCGGCCCTTCATATACCCAGGGACCTCCCACAAATCCCCAGATTTCTCTGCAGTGCTGACTGCGAAGACATGAAGTATCACTCTCTCACAGGTGAGCGGGGCTATTACAGCCTGCGGCCCTGTGGGACTATTTCCACCCCTCCTCTGTGTGAATATGCCTCCCAGCCTGGGCTGCGCTGGTCGGGTGAAGGTAGGCAGCACCATGTGTGCTTACGGAGCCACGCTCCACCGCAATCCCCCACCATAGGGTAGGCTGTCAAGGCTGATGGTGAGCCTTCAGGGGATGCCCCTCCCGCATCGTTGCCCCATGTAGCGGTGGACCCTATGTAACGGGTCGCCTTCCTCCCTCGTTCCCCCCTTAGCCAGGGGGAAAAGAAAGGGGGGGGAGGGGTTGTGTGTATGGCGGCCTCAGTGTATCCTTACACGCTTATGGTTCGGCTGTGCCTTACTGGGAACGGGGATCAGAGCTGCGCTCTTACATTACTGTTAACGCAGTGCCTTTAGTTTCTGCCTTCTGCTCGCTCCGCACGCACGGCGGCGGCTCTTGGACGCCTGGGCGTCTTTCTTCTTCTTCACCTTCTTAGCCTTGGTGGCTCTACCTAGGTTGCGCTGGCTTGAGCGCCTGTCCAATACAGTACCGCCTTGTCACGGCAGACGGGGTTCGTTTCCCCGACGGGGAGCCACAGGAGAGCCGAATACTGACCTCGGCCGTGCCTGTACAGGCTCCGAGCGCCATTTTTAATAGACGTTATTGCTTTACTGTCTCTCAGTGGCTAGACACCTTACGAGCTTCGCGCTCGCTGGGGAGGGGCGTGGTTCCGGCTTGGTGCGCTCCGCGTCACGGTCGGCTCAGGCCGCCCTCCGAGGTTCGCTTGGCGCCATTTCCTTCTCTCGCGCGCGTGGCGAAGATCGTCCTCTCCTCTCTGTCTGTAAGTGCCCTCGCGGGCGACTCTTCTTTGCTTTCTATCTCCCTTTGCGCATGGCTCTGACATCCTTGTCCCCTCTTATGTCTTTCAGACCACGGATTTCAGTGGCTTCTCCCGGCCCAGCGTAGCTCCCGGTCGTGACCATAAAAAATTACTCCCACTTCCCCGCGGGTTATTGGGGCATCCAGGGTAGCTTACAGCGTCAATCCCTACTGGCATATTGTGCCGATTAAATCACCATATGGAGGCATCTCAGGATATTGTGAACGGGGTTCCTTCGGGACAAGCCCAGCTGTGTGTAGCTTGTGGGGTCCTACCTAGCAGCGGTGACAATGCACGGGTCTGTGTTCCTTGTGCACAGCAGGTGCTATCGGTGCTTCCCGTCTCCTCTGAGGCTGGGCCTGCACCCCGCCGCACTTCACCTACTCCCCCAAACCTGAGTCTAATCCACAATACCAGTGGGGATTCTCATCCTGATCTGGCCACGAGGCTGGCTAGTGTTGAAAACTTGCTTGCTAATTCCTTAGCGCGTAAAGCCACCGCCAAGAGGCGGCACTTGAACCCTGAATCGGCCCTCTTCCCTATAGAACCTGATGATTTGTTGCACTCCTATGCCCATATCCCCTCGGACGAAGGGGAACTGTTCTCTGACTCAGGGTCTTACGACGATGAGTCTAGGGGTCAGGAAGAGTCTGGTTCCGAGCATTGGTCCTCGGATGATATTGATAGACTGCTGGTTCAGATCTTTGAGGTTCTGTCCCTCTCTCCCCCTGCTGCGGCTCCCCGGCAAAGGGGTGACCTTTTTCATACGGCTAAAGCTCGCCTGGAATTTCCCGAGCAGACCCATTTCAATAGCCTCGTGCTTAAAGAATGGGAACATCCCAGCAGACTTCAAGGGGTCCCTAAGAGCGTGGATAGGAAATATCCCTTTCCTGCTGACTTGGTTAAGTGCTGGTCATCGCTGCCTGAGGTCGATGCTCCTATTCTAGGGTTGTCCAACACCTCTATTATGCACTCTCCCGACACTACTACGCTACGGGACTCTGAGGACCGGCGTGTTGACCAACTGGCATGTCATGCCTTTGCATTTGGGGGAGCGACTCTGCGCCCGGTTTGCCATTACGGCGGTAGCGCTCAGGGCCATGGTTAGGAGTGCTCTCGATGGCACAGATGAGTTGCCTCCTGATACTGTCAACGCTCTGTCCAGCTGTGATGCGTTTGTGAACTTTATCCTGTCTGCATCGGACGATGCTATTAAGATGTATGCCAGGTCATCTGCCCTGGTGGTTGCTATACCCTGCGCGGTCTGGTTGCGCCAGTGGGCCGCAGACAATGCCGCCAAGAAAGCCCTCACGGGGCTTCCATTTAAAGGGCTGCGCTTGTTTGGGGACTGATTAGACCTCTTTGCCAAGGGAGGCAGGTTACCCCAGCGCAGGCGGCAGACTCGGTCCTTTCGTGGCCAAGGCTCCCTATCAACCCCCTACCGTGGGGCCAAACAGGGTAGAGGGGTGTCCTTCGCTGGGGCCCGCGCTGATTCCTGGCACAGGAACAGAGGACGCCGTCCAGGTTCCTCCTGGGGAACCAAGCCCAAAGCCCCTCCCAAGGCCCCCCAGGCATGAGGGGGCGCCCTCACCCGTCAGGGTGGGGGGACGTCTACAGCACTTCGAGCACGTCTGGCGGTGCCACGTCTCAGACAGGTGGATTCAGGAGGCAGTGTCCTCCGGCTACAAGATAGAATTTGCTGTACTGCCCCCCACCAGGTTCATTGGGTCTCGAATCCCTCAAGACCCTGCCTCAGCTCAGGTCCTGTTGCTGGCCGTACAGGGTCTCATGGATCTAGGGGTCATTTGCAAGGTCCCCCCTGGAGACAGGGGCACGGGGTTCTACTCAAACCTTTTCACAGTACCCAAGAAGGATGAGTCAGTCAGGCCTATTCTGGATTTAACAATCCTCAACAAATTTGTCAAGAACAGGCACTTTCGCATGGAAACTCAGCGCTCGGCCATTGGCTCACTGCGCCCAGGGGACTTCATGACGTCAGTAGACATCAAGGATGCTTACCTGCACGTCCCGGTGTTTCCGGGACACCAAAGGTTCCTCAGATTTGCACTAAAAGATCAGCATTACCAATTTGTGGCCCTGCCATTCGGCCTAACGTCGGCTCCCAGGGTGTTCACCAAGGTGCTGGCAGGGGTGATGTCCCTGATAAGGCTAAGGGGCATACGCGTGCTGCCCTACCTGGACGATATTCTCATCACCTCTCGGTCTCTGCGGCAGGCAGAGTTGGACACTCGGCTGGTAGTGTCCACCCTGGAGTCCTTCGGCTGGGTGATCAATTACCCCAAGTCATCCCTGTCCCCCTCCTTGGTGACTCCGTTCCTGGGAATGATTCTGGATACGGTTCAGTCAAGGATATTCCTTCCTCAACAGAAGGTGGAAGCTCTGACAGCGCAGGCGAGGTTCCTGCTTTCGAGCCCACAGCTCTCCATCCGGCAGGGAATGCAGTTGGTGGGCCTGATGGTGGCGAGCTTCGAGGCGGTGCCCTTTGCCCAGTTCCATTTGAGACCTCTGCAGCTTCACTTTCTGTCAGTGTGGGACAAGAACCCAGCGTCCTTGGACGGGTTCTGTGTGCTTCCCCCCTCGGTCAGACAGTCCCTTGCGTGGTGGCTGGACCACAGGAACTTGACAGGGGGCAGGTCTTTTCTGACCCCCCTCCTGGGAGACGGTCACAACGGATGCCAGTCTGTCAGGTTGGGGGGGATTCTGGAAGTCCCTGCGCTTCCAGGGGACGTGGGGTCCTCAGGAGTCCCATTTACCCATCAACATTCTGGAATTACGGGCAGTCAGGATGGTACTGGAGCGTTTGACTCAACACCTAAGGGGTCTGTCGGTTCAGGTACGCTCAGACAACAGAACGGCGGTTGCCTACATCAATCATCAGGGAGGGACCCGGAGCAAGGGTGCTCTCCAAGAGGTGTCTCAGATTCTGACATGGGCGGAGGCCAATGTTCAATGCATTTCGGCTGTTTACATTCCGGGGCCGGAGAACCTCTGGCCATGGCCACGGATGCCCTGTCCATGTCTTGGAGGGAGTTTCGACTCCTGTATGTGTTTCCACCGTTCCCCCTTCTGGGCAGGGTTCTACGCAAGATTGCTCTGGAAGGGGTACCTGTGATTCTAGTGGCCCCCAGGTGGCCAAGAAGAGTGTGGTTCGCAGACGTGGTTCAAATGGCAGTAGATCAGTACGATCTGACAAGCGTGCCAGATCTGCTAACTCAAGGGTCCTTACGCCATCCCAATTTACAAACTCTGGCTTTGATGGCCTGGCTGCTGAAACCTCCATCTTGATGGAGAAGGGGTTGTCTGCCTCTGTGGTGGCTATTATGGTGCAGGCCAGGAAGAAGACTTCTTCTGCTATCTATTATAGAGTATGGCGTTCCTACATTGACTGGTGTGAGTCCAGGTCTCTTCCCTGTCGGGAATTCTCCGTCTCTAGGGTTCTGGAGTTTTTACAGCATGGTCTTGACTTAGGTCTCAAACTTAGTACTCTGAAGGGTCAGGTTTCTGCCCTGTCTATCTTCTTTCAGAAGACCTTTGCTCAACATCACCTGATTTAGACCTTCTTTCAGGGGGTCACTCACGTGCGTCCCCCTCGAAAACCTATGGTCCCTGTCTGGGATTTGAACTTGGTTTTGTCTGCCTTGCAGGGTGCTCCCTTTGAGCCTATTCAAGATGCTGCTCTGGTCGTTCTCACTCTCAAGGTTGTCTTCTTGGTGGCTATTACTTCGGTTAGGCGTGTGTTAGAGTTGCCCGCTCTATCTATTCAGCCCCCATACTATGAGCGACACCAGGACAAGGTGGTGTTCCGCTTCAAACTGGATTTTCTACCTAAAGTTGTTTCGGCATTTCATTTGAACCAGGGTATTGTAATTCCTTCTCTGTGCCCCAATCCTCGCAACCACAAGGAGAGGGTTCTGCATTCCTTGGACGTAGTCAGGTGCTTGAAGTATTACCTGGTTGTCACTAAGGCCTTCAGGAAGACTGATGCTCTCTTGTGTGCCTTCGGGGCCTAGGAAGGGTTTGGCTCCCGCCAAGTCTACCATTAGTAAATGGATTCATCAGGCTGTGATTCAGGCCTATTCTACTAAGGGGAGGACTCCCCCTTTCCGTCTTACGGCTCATTCCACTCGTGCTATTGGAGCCTCTTGGGCCTTTCAGCAACAGGCCTCTGTTGAACAAGTTTGCAAGGCCGCTACTTGGTCTTCTGTTCACACCTTTTCAAAGTTTTACAAGGTTGATGTTCGGGCCTCAACTGGTGCTGCTTTTGGCCGTAAGGTTTTGCAGGCGGTTGTCGTTTGAGCTACGTGCCGTTGCCTTTGTTGTTGGGGATCCCACCCTACTTTATGGACACTGCTATTGGATGTCCCACGTATAAGTATTATAGTTGGAGCAGGACGTACTGTATGCTTAGAATAATATAATTCTGTGAAATACTCACCTGTAGAATTGATATTATACGCATACAGTACGTCCTGCTCCACCCCACCCTGGTTTCATCTTGTTCTGGATCCCCTGTATGGTGATTATTATCATTGTTATTGTTTCCAGTTTGGTGGTTGGTTTCTCCCGGCTTCTTTTTCTCACTGCTTTTCAATGCTGGGGATTTGTGGGAGGTCCCTGGGTATATGAAGGGCCGGGAGGAGCCTGTTTTTGCATGTCTGCAGTGAACAGCGCCATCTGGCGGAGGATTACCCTTGTGTAAGTATTATAGTTGGAGCAGGACGTACTGTATGCGTATAATATCAATTCTACAGGTGAGTATTTCACAGAATTGTATTTTTATTACTGTCTGCTTATGGCCCCCTTTTTATTATATCTTTCAGGCGGGCAAATCCATTGGCTTCTCCCGGCCTTCTTTTAGTTTGCTAACTTGTATAGGCCTAGTGTAATTACTCCCACTCCATAGCGGGTTATTGGGGCATCCAGGGTTGCTTTATAGCGTTAATCCCTATCGGCCTGTAGCGCCGCTATAATCACCATATGGAGGCATCTCAGGATAATGTGACTGGGGTTCCTTCGGGACAAGCCCGGCTGTGTGTAGCGTATGGGCAGCCTCATGCTGACGCTGACAAGGCGCGGGTCTGTGTACCCTGTGCTGAGCAGGTGCTTGCACTGCAATCTGGCCTTCCAGTGGCTGGGCCTGCACCTCGTATCACTTCTCCTACCCCTCCAAGCTTAAATCTCACTCCTACTGAGTTGCATACAAGTGGGGATTCTCAGCCTGATGTGTCTTCTAGACTGGCTCGTGTTGAGCAGTTGATTGCTAAGACCTTGGCGCGTAAGGCCCCTGCTAAAAAGCGGCATTTAACGCCTAATGTCACTCTTTTTCCTATGGAAACTGAGGAGTTTTGGGATCTTTGTGGCTATACCCCTTCGGATGAAGGGGAGCTTTTCTCTGACACAGGGTCATCTGATGAGAGGCCAAGGGGTCATGACGATTCTGGCACTGACCCCTGGACCCTGGATGACACTGACAGATTGCTGACCCAGATTTTTGAGGTTCTGTCCATTTCTCCCTGGCAAAGGGGGGAACTCTTCCATACAACCAAATCACGTTTGGAATTTCCCGAGTAAGCACGATTAAATAACCTTGTGCTCAAGGAATGGGAGTGCCCCATTAGACTTCCCGGGGTACCTAAAGGTTGGGATAGGAAGTATCCCTTTCCTGCTGATGTGGTAAAGTGTTGATCATCCCCTCCCGAGGTGGATGCCCCGGTCCTAGGGTTATCTAACACCTCTGTCATGCATTCCCCTGACTCTACTACCCTGCGGGATGCTGAGGACTGGCGCATTGACCAGCTGGTGTCCCATGCCTTTGCATGTGTGGGGACAGCGCTGCGCCCAGTCTGTGCTTCTGCCATTACCGCTGTGGCCACTAGAACCCTTATCAGAAATATTCTTGATAGTGCCCCTGATGACTTGCCTTGTGAGGTGTTCAATGCACTCTCCAGTTGTGATGTTTTTGTAAATTTTGCCCTCTCTGTCTTGGATGACACCATTAGAATGTGTGCCAGGGCTATACACCGCTCGGTTTGGCTGCGCCAGTGGGCTGCTGACAACACTGCCAAGGAGGCCCTCACTGGGTTTCCCTTCAAAGGACTACGCCTGTTTGGGGACCGCCTGGACCTTTTTGCTAAGGGAGGCAGGTTACCCCAACGCAGGTGGCAATCTCGGCCCTTTCGGGGTCAGGGCTCCTTCTCCTCCCCCCTACTGTGGTGCTAGACAAGGGAGGGGGGTTTCCTTTACTGGGGCCTGGGGAGATTTCTGGGGTAGGGGCAGAGGACGTGGGCTTCCTGGCTCCTCCTGGGGCTCCAAGGCAAAATCCTCTCCCAAGCCCCCTCAGGCATGATGGGGCGCCCTCACGCATCCGGGTGGGGGGACGGCTTCAGCACTTCGCTCATGTCTGGAGGCTTCATGTCTCAGACCGGTGGATTCAGGAGGTAGTGTCCTCCGGTTACAAGATAGTTTGCTGCCTTGCCCAAGATTCATCAGATCCCAGATTCCTCAGGACCGTGTGTTAGCCCAGGGGCTGGTGCAGGCCGTGCAAGGCCTCCTGGAGCTGGGGGTCATCTGCAAGGTCCCTTTAAGAGAAATGGGCAAGGATTTCTATTCCAGCCTATTCACAGTTCCCAAAAAGGATGGTTCAGTCAGGCCCATCCTGGACTTAAAAGATCCTCAACAAATTTGTCAGGAGCAGGCGCTTTCGCATGGAAACTCTGCACTCTGCCATCAGCTCCCTGCGCCAAGGGGATTTCATGACTTCTGTGGACATCAAGGATGCTTACCTTAATATTCCTGTCTTTCCAGGTCATCAAAGGTTCCTCAGGTTCCCTCTGGAGGATCAACACTACCAGTTTGTGGCATTGCCCTTTGGTCTCACCTCAGCTCCCAGGGTGTTCACCAAGCTGCTGGCGGGCGTGATGTCTCTGCTCAGGTATCAGGGCGTCCGCGTGCTACCTTATCTGGACGACATTGTCATCACCTCCCAATCTCTACATCAGGCAGAATTGGATACTCAGCTGGTGGTGTCCACCCTGGAGTCATTTGGTTGGGTGATCAACCACCCCAAGTCCTCACTGTCCCCCTCCTTGGTGATCCCATTCCTAGGGATGAATCTGGATACAGTTCAGGCAAGGATTTTTCTTCCTCAACAGAAGGATGGACGGTCTGATTGCACAGGTCCAGTTCCTGCTATCTTGTCATCATCAGGCAGGGGATGCAGATGGTGGGCCTGATGATGGCGTGCTTCGAGGCGGTCCCTTATGCTCAGTTCCACTTGAGGCCTCTGCAACTCCACCTCTTTTCAGTATGGGACAAGAACCCAGCGTCCCTGGACAGGGCCTGTGTGCTCTTCCCCCTGGTCAGGAGGTCCCTCTCGTGGTGGATGGACTCAAGGAACCTGTTGGGGGGCAGATCCTTTCTTACCCCTTCCTGGGAGACGGTCACCACGGATGCCAGTCTGTCAGGTTGGGGGGGGGATTCTGGAAGTCCCTGCGGTTCCAGGGGAGGTGGGGTCCTCAGGAGGCCCACACACCTATCAGTGTCTTGGAACTGCGGGCGATCAGGTTAGTTCTGGCTCAGTTGACTACTCACCTTCAGGGCCTGCCTGTTCAGGTGCGCTCGGACAACCAGACGGCAGTGGCCTACATCAATCATCAGGGAGGGACCCGGAGCAAGGGGGCCCTCCAGGAAGTGTCTCTGATCCTGTCCTGGGCGGAGACCAATGTTCCTTTCATATCAGCTGTGTACATCCTGGGGGTGGAAAATCTCCTGGCAGACTCTCTGACCAGGGGGACCTCTCGCAAGTGCGAATGGTCCCTATGCAGCAGGGTGTTCCAATCTCTGTGTCACTGTTGGGGCCAACCAGATGTGGATCTGTTTGCGTCCCGTCACAATCACAAGCTACCGGCCTTTGTCTCCCTATCCCAGGATTCTCTGGCCTTGACCACGGATGCTCTAGCAATGTCATGGCAGGACTTTCAGTTTCTGTATGTCTTCCCTCCATTCCCCCTGCTGGGCAGGGTTCTGCGCAAGATTGCTCTGGAAGGGGTGCCAGCAATTCTGGTGGCCCCCAGGTGGCCAAGAAGAGTGTGGTTCGCAGACGTGGTGCAGCTGGCAGTAGATCAGTACACTCGGCCTGTGGTGCCAGACATGCTCACTCAGGGCTCCCTACGCCATCCCAATTTACAAACTCTGGCTTTGACAGCCTGGCTGCTGAAACCTCCATCTTGATGGAGAAGGGGCTGTCTTCTTTGGTTGTGGATACCTTGATTAAGGCTAGGAAGAAGTCTTCTTCTATTTATTACAGGGTTTGGCGGCTTACATTGATTGGTGTGAGTCTAAGTCTCTTCCCTGTCGGTGTGTTCTCTATTCCCAGGATTCTGGAGTTCTTACAGCATGGGTTGGAGATGGGGCTCCAACATAGTACTCTAAAAGGTCAGGTTTCTGCCCTGGCTGTTTTCTTCCAGAAGTCTTATGCTCAGCATTCTCTGATTAGGACTTTTTTCCAGGGGGTGACTCATGTGCGTCCCCCACGTAAGACTATGGTGCCTGTTTGGGATTTGAACTTGGTCTTGTCAGCCTTGCAGGGTGCTCCCTTTGAACCTGTGTAGGATACTGCCCCGGCCATTCTTACTCTCAAAGTTGTCTTTTTGGTTGCTACCCTCTGTTAGGCGGTGTGTCTGAGTTGGCGGTGCTTTCCATCCAGCCCCCCTACTATGAGAGACACCAGGACAAGGTGGTGTTTCGCTTCAAACCAGATTTTCTGCCCAAGGTTGTGTCTGCCTTTCAATTTTAATCAGGACATTGTTCTGCCTTCCTTGTGTCCTAATCCTAGTAACCCTAAAGAGAGGGTTTTGCATTCTATGGATGTGGTCAGGAATCGGAAGTTCTATCTGGTGGCCACTGCTCCTTTCAGAAAGACTGATGCTCTTTTCGTGGTCCCTTCTGGTCCTAGAAAGGGTTTGGCTCCTGCTAAATCTACTATCGGCAAATGGATCCGTCAGGCTGTGATTCAGGCCTACTCTGCTAACTGGAGGAATCCTCCCTTCCGTATTACTGCTCATTCCACTGGTGCTATTGGTGCCACTTGGGCTTTTCAGCACCAGGCTTCTGTTGAACAAGTTTGCAAGGCCGCTACTTGGTCTTTTGTTCATACCTTTTCTAAGTTTTACAAGGTTAATGACAGTTGTTGCCTTTTGGGGATCCCACCCTACTTTACGGACACTGCTGTTGGATGTCCCAGAAGTAAAGAATTATCATCTGGAGCAGGACGTACTTTATACTAAGAATAATACAATTCTGTGATTACTCACCTGCAGAATTGAGTATACAGTACGTCCTGCTCCACCCCACCCTTTGTTTTCATTACTCTTGGATCCTCTGTATGGTGATTGTTATCATTGTTGGTTTGCATTAGTGGTTGATTTTGTGTTCGTTCTCCCGGCTTCTTGTTTACTGCTTTTCAATACTGGGTAATTGTGGGAGGTCCCGGGTATCTATGGGGCCGGGAGGAGCCAATTTAGCTGTCTCTGCAGTCCAGCTCCATCTGGCGGAGTAATACCCAGAAGTAAAGAATTATCATCCGGAGCAGCACGTACTGTATACTCATAATAACAATTCTACAGGTAAGTAATCACAGAATTGTATTTTCTCATGATTTTTTACCTCGGGGCAATTCAGCACCATATTTAGTAGTGCAAATTAAAAAAAAAACGCACTGAATCAACCCTATTGTGCTCAAAAATCTCAATAAAATAAGTTTGTGGTTGTAACATTTACATGTGGAAAAGTTCAAGCATTATTAATACTTTTTTAAGGCTATAAGCATATATTATATGTGTGAAGTCCTACACTTTTTTACTTTTACTCTGTTTTCTGTTCATGTCAGGGAGACTTGTACCAAGAATGATTTAAAAGGTGTCTCTTCAAGATTACAGCCCAAGCAATCTGCACGACGATATCCAAGGAGAGCCACTAGGGAGCACCATTCTACTAATTGTAACCCTGCAAAAGGTGAAATATAAAATGGTTTTTAATGTTGTTGTGTAGATATTCCCCCGGAAATAATTTCTACGGTATATATAAACTGCTGTCACGTGATTTATATCTTAAACTACATATGGTAAGCTTAGAAACCAGCACCTTCACTCTTGACTTCACAATGACTTCACAGTATGCTTAATCCTCGCACCTCCTAGGGAGCCACAACTTTAAAGCTAAATCTTTAGATTTAGAGACATTGCACATCACCCCCCCCCCCTCCCAAAGCTGCGAAGAAGCCCTGGCAAGCAATGCTTAGAGTTCCTGGAATAGGGCCATTTCTCCAATATGGTGCTTAAGGAGTGGGAACGTCCTAATAGATTACCCTCGGTGCCCAAGGGCTTGGATAGAAGGTATCCCTTTTCGGCTGATTTGGTTAAGCGCTGGTCGTGCCCTCCTGAGGTGGACGCTCCGGTCCTGGGCCTATCTAACACTTCGGTCATTCCGTCCCCCGACACTACTAAACTGCGTGATAGCGCGGACCGGCGTATGGATCAGTTGGCTTGTCATGCTTTCACCTTTGTGGGGGTAGGCTTGCGCCCGGTATGCGCCGCAGCCATTACGGCTATTGCCATTAAAAGGAAGGTCAGGTGCCTTGCTGAGGCCACCAGGTCTGGTAAGAGAATGGAGGATTAATGGGACCTCTTGCTTTGCTCTCTTGCATTGCTCTTGCTTTGCTCTCTTGCATTGCCTTTGTGCTAGCTGCCATGGACGATGCCTTTCGGCTGGGCAGTAAGGCCTCGGCCCTCTTGGTGGCTATGCATCGGTCTGCTTGGTTAGTGGGCGGCTGACACTGCCGCTAAGAAGTCTCTCACCGGGCTTCCCTTCACGGGTCTTCATCTTTTTTGGTGAGCGTCTGGATGTTCTGGCCAAGGATGGTAGGCTCCCCCAGCGTAGGAAGCAGACTCGGCCCTTTCGGGGATCATCCTCCTTTCTTCCTTCAAGGGGAGGTCGTAGCCCCCTTTTCTCAGGTAATTGCAGAGACTCTTGGGGCCGAGGCAGATCCCGCGGTCGCCCTGGTCTCTCCTGGGGAACCAAGTCCAAACCCCCTCCCAAGGCTCCTCAGGCATGAGGAGGCATCCTCACCCCACCGGGTGGGGGGACGGCTTCGGCTTTTTGCTCACGTCTGGAGACTTCGCGTCTTAGACCGGTGGATTCAGGAGGTGGTGTTTGCAGAGTTTGCAGCTTGGCCGCCCCCGAGATTCCTCAGATCCCGGATATCTCAAAACCCTGTGTCGGCTCAGGGACTGCGTCTAGCCGTTCAACGTCTTCTGGCGTCCGGAGTCATTTGTTAGGTACCTCGCAGGGAACAGGGTCAGGGGGTACTACTCAAATCTGTTCACGGTGCCCAAGGAGGACGGTTCTCTGAGGCCCATCCTGGACTTGAAGGGTCTCAACAAGTTTGTCCGTTTTCAAGCATTTTCGCATGGAGACACTACATACGGCCGTCGGTTCTCTTCGACCGGGCGACTTCATGACCACGGTGGACATCAAGGATGCCTATCTTCACGTGCCGATCTTCCCAGGTCATCAGAGGTTCCTGAGGTTCGCTCTGGAGGATCAGCATTACCAGTTTGTGGCCTTGCCGTTCAGTATCACCTCGGCTCCTCAGGTTTTCACCAAGGTGCTGGCTGGCGTCATGGCTCTCCTGAGGAATCAGGGTGTCCGCATCCTCCCTTACTTGGACGACATTTTGATTGCTGCTCAGTCTCTTCATCAAGCCGAGAGGGATACTGGTGACGTCCACTCTCGAGTCCTTCGGCTGGGTGATCAATTATCCCAAGTCTTCACTATCACCATCTTTGGCGAGATCCTTCCTGGGCATGATGCTGGATACCTCTCAGGTCAAGATATTTCTCCCTCAGCAGAAGGTGGAGGGCATTCAGATGCAGGCACGTGCCCTGCTTTCGTGTCTTCACCCCTCCATTCGGCAGCGAATGCAGTTGGTGGGCCTCATGGTGTCCTGCTTCGAGGCGGTTCCCTTTTCTCAGTTTCACATGAGACCTCTTCAGTTACATCTCTTGTCGGTTTGGGATCAGATCCCGGAGTCCCTGGATCAGGAATTTGCTCTGTCCCCTCTGGCCAGGCAGTCCCTCTCGTGGTGGTTGGACTCGAGGAATCTTCTATCCTTTCTGCCTCTGCACTGGGAGATTGTCACCACGGATGCCAGTCTGACCGGCTGAGTTTGGCAGACTCTGAAATTCCAGGGTCAGTGGGGCCCCCAGGAGACCCACGCGCCTATCAACATCCTAGAACTGCGGGCAATCAGGTTGGTTCTCTCCCAGCTGACTCCCCACCTTCGGGGTCGTGCTGTACAGGTCCACTCGGACAATCAGACGGCGGTCGCCTACATCAATCATCGGGGGGGGGGGGGGACTCAAGGAAGATCCTCAAGGAAGTGTCCCTGATCTTGTCTTGGGCGGAAGAGAATGTTCCCTGCATCTCGGCGGTTTACATTCCGGGGGTGGAGAACCAGGAGACCGACTCCCTGAGCAGGGGTATGTCTTGGCTGGGGGAATGGTCTCTCAGCAACTAGATATTTCACGCTGGGGTCAGACGGATGTGGACTTGTTTGCGTCCCGTCACAATCACAAGCTTCCAAGATTTGTCTCCCTGTCAAAGGATCATCTGGCCTTTATGTTTTCCCTCCCTTTCCTCTGCTGGGTTGGGTGCTGCACAAGATAGCCCAGGAGGAGGTACCGGCCATCCTGGTGGCCCCCCGCTGGCCGAGGAGGGTGTGGTTCGCGGACGTCGTGGAGGGCATTCAGATGCAGGCACGGGCCCTGCTTTCGTGTCTTCACCCCTCCATTCGGCAGGGAATGCAGTTGGTGGGCCTCATGGTGTCCTGCTTCGAGGCAGTTCCCTTTGCTCAGTTTCACATGAGACCTCTTCAGTTACATCTCTTGTCGGTTTGGGATCAGAACCCGGAGTCCCTGGATTAGGCAATCCCTCTCGTGGTGGTTGGACTCGAGGAATCTTCTAGTGGACAGGTCCTTTCTGGTGGCCCCCCGCTGGCCGAGGAGGGTGTGGTTCACGGACATCGTACAGATGGCAGTGGATCGGTTCGTCCTAATCGATGATCCAGAGCTTCTCACGCAGGGACAGGTGCGTCATCCCAATTTACAAACGCTGGCTTTGACGGCTTGGCTGCTGAAACCTCCATCTTGATGGGCAAGGGTTTGCTGACCTCTGTTGTTGTTACCTTGATTCGGCCTTGGAAGAAATCCTCGTCCTTTATCTACTACAGGGTCTGGCATGCTTACATTGCCTGGTGCGAGTCCAAGTCTCTTCCTTGTCGGGTGTTTTCCATTCCCAGGATTCTGGAGTTTTTACAACATGGTTTGGATTCGGGCCTTCAACTTAGTACTCTCAAGGGACAGGTTTCGGCTCTGGCAATTTTTTTCCAAAGATCCTTTGCCAATCACAGGCTTGTTAAAACTTTTTTCCAGGGAGTTACTCATGTCCGTCTGCCGCGTAAGCCTCCGCTACCGTTTTGGGACTTAAATTTGGTGGTATCTGCTCTTCAGGGTCTGCCCTTCGAGCCTATGCTGGAGGCTGCGTTGCCCATTCTGACTCTTAATGTAGCCTTTTTTGGTGGCTATTACTTCGGTCCGGCGAGTTTCTGAGCTGGCGGCGCTCTCCATGAAACCTCCTTATTTTGAGCGGCATCAGGATAAGGTAGTGTTCCGGCTTAAACCGGATTTCTTGCCCAAGGTTGTGTCTGCATTTCATCTCAATCAGGATATTATCTTACCTTCTTTGTGTCCTAACCCTTCTAATTCTAAGGAACAGACCCTTCATTCTCTGGATGTTGTCAGGGCACTGAAATTTTATTTGGTCGCCACTGAGTCGTTTAGGAAATCTGATGCTCTGTTCTTTCTGCTGGACCTAGGAAGGGTTTGCCTCCAGCCAAATCTACTATCAGCAAGTGGATACGTCAGGCGGTGGTGCAGGCTTATTCTGCTAAAGGGAAGGAACCTCCCTTCCGTGCTACTGCTCATTCTACTAGAGCTATTGGTGCCTCTTGGGCTTTTCAGCACCAGGCTTCTGTTGAACAAGTTTGTAAGGCCGCTACTTGGTCTTCCGTTCATACTTTTTCCAAGTTCTACAAGGTTGATGTTAAGGCCTCAGCTGATGCTGCTTTTGGCCGCAAGGTGCTTCAGGCGGTAGTGGTTTAAACTGCCTGCCATTACTCTTCGGGGATCCCACCCTATCTTTACGGACACTGCTATTGGATGTCCCAGAAGTAAAGATGAAATGAAACAGGCCGTGCTGTACACTTGTAAAAATACAATTCTGTGAGTACTCACCTGTAGAATTGTTTTTACTGTGTGCAGCATGTGGATGTGTTTCATCCCCCCCTTGTTATCATTATCCTTGGTTGCCTCTTTATCGTGATTTATTTAAATGTTTATTTTGTGAGGCTGTGTATTTTTATCATGTTTTGTTCTCCCGGCTTCTTGTACAACGGCTTTTCAACACTGGAGGTCTATGGGTGATTCCTGGCCTTTTATACGGCCAGGAGGAGCCACAATTTTTCTGCAGTCAGCTGCGCCTACTTGTGGCGGAATACCCAGAAGTAAGGATGAAATGAAACAGGCCGTGCTGTACACAGTAAAAACAGGTGAGTACTCAAAGAATTGTATTTTTGTCTAATTGGGATCGGTCACCGCTGGGCCTGGAGAGACTGATCATCATCATCCCGGGGTGGTTTGGTTGTCCCAGTAGTGGTGGCTCAAGTCATGCTTACTGATTCAGGGTCGCTCCTTCCTTCCGGCTCAGTGGACTATAAATACCACGGATTCCAGTCTTGACAGTTGAGGGGACCAACTGGCTACACAGGGGCGCTGGCCTTCGTATGTCTCCGGATTTTACATCAATGTGGCCGAGCTCAGAGAATCTTCCTGTCTCACTGGACCAGCAGTCTGCAGGGGATTCCTGTCTGTGTCCATTTGGACAATGTGACGGCTGTGGTGTATGTGAACCATCAGGGGGACTAGAGCCTTTTGGGAGGCTGCCAGAATAATTTTATTGGCGGAACAGCATGTGCCTTGCATTTCAGCCATCCACATCCCGGGGGAGGACAAAACCTGCACCTTTCTCGGGGGAGCAGTGGTTTACCGGGGACAGTGTTTCTGTTCATGACCCATTAGGAAGAGGTGGTTCTTGCTCCTAAAATCACCCTGTGAGTCTCCCACCTTTTGTGAGCTGGCAACCTCCAATCTCCACCGCAGTTTTGCCTTTAGTCAAGCCCCCATTCGCCGGGACGCTAGATATGCCTCGCCGGACACTGTTTCCCCAGGTTTTAAATGGCACACATGATGCCAGCCCACGGTGAAGACAGAAGGAACATGAGGGTATACTAAGGCCAAGGTCTTCACAGGAAATCGCTCCAACAAAGCGTCTACTCACAAGGATGAAGCATGAGCATAGTCAGAAAATAGCCAAAGGTCAAGCCGGGTGATCAGAGGTATGCGGTATCCAAAGGGATCAGACGAAGATCAAGGTCTGGCAGACAAAAGGGTTGGTATGGGCAGCGAGCTGGGCTGTTCAAACAAAGCCGGGTCAATCTCTAGAATAGCACAGATAACGTCACACCCTGAGCAGTATTAGCTTCACTAAGGCAATGAGGTCAGGGCTGAACTTTATTTAAAGGATGGCTGGCCAATGAAAATAGAGGGTGTGTGACTGGTGCAACTTCGATCCATAATGGGATAGGAGAACTGATTCCAGGGCCTGGACTGCCCTGACCAGTAAGGCTGTCCATCCCCTGAAACACTTAGGTGCAAGTGATGGAACTATTGGACAGAGTGGCATCTTCTACGAGCTGCTCCGTCAAAAAGCAGGGCCCGCGTCTATACTACTGCAGGGGAGCGAGGGAGGTGGGCAGGGAGGCTTCTGGGAGTAGTGAGCTCGTCGTGATCCAGACAGCCGGGGAACGCCTCGCGGACCAGGAGACTCAGCGCGGGTCCCCAGAGACAGGCGAGTTCCTTACATCACGTTGTGACTTTGGAAATCTCATCATCTGGATAACACTTTCCTTTCAAAGATAACTTTAATGTTGGAAATAGGTGGAGGGCTGGCGGCCTCCATTTGATGCATGGTGTGCCCATAGATAGCGAGATAGGGGTGGGGTCACACTGGAATTTTAGACGTTTCCACCAAAATCTGACCACATTTGATTTGACAATGCAAGTTCTTGGCAACATCATATGATGCAATTCAGCACAGTCAGTATTGGGAGCAGCACGACCTGAGCTCCTCATCCCAGCCTCTCCATCTCCACACTGGAAGCCTCAGCAACTCCTTTTATAGGGCTTCCTTCCTTCAATTAGTCTCATCACCTGGGAAGACCTGTGAGTAGGGGAAAAACCTGTAGAGGACCCAGGATTTCGATTGGATCTCTGATACTCCGGCATGGATTGTGCCTGCCTGAAATACTCATGGGAAAAATATACCCCATCCACCACTTTTCCATACACTTTACCACATGCCTCATTGTTTTCCTATTTTGTAATGTAAAATAACATTTGTGGTAAGATTGTGCCCCTAGACCTGTGATTTACTTATCAGCATGCTGTTTCCATGATTCTCATATTCACCTATGCCTTAGCCAATCAGATGATTAGCAAGCTAGAGTACGGAAGTATATAATATGTAGTCAAAATCACCACTTTGGCATACATAGTTAAGGTAAACACATTGTTGCTATGGAAAACCGTTTTCTATAACACAGAATTGCAAACCAAAAAATAACAGATAAGTTTAGCACATTGAAGACATCAGGGTTGATTCACAGCCTTCTATATTCCTTCCCGTTTTTATCTCTCCGAACATTACACATGGCTTTCTTCAGTATCGGAGCGTTCACATGATTCAGAGCCTCCATCGGGAGCGTCTCGTATTGTTCCCTTATATGTGAGAGCCATCGAGAACGCTGTGAGTATCTCTCTCAAAGCCAATTTCACCAACGGGGCTCTTGTGTATGTTGATGTGAAATTCTCACTCGTAGCGTTTTTAAAGCATTTGTGAACGTATTTTGCCTAGAATTGTGTGAATGTCAGGTGAGATGTGTGAATGTCAGGTCAGATTCTTCTAGTTTCCATTGGAAAATTCCCTGTTTTTACCTTCATTTAGCCCCTACATTCCATAAACTTTTCATTTTTGTGAAATGTATACACATACACTGGCTTTTTTGGTGGATTCTACACATATGCAAGCCAATTTTTTTAACTGTTTCACACCCTGGTCTTGCTAGCCCATTACTTATTGCTGTGCCAACTCTCTTCTGTTCCAAACTACTTAGTATGTCATGCATGCCATGCATTCTTCTTCTCCTAAAGCATACCTTAACCACTTTAATGCATTCTTCTTTTTAATTCATAAAGCATACCTTAACCACTTTAATGCTTGCCATGCATTCTTCTCTACTTCTTCCTAGTTGGATATTTGGGATGCCCACATGGATATAATGTAAAAATTACTGAAGTAATGCTACCTAGCGGCAGGCAGCGCCTGGTGAATGCTGGGCGCTGTGCGTAAAACCACATTTAAGAAAGCGAATCTGGTGAGCGCCTCTAACAGCGCCATGTAGCGTCACATTACTACAGACAGCTCAGTGTATAGTGCCGGCGCTCTAGGTTCAGGAGCGCCACATATTACCTTTCGCTCAGTGTCGCTCTGCTATACATTTCAATATGGTTTCATTTGTTGGTGTTTAAATAGCGTGTTGGGCAATTAAATTTTTTTTTGCTCAAAGCATTGTGTGACCACTCCTGGCTGCAAACAAACACTTTTGTAACACAGGATTAGGTTACATTCATCTGTAAAAGTCGGGATGAGTGAGGGCTTCCACATGATTCAGAGCCCAGATTTAGAATGTGAGAGGGCTTTACAATGGGAAATTTCTGACAGCACTTCTGGGCACTATTTGTTGGTGAGAATGTGCTTTCGTGGTGTGTGAGAAAAAAGAATGGCATTCTTAAGGCACTGGGAGGCTGTCACCTTCTTTTAAACACCCCCCAAAATAAACATTTTAAATATTTTTGAATAATATGTGACCTATTTTATTTACTTTTATATTTTCTAACATTACATTTTCCAAAACATTGACCACATTGACCACCCCCCCAAAAAAATATTAAAAAGAAACATTAAAAATAAAAATACATAAAAATAATAATTTAATAATGCAATATTAAATGAAAATTACACAATAAAAAATTAAGAGGCTGATTTTGGAATAGCGCCACATTTTACCATTTGAGCATTTATGTTGTGGCGCTTAGAGCGGCCGCTAGTGAACGCTGCAAGCGTGGTGTCTGAAGCCATAACCTAACATAGCAGGCAGACAAGTGACGCTGTAATATCCACTTTTACATTGATAGATGTGATTTATGTGAGGGCGCTGTAGGGGTGCTTTTGAGCATTCTAATGCTGCTATTAACCACCGTTGTTTCTAAAACTCTGTAGCTGTGTATATTCTTAGTATACAGTACGTCTTGCTCCAGATATAATACTTACTATCGGGTATTACTCCGCCATATGGCGCTGGACTGCAGAGACATAGAAAATAGGCTCCTCCCGGCCCGTCAAATACCCAGGGACCTCCCACAAATCCCCAGATTTTCTCTGCAGTCTGGACTGCGAAGGACAAGAAATGTCTCTCTCTTCTCGCAGGTGAGCGAGGCTATTAGCCTGCGGCCCTTTAGGACTATTCCCACCCGTTCCATTAGTATTGTGCCTCCCAGCCTTGGCTGCGCTGGTCGGGTGATGGTAGGCAGCACCGCTGTTAGGTGCTCCACCACAATCCCCCACCAAAGGGTAGGCGGTTCAGGCTTATGGTGAGCCTCTATAGGATGCCCCTCCCACACTATTGCCCCTTGCCCTATCGGGGGGCCCTATGTCAAGTGGCCGCTGTCCTCCCTCATTCTCCTTGTAGCCTTCGGGGGGAAAGAGGGGTGTGTGTGTGTATGTATGCATATACTTGTATTGTATTGTATATGTATTGTATTTGTATTTGGGCTTTATTACATGGTGCTTTGTGTCAGCCGCCGCGCTGACTTGTTTTACTAGTACTATACTTAAAATTGCCGCCGCCGCCGCGCGCCTTTTCTTCAATATGTTCCGCGCTTGGCGGCGGTGTTAACTCAGGCACCGGCACGCCGTCATTGGTTGCTTGTCATGTGTTGGCTTCGCGCTCTTCGGGGGGGGGGGTGGAGCCTGTCTCTGGCGTGTTCCGCGTCATTGCTTGTGCGTTCCCGCTCCTCGAGGTATACTGACGCCATTTTGTCTGCTTGGTCATTAAGACAAAAACCAAAACCTGGAATTCACACCTGGGCACTCCATTCAAAATAATTGAAATTTATTAAAGCGCAATCATTAAAAAACATATAAAACACACATCTGACAAGAATTAGAAACAAACCAAACCTGGATAAATAATCAATTAATATTACAATTACCAATTAATATAATATATACAAATCTAATAATAACTGTGGTAAGAGTTTCCTAACAGATCTTACTATTATCACAGAAGAGTATTATGTAGAGGATGCTCCTGCCCCCAACTGGTTATCAATGATAATTACACCCACAATAATTCTCCTAATAAATAATATATCCTTATAAATTACTTGAAAAACCTACTAGTGCTAAGTCAATAATACTTCTATCCGCCAAATATATATCTATATGTGCAAAAAAAGTGTAATACTAAGTGTAACTAATATAAATAATCATAAAGTGCGACGTGCCTATCTATAGAATAATTCCCCCAGGTGTGAATTCCAGGTTTTGGTTTTTGTCTTAATGAATAGCAGTTGTGGAATTCATGGAGCACCCATTGTTTAATATATTCTTGTGTAGTGCCCTCACACTAGTTGTGTTACATTTTGTCTGCTTGGTCAGCTTCTGCGTGATCGACCTCTACCTACCTCGCGGGCGGCTTTATTACCACCATTTTATTATTGTCTGCTTACGGCTCATTTGATTGTGTCTTTCAGACCGGTGAATCCATTGGCGTTAATCCCTATCGGTCTATAGTACCGCTATAATCACCATATGGAGGCATCTCAGGATAATGTGACCGGGGTTCCTTCGGGACAAGCCGGCTGTGTGTAACGTGTGGGGAGTCTCATGTTGACGCTGACAAGGCGCGGGTCTGTGTACTCTGTGCTGAGCAGGTGCTTGCGCTGCAAACTGGCCTTCCAGTGGCTGGGCCTGCACCTCGTTTCACTTCACCTACCCCCCCAAGCTTAAATCTCATGCCTACTGAGTTGCATACAAGTGGGGATTCTCAGCCTGATGTGTCTTCTAGACTGGCTAGTGTTGAGAAGTTAATTGCTAATACCTTGGTGCATAAGGCCCCTGCTAAAAGGCGGCACTTAACGCCTAATGTCACTCTTTTCCCTATGGAAACTGAGGAGTTTTGGCATCTTTGTGGCTATACCCCTTCGGACGAAGGAGAGCTATTCTCCGACTCATGGTCATCTGATGAGAGGATGATACTGATAGATTGCTGACCCAGATTTTTGAGGTTCTGTCCATTCCTCCCCGTTGCGGCTCCCAGGCAAAAGGGGGAACTGTTCCATACCTCTAAGTCACGCTTGGAATTTCCTGAGCAAGCACATTTCAATAACCTTGTGCTCAAGGAATGGGAGCGTCCCAGTAGACTTCCCGGTGTACCTAAGAGTTGGGATAGGAAGTATCCCTTTCCTGCTGATGTGGTAAAGTGTTGGTCATCCCCTCTCGAAGTGGATGCCCCAGTTCTAGGGTTATCTAACACCTCTGTCATGCACTCCCCTGACTCTACTACCCTGCGGGATGCTGAGGACCGGCGCATTGACCAGCTGGCTTTCCATGCCTTTGCATGTGTGGGCACGGCGCTGCGCCAGGTCTGTGCCTCGGCCATTACTGCTGTGGCCATTAGGACCCTGCTAAGAAGTATACTTGATAGTGCCCCTGATGATTTGCCTTGTGAGGTGTTTAATGCACTCTCCAGTTGTGATGTCTTTATAAATTTTGTCCTCTCTGCCTTGGATGACACCATCAGAATGTGTGCCAGGACATCTGCCCTTGTGGTGGCTATACGCAGCTCGGTTTGGCTACGCCAGTGGGCTGCTGACAACGCTGCTAAGAAGGCCCTCACTGCTTTTCCCTTCAAAGGACTACGCCTGTTTGGGGACCACCTGGACCTTTTTGCTAAGGGAGGCAGGTTACCCCAGCGCAGGCGGCAGTCTCGGCCCTTTCAGGGTCAGGGCTCCTTCTCCTCCCCCTACCGTGGTGCTAGACAAGGGAGGGGGGTTTCCTTTACTGGGGCCCGGGGAGATTTCTGGGGTAGGGGCAGAGGACGTGGACGTCCTGGCTCCTCCTGGGGCCCCAAGATTAAGTCCTCTCCCAAGCCCCCTCAGGCATGATGGTGCACCCTCACCCATCCAGGTGGGGGGGACGGCTTCAGCACTTTGCTCACGTCTGGAGGCTTCATGACCGGCGGATTCAGGAGGTAGTGTCCTCCGGTTACAAGATAGAGTTTGCTGCCTGGCCGTCCCCAAGATTTATCAGATCCCAAATTCCTCAGGACCCTGTGTCAGCTCAGGAGCTAGTGCAGGCAGTGCAAGGCCTCCTGGAGCTGGGGGTCATCTGCAAGGTCCCTTTAAGAGAAAAAGGCAAGGGCTTCTATTCCAGCCTATTCACAGTGCTCAAAAAAGATGGGTCATTCAGGCCCATCCTGGGCTTGAAGATCCTCAACAAATTTGTCAGGAGCAGACGCTTTTGCATGGAAACTCTGCGCTCTGCCATCAGTTCTCTGCGCCCAGGGGATTTCATAACTTCTGTGGACATCAAAGATGCTTACCTTCACATTCCTGTATTTCCAGGTCATCAAAGGTTCCTCAGGTTCGCTCTGGAGGACCAACACTACCAGTTTGTGGCATTGCCCTTTGGTCTCACTTCAGCTCCCAAGGTGTTCACCAAGGTGCTGGCTGGCGTGATGTCTCTGCTCAGGTTTCAGGGCGTCCGCATGCTGCCTTATCTGGACGACATTCTCATCACCTCACAATCTCTACATCAGGCAGAATTGGATACCCAGCTGGTGGTGTCCACACTGGAGTCATTTGGATGGGTGATCAACCACCCCAAGTCTTCACTGTCCCCCTCCTTGGTGACTCCATTCCTAGGAATGAATCTGGATACAGTTCAGGCAAGGATTTTCCTTCCTCAACAGAAGGTGGACAGTCTGATTGCACAGGTCCAGTTCCTGCTATCTTGTCATCATCCCTCCATCAGGCAGGGAATGCAGCTGGTGGGCCTGATGGTGGCGTGCTTCGAGGCGGTCCCTTATGCTCAGTTCCACTTGAGGCACCTGCAACTCCACCTCTTTTCAGTGTGGGACAAGGATCCAGCGTCCCTGGACAGGGTCTGTGTGCTTTCCCCCCTGGGAGAAAGCACACAGTCACCATGGATGCCAGTCTGTCAGGTTGGGGGGGTTTCTTGGAAGTCCCTGCGGTTCCAGGGGAGGTGGGGCCCTCAGGAGGCCCACACACCTATCAATGTCTTGGAGCTGCGGGCGATCAGGTTAGTTCTGGCTCAGTTGACTACTCACCTTCGGGGCCTGCCTGTTCAGGTGCGCTCGGACAACCAGACGGCAGTGGCCTACATCAATCATCAGGGAGGGACCCGGCGCAAGAGGGCCTTCCAGGAAGTGTCTCTGATCCTGACCTAGGCGGAGACCAATGTTCCCTGCATATCAGCTGTGTACATCCCGGGGGTGGAAAATCTCCTGGCAGACTCTCTGAGCAGGGGGACCTCTCGCCAGGGAGAATGGTCCCTATCCAGCAGGGTGTTTCAATCTCTGTGTCACCGTTGGGGCCAACCAGATGTGGATCTGTTTGTGTCCCGTCACAATCACAAGCTACCTGTCTTTGTCTCCCTATCCCAGGATCCTCTGGCCTTGACCACGGATGCTCTAGCAATGTCATGGCAGGACTTTCAGTTTCTGTATGTCTTCCCTCCATTCCCCCTGCTGGGCAGGGTTCTGCGCAAGATTGCTCTGGAGGGGGTGCCAGCAATTCTGGTGGCCCCCAGGTGGCCAAGAAGAGTGTGGTTCGCAGACGTGGTGCAGCTGGCAGTAGATCAGTACGCTCTGCCCATAGTGCCAGATCTGCTCACTCAGGGCTCCCTATGCCATCCCAATTTACAAACGCTGGCTTTGACGGCTTGGCTGCTGAAACCTCCATCTTGATGGAGAAGGGGCTGTCTACCTCGGTTGTTGATACCATGATAAAGGCCAGGAAGAAATCTTCTTCTTCCATTTATTACAGAGTTTGCCGTGCCTACATTGACTAGTCTGAGTCTAAGTCTTTTCCCTGTCGTGTGTTCTCTATTCCCAGGATTCTGGAGTTCCTACAGCATGGGTTGGAGATGGGGCTCCAACTTAGTACTCTGAAAGGTCAGGTTTCTGCCCTGGCTGTTTTCTTCCAGAAGTCCTTTGCTCAGCATCCTCTGATCAGCACTTTTTTCCAGGGGGTGACTCATGTGCGTCCCCCACGTAAGCCTATGGTGCCTGTTTGGGATTTGAACTTTGTCAGCCTTGCAGGGTGCTCCCTTTGAACCCGTGCAGGATGCTACCCTGGCCATTCTTACTCTCAAAGTTGTCTTTCTGGTGGCTATCCCCTCTGTCAGGCGTGTGTCTGAGTTGGCGGCGCTTTACATTCAGCCCCTCTACTATGAGAGACACCAGGAGAAGGTGGTGTTTCACTTCAAGCCAGATTTTCTGCCTAAGGTAGTGTCTGCCTTTCATTTGAATCAGGACATTAATCTTCCTTCATTGTGCCCTAATCCTAGTAATGCTAAGGAGAGGGTTTTGCATTCTTTGAGATACCCAACATGCGTAGTTTCTGTCAAGGGAAGAGTTGCCAAACACCACAAAGTAAAGCATGAGTATAACGGTAATTTTTCTTGAAAATTTCAGCTCTGCAGACAAAGTGCACACCTTGCGATTTTTCAACCAAAACAACCCTTTACATTTGGAATATCCCCCATAAACCATATATTCCCTGAAAGTAGACATGTTAAGCTTTCTAAGCATACCCAGCTTGTTGTAGCTAATCTTTCTGGAATTAATCCCTCAAAGAATTCTTTGGTTGCACAGGGTTTCCCTAAAAAATGTATACAAAAGCTTAATAAAAAACACCTTTTCCTAAAATATAAATATGCAAACAAGTAAAAACAAGCTAAGTCTGAAAGCGCAAGGTCCCCCGAACAGAACAATACCCAACATGCAGAGGTACTATTAACCCTTTTAATTGCCAGCCTACTTGAGATTTTGTCACCCGCTGTTGACAGGTCATTTTTCCCTATTTTGCGCCATGTTTTTTGACATTTTTGCTGGAATTTTCAGGAAAATTATATATATATATTCTAAGCATACAGCACGTCCTGCTCCAGAACATATTCATAACGTATGGGTATACCTCCGCCTTCAGCGCCGTGCACTGCAGATCATGAAGAAAACAAGCTCCTCCCGGCCCTACATATACCGGAGCACCTCCCACAATCCCCCAGATTTCTCTGCAGTGCCGAAACTGCGAAGACCTGAAATATCACGCTCTCGCAGGCGAGCGGGGCTTGACAGCCCGAGGCCCTGCGGGACAATTTCCACCCGTCCTCATTGTGAAATAATGCCTCCCAGCCTGGGCTGCGAGGGTCGGGTGAAGGTAGGCAGCACCTGGTGTGCTTATGGAGCTAGTCTCCACCGCAATTCCCCAACCATAGGGTAGGCGGTTTAGGCTGATGGTGAGCCTCCAAGGGATGCCCCTCCCGCATTATTGTCCCGTACCCCGTGTAGTGCTGTGCCCTATTTGGGTTGCCATTCTCCCTCTTTTCCCCGTCTACTGGGGGAAAATTAAGGGGGGGGAGGGTACGCGTGTGGCGTTCTTAGTGTATCGGTGTGTCACGCTCGTGGCTTCTATTCTGCCCTTACTAGCATCAGAGATGTCAGGGCCGCGCTGTTTGCTTCCTTTCAGCTGCCCGTGTGTATTTTTCTATTTGATTGCCACTTAATATGGTTGCCGCGGTGTCCGAGCTTACTGTCGGTGTCCGCTCTATGGTACGTTAGGCCGGCTGTTGCACCATTGCCTTAATTTTTCCTTCAGAGCTTCGCACTAGAATGGGCGGGGCCTTTGTCTGGTGCGCTCCGCGTCACGGCGGAGTATTTAGCGCCATTTTGGTTAGCTTCCCGCGCACGCGTCGTGGCGGTCTCCTCCTCTACTAGAGCTGTAAGTGCCCTTGCGGGCGAATCCCTCTCATTTTGTCTGCCCATCTGCGCATGTTCCTGACATCTCTTTCCCATTGTGTCTTTCAGACGCTGAGTTCCCGGTTGCCTCTCCCGGCCTCATATACATATATACCCATATACCTATTCATATAATTACCTTATTCGTATACATTGCTATACTCATAAGTATAAGGAGCGGGCCTTCCCAAAATCTCCCACATTGATCAGCGGGTAGTTGGGGCATCCAGGGTTGCTTACGGCATAAATCCCTATCGACATACTATAATTGAACAATCACCATACGGAGGCATCTCAGGATTGTGTTACCGGGGTCCCCTCGGGACAGGACCGGCTGTGTATATCGTGTGGTCTCCCCCATGCTGAGGCGGACGGGGCACGGGTCTGCGCGTCATGTTCTGAACAGACGCTGGAACTGCGAGCGACGCTTGCGGTTGTTCCTCGCTCCTTCCCATCCCTTACCCCTTCCCGAAACCTCACTCCTGTTGAGTCTTGTACAAGTGGGGGGTTACAAATAGATCCCTCTCCTAGACGGCCCACGCTGGCCCAGATCGTCGAAGGCTTAGCTGGCCGCATCGGCCCAGTTAGACAACGGCCTTCTTCTCCCGCGGCTTCGGCCTGTGCTATGGGCTCTGTGGAGTCCTTGTCTACACGTGCTAGTACCACTTCGGAGGAACGGGACTTGTTCTCTGACCTAGGCTCCCCTGACGAGAGACCGAGGGGTCAGGATGATGCTGATCTGGATTCTTGGACCAGCTTGACATTGACGGCATGTTACTCAGGATTTTTAAGGTACTGTCCGTTTCGTCTCCCGGTGCGGTCTCCAGACCGAGAGTGGGGCGCTTTCATACCGCACCTCCTCGCTTGGAGTTTCTTGAGCAGGCTCACTTCCATGCAGTTGTTCTTAAAGGGTGGGAATGTCCCGCTGCTCTCCAAAAGACTCCGGATGATTGGGCTTGGAAATACTCTTTCCCCCCGAGATGGTAGATATTTGGTCCTCGTCCCCAACCGTGGACGCTCCGATTATTGGGTCCATAACCCCCCATTCCTTACTTCTCCGGCTTACAGCTCCCTGCGGGACGCCGAGGATCGGCGTATCGATAGGCTTGCTTCCCACGCCTTTACCTGTGCTGGCACGACGCTGCGCCCTGTCTGTGCCGCGGCTATCACGGCAGTGGCCGCTAAGACTCTATAAGTAAGTCACTGGAGCATCAGCCTGAAGATTTACCCTGGGAGGTGTTTTATGCACTCTCTAGTTGCGATATATTTCTTAAATTTATCCTCATAACCTTGGATGACACCATCAAAATGTGTGCTAGGACTTCTGCCCAAGTGGTGGCTATACGTCGCCTGCTCTGGCTTCGTCAGTGGGGGGCAGACGATGACACTAAAAGGATCTTGACGGGGCTCCCCTTTAGAGGGCATCACCTGTTTGGGGCACGTCTGGACTTATTTGAGAAACAGGCCGGTTCACCCAGTCAGAGGCGGCCGCTGCGCCCCCCGCGGAGCAGGGAGACCCCTCCCCCTCCATATCATTCCGTTGAATAGGAACCGGGGTTGCCCCCTGCTGGGTCTGGTTCAATTTCCTGCCCCAGGAGTGACGTTCAGGGCCCGGGGCCCTCCGGTCGGGCTAAGTCTTTTTCCTTCCCTGATTTCCCTCATGCATGATGGGACGCCCTCACCCACCTGGGTGAGGGGAAGGCCACAGCACATTACTCCTGTCAGGAGGCATCTTGCCTCGCTCTGGTGGCTTTAGGTAGTTACCCCAGAGATGGAACTTTGTTTGCTGGGCAGTCCTTCCCTGAGTCGGTTAAGAGGACTATGTTTCCATGCCCGTCTTCGGGCATGGGTGCAGGCTTAACTGGGCCTGCCAGGTATGGCTTCCCTGCTGAACGCCATTATCATATAGATTCTGGGGCCCCTGAGCGGGTCTGCCCCTCCTTCTCTCCCTCCTTTTCTCCCTTCTAGGATGAGGGAGCTTATCTGCCTAACACCTAGAGGGTGTGGCATCTGTACCATAATCTTTCGGCCTGGCGCCCTCGACAGGGCTGTCTGTGTCCCATGCCCAAGGTACCCCCTGGCTGCTGGGCGTGTTTCGATTTTCCCAGGCTCTGGGGAACCTTCGGGATACTGAGCCCTCTACGACTGGTATTGGTGTTCACTAACACCGTCGAGACTTAACCCTTTAAGTGCCAGCCTACCTGGAGTTTTTGTCACACTCTGTTGCCAGACCATTTTGCACTATTTTGCACTCCCCATGTTCAAATGTGATTTTTGAAGGGATTTCCCAGGAAAATGATATATTGTTTTTTTCAGCAGAGTCTGAGTGAACATGAAATGTCTTGTTTGTCATTTTTTAGGTGTATTCTCAATATTTTTTGGCGAAATATGTGCAAAAAAATAAAAAAAATAATTTTTTTACAATTTGTAGTGTTTTTTGTAATAAAAAATTTAAGTTTGTCAATAAAATCTTATTGCGTGTGAAACCCCAATTTCTCAGTTACAGCGGTACCACATATGTATAGGTAGACACCCTTTCCTGCCCAGGAGACTCCCCCAAACTGAAACAGAGCTTTAGGGATTTTCAGAAAAAATACAACTGTGATATGCGCTATGCGCACCTTGCAGTTTTTCCAGAAAAACAACCCTTTACATTTGAAATACCCCCCACAAACTATATATTCTCTGGAAGTACACACCTCAGGCTTTCTATTTGTACCAGGCTTGTTGATGTGGCCACAGTTTTCTAGAAGTAATCCCTCAATGTATTCTTTGGTTGCAAAGAGTTTCCCTAAAAAAAGGATAAAAAAGCAGAATCAAAGCCACATTTTACTAAAAAAACTATATACAAACAAGAAAAAACAATTATAATCTGAAAAAGCAACATCCCCCGAACAGAACGATATCCAACATGCATAGGTTCTGTCAAGGGAAGAGTTGCCAAACACCCCAAAGTAAAGCATGAGCATAACGGTAATTTTTCTTGAAAATTTCAGCTCTGCAGACAAAGTGCGCACCTTGCGATTTTTCAACCAAAACAACCCTTTACATTTGGAATATCCCTAATAAACCATATATTTCCTGAAAGTACACATGTTAAGCTTTCTAAGCATACCCAGCTTGCTCTAGTGGGCTCATCTTTCTGGAATTAATCCCTCAAAGAACTCTTTGGTTGCGCAGGGTTTCCCTAAAAAATGTATAAAAACGCTGGATAAAAAATACCTTTTCCTAAAATATAAATATGCAAACAAGAAAGAACAAGCTAAGTCTGAAAGCGCAAGGTCCCCCGAACAGAACAATACCCAACATGCATAGGTACTATTAACCCTTTTAATTGCCAGCCTGCTTGAGATTTTGTCACCCTCTGTTGACAGATCATTTTTCCCCATTTTGCGCCATGTTTTGCGACATTTTTGCTGGAATTTTCAGGAAAAATATATATATATTTTTTTGCAGCAGAGTTTAGGCTTTAACATGAAATGTCTTGTCTTGTAAATTTTATTTATTATTAATTTTATTTATTATTAAGTAAAAAAAAAATAAAAAAATGTATTTGATTAGGGAAAACCATATTGCATGTGAAAGCCCCATTTCTACCGATTAGAACGGTACCACATATTTATCGGTAGCCCCCTGTTCCTGCCCAGGAGACCCCCCTAACTGAAACAAGTAATTTTTAACATTTAGAAATACAACTACCATCCACACTACAAAGGGTTAAATCGAGAAAAAAAAATGACATAGGGTCTCCCCTCCCAGGAGGGGGGGGGGGGGGCATTTTTTGGGGGGATTTTTAAGGGTTAAAACCCCTTAAAAAAAAAAAATGACATGGCCCCCCCTTACCCAAAGTAACCAGCCCGGGACCAGCTATGCAGGGCTTGGAGGAACAGGGCGCAGGGGCCAGCTTTTGTGGCCCCTGGCCCTGCAGGCTACAAGCCCGCATAGCCCGTGGGCCCGGGCTCTTCTGCCCCCCCCCTGGGCTTTGGGGAGGCAGGTAATGGGGGTGCCAGGGGTTAATGGCAAGTCACCGGCTAGCGCAGGTGACTTGCCATCCCCCCCAGCCTTGAGAACTGGTATAGGGGTCTCATGGACCCCTTACCAGTTCACAAGGGGTTAAATGTAAAAAAAAACACAGACACACAAAGAGAAAAAATATTTTATTATTATTATTTTTTTTTTTTAATACTTACCTCCCATCCATAGTGGAGCACTCTGTCCCTCGGCGATCACTGGCTTCTGCTCACTTGCTAGAAGCCTTTTATAGCTGCTGGATGACAGAACACAAAAGGGTTAATTAAAAAAAAAAAAAAGACATAGGGTCCCCCCTCCCGGGTAAATGCCAGGCACGTAAATTTTACGTGGCTGGCACTTAAGTGACGGAGAGGCAACCACGTAAATTTTACGTGGCTGGCATTTAAAGGGTTAAACTATGCCCCCTGTTTGCGCCCTCGTACGCATTGGGCTCAGGAAGGGTGTGTTGACTCACACGACACCAAGGGGCGTTTTTTACAGGGGACCTTTTTAGGCTCTCCTGTTCCCTCACACGGAGCTGTGGGGATGGAACTTGACAAAAACCGGAGTCCTACTCGGCTCCACCCTCTAATCCCTGGTTTACACCAGACGTAGGTTTCACCCAGTGCCCCCTTTTTTTCCTTGACTATAAGGAGTTTACAGGTATGAGACCTCCGGTCCTCCGTCCTGTGTAGTGATTCCTCCAGACAGCTTCGCTTTCTGGTGAGCTGATTGGCGGCTCGTCCTTGGACACCATTCGTCTCGGGGATCTTGGGCTCTGAAATGACTTAGCCATTAGGCCTGGATGAGGGGTTTGCACCCTGGGCCTGGTTTTTCTTACCCTACCCCCTTGTGGAGGCACTTACTCTTCTACTGGTTACTCGTTGGTACCGTGGGGGAGCATTCCATACTCCTTGCCTTTCCCTGATGGTTACCATGGTACCTATTCTGGCAGGATGACATAGGGGGCCTATTCTTCTGAATCCACCGGGGATTCCTAGGAAGGGACCTTGAAGGTTCTGGTTTCCTAGGTGAATTTTGGTCATAAGGATCACGTTGTGGGTCCTAGTTGGGGGACTACTCCTTCTTGTACCCGTCCATTGGGGGACTTTTTGCCTTCATAGGACAGTGGTTGCTCCTTGTTCCTGCGGAATTCTTGGGCCTGGATCCTTTCCAGGGGAGCTCTTATAGTAAAAGAACGAAAAACAATAGGGAGGAAGAATCTTCCTCTAGAAGGATAGGCCCAAAATAACTGCCTAACCATGCCGCTACAAGAGGGGGTAGCCATGGTAACTCAAAACTTTTCCCAACGGGGGAATACATGTCCAGGTCACAGACAGAACCAACAGAATTGCTAACAACAATACTCAGCAGAGCCGAAAGAGTCCTACAGGTCCGGAAGGACGACCAACCAACTAGGACCAGGCCAGAGGGCCCTTAATCCATGGAAACAATCAATCCGGTGCTTCAAGAAGGGGGCACCGGTAGACCCCAAGATAAGATCCCAGGGACAAGACAGTTCCGGCAGATCTCTAACCCCAGTAGAGGAGCACAGAACCCTTTCATCTCATAGTAATTTAGATCATAGTCCAGAGACCAGAGGATCCATCCAAGGCAGAAGGGACGAAATAACGCCTGAATCCAACTTAGTGAGAGGCGGGTACCCTCACCTCATGGTATAGATCTATACCAAGGTATGCATATATGTAAGAAATATGGGACAGTGGTTGCTCCTTGTTCCTGCGGAATTCTTGGGCCTGGGTCTTTTCCAGGGGAGCCCTGATTCCTTGGGGGACTTGATATTCCTTTTCCTTCCTGAAGTATCCCTCCTTGGGAGGTTCTCCGTTGTGCCTCTGGGCTCACTCTGGCAGGGTTCTGTGTGACCCCGCCTCTATTACAGGGGTCTACCCCTGTTATTGGCCAGATTGGTCTGCCCTGGTTGGGGCTAGTGGTTCTGGCTGGGTAGTTTACTTGAAGGTTTTATACCCTTGCCCTATCGGGCATGGGGTTAGCTTGCGCTAGTCCCTTATGGCAAGCAGCACCTTATGCTTGGGGCCTGGGAGGCCCAGTGGGTTGTGGGTTCTCAGGGAGTTCTGCTGAGTACAGCGGGACGGTAAGTTCCCTCATGAGGACTATTTTTAACATAGTATGGTGCCTTTACTTTAGACCTACTTTAGCGTTGGCAGGATCTGGGGCTTACCCTGCCGGAGATGACAGATCTCGGGGTGTCTTGTTCCTTGGAGGCTCTGGACCTTGTCTTCCTCCTTATTTCCTTCCTTCTGCCACGCTGGTTTAGCTTATGTTATCCCTATGCTATTTGCTGGCGGGATGGTATCTGCTCCTGGGATTAGGGTCCTACAAGCAGTGTTTGGTATGGGCTCACTATTGACTCGGTCTATGGTTGGGGCCTGATCTGTTCTTCTATTACGAGACCTGATCCAATCTTTTGTTTGCATTCCTCAGGGTCTGCTCAGGTGCTTTCCTGGGGGATCCCTAGTTCCCCCTTTGGGGAGGACTTATTCTGAAGCCCTACCAAGGGTTCCCACAGGTCTTAGTCAGGTCCCTGTCTGACCTGCTCCTTCCATCAGCTTGCTCTTCTGGGGAGGTTACTCCAGGCAGTGGTGTGCCATAAAGAACGGCACTATTGGTGGTCCTAGTAATTATATATTTCTTACATATATGCATACCTTGGTATAGATCTATACCATGAGGTGAGGGTACCCGCCTCTCACTAAGTTGGATTCAGGCGTTATTTCGTCCCTTCTGCCTTGGATGGATCCTCTGGTCTCTGGACTATGATCTAAATTACTATGAGATGAAAGGGTTCTGTGCTCCTCTACTGGGGTTAGAGATCTGCCGGAACTGTCTTGTCCCTGGGATCTTATCTTGGCGTCTACCGGTGCCCCCTTCTTGAAGCACCGGATTGATTGTTTCCATGGATTAAGGGCCCTCTGGCCTGGTCCTAGTTGGTTGGTCGTCCTTCCGGACCTGTAGGACTCTTTCGGCTCTGCTGAGTATTGTTGTTAGCAATTCTGTTGGTTCTGTCTGTGACCTGGACATGTATTCCCCCGTTGGGAAAAGTTTTGAGTTACCATGGCTACCCCCTCTTGTAGCGGCATGGTTAGGCAGTTATTTTGGGCCTATCCTTCTAGAGGAAGATTCTTCCTCCCTATTGTTTTTCGTTCTTTTACTATTAGTGCTTGGCTTGCCCTGTAGCACTATGTTCTGGCGATCAAGCTGGCTAGTCCGCTGCTTGCGCTCAGTTCTCCCTTTACAAGGTTCAAAGGTTGAGGTTAGAGCATTGCTCTCGTTGTTGATAGCGTGGTTAAGGGTGACAGCGCTTTACTGTTGGCTGTGCCTTTTCAAGGGGATCCTACCCTATTGTGGACACTGCTATTGGATGTCCCATACGTTATGAATATGTTCTGGAGCAGGACGTGCTGTATGCTTAGAATAATACAATTCTGTGAGAATCTCACCTGTAGAATTGGTATTATATGCATACAGCACGTCCTGCTCCACCCCACCCTGGTTTCACTTTGTTCTGGATCCCCTGTGATTGTACTCACTTGGTGTTATTGCCAGACACTCTGGGTGGTTGGTTTCTCCTGGCTTCTCTTCTCACTGCTTTTCAATGCTGGGGATTGTGGGAGGTCCTCCGGTATATGTAGGGTCGGGAGGAGCTTGTTTTCTTCATGATCTGCAGTGCACGGCGCTGAAGGTGGAGGTATACCCATACGTTATGAATATGTTCTGGAGCAGGACGTGCTGTATGCATATAATACCAATTCTACAGGTGAGATTCTCACAGAATTGTATTTTTTTGCAGCAGAGTTTAGGCTTTAACATGAAATGTCTTGTTTGTAAATTTTTTTTATTATTAATTTTATTTATTAAGTAAAAAAAAAATAAATAAATAAATAAAAATTTTTTTTAGAAAATTACCTCCTTTATTTTAAATAAAAAATGTATTTTATTAGGGAAAACCATATTGCATGTGAAAGCCCCATTTCTACCGATTAGAACGGTAACACATATTTATCGGTAGCCCCCTGTTCCTGCCCAGGAGACCCCCCTAACTGAAACAAGTAATTTTTAACATTTAGAAATAAAATGCAACTACCATCCACACTACAAAGGGTTAAATCGAGAAACTTAGGGTCCCCCCTTAAAAATCCCCGAAAAAATGACATGGGGCCCCCCTTACCCAAAGTGACCAGCCCGGGACCAGATATGCAGGGCTTGTATGAACAGGGCGCAGGGGCCAGCTTTTGTGGCCCCTGGTCCTGCAGGCTACAAGCCCGCATAGCCCGTGGCCACGGGCTCTTCTGCCCCCCCCGGCCTTTGGGGAGGCAGGTAATGGAGGTGCCGGGGGTTAATGGAAAGTCACCGGCTAGCGCAGGTGACTTGCCATCCCCCCAGCCTTGAGAACTGGTATAGGGATCTCATGGACCCCTTACCAGTTCACAAGGGGTTAAATGTAAAAAAAACACACCACACAGAGAAAAAATATTTTATTCTAAGTATGTCACACACCCCGCTTCAAGATATTCATAACCTGTGGGTATACTGACCTGAAGAGGGCGATCTGCAGAGATGATTGGAGGAAAGAAAGCCCCTCCCGGTCCATAAATACCTGGGACCTCCCACTCATTACCCAGTCTTCATCTCTGCAGGACGGCGAGCAAGTAGAAGATGATCTCTCCTCCTTGCACAGGGGGTTTTTCAAGGTAGCCGGGTCTACTCCCGGCCAATATTATTTATTCCCGCTCGGACTTTTTATTCCCCTATTTAATATATTTATATGCCTCCTCAGTTTTGACTGCGGTCTGGGTGATGGTACTCTAGCACACACGTGCTCAGGAGCTAGGCTCCGCCGCGAGACCCTATTTAGAGGGTCGGGGGTTATACCGGGTTGGTGACCCCGGTTTGGGATGCCCTGTCCATAAGAATTTTTTCCCTTAATTGGCCTACCCCCTCCCTTATAGCTTGGGTTGGGGGTCCTCTCTTCACAATTTTGATGTCCATGGTGTGGAGCGTTTAGGAGTAATTCCACATTGATTTGGTTGCACTGTTTTTTATTATATGTTTGTGTGTGTTGTGTAACGTTTTTTGTCATATGGCTTCACATGGCCGCCGCGGTGCTGTGATTTACCTCAGAAGGCGGAGGGGAGGGGCTCTCCCCTCACGCTCTTCTGTCGGGGGGGGGGCCGGGCCTTTTGCTTGAGGCCGCGGCCCGCGCCCTGGCTTTCCTAGCTGGGCAGAGGCTCGCAGGCAGCGGGCCGCTGCCGGTATTAGGTGTCGCGTCGTGCAGGGCCCGCGACACCGGCGTACAACGTTACAGCGGAGGGGAGCTTCTCCCCTCATGCGCTGTGTCATTGGGGGCGGGGCCGGACTTGCGGCGCGTCGCCGTGGCCCGCCCCCTATCTCTTCCCGGGCACCTCTGAGGAGCTTGTAGCTCCTATCTGCACTGTGATAGGGGGGCGGAGCCGGTAAAGCGCGCGATCTGCGCTGGCCACGCCCCCTTCTCCGTCTCCCGCTCTGGCTGCGCTGACCAGTTTACCTCACGCACTGAGACTCTGCGTGCTGACAAGCCCTGGACTAGCCCGGAGGCTCTGTGAGTGGCCCTGTGGGCCTTTGCTTTATTCCATTTTCACTTAATTATATAGCTTCTGGCTTCTAATATTATTTTCTGTGTTTTTAGGTGATTCTTCAGGGAATTTTTATAAGGGGGTTTCTCCCGGTCCTGGGTCCCTGGGTACTTTCACTTAAAAAAAAAAAAAAATTCCTCCCACTTAAAAAAGGACACTATAAGGGCATCCCGGGTTGCTTCATAGCGTAATTCCCTCGGTCATAGCGACTCACTTAAGTTCACCTTATGGAGGCATCCCAGGAATCCGGGCTCCCCTCGGGACAATCTCGGAAGTGTTTGGGGTGTGGGGTATCCCTTACTGGGGATGATTTCTTTTTATGTATATCTTGTGCACAACAGACTATTACGCGGCAGTCAGGACCCCAGGCTTCTGGGTCAGCACCGCCGGCTTCATCCTCTCCCCCTCCCATTTTAACCCGTGCCCCATGCGATGTTGTCATGGGGGGGCAGTCGCAATCTGATGTATGTGCCAGATTGGCCAGTATTGAAAAATGTATTTCCTCTACGGTAGCTAAGAAAGCACCGGCTAAGAGAAAACATTTGTCTACGGTTTCTCATTATGAATATGATGATGCGGATGGTCTGGATTGGTCAGATTATTCCCCTCCAGAGGAAGGGGAGGTATTTGAGGATTCGGATAATTCCGAGGATCAACAAATTGTTGGTGCTGATTCTGATAGGGGGTCAAAAGGTTCCTCGGACACCCCTAATGTTCTGACTCAGATGTTTGAGGTTTTGGCTATCTCGCCTCCGGCGGAGGCCCCTCAACAACAAGGGGAGTTTTATGAGGAATCCAGACCGCGCTTAGAATTTCCTAATATTATTTCCAAGGAATGGGAGAGGCCAGCTCGGCTCCCAGGCATTCCTCAGAGTTGGGATAGAAGGTATCCTTTCCCCGCGGACACGGTTAAGCACTGGGCTTCCCCCCCCGAAGTGGACGCCCCAATTTTGGGGTTATCCAACTCTGCCGTTTTGAATAACCCTGATTGTTCCTCTCTTAAAGATGGTGAGGATAAACGCATTGACCAGATGGCTTGTCATGGTTTTGCCAGTATTGGGGCAGCTATACGGCCAGTTTGTGCCTCATCACTGTTGGTGGTGGCTACTAGAAAGGTGGTCAGGGATTTGCTATCCTCGTCCGGCTTGGATCCGGACAGTGATGAATTTCTTGGACTGAAACGTTGTGAGGTTTTTCTGTCCTTCATTTTAGCTGCTCTGGATGATTCATTGATGATGAACAGCAGGGTCTCTGCTTTAATGGTGACCATGAGGCGTTCAATTTGGTTGCGCCAGTGGGCGGCTGATTTTGGGTCTAAGAAGTCTCTGACGTCTCTTCCCTTTGTTGGTCTAAGGCTTTTTGGAGATAAATTGGACTCAGTAGCTAAAGGTGGAAAATTACCTCAACGTAGGAAGCAACGTCGCCCCTTTCGAGGGGCGGCTTCCTTCACCCCTTCCTTTCGGGGAGCTAGAGCGGGAAGAGGTTTTGCCTTCCCTTCTACAAGAGGAGACTCCTGGAATAGGGGCAGAGGTCGTGCCCGTTCAGGATACAGTTGGGGTTCTAAACCCAAGCCCGCGGCCAAGCCCGCTCAACAATGAGGGGGCGCCCTCACCCGTGCGGGTGGGGGGACGGCTGCGACACTTCTCCCAAGTCTGGATTCGGGAGGTCTCGGACAGATGGATCGGGGAAGTGGTGTCTTCCGGTTACATGCTGGAGTTCGAGTCCCGCCCCCCCCCCCCCCCCCCCCCGCGTTTCCTCAGGTCTCGGGTGTCCCCGGACGCACAGGGCGGCGGTATCGAGTCTTCTAGAAATGGCGGTCATTTGCCCAGTGCCCCCATTAGAACGGGGTCGGGGTTTTTACTCAAATCTGTTCACGGTTCCCAAGAAGGATGGCTCAGTTTGGCCCATCCTGGACCTAAAGATTCTCAACAAATTCGTCAGGCTGCGAAAATTTTGCATGGAAACGTTGCGTTCTGCTATCCACTCTCTTCGTCAGGGGGACTTCATGGCGTCCATAGACATCCAGGACGCTTACCTCCATGTTCCCATTTTTCCCGCGCACCAGAGGTTCCTAAGGTTCGCTCTGGAGGATCGGCACTTCCAATTTGTAGCTCTTCCCTTCGGTCTCACCACAGCTCCAAGGGTTTTCACCAAGGTGCTTGCTGGGGTGATGGCTCTTCTCAGAGCTCAAGGAATTCCCATAGTGCCTTATCTGGACAATCTCCTCTTATTGGCATCGTCATTCAGCCAAGCGGAATTGGACACCAGGACGGTTCTATCCACTCTGGAGAGATTCGGCTGGGTGATCAACTACCCCAAGTCCTCCCTCTACCCGTCCAGGTTAATATCCTTTCTGGGGATGTCTCTGGATACAGATCAGGCCAGAGTGTTCCTTCCTCAGTCCAAGGTTCTTCTGATTCAGGAGTTGGTTCGGTCGCTCATGTCCATTCCTCTACCGTCCATCCGGCTAGGGATGAGACTGGTGGGTTTGATGGTGGCCTCCTTCGAGGCAGTCCCCTTTGCTCAGTTTCACACAAGGACACTACAGCTCCATCTGTTGTCGGTCTGGAACAGGTCTCCTCAGTCGCTGGATCAATTCTTTCAGATGTCCCCCCGGGTTCGCCGCTCGCTTCGGTGGTGGCTGAACTCAGCCAACTTGCTGAGGGGAAGATCCTTTCGGACTCCCCAGTGGGAGATAGTCACCACGGATGCCAGCCTCTCAGGATGGGGGGGCTTCTGGAAGGATCTGCAATTTCAGGGTTTGTGGGGTCCCCTGGAAGCCCACGAGCCTATCAATGTTCTGGAATTGAGGGCCATCAGGATGGTTCTTTGTCATTTGACTCATCAACTGCGAGGCTTGCCGGTCCAGGTCCGGTCGGACAATCGGACGGCGGTGGCCTACATCAATCACCAGGGAGGGACCCACAGCAAGAATGCCCTCAAGGAAGTGTCTCTGATTCTGGACTGGGCGGAGAGCCATGTCCCGTGCATCTCGGCAGTTTACATCCCGGGAGTGGAGAACACGGAGGCGGACTCCCTGAGCAGGATGTCAGCCCGCAAAGGGGAGTGGTCTCTCAATCCCAAGGTCTTTCACACAATTTGTCGCAGGTGGGGGTCACCGGTGGTGGACCTCTTTGCCTCCCGTCACAATCACAAACTTCCGTCATTCGTGTCTCTGGCGAAGGACCCTCTGGCTCTGGCAACGGATGCCATGTCTCTGAACTGGAGGGATCTGGGTTTTCTGTACCTGTTTCCCCCGTTTCCATGGTGGCCAGAGTAGTGCGCAAGCTTGCTCTGGAGAGAGCACCAGCAATCTTGGTGGCCCCAAGGTGGCCAAGACAGGTCTGGTTCGCAGACGTGGTAAGGTTGGCAGAAGATCAGTTCGTTCTGCCCCTGCGGCCAGATCTACTCACACAGGGTCATCTTCGTTACCCCAATTTACCAACGCTGGCTTTGACGGCGTGGCTGCTGAAACCTCCATCTTGAAGGAGGAAGGTCTTTCTGATGCTGTGATTCGGACTCTTACTAGTGCTAGGAAGAGGTCTTCATCGTCTGTGTACTATAGGACTTGGAGGTCTTATATTGATTGGTGTGAATCTAGGGCCTTCCCTTGTAGGGAATTCTCTATTTCCAGAATTTTGGAGTTCTTACAACATGGTCTGGACCTAGGGCTCCAACTCAGTACTCTGAAGGGACAGGTGTCTGCCCTGGCGGTGTTTTTCCAAAAGTCTTTTGCGCTTCATCCTTTGGTTAAGACTTTTTTCCAGGGGGTTACACATGTGCGGCCTCCTAGGAAGCCTTTGATTCCGGTTTGGGATTTGAATTTGGTTCTTTCTGCGCTCCAGGGTCCCCCGTTTGAGCCCTTGCATGATATTCCTTTGTGTTCCCTTACGCAGAAGGTGGCCTTTTTGGTAGCTATCACTTCCGTTAGACGTGTTTCTGAGTTGGCGGCTCTGTCTATTCAAGCTCCGTATTTTGAAAGACATCAGGACAAAGTGGTTTTTCGTTTTAAGACGGACTTCCTTCCTAAGGTGGTTTCGTCCTTTCATCTAAATAAATATTGTTCTGCCCTCTCTGTGTCCTAATCCCAGCAATGACAAGGAGAGGGCCCTGCATTCTTTGGATGTGGTTCGTGTTGTGAAGTATTATTTGGTGGTAACGTCTGCCTTTCGCAAGACTGATGCATTCTTCGTGGTGCCATTTGGGCCCAAGAAGGGTCTAGCATCCACAAAGTCTTCCATCAGCAGGTGGATTCGTCAGGCCATTGTCGGGGCCTATTCTGCTAAGGGGAGAAATCCTCCCTTTCGTGTTACAGCTCATTCTACTCGTGCGGTTGGGGCTTCCTGGGCTTTTCAGCACCAGGCCTCTGTTGAGCAAGTTTGCAAGGCCGCTACTTGGTCTTCTGTTCACACTTTTTCAAAGTTTTACAAGGTTGATGTTCGGGCCTCAGCGGATGCTGTTTTTGGCCGCAAAGTTCTGCAGGCTGCAGTAGTTTAAGTTGTGCTTTATGCCTTGTTTTGGATCCCCACCCCTTATGGACACTGCTATTGGATGTCCCACAGGTTATGAATATCTTGAAGCGGGGTGTGTGACATACTTAGAATAATACCATTTTGTGAATACTCACCTTGTAAAATGGGTATTATAAGTATGTCACACACCCCGCTTCAACCCGCCCTTTTGTATTCTGGATCCTTCATTTTGTGAACTTTGCGTTGTTATGACTTATATTTGGCTCTTCCTGGTCCCTTACCTTACTGCTTTCTTTATACTGGGTAATGAGTGGGAGGTCCCAGGTATTTATGGACTGGGAGGGGCTTTCTTTCCTCCAATCATCTCTGCAGATCGCCCTCTTCAGGTCAGTATACCCACAGGTTATGAATATCTTGAAGCGGGGTGTGTGACATACTTATAATACCCATTTTACAAGGTGAGTATTCACAAAATGGTATTATTATTTTTTTTTTAATACTTACCTCCCATCCATACTGGAGCACTCTGTCTCTCGGCGATCACTGGCTTCTGCTCACTTGCTCACTGGCTGCTGGATGACAGAACACAAAAGGGTTAATTAAAAAAAAAATGACATAGGGTCCCCCCTCCCTTAAAAATCCCCCCAAAAAATTACGTAGGTTCCCCCCTACCCAGCATTACCGACCCGGGCCAGCTATGGGGGCTTGTAGAACAGGGCGCAGGGGCCAGCGTTGGTGGCCCCTGGCCCTGCAGGCTACTAGCCCACATATCCACTAAGTGGCCCGGGCCCTTCTGCCCCCCCCCCGGCCGTTGGGGAGGCAGGTAATGGGGGGCTGGGGGTTAATGGCAAGTCACCCACTAGCCGCAGGTGACTTTCCAGACCCAGAGCCTTGTGAACTGGTATAAGGGGTCTCATGAACCCCTTACCAGCTCACAAAGGGTTAACTGTGAAAAAGAAAAACACCACACAAGTAATTAATAAAAGTATTTTATTAAAAAAATATATATTTTTTTACTGTACTTACCTCCGATTGTTAGCTCTTGTCCCTCGCCGCTCTGATGACAGATGCCGGTGATCGGCATCCAGAGAAGGGGGAGGCAGGAGATCGGAGGATCTCCTGCCACCTCCTTCCCCGGGCACTGATCATCGGCATCTGACAGCTGAGAGAGCTGAAGCCAGTGATCGGGGCCGGGATGACGTCATTAGCCCCGCCCCCAAGGGCGGCCGCCATCGAGGAGGAAAGGGGAGAGAGCCTCCCGGGCTCTCTCCTGAAGATCCGTAAGTCCTGGGGGGGGGGGATAGGAGGCCCCCCAGGTGAAGAGGAGGGACAGCGGGGCCAGCGCACATGCAGGTAAGTGAATGTCATTTTTATTTTAATTTTTTTTTTTACAGTTAGCAGCTGCTGCTGCAGAAGCGGGGGGGGGGGGGGGCTATTCCGGGGGCTCTCCTGGAGCCATCCGAGCCCCCACGGGGGATGCGAGTAGGGCCGGGTGAGTTTTTTTTTTTTTTTTGCCCGCTAGCAGGGGTAAATGCCAGGCACGTAAATTTTACGTGGCTGGCACTTAAGTGACGGAGAGGCAACCACGTAAATTTTACGTGGCTGGCATTTAAAGGGTTAATCTACTGTTATTTGTCATGTTTTTATACTCTTAAGGTCTTCTTGAATGTTATCAAATTGTCCCCATTTGTTTATTTAAATTTTTGGTCACACTGCTTAGGTGACTTGCCTGGAAGAAGTAATGTTTTTTTTTTTCTGGGGAGCAGGGGGGAACTTGGGCCTGGTGCCTTTTATTATTTATTTTAGTTTTTGTTAATATATTTTTTTTTATCTATTTTTTTTTTTTATTTTCAGTCCCAGTTATCGCAAAATAGACATAACCCAGGTCAGCACTAATTGCCCCACACAATTACCACGTGTGTGTGAAAACACATGGAATTACATTGTTTTAACACTGTGACAATGACACTTAAGTGCCAAACCTGTAAATTCAATTCTGCATAAAAATATATATATAAAAAAAATTATAAAAGTGTTTGCAGCCAGGAGAGGTCACACAATAATTTGAGCAAAAAATAAATGTATTGCCCAACACGCTATTTAAACATAAACAAATGAAACCCTATTGAAATATATGGCAGAGCGACACTGAGCGAAAGGTAATACGCTCCTGAACATAGAGCGCTGGCGCTATACAATGAGCCACCTGTAGAAATACATATTACGCTGTTAGAGTCGCTCACCAGATTCACTTTCTTAAATGTGGTTTTACGTACAGCGGCCAGCGTTCACCAGATACTATGTGATGCTAGGTAGCATTACATCAGTATTTTTTACATTATATCCATATGGGCATCCCAAATATTCAACTAGGAAGAAGAATGCATGGCAAGCATTATATTGGTTAGGGTATGCTTTATGAATTAAAAAGAATGCATTAAAGTGGACCAACACCCAGGGGGGATCGGCCCGGGAATCTATAAGATTCCCGGACCGATCAGATCCCTCCCCGCGGGGCATCCAAAATCGGGATGTCCCGTGGGGAGGAACCCCCCAGGAGGCCCACAAACCTTACCTCAGCCCCGTTCCATCGGCGCATGCGCGAGCCGCGTCTCGCACTTCCTTCTAGCAGGGCGCGCACCCGCGCCGGCCGTTTGTGAATGGCCGGCGCAGGCGCGCTCCCTGTTAGAGGGAAGCGCGAGCCGCAGCCTCCAGCGCTCAGAGCCGCTGAGCTGCTATGCGCGTCCAAGCGGCCTTGGACGCGCAAACCACAGCGGCTCTGAGCGCTGTGATTGGCTGGAGCGGTCACGTGGGAGCGTGGTGAGGTGAGTGTTTCTGGGCTTTCGGGGGGGGGGGGGGTTCAGACAGCGGGGCACCCCCGATCGGGGTGCCCCACCGAAGTGGACCAAAACCCAGGATTGTCAAAATCCTGGGTGTTGGTCCACTTTAAGGTATGCTTTATGAATTAAAAAGAATGCATTAAAGTGGTTAAGGTATGCTTTATGAATTAAAAAGAAGAATGCATTAAAGTGGTAAAGGTATGCTTTATGATTTAAAAAGAAGAATGCATTAAAGTGGTTAAGGTATGCTTTATGAATTAAAAAGAAGAATGCATTAAAATGGTAAAGGTATGCTTTATGATTTAAAAAGAAGAATGCATTAAAATGGTTAAGGTATGCTTTATGAATGAAAAAGAAGAATACACGGCATACTAAGTAGTTTGGAACAGAGAAGACTTGGCACAGCAATAAGTAAGTAATGGACTAGCAGGACCAGGGTATGTGAAACAGTTAAAAAAGAAATAGGCTTGCATATGTGTAGAATCCACCCAAAAAGCTTGTGTCTGTGTATAAATCTCACAAAAACGACGGTAAAAAACAGGAATTTCCAATGTAAACTAGAAGAATCTCGGCTGACATTCACACAAAATACATTAAAAAACGCTCTAAAAATGCTACGAGTGAGAATTTCACATCAACATACACAAGAGCCTCATCTGTGAAATTGGCTTTGAGAGAGATTCTCACAGCGTTCTCAATGTGGGGGGGGGGGGGGGGTGTTTAAAAGAAGGTGACAGCCTCCCAGTGCCTTAAGAACTAAATTCTGTTTTTTCACACACCATGAAAGCACAGTCTCACCAACAAATAGTGCCCAAAAGTGCCGTCGGAAATTTCCCGTTGTAAAGCCTTCTCTCACATGCTAAATCTGGGCTCTGAATCATGTGGAAGTCTCACTCATCATGAGTTTTACACATGAATGTGAAAAAAATACAACGCAATTACACACAATGGAAAAGACTTTCACACACAACGAAAACACTAATATGATGGAAAAAGCTAACGAGAAACTCAAAAAAGGCCCAAACCCAACGGAAAAAATGCACATGCTTTTTCATGTGAATGTGCATGTGAAAGATGCTTTGAATCAGCCCTAATGTGGCCTCACACCCATTAGGTAGAAAATAGGTGTGGGACCACTTTATTATAAAGCCACTCTATACATCTTTATTTTTATTTTTTTTTATAAATTCTTTATTTATAAGGATATTTTCACAAGGTAAACAGAACGTGAAACAGGAAGGTAGAGACATTGTATACCGCGAAACAATAGCTTAGTGATACAAGCATCTAATCTCTCAGTGAGAGTATACAACATTTTAAACATCACAAATCAATAAAGAGAATCCAATACCAATCAGTCTATCTCTGGCCTTATTGCAGCGTTCTCCGGGGAGACCGGATATCTATGGCATGGAACAATAAGCGGGGGGGGGGGGGGGGGTGGAAAAGTGAGGGAGGGGGAGGGGGGAGGGGGGAGGGAAGTTCTGCGAGGGGCAGTGGACCTCCACTGGGTCGCACCGAAGAAAGTCAAATAAGCCCGTCAGATCTCTTGGCGATTTCAGCAGGAAAATGTCCCGGTTTCTTCTAACGATTAGGTGGAAGGGGTATCCCCACCTGTACGTCGCCCCAGCGCGCGTTACTGTCTCCAGCAATGGCTTCAGGGCTCGGCGCATGAGCAAAGTCCTGCGCGAGAGGTCTTGCAGAATCAGGATGTTTGCTTCATCAAAGCTGACGTCCCCCTTCCGCCATGCGCCGCGGGCGATGTCTTCTTTAAGCGTGTAGCGGTGTACCCTGCAGACCACGTCTCTTGGTCTAGACGGGTCCGGGCTGGGAGGGCCAAGTGCTCTATGGACCCTGTCTAATTCAATTGGAGTGTCCGGGTCCCTTTCCAGCACCGTGTTGAATATGGCTGTAGTTATGCGTTTCAGGTCTTCTCCTGACGAGGCTTCTGGGATGCCCCTCAGCCGGAGATTATTTCTACGGCTACGATTTTCAATGTCATCGATATGTAGCATCTGGGCCTGGAGTAAAGATTCTTGTCGCTCGCACCTCTCCTCAAGTGCTCTGAGGCGGGTCGCGGTCGAAGGGCCCTCCGACTCAAGCGCAGCCACCCTCTCCTCAACCGCGGAGACCTGCTACTTGACCACTCCCAGCTCACGTCTGTGCGCCTCCTCATACTTCGCGATAAGACCCTCAATGTCAGCCCTGGAAGGCAAATTCCGTAGAAGCAGGATCGTTTCCTTATGGATGTCTGAACCACGGGGGGGGCCCTAAATCACCAGATCCCCCGGTCAGCAAAGGGGCGAGGGGCCGCTGCAGGTTTCTCTCCGCGGGGCCAGGCGTCCACGGAATCCACGGCTCTGGGCTCCGCTCCGGGGAAAAACGGGGCGGGTGTGGGGACATAGGGGCCGGGCTCAGCTGGCCCGAGGGCCATGAGGGCTCTGGGGAAGGCAACAGCGGGGGGGTACAAGGACTTGGGGGGGAAGGCCCCCGCCGCCGAATCAAAATCTCCGGCTCCAGGGGGAGGGGATGACGGAGCTTTGGAGACCTCTGTGGCAGACCCAGAGGGGTGTAGGCTCCAGCCCCGGGCCGGCTCTCCTCCAGCGACTCCACTGCCTCAGCTTCTCCCCGCCTGGGCATATAGGCGAATTTGGCCAGGCCTGGCTGTGATGTCAGGCCTGGTTTTTCCCCTGGTGGTCCCCCAGTGTCCCGGGACTTCACAGCTCTGGGGTTTTGGGGAGGCGACATCTCAGTTTGGGTCCTCCTGGGGGCCATAATGTGATCGGCAGCGGGGCGGGGGGGGGGGGGAGGCGGGGACCGCTGTGAGTCATCAGGCTGATCTCTGGGGGCACTGCTCATCTCCCTGCGTGCCTGCTTTACCCCCGAGTCCCGCTGTACACCCACCTCACGTAAGGTGCTGCTATGTCCGGGCTCCTTCTGTCCCCTCAGCTGGTCCGGGGAGTCCCGACTGACGCCCGAGGCCCCGCCCCTCCGCGTCATCATCTCGCGATCTTCAGAGCCTGCCATCTTGGTGCTCCCGCCGCCGACCGCAGCCGCCATCTTGATGCACCCGCCGCTCGTCACCGGAGCCCCCGCCGCCGTCACTCCACCATCTGACAAGCCGACAGCCAGCATCTCATCCTCCGTCAGCTCCGCTCCTCCCGCACAAGGCACAGGGCGTGCCGCCGGTGAGTGGTTCTTCCCGTCGCCGCTCGCGGCCCCTCGGTGGCCCCAGGGGCCGCCCCGCTGGCACCGCCGACCACCTCCACAATCCCGGGTAGTCGCCGATTCTCGGGCTTACCCCCCGCAGCGGGCGCCTGGGGGGGCGCCGCCGTAGCTTCCAGCATAGCATCCTCATCTGCTCCCAGCACGCTCCTCGCCATCTTGTCCCGCCGGCTCTCAGCTCTGGCTATTTTGAATTCGGCGACTTGGGGATGCCGGGACCCCCTTCGTTGACCCCCTCCACGTTTCTGGGGGTTCCTCCTCCTTGCCATGCCCTTTGGGGCCGGTTTGCTGCCTGCTTTAATGTGGAAAAAGGCTGCCGATGTGGGAGCACGAGGAGATCACGACCTCACGGCTCCATGCCTAGGACACGCCCCCTCTATACATCTTTATTAATATCATATATGGGGCTGTTTGCAAAACCCAATAAGGTGCTATTTAAAAATGATGTAGCAGTTTAGTATTATGCTTGAATCTTTAATGAATATTGTTGCATATTGTATTGGCATGTGGCTATCATTAGTGGGTAAAGAGCACCGACAGAATGAATATCCTTTATAGTAAGATATTGCTTACTTTGCTATATTTGTTTCTTTTGCAGCAGAAAACCAAGGCATACAGTTTTCAGACAAGGTAGGTGGATGGATTTCATGGAGCTTTATTATTCTAGTTTTAAAGTATCGATACAGTCTTGGGAAATGATTTAACACCTATGTGGAATGTATTGTTTCTTGTAAAAAATGCATGAAGTCTTACTGCATTCAGCTACATTTACAATAAATGAAAGCTTATATTTCAGCTAATGTAAATAAAGAAAGTAAAGAGAGAATTGTTTTTATAGTCATGGTGTTAAGCACATTACTAGATAGCGGTAAGAGAACTGTGTGTATTGTGTTATATTGTGTCAAGTTAAGGAAAAATCCAACTGCATATCTCCACCCGGAGACCAGACAGTTGTTAGCATTGCTGCTTCCTTTGTATGGCTACCATTCATGTGACCAGGTGAGTTTGCACATCATGATCAGCACAACAGGCAGGCCGATTCATTAATAGCGCCTGGTACCGACAGATGAGCGCCTGTAGCGAGGCTTTGAGAGCGACCGCTACTAGTCACTGTGATAATGATGAATCGTACGCTACATGCCGTTGTTCCACTCACCAGATTCGGCTTCATAAATGTGGAATTGTGTGCTGTCTCCGGCGTTCACCTGCAGCTACCTGCCGCTTAAAAGGCACTACCTGTCGCTGTCCCTTCATGAATGAGGCCCTAACTTGAATGGTGCCAGCAATCAAGTGATGTGAATAGCAGCCTAATGAGGGAACATGTACATAGTAGATAATGGCTGGCTGATATAACGGGTTGCCAGAAAGGGATGCACAGCAAGGCATCCCAAATCAAGAACCACTCTGTAGGCGTGAAAAGAGATAAAGTCTTTATTCTAAGTATACAGTACGTCCTGCTCCAGATATAATACTTACACTTGGGTAATCCTCCGCCAGATGGCGCTGTGCACTGCAGACATGCAAAAAAACAGGCTCCTCTCGGCCCTTCATATACCCAGGGACCTCCCACAAATCCCCAGATTTCTCTGCAGTGCTGACTGCGAAGACATGAAGTATCACTCTCTCGCTGGTGTGCGGGGCTATTACAGCCTGCGGCCCTGTTGGACTAATCCCACCCGTCCTCCCTGTGATGTGCCTCCCAGCCTGGGCTGCGCTGGTCGGGTGAAGGTAGGCAGCACCATGCGTGCTTATGGAGCCATGCTCCACCGCAGTCCCCCACCAAAGGGTAGGCGGTTTAGGCTGATGGTGAGCCTTTAGGGGATGCCCCTCCCGCATTATTGCCCCATGCCCCGTGTAGTGGTGGACCCTGTGTAAAGGGTCGCCATTCTCCCTCGTTTCCCCCGTAGTTCGGGGGAAAAGAAAGGGGGGGGTATGTGTGTGGCGGTCTTAGTGTACTGTAGTGTCACGCTTATGGCCGTAGTATTGCCCTTGTCTTGCAACTGGGTGTCAGAGCCGCGCTGCTTGCTCTTTATAATTGTTTGGCTGCCGCCGTGCGTGTGTCTTTTCTTTTACTGAAAGTGTGCTGCACCGGGCGGTGGCGTCGTCATTAGCAAAGGCTTATACTAAGTCTTATCCTTTGTGTGTTTGGCTGCTACCTCAGAGCTTTGCGCTCTTCGGGGTGGGCGGGGACTTGGCTTGGCGCGCTCCGCGTCACGGCCCAAGATTGGGCCCGCCCTTCGAGGTTCGCTGGGCGCCATTTTGATGATCTTCGTGCGCACGCGTGGTTGCGGTCCCCCTCCTCCTTTGGTCTGTAAGTGCCCTCGCGGGTGATTCTTTATTAAGTATTTTTCCAGCTGCGCATGGCCCTGACACCTCTTATTCCCTTTCAGACGTCAAAGTCTCCGGTGGCTTCTCCCGGCCTCACATAAATTTAGCGGGCTTACAAACAATTCTCCCACATTAATCAGCGGGTCTTTGGGGCAGCCAGGGTTGCCTATTGCGTAAATCCCTGCTGGCATATTTGCTTAGATAATGCCCATATGGAGGCATCTCAGAATTATGTGACCGGGGTCCCTCGGGGACAAGACCGGCTGTGTACAGCGTGTGGACAGCCCCATGCTGATGCTGATGCCCCCCTCTCCCCCCCCCATGTTAGTGTCAAACACGAACCAGGGGTGTCCTTCCAGCTATTTGGTGTTGATTCCTGCCCCAGGAGTGGCAGACAACTCCCTGGCCCCTCCGCCTCCTTCTGGTGGATTCAGGAGGTAGTTTCCTCTGGATGCAGGATAGAGTTTGCTGGGCGGTCCCTTCCCGTGATTGTCAGGGTGCTTTTGGTCCCTGTCTCTCTTCAGGTGTTGCTGCAGGCCATGCACGGCCTGCAGGGTCTGGGGTCACTTGCAGGTTGCCCTTAACAGGCAGAGGCAGGGGCCTCTACACCTACCTTTCCACATTCCCCCAAAAGTATGAGGCAGTCTGGCCCATTCTGGCCTTCCATAGGTTCGGCAATTTTACATTCACACGCAGTTTCTACATGGTTTCTCTGAGTTGGGCTGCCAGCGCCCTGCACCCAGGGGCCTCTTGCCGTCTGTGGAGATCTAAGATTCTTATTTCATTACCACTGTGTCTACATGGACACTGAGGCTCTTACAGGTTAGTGATGGAGGTCCAACACTGCTGATTGTGGCTTTGTTATCCGGCCTCTCTTCTGCTCCCAGAGTGCTCGCCAAGGCGCTGACGGGAGTGATGTCTCTGAGACCAAGGGGCATCCGCGCGAAGAACTTCCCGGTCGTCCTTCTTTGCTTCCCAATCTCTACGTCAGGCCGAGTTGGTTACTCGGCTGGTGGTGTCCTTCGGGAGTCCTTTGGATGGGTGCTCTATCACCTCAATTCCTCATTGTCCCCTTATTTGGTATCTCCATTCCTAGGGTTGAATTTGGATTCGGTTCAGGCTAGAACCTTCTTCCTTGGCGATAAAGTGGACAATCTGGTTACATGGGCTCTGTCCCTCATTGCTGTCCCCGTCTCTTCACCAGGCAGCATTGCAGCTGGTGGGCCTCTTGGTGGCTGCTCAGAGGATGTCCCTTATACTCAGTGCCCTTGGGCTCTTCTGCAACTTATATTGTTAATGCTGGACAGATTTCCAGCTTCCCTGGAGCTGGGTCTTTGTACCTTCCCCCTTGGTACGGTGGTTCCTCTTGAGACTGTTGTACTCAAGGAACCAGTCAGGGGGCACCCCTTTCCTTGCATCCTCCTGTAGATGGATACCATATCTATCAGGTTGACGGGGGGGGGTTTCTTCTAAAATCCCCCGTGGTTCCGAGGTAGGGCCCTTAGGGGTTCCATACATCTTTGGATGGGTGCTCTATCACCTCAATTCCTCATTGTCCCCTTATTTGGTATCTCCATTCCTAGGGTTGAATTTGGATTCGGTTCAGGCTAGAACCTTCTTCCTTGGCGATAAAGTGGACAATCTGGTTACATGGGCTCTGTCCCTCATTGCTGTCCCCGTCTCTTCACCAGGCAGGATTGCAGCTGGTGGGCCTCTTGGTGGCTGCTCAGAGGATGTCCCTTATACTCAGTGCCCTTGGGCTCTTCTGCAACTTATATTGTTAATGCTGGACAGATTTCCAGCTTCCCTGGAGCTGGGTCTTTGTACCTTCCCCCTTGGTACGGTGGTTCCTCTTGAGACTGTTGTACTCAAGGAACCAGTCAGGGGGCACCCCTTTCCTTGCATCCTCCTGTAGATGGATACCATATCTATCAGGTTGACGGGGGGGGGGGTTTCTTCTAAAATCCCCCGTGGTTCCGAGGTAGGGCCCTTAGGGGTTCCATACATCTATCAATTTTTGAAACAGTGAGCCTTCGGGTTGGCTCTCTTGTTGGCCTATTCCTCTTCTGGACCTGTCTATTTGGGGGCTCTTGGTCTGTCTGACGACAGTGACCTGTATTAATTATCTGTGTGGGACTCGGAGCAGGATGATCCTCCTGGAAGGTTTCTGATCCTGATCTGGGTGGAAGACAACGTTCCCTGCTTGTCAGTGGTATTCGCTCCGGTGGATATCCGTCTGAGACAGGATGTGCTAATCCTTTTGTCTCTATGTGATCCAACTAGGGTGGATCTGTTTGGGCCCCGTCACTATCACAAGTTCTCGGCCCTCGTTTCCCTGTCCTAGAATAGTCTGACTGTGGTCATGAGGCTTAGTTACGTTATGACTGGACATTCTATTCTTATGTCTTATCTTCATTCACCCTGCTAGGCGGGGTTCTGCGCAAGATTACCCTGGAAGGGGGGACCAGTGATACTGGTGGCCCCTGGGTGGCCTAGTGGAGTGTGGTTCGCAGACGTGGTACTGAGGACAGCGGACCTGTACGCTCTGTCAGGATTGCTGATCTGCTCACTCAGGGTCCCTTTTTATGTCACCCCAACAGGCTCTGGTCTAGACGGCCTGATGGCTGATTCATCCATCTTGATGGAGAGGGGCTTATCTTCTCAGTGACTGTGACTATTTGGAGTCTAGGAGCAAGCTTCTTCTTCCGTCTATTATAGGATTGGTGTGAGTCTAGGTCTCTTCCCTGTTGGGCGTTCTCTGTCCCCAGGGTTATAGAGTTATTACAGCATGGGTTGGAGTTGGCTCTCCATCTCTGTACTCTGAAGGTTCAGGTTCTGCCCTGTCTGCCTTCCTATAGAAGTCTTTTGCTCACTTTTTCCTTGGCTAAGCATTCTTTCGGGGATTGCTCATGGGCATTCCCCATGTAATTCTGTGCTCCCCGTTGGGATTTGATTTTATTCTGTTTGCCTTGCGGGGTGTTCCCTTTGAACCTATTCCTGATGCTGTCTGACTGTTTTTACCCTTGGGGTTGTCCTTCTGGGGGCTGTTGCTTCAGTCAGACGTGTGCCTGAGCGGGCGGCTCTGTTTGGCTAGCCCTCGTTCTTTGATATACGCCAAGATAAGGTGGTGTTCCGCTTTACGCCGGACCTTCTGCCTAAGGTGGTGTCTTTTGCTCAAGTATTCAAGACTTGTATTTTTTCTGTGCCTTTTTCCTAGTGACGCTGAGAAAAGGGGGTCTACATTCCCTCAACAAATGTTGGTAGTGTTTTTCCTGGATTGTCTCTTGTCCCTTAGGGGGACTGATGCCCCTTAGGGTTTGCAAGCGTCTCCATCCTGTATGTGCCCGATTTTGTCTTATTCCAGGGGTTAAGCGGCCTTTGGCCTGGTCTTTACTTGGATGGGTTGTCCTTTCTGATCCTAGGAAAGGCCAAGGCTACTGTTAGCGTTGGGACTTGTCAGGCTGTTACTTAGGCCTATTCTGTTAAGGAGAAGAATCTTCTTCTCGCCTTACTTCTGATTCTACTTGTGCTTCGGTATCTTTGGGCCTTTCGGCACCAGGTTTCTGTTGAACAAGTCTGCTAGACCGCTACTTGTTATCTGTTCATACCTTCTCAAAGGTTTTTATGACGTTGACATTAGAGCCTTTGCTCATGTCGCTCTTGGTAGCGAGGTTTGCATGTGACAGTGCTTTAACTGTCTGCTGTGCCTTGTTTGTTGGGGATCCCGCCCTGCTTTATGGACACTGCTATTGGATGTCCCAAGTGTAAGTATTATATCTGGAGCAGGACGTACTGTATACTTAGAATAATACAATTCTGTGAAATACTCACCTGTAGAATTGGTATTATACGTATACAGTACGTCCTGCTTCACCCCACCCTGGTTTTTGCATTATTCTGGATCCCCTGTATGGTGATTGTTATTGTTGTTATTACCAGTTTTTGGTGGTTAGTTTCTCCCGGCTTCTTTTTTACTGCTTTTCAATGCTGGGGATTTGTGGGAGGTCCCTGGGTATATGAAGGGCCGGGAGGAGCCTGTTTTTTTGCATGTCTGCAGTGCTCAGTGCCATCTGGCGGAGGATTACCCAAGTGTAAGTATTATATCTGGAGCAGGACGTACTGTATACGTATAATACCAATTCTACAGGTGAGTTTTTCACAGAATTGTATTTTTGTTTTTATTATTTAGTTCACTTTTAGTTTACTTTAGTTTAGATTACTTTTTTGCTTTCAATCGCTTGCCCTGGAGAACCACTAGGGGTAATAAGCTTAGACAAATACTGTATTTAAAACTAATTGATTAAGTAATTCTGCAGGCTCTGGGTTTAGTTGTGCCTAAAGTTCTTTAAATGTTCTTATGCCTCACTACCCCCCTTTTATAAGGCTGTCCCTCTTAACATACTGGAATGTGATTCACATGAACACAGGTGAACAGGTGAGTGTGCACACCACTATATACCTGTCGGCACGGCTATAGCAGTCATGATGTATGAGGAAACATGGATGTAGTAAATGCCAGGAAGAGATGCTCAGCAGTGCACCCCAAATCCAGATACCCCTCTTCATTGTGCATGGGAAAAACAGAAAAAAGTCCCTTGGACCCCTTACTAGTTTGCTTTCTCATCCTTATGGTTGTCAACTGAAATTGTTGTTTTAGAGTTGGCTCAATCAGTTGGATGTCAGCGGAGAGACAACAGAAGTTGGCAAAGTACTCCTTTACAGCGCATTTCCTTTGGTGTAAGTTACACAAAATAGCTTCAGCAGAAGATGTGAGCCACGGATCATCAAAGGTTGTAGCCAGCGCTGTAAACTGTCCAATTAATTCAATACTGGACTTCTTTGTTCAACATCTGGTCGACCCAAGACTGAGCGCTACTTCAGAGAGTTAATGAGTGGAATCAGGCTTGAACATTCGGAGGAAGACCCTGGCTGTAATCTGAACAGAAGAATACAGATGTATTCTAAGCATACAGCACGTCCTGCTCCAGAATAGTAATAACATGTGGGTAATCCTCGGCCTCAGGCGCCGTGCACTGCAGACATGTAGAAAACAAGCTCCTCCCGGCCCTACATATACCGAAGGACCTCCCACAAATCCCCAGGTTTCTCTGCAGTGCTGAACTGCGAAGACATGAAGTTTCACGTTCTCGCAGGCGAGCGGGCCTTACAGCCCAAGGTCCTGTGGGACTATTTCCACCCGTCCTCTTCAGAAGAATACGCCTCCCAGCCTGGGCTGCGCGGGTCGGGTGAAGGTAGGCAGCACCTGGTGTGCTGAACGGAGCCATGCTCCACTGAAATCCCCCTCCATAGGGTAGGCGGTCAGGCCGATGGTGAGCCTCTAGTGGATGCCCCTCCCGCAATCTTGCCCGTGCCCCTCACAGACTTAGTCCATGGACGCCGCCCGCTTCTCCCTCGCTTCCTCCCGTAACTTGGGGGGAAAAGAAGGGGGGGGTATGTGTGGCAGCCCTAGTGTTAACTTTCACGTTTAGTCCATGGTTTAAATTTATTGGGGTCAGTGTCGCACTTTGCTATACAGTGCGAGCCGTTTGTCTTCATTAACAAGCTGCCTGGTCGGCAGCATCATTCCAGCGTGTCAGCATCTTAGGGTTACGCCTTATATATCTAACTGTTCTACGTTTTTCCGTTGGTTAGAGCTTTGCGCTCTTTGGGGGAGGCGGAAACTCGGCATGACGCGCTCCGCATCACAGCCTGGTCTGGCCCACCCCTCGAGGTTCGCTTGGCGCCATTTTGACTATCTTCGCGCGCGCGTGGTGCGGTTCGCCTCCTCCCTTGGTCATGTAAGTGCCCTCCGGGGCGGCATGGTTCTATGTCTATCTGGCTGCGCATGGCACTGACTCCACCCCTCTTGTCCCATTATGTCTTTCAGATGCCAGGACTTCGGTGGCTTCCCCCGGCCTACCATATATTACACACACGGGTCCACTTTACAAACTCTCCCACATTACTAGTGGGTCTTGGGGCATCCAGGGTTGCCTATTGCATAAATCCCTGCGGTCATACTGCTTGATAATCACCATATGGAGGCATTTCAGAATTATGTAACCGGGGTCCCTCCGGGACATGACCGGCTGTGTGCAGTGTGTGGTCAGCCCCAGGCTGAGGCTGACAGGGCACGGGTCTGCGGACAGTGTGCAGAACAGGCAGGTTTGCCAACGGAGGCACCTCCCTTCCTTACTCCCGTCTCCCCGGACCCAAATTTCACTCATGACGAGTCCCACTCGAGGGGGGATGACCTGCAATCTGTGCCGCGCGTGTTGCCTACGGCGGAGCAGGTGCTTTCTGGATTGGCGGAGCGTATGGGCCCTGGAAAAAAAGCAGTCCCTGACGCCTCCTGGCTCCCCGGTTCCTGACGATACCGATGACTCTGCTGATATGCAGGACCTTGACCCTTCTGAGGAGGGTGAGCTATTCTCAGATTCAGGCTCCTCGAACGGGATGCCCGGGGGCTGTGATGATTCTGAGCCCGGTTCTTGGGGTCTGTGTGACACAGATGAAATTCTTATTAAGATTTTTGAGGTTTTGTCAATCTCCCCACCTGGGGAGATCCCCAAGCCTAAGAAGGAGAGTTTCCATACAGCGCCACCGCGCTTAGAGTTCCTAGAACAGGAACATTTCCAGAATCTTATATCCCAAGAATGGGAATCGCCTTGTAAGCTTAAAGGGGTCCCAGGGGTCTGGGAATGGAAGTACCCTTTCCCTCCTGATGTGGTTAATTTATGGTTAGCTCCCCTGGTGGTGGACGCACCGATTATAGGGGTCACAAACCCCCCTTTCATGACGGCTCCTTTTTACCATACCCTTTCGGGATGCTGAGGACCGGCGCATTGACAGACTGGCTTCCCACGCCTTCTTGTGTGCTGGGACGGCTCTGCGCCCGGTTTGTGCCGCGGTCATCACTGCGGTGGCCGCCAGGACTCTTGTCAGAAAAATACTAGATCACCGCCCTGAGGACCTCCCTTGGGGGGTGTTTAATGCGCTATCAGACTGTGAAGCGTTTGTGAAGTTTATTCTATCAGCACTGGACGACACCATTAAGATGTGTGCTAGAACCTCTGCCCTTGTGGTAGCTATTTGCCGCCTGGTCTGGCTGCGACAGTGGGGTGCTGACGAGGCTACAAAAAAGGCTCTCACTTGCCTTCCCTTCAGAGGACGGCGGTTATTTGGGGCCCGTTTGGACCTTTTTGGTAAAAAGGGTAAAGCACCCTTGCGCAGAAGGCCGCTCCGGCCTCCACGAGGCAGGGTGACCCCTCCACCTCCCTACGTTAGTGTCAAACGCGAACCTGAGGTGTGCTTCCAACTGTTCGGTGTGGATTTCCAACATGGGGTGGGCAGGCAGCGCCCTGGGCCTTCTGGCAGGACTAAGTCCAAATCTGCCAAGACCTCCCAAGCATGAAGGGGCGCCCTCGCCCTTCTGGGCGAGGGTACTGCTGCAGCAGCTGTCTCCCATCTAGGAATATACTTTCTCCTTCTGGTGGTTCCAGGATGTAATTCCCCTGGACACAGGATGGCTTTTGCTGGGCGGTCCCTCTCAGTTATTGTCAGGGTGCTTCTAGCCCCTGCTTTCCTTCAGGAATTGACGCAGGCTGGACTGGGCCTACAGAGTTTGGGCTTACTTACAGGTTGCCCTTAACGGTATGGGGCTATGGCCTCTATATTAACCTTCCTCCTTCCCTCAACAGTATGAGGCAGTCTGGGCCACGCTGGCCTATGGCAGGCTTGGCAATTCTACTCTCACAGGTAGTCCCTATATGACACCTCTGTCTTGGGACACGGGCCCCCTGTGCAAGGGGGGCTTCCGGCCTCTTGTGAAGTACTAGATCTTCTTAGTTCCCCTTGTGTCTGCTGGACACCAAGACCATTTCTAGACGGTGTTGCAGGACCAACCCTGCGGGTTGAGGCATTATTTGGGGCCTCTCTTTCGTTCCCAGGCTAGTCGCCATGGCACGAATGGGGGTGATGTCTCTGACATGCCTGGGGGGGGCGTCTGCGTTAGGACCTACCGGGTCGTCTTCCTTACTCCCCAGTCTCTACGTCAGGCCGAGTGGCTTGGTCGGCCAGCGGTGTCTCCTGGGAGTTACTGGATGGTTGCTCAGTCACCTCAATCCCTCATGGTCCCTTATCCGCTATCCCCCATTCCTGGGATTCGGTTCAGGCTTGAGCCTTCTTCTCTGGCAATAAGGGGACTCCTGGTTACGGGGGCTCTGCCCCCCTTTACTGGCGCCTTACCTTCATCAGACGGGATGGCAGCTGGTGGCCCCGTTGGTAGCACATCAAGATGTCACTTATATACCGAGCCCTTGGGCTCTTCGGCACAGTAGGTTATTGAGCTTACATGGGGTTTCAGCACCCTGGTGCTTGGTCTGTGCTCATGCCCCCTTGGTAAGGTGGTTCCTCTTGAGCTGCTCATATTTAAGGGCCCCGTCAGGGGGCACCCCCTTCCTTACTTGCATCTTCCAGTGAATGGTCACCCTGGGTACCAAGTCTCGCAGGTTGGCGGGGGAGGGCAATTTCTTCCACAATCTCCGTGGTTCCTAGGTAGGGTCCCCTAGAGGGTCCATCTTACCTGCTGGTTTTGTTGAAACGGTGTGCCTTCCGTTGACTCTTTATGGCTGGACTTCTCCTCTTTTAGGATCGGTCGGTCTATTTGGGGACTCCTGGTCTGTTGGATGACAATGGCCTGTTTTACTACTGGTCTAGAGATTGAGGCAGGATGCTCCCTCTGGAGGGTCCCTGACCCTGCCTTGGGCGGGGGTCTACGTCCCCTGCTTCTCAGCGGTATTCGCTCCAATGGATGCTCTTTAGCGGCAGGTTATGCTATCCTGGTGTCGCCTGGGGAGCCTAGCGTGGCTCTGTTGGGTCTCCCTCATAACACAGGGGCTCTGCCCTTGTTTTTACTGTCCCAGAATATTCTGACTCTGGTCATGGGGGCTGAGTATTTCAGGCATAGACTGTTATTTTATATGCCTTCTCTTCATCACCCTACTTGTGGGGTTCTGCGCACGGTTGGCCTGATAGAGAGTCCCGTGAGATGGATGGCCTGGGTCGCCTTGTGAGCTGTGGTTCGCAGATGCCTCTGCTGAAGTCTGCTGACCGGTTCGCTCTCTCAGGAGTGCGGTTCTGCCCTTGTCAGGCCCCTTCCCTTGTCCCACTATAAGGTCTCCTGTCTGGGGATTCACAGCTGATTCATTCACCCCTTGGAGACGGGCCTTATCTTCTGGGTGACTTAGTATGAGGGGGGGCTGGGAGCAAGCTCCCCAGCTTCCCCTTCCTCCGTCTATGGGAGTTTTGTGGTAAACCATATTGATTGGCATGAGCCTTGGTCTCTTCCCTGTTAGACGTTCTCGGTTCCCAGGGCCTTTAAAGTCATTACAGCATAAGTTGGGGTTTGCTCCCCAAGTAGTTCCATGGTCCCTGTGGGGATCAATTTTCATTTTTTACCCTACGGATTTCCTGGGAACTTTTGCTGGATGCTGTCTGAGCTGCCTTGTAGTCCAGGTCGCTTCTCTGGGGCCTCCTGACTCCGTCAGACGTGTGCCTGAGACGGTGGATCTGGTTACTTAACCTTGGCTCGATGTGTATATATATATATATATATATATATATATATATATATATATATACAGATATATATGGCTACAGGCACCCCATGCCGTGGGGGTGTTCCTTCTTACGCCGGGACTCCGGTACTAGTGGTCTGTAGGATCATTGTTTTAGTCCTTTAGTCTAACTATTCTTAATAATACTGATATGAGGGGCTACATTCCCTCTACAGGTGTTGCAATTTTCCCCATGAGGGTTTTCATGGCCCTTAGGGGGACTGATGCTCTTGGAGTCTACGGGCGCCTCTTTATGTATGCGCCTGATATCCTTCTGGATGTCTCCTGATCCTGAGTGAAGCCTTGGCTTCGTGTTAGTTAGGGGTCAGTATTCCCGCCTTGGTCGGGTGACCTGTTCTGTTTCCCTTAGGGGGTGTTACAAGTTTTGCCACGAGGCTTCCTTGCCTGTGGGCTGGTTGGGTCATTACACTGACCTATATTTCTCTTTAGGGGAAAGAATCTCCCCTTTTTCTGTTTATTCCGTTATATTGGTGCTTGGGTACCATTGGCCCTTCAGCATCAGGGTTTTTTTCTGTTGATTAAGTTGCTAGACTTATGGCTTGTCTCTGTTCATACCTTCATGGTCTTGTTATGAGACTGACGTTAGAGCCTTTGCTCATGTCATGCCTGTTGCAAGTTTTGCAGGTGACAGCGCCTTTACTGTCCGCTGTGCCTTGCTTTTTCATGGGGATCCCACCCTGCTTATGGACACTGCTATTGGATGTCCCACATGTTATTACTATTCTGGAGCAGGACGTGCTGTATGCTTAGAATAATACAACTCTGTGAAGTACTCACCTGTAGAGTTGGTATTATATGCATACAGCACGTCCTGCTCCACCCCACCCTGGTTCACTTGTTCTGGATCCCCTGTATGGTGATTGTTATCAATAGATATTATTACCAGTTTTTCTGGGTGGTTGTTCCTCCCGGCTTCTCTTCTCACTGCTTTTCAATGCTGGGGATTTGTGGGAGGTCCTTCGGTATATGTAGGGCCGGGAGGAGCTTGTTTTCTACATGTCTGCAGTGCACGGCGCCTGAGGCGGAGGATTACCCACATGTTATTACTACTCTGGAGCAGGACGTGCTGTATGCATATAATACCAACTCTACAGGTGAGTACTTCACAGAGTTGTATTTTTTGAAAGCTCTGAAAGTCTGTTAACCCTAAAAAAAGAGTTTAGAAAATGGTACCCGATGTCTCCACAAGGAAGGAGCAGGCTTAGATGGAAGAACAGAAACTGATTCAGGAGCTTGAGGTGGAGCCATAAACTGAGCATTCTGAAAGAAACTGCTTTGAGGGCTTAGATAGCCATCCTGAAGATCTTGGATGGCGTGTAGTAAGGCAGAGAATTACTGTATCAGGGCATCAAAAGGTGAAGGTTTTCACTGGAGCCCTTTACGGGGGGGGGGGGGGGGGTGACTAGGCTGTGGAAACACCAAAGGTTTGCACTGATACATAGGGTTCACAGGAGTCAAGGAGACTGGAAAATCAGAAGACAAACCAGCACTACCTGACTTCTGCTCTCCTGCTGCTGGAAGCCTTTATACCTGCTGGGTGACATGAAGGGTTAATTATAAAAAACAGAGTCCACCAGAGGGGGGTCTCTTTTGGGCCCTCTCCCGAAGTCAGAAGAGCCCCGGGGGGGTGAGGGGAATCGGATGCCCCCCGGGTGAAGAGAAGACCCGGGTCAGGTGAGTTTTTAACTTTTGTGGCTTTAAAATCAGCTATGTCAGACTCACGTAGCTGGCACTTAACGATTATAGAGACAGTTACGTGAGACTTATGTAGCTGGCACTAATAAGTGTTAAAGGGTTTAAGATGCTTTCTACTGCAATAAACATGCTTAAACCTTCATCATTGAGTGCATTCTTCCATGGAACAAGGTGGTTTGGGTACATAATCAAGCATGATAGACAGTACTCCCAAGGGTGGTACAAACATCATCTGAACACAAAAAAACCTTAGGGCCTTAGTCATGAAGGGATAGCACTAGGTAGTGCCTGTACAGCGGCAGGTGAACGCCGGAGATGGCACGCAATTACACATTTATGAAGCCGAATCTGGTGAGCTACTAGAACAACGCCATGTAGTGTACGATTCATCATTATCCCAGCCTCAGCGTACAGCGCCGGCGTTCAGCCTTGCAGAGTGCCACGTATTTCCTGTCTCCTACCTGACGCTCTCCAATACATTTCTATGGACGATCCTTAAAGTGGACCAACACCGAGAGGTGATCGGCCCGGAAATCTATAAGATTCCCGGGCCGATCACCTCCCACCCCGCGGGACATCCGAGATCGGGATGTCCCGCGGGGTGAAACCCCCCAAAAAACCCCCAAACACCTTACCTGATCTTCTACATGTTCATAAACAGACTTTAATCACACAGCCTCTGGCGCTATGGGCTACAACTACATGATTTTGAGCACAGGCGATGTTTGAGGCTTTTTTTTTGATGAATGTGGTGTGAGTCGGTCGCACTGAGCTACCGTTTGGTCCCATACAACGTAGTATAGCGACTCACATATCATATTCTTCAATGTCGGCCAGCGACTGAGGCGCTCTGAAACAATGACCCATGGCTGAGCACATTTACTACTAGCGGTCGCTCTGAAATCTCTACAGACGCTCATCTGTCGCTACCTGGCGTTAGTAATGAATCAGCCTGCCCGTAATTGAGTGTAAGAATGTGTATTCTGCATACATACTGTAAGAGGTAGGTATTAATAAAATCAACCCCCCCAAGTGGGGAGGACCTGTGAGGGCTAAATCAATGAGGCACTATAATCTAAGTGTGCCCCCAATTATAAAGTCAAATTTGATATGTTGTAATATATAAGGCTCTCACAATATGATCATACGTATGCCAACGCTCATGCAATGAATTCTAAAGTGCCTGTGCAATCCCTACTCTACTTCATAGAAAAAATTATGATTATTAATCAGTGCTACTCAGAGTAATAATATATATATATTAAAAAATATATTTGTGCAAATTAATAATAATAAAGAGTGCTAGAAAGTGCCAAGTGCTGTGCCATCATGCAAAAACTACCATAGTGCCTATACACTGCATGGAGCGTCAGAACACACATGCCATAATGAGCCAAAAAGTTTTTGTAAACAGAGTAATCAGCCTAAATATCATTCGCCCATACGTCCTCCCCACTTACCTTATCACCTACGCGCTGAGTGGTTATCAACCACTTCACCTGAGTGGTTTTCTATGAAGTAGAGTAGGGATTGCACAGGCACTTTAGAATTCATTGCATGAGCGTTGGCATACGTATGATCATATTGTGAGAGCCTTATATATTACAACATATCAAATTTGACTTTATGATTGGGGGCACACTTAGATTATAGTGCCTCATTGATTTAGCCCTCACAGGTCCTCCCCACTTGGGGGGGGGGGGTTTAATAAATGTTTTTTATCATGGTATATGTTGTTTTGTCTTGTATATGATCAGTGTATATATATTCCTTTTGATTTAATAAATATTTGAAATTTATGTTTGGTGTGCAGCCTAATTAGTAGGAATACTGAGGTGGGGTAGCTCCGGAATCCCACCTATATAAGTGTGTGTTTTGTGTGGATTGATTCCTCAGGCTAGAACCCATGTATACATGATTTGCAGTGCATATCCCATAGAGTTTTTTGTATATTAATAAAATCAACACACGCAAACAAATATATATTAAACTTGGTGGAATGGTAACCTGATTTAAAAGTTTAGATCTATGCTTGCTTTTATTTATGTAGGCACAAATAATACAATTCTGTGAAATACTCACCTGTAGAATTGATATTTATAAGTATACAGTACTTCCTGCTCCAGATAGATTACTTACACTTGGGTTATCCTCCGCCAGATGGCGCTGCACTGCAGAGACATGTAAAACAGGCTCCTCCCGGCCCCTCAAATACCCAGGGACCTCCCACAAATCCCCAGCATTGAAAATCAGTGAACAAGAAGCCGGGAGAATTTAACCACCAAACTGGTAACTATAACAATAACAATCACCATACAGGGGATCCAGAATAATGCAAAAACCAGGGTTGGGTGGAGCAGGACGTACTGTATACTTATAATATCAATTCTACAGGTGAGTATTTCACAGAATTGTATTATTCTTAGTATACAGTACGTCCTGCTCCAGATAGATTACTTACACTTGGGACATCCAATAGCAGTGTCCATAAAACAGGGTGGGATCCCCAACAAAAAAGGTAACAGCAGACAGTTTAAACCACTGCCGCCTGCAAAACCTTGCGGCCAAAAACAGCATCAGCTGAGGCCCTAACATCAACCTTGTAAAACTTTGAAAAGGTATGAACAGAAGACCAAGTAGCGGCCTTGCAAACTTGTTCAACAGAAGCCTGGTGCTGGAAGGCCCAAGAGGCGCCAATAGCACGAGTAGAATGAGCAGTAAGGCGGAAGGGAGGACTCTTCCCCTTAGCAGAATAGGCCTGAATCACAGCCTGACGGATCCATTTGCTGATAGTAGACTTGGCAGGAGCCAAACCCTTCCTAGGACCAGAAGGGACCACAAAAAGAGCATCAGTTTTCCTGAAGGACGCAGTGACTACCAGGTAATACTTCAGACACCTGACCACGTCCAAGGAATGCAGAACCCTTTCCTTAGCGTTGCTAGGATTAGGGCCCAATGAAGGAAGAACAATATCTTGATTCAAATGAAAAGCAGACACCACCACCACCAGAAAGTCCAGCTTAAAGCAGAACACCACCTTATCCTGGTGTCTCTCAAAGTATGGGGGCTGGATAGACAGAGCCGCCAGCTCAGACACACGCCTGACCGAAGTAATAGCCACCAGAAAGACAACCTTGAGGGTAAGTACAGCCAGAGCAGCATCCTGAATAGGCTCAAAGGGAGCACCCTGCAAGGCAGACAAAATCAAGTTCAAACCCCAAACAGGGACCATAGGCTTACGTGGGGGACGCACATGAGTCACCCCCTGAAAGAAAGTCTTAACCAAGGAATGCTGAGCAAAAGACTTCTGAAAGAAGACAGACAGGGCAGAAACCTGACCCTTCAGAGTACTGAGTTTTAGACCCAACTCCAACCCATGCTGTAAAAACTCCAGAACCCTGGGGACTGAGAACACCCTACAGGGAAGAGACCTAGACTCACACCAATCAATGTAGGTACGCCATACCCTATAATAGATGGAAGAAGAAGTTTTCTTCCTAGCCTTCACCATGGTCTCAATCACCTAGGCAGACAAGCCTTTCTCCATCAAGATGGAGGTTTCAGCAGCCAGGCCGTCAAAGCCAGAGTTTGTAAATTGGGATGGCGTAAGGGGCCCTGAGTTAGCAGATCTGGCACTCCTGGCAGAACGTACTGGTCTACTGCCATTTGCACCACGTCTGCGAACCACACTCTTCTTGGCCGCCTGGGGGCCACCAGAATCACTGGCACCCCTTCCAGAGCAATCTTGCGCAAGACCCTGCCCAGCAGGGGGAATGGAGGAAAGACATGCAGGAGCTGAAATTCCTTCCATGACATGGACAGAGAATCCGTGGCCAAGGCCAGAGGATCCTGAGACAGGGAGACAAAGGCCGGGAGCTTGTGATTGTGACGGGATGCAAACAGATCCACATCCGGTAGACCCCAACTGTGACACAGGGACTGGAATACCCTGTTGCAGAGGGACCACTCACCCTGACGGGAGGTCCCCCTGCTCAGAGAGTCTGCCAGTAGATTCTCTGCCCCTGGGATGTACACAGCCGAAATGCATTGAACATTGGCCTCCGCCCATGTCAGAATCCGTGACACCTCCTGGAGGGCCCCCCTGCTCCGGGTCCCTCCCTGATGGTTGATGTAGGCAACCGCCGTCCTGTTGTCTGAGCGCACCTGCACAGACAGACCATTCAGGGGATTGGTCAATTGCTCCAGTACCAACCTGATTGCCCGTAGTTCCAGAATGTTGATGGGTAAGTGGGCCTCCTGAGGGCCCCACCTCCCCTGGAACAGCAGGGACCTCCAGAATAACCCCCAACCTGACAGACTGGCATCCGTAGGGACCGTCTCCCAGGAAGGGTCTAGAAAGGACCTGCCCCCCAGCAAGTTCCTGTGGTCCAGCCACCACGAAAGGGACCACCTGACCAAGGGGGGTAGCACACAGACCCCGCCCAAAGACGTTGGGTCCTTGTCCCATACTGACAGAAGGTGAAGTTGTAGAGGCCTCAAATGGAACTGAGCAAAGGGCACCGCCTCGAAGCACGCCACCATCAGGCCCACCAGCTGCATTCCCTGCCTGAGGGAGGGCTGGGGACACGAGAGCAGGAGCCTCACCTGCGTAGTTAGAGCTTCCACCTTCTGTTGAGGAAGGAATATCCTTGACTGAACCGTATCCAGAATCATTCCCAGGAATGGGGTCACCGAAGAAGGGGACAGAGAGGACTTGGGGTGATTAATCACCCAGCCGAAGGACTCCAAGGTGGACACCACCAGCTGAGTGTTCAACTCTGCCTGCTGTAGAGACCGAGAGGTGATGAGTATGTCATCCAGGTAGGGCAGCACGTGTATGCCCATTGACCTTACCAGAGACATCACCCCCGCCAGCACCTTGGTGAACACTCTGGGAGCTGAAGTGAGGCCAAATGGCAAGGCCACAAATTGGTAATGTTGATCTTCCAACGCAAATCTCAGAAACCTTTGATGTCCCGGGAACACAGGGATGTGAAGGTAAGCATCTTTGATGTCCACAGACGTCATGAAATCCCCTGGGCGCAGGGAGCCGATGGCCGAGCGCAGAGTTTCCATGCGAAAGCGCCTGTTCTTGACAAACTTGTTGAGGATCTTTAAATCCAGAATGGGCCTGACTGACCCATCTTTTTTGGGCACTGTGAAAATGTTGGAATAGAACCCCTTGCCCCTTTCTCTTAAGGGGACCCTGCAAATGACCCCCAGATCCAGAAGTCCTTGCACTGCCTGCATCAAGACCTGAGCTGAGACAGGGTCCTGGGGGATCCGGGACCTGATGAATCTTGTGGGGGGCCGCACAGCAAACTCTATCTTGTAACCAGAGGACACTACCTCCTGAATCCACCGGTCTGAGCCGTGGCGCCTCCAGACGTGTGCGAAGTGCTGTAGCCGCCCCCCCACCTTGACGGGCGAGGGCGTCCCATCATGCCTCAGGAGTCTTGGGAGGGGCTTTGGGCTTAGACCCACAGGAGGAGCCAGGATGTCGTTGTCTGCTCCTATGCCAGGAATCTGCACGAGCCCCCGCGAAGGACACCCCTTTTCCCTGCTTAGCACCTCGGTAGGGGAGTGAAAGGGGGCCCTGGCCCCGAAAGGCCCGAGACTGCCGCCTGCGCTGGGGTAACTTACCTCCTTTAGCAAAGAGGTCTAGACGGTCCCCAAACAGGTGTAGCCCCTTAAATGGAAGCCCAGTAAGGGCCTTCTTTGCAGCATTGTCAGCAGCCCACTGGCGCAGCCAAACCGCGCGGCGTATAGCTACCGCCAAGGCAGAAGATCTGGCACACATCCTAATGGCATCATCCGAGGCAGATAGGATAAAGTTTACAAACACATCACAGTTAGACAGTGCATTAAGCGTATCAGGTGGAAATTCATCAGGGCCTTCAAGTACACTTCTGATCAGGGCCCTGAGCGCCACAGAAGTAATTGCCAAGGCGCAAACCGGGCGCAGCGCTGCCCCCACAAATGCAAAGGCATGGCATGCCAATTGGTCAATGCGCCGGTACTCAGAATCCCGCAGCGTAGTAGTTTCAGGGGAGTGCATAATAGAGGTGTTAAACAGCCCTAGAATAGGAGCATTGACCTCGGGGGGCGATGACCAGCACTTGACCATGTCAGCAGGAAAGGGATACTTTCTGTTCCAACTCTTAGGTATACCGGGAAGGCTACTGGGATGTTCCCACTCCTTAAGCACAAGGTTATTGAAATGGGTTTGCTCAGGAAATTCCAACCGAGCCTTAGCAGTATGAAATAGCTCACCCCTTTGCCTGGGAGCCGCAACAGGGGGAGAAATGGACAAAACCTCAATCAACCAGAAGTCTGTAAGTATCATCCGGGGTCCAGGGGTCAGAGCCAGAATCGTCATGACCCCTGGGCCTCTCGCCAGATGACCCTGAGTCAGAGAACAGCTCCCCTTCTTCCGAGGGGGTGTAGCCATATAGATGCAACAACTCGTCAGACTCCGTAGGGAAAAGAGTGGCATCAGGGGTTAAGTGACGCTTCTTTGCGGTGGCCTTACGCGCTAAGGTATTAGCAATTAGTTTTTCAACACTGGCCAGTCTAGCAGCCACATCAGCATGAGAATCCCCGCTTGTATTGGGGGTGAGACTCAAGCTTGGGGGAGTAGAGAAGTGAAGTGAGATGAGGTGCAGGCCCAGCCACAGGAGGGGCGGGTTGCAACATTAGCGCCTGCTGTGCGCAAGGAACACAGACCCGTGCGTTGTCACCGCAGATAGGTGAGACCCCACATGCTACACACAGCCGAGCTTGTCCCGAAGGAACCCCGGTCACATTATCCTGGGATGCCTCCATATGGTGATTAATAGGCACAATATGCCAGTAGGGATTGTTTCTGTAAGCTACCCTGGATGCCCCAATGACCCGCAGGGAAGTGGGAGTAATTCTACTAGGCCCAACTGAAAATTACACTGGGCCGGAAGAAGCCGCTGGATTCACCCGCCTGAAAGACACAATGAGAAGAAGGGCGTCAGAACCATGCACCGTAAGCAATGAGTATAAAGGTCGCCCGCGAGGGCACTTACAGACCGCGGAAGGGGGGACCTTTACACACACGCGCGACTATACAGCAAAATGGCGCCGAGCGAACCTCGAAGGGCGGGCCAGAGCGGGCCGTGACGCGAAGCGCGCCAGGTGGGAATAGTCCAACATGGCCGCAGGCTAATAGCCCCGCTCACCTGCGAGAGAGTGATATTTCATGTCTTCGCAGTAAGCACTGCAGAGAAATCTGGGGATTTGTGGGAGGTCCCTGGGTATTTGAGGGGCCGGGAGGAGCCTGTTTTACATGTCTCTGCAGTGCAGCACCATCTGGCGGAGGATAACCCAAGTGTAAGTAATCTATCTGGAGCAGGACGTACTGTATACTAAGAATAGATTGCTTGACATCTGTTATCGAATTTCACAATGATCGAACATAATAATTATTGTTTTCATTTTCAGGCACATTGTAACACTGTGAATAAGAAACCCACTGGCAAAGGTTTAGAAAAATCAGACAATCTCAAGTAGGTTTCTTTTATTTCAGCTGTAAGAATGTATTGATGTTTTCCACCTGGTTTTCTCTGAGCTGGTGTATTGTGTCTTTGCACATACAACATGTATATGTGTCTGTAAGTACCTCCATGTGAGCCATCCTATTTTTTTATGCAATTGATTCTGTCTCTGTGTCTCTTGTGTGTTCCTAGCACTGCTCAACAGTTTGCTTTTGCTCCCAGTCTGTGTTTCAGTCCAGCCTCCTTGTTCAAATGAACACTCAGCTTTCTAGCTAAAACTGGAGCAACACCTGCAAAATAACCTTTATGCAGTGCTATTCAGATTGCTGTCAATAAAAAGTGCACCCAAGGGAATCTGGGGCCAATACATCAGGCCCAGTTGGAAAGGGGGGGGTGGCGTCCTTGCGATTTGGGACGTTCTCTCTGGAGCTGAGCGGCACTTCAGGATTGCCAGCCACAGCGGTTTCCGCTGTGCTGGCCACAGAGCCTCCCAGGGCCACCATTACTATACAAAAAATTTAACAATTAGATCCTAAATTCATGGCTGGATTGAGTGGGGTGGAGCCCCCTGGGCACAAAATCTGGTGGAGGCCCCAGATACAGTATTTTTTTTCCAATTAACTGATTGGTGGATGTCTGGCACCTTCCAGCTTACTGGAATGTCAGATCAATCCCTTGTGCCAGCTTTGTGCGGGTGCGTACTGCTCAGGAACTCCTACTTTGCAATTTTGGCCGGAGGGTGGTGTAGTTGCCCAGCTGGTCCAGGCTGTGCTTGGTGGCTTATGTGCAGTGAGCGGCCGCCAATTGACAGCTCTGCACTCACCCATCACTGTAGCGTTGCTGACAGCGGCTTTGCTGATCTAGACTCTCCGTCCTGCCCTGTGGTGGTTTTGGGTGCCCAGACGCACCCCCACTGCCACTGATTTGTGGCCCCTTGGCCCGTCAGACCAAAGACTGAAAATCCTCTTGGACCACACCATAACACAAAGGTTGGTGGAGGCCCCCTTCACAGGGCAAGTGGTGGAGGCCCCAGGGCGCGTGCCCCCTCATAATCTGGCCCTGCCTAAATTGTTTCTGTAATGTCCTGAATTTGAGCCTATGGCCAAGGCCACCGTGGTACTATCCATTTTTCAAATACATAAGTAGAATGCTTCACTTGCTTCACTTTATGATGTCACCTGCTTGGGAGAAAATGTTCTCTTTGTGTAGATTAGGTCACTGATGTTTTATGTATACATCAGTAAGACTATTATTCCAAGTATGTCACACACCCCGCTTCCACTATTCATGACATATGGGTTATGGTCCAGTAGAGGGCGAACTTCTGCAGAGATGAAAGCAAAAATGAAGCCCCTCCCGGTCCATAAATACCTGGGACCTCCCACACATTCCCCAGTTCCTTCTCTGCAGGACGGCGAGCAAGTCAGAAGATGTATGCTGCTCTTCCTTGCAGGTAAGCCGGGCTTGCACCCGGCCATTTTTTGCCATATTTCTGCCAGGACCTTTATAGTTTAAGCCCTTTACTAGCCTCCCAGCCTCGGCTGCAGGTCCGGGTGAGGGTAGGACTCACCTTAATAGGTGCCTAGGGAGCCATGCTCCCCACACAAGGGGGTAGGGTATCCAGGTTGGTGATCCCGGTTTGGGATGCCCTGTCCCCATTTACTTCCCTTGCACTTTACGGTGAAGGGTTCTCCCCCTTTCGGGTCACCTCCATTAACCCTCCGGGGGGGGGGGAGTGACTTTGTTCTGCTATATTCTCAGTGTGCCACACACCCCGCTTCCCTTTTAATTCTTACGATCGGGTTACTCCCACTTAACACCAGTTTTTTCTCTCTGCATGAAGCGACAAGACAGAAGAAAAAAGTCTCCTGCTTGCAGGTAGCCGGGGTCAAACCCGGCATCCCCTTTTGGTCTATTTCTGCCCAGTTCTATTGTGTTGTTTATGCCTAGTTAAACGGAAGCCTCCCAGCCTAGGCTGCTGGCTGGGCAAAGGTAGATGGCACTTTAGGTGCCTAGGAGCTTATCTCCTCCGCTCGACCCCCCTTGTGGGGCAATGCGGCTATCCGGCATGGTGATCCAGATTTGGGATGCCCCTGTCCCGATGTTCCCTTTAGGTCACCTTATCCCGCTCGGTCCCTTCTCCCTTCGCTAAATGGGGGGGGGGTGCGTGTTGCATGAGGTGTTTTACTTAGTGTTATGTGTGGAAGTGCTTTGGCAGGGCAGCGCTGCGGTGTCTCATTAGAGTCAGGTGTGCTGAGGCCGGTGGGGGAAGAGGTCCAGTGCGGCTTGAGCTGTAGAGGTAAACGGTCCCCACCATTGCGCACGTGGGGCCGTCCTTGTACTTTGTTATTGCCTGCCATGTATAGCGTTTTTTCCTGGGGCACTTCTGCTTATGTATGGGTCAAATGCCTGTATTTGGGTATGTGTGTGTGTATATATATATATATATATATATATATATATTTATTTATGTGTGTATATATATATATATATATATATATATATATATTTATTTATGCAGGTATATACTCTTATTTTTTATTGATGCACTCTCTGGCTTTGCCTTGAAATAGCATGTGTCATGTATATTTTATTCATGATGTTTAAACTATTCATATATGTTTGCCTTGTTGGTTATGTATGAATGTGGTGCATACTGGTTGGGGGACTGACTGTGGTCTCTTTTCCCCCACAGATTCTGGGATCGCCTCACTGCAGTGGCTCTCCCGGTCTGTTATACCTGGCTAGTCTTAGTCTCTAAATTGGGATTTTCCTAGGCTTAAAAAAAAAAAAAAAATCCTCCCACTTCCGGGACTTTAATTACAAAGGGGCATCCTGGGTTGCTTAATGCGTAAAACCCTGGGTTGTTGCGAATACCACAAATTCACCATATGGAGGCTTCCAACGTTACCGAAATGGCTCTACGGGGCTATCCAGGCTGTGTGGGGGTTGTGGGGCTCCGCTCCCAGGCGATGACGTCATATTATGCGTTCCATGTGCAAGGCAGAACATTGCGGGCCAGTCCGTTGCTCCGGCTTCTGGCTCCTCGCAACTTCCGTCATCTCCTATCCCCCCAACCTATTCCGGACCCCGTGTGACATTGTCAAAAATGGGGATTCGCATTCCGGGGTGCATGCGCGGTTCGCCAACCTCGAGAAAATAATTTCCGCTTCAGTGGCTCAGAAGGCTACGACAAAGCGGAAGCACCTTTCTCCGGCAGTGCCTGCTTCGGAGGGTGAGGTACCTGAATTTTTGGATTGGTCCGACTGTCCCCCTGTTGAGGAGGGGGAACTCCTTGAGGAGTCGGATGAGCCTGCAGACCAGCTATTGTTTGACACTGCTGGTGATCAGGCTGTGGGGGTGTCCATTGACACTCCTCCTTCCATTTTGGCTCAAATGTTTAAAGTTTTGGCCTTGGATCCGCCTGCGGTGGTCCCTCTGCCAAAGGGTGAGTTGTTTGACGTGCCCCAGCCGCGTTTGGTTTTCCCAGGCAACAGCACTTTGAGAGGGTTGTCCTTATAGAATGGGAACAACCCGTGCGCCTGGTTGGAACTCCTCCTAATTGGGATAAACGTTATCCCTTTCCGGAGGACTTGGTGAAGCTTTGGTCAGTGCCCCCCGACGTCGATACCCCGGTGTTAGGGTTGACTGGCTCGGCTGCGTTGCACTTTTCTGGCACCACTACCCGAGGATCGTCGGGTTGATCAATTGGCTCGCCAGTTTTATCAGTGCCGGGTCGACACTACGGCCGATTTGTGCTTCGGCGCTTCTTCTGCTGGCAGTTAGATCCATTATTAGGGATCTGCTCGCAGATCTTGATCCCGCTTGTGATATGTTTAGTTCTCTCAAGCAGTGTGAGTCGTTTGTTTCTTTTGTCCTGACTGCTCAGGATGATGCTCTTGTGACGAGTAGCAGGACAGCGGCATTGCTGGTGGCTATTCATCGGTCTATATGGCTGCGCCAGTGGACGGCGGACCTTAACTCTAAAAGGGCTACCTTTCTTAGGTTTACGCCTTTTTGGCGAGAAATTGGATGCTGTTACCAAGGATGGTAAGTTGCCTCAATTCAAGAAGCCTCGTCGCTCTTTTCGGGGTGCGAGTTCCTTTAGTCCCTCCTTTCGAGGAGCCAGAGTGGGCAGAGGGGCTTCCCTTCCCGTTACCGGGGGTGTAGGTTGGTCCCGGAGAAGAGGTCGTGGCCGTCCCGGTCAGTCCTGGGGCTCCAAGCCCAAACCTACTGCTAAGCCCGCTCAGCAATGAGGGGCTTCCCTCACCCGTGTGGGTGGGGGGACGATTGCGACACTTCTCCCTGGTTTAAGGCCGCGAGATTCCGGACACATGGATCTGGGAGGGGGTGTCGCCCGGTTACAAACCGGAGTTCGAGTCTCGCCCTCCTTCACGGTTTTTCCTGGAAATGGCGGGCATCCGGCCGGTGCCGCGCTTAGAGGTGGGCCTCGGTTTTTGCTCCATTCTTTTCGCAACCCCCAAGAAGGACGGATCGGCTTGCCCTGTCCTGCATCTGAAGTTTTTCAACCTTCCCAGGTCCTCCCTTGCACCGGCCAGGGTGGTGTCCTTTCTGGGAATGCGGTCGGATTCCGGTCAACACAGGGTGTTTCTCACTCAGTCCAAAATTTGTCTGATTCAGTAGTTGGCTTGGGTCCTTCTTTCCAACCCTCAGCCGTCTGTTCTGGAGCTGAGAGCCTTCCGTCTGGTTCTTGCTCTTTTGTCTCATCAGGGTCTGGGCCTTCTGGTTCAGCTTCGCTCGGACAATCAAACAGCGGTTGCTTACATCAGTCATCAGGGAGGGACTTGCAGTCTGGGTGCCCTCAGAGTGGTGTCCCTGATCCTGACCTGGGCGAAGGCACATGTTCTTTGTCTCTCGGCAGTCTGCAGTCCGTTCCGGTGGGGGACACCGGAGGTGGTCCTGTTTCCCTTTCGTCACAATTGCAGGCTCCCGATCTTTGTGTCGCTCTCCCAGAATCCTCTGGCTCTGGCGGCGGAAGCCATATCCCTGAGCTGGGGAGACCCGGGGTTTCTGTACCTGTTTCCTCCGATACCCATGCTAGGCTGGGTGGTACGGAAGCTGGTTCTGGAAAGGGTGTCCACCATTCTCGTGGCCCCAAGATGGCCAAGACGAGTATGGTGCACAGACATCGTTTGGCTGACAGTGAATCAGCTCATTCTGCCTCTTCGGCCCGATCTGCTCACTCAGGGTCAGCTGTCTTACCCCAGTTTACCAACGCTGGTTTTGATGGCTTGGCCGCTGAGACCTCCATCTTGAAGGAGGAGGGTCTTTCTGACTCGGTTATTAAGACTCTGATCGGTGCCCGAAAGAGGTCTTCTTCTATCACCTACTATAGGACTTGGAAAGCCTATATCGCTTGGTGTGAGGTTAGGTCCTTGCCTTGTAGGGTCTTTTCGGTCTCCAGGATTCTGGAGTTTTTTACAATCAGGGCTGGACTCCGGTCTTCAGCTGAGTACTTTGAAAGGAGAGGTTTCTGCCTTATCTATCTTTTTTCAGAAGCATTTTGCGCTTCTTCCTTTAGTTAAAACTTTTTTCCAGGGGGTTACGCATGTGCGGCCTCCCAGGAAACCATTACTCCCTGTTTGGGACTTGAATTTGGTTCTTTCTGCTCTTCAGGCTCCTCTCTTTGAGCCTTTGCAAGATATTGCTTTGTCTACCCTGACTCAGAAAATTGTCTTCTTGGTAGCTATCACTTCGGTTCGGCGTGTCTCGGAGTTGGCGGCCTTGTCTATTCAGGCGCCCTACTTTGAGAGGCATCAGGACAAAGTGGTCTTTCGGTTCAAACCGGACTTTCTTCCTAAGGTTGTTTCTGCTTTTCATTTGAATCAGGATATTGTTCTTCCCTCCCTGTATCCTAAGCCTAAGAATGACAAGGAGAGGGTTTTGCATTGTTGGATGTAGTACGCTGTGTTAAGTACTATTTGATTATTACTTCTCCTTTTCGTAAAACTGATGCCTTTTTTGTTGTGCCCTGTGGGCCTAGGAAGGGTTTGGCGCCGGCCAAATCTTCCATTAGCAAATAGATACTGTACGTCAGGCCATTATTGTGGCCTATTCTGCTAAGGGGAAAGTTCCCCCTTTTCGTATCACTGCTCATTATACTCGCGCCGTTGGAGCGTCTTGGGCTTTTCAGCACCAAGCTTCTGTTAAACAGGTTTGTATGGCCGCTACTTGGTCTTCTGTTCATACTTTTTCTAAGTTTTACAAGGTTGATGTGCGGGCCTCAGCGGATGCTGTGTTTGGCCGCAAAGTTCTGCAGACTGCAGTCATTTAAGTTATGCTTCACTTTGCATTTGGATACCCATCCCTTGTGGACACTGCTTTTGGATGTCCCGATCGTAAGAATTAAAGGGGAAGCGGGGTGTGTGGCACACTGAGAATAATACCATTTTGTGAGTACTCACCTGAAAAATGGATATTGTCAGTGTGCCACACACCCCGCTTCACCCGCCCTTTTTGGTATCCTGGATCCTTTATATGGTGAAGCTTTTCTTTATTTTGAGGTTACCGTTGGATTTCCTGGTACCTTGTCTTTCTGCTTTTTAAATCACTGGTGTTAAGTGGGAGGTCCCAGGTATATATAGGCCGGAAGGGGCTCGTTTTCAAGACTTCTCCCTGCAACGTTGCCACCTGCTGGTGGAGTAACCCGATCGTAAGAATTAAAGGGGAAGCGGGGTGTGTGGCACACTGACAATATCCATTTTTCAGGTGAGTACCCACAAAATGGTATTTTTTTTTTTCACTTGACGTGTGTGTGAGTGTGCTTGTGTGCTTATCACGTTGCTGCCTTGCGCTCTGCATGCAGTCTGGGGAGCTTCTCCCCCTCAGGCTGAGTCTGTAAGGGGGCGGGGCCGAGCGCTTGTGTTGCCGCGGCCTGCCCCCTTCTGTTTTGGCGCCATTGCGCGCCCATCTTCTGGCTGGGAACCGCATTGCTGCGTGCGATCCGCGCTGGGCCGCCCCTTCTTCTCCCTCCCTCTCTCTCAGGGGCTGCGGAGTAGATGGACGCAATTTTCTGTGTCTGTGAGTGCCCTGCCGGGCTTTCCCCCCGTTCTTACTAGGCTTAATGCCCCAGTTGCGCTTGGGGCAGAGCTGGCCTCTCTGCTTTTTATGTACCTTTTACATGTTTTTATTATGCAGTTGTGTGTGTGCATGTGCTTATGGACATCCCTTGTGTCTTTCAGGAGAACTCCCTGTGCCATTTGCTTAAAAGGGGGTTCTCCCTGTCCTAGGGTCCCTAGCAAAAATTTTGGGCAATTATAAATCCTCCCACTTGGGACTTAAAGGTTGCTTACCAGCGTAATTCCCTCGGGTCATTGCGACTACCTTAAAATCACCATATGGAGGCTCCACAGGATACCGGGCTCGGGCTCCCTTCGGGACAATCCCGGCTATGTGTGGGTTGTGGGGTACCCCTTACAGGGGAGAATGTACTTGTTTGCATACCATGTGCGCAACAGGCCATAACGCGGCAGTCGGGACCCCAGGCGTCTGGGTCAGTGCCGCCCGCCTCTCCTACCCCACATCATCCGTACACGGTCATTAGTGGGGAGTCGCTCTCGGATGTATGTGCCAGGCTGGCCAACCTCGAGAAAATGATTTCTAGCTCAGTGGGCAGAAAGGCCGCTGCTAAGAAAAGGCATCTGTCACCGGCTACGCCGGTAATTGATTTAGATGATTATGACTCCCCTGACTGGACGGATTATTCCCCGCTTGAGGAGGGGGAATTGTTTGAGGAATCTGAGACTGAGGAATTGCTGTTCTTTGATTCTGATGCCGGGCAGGCGCTGGGGGATGCTGTGGATACCCCCAAGGTCCTGACCCATCTGTTAGAGGTTCTGGATATTTCCCCAGCGGAGGCCCCTCCGAAGAAGGGGGAATTCTTTGGGTTCTCTAATCCCCGCTTGGAGTTTCCAAATCAGGATCATTTTGACAGCATGATTCTTAGAGAATGGGAGAAGCCGAGTCGCCTTCACAGTGTTCCTCAGGGATGGGATAGGAAGTATCCCTTTCCGGTGGACGCGGTGAAGCGCTGGTCTTCCCCTCCCGAGGTTGAGGGGGGGTTCATCAGAACCAAGAAGTTCCGCATGGAGACTCTGCATTCAGCCATCGGTTCCCTTCGTCAGGGGGATTTCATGACGTCTATAGGCATCAAGGATGCTTACCTTCATGTACCAATTTTCCCAGCACACCAGAGATGTCAGCATTTTCAGTTTGTGGCCCTCCCGTTCGGGCTGACCTCGGCACCGAGGGTGTTTACCAAGGTTCTGGCGGGCATAATGGCCCTGCTCAGAGCCCAGGACATTTGCATTGTGCCGTATTTGGACGACCTACTCATTACAGCTTCTTCCCTCTGCCAGGCAGAGTTGGACACCAGGACGGTGGTGGCGATGCTCGAAAGGTTCGGATGGGTGATCAACCACCCCAAGTCTTCTCTCTCCCCATCAAGGGAGATCTCCTTTCTGGGTATGAATCTGGATACCATTCAGGCCAGAGTGTTCCTACCCCAACCAAAGGTGCAGAGGGTTCAGGATCTGATACGTGTTCTCCTGACCAACCCTCGCCCTTCCATTCGGCTAGGGATGACTCTGGTGGGTTTGATGGTGGCCTCCTACGAGGCAGTCCCCTTTGCTCAATTCTACATGAGGTCGCTACAACTCCATCTATTGCTGAAATGGGACAAATGTCCACAGTCCTTGGATCAGTCATTTCTGATGTCTCCCAGGGTTCGGCAGTCCCTTCAGTGGTGGCTGGAATCAAGCAATCTGATGAGGGGCAGATCATTCCTGGCCCCTCGTTGGGAGACGGTTACCATGGATGCCAGCCTGTCGGGCTGGGGAGGTTTCTGGAAAGATCATCAGTTACAGGGGTTGTGGGGTCCTCAGGAGGCTTACAACCCCATCAATGTTTGGGAGATCAGAGCTATGCGCTTGGTTCTGTTGCGTCTGACACTTCACCTACAGGGTTTACCGGTTCAGGTTAGATCGGACAACTGTACTGCGGTAGCTTACATCAATCACCAAGGAGGGACTCGCAGCAGGAGTGCCCTCAGGGAAGTCTCTCTGATTCTGACATGGGCAGAGAGCAATGTTCCTTGCATCTCGGCAGTATACATTCTGGGAGTGGAGAACACGGAGGCGGACTTCCTGAGCAGGGGATTCTCTCGCCGAGGGGAATGGTCTCTCAACCACAACGTGTTTCGGGCCCTGTGTCACAAGTGGGGGACTCCGGAGGTGGATCTCTTTGCCTCTCGGCAAAATCACAAGCTTCCAACCTTTGTATTTCTGTCTCAGGATCCTCTGGCCCTGGGAGTGGATGCCTTGTCCCTTGCCTGGAGGGATCTGGGGTTTCTGTACCTGTTTCCCCCCTTCTCCATGGTGGGCAAGGTAGTGCGCAAGCTGGCGCTAGAGGGGGCACCAGCAATTCTGGTGGCCCCAAGGTGGCCAAGACAGGTTTGGTTTGCAGACAACGTAAGATTGGCGGTAGATCAGTGCAGGCTGCCCCGTCTCCAGATCTGATCTCTCAGGGTCAACTACGTTACCCCAATTTACGCTTGCTTTGACGGCGTGGCTGCTGAAACCTTCATCCTAAGGGAGGAAAGTTTGTCGGAGGCGGTTATTCAAACCTTGATTAGAGCTAGGAAGAGGTCTTCCTCTACCATTTACTATAGGACTTGGCGGTCCTATATTGACTGGTGTGAGGCCAGGGCCTTACCTTGCAGGGTGTTTTTGATTCCTAGGATTTTGGAGTTTCTACAACACGGTCTGGATCTGGGGTTCCAGCTCAGTACTTTGAAGGGTCAGGTTTCTGCCCTGGCTGTCTTTTTTTCAAAGGTCTTTTGCTTTGCATCATCTGGTCAAGACTTTTTTCCAAGGGGTCACTCATATTTGGCCCCCTAGAAAGCCTTTGGTTGGGACCTAAGTTTGGTTCTGTCGGCCCTCCAGGGTCCTCCCTTTGAGCCAATGCAGGATGTGGCTCTTTCTGTGCTCACTCAAAAGGTTGCCTTTTTGGTGGCTATTACCTCTGTTTGGCGTGTCTCTGAGTTGGCGATTCTGTCTATTCAGGCTCCTTACTTTGAGAGACACCAGGACAAGGTGGTTTTTCGTTTTAAACCAGATTTCCTTCCTAAGGTGGTTTCTGCTTTCCATCTTAATCAGGATGTAGTTCTCCCTTCCTTGTGTCCTAAGCCTAGCAATGACAAGGAGAGGGATTTGCACTCTTTGGATGTGGTTCGTTGTGTGAAGTACTATTTGGTTGCTACTTCTCCTTTTCGTAAGACGGACGCCTTGTTCGCGGTGCCTTCTGGCCCAGAAAAGGTTTGGTGCCCGCCAAGTCTACCATTAGTAAATGGATACGTCAGGCCATTGTTGGGGCCTATTCCGCTAAGGGGAGGGTTCCTCCTTTTAAGATCACTGCTCATTCTACTCGTGCTGTTGGGGCTTCCTGGGCCTTTCAGCACCAGGTTTCTGTTGAACAAGTTTGTAAGGCTGCCACTTGGTCTTCCGTTCATACTTTTTCAAAGTTTTATAAGGTTGATGTGCGGGCCTCAGCGGATGCTGTTTTTGGCCGCAAGGTTCTGCAAGCTGCAGTGGTTTAAATTGGTGCATTTTTTGCTGTATTTGGATCCCCACCCATGACTGACACTGCTATTGGATGTCCCATATGTCATGAATAGTGGAAGCGGGGTGTGTAACATACTTGGAATAATACCATTTGGTGATTACTCACCTTTTAAAATGGGTATTATAAGTATGTCACACACCCCGCTTCATCCCGCCCTTTTTGTATTCTGGATCCTTTATATGGTGAACCTTTTTATGGTTAAGAATGTTTTATTAGCTCTTCCTGGTCCCCTTACTGCTGTCATATACTGGGGAATGTGTGGAAGGTCCCAGGTATTTATGGACCGGGAGGGGCTTCTTTTTTGCTTTCATCTCTGCAGAAGTTCGCCCTCTACTGGACCATAACCCATATGTCATGAATAGTGGAAGCGGGGTGTGTGACATACTTATAATACCCATTTTAAAGGTGAGTAATCACAAAATGGTATTATTTCAGGTCATTGCTTTCTCCAGTAGGGTTCTACCTGGTCTTTTCACGTTCTACAAATTGTTTTATGGCATCATTCCCCGCCTCCAGAGGTGGGTAGGTTTTTTTTGTATAAACCTTGGTCACAGATTTGCTTTAAATTGTGGAGTAGAATTAGCTGAATCAAATAGAATGTGTAAAAGCTGCACGGAATTTGATAGTACAATATTAAATCATGCTTGTTGACCTCTTTCAGAGAGACATCATCACATCTACAGTGTGAATTGGTTGCCGGTAACAAGAGGAAAGGTGCTCCATCTTTCCCGAAGATTGGTAAGACTAAAAAACTGAAGTGTATTGTAAATAAAACCGAAAAGGCACTGTAACATATCTTTTTACTCAAATTGACAGCATAGGGCCTTTTAATGAAGCTCTAGTGCCAGGTAGTGCCTTGTAAGTGGCAGGTAGCGTCAGGTAGTGTCAGGTGAACGCCGGACACCGCGCGCAATTACACATTTATGAAGCCGAATCTGGTGAGCGACTGGAACAACGCCATGTAGCGTACAATACATCATTATCCCAGGCTCAGCATTCAGCGCCTGCGTTCAGCCTTGCAGAGCGCCACATCTTACCTCTCACTACCTGGCGCTCCCATACATTTCTATGGACGCTCCTTAAATCCCTTTCCTGATCCAAATTTTTTTTTTTTTTTTTTTTATAAAATTTCAAAACTTTGACATGTATCCTGGCCCAGAAAATGACTTTTTTGAAAACTTTTTGGATTTTTTTATATTTATGCAGCATTGTCCTTACATGTCTGGTATTAAAGTGTTCATGTTACAATGTAATAACAATGTAATTCCATGTTTTCGCTTTGTTACTAGTGGATACATGTTCAAAAACAGACTTTAATTGCACAGCTTCTGGCTCTGTGGGCTTCAATGACCCGATTTTGAGCTCCGGCGATGTTTGAGGCTTTTTTTTCTTTTGAAACTCTTTATTTTCAAAAATTATTCCAGAATTATAACAAGTCAGTACAGAAATAAAGGAATAAGTACAGAATTGTGATCATACAGAGCCAGCCATCGTATACATAGCCATTTAACATACACGTGCAAGAGTTTAAAGTTGATTGACACATGATACCTGTAACAAATAACAAGTTGTGCCATATCATGCCTACAGATGACTGTGTGCCCATCCGGCGGCACCCCCCGCGGAAGCCAAATATTTAGCATCTGCGGCGGACCAACCAGCGGTGGGGGGAGGGGGACAGCGAGTGCAATTTCAATCTTCTTGTTCTGAAGAGAACTGCCCCAGTCCAGCAAAAATCATAGAAAAAGAAAAAGGAAGAGAAGGGAGAGAACTAAAGAGAGTAGAAATGGGAAGAAGGGGGAGGGGAGGAACGGGGGAAAGGAAAGGAGGGGTAGTAGGGAACTTGACTCGGGAGGATGAATCACAAGGCGCCATCTAGGTCTCCCCAGCTCCCCGGTTCCTAGCGCACAAAAGCTGCTAATGGCTCGAGGCCAACATGATTGGGGATTGACCTGAGGGCACTACCTTAGAGCAGTCCCAGAATATATAAAAGAAGCTCCCCACCGCTCGTCAGCACCTCCAACAATCAGCAGAGGTGGTCGGGGCAAATCCATGTAGTCTCTCTGGGGTGTAGTACCACCTCGTGAGACATTTGTAGTTAGTTTCCTGCATCTTGGAGGACATAGAGGTTTTATGAGTCGCTAGGAAGATATATTTCCATTGATCCTCCGTCAGATGCCTGTTCAGGTCCCTCTCCCAGTCCGCGCAGAAACGGGGTGTCTCTCTATCCTCAGAACTCCCCAGAAGGGCATATAATTGGGACACCAGTTTAGGAGGGGGTCTCACGCATCAGCCAGCTGTTCGAAGGGAGGTTTTTTGACTTGTTTTGCTGCGTTTTCACTGTTGTGATGTGCGCTCGCCGCCGCACCATTTTGTACGGCGCTCCGCGGCGGGTGGCGATATATGCTGAGGTGATTCACTGCAGTGTCATGGCGCTGGTGGGTCATGCAACCAGCGATTTTGCTCTTCGGGGGGTCCCGCGGATAACGCCTTCTGCGTCATGCCTCCGCGATCCGCCCCTTAAGGTCTGCTCTGGCACCATTTTGACTCTGGTGTGCTGGGGCCCTCGTAGTTACCGTGCTGCTGCACTTTGATCTCGTGGTTTGGCTCGGTGCTATCATATTTATTGTCATTATTATGTCTTTCAGGTGGGACAACCGTTACTGTGGTTTCTCCCGGCCCTGCCTCCTTTTCATCTCCCACCTTCCCTAGCGGGCGTCTGGGCATCCCTGGTTGAGGGGGGGCATCCCGGGTGGCTCTTGCTAGCCTTGACCCTGTACTGGCCATTGTGCCTATACTAATCACCATATGGAGGCTTCCAGGGATAATGTGCTTGGGGTTCCTTCGGGACAAGCCCAGCTGTGTGTGGCGTGTGGGGTATCCCCTGTGAGTGACGGGTCAGGGTATGTGTGCCCTGCGCCCAGAAGGTACTTGCGCTGCAGTCTGGGTTGCCTGCTACGCTGCCCAGCTCTGCGCCCCCTTCTACTTCTCCTACTCCCCCGCGCCTGCATTTGACCCCTAGTGAGGGCCATGGTAGCGGGGAATCACATTATGAATTGGCTATGCGGGTGGCCAGCCTGGAAAGGCATATTGCTGGACCTGCCCCCGTAAGGCTTCTGGCAAGAAGCGGCATTTAGCTCCCGCTGTTTCCCTTTTTCCTGAGGAGGATGAGGGACATTATTCTCTTTCTGGCCATTACCCCCTAGAGGAGGGGAAACTTTTCTCTGATTCTGATTCCTCTGGGGAACAGCAGGAGGTTTATGGCGGTACTGGGTCTCCTTTTGGAGAAGATCCATGGTCTCCCGAGGATACTGATAGGCTGTTGTATCACATTTTTGAAGTATTGTGTATTACCCCTCCTGTGGCACCTAAGAAACAGCAGGGTGAGCTTTTTCACACTGTTAAACAACGTTTGGAGTTCCCTGAGCAGAACCACTTTAAAAATGTTGAGCTCAAGGAGTGGGAACGTCCTAGCAGATTGCCCGCGGTGCCAAGAGTTGGGACAGGAGGTATCCCTTCCCTGCTGATGTGGTTAAGCACTGGTCGTGTCCCCCCTGTGGATGCTCCCGTGCTTGGGTTGTCCAATACCTCGGTCATGCATTCCCCTGACACTTCTACTCTGGAGGGATGGTGAGGACCGGTGTGTGGATCAGCTGGCCTGTCATGCATTTGCTTGTGCGGGGATTGCGCTGCGCCCTGTGTGCGCTTCTGCTATCACAGCTATTGCTATTAAAGGGCTGCTCAAGTGCCTCCTGGATAATGCCTCGGATGCCAAAAGGGGGAAAGATTATAGATCCCTCCTGCTTTGCTATGAATTTGTTGCATTTATTCTTTCTGCTATGGATGATGCGGTCAGGATGTGTGGTAGGACTTCTGCCCTTTTGGTGGCTATAAGCCGTTCTGTTTGGTTGCATCAGTGGTCGGCTGATAATGCTGCTAAGAAGGCTCTCACTGGATTCCCCTTTACAGGGCTGCGGCTCTTTGGTGAGTGCCTGGATCTGTTTGCCAGGGATGGTAAGCTGCCTCAACGCAGGAGGCAGCCGCGGCCCTTTCGGGGGGCTTCCCTCACTTCCTTCCATGCTCCCAGGGCTGGCCGGGGTGCACCATTTGTGGGGACACGCAGAGACTCTTGGGGCCGGGGTAGAGGCCGTGGACGCCCCGGTCTCTCCTAGGGTCCCAAGTCCGAATCTTCCCCCAAGCCCCCTCAGGCATGAGGAGGCGCCCTCACCCATCCGGGTGGGGGGACGGCTTCGGCTCTTTGCTCACGTCTGGAGGCTGCGCGTCTCAGACCGGTGGATTCAGGAGGTAGTGTCCTCCGGGTACAAGATAAGAGTTTGCAGGCTGGCCACCCCCAAGATTCATCAGATCACGGATGGCTCAAAACCCGTGTCAGCTCAGGGCTTGTGGCTTGCGGTCCAAAGCCTTTTGGAATTGGGTGTCATCTGCCCGGTGACCTTCCGGGAAAGGGGCAGAGGCTTCTACTCCAATCTGTTCATGGTTCCCAAAACGGATGGGTCCCTGAGGCCCATCCTGGATTTGAAGCACCTCAACAAATTTGTCAGGTTCAAGCATTTTTGCATGGAGACTTCGCCCGGGCGACTTCATGACTTCTGTGGATATCAAAGATGCTTACCTTCCTGTTCCAATCTTTCCAGGTCATCAGAGATTTCTCAGGTTCGCTCTGGAGGATCAGCACTACCAATTTGGGGCCTTACCGTTCGGTCTTACCTCGGCTCCTCAGGTTTTCACCAAGGTGCTGGCGGGGGTGATGGCTCTGTTGAGGTCTCAGAGCATACGCATCCTTCCTTATCTGGATGACATTCTGATTGCATCTCAGTCCCTCCATCAAGCAGATCTGGATACCCAGATGGTGGTCTCCACATTCTAGTCCTTTCGGCTGGGTGATCAACCATCCCAAGTCTTCACTGTCTCCTTCCTTGGTGAGGTCCTTTCTGGGCATGACTCTGGATACATCTCAGGTCAAGGTTTTTCTGCCTCAGCAGAGGGTGGAGAGCCTGCAGACGCAGGCACGGTTTCTACTTTCTTGTCCTCATCCCTCCATTCGGCAGGGGATGCAGTTGGTGGGCCTGATGGTGTCATGCTTCGAGGTGGTCCCCTATGCTCAGTTTCACATGTGACCTCTTCAGCTACACCTCTTGTCAGTGTGGGATCGAGACCCTGTGTCCCTGGATCAGGAATTTGCTCTGTCCCCTCTGGTCAGTCAGTCCCTCTCTTGGTGGCTGGACTCAAGGAATCTTCTAGTGGGCAGGACCTTTCTGCCCCCGTGCTAGGAGACTGTCAACTCAGATGCCAGTCTGACAGGTTGGGGGGGGCTTTTGGAAGTCTCTGAAGTTTCAGAGTCAGTGGGGCCCTTAGGAGGCCCATGCTCCCATCAACATTCTAGAACTGCGGGCGATAAGGTTGGTTTTCTCCCAGTTGACCCCACACCTTCGGGGTCGGGCTGTTCAGATCCGCTCGGACAACCAGACAGCGGTTGCCTACATCGGTCATCAGGGAGGGACTCGGAGCAAGCGAGCCCTCAAGGAAGTGTCACTGATACTTTCCTGGGCGGAAGAGAATGTCCCCTGCAACTCGGCAGTTTACATCCCGGCTTGGCTGGGGGAATGGTCCCTCAGCAACAGGGTGTTTCGCTCCCTGTGCCGTCGCTGGGGTCTGCCGGATGTGGACCTGTTTGCGTCCCATCACAATCAAAAGCTTCCATTCTTTGTCTCTCTGTCACTGGACCCTCTGGCCTTCGCCACGGATGCGCTAGCAATGCCTTGGAAAGGGTTTCGGCTCCTCTTTGTGTTCCCTCCGTTTCCTCTGTTGGGCAGGGTGCTGCGCAAGATAGCCCAGGAGAGGGTGCCAACCATTCTGGTAGCCCCCTGTTGGCCAAGAAGGGTGTGGTTCGCAGACATCGTGCAGTTGGCAGTAGATCAGTACGTCCTGCCCAAGGATCCAGATCTGCTCCCTCAGGGGCAGCTGCGCCATCCCAATTTACAAACACTGGCTTTGACAGCTTGGCTGCTGAAACCTCCATCTTAATGGACAAGGGGTTTCCTGCCTCTGTTGTTGATACCATAATTAGGGCTAAGAATCAATCCTTGTCCTTTATCTACTACAGGGTCTGGCATGCTTACATTGCCTGGTGCCTGGAGTCCACATCTCTTCCCTGTTGGGTGTTTTCTATTCCCAGGATTCTGGAATTCTTGATCTTGAAGATCTTTTGCCAATCAACGTTTGGTTCAATTTTTTTTCCAGGGGGTTTCTCACGTGCGTCCACCACGTAAGCCTATGTTACCAGTTTGGGATCTGAATCTGGTATTATCTGCTCTGCAGTGTCGTCCCTTTGAGCCTCTCCGTGAGGCCGCTTTGCCCATTTTGACTCTTAAACTTGACCTTCAGCGTAATTTAATGAAAGGCCCAAACTCGTAAAAAACGGTTCCCCAGCATCTAAAATTAATAGATTTTACGTTTTTAGTCACTAACTTATTATTCTTTCCCCCACTGGGCTGCAACTCTGTTCAGGAATTTAGGATATGGGCGCCGCCATCTTGACTCACAAGCATCACACTTACTGAGGAGAGGAGAGTGGGATAAGGTACAGGGGGGCGGGCTATAGCTGTGCTTTGCTCAGACAGAGCAGAGCTGGGGTTAGGTAAAGGTCAGCAGTCCCAGAATGCGGAGCAGCACAGTCAGGAGGCACTTCCTGTTTGCAGGCTTCCTGATAAGATGGCGGCTTCCATAATCTTGGATGTTTAAAGGCCCATAACATGCAGTAGATGCAGGTAGGATGATTTTTAATGTGGACAATCTGTATGTACAGGGTGGGGGAAACATATAAGATAGACTCTTATTCAGAGTGAAGGTCCGCTTTAAGGTAGCCTTTTTGGTGGCTATCACTTCTGTCAGGTGTGTTTCTGAGTTGGCGGCGCTTTCCATCAAACCTCCTTATTTTGAGCGACACCAGGACAAGGTGGTGTTTCGGTTTAAGCCAGATTTCTTGCCTAAGGTTGTGTCTGCCTTTCATCTCTATCAGGACATTGTTTTGCCTTCTTTGTGCCCTAATCCTAATAATCCTAAGGAGCGGACTTTGCATTCTTTGGATGTGGTCAGGGTTCTGAAGTTTTATTTGGTAGCTACTGAATCATTCAGGAAGACTGATGCTCTTTTTGTTCTCCCTTCTGGACCTAGGAAGGGTTTGCCTCCGGCTAAATCCACTATCAGCAAGCGGATCCGTCAGGCGGTGGTGCAAGCCTATTCTGCTAAGGGGAAGGAACCTCCCTTCCACCTTACTGCTCATTCCACTCGTGCTGTTGGTGCCTCTTGGGCCTTTCAGCACCAAGCTTCTGTTGAACAAGTTTGTAAGGCCGCAACTTGGTCTTCTGTTCATATTTTTTCCAAGTTTTACAAGGTTGATGTTAGGGCCTCAGCTGATGCTGCTTTTGGCCGCAAAGTTCTTCAGGCTGCAGTGGTTTAAACTGCCCGCCGTTGCACTTTGGGGATCCCACCCTACCTTACGGACACTGCTTTTGGATGTCCCAGACGTAAGGAATTAGTGAAACAGGACGTGCTGTATACTTGGAAAAATACAATTTTGTGAGCACTCACCTGTAGAATTGTTTTTGTAGTATACAGCACGTCCTGTTTCATCCCTCCCTTGTTATTATTATTCTTGGTTACCTCTGTATGGTGATTTGTTCAAATTTTTGGTTGGGGTTTCCTTTCATTATTATTCTCCCGGCTTCTTGTCTAACTGCTTTGTAACACTAGGAATTTGTGGGAGGTTCCTGGCTTTTTATAGGGCCGGGAGATGCCACAAGTCTTTTCTTCAGTCCACTGCGCCACCTTGTGGCGGATAACCCAGACGTAAGGAATTAGTGAAACAGGACATGCTGTATACTACAAAAACAATTCTACATGTGAGTACTCACAGCATACATTTTTTGTGATTTTGGTACCCAGATACGTAATGGCCGAAGGAGGCCATTTAAATGGGAAGGAAGTTTTGAGAAGGGTCTCTGTCTCTGGAGAGATTCACCCCCATAGCTTCCGATTTGTCATAATTTATTTTCAAGAATGAAAGCCTGCCAAATCTCTCAAACTCCTTCTGTAACACTGGGATGCCTACTGTCGGGTTTGTGAGGAAAAAAAAACAGATCATCTGTGTAAGCTGAGATCTTATGTGTGCTTGAGCCGACTGTGATCCCTCTGTCCCTCCCCCTGTCTCCTGATTCTGCACAAGAAAGGCTCCATAGATAATGCAAAAATCAGAGGAGAAAGGGGGCATCCTTGCCTAGTACCATTCCTAATGTCATCTCGGCCCGACAGGGCGCCATTTACCTTGATTCTTGCTGAAGGGTCCGAGTATAGGGCCATAACCAGTTGTAGTGCCTTAGGTCCCAGTCCAATATGCTCCAGAACTGCTCTAATAAACTGCCAATTAACCCGGTCAAAGGCCTTCTCTGCGTCGGACAGCAAGACAGCTGGCTCCCGGTTTGTTTGACCTTATTAAGTAGATTCAGTACTCTGGTCGTATTATCGCGGGCTTCCCGCTCAGGGATAAAGCCCGACTGATCACTGTCCACCAGCCCCGGGAGCAGCCCCGACAGCCTATTCGCCAGAACTTTTGCAAAAAGCTTAAGGTCCACGTTCAGTAATGAAATGGGCTTATAACTTCCGCAGGCGAGTGGATCTTTCCCAGGTTTCTGTATGATAGAGACACAAGCGGTTAATGCTTCGCTCGGGATAGTAGCCTGGTCAGGGGATGCCAAGAGCGAGTTAAAGGCTGAGAGAAAATGTGGGCCAAGGAGAGGGAGAAATTGCTTGTAATAGCTAACAGAAAACCCGTCAGGCCCTGGCGACTTCCCGTTCGGTGAACCCTGCACTGCTACTCTCAGCTCCTCCATGGAGATCGGGCTTTCCAGGGCCTCCCTCTCCTCCCTCCGCAACACCGGCATTCCCGAGTCCTCTATGTAGCTTTTTATTTGTTCCATTTGTCCCTGTCCCGTATCTGCCCCGTCAGGACGGATATGATATAATTTTTGGTAATAGGACTGGAAGGTTCTTGCGATATACGGGGCATTATGAAGCTTTTTTTGGTGTTCATCAATAATAGCTTCAATATAGTTCAGTGACTGCTGCTTTCTGAGGGCTCTTGCCAAGAGTGCACTGCTTTTATTTCCCCACTCAAAGTACATCCTCCTACATCGTTTAATAATATAAGGGGCTCTTGAGGACAGGAGAGAGTTCAGGGGCGATCCAGCCTCGGAGAGCTCCAGGAGATTGCATTTGACTAACAAAGCTTTGTGCGATCTCTCCAGTTCCTGAACCCTCTCCAGTCGTTTCTGTAGCTCCTGTTCCCTGTCCCTCTTCATCTGGGTGGCGTGTCTGATGAATATGCCCCTAATGACTGCCTTGTGAGCTTGCCAATAATTAAACGGAGAGGTATCTATGCTTTTGTTAAGCTCAAAGTATTCTTTAAGGTGGGGGCGTGGCCTGGCGCACGGATGGAGCGGATGTGAAACTGTTAGCTCCTGACCCTGCTGAGAGGAATATACCCAAGAAAAGCTTACCTACCTGAGGCGAGACTTGCCCAAAGTGATCCACATGAAGGGCAGAAAACGGAGAGAGAAGCGGGGGCGCAAGCATGGCGTCTGCTGCCCCTCCCTCGTCGGAGTCAAGCGGATCGGAGGAGACAGAGGGAGCCACCGGGCGTGTCGGGCGCAGTGACGAGACACAGGGCCCGTCAGATAGAGAAGCTGTCACTGACAGCCCCGGCGCGCGGTCACAGACGCCGGGAGCGGAGCCGGAGAAGAGAGAGCCCCCGGTGACATCACGTGCGGCCGCACACTGCTCGCAGCAACTGCCGACAGCGGTTCGGCCCCCACACAGCCAGCGGCACGGAGGTGAGAGGGACGGCCGTGGGGGAGAGCAGATGGAGGCGACAGGCAGCAATACCAGGGACCTAGCAGGGGTGGAGAGGGGCCGAGGTGACACACCTAAAATGGCGCCGATGAGCGCCCGCCACTTGCCTGCATGGGAAGAGCAAGCCCCTGAACACAGAGAGTGGAGGGGGGCAGGGGACCAGGCCCAGAATTCAATAATGGCAGAACGCCGGGGACAGGACCAGCACAGCCCCACTGACCCAGGTCTCCTGCAACAAGAGAGCCCTGGGCCCTTTAATATATCACCTACTGAAGGCGGAAGGCGACCACAAATAAGTGCGGCCCCAGAACACCAATGGCCCTATAAACTGACCCACAAAACGGTCAGAGAAGCCCCAGCGAGTGGGGGAAGGCTGGAGAGCTATGGCTTCACAGCCTCAGAACGTCCGCAGCGGACGGGAGCGCGGAGCACGGGGCTGGTCGGCCCTCCACCGCCCCTCCCCCTCCCTCAGCGAGAGCAACACGAAAGCAGTACCCCCAGGAATGATCACGGTCCCCGAGGCGAATCGCGAGGTGCCTCTGTGGTGTCCCCTGCGGGTGGTCACAGAGATACGGAAGACCCAGCCTTTGGCGCCGTCCCGTGTGAGGGGTTATCCCCACCCAGCTCGGCAACAGGAGTGCCCACCATCTCACAAGAGCCAATGTCGCCCCCAGCAGTAGATACCCCACCGGACATAGAGCTTCCATCCCCGATTGCATGCCCAGCTTCACCGGTGCCGACATCAGATGCCGGTGGGCAGGCGGTGGCTCTGGGTGACAGCAATATCCACAGAGAGACGCTCTGCTTCCTCAAATCCATTCCCACCAAAGCGGACTTTGAAGCGCTGATTAGGAGATATGAGGCGGCCTTTAAAAAAGATATAGTGGAGGTCAGAGGCCAGATTCAGTCGCTGGACGCCAAAGTCTCCTCCAACCACACAGCCACAGAATCTGCGCTGGCCGACTTGGCGGCGAAGATCGAGAGTCAAAACGCTCAAATCTTACAGTTGCAACTCCAGCACGACGACCTGGAAAACAGGCATAGACGGAATAACCTCCGAGTCCGGGGCATCCCCGAAGCGTCAGCGGGAGAAGACATCAAGCAAATAGTCACAGTGATTTCAACCGACTCCTTGAAAGAGAAACTAATACCCCAATTGAGATAGATAGGGCGTACAGGGCGCTGGGCCCGCCAAGCAGCGATCCGTCTCGGCCGAGAGACATTATTTGCCGCATTCATCACTACACCACCAAGGAGGAGATCTCCCGGAGAGCCTGGAGACATGGCCCGCTTGAATTTGACGGGGCAAGCATTACCATTTTCCCTGATCTCTCTAGGCGCACCCTTCAAATGCGCAGACTCCTGCGACCGGTTCTTGAGGTGATCCGTAACGCCGGGGCGACATACAGATGGGGGTACCCCCTCCACGTGATTGTGAGCAGAGGAGGAGAATCCTTCACCCTCCGAGCATACCAGGACTTGGAGGGACTGTTCGCATTCCTCAATGTGGACCCAACCCCGGTGCCCAATTGGCTGGCGCCCACTGCTACTTTTCCACCCCAGAGGCCCAGGAGGGCCGCACCGAGGAGCCGCAGAGCCAGTAGACCAAGAAGGCCGAGAGAGAGATTGTTGAGACCAACGGATAATGAACAGTAGACTCGGTCGGTTGCCCGATGGCTGCTGCCAACCAGGTGTCTAGAGTCTCCCATCTGTCTTCCTCCCGAATGCTATTGTTTGAATTGGGTATTTAGCCTTTGAAGTTGCTTTTTTTGCTGTTTTTGTGTCACTAGCTACTCTCGGTGGGGTAGGCTGACTCCAGTGTTCGTGGCCGGACACAGTCTCCCACTTAGGCCAGCCTCTGACTTCTCCCGTTTGGGGGGAGGCCATAGGCTTAGCGAGACCGCTAGTTAGTTGCCCCTCCCTAGAGGGTTTGACCGGAATATCCGGTTTATATTGTTTTTGTTCTCGTTTTTCTCTCCCTCCCCAGACCTTTCCTCTCTCCTTTCCCTTCTCCCCCCCCCCCGCTGCTTTCCCGTCATAGACGTCATCCCTCGCTCTTCCTGACCCCTGCCCCCCTCCTCAGCCCAAGGTGAGCCGCAATGGGGGAGCCCAACCTGGTTTCCTTCAACGTGAAGGGACTGAACACGCCGGAAAAAAGGAGGGAAGTACTGAGAAACCTCAAAGCCCTAAAGGCCAATGTGGCCTTTCTTCAGGAAACACACTTCAAAGCGGCGAACCCACCGACTATGAGGGATAGAGAGTTCCCGACTTTGTACCACGGTTACTCTCCGGACTCTCGATCACGTGGGGTAAGCCTGCTGATATCCAGGTCAGTCCCATGGGAGGAGGCGGGCGTGCTGGGTGGTGGAGAGGGGAGGTGGCTGATGGTTAAGGGAAGGATATGGTCAGAGTCCTTCACCTTTGTGAACATCTATTGCCCGAACACAGGTCAGGTGGACTTCCTTGAGGAAGTCCTAGCTAAAATGACGGAGTTTGCAGAGGGTCGGGTGGTAATCGGGGGGGATCTCAACCTCACGCTGGACCCGTTGATTGACACCTCTAGGGGCCACACATACCTCTCCTACACCAAACTTAGAAAACTTAAAAGACTCCTACATATGCATCAGCTTGTAGACCCCTGGCGTATTTTACACCCCGACGGCAGAGACTATTCGTACTATTCTGCCCCACATAACATGTACTCCAGGCTGGATCTGTTTCTTGTCCAACATCACACACTGCAGAGAGTAAAAAAGGCAGACATTGGCAGCATTGTCCTGTCTGACCACGCGCCTGTAAGTCTCACCTTATCCGCCCACACTCTGGCGCCCCGCTCTTGGACCTGGAGGCTGAACAGCTCGCTCATCCAAGACACAGGCTTCAGGGAAACCCTACAACAGAACCTGCGGGAATACTTCAATATGAACACCACACAAGGGTCTGGCCCCGCGGTGGTATGGGAGGCCCACAAATGTGTTGCTAGGGGCCTCCTGATCCAACAAGGGGCCAGAGTTAAAAAAGAAAGAGGCAAAGCCGTTAGCGACCTACTGGGCGAGATCCAAAGACTGGAAACACTGCATAAGCAGTCCCTGGCCTCTGAACACCTAGCGGCCCTGACCTCCCTCAGGGAACAGTTACGCCGGTTAAGCAGCGACTCCGCTAAACTCCAACTCATCAAGTGCAAGAAAACTTACTATGAGTCAGGAGACAAGTGCGGCTGCCTGCTGGCCATGGCCCTGAGGGGAGAAAGGGCCAAAACATATATCCCCAGAATACAAGACAGGTCGGGAACCATGAAACATAAGGCCGTGGAGATCGCCAAGGTCTTCAGGCAGTACTTCGAGGACTTATACAACATCCCTGTGGACAGGACGAGTACAAGGGCGCTAGATATAGCGGAATACCTCCGACACTCCGGGCTCCCTAAACTGCCGACTGAAGAACCGATCTCCCATGAAGAATTAGCAAAAGCACTGAAGGACTCGGCTGCTGGGAAAGCACCGGGACCGGATGGGCTTCCCCTCATCTATTACAAAACTTTTGCGGGGATCCTGTCACCCAGAATGTTGGAGGTATTTAACTCAATGGGCTCTGGCAACACATTCCCTAGACATAGTCTGTCGGCTAGAATCGCGGTGATTCCTAAGGAGGGCAAAGACCCCACCCTTGGCTCCAGCTATAGGCCGATATCCCTCCTAAATGCAGATATCAAGCTTTTTGCAAAAATACTCGCCTCACGCCTAGCAACGCACCTCCACCACGTTATACATCTAGACCAGGTTGGATTTATGCCCCATAGAGAAGCCCGCGACAACACCACAAAGACACTAAATCTCATCAGTCTAGCAACACAACGCAACCTTCCTGCGTTACTCCTATCAACCGATGCTGAAAAGGCGTTCGATAGAGTGCAATGGGACTTCATGTTTGGTGTCCTACGGCACATTGGACTACGGGATTGCATGCTAGGCCGGATAGCTAGCCTGTACCACGGCCCTTCTGCAGTAGTGGGAGTCAATGGCATGACATCGGAACCTTTCAGCATTGGTAATGGGACGAGACAGGGATGCCCTCTGTCACCCCTGATCTTTATCTTAACACTGGAGCCTCTCCTTTGTAGTGTCAGGAACAACCAAAGCGTACAGGGCATTCACCTGCCCTCTGGACACTGCAAGATAGCAGCGTACGCGGACGACTTGCTCTTCTTCGTGACCAGCCCGGAGGTATCTCTTCCAAATATAATCAAAGAACTGGAGACGTATAAAAGCCTCTCCAGCTACAAAATAAACATGCCAAAGTCGGAGATTCTCAATATTAACCTCTCAGCGGCTAGAGAAACCACTCTTAGCCAGTCTTTCCTGTTTAAGTGGGCTCGAGACTATATTACATACCTGGGCACGAAGATGGGCAGGTCTCCAAGTAGGCTCTTTGAACTTAACTTCCCCCCACTCTTACGAGCCTTTACCAAAGACATAGACACCTGGACATACAAAAAACTGGTTCGGGAGATGTAACTCACTAAAGATGAATCTACTGCCACGTCTCCTATACCTACTACAAGCTCTCCCAAACGAGATCCCTGGCTCATTCCTCCGGAGGATTGACGGGGTTTTCTCGAACTTTATTTGGCTGGGCAGAAACCCAAGAATTAGCAGAAGCCTACTGACTAGGGTTAGAGAGGAGGGGGGGCTTGGGGTACCAGATCCCGGTATGTACTATGCTGCTGCCCACCTTACAAGGGTGATCGATTGGAACCGGAACGCCGAGCACAAACAGTGGGTACAGATCGAGCAAAAGAGCTCAACATTCCCGTTAAAGGGCCTCCCGTGGGTTGCAAAGCAGGCTGTAAGACGAGAGCTGACGCACCTAACCATAGGAGCTACACTTAAGGTATGCCACAAGTTTTTCCAGCGTAATGAACTGTCTCCCCCTCTTTCCCCGCTATTCCCAGTACTTGGAAACCCAGAATTCACACCCGGGTTGGGGGGAAGGATTGCGGATCAATGGATCAAAAAGGGCGTCTGCTGAGCCAAACACTTCTGTCACATAAACAATAACACGACTCTAGAGCAAGTGGCGGAGACACATGGACTACCGAGATGGGACCCGTGGCAGTGGAGGCAGATTAACCACTTTCTACAGTCCCTCGGACCTCAACTACACCAGCTTAGAGAACTTACCAGCTTTGAGCGGATGTGTGAGGATGAAGGCCCAGCTAGGCACACCCTTTCCCTCACTTACAAACTATTAATAAGCACGCAGAACCTAGGTGACCTCCCCTGCTTTGCCAGATGGGAGGAAGACCTGGGAGTTATCTTTACGTCAAAAGAACGTAAGAAAATCATGGAGCTGGCCCACAAGACTTCGACGTGTACGAAATATAAGGAATGCAATTACAAAGTATTGATGCGCTGGTACAGAGTACCGACGCAGCTCAATAAATGGTTCCCATCTATCCCCCTGACATGTTGGAGGTGCAACTCCGAGAACGGCGACCTCCTGCATACTTTCTGGTCGTGCCCGGCTCTGCAGTCTTTCTGGAAGGGTGTAAGGGAGGTAACACAGCGTATGACTGACAGAGAGATCCCATGGGACCCTGCTTTCTTCCTCCTCCACCACTCAGCCATACCTGCCAAGAACTACCGGAGATCAGTGGTGTGTCAGTTGGTTAACGCCGCAAAGGCGTGTGTCCCTTCGCGTTGGAAGAGCCAGTCCCCCCCGACCATCTCACAGTGGCTTGACAGGGTGGCTGACATTGAGAGATTCGAGGGGATGATAGCAGCACGGCGCGAATCTGAGGAGACACATAGGATTAAATGGGCCCATTGGGTCGAATTTACACTGTCGCGGGCTTGCGGGGACCTCCGGGGGGCAGAGATGTAGGAAGCCCGATTGTATACCACAGGCGCCCCCTTGCCTTCTTACCTGCTCCTCCTCCGTTTTCTTTCCCTCCCCCCTCTCCTCTCCCCCTCACTGTCTCCCCTAATGCGCTCCCCCCCCTCTTATTATCGCCTTTAACGCTCACAAACTGTTCTGTTTTTGTTCATGTTGGACTGATGATACTGCAGCTGCCTCATAGCAGCAGAGGCAGGCCTGATTGAGATTGACCCCGGCCCGCGGGCCCATGTTCATCGCCCCTGTGCGAAAACCGCTCTGAAGTTTTATAGTTCTGTCTGAAACTGTTGGCCCGGCTGCCGCCTGATTACTGTGGAGCCGCAACCTGTTGCGGAGCCTAAATGACTCATGAGCCGCCTCCCATGTGCTTTTTGCCAGAATACAGCATGCTGGTAGTTATCTGTACCATATCATATCATTTTGTGATTTTTCCCTTTTATTCTGTATTCCAAGAGCCACGTAAATGTCTCTATTTGTGTATTGAAAATTTAAAATAAAGAATATATATTAAAAAAAAAGTATTCTTTAAGAATTTTGAAGGTTAAGGACCAAAGGTTCATTTTGGAGAAGAGACTCATTCAGTCTCCATGTCAAGTTGATAGAAAGGGCTACCGGAGCATGATCTGAAATAATTGTAGGTTCTATTTTGGCATGAGATATTTGTGGTAAAAGGCAATGGAATACTAGGACATAGTTGATTCTAGAATACGAGGCATGGACCGCAGAATAAAAGGAGTAGTCTTTAGTAGTGGGATGGCTAATTCGCCACGGGTCAAAGAGCTGAGCTTTCTGAAGGGTCCTCTTTATTTTCCTCAGTGCCGCGTATGCCAGGGCCGAGCGTCCTGTGGATGAATCCAATAAAGGGTCTAACGCCATGTTCAGGTCTCCCCCGAGAATAATGGGTCCCTCCTGCACCGCCGTGAGCTTGGCTATAAAAGATTCCAGGAAAGCTACCTGTCCAGAGTTAGGGGCATAGGCGACTGCCAGTGTATACTTTTTGTTAAACAAGGAGCCCTTGAGAATACGGTATCTTCCTTCCTCATCCGTTATTTTATCCAAAACCCGGAAAGGAGTATTCTTAGCGATCAGGCGCGTTACTGGTGTAGGACTGAGAGAAGGACCTGGAGGACAGCCTAGGGGCACCACTTCCTTTAAAATGCGTCTCTTGAATGAATGCTAAATTTGCTTTGTCTGGACAGTTCCTGAGACAATTTGGATCTTTTAATGGGGGTGTTCAGTCCTCTGACATTTATTGAAATCAATCTGAGTTTTTTGGTGAAGGCAGGGTTAGGCACATCATCAGAGCAGGAGCTCTGCATTTTATCGCGGTCCCTGGTCATTGCTACCTCCCCCGGGTTTACTATAACCTTAGTTCGAGTAGATCACTTAGAAGGCGCTGAAGAAACGGTACACAACCCAGCGCCTGAGCCCTTGCAAGGGGGAGGGCCTATAGATGTGGGGGCCGAGGGAAAGAAGGGGGTGGTAGGAACCGAGGGGAAGGGATGTTAGTAGTAGAGAGGGTGGGAAAGAATGAAAGGAGATTGAGATAGTAAAAGAAACGAGAAGAAAAGTAAATCAGATTTTAGTTCTTCAAAACCTTAAACTCCAAACAGTATTGAACTTCGATGTTCCAAAAGCGCCCCCCGACCCCAGGAGTAAACGGAGAAGCGGATCGGAAGCCCGGTGTGTACAGGGGTGGGCAGTACCCTACCCATGAACGACCAGAGGAGTCAGTGACGCCCCCCCACCCCCTAGATTGGAAGTGTTGGAGCCGCCGCGCCCCCTCTCGGGGACCGAGAGGCCAATCGCAGCTCGCGACAAAGGTGAAAGTCACCGATCGACCAGCATGGGTCTGGTGCACGCTCCCAGCCGCCACCAGATTACAACAACCTTATTAAGACATTGCTTCTACCATCCCGAATTTAAACCAATAACAGGATAATTGAAACCAAGATTTGTAACTGTCTACTAAAAGGGGGAAAGAAACAATCAAGCAGGTAGTGAGTCAGACCAACCAGGGCCCACTATCAAACCTCCCCCCCAGATGGCCAGCACCGCCCCAAGCCCGGGGATGGGGATCACCGCCCGGGCACTACCTCACCAACCACTGCCCGGGCCGCGGCCCCCCCACCCAGCCTGCAGCCCAAGGGACAGCACCGCTCCCCAGAAATGCAGCGCCAGGTCCCCCTTGGGACCCATCATCTCCACATCCAAAGCAATGTAATTAAACAAATAAACACGTTATAACAAATATAAACGTTTCAGCAAAATATAAATATATACGTGCATACGACCTGTCAGAAGGCAGTCCAAGCGTCCCAATTGGGGGTGAAAAAAGAAAAGGGGGGGAAAGGTCCTGTACATAGAAAGATGTCCGTTACGGCCCAGCGGATATGAATGCATTGGACCCGTCCAGTCAGGATCAAGCGTTAGGTGGTTGAAGAGTTCGCCTTTCTTTGACCTGTGAGGGATACAGGTCTGGGGCGATGCCCATCCAGTCCGGCTTCTGGAGAAGTCGAAGGCCAAACTGTTTAAGGAAGGCAGGTAAGTCCTCATGTCTGCGGAGCGCAAAGGTTTTGCCTCCTTTAGAAGCGATCAGTAAAAAAGGGTAGCCCCAACGGTAGGCCACATTGTTTTGTTTGAGCATCTCTAACAGCGGGCACAGGGTTCTCCTTCTCGCTAGTGTGGATCTCGAGAGGTCGGAGTAAAAGTGCAGCTCCGCACCGTCAAAGTCCAAGGTCCCCTTCCTCCTTGCCGCCGCCATAATTGCCGCCTTCTCCTGAAAAAAGTGAATTCTGCAGATGACGTCTATTGGGGGTTCTCCCTGTCGGGGAGGAGGAGCAATGGCTCTGTGTGCACGATCAAACTCGATTTTAGAGTCTCCGTCTGTTTGTTCTCCTAGTAGCGCAGAGAAGATGCCCTGTAATGTAGGCATTAGATCTTCCGCTCGTGTTGCTTCAGGGAGGCCCCTTATACGAATATTGTTCCGCCTGTTGCGGTTTTCCAGGTCTTCAAGATGGAGGGTTAGGTTACTGTTAGCTGCCTCCTGTGCTTGCTGGCGACATGTAAGCTGTTGCATAATCGCCCTGTCTTCCTCCTGCTTTTGCTCCACCTTATCCAACCTGGTATTTAGCAGTCGCAGATCTCCTCTCAAAAGGCCGACTTCTTCAGTCAGTTTTTCGCTGATTGAACGTGTACTCATGGACAGGTCCTCTTTAGTAGGCATCAAGCGCAGGTGGGCCCAGATCTCCGATAGCGTGTGGTCTATTGGGGATGTCCCTGAGGCGCCTACAATCTCCCGGTCAGGTTCGTCCTCTGTAACCTCTCGGGGTGGGCTTGCCAACGGACCCGGAGCCCGGGAGCTACCTGCTGACTTTGAGATATATCGGTTGAGGTCACTCTGATTAGTCGCCAGTGAGCTCCTGGTTTGGAACTTGGAATCTTTGTTTTTGCTACCCCTTCCCAAACTGCTTTTTCTACTCCGCTTTTAAAAGGGTGGGGTATCCCAAAGGGCTGAGGGACTCCTTCCAGGATGTTTCTTTATAAGCTGGAACAAATTAGGTGAAGCTCACATTGGGCACAACAATTATGGTATACACTGCGGTGTTAGGCAGACTTAGATTATAGCAGATCAGAGCCCTGATTGGGGCAATATTGCATAAAAATGACTGTTCCCCTTCAGAGCGAACTGTATTCAATCAAAGCAGGTAGAAAGCAGGGTCTAGGCACAGGAGGCAAGGTTAAATCACTGAAGCATTGTTAAAAGGCAATGTCAGAGCCGCCTATTCAGCAGGTCAAGGCAACTGGACTCCCCAGAGTGTAATAGGTGCCCAGGCAGCCAGAGAGTATCTGAAAGTCTCTGCAGCAGAGTTGAAGCAGGGGCCCCCCTAATCAGCCCCAGGGGTCTCGTCAGGCAATTATTGCGCTCGGAACAACCCTCACCCGGCAAGGCAAGAGAGAGGTGGACAGGGCCTTCACGTTGGTGCCCGGATCAGTGCTGCAGATCGCTGCTCTGCGCCCTGGAGGTGAGCAGGCACTATGCTGAAGGGGGGAGGGGGGAATCCCGATGTGGGCGCCTGCGTCACCACACTCAGTGCGTGCCCCACAGAACTCCCCAGCTCCCGAGCGGAGCTCCGCTTCTCGTGCGGAGGCGGCAAGATGGCGCCCGCTCCTCCGGGCGCTGCGCCGCGAGGCCGGGGGGGGGGGTAGATCACCGCCAGCGGGGGGGGGGTCTCCAGGTGCCTGAAGTGTGGCACCGCAAACAGCCTCCCCAGCTCACCTCGGGTCCAGAGGCGCAGATCTGCTCACGATGCGGAGGCGGCAAGGTGGCGGCCGCTACTCCGTGCTCGATTTCCCAGCGTCTCTGGGCGAGCTCTTCCTCGACTGCCTCTCCACAGACAGAATCCTGCTGGTGCAGAATGTCCTCCCCTATCCTCCGGCATGGTCGCCACGAGTCGGGGCTCAATAAAAGGGTGCTATAATGCTTATAAAAGCTAATGAGGCCGGGAGCAGCAGGAATCACGTCTTCACGGCATCATGGCACGCTGAATACCTTGAATGAGGAAGTGGTGACTTGGGTATAGTGCTGCTTTAATTTTTACTATAGCGTCTGGGCGCTGGAGGGAGACACTTTTCGTGTTGCTTTAAAAAAATATATATTCTAAGCATACAGTACGTCCTGCTCCATATATAATACTTACACATGGGTAATCCTCCGCCAGAGGGCGCTGTTCACTGCAGACATGCAAAAACAGGCTCCTCCCGGCCCTTCATATACCCAGGGACCTCCCACAAATCCCCAGATTTCTCTGCAGTGCTGACTGCGAAGACATGAAGTATCACTCTCTCGCAGGTGAGCAGGGCTTTTACAGCCTGCGGCCCTGCAGGACTATTACCACCCGTCCTCTTCGATAAGGATGTGCCTCCCAGCCTGGGCTGCGCTGGTCCAGCGAAGGTAGGCAGCACCATGTGTGCTCACGGAGCTACGCTCCACCGCAATCCCCCACTATAGGGTAGGCAGTTTAGGCCGATGGTGAGCCTCCATTAGATGCCCCTCCCGCATTGTTGCCCGTGCTCCTCATAGCGATGAACCCTGGGTGCAGGTTCGTTTCTCCCTCGCTTCCTCCCGTAGCTTGGGGGAAAAGAAAGGGGGGGGGTATGTGTGTGGCGTCCCAGCGTAATGTTAGACACATTTATGGCCGTTGCCTTTTTATTTAAACTTGGGTGTCAGTGCCGCGCTCCTTGCTCCACATAAACCTTGTCTGGTTGTGCGCGTGTGTGTCCTTTCATTACAAGAAGTGTGCAGCCCGGGCGGCAGCATCATTCTCTAGTGTTGAGAGCAATCTCCTTAATTACACTCTGTATGTGTGTCCTATCCACTGCTGTCATTGATGCTGCGCTGGTTAGAGCTTCGCGCTCTTTGGGGGAGGCGGGTACTTGGCATGACGCGCCCCGCGTCACGGCCAGATCAGGCCCACCCCTCGAGGTTCGCTTGGCGCCATTTTGACGGGCTTCGCGCGTGGTTGCGATCCGCCTCCTCCCTTGGTCATGTAAGTGCCCTCCTGGGCGGTTTTTGCTCCTATGATTCTTTAATCAGCTGCGCATGGCACTTATGTCTTTCAGACGCAAGATTTCGGTGGCTCCTCCCGGCCTGATATATCTTATAGTGGGTTCACATAAAAAATTTCCCACATTCCTAGCGGGTCTTGGGGCATCCAGGGTTGCCTATTGCGTAAATCCCTGCGGGCATACTGCTCAGATAATCACCATATGGAGGCATCTCGGAATTATGTACCCGGGGTCCCTCGGGGACAAGACCGGCTGTGTACAGTGTGTGGTCAGCCCCATGCTGATGCTGACAGAGCACGGGTCTGCGGACCATGTGCTGAACAGGCACTGACCCTGCAATCGGGTTTGCCAGTGGCTGCACCTCACTTCAATACACCCGTCTCCCCTGACCTAAATCTCACTCCTGATGAGTCTCACTCGAGCGGGGATGACCAGCAAGTCGTGCCGCGCAGGCTGCCTATGGCTGAGCAGGTGCTGTCTAGTTTGGCGGAGCGCTTGGGACCTGGAAAGAAGCGGTCCCTGACGCCTCCTGGTTCTCCGGTTCCTAATGATACTGATGAATCTGCTGCTATGCAGGACCTTGATCCTTCTGATGAAGGTGAGCTATTCTCCGATTCGGGCTCCTCGGATGAGATGCCCTGGAGCCGTGATGATTCTGGGCCCGGTTCTTGGGGCCTGTGTGACACAGATAAACTACTTATTAAGATCTTTGAGGTTTTGTCTATCTCCCCTCCTGGAGAGGCTCCCAAGCCTAAGAAGGAGAGTTTCCACACAGCGCGGCCACGCTTGGAATTCCTGGAACAGGAGCATTTCCAGAATCTTATATAAAAAAAATGGGAATCGCCTTGTAAACTTAAAGGGGTCCCAGGCGTCTGGGATTGGAAGTACCCTTTCCCTCCTGATGTGGTTAACTTTTGGTCAGCACCTCCTGTGGTGGATGCACGGATTATCGGGGTTACTAACCCCCCCCTTCATGACTGCTCCTCATTACCGTACCCTTCGGGATGCTGAGGACTGGCGCATTGACAGACTGGCTTCCCACGCCTTTTCGTGTGCAGGGACGGCTCTGCGCCCGGTCTGTGCCGCGGCCATCACTGCATTGGCCACCAGGACTCTCATTAAAAAACTACTTGATCACCGACCTGAGGACCTCCCCTGGGAGGTCTTTAAGGCACTCTCAGATTGTGATGTGTTTGTGAGGTTTATCCTCTCAGCGCTGGATGACACCATTAAGATGTGTGCTAGAACCTCTGCCCTTGTGGTAGCTATTCGCCGCCTGGTTTGGCTGCAACAGTGGGGTGCTGGCGATGATACGAAAAAGGCTCTCACTGGCCTTCCTTTCAGAGGACGGCGTCTATTTGGGGCCCGTTTGGACCTTTTTGGAAAAAAGGGTAAGGCACCCCTACGCAGAAGGCCGTCTCGGCCTCCTCGGGGCAGGGACACCCCTCCCTACGTTAGTGTCAAACACGAACCTGTGTGCTTCCAACTTTTCTGAGTGGATTTCCACCACAGGGTGGGCAGGCAATGCCCTGGGCCCTCTGGCAGGGCTAAGTCCAAATCTGCCAAGACTTCCCAAGCATGAAGGGACGCCCTCGCCCTTGAGGGGACTGCCGCAGCACCTGACTCCTATCTGGGAGCATATCTTCTCCTTCTAGTGGTTCCAGGAGGTAGTTCCCCTGGACACAGGATAGAATTTGCTGGGTGGTCCCTCTCAGAGGTTGTCAGGGTGCTTCTAGCCCCTGTTTCCCCCTCAGGAGTTGGTGCAGGCCGTACTCGGCCTGCAGAGTCTGGGCTTACTTGCAAGTTGCCCTTAACAGAATGGGGCTATGGCCTCTATGTTAACCTTCCTCTTTCACGCAAAATGATGAGGCAGTCTGGGCCATGCTGGCCTATGGTAGGCTTGGCAATTCTACACTCACAGGTAGTCCCTGCATGATATCTCTGTCTTGGGACACAGGCGCCCTGTGCAAGGGGGCTTCTGGCCTCCTGTGGAGATCTAGATCCGGACACCAAAACCTTTACTAGTCAGTGTTGAAGCACCAACCCTGCGGATTGGGGCCTTGTTTTTGGCCTCTCTTCTGCTCCCAGGCTACTCGCCAAGGCGCGGATGGGGGTGATGTCTCTGACATGCCTATGGGGCGTCCGCACTAGGACCTACCGGATCGTCCTTCCTTACTTCCCAATCTCTACGTCAGGCCGAGTGGGTTAGTCGGCCGGCAGTGTCTTCTGGGAGTTATATTGGATGGGTGCTCAGTCCCCTCTATCCCTCATGGTCCCTTATTCGCTATCTCCATTCCTTGGATTCGGTTCAGGCTTGAGCCTTCTTCCTTGGCAATAAGTGGACTCCTGGTTACATGGGCTCTGTCCCTCTTTGCTGACACCTTAGTTTCACCAGGCAGGATTGCAGCTGGTGTGCCCTGGTGGCGGATCAGATTATGTCTTCGGCACAGTAGGTTATTGATCCTGGATGGGGTTCCAGCACCCCTGGAGCTAGGTCTGTGCTCATTCCCCCTTGGTACGGTGGTTCCTCTTGAGCTGGTTAAATTCAAGGACCCTGTCAGGGGGCACCCCCTTCTTTGCTTGCATCTTCCTGTGAATGGTCACCTTGGGTACCAAGTCTCGCAGGTTGGCGGGGGGGGGGGGGGGGGGGATTTTCTTCCAAAAAAACCCAGTGGTTCCTAGGTAGGGTCCCTTAGAGGGTCCATCTTACCTACTGATTTTGTTAAAACATTGAGCCTTCAGTTTGGCTCTATCTTGCTGGACTTCTCCTCTTCAGGACCTGTCTATTTGGGGACTCTTGGCCTGGCCTGTCGGAGGACAGTGGTCTGTATTTATTATTGGTCTGGAACTTGAAGCAGGATGATTCTCCTGGAAGGTTTCTGATCCTGATCTAGGTGGGGGTCTACGTTTCCTGCACCTCAGTGGTATTCGCTCCAATGGATGTCCTTCAGTGGCAGGTTGTGCTATCCTGGTGTCCCTCTGAGAGCCAACTAGGGTGGCTCTGTTGGGTCTCGTTAATATCACAAGGGCTCTGCCCTTGTTTTTACTGCCCCAGATTATTCTGACTCTGGTCATGGGGGCTTAGTTATTTTATGTCTGGACATTCTATTTTATATGTCTTCTCTTCATTCACCCTGCTATGTGGGGTTCTGCGCAAGATTGCGCTGATAAGGGGACCCGTGATACTGATGGCCCCTGGGTGGCCTAGTGGACTGTGGTTCGCAGATGTATTCTCAGTGTGTCACACACCCCGCTTCCCCTTTAATTCTGACGATAGGGTTATCCTCCAGCAGGAGGCGACGTTGAAGAGAGAAGTCTTGAAAACGAGCCCCTCCCGGCCTACATATACCTGGGACCTCCCACTCAACACCCAGTGTTTTCTCTCTGCAAGATGCGACAAGACAGAAGAAAGAAGTCTCCTGCTTGCAGGTAGCCGGGGTCAGTCCCCGGCATCCCCCCATGGTCTATTTCTGCCCAGCTACTTGTTTTTTTTTGTATACTCTGTTAAGGATATTGGAAGCCTCCCAGCCTAGGCTGCTGGCTGGGCAATGGTAGACGGCACCCCATGGTGCCTAGGAGTTTATCTCCTCCGCTCGTCCCTTCCCTCGCCTGGTCCCGTCTCCCTTAGCGTGGGGGGGGGGGGGGGTGGCGGTTGTGGGGTGTCTATACTGGCCTTGTTTTGGCTAGATGGTGAGTGTGTTGTGTGTGTGGCAGCTTTTGGGCGGCACTGCGGTCTAGTCCGCAGGTGTCCTTGAACTGCGGGGGCTCCTTTTTTACACTGGTGCGGGCGGGGTGTCTTGTTTGTCTGCCACCCGCCTCGCTCGTACGGCGTCGCCATTTTTTGCGAAGCCGTGGGCTCGTCTCTAGGGGGTGGGGTTGCGTTGCTATGCGGCCTGCGCTGTGCTGGTGTGAGCGGGGGGGCGGGGCCGGAGCGCTTTGCGCGCTTTGTCCGGCCCGCCCTGCGTCTTCCCTCCTCCGGAGTTGTCTGCTGCCGTCCGAACTGCTGAGGAGGGCTCTGAGAGGCTGATTGCGCAAGTATTGCTATGCTTATGTCTGTTGTCAAGCAAGGTTCTGGGACATGTTTCATGCATTTATATATACCTATGTTGTTGTGGCTCATATGGATGTAATTACTCCTATGATTGGTTGCACTGGCTCAGTACTGTGCTGGTGCACTTTTTTATAATGCCCATTGTGGTATAGAGGGCTGCATGTTGATATCTAAATTTCATATATATACATATGTATGTGATTGCCAGTATACCTTGTGTATTTAATGTATAGTGTCTGTATGTGTGTGTTAGCTTGCAGCAGGCAAATAAATAGCCATCTAAAAGCGGAAGTCCAGTCCCTAGGTCAGTGCTTGTGTTTTGTTTGTGAGTATCCACCCAATTGTGTTCTCGTTGTCGTATTGGACTGTCACAGAAATGAGAGGTGGATATAGAAAAGGGCTAAAACTCATCAACTTTACCATTCTAAGAGAGCAGACCAGTAGGGTGTCAGCCAAGTGGGAAATATGTTTTACACCTAACTTACATGTGCCCTTAAATATTGAATTAGCAAATTTACAATCATTTATAATTCAACACTTTAGGCAAAAAATTCAAACGAGACTTTAAGGGTGAGACCCAACTTCATAAAGCAGCCAGAAATGGAGACTTGGCACTAGTTACTTCTCTCATTGAAGCTGGAATCAATGTGAATCAAGGAGATTATGCAGGTAAGAATATTTTTGTGACACTACAGTATTACTGATTATTATTTATTATTATTGTTTATTTATATAGCGCCATCATCTTCCGTAGCGCTTTACAAAGTAGTAATTACAGACAGGGTAGAAACATACGATAAATAATAGTCTGTGTATATCTTGTTTTAAGATGTGTGTTTGCAAACAGGTACAGTTTGCATTAACAAAACCCAATCATGCACATGTGCTTCTTGTAAGGACCCTTGAATTTAGGCATAGTACAGTATGTTGCTAACTAATGAAGGTATCTTCTAAAAAAGTTTTTCTGTTCAACCATTTTCCTGTATGGACTAATCACCAGGGCTTTCATTTTCATTATGATTGGTCCCTGCCCTGGAGGCATCCTGATTTGGTATGCCTTGCTGTGTGAAACTCCCCAGATCGGCCACTCAACTCACCTTTCCGCTGTTCCCACGGTGCAAGCACGGGCTCTCGTCCAATCAGCGCTTTATGCCATGCATACTAATGCACATGTTTGAATTATCTTAGGCACAGGGACCGGCGGCGGCGACATCCCCGGTTTCCCTGCAGAGATTGACTGTAATTGTGGCGAGGGATCGGCAGAAAGGTAAAGTGATTAAAGACCAATCTTGGGAGGGGTCACACAATGGCGCACTGTGATTGGTCCACTTTAAAATAATTTGATCAACAAACTTTCACCAAAATAAAATAAGTAGATTTTTTTTCAGTTTTTTTATCCATTAAGACTCCTTTCACATGTGTGCATCCACCACATTTGCAATGCAGCGGCAAGGGCAGGGAATCGGAGGCAACCGGATCTCTGACGGCAGGGTCTGGATGTGGTGACAGCAGGGGCGGAGATCGGTATCCTGCTCCAGTCAGGTATTTCTGCAGCCCCCAGCCTTCCACTAGTCCTTGCTGGAACAGAGGCCTAAAGGCCCTCAAGAGGTTGGCTGCAGCAGTGCCTGACCAGAGGATGGAGGCCAGGATAGCAGCACGGGACCAGCGAGGATGGATTGGGAAATGAGGGTGAGTATAGCCCTTTCACCACAACGCACCACAGGTAAAGTGCAAGCCAATACATTTTACATGCAGTTCCCATAAACCTCTATAGGATGTGTTGCGGTTGCATGCAGCGTTTTGCAAACGGCAGTGCACTGATGTGAAAGGGCCCATTTATTTTAATGGGCTGCATTTCTGGCCGTTTGTGACATGTTGGAGTATTTATACTCCAATGCGACTTAACCAGCCAGGTGTGAAAGGGGCCTAACTAGACTACCATCCATAGGATAAAATAAACTTGATCAGCACTCTTATGTCTTTATGACACATATTCTAAGAATACAGCACGTCCTGCTCCAGATATAGTAATAACATGTGGGTAATTCTCCGCCTCCGGTGCCGTGCACTGCAGACATGTAGAAAACAAGCTCCTCCCGGCCCTACATATACCGAGGGACCTCCCACAAATCCCCAGATTTCTCTGCAGTGCTGAACTGCGAAGATATGAAGTATCACGCTCTCGCAGGCGAGCGGGGCTTTACAGCCCGAGGCCCTGCGGGACTATTTCCACCCGTCCCCTTTGTGAAGAATATGCCTCTCAGCTTGGGCTGCGTTGGTCGAGTGAAGGTAGACAGCACCTTGGTGCTTAACGGAGCCATGCTCCACCGCGATCCCCCACCATAGGGTAGGCGGTTTAGGCCGATGGTGAGCCTCTTGTGGATGCCCCTCCCGCATTTTTGCCCCGTACCCCGGGTAGCGCTGGACCCTGTGTGAGGGTCGCCATCCTTCCTCATTTCCCCAACTAGTTAGAGGGAAAAGAAGGGGGGGTGTATGTGTGTGGTGGTCCAAGTGTACCGGTATGTCACGCTTGTTGCCTTATTTCTGCCCTTTATTAACTCCGAGATGTCAGAGCCGCGCTGCTTGCTCCTTATTCCGTTTTTCGGCTGCCGCCGTATGCCTTGTACATAGCTTGCTGCGTCGTCTAGATGCTGTGGTGCCATTTCTTTATTGGATGTAACGGTTCTCTACGAATCCTTAAGCGTGTGGTTGTATCCTTGCCTTTACTTTTACCTCAGAGCTTCGCGCTCTTTGGAGTGGGCGGGGTCTTGGTTCGGCGCGCTCCGCGTCACGGCAGAGCATTGAGCCCGCCCTTCGAGGTTCGCTGGGCGCCATTTTGTTGAGCTTCGCGCGCGTGGTGGCGGTCTCCTCCTCCTCCATTTAATCGGTAAGTGCCCTCGCGGGCGACTCCCTCTTTATATGTTCTGTCCAGCTGCGCATGGCCCTGACATCTCTTTCCCATTTATGTCTTTCAGACGCTGAGCACCGGTGGCTTTTCCCGGCCTCATATATACATATATATACATATAAGGATTTTAGCGGGCCTTACTACAATTCTCCCACATTGGTCGTTGGGGCATCCAGGGTTGCTTATAGCATAAATCCCTACGGGCATACTGTGCCTAGATAATCACCATATGGAGGCATCTCAGGATTGTGTGACCTGGGTCCCTCTGGGACAAGACTGGCTGTCTGTAGCGTGTGGTCTCCCCCATGCTGATGCTGACGGGGCACGGGTCTGCGCGCCATGTGCCGAGCAGACACTGGACCTGCGAGTGGCGCCTGTGGCTGCACCTCGCTCCCTCTCTCCCCTTTCCTCTTGCCTAAATCTCACTCCTGTTGAGTCATGTACAAGCGGGGAGTTACAAATAGACGTCTCTCCTAGACGGCCCACGCTTGACCAGATTGTTGAAGGGTTGTCCGGCCGTGTGGGTTCTGGCAGACAACGGCCCTGGACTCCCCCGGCTTCGGCCTGTGCTATGATCTCGGAGGAGTCCTCTTCTCCGCGTGATAGTGCTCTGTCTGAAGATGGAGACCTTTTTTCTGACCCGGTTTCCTCTGATGAGCGGCCGACGTGTCAGGATGATGCTGGTCAGGATGACTGGGACCAGCTTGACGTTGGTGATATGTTGCTCAGGATTTTTAAGGCCCTATCTATTTCGCCCCCTGGTGCGGTCCCCTTCTGAAGCCGCACCAGAAGCCGCAGCAGCACACTTAATTGGTGAAGACACTACAGTAGCAGCACGGAACGAACCTTCCCTGACCCGGACCGCTCCAGGAGCTGCTTCAACATCGGTAACCAGTACAGAGTACCCCTTTCTTACCGCAATACGGCATGGACTCAGCCGCATCTACCTTCTAAAGGATGCTACACTGCATTCACAGAGAAGCACAGCGCTTTTCATTAGCGCCATTGAGGACTCTTTTACAGCGAGGAGTAACCCTCTAGGCAGCACTAAGCACGGACTGCCTGACCCCCTATTTTAACTCCTACCCTTTTGGATTTACCCCCCATTTTTCCTATTAATAAAGCTTTGGATTTATTTTATCCGACTGGAATTTATTAAAGAAGCAACCAACCTCCAGACACTCCACAAGCAGTGCAACGTTTCATCACTCAACGCATCACACTCAGTGGCCCAGGGCAGGTCTTGCACCCCCGGGCCAGGCGGGTAAGTGTCTCAACATACTTTCCTGAGCCAATACTTTGCAATTTTGTGCCAAACTGGCAGCAACCTTTGTTCATTAACAATCTTGCAGCCTATATTAATTGTTTGCATTAGAAGAAGAGAAGGAGGAATCACATACTCATTGAGATACCATCCTTCTCGGGCTTCTAAACAAGTAGCGCACCTGTGGAAAAGTGTGAGAGGGAAAAACCAAGGTCTACACCCTAGGTGAACCCCCCTCAAGCACACCAAAACCCTTTAAACTTCAAGGGGCCCCAGAGGATTGGGTTTGGAAATACCCTTTTCCCCCCGAGATGGTTGATTGTTGGTCTTCGTCTCCAGTGGTAGACGCACTGATTATTGGGGTTCCTAACCCCCCTTTCTTTACAGCTCCGGCTTACAGCACCCTGCGGGACGCCGAGGACCGGCGCATTGATATGCTGGCTTCCCACGCCTTTGCTTGTGCAGGAACAGCGCTACGTCCTGTCGCGCCCATCACTGCAGTGGCCGCTAGGACCCTCATAAGAAAGATGCTTGAGCATCAACCTGAAGATTTACCCTTGGAGGTGTTTAACACACTCTCCAGCTGTGATATTTTTGTTAAATTTATCCTTTTAGCTCTGGATGACACCATCAAAATGTGTGCGAGGACCTCTGCCCCAGTGATAGCTATACGTCGCCTGCTCTGGCTGCGACCTTTAGAGGGCATCGCCTGTTTGGGGCCCGTCTGGACCTATTTGGAAAACAGGACAATTCACCCAATCAGGGGCGGCCGTCTCTTCCCCCTCGGAGCAGGGATACCCCTCCACCTCCATATCATAGTGTTAAACAGGAACCAGGGATGCCCTGTGCGGGGTCTGGTTCGGTCTCCTGTCCCGTGAGTGGCAGACAACTCCTTCCGGCCGGGCCAAGTCCGAATCCTTCATCGAAACCCCACAAGCATGATGGGACGCCCTCACCCCCCTGGGTGAGGGGATGGCCACAGCACCTTGCTCCTATCGGAGGCATCACGCCTTGTTCTGGTGGAGTTGGGAGGTAGTTCCTCCGGATGCGGGACAGTGTTTGCTGGGTGGTCCTTCCCTGAGTCGGTCAGGGGGCCTCCGGTTCCCTGTTTTTCTTCAAGTATGGGTGCAGGTCTTTCCTTGGCCTGCTAGGTCTGGGCTCCTTGGCTGGACGCCCTTAACGGATAGAGGCAGGGGCCTCTACACCAGTTTGCTCCCCATTCCCCTTGAGGATGAGGGGGTCGCCCATTCTAACCCTTCTTGGGTTCGGCAATTTGTATCCATAGGCATCCAGGCTTGATCTGAGTTGGGCTGTCGGCACCCTATAAACCAGGGGACCTCTGGCCATCCGTGGAGTGCTAAGATGCTTAATTTGGCTCCCAGGTGTTCTTTGGACACGGAGGCCTTTACAGCTTGGTGTTGGTAGTCATCACTGCCGATTGTGGCCATGTTATTGGGCCCCTCTTACGCTCCCGGTGTTTCGCTAGGCTCGGTTGGGAGTGATGTCTCGCACGAGACCAAGGGGCAGCCACAAAGGGACCTATCGGGTTTCCTTCTATCTCCCAAGAGGGAGTTGTTTGAATAGGCTTTAGTTGCCTCAGGTCCTATTTTTGTTCCATCCCCCAGTTTCCTAGGATGGCATTCGGATTGTTTCCGGCTAGTGCCTTTTTTCTTGGCAATTAGGGATTTTCTGGGGCAAGGTCTCTGCACTTCCTAGCTATCACCTTTCTGTCACCGGGCAGAATTGCACCTGGGAAGGCCGTTGGTGGCTGTGCAGATGACGTCCCTTATTCTCAGTGTCCTTGGGCTCTGAAGCACCTTAGGTTGTAATTTCTGGACAGGGGTCCAGCAACCTGGACCTAAGTCTGTGCACCTTCCTCCTAGTCGAGGTGGTTGATCTTCTGAGAGTTAATTCAAGGAGTCCGTCAGGGACTTCTTGCTGCTTCCTGTTGGTGGTCACCATGGGTACCAAGTCTTGCAGGTTGACTGGGGGGGCTTGTTTCTTCTGAAACCCCCCGTGGTTCCTAGGTGGGGCCCTTAAAGGGGTCCATTTACCTATTATGTTGACACGGCGAGCCTTCAGCAGGCTCTATCTTGCTGGACTTCTCCGTTTCAGGGCCTGTCCATTTGGGAACTCTGGGGCCGGCGTAGGACAGTGGCCTGTCCCTTTTTTCCTGGGAAAGTCTCGGGACTAGTTGTTACTTCCAGGAAGGCTCTGATTCTGATCTATGTGGGAATTAACATCCCTTGCGTTTTATCGTTTTTTAGTCTCCGATGGATGCCCTCCTTTAGTAGGAGGCAATCTATTGGCCCACTGAGTTCCTACTGGTATGGACCTGTTGGGCTCCGTCACGATCACAGGGGTTCTGCCCTTTATTATTGGCCCAGAATTGGCCTGACCTTGTCCTTTAAGCTTAGTAGTTTCTGGCTGGACATTATACTCGATATGTCTTATTTTCTTCACCCTGCCAGGCAGGGGTCTGCGCAAGATCGCTGAAGAAGGGAAGAACCGTTATGCCGGGGGCCTGGGTGGCCCAGGGGGGTGTCGTCCGCGGAGGCTTCTGCTGAGGACGGTGGGCCTGTACGCTCTCTCACGAGGTCTGTTCTGCATAGTCAGGCTCTTTTCTATTTCGCCCCTATCTTCAGGCTCTATTTTGGAGTTAGAACGGTTTTGTTCTTCGCACTGTTGGAGATGGCATATCTCTGGGTGTCTTGTTTCCAGGAGAGCTAGGACCTAGCTTCCTCCTCTTCGTCTTCTTCCTTTTTCTGCGATCTATGTTAGGGTATGTTGTATCTGTATTGCTTGGCTGGGTCTAGCTCTCTCCCCTGCTGGACGTTCTCTGTTCCCAGGGTTCTAGAATTATTACAGCATGGTTGGTGTTGGCTCCCCAACTTAGTTCTATGGAGGTTTCAGGGCTCGCCCTGTTCGCCTACTACAGAGGTCTGATCCAATCTTCTGTGTTGAGCATTCATCAGGGTTTGCTCAGGTACATTCCTTGAGGAATTCTTGCTTCCTCTTTGGGGGTTTACTTAGTCTGATGCCCTGCTAAGGATTACCTTGGGTCTTATTCAGGTTCTTCTGACCTGTTCCTTACCTCATATCGCTCTTCTGGGGCGGTTGCTCCAGTCATAAGTGTGCCATAAAGCAGTGGTCCCCAACCTTTTTTTCACCTTGGACCGGTTCAGGATTTGGTAATTTTACCGCGGCCCGGTGGGGGGCTGACTGGGGGCGGGGCTGGGGGTGGTGCAGCGGCATTGATTGTTAATATTGTTTTGATTCCATCATTTTAATGTTAACGCATTTAAACATGCAGGGAGAGAGCAGGGTGGACAATGGCAATGGGCACAGAGGGCAGCAGGGAGAGAGCAGGGTGGGCAATGGCAATGGGCACAGAGGGCAGCAGGGAGAGAGCAGGGTGGACAATTGCAATGGGCACAGAGGGCAGCAGGGAGAGAAGGGTGGACAATGGCAATGGGCACAGAGGGCAGCAGGGAGAGAGCAGGGTGGACAATGACAATGGGCACAGAGGGCAATAGGGAGAGAGCAGGGTGGACAATGGCAATGGGCACAGAGGGCAGCAGGGAGAGAGAAGGGTGGACAATGGCAATGGGTACAGAGGGCAGCAGGGAGAGAGCAGGGTGGACAATGGCAATGGGCACAGAGGGCAGCAGGGAGAGAGCAGGGTGGACAATGGCAATGGGCACAGAGGGCAGCAGGGAGAGAGCATGGTGGACAATGGCAATGGGCACGGAGGGCAGCAGGGAGAGAGCAGGGTGGACAATGGCAATGGGCACAGAGGGCAGCAGGGAGAGAGCAGGGTGGACAAGGGCAATGGGCACAGAGGGCAACAGGGAGAGAGCAGGGTGGACAATGGCAATGGGCAAAGAGGGCAGCAGGGAGAGAGCATGGTGGACAATGGCAATGGGCACGGAGGGCAGCAGGGAGAGAGCAGGGTGGACAATGGCAATGGGCACAGAGGGCAGCAGGGAGAGAGCAGGGTGGACAATGGCAATGGGCACAGAGGGCAATAGGGAGAGAGCAGGGTGGACAATGGCAATGGACACAGAGGGCAGCAGGGAGAGAGAAGGGTGGACAATGGCAATGGGCACAGAGGGCAGCAGGGAAAGAGCAGGGTGGACAATGGCAATGGGCACAGAGGGCAGCAGGGAGAGAGCATGGTGGACAATGGCAATGGGCACGGAGGGCAGCAGGGAGAGAGCAGGGTGGACAATGGCAATGGGCACAGAGGGCAGCAGGGAGAGAGCAGGGTGGACAATGGCAATGGGCACAGAGGGCAGCAGAGAGAGAGCAGGGTGGACAATGGCAATGGGCACAGAGGGCAGCAGGGAGAGAGCAGGGTGGACAATGGCAATGGGCACAGAGGGCAGCAGGGAGAGAGCAGGATGGACAATAGCAATGGGCACAGAGGGCAGCACGGAAAGAGCAGGGTGGACAATGGTAATGGACACAGAGGGCAGCAGGGAGAGAGCAGGGTGGACAATGGCAATGGGCACAGAGGGCAGCAGGGAGAGAGCAGGGTGGACAATGGCAATGGGCAAAGAGGGCAGCAGGGAGAGAGCAGGGTGGACAATGGCAATAGGCACAGAGGGCAGCAGGGAGAGAGCAGGGTGGACAATGGCAATGGGCAAAGAGGGCAGCAGGGAGAGAGCAGGGTGGGCAATGGGAATGAGCACAGAGGGCAGCAGGGAGAGAGCAGGGTGGGAAGCAGTAAGGAATACAGAGGGTAGCAGTAAGGAATACATGGGGCAGCAGGAAGAGGCAGAATGGGCAATATAAAGGGGCTGTAAGGCAGTAATTTGCAGCTAGAAAGAAGCACAGTAGACTGGAGGTAGAAAAAGCAGTATCACACAATTCAAACATGGTCAGCACAAGCAGCAGCAGACTGCACACATCTAATAAAACTTACACTTCTACTATCCACTACTCCAGCTCCATCACATGTGCTGCAATTGGCTCCAGGCGGTGTTTTGATTCTCCTTTATTCCAGATCCTCTGGTCTCTGGGCTACTGTCTTGATTACTATGAGCTAAGGGGATCTGTCTTCCCCTACAGGTGTTGGAGGTTTTCCTGGTCTGTTTCTTGTCCCTGGGATTATGCCCTTGGGGCTTATGGGTCTCCATCCTTTAGTACCGGATCTGATTGCCTCCACGGGTGTAGGTGCCCTCGGATCGGCATTACTTGGTTGGTTTTGTCCTTCTGAGCCTAGAGTAAACGTTTCGGCTCTTGCTGAGTATTGTTGTTTTTCAGTATTCCTGGAGGTCTCGCTTGAGACCAGGATTCATATTCCCCGCTGGGGAGACTTCTAAGGTTGCCATGGCTACTCTCTTTTGCATTAGCATGGTTAGGCTGTTTCTCTGGCCTGTTCTTTTAAGGGAAGATTATTCTTCTCTCTTGGTTGTTTTGTTCTCTTACTACTTGTGCTTGGCTTGGGCCTTTTCAGCACTAAGTTCTGTTGAGCATGCTGGCTAGTCCGCTGCTTGTGTTCAGTTCTCCCTTTACAGGTTCAAAGGTTGAGGTTAGAGCTTTGCTCTCGTTGCTCTTGGTAGCATGGTTTGCGGGTGACAGCGCTTTTACTGTTGGCTGTGCCTTTTTTCACGGGGATCCCACCCTACTTTATGGACACTGCTTTGGATGTCCCACATGTTATTACTATATCTGGAGCAGGACGTGCTGTATGCTTAGAATAATACAATTCTGTGAAATACTCACCTGTAGAATTGGTATTATATGCATACAGCACGTCCTGCTCCACCCCACCCTGGTTTCACTTGTTCTGGATCCCATGTATGGTGATTATTATCATTGATATTATTGCCTGTTTCTGGGTGGTTGGTTTTCTCCTGGCTTCTCCTTCTCACTGCTTTTCAATGCTGGGGATTTGTGGGAGGTCCCTCAGTATATGTAGGGCCGGGAGGAGCTTGTTTTCTACATGTCTGCAGTGCACGGCGCCGGAGGCGGAGGATTACCCACATGTTATTACTATATCTGGAGCAGGACGTGCTGTATGCATATAATACCAATTCTACAGGTGAGTATTTCACAGAATTGTATTTTTGATGCTGTTAGCCAGGAACAAAAGACCATTGTGGCATTGATAAAAATGTGAACCACAAAAATCAATAAATTAAACTAGCTACGAAGACTGCTTACACCGATGGCTAATACGGTACAACAACTTACTGACACTGGCCTTGATTCACAAAGAGTTGAAAAAAACTCTCATGGTAGTAAAAAATTCAATTCATGAGAAAAAATCCTGGGGATGTCACTTAGTGAACAACCAGATAGGAATACAATGAAAGTCAGTGGCACTTTTTACTACAGGTAAAACTGGGCAAAAAGTTAAATACCCTTTTCAAGAGTAAAAAAGTGCCATTGACTTTCATTGTCTTTTTATCTGGTGATTCACGAACGGTGAAATTCTCAGGCTTTTTTCTCATGAATTGAATTTTTTACTACCATGAGAATTTTTTTCAAGTCTTTGTGAATCAATGCCACTAGCTATGAAGAGTAACATTTAAATTGGCCAATGCTTCAAAATTTGCCAACCAAGTTTAAGCACTTATATGCTTATCTAAGTTCTCCTAGTACTGCTGCAGACAGGCCTGGTAACATAAGGTGACATTTTCTTGAAATTTTAAATCTGTTTTATGTAAATATAAGTTACACATTAGTGTTATTCTAAGCATGCAGCACATCCTGCTCCAGATAATGATTCATTACATCTGGGATATAGTCCACAAGAGGGCGCTTTACTGCAGAGATGGCAAAAAAGAGGCCCCTCCCGGTCCATATATACCCGGGACCTCCCACTAATTCCCCAGTTTCTTCTCTGCCGTGGGCTGCGAAGGACAAGATGATGGCTTCTCTTCTCGCAGGTGAGCTGGGCTTCACAGCCCTGGGCCCTGTAGGACTATTCCCACCCGTTCCACTTTTATTCTGCCTCCCAGCCTTGGCTGCGTGGTCGGGTGATGGTAGGCAGCACCTATTAGAGGTGCTTTACTAGGAGCTTGCTCCACCGCAAATCCCCCACCAAAGGGTAGGCGGTTGTCAGGTTACTGGTGATCCTGACTTGGGATGCCCCATCTGCTATTGCCCTGCCTTACATTTATTAATGTTTTAATGGGCTCCTTACTCCCCCTTCTCCCATTATACTGCTCGTCGGGGGTGGGGGGTGAGTGCCTGATTAGTGTAAATGTGTTTTGCCTTTTTGACATTACTGTTATGTGTTATGATGCCTTTTTTCATGTCTCGCTGGCACTCTTCTCGGCTCTGCTCCTCTCCCCTTCAGTTTTTTGAATCGCCCGCCGCTGACTCGTGCGCCCTGCGGCGTCAGCGGTCAGCGGCGACGTCACTCAGGGACCTGACGGCTGCTGATTGGCTGCGGGGTGGCTGTCTTCAGCCTGTAACCCCGCGCTTCCTGGAGGGGGCGTGGCTTAACGCTGGCCGCGCTCCGCGGTGCTTCCTCATGCTGTCAGCCCCTTCAGAGCCCTGCAGCGCCATCTTGTCTCTCCTGCCGGATCGATTGTAAGCTCTTCGGCGGTCTGTGAGTGCCCTTGCGGGCCCCCTTTTATATTTTTATTGCCTTTCACTCCTGTTTAATTAATGCGGGTATTGTCTTCTTATGTCTTTCAGGCGGGAAAGCTAATTAGAGGTTTCTCCCGGTCCTGTGTCTTCTATTAGTCTAGTTACTATATTAGAGGCCTAAAAAACAATAAAATCCTCCCACTATCCTAGCGGACAGTTAAGGGGCATCCCCGGTAGCTGCACAGCGTAATTCCCATTGGTCATTGTGACACCAAAAATCACCATATGGAGGCTTCTCAGGATATTGTGCTCGGGGTCCCATCTGGGCAAGCCTGGCTGTGTGTGGTGTGTGGGGCATCCCCTGTAAGTGATGATGTGCGGGTCTGAGTACCCTGCGCCCAGCAGGCGCTTGCGCAGCACTCCGGGGTGCACTTGTCTGGGCCTGCGCCCACCATGTCTTCTCCCACCCCCCCTCGGTTGATCGTGATCCCCAGTGAGATTAACACTACTGGGGAGTCTCAGCCTGATGTGTCTTCCAGGCTGGCCCGTAAGGCCCAAGCTAAAAGACGGCACTTGGCGCCTGCTGCGTCTGCATTCCCTATGGAGACCTGAATTCCTTGATTTGTCTGACTGTACCCCGCTTGAGGAGAGGGAGTTATTCTCAGATTCAAAATTTTCCGATGATCAGCATTTCCCTGGCGCTGATGCCGGCTCAGAGCATTGGAACTCTGATGACACCCATAGACTTTTGACTCAAATCTTTAAAGTACTTTCCAATTCTCAAGGGGAATTGTTTGGTACTACAAAGCCACGTTTGGAATTTCCAGAACAGGCTCATCTCCATAATCTGGTTCACAAGGAATGGGAGCAGCCTAGCCGGCTCCCTGGTATCCCTAAGGGATGGGATAAAAGGTACCCTTTTCCCCCGGATGTGGTTAAATGTTGGTCAACTCCACCAGAGGTGGATGCTTCGGTTTTGGGGTTGTCTAATACTTCTGTGGTGCATTCCCCTGATTCCACTACCTTGAAGGATAGTGAGGACGGACGTATTGACCAGCTGGCTTCCCATGCCTTTGCCTGTGCGGGATCGGCCCTGCGCCTGGTCTGTGCTTCTGCTATTACTGTTGTGGCCATTAGGACTCTGGTCAAGGACCTGTTAGAAGGCTATCCTGATGATTCTTCCAGTGCCGAATTTAGAGCGTTATCACAATGTGAGCTGTTTATTGCTTATATTCTTTCGGCCTTAGATGACACCATTAGGATGTGCAGAAGGACCTTGTTTCTATTCGCCGCTCGGTCTGGCTGCGCCAGTGGGCAGCTGACAATGCTGCTAAGAAGGCTCTCACAGGGCTACCCTTTAAGGGGCTGCGCCTTTTTGGTGACCGGTTGGACCTTTTTGCAAAAGGAGGTAGGTTGCCCCAACGCAAAAGACAACTGCGGTCCTTTCGGGGTTCAGGGTCCTTTACCACCTCCTTTCGTGGATCCAGGTTAGGGAGGGGGGTACCCTTTGCGGAGCACAGGGGTGATTTCTGGGGCAAGGGTAGAGGCCATGCTCGTCCCGGATCCTCCTGGGGATCTAAGCCCAAATCTGTCATTAAGCCCGCTCAGCCATGAAGGGGCGCCCTCACCCTTACGGGTGGGGGGGGCGGCTGCGGCTCTTCGCTCATATCTGGGGACAACAGGATTCTGGAGGTTGTGTCCTCCGGCTACAAGCTAGAGTTCGCGGCACGGCCCCTTTCAAGATTTCTCAGGTCTCGGATTCCTCTAGACCCCCTGGCTGCTCAGGGTCTATTTCAAGCTGTACATAATTTATTGGGTATGGGGGTCATCTGTACGGTCCCTCCGGGGGAGAGAGGTCAAGGTTATTATTCCAATCTTTTCACAGTACCCAAAAGGGATGGCTCTATAAGGCCCATCCTGGACTTCTCAACAGGTTCATCATAACCAGACGCTTTCGCATGGAGACCCTGCGCTCCGCGATCAGCTCCTTGCGCCCGGGGGACTTCATGACCTCCATAGACATCAAGGATGCTTACCTTCATGTGCCAGTCTTCCCAGGGCATCAGCGGTTCCTCAGGTTCGCCCTGGAGGACCAGCACTACCAATTTGTGGCACTTCCCTTTGGTCTCACCTCAGCCCCCAGAGTGTTCACCAAGGTACTGGCGGGAGTGATGGCCATCCTCAGAGCCGGGGCATTCACATTCTCCCTTATCTGGATGACATTCTCATTACATCTCAATCTCTCCAGCAGGCGGAGTTGGATACCCAGATGGTGGTAACGGCCCTGGACACGTTCGGATGGGTGATCAATTATCCCAAGTCCTCCCTCTCCCCGTCCCGGGTGACCCCCTTCCTGGGCATGAATCTGGATACTATTCAGGTCAGGATTTTTCTTCCTCAGCAGAAGGTGGATTCTCTTCAAGCTCTGGTTCATTCCATGCTGTCCAGCCCTCGTCCTTCCATCAGGCAAGGGATGCAATTGGTGGAACAGATGGTGGCCTGCTTCAAAGCAGTTTCTTACGCTCAATTTCACATGAGACCCCTTCAGCTCCATCTCCTTTCAGTCTGGGACAAGAGTCCCCTGTCTTTGGATCAGGCCTTTGTTCTCTCTCGTTTGGTCCGGCAGTCCCTCCTGTGGTGGCTGGACTGGAGGAATCTTCTGGGGGGCAGATCCTTTCTGACTCCATGTTGGGAAACGGTCACTACCGATGCCAATCTGTCAGGTTGGGGGGGCTACTGGAGAGCCCTCCAATTCCAGGGGCTGTGGGGCCCTCAGGGGGCTCACGCTCTGATCAACGTCCTGGAGCTGAGGGCGGTTCGGTTGGTACTGGCACAGTTGACTCCTCACCTTCAGGGTCGGCCGGTACAGGTTCGTTCCGACAATCAGACGGCGGTCGCCTATATCAATCATCAGGGAGGGACTCGGCGCAAGAGAGCCTTCAAGGAGGTGTCGTTGATTCTGTCCTGGGCCGAGAACAATGTCCCGTGCATTTCAGCAGTTTATATTCCGGGAGTGGAGAATCTGGAGGCGGATTCCCTGAGCAGGGGGACCTCTCGCTGGGGGGAATGGTCCCTCAACAGCGAGGTCTTCCTGTCCCTTTTTCACCAGGGTGGGAGGCCAGACGTGGATCTGTTTGCTTCTCGCCACAATCACAAGCTGCCAGCATTTGTTTCTCTGTCCCAGGATCCCCCGGCTCTGGCGGCAGATGCTCTTTCTCTGTCCTGGCAGGGTCTCAGTCTCCTGTACCTCTTGCCTCCGTTTCCTCTTCTGAGCAAGGTTCTGCGCAAGTTGGTTCAGGAACGGGTGCCTGCCATTCTGGTGGCCCCCAGGTGGCCAAGATAGGTATGGTTCGCCGACGTTGTGCGTCTGGCAGTGGATCAGTACGCTCTACCCTTGGTTCCGGACCTTCTCACTCAAGGACGGCACTGTTATCCCAATTTACAAACGCTGGCTTTGACGGCCTGGCTGCTGAAACCGCCATCTTGAAGGAGGAAGGTCTGTCTGATTCGGTGGTTCGTACTCTTGTCACTAGGTGGACACTAGGTGGGGCTAGGAAGAAGTCCTCCTCCACTATTTACTGTAGGACCTGGCGGGCCTACATTGACTGGTGTGAGTCTAGGGCCTTTCCCTGTCGTGTGTTCTCCATTCCTAGGATCCTGGAGTTCCTGCAACATGGTTTGGATATGGGCTTTTAGCTCAGCACCTTGAAGGGTCATGTGTCCGCCTTGGCTGTTTTCTTCCAGAGGTCCTTCGCTCTACATCCTCTGGTCAAGACCTTCTTCCAGGGGGTCACTCATGTGCGCCCCCCCCCCCCCCGCAAACCCATGGTACCGGTCTGGGATTTGAATTTGGTTTTGTCCGCCCTTCAGGGTCCTCCTTTTGAACCTGTGCAGGAGGCTGCCTTGTCTTTCCTTACCCTGAAGGTTGCCTTTTTGGTGGGTATCACCTCTGTCTGGCGTGTTTCTGAGTTGGCGGCTCTGTCGATTCAGGCCCCCTACTTTGAGAGACACCAGGACAAGGTGGTTTTCCGATTTAACTTCTTACCCAAGGTTGTCTCTGCCTTCCATCTCAATCAGGATATTGTGCTTCCTTCTTTGTGCCCTAATCCTGGTAATCCCAAGGAGAGGGCCTTGCACTCTCTGGACGTTGTCAGGAATTTGAAATACTACCTGGTGGCTACTGCTCCTTTCAGAAAGACGGACGCCTTTTTTGTGGTTCCATCGGGTCCCAAGAAGGGGTTGGCTCCTGCTAAGTCTACTATTAGCAAATGGATCCGTCAGGCCATTGTTAGGGCCTATTCTACTAGGGGGAAGGATCCTCCTTTCCGTGTTACTGCTCATTCTACCCGTGCTGTTGGGGCTTCCTGGGCCTTCCAGCACCAAGCTTCTGTTGAACAAGTTTGTAAGGCTGCTACGTGGTCTTCTGTTCATACCTTTTCCAAGTTTTACAAGGTTGATGTTCGGGCCTCAGGGGATGCTGTTTTTGGCCGTAAGGTTCTGCAGGCGGCAGTGGTTTAATCTGCGTGTTGTTGCCTTTATTCTCAGTGTGTCACACACCCCGCTTCCCCTTTAATTCTGACGATAGGGTTATCCTCCAGCAGGAGGCGACGTTGCAGAGAGAAATCTTGAAAACGAGCCCCTTCCGGCCTACATATACCTGGGACCTCCCACTTAACACCCAATGTTTTCTCTCTGCAAGATGCGACAAGACAGAAGAAAGAAGTCTCCTGCTTGCAGGTAGCCGGGATCAGACCCCGGCATCCCCTCATGGTCTATTTCTGCCCAGCTGCTTGTTTTTTGTATACTCTGTTAAGGATATTGGAAGCCTCCCAGCCTAGGCTGCTGGCTGGGCAATGGTAGACGGCACCTCATGGTGCCTAGGAGCTTATCTCCTCCACTCGTCCCCACACGTGGGGCAACGCGGTTATCCGGCCGGTGATCCGGATTTGGGATTCCCCGTCCCGGTCCCCCCTTTTAGCCTAGCCTTCCCTCGCCTGGTCCCTTCTCCCTTAGCGTGGGGGGGGGTGGCGTTTGTGGGGTGGCTATACTGGCCTTGTTTTGACTAGAGTGTGTTTGTATGTGCGAGAATCCATTGTGCCTTGCATGCATGTGTTTGAATACCATCCTTGTCTGTATGCTTTAAGCACTTTTGATAGCAGCATGTGGGTCCGGCGCTGCGCTCTAGTCCGCAGGTGTTCCTGGACTGCGGGTGCTCCTTTTCCGGTGGTAGATGTGTCCCTGGTGGTCTAGTGGTATGTATTTTTTACTGGTGCGGGCGGGATGCCTTGTTTGTCTGGCACCCGCCTCGCTCGTACGGCGTCGCTATTTTTTGGCAAAGCCGTGGTGCGCGTTTCTAGGGGGCGGGGCCGCGTTGCTACATGGCCCGCACTGTGCTGACGTGAGCGGGGGGCGGGGCCGGAGCGCTTCACTCGCTTTGTCCGGCCCGCCCTGCGTCTTCCCTCCTCCGGAGTTGTCTGCTGCGTCCGGACTGCTGAGGAGGGCTCTGAGAGGCTTGTGCAAGTATTGGCTATGCTTATGTCTGTTGTCATGCAAGTTTTCTGGGACATGTTTCATGCAGTTATATATTCCTATGTTGTGGCTCATATGGATGTAATTACTCCTAGGATTGGTTGCACTGGCTCATCACTGTGATGGTGCACTTTTTATAATGCCCTTTGGGGTATAAAGGGCTGCATGTTGATATCTAAAATTTCATATATATATATATATATATATATATATATATATATATATATATATATTCATATGTATGTGTTTACCAGTATACCTTGTCTATTTAATGTATAGTGTCTGTATGTGTATGTTTGCTTGCAGCAGGCCTTTTTTAATATTTTCTGGGGGCTGATTTTGGTCTCTTTCCTACAGGTCCGGGGCTTTGCGCACTGCGGTGGGTCTCCCGGTCTGATATACCTGGCTAGTCTTATTAGTTAAAATCCTCCCACTCCCGGGACTTTAATTATAAAAGGGGCATCCCGGGTTGTTTAACGTGTAAATCCCTGGGTTATTGCGAATGCCATAATTTCACCATATGGAGGCTTCCGACATTACCGGAAACGGCTCTTCAGGGCTATCCAGGTTGTGGGGCTCCGCTCCCAGGCGATGATGTCATAATATGTATTCCATGTGCACAGCGGAATATTGCGCGCCAGTCCGGCACTCCGGCTTCTGGCTCCTCGCAACCTCCGTCATCTCCTACCCCCAACCCCCCCCACCTATTCCGGACCCCGTGTGACGTTGTCAAAGGTGGGGATTCGCAATCCGAGGTGTGTGCACGGTTGGCCAGCCTCAAGAAAATGGTTTCCGCCGCGGTGGCTCAGAAGGCTACGGCTAAGCGGAAGCACCTTTCTCCGGCGTCGCCTGTTCCGGAGGATGAGGTGTTGGAAGTGTTGGATTGGTCCGATTGTCCCCCGGCTGAGGGGGAGCTCCTAGAGGAGTCGGACGAGCCTGCAGACCAGCAATTGTTTGATACTGCTGGAGATAAGGCTGCGGGGGTGTTCCTTGACACTCCTTCCATTTTGGCTCAAATGTTTGAGATTTTGGCCTTGGATTCGCCTGAGGCGGTCCCTCCGCCAAAGGGTGAGTTGTTTGATGTGCCCAAGCCACGTTTGGTGTTTCCCAGACAACAACACTTTGTGAGGGTTGTCCTTAAGGAATGGGAACAACCTATGCGTCTTGTTGGAGTTCCTCCTAGTTGGGATAAGCGTTATCCTTTTCCGGAGGATTTGGTGAAGCTTTGGTCTGTTCCCCCTGACGTCGATGCCCCCGTGTTGGGGCTGTCTAACACGGCTGTGTTGCACTCCCCTGACACTACTACCATTAAGGATGGTGAGGATCATCGGATTGATCAATTGGCTCGCCATGGTTCTATCAGTTGGATCGGCACTGCGGCCGGTTTGTGCTTCGGCGCTTCTTTTGATGGCTATCAGGTACATTGTTAGAGATTTGTGCGCAGATCTTGATCCCACTTGTGATGAGTTCTTTTCTCTCAAGCAGTGTGAGTCATTTATTTCCTTTGTCATGACCGCCCAGGACGATGCGCTTGCGATGTGTAGCAGGACCGCGGCACTGTTGGTTGCTATTCGTCGGTCGGTGTGGCTGCGTCAGTGGACGGCGGACTTTAGCTCTAAGAAGTCGCTTACCGCTCTTCCTTTTGTAGGTTTGCGCCTGTTTGGCGACAAATTGGATTCGGTTACCAAGGGTGGTAAGTTGCCTCATCGCAAGAGGCCACGCTGTTCCTTTCGGGGAGCGGCTTCTTTTGGTCCCTCCTTTCGGGGAGCTAGAGCGGGCAGAGGGGCCTCCTTTCCCGCTACCAGGGGTGCAGGTTGGACCCGGGGGAGGGGCCGTGGCCGTCCCGGTCAGTCCTGGGGTGCCAAGCCCAAGCCTGCTGTCAAGCCCGCTCAGCAATGAGGGGGTGCCCTCACCCGTGCGGGTGGGGGGACGATTGCGACACTTCTCCCTGGTTTGGGACCAGGCGGTTCCGGACAGATGGATCCGGGAGGTGGTGTCGTCCGGTTACAAGCTGGAGTTCGAGTCTCGCCCTCCTTCACGGTTTTTCCGGTCTCGGGTGCCCACTGACCCTTTGGCCGCACAGGGGCTCCTGGCGTCGGTGAAGAATATTCTGGAAATGGCGGTCATCCGGCTGGTGCCACACTTGGAAGTGGGCCTCGGGTATTACTCCAATCTCTTCACAGTCCCCAAGAAGGACGGGTCGGTGCGCCCCGTTCTGGATCTGAAGTTCCTCAACAGGTTCATCCGTACACGGAAGTTTCGCATGGAAACTCTGCGATCAGCTATCAGTTCGCTTCGGCAGGGGGACTTCATGACGTCCATAGACATCAAGGATGCTTACCTTCATGTTCCCATCTGCCAGGCTCATCAACGTTTTCTTCGGTTCGTGATGAAGGATCGGCATTTTCACTTCCGTTTGGCCTTACCTCGGCTCCAAGAGTGTTCACCAAGGTGCTACAGGGGTGATGGCCATTCTCAGATCTCAAGGCATTCGCATCGTACCTTATCTGGACGACCTTCTCGTCATGGCTCCTTCACTCAATCAATCGGAGACAGACACCAGGACGGTGGTCTCCACGCTGGAAAGCTTCGGTTGGGTGATCAACTATCCCAAGTCCTCCCTTGCCCCTGCCAGGGTGGTATCCTTTCTGGGAATGCGGTTGGATTCTGGTCAGCACAGGGTGTTTCTGCCTCAATACAAGATTTTTCTGATTCAGGAATTGGCTCGGTTCCTTCTTTCCAATCCTCGACCGTCCATTGTCTGGGGATGAGACTGGTAGGGTTGATGGCTGCCTCCTTCGAGGCAGTTCCTTTTGCTCAATTTCACACAAGGACGCTTCAGCTTCATCTGTTGGCGTCTTGGGACCGGCGACCACGGTCATTGGATCAGCCCTTCCAGTTGTCCTCCGGGGTCCGGCAGTCCCTTCAATGGTGGTTGGTCTCGACCAATCTCTTGAGGGGCAGGTCTTTCCTGACTCCTGTTTGGGAAATTGTCACCAAGGATGCCAGTCTTTCGGGATGGGGGGATTCTGGAAGGATCTTTAGTTTCGGGGGCAGTGGGGTCCTCGAGAGGCCCACTTGCCCATCAATGTTCTGGAACTGAGAGCCATCCATCTGGTTCTTTTTCATTTGACTCAGCATGTTCTGGGCCTTCCGGTTCAGGTTCGCTCGGACAATCGGACAGCGGTTGCTTACATCAATCATCAGGGAGGGACTCGCAGTCTGGGTGCCCTCAGAGAGGTGTCCCTGATCCTGACCTGGGCGGAGGCCCATGTTCCTTGTCTCTCGGCAGTTTACATTCCGGGTGTGGAAAACAGGGAAGCGGATCTGTTGAGCAGGTACTCTTCCCGTCTGGGGGAATGGGCTCTCCATCCTCAGGTTTTTCGGTCTCTGTGTCTCCGGTGGGGGACACCAGAGGTGGATCTGTTTGCCTCTCGTCACAATTGCAGGCTTCCGGCCTTCGTGTCGCTCTCTCAGGATCCTCTGGCTCTGGTGGTGGACGCCATGTCTCTGAGCTGGGGGGATCTGGGGTTTCTGTACCTGTTTCCTCCGATACCCATGCTAGGCAAGGTGGTACGGAAGCTGGCTCTGGAAAGGGTGTCCACCATTCTCGTGGCTCCAAGGTGGCCAAGGCGAGTATGGTTCGCAGACATTGTTCGGCTGGCGGTGGATCAGGTCGTTCTGCCTCTTCGGCCCGATCTGCTCACTCAGGGTCGGCTGTGTTACCCCAATTTACCAACGCTGGGTTTGACGGCTTGGCTGTTGAAACCTTCATCTTGAAGGAGGAGGGTCTTTCTGACTCGGTTGTTAAGACTTTGATCTGTGCCCGGAAGAGGTCTTCTTCTACCATCTACTATAGGACTTGGAGAGCTTATATCACTTGGTGTGAGATTAGATCTTTACCTTGTAGTTTCCAGGATTTTGGATTTTCTGCAATCAGGACTGGATTCTGGTCTCCAGCTGAGTACTTTGAAAGGGCAGGTTTCTGCCTTGTCTATCTTTTTTCAGAAGCCTTTTGCGCTTCATCCTTTAGTCAAAACTTTTTTCCAGGGGGTTACGCATGTGCGGCCTCCCAGGAAGCCATTGCTCCCTATTTGGGACTTGAACTTGGTTCTTTCTGCTCTTCAGGCTCCTCCCTTTGAGCCCTTGCAGGATATTGCTCTTTCTACCTTGACTCAGAAGATTGCCTTCTTGGTGGCTATCACTTCGTTTCGGCGTGTCTCGGAGTTTGCGGCCTTGTCGATTCAGGCGCCCTACTTTGAGAGGCATCAGGACAAGGTGGTTTTTCGTTTCAAACCGGACTTTCTTCCTAAGGTTGTTTCTGCTTTTCATTTGAATCAGGATATTGTTCTTCCCTCCTTGTGTCCTAAGCCTAGGAATGACAAGGAGAGGGTTTTGCATTGTTTGGATGTGGTACGCTGTGTTAAGTACTATTTGCTTACTACTTCTCCTTTTCGTAAGACTTATGCCTTTTTTGTTGTGCCCTGTGGGCCTAGGAAGGGTTTGGCTCCAGCCAAGTCTTCTATTAGCAAATGGATTCGTCAGGCCGTTGTTGGGGCCTATTCGGCCAAGGGGAAGGTTCCCCCTTTTCGTATCACTGCTCATTCTACTCGTGCTGTTGGAGCGTCTTGGGCTTTTCAGCACCAGGCTTCTGTTGAACAAGTTTGTAAGGCTGCTACTTGGTCTTCCGTTCATACTTTTTCTAAGTTCTATAAGGTTGATGTGCGGGCTTCAGCGGATGCTGGGTCTGGCCGCAAGGTTCTGCAGACTGCAGTCGTTTAAGTTACGCTTCATTTTTGCTGTTCGATACCCACCCCTTGTGGACACTGCTTTTGGATGTCCCTATCGTAAGAATTAAAGGGGAAGCGGGGTGTGTGACACACTGAGAATAATACCATTTTGTGAGTACTCACCTGTAAAATGGATATTGTCAGTGTGTCACACACCCCGCTTCACCCGCCCTTTTTTGGTATCCTGGATCCTCTATATGGTGAAGCTTTCCTTTATTTTATTTTGAGGTTACCGTTGGATTTCCTGGTACCTTGTCTTACTGCTGTTTGAATTCACTGGGTGTTAAGTGGGAGGTCCCAGGTATATGTAGGCCGGAAGGGGCTCGTTTTCAAGACTTCTCTCTGCAACGTCGCCTCCTGCTGGAGGATAACCCTATCGTCAGAATTAAAGGGGAAGCGGGGTGTGTGACACACTGACAATATCCATTTTACAGGTGAGTACTCACAAAATGGTATTTTTTGGGATCCCCACCCTTTTTTGTGGACACTGCTATTGGATGTCCCAGATGTTATGAATCATTATCTGGAGCAGGACGTGTTGCATACTTAAAATAATACAATTCTGTTATTACTCACCTTGTAGAATTGGCATTATAAGTATGCAGCACGTCCTGCTCCATCCCACCCTGATTACTTTATTCTTGGATCCTCCTTATGGTGATTTGTTACTTGTTAACGTGGTTAAATTTGTTATTGGCTTCTCCTGGTTCCCTTACTGCTTTGTTATACTGGAGAATTAGTGGGAGGTCCCGGGTATATATGGACCGGGAGGGGCCTCTTGTTTGCCATCTCTGCAGTAAAGCGCCCTCTTGTGGACTATATCCCAGATGTTATGAATCATTATCTGGAGCAGGACGTGCTGCATACTTATAATACCAATTCTACAAGGTGAGTAATCACAGAATTGTATTTTTTTTGTTGATAGGCTGGACAGCCATTCATGAGGCTTGCTACGGTGGTTTCTCTGAAGTTGTTCTGACCTTGTTAAAAGCCGGTGCTGATGTCAACAGCAAGGGCCTGGATGATCTACTGCCCATACATGATGCAGTCTTTTTCAATCATTATGAGGTGTTTTTCATTTAGATGTATATGATAGTATTTGTCAGCATTCAATTAACATCATGCCCTACTCTTTCTATAAACCATGGTGTTTTTTTTTTTTTTTTCCCTTTCGAACATTGTTATTGACATTTCAGATCATGAAAATAAGAACAGTTTTATAATCCTCATAGAGGGTTAAATACAGCTGATTCTCACTTTGTGTGTTCAAAGTATTTTTTATTTTCAATATATAAAGTAACATTGAACATCTGAACCTTTATGTTTCACCAAGTACTATATATACATCCCCAGTTCCAAAAGACTCACTGCACTGTGTAAAATATAATACCAAAAAAACATGAATGCAATGATCTGAAGTCTCATCTACCAAATTTTAATCACAATAGAACAAAGAACACATATATTCCAAAAGAAATTAATTCACTTAGATAATGAATGCAACACATCTAACAACTTTGGTTTAGGGTTAAGAGAAGGCTGGGAAATAGGGAGGCAGAGTAAAAAAAATGTTAGAGTCTCTAAAAATCAAAGCATCGTCCAAGATTCACAAATATGAAAAAATGCATCTAGAAATGTAAGAAAAACATTTTCAAAAAGATGTTTCAACATAAAATATACAGTACATGATATCAAAAGATTCAGAGACCATATGCATGTCCTCATGATTTACGATCCCTCAGACGGCACAGCATAAAAATCATTAATACATATCAGTGCATGTGCTCAGGAATACTTCCAGAAGTCATTGTCTGAACACTGTATCATACAAAAAAGAAGCCATATGTTAACAATCCATAAAAGCAGTCTTCTCTGGACCAAAACTCATTTAACATAGACAAAATAAAAAACTTTTCTGTGGTCAAACAAATCAACATTAAATTCTTTTAAACTTAATACAAGTCCAGTCAAGCTTGTGGTTTTCTTCTCTTGGTATGAATAAAATCCAGGGCTGATAGGTTTGAGTGTAACAGAACCTGTCACCCCTCATTTCCTCTTCCTTCTATTCAAAGAAAGAAACAAACCTAGTTGGATATTTCTTGATGCTGGGTGTGTAAGTGACCCCCTTCTCCCGCCACCAAGCTTGTTTAATTGGATTTTTTCCATTGGACCATTTTTTCACAGTAGTTCTCTTTTCAGTATTTTTACTCATTGGCCAACGGAGGTAATGTGAGCTCCAAATACCTGCTTGCTCCGAACCTCCCTTTGCCAGTACACAGAATGGTTGGATAGCCTGCCATCCGTGGCATAGGATCTATAGGAGCGACAAGGCCTCTTTATGCTACTGGTTCCCTCAATGCCAGGTGCCCAGGCATAGATAGTTAAGAAGCCTGCCCAAGAGGATTAAATCAAGCTTCAAATGCTTTGGATACCACCCGCTTAGGTAAGAGTTAGGGACCTTGGTCCCATTGATAATGGCAAGGTGGGCTGTAAGGTGTTAAAAGGTTAAAGGGGGGACTAAGAGTGCCAAAATCCCTAGCTCAGTACCTATGTCTAGGGAGGACAGCTCCCATGAATTCTGACCGCTAGTGCACAGCCTAGCAAAGAGACCATGTCAGGATTTAAGCAGAGCTTCCTGCTGTTGAAAAGCTTAACCCCTCGCTCATTCCTTCTCATGAGCTTTCTCTGTACCCTGTCAGAGATTCTGAGGTATCAGAAACCCCAGAAACTGACAATTCAGAGACACCTAACCTCCAGCGATGGGATTTGTTTACAATCTTGAGGAGATCACCAAAGAATTGAGACCCAGCTGAGGAGCTGATAATATGGATGATCTTATTTAATCTATCATGCCTGCCCTGACTCAGATCAAGGGAAGCCTGTCTCAGGAATATTACCGGTCCAAAAATGCAAAAAGTCCAGTTTCCATTTAGCACCCAGCTTGATTGGCTTTGTTCAGAGAAATGGAAGCACCCAGAAAAGTTACCTTCCATATCCGCAACCTTTTCCAGCAGATATGCTTTCTAAATGGACAGTCACGCCTTACGTTGATGGCTCCATTTCTCTCTAAGCAGTCATTTGCATTTGTGGGTTCGACAATTGGAACCATTTTCGCAGGCAACCTAGTCGCTACTGCCAGGGGTTTGGCTTCAGGCACTTGCCCTGTCCATACCCGCTGAGGCAACATGCCATACCATTTCTCAATCAGGTAATATCTCTCTGCTACTCGTTCATCAGTTTTAGGCTTTTCGCACAATGGCAAATGATTTGGCTGAAACCACATCCAAGAACAACCTGATTGCCCCTCCCTTCATGGAAAATCAACTGATCACGGGGAGTCAAATCTACTAATCTTCAGGAAGACTAAGCCTTGGTTTATGCAGTTTCCCGTCCAGCCTTTTCCAAGATCTCAATCTGCCCCTGACAAATTGCAGTCCACTACAAAATGGCCTCTTCACCAAAACCCATTTGTATCACACTTTTGCAGGAAGCAGTGGAATGTCTGCTGTTGTTGCGAGTTATTAAATCGATCACCCAGTCACAAAGGGGCATCTGGGTTTATTCATAGTTTTTGTGGTCCCCTAAAAAGAGGCCTCAGTCTGCTCCATTGTTGACCTAAAAAAACTGTACACCTTCATTCAGGTAAGGACGTTTCGGATAGAGTTTCCTCAATCAGGCATCACTTGATTGGGGAGAATTTCTAGTCTCAGTGGTCATACAGGACGTGTATTCCCATGTCTCCATAGTTCCAGCCTAACAGAGGTTTCTCAGATTTGCAATTTCCAAGTCTTGGCATTGCCCTTCGGCCTTGGCACGGATCCTAATGGCCCTCATGGTAGCAGAGTCAAATCTAGATAGACATTTTTGGTGTAACAGGAATTGAACATGAGTGCAGTTAGAGAAGGTCACCTTACATGGTGGATAACATAAACAGGGTAAATAAGTAATAGAGATCACCTCAATGTACAGGAAAATCAACATGCAACAGTGAATGTACAACAGAGACTACACACAGATATATGTAGCAGAGCCATCCGCTGTCATAAATGTAAACTGTGCCAACCGAGCACTGTAGATGCAGATCACATACAGAGACAAGCTGTAAGCTGTTACACAATATCTCCAACAGCCATGCTATACCTCCACTAAATAAGAATCCAGGTGTCACCGTACTATGACAAGCTCCTGGTATGGGCCCCCTCATTGGAGGAGGCATAGTGCAACCTCGTTCAGGTTGTATCCTCCCAGAAAGCATTTGGTTGGATCATCAGCTATGAAGTTGGCCATCCTTTTAACTTTGCAAAAAAGAAAGTTAACCCTCTGCACACTCATACTAAAAACTGAAAAACCTAGCTAACACTTGTTAAGAACATGGACTGTTAGTTAACATAGATTGCAATGAATGTAAAAGCGAGGTAGCCACGTCAAGGCCGTCCAATTAGTAACCCGTCCCTAACATTACTAAGTTTAAAAGTTTGTGCAGACATTGCTACTTCTTTACTTGTGTGTGCACAAGCAATGCAATACATGAATCAGCCTGTCTAAAGACATTGCAGTAACTTAACTTGCTTGCACACACACAATGAAAAATACTTTACTTGCCTGCACAGTGTTACAGTTCAAAAAGAGGGTTTAGGTAGAGGCCAATTGGACTCCCTGTTACATTGGGAGAGCTACAATCCAGCAGATCTGGCCACTGACCTGCAAATGCAACAGCAAAAAGGAAGGTAGGATGTGCTCATCCAGTCAATATATAGCAGACAAGAGGTGCTAGAGGGGTGTGACCACACACACTAAGCAAAAAAGAAAGTTAACCCTCTGCACACTCATACTAAAAACTGAAAAACCTAGCTAACACTTGTTAAGAACATGGACTGTTAGTTAACATAGATTGCAATGAATGTAAAAGCGAGGTAGCCACGTCAAGGCCGTCCAATTAGTACCCCGTCCCTAACATTACTAAGTTTAAAAGTTTGTGCAGACATTGCTACTTCTTTACTTGTGTGTGCACAAGCAATGCAATACATGAATCAGCCTGTCTAAAGACATTGCAATAACTTAACTTGCTTGCACACACACAATGAAAAATACTTTACTTGTCTGCACAGTGTTACAGTTCAAAAAGAGGGTTTAGGTAGAGGCCAATTGGACTCCCTGTTACATTGGGAGAGCTACAATCCAGCAGATCTGGCCACTGACCTGCAAATGCAACAGCAAAAAGGAAGGTAGGATGTGCTCATACAGTCAATATATAGCAGACAAGAGGTGCTATATCCTTTTAACTTTGGACAAATCTCAGAAGACTCTGAACCTTCTGTGTCCTCTCCAGGGGTCAGTTAAGAACAGGTGGACCTGATGATTTCCTCTTTTCACTAGTCCATTAGGGAAAATCCTTTCTTCTTATATAGTGAAAGGCTGTGATGATAGACACCAGTCTGGGGAGGTGTCCTGGACAGCAAGATGATTCAAGCACTATGATCATCATTACATCGGCCATACCCCTTTCCTGGACAAAGCTGGCAGGCAGACACCAGTCAGACAACATGCTGCTTACAAATATTACCAAGGTGGTACCAGAAGCAAGGAAGCCATGACAGATGTGCACAAGATCCTGGAATGGGTGGAGCACAGTGTTTCAGCAATTTCAGTGGTCCATTCCCTGTGTATAGAAAGCATTCAGGCAGACTTCCTCAGCAGGGAGAAGGCTGGGCCCAGGGGAATGAGGTATACACACACACACACACACACACACACACACACACACACACACACACACACACGGTTAGAGAGAACGTGATACTGGAAAATGTAAATATAGGAACCTCTTTATTTAATGAATTTAGCACAAATCCACACAACACCAAGAAAAGTTCACCAAAAATCATTAAAAATACACAACGTTGTGGTATTACACATGCATCAACTCCTCATGACACAAGCCACTCACACCTCTGCCTAGAGTACCTAGGATTGTGCCACTAGTATTCCTAATGCGATCGCAATGTTGGGCGCCTTTAAGAGGAGAGATATTCATCTGTTAAAGTCCCATAAGCCAGCTTAAAGCACAACCAAACCTGTGCCTGTTGAGCAAATGCAGGGCAACATCCAACCCATGTGCTAGTCAGTCACAGGCTCAAATCGCAGGGATGCACGTATTAGCAGCAAAGCACTTAATCTTCAGCTGAGTGACATATCCTTAACTCGCCATTCATCACCACAATGTATGCAGACAGCTTATGCTGTTTAATTTAGGCATAAGGCGCACTCCTTTGCGCTTCTCTTGCTGCCAACCTCACTAGCCAGTATGGCCATTTCCACATCATACTGTATCTTCACCATAACATGAACTACTATGTTGTCAGCCTCTTTACAGGGCGAATTAACCGTGTTCACTGTTTCACAAATGTGTACGCAAGGTGGCACTTAGCTGTATGACTGCACAGGGTCCGAGGCTTCGTCTGGCTGTTATGTGTCTGTCTCTCTGTCACTCCTCCGCTCGTAGTAGGCGATCTCAAACGTCACAGCAGTGGCACAAACAGGACTGCACGTGGTGTGGACTCACACACCCTGCATAATCATTACACAGCACGCTCGCGCTCAGTGGGACACCTACTCATTGTCATTCAAATGTATGGCTCAAAAGGGGCTCATTGATCCTTGAGCCCAGGGGAATGAGCTCTAGAGGGAAGAATTTTTCACAGAGATGTGCCTCATAGGGACTACCAGACGCGGAACTGTTTGCACTGGTGAAACTGGTCCAGGTTCAAGCTGGTGTTTGTTTTCCCACCACATCTGCTTCTTCTCAGACTCATGAAAAAGATTTAGATGGAGCAGGTGCCAACCATCCAATGGTTTCATTTGATCAGTTGTGTTACCCTCTGGGTGCTTTTTCTTTCCAATCCATTCCAGCCCGTTCAGAAGTCATCACGATTGGGAGTTCGCCCCTAGGGGGCTCTGACTGCAAGGTCAGAGATTTAGCTCCTCCTGGCCCCCTATAAAGGCAGCTGCCTCTCAATCCAGCCCCAGTTCTTTGCTTGCAGTTGACTGCACAGGATCGCTTACTCTCTCTCAGAATTTTTAGCAGCAGAGTGGGGCCCCCTAGCCTGTCAGCCAGCTGCAGGACCCTTTTCCTCAAATCTCCTCTGACCCATCCTTGCCTCCCAGCTTTGGCTGATACCAGGGATCCGTGTATGGTAGGGTGAAACGCCAGGGTCTGGGGCGTTTTGGAAGAGCACATGGTTCTGGGCCACAGGCTTTCTTACAAAAAAGCAGGTCGGCCACAGGCATTTATGGTGAGCCTGCTGGGAAACCACTTATATATATTTTATATATGCCCTGCCTTCTCCCACATGCTTTATTGTGTTGTGTGTATTGCGTGCTTGGTGCTACTTCTGGGGAACGGTGGAGAGCTCCATCGCCATAGCATGCTACAGCGAGGAGAGGTCCGCTGCCGCTCCTCCCACATCTTACTTCCTCGCTACGCAATGGCAGGCGGCGCTTGTGGCACCGCTACTAGGCCGAAATTGTGATTCGCCGGGGGGGTGGAGTCATGGGCCGTGGCGCACAGGCTGGCCGTCGCTCCAGTGACACTCCCCCGGCTGGATGATTCTAGAAACGCGCGCAGCTGGCTTGCTGTGGCGCAGCTGGTGACCTCGGTGGTGTGTCCCTCTTGCTGGCTGCTCCTGTCTTCACCTTAGCGCTGGGCAGGCGCGTTCGTGAGTACCTCTTATTAAAGGCCTTAAGGGGGAAAAGGGGATAGATGTTTATATTTATGAAATGTTATGGTCACTGTTTATTTTCATGTATATTGCTATGATGTGTTTGTGTTATGCATGACATTATGGGTAATTTTGTAATTGCTGTATTTTCTCTTTTTGTTTTTAGACTGTGGGCTGAAGGTTGAGGGTTGTGGTTTCTCCCGGTCCCCATTGTTAAAAAGAGGGATCGGCTATTAGGCTTAGGCCATTAGTGTCTATTAGCCTTATTGAATATTTTTATTCCAAATCACCATAATGGAGGCATCAGGGGATAGTGAGCCGGGCACCCCACTGGGGCAAGAGAGGCTCTGCCCCTTGTGCAGACGGAATCCCCTGGGCGGATTCAGCACAATTTGTTCCACTTGCGCCAGAGGCATTGCTTTGGACCATGAGCGGCCGTTCGCTCCTGACCCTAGTCCTGCGTTACCACCTGCCTCTCCGGATCCTCCGCTGCTGCAGTTAGCCCCTAGTGAAGGGGGAGCCAGCAAGGGGACACACGCTGATTTTGCGCACAGGTTGGCTAGCCTTGAAAAACAGATCTCATTGGCAGCCCCTAAATAGGCCTCGAGTAAGAAACGGCATTTCGAGCCAGTTTACTCGGATGATGATTTTTATGATTCTTTGGGATCTGCGGAGGAAGGTGAGTCGCCAGATGACCCACTTTCAGTGACTGAGTTGCTCTCCGCCAGAGACAGCAGCATTTCTTCCTTCCGGATTATACGGAAAGTTCCTCCCAGAGTGGCTAAGAAGAAAAAGGGTGATTTGTTTCAGCCTGAAAGACAGCGGCGGGTTTTTCCCAAGCAGCTGCATTTTTCTAACATGATACTTAAAGAATGGGAGAGGCCCAACAAGCTACCGTCAGTTCCTAAGGGCCTGGATAGGCGGTATCCTTCCCCTGCCGAGTTGCTTCGGTTGTGGTCTCATCCTCCCGAGGTGGACCCTCCAGTTTCTGGTCTGTCCAACACCACGGTTATGCCGTCACCTGACAATGCTTCCTTATGTGATCCTGCAGACAAACGCATGGATCAGTTGGCCTGCCATGCTTTTACCTTTGTTGGTGCCCTCTTTCGGCCTGCGTGTGCCACGGCAATTGTTTCCCTAGCCACGAGGAGAAAGGTTAAGCAAACGGGTGCAGGAGTTTAAGGAACTCAAGGCCTGTTTGGATTTCATCTGCTTTGTTGTTACTGCCATGGATGATGTGGTCACGCTCGGTGCCAGAGTTTCGGCCTTGCTTGTAGCATTACGCTGGTCGCTGTGGTTGAAGCAGTGGTCGGCCGATGCGGCCGCCAAGAAGTCCCTCACAAGTTTGCCCTTTGTGGGCAGTCGGCTGTTCGGTGAGCGACTGGACCTTTTGGTCAAGGATGGTAAGCTCCCTCAGAGAAGAAAGCCTACTCGGCCCTTTCGGGGAGGAAGAGGTTCTTCATTTTCCGTTGCCCGCAGAGATACCTGGGGCAGAGGTAGGTCCCGCAGCCGGCCCAACCCCGCCTGGGGAGCTAAGCCCAAACCCCCAGCCATGCCTACTCAGGCATGCGGGGGCTCCCTCACCCGTACGGATCGTTGGATTCAGGACGTGGTGTCATCAGGTTACAAGATAGAGCTGGCAGCCAGACCACCCACAACATTTCTATGTTCAAGGACATCCCGAAATCCGCTAAAAGCACAGGCTTTGAGAGCAGCTGTCCAGCACCTCCTGTGGATATGGGTGATTTGCCATGTGCCCCTGCAAGAACAGGGTCAGGGGTTTTACTCCAACCTGTTCACGGTCACCAAGAAGGACGGATCGCTGCAGCCGATATTGGACCTAAAGGGTCTCAACAAATTTATAAGGGTCAGACATTGCATTGCATGGAAACATTGAGGTCAGTGGTGAGATCGCTTCGGCCCGGCGAATCCCGATTTTCCAAGGACATCAAAGGTTTTTGAGGTTTGCACTGGAGGATCAACATTATCAGTTTGTGGCACTCCCCTTCGGCATATCCTCAGCTCCCCGAGTGTTCACCAAGATTCTGGCGGGCATCATAACTATCCTGAGGAGTCAGGGTATTCATGTGTTACCCTATCTAGACGACCTTCTGGGCCCGGTCCCTTCAGAAGGCCGAGAGCGACACCCGGACTGTACTGTCGACCCTGGAAGGCTTCCGTTGGGTGATCAACTACCCCAAGTCGTATATCACGCCTTCAACAGTGAGATCCTTCCTGGGGATGACTCTAGACACCGGTCGAGTCCAGGTCTTTCTGCCGCAGCAGAAGGTCTTGGGACTCCAGACACAAGTACAGTCCAGTGGGCCTATATTGCTTGGTGCGAGGCCCGGAGCCTTCCTTTGCCTAAGGTCGTTTCTCCTTTTCACCTTAATGAGGAAGTTGTTTTACCTTCCTTTGTGTCCAGCACCGGCTAATCCCAAAGAACGCACTCTCCATGCTTTGGATGTGATCAGAGCCATAAGGTATTACCTGGCTGCGACGGCATCCTTCAGAAAATCGGATTTACTTTTTGTCTTGACAGTGGGTTCTAGGAAGGGATTGCCACCAGCAAAGTCCACTTTCAGTAAGTGGATTAGACAGGCGGTGGTACAAGTCTATTCTGCCAGAGGGAAGGAACCCCCTTTTTGGATCTCAGCTCATTCTACTAGAGCCGATGGTGCTTCGTGGGCTTTTCAGCACCAGGCCTCGGTGGAACAAGTTTGCAAGGCTGCTACTTGGTCTTCATTTCATACTGTCACAAAGTTTTACAAGGTGGATGTCAGGGCCTCAGCTGACGCTGTTTTTGGCCGAAACCTGCTTCACACGGTAGTGAAATGAACTATCTGCTGTTCCGCACTGTGGATCCCACCCATATGGACACTGCTTTTGGATGTCCCAATCGTGATGACTTCTGGACAGGCTGGAATGGATTGGAAAGAAAAAGGCAATTCTGTGAAACTCATCTGTAGAATTGCTTTTAGTTTCTGATCCATTCCAGCCTGTCAACCCCGCCCTTGAGGTTTATTATGTCCTGCATGCCTGTTATGGTGATTGAACCATTTTTGCTCATAGGACACTGTTTATACAAGTTTTAGATTACGTTTTTGAATCGAGAGAGTACAAGCGGAGGCTTGTGACAGAAAAGTATATATTCAGACATTTTATTGTCACACGGCAATCTTGGTACTTGGTACTGTAGACAACACTGGGGGGGGGGGGGTTCAAAGGAAAGCTGTTGCTGCTGTGAAAATGTCTAGATTTCCCTGTTTATATATAATATATATTTTATATAATATAATTTCATTTTTCATTACTCGATAGAATGAACTCTTGACCCACGTTTGCGTAAATGCTTTTGTTTTAGGTAGTTGAGATCCTGCTTAAATTTGGTGCGGATCTTTATGCAGAAGACAAAAACAATAAAAATGCATTTAACAGATGTTCTGATGAGAAGATGGCGGAACTCTTAAAATCGCACAGCCAGGTGATGGAAATACTAAAGGAAGACAAAATGGCTGGTGAGCTGCAATAATCTGTCGCATTTTGCATATGTACACAAAGTTGGTCACTACATCGCTGCTTTATTCTTAGTATACAGTACGTCCTGCTCCAGATATAATACTTACACTTGGGTTATCCTCCGCCAGATGGCGCTGCACTGCAGAGACATGCAAAACAGGCTCCTCCCCGGCCCTTCAAATACCCAGGGACCTCCCACAAATCCCCAGATTTCTCTGCAGTGCTGACTGCGAAGACATGAAGTATCACTCTCTCGCAGGTGAGTGGGGCTATCAAAGCTTGCGGCCCTGTTGGACTATTCCCACCCGTCCTCCCTGTGATGTGCCTCCCAGCCTGGGCTGCGCTGGTCGGGTGAAGGTAGGCAGCACCACGCGTGCTTAACAGAGCCATGCTCCACCGCAGTCCCCCACCAAAGGGTAGGCGGTTTAGGCTGATGGTGAGCCTCTAAGGGATGCCCCTCTCGCACTATTGCCCCATGCCCCGTATAGCGGTGGGCCCTGTACAAAGGGTCGCCATCCTCCCTCGTTCCCCCCGTAGCCCGGGGGGAAAGAAAGGGGGGGGGGGGTGTGGTGGTCTCAGTGTATGTTTACACTCTTATGGCCTTAGTACTGTCTTTGACTGGTATTCCTGGTGTCAGAGCCGCGCTGTTGCATTTTTATTATGTACCTGTCGCCGCCTTCTTCCCTTACGGGATGTGCTGTGCCGAGCAGCGGCGTCGCCTCAGACGCTGCGGTGTCTTCATTGGCAAATCATTTTTCTAAGTGTGTCATACACTTCACTCCTCATGACAACGTTGAAACTATCTCAGAGCTTCGCGCTCTTCGGGGTTCGTTGGCGCCTTTTTGATGCTGGTCGCACGCACGTGTGGTCCGCCTCCTCCCTTGGTCTGTAAGTGCCCTCGCGGGCGATTTTCATGATCCTTGATTACTGCGCATGGTTCTGACACCCTTTATTCCCATTATGTCTTTCAGACTGGTGAACACCATTGGCTTCTCCCGGCCCGGTGTAAAATTATAGCGGGCCTTGTAATACTCTCCCACTTCCCTAGCGGGTCTTTGGGGCATCCAGGGTTACTTATAGTGTAAATCCCTACTGGCATATTGTGCCTTGAATAATCACCATATGGAGGCATCTCAGAATTACGTGACCGGGGTCCCTCCGGGACAAGACCGGCTGTGATACTGGCAGGGCACGGGTCTGTGTACCCTGTGCCGAGCAAGCACTGGCCCTGCAATCAGGTCGGCCAGTGACTACACCTAGCTTCAATTGGCCTATCTCCCCAGGCTTAAATCTCTCTCCTGCTGAGTCGCCTACAAGTGGGGAATTGCAGCCTGCTGGGCCTTCCAGACTGCCTACGGCTGAACAGATTATTGCTAGGTTATCAGAGCGAATGGGCCCTGGTAAGAAGTGGCACCTGTCACCTCATGTTTCTGTATCTTCTATGAGAACCATGGGGTTTACTACTCCATGTGACTATACCCTTTCTGATGAAGGGGAGTTGTTCTCTGACTCAGGCTCATCTGATGAGAGCCCGAGGAGTCATGACGATTCTGGCCCTGAATACTGGGGCCAGTGTGACACTGACAACTTGTTGATTAAGGTCTTTAAGGCACTGTCTATCTCCCTCCCCGATCAGGTCCCCAAGCCTAGAGGGGAGCGTTTCCATACTGCGACCGCACGTTTGGAATTTCTAAAGCAGGCTCATTTCCATGCCCTTGTGCTCAAGGAATGGGAATGCCCCAGTAAACTTCCAGGGGACTGGGATAGGAAATACCCTTTTCCCCCTGAGGTGGTTAATTGCTGGTCATTACCCCCCGTGGTGGATGCGCCGATCATAGGGGTCCCTAATCACCCCCTTATTGCAACCCCTGCTTATAGTACCCTTCGGGATGCTGAGGTCCGGCGCATTGAGCTGTTGGCCTCCCATGCCTTTTCTTGTGCAGGGACGGCGCTGCTCCCGGTCTGTGCTATCACTGCAGTGGCCGCTAGAACCCTCATCAGAAAGATGCTTGATCATCACCCCGAGGCTCTCCCCTGGGAGGTGTTTAATGCACTCTCCAATTGTGATGTATTTGTAAAATTTATTCTATTAGCGCTGGAGGACGCTATCACAATGTGTGCAAGAACTTCTGCCCTTGCGGTAGCTATACGTCACTTGGTCTGGCTGCGACAGTGGGGTGCTGACAATGCTACAAAAAAGACTCTTACTGGGCTTCCCTTTAGAGGGCGACGCCTATTTGGGGCCCGTCTGGACCTGTTCGGTAAAAAGCGCAAATCACCCCTACGCAGACGGCCGTCTCGGCCCCCTCGGGGCAGAAGCACCCCTCCTCCCCCCTACCTTAGTGTTGAACAGGAACCAGGGGTGTCCTTCTGGGTTTTTCGTGCTGACTCCTGCCCCACGAGCAGCAGACAACGCCCTGGCCCCTCCGGCGGGGCTAAGCCCAAATCTTCCACCAAACCCCCTCATAGATGATGGGGCGCCCTCGCTCGTCTGGGTGAGGGGATGGCTGCAGCACCTTGCTATTATCAGGAGGCATCTCACCTCCTTCTGGTGGATTCAGGAGGTTGTGTCCTCCAGATACAGGATAGAGTTTGCTGCGCGGCCTTCCCCAGTTTTATCAGGTCCCAGGTACTCCTGGTCCCTGCCGCTCTTCAGTTGCTGGCACAGGCCATGCTAGGCGCCTACAAGGTCTGAGGGTCTCTTGCAGATTGCCCGTAACAGGCAGAGGCAGGGGCCGCTATACCAACCTTCCACAGTCCCCTAAAAAGGGATGGGTCGGGCTGGCCCATTCTGTATTCACAGCAACTCTCTAATTACAGGCAGTTCCTGCTGGAAACTCTGAGTTGGGCCATCAGCACTTTGCGCCCAGTGGGCTTCTTGCCATCTGGGGAACGCTAAAATGTTTGTTTACATCCCTGTGACTTCAGGTCCCCGGGGCTCTTCAAGTTCGTGTTGGTAGTCCAACACTGCTAATTGTGGCCTTGTTATCTGGCCTCTCTTCAACTCCCAGAGTGATCTCTCAGGTGCGGATGACGGTGATGTCTCCGATGAGACCAAGGGGCGTCCGCGCGTTGACTACCTCGACGCCCTTTCTCACTTCCCAGTCTGCGTCAGGCTAGAATGAATGCCCGGCTGATGGCGTCCATTGGGAGTCATTTGGATGGGGGACCTTCACCCCAAGTCCTCATTGTCCCCTTAATTGGTAATCCCATTACTGGGCATGAATCTGGATCAGGTTCTAACGAGAATCTTCCCTTCTCCGCAATGAAGTGGACAATATGGTCACATGGGCTCAGTCCCTCATTGCGGTCCCGGTCCCTTCACCAGGCAGAGATGCAGCTGGTGGGCCCGTTGGTGTCTTGCTCGGAAGAGGTTCCTTATGTTCAGTTCCCCTTGGGCCCTTCTGCGATTTCTATTGTTCATACAGGACAGGGATCCGGCATCCCTGGAGTAGGGTCTGTGGGCCTTCCCACCTGGTAAGAAGGTTCTCTTGGAGTGGATGAACTCAGGGAACCTGTCTGGGGACAGTTCCTTCTTACCCATTCCTGGAAACTGTCACCATGGATGCCAAAACTATCAGGTTGAAGGGGGAGGGTTTCTTCTGAAACTCCCTGCGATTCTGGGGGTGGTGGGGCCCTTAGACGGTCCTTACGCCTATTGATTTGAAACAGCGAGCGCCTTTCAATGGCTCTGCCTCGCTTGACTACTTCCCTTCTGGGCCTGCCAGTTTTGGGGGCGCTCGGTCTGTCTGACGACAGTGTCCTACATTAACCATTGGAAGGGGCCTGGAGCTGGTGGACCCTTCAGGAAGCGTCTAGGTTCCTAATCTGGGTGGAGACAATGCTCCTTGCATATCATTTGTTTGCCCCGGTGCAGCCCCTCTGCGACAGGATGTACTAATCCCTGTGTCACTATGGGGTCCAATCAGCTGTGGATCTGTTGTGTTCCGTCACTATCACAGGCTCTGGGCCTTTGTTTCCCTGTCCCAGGATCCTCTGGCAGTGGTCCGGATGCCTTAGTAACGTCATGACTGGACGTTCGGTTCTGTATGTCCTTTTCCCATTCCCCCTGCTAGGCAGGGTTCTGCGCAAGATTGCTCTGGTAAGGGTACCAGTGATTCTGGTGGCCCCCAGGTGCCCTAGTAGAGGGTGGTTACAGTACCAAGGACAGTAGTTCTGTACCTTTTGCCAGGAGTGCTAGCTATGCTCACTCAGGGCTCCCTTTACGTCACTCCAATCTACAGACTCCGGCCTAGTCGGCCTGACTGCTGAAACAACCATCTTGATGGAGACAGGCTTATCTGTCTCAGTGTTTTGAGACTATGGGAAGGCTAGGAGCGAGTTCTTCCTCTTCTTCTTCCATCTGTTGTAGGGTATGACATACCCATATTGATTGGTGGTGAGTCTAGGTCTCTTCCCTGTTGGGCGTTCTCGGTTCCCAGGGTTCTAGTGTTGCTTGCAGCATGATTTGGAGTTGGTTCTCCAACTCAGTACTCTGATGGGTCAGGTTCTGCCGTGTCCACCTTGCTTTAGTAGTCTCTGGATCAGTTTTCCTTGGTTAGACTGCCTTCAGGGGTACTCATGTGCGTCCCCCATGTAATCCTATGGTCCCCGTTGGGATTGAAATTGAAATTCATTCTGTCTGCTTGCAGGGTTTGTTCCTTGGTCCTATTCAGGATGCTATCTGGCTGTTCTTACCCTCAAGGTTGTCCTTCTGGTGACTATTACCTTGGTCAGGCGTGTGTTAGCGGGCAGCTCTATTTACCTAGCCCCCATTCCTTGAGATACACTAGGATAAGGTTGAGTTCCACCTGAAGCCGGGACTATCTGCATCTGGTGGTGTCTCTTGTTCATTGATTCGAGATATTGCTATCCCTGCTGTGCCTTTTCCTAGCAGCGCTGAGGAAGGGGTTCTGCCTTCCTTAAATTTCCTTGGTAGTCTCTGTGTCCTTAGGGGAACTGATGTTCCTTGGGGCCTGTGGTCATTACATCCTGAATGTGCTCGATCCCTTCTGCTCTCGGGAGTTGGGCGGCTTGGTCCTGGTTATTACCTTAATGGATGTTCCTCCTAGTCCTTGGTTCGGTTCTTGGGCTTCTGCCAAGTCTACTGTAGCTATTGGATTCGTCAGGCTGTTACTCAGGCCTATTCCAGCAAGGGGATGATTCTTCCTGGTCTCCTCTATTCTTTTTCTACTTGTGCTTGTTGCCCCTTGGGCTTTTCAGCACTGGGCTTCTGTTGAACTGGTTGGCTAGGCCACTACCATTGGCCTTCTGCTCATACCTTTTGCAAGTTTTTTACTAGGTTTATTTTAGGGCCTCAGCTCATGCTGTCTTGGCCATATGGTTATGCAGGTGACAGTGGTTTTAAACTGTCTGCTGTTGTCGTTTTTGTTGTGGATCCCACCCTACTTTATGGACACTGCTATTGGATGTCCCAAGTGTAAGTATTATATCTGGAGCAGGACGTACTGTATACTTAGAATAATACAATTCTGTGAAATACTCATCTCTAGAATTGATATTATTTGTATACAGTACGTCCTGCTCCACCCCACCCTGGTTTTTGCATTATTCTGGATCCCCTGTATGGTGATTGTTATCATTGTTATCATTACCAGTTGTTCTGGGTGGTTTTAATTCTCCCCCGGCTTCTTGTTCACTGCTTTTCAATGCTGGGGATTTGTGGGAGGCCCCTGGGTATTAGAAGGGCCGGGAGGAGCCTGTTTTGCATGTCTCTGCAGTGCAGCGCCATCTGGCGGAGGATAACCCAAGTGTAAGTATTATATCTGGAGCAGGACGTACTGTATACAAATAATATCAATTCTACAGGTGAGTATTTCACAGAATTTTATTTTTTTTTTTGTTAGGACATCTCAGGGCTGTGTAGATAAAGTACATACATGGCAACAGGAAAACTAAATAAATGTAAATATGATTTATTAGCCTGCAATGTATGGGGAGTGAGTCTGTGACATTTTAACGTTTGCCTTAAGTTACATCAGTTAATTACTTTAACCAGAACCATTATGTATTTATTTTTATTTAGATGATAATGGCATATTAATATTGTCTACCTACCAGGAGGTTGCATCCTTTTGTTCACCACAGGTGTTTACATTCTAAACTAGGGATTTAGGTGCTAAGTCCTCATAGGACTAATCCTACAGTATTGAGAAAGAAAAATGTATAGAATAATCATTGGTAAACTGTGCCCCCTATAAATATGTAGAAGGTATATAACAGGAATATAAAGAGTGTTTAAAGTGGAACAAACCCCTGAGAATGTGACTGGGTTTCGTTCCGTACCCCCGCTGTGTGAAACCCCCCAGTTCGCTCATAAAATTTCACCTCTCCAGGCCTTGACGGCGCTTGGGCGGGCTTTCGTCCAATAAGAGCTGTCTTCTGTGACTATGTCACTCTGCAGACAGCTACTGCATCCGCGGGCATGCGCACGCTCCCACCGCAGCTTATCTTACTGGCTGGGACGGGAGCGCACGCACGATGCAGTGGATGTGGCAGAGTCCTCCCACGCCAGTCATTTAGATAAGCATTGTAAACCATGAGAGCCATCTGCCGAATGACGTAGTCATAGCATATGGCTCTCATTGGTCGAGAGCCCGTGCATGCACCATTGGAGTGGGGACAGGTGAGTGTCCCGGGGGTTTCACACAACGCAGCATATGACCAGGCTACAAGCCAGCGGCCATCCCTGGTATCTTTTTGATTCCAGGCTGGTTGCTGCTGTGTTTTATTCTGCTTTAATTTAGTGCTGTATGTTATAACAAAATACATAGTAATGTAAACAAATACAAATGGAGTATTAGTTGCACTGTATTTAGTACTTCTAGTGCACAATATTAAGCCTCTGATTTTGTAAGTTTGTTCTTTCATTATTCTGCGGATAATACATGAAAGAAAGTAGAAAAATGTTTGATTAAAATATCAATCCCTTGTGGCCCTGCATTCTCATTCCTTGTCAATCTTCTGCTTTCCAATATGGTGCTGACAGCACACTCCCAGGCCATGCCAGCTTCTGTGCACAACCCTGCTTCCAGTCATGAGGGAAAAGTCTTCCTTGTTGATTGAAAATAGTTGGTCAAAACATTTGTGAAACTCAAAAAGCAACAGAGCTGGTGTTGTCAACATCAAAGACGACAGTAAAAGAATGGAGGTTAATCAGACTGAGGTGCTGTAGGTAGCAATCATGTGGGAGGAAAAGTAAGGTTTTTATTTTTTACAAACTCTTTAAGAAATTGACTATTTCCTCAAAATACTCATGGATACACTGTCCTGACCAAGTTGTGGATGCGTGTTCTGTTTTAGAGAGTGTGGCTTATACATGGAATACTGAGTCAAGGTGATACTGCTATACAATCCTAGAAGCTATGTCTTCATTTACTTCCATTTACTTACCAAGTATTTGATGATGAACACAGCTGCAGTCAGACATATTGTGTATATGTAAATAGCATTTCATATAAATGACCTAATTTGTCTTTTAGGATTAAACACACAAGAAGACAATATATGTTCTACTTCTGTAGAGGACAATGAAGACATGAGCAAAGAAATGGCTGTGGCACATCTACATTTTTAAAATGCTATTAATCAGACATGCTTGTTTTTGGTTTTAGGCAGTCGAAAATATGTTGTTCCTTATTGTAATGATTCGACAAGTATGCACATATTTCGGGGGAGATTTTTTTCTCAAAGATTCCCTTTTTAGTTTTCAGTTGGATAGAGAAAAATATTGAACAGATTTGTTAGAACCTAGGATGGGTAATAGCCTCACTGGGCCTGGGGACTTTCTATCTACAGGAAATGGCAAGGATGCTTACCCAGGGCCATCAGTGCATTCCACCATTTGCTGTGAGCTAGGATCACTTTCAGTTTCTAGTGCTACCTTTTGGATTAGCTAAAGCAACCGGGTGTTCACCAAGTTATTGGGGGCTCTTTGGCCAGTTTACACCGGTAAGAGTGATTTCCTATCCTTAAGACAAAATATTCAAGTCTCCATCCATAGAACAGACCTTCAGCAAGTTCTATAAAAATTGTTTCTGTATCTAGCTTTGTTCGCTTTCTGGACATTGGTCTCTGCCAGACAGATCACACCTTCAATTCCTAGGGACAAAACAGCACCCACATTACCTTAAAGGGTAAGTTCACTTTCGATTGAATTTTTGAAAGCCCCCGCCCACTCCACCAATCACCGGGCAGCTGTCATTGGAACTCCGTGGAACAGGGTCGTCGAAGGACCGTGGAGGATCGGAGGTGAGTAAAGAAATAAAACAAATAAATTACGAATTACTCTGTGTCAGTGTCTTTTTTACTGTTAACCCTTTGTGAACTGGTAAGGGATCCATGAGACCCCTATACCAGTTCACAAGGCTCTGGAGCTTGTAAATCACAAGTGGCTAGTGGGTGACTTGCCATAATTTCCAGCCCCTCCAATTACCTACCTCCCCAAAGCTTGGGGGGGGGGGGCAGATGAGCTGGGGTCATTTAGGCTTTACAGGCTTGTAGCCGACAGGGGCCTCCAAGGCTGGCCCTTGCACCCTGTTCTTAAAGCACTGCATAGCTGGTCCCCGGGCTGGTTATGCGGGGTAGAGAGGACCCCACATCATTTTATGGGGCGAGAGTTTTTAACCCTTAGAAAAAAGAGTGGGGCACCCATGCCTATTTTTTTAAAATGTAACCCTTTATAGTGTGCATAGTAGTTGAAGTTTACTTGTAAATGTTAAAAAGAGAAATGGGGCTTTTACCTGCATTCTGGTTTTCTTGAATATAATACATTTTTAATTTAAAATAAATTAGATAAATGTTAAAAAACATAATTTTTATAAATGTTTTTGAACATAGTGAAAAATGACCTGTCAGCAGAGAGTGACAACATCTCAAGTAGGCTGGCAGTTAAAATGGTTAAAAATAGCTATACATGTTGGGTATCATTCTGTTCATGGGGCCTTGCGCTTTCAGATTTAGCTTCAATGGAACAAATAGGACCGGCACTCCATTCAATGCTCAAATCGCTTGTATTAAGCACACATTTCACAAAATGCATCAAACATCAGCAGATTGAATTTCATATGATGGCACAAAAAACAGTCACTTTGCCAACGTTTCGGGGGTCAGAAGCCCCCTTTATCAAGGCGGACTGCCAAACCGTGCCTTAGGTGCTCCTAGCTTATATACACTGAGGCTGACACAATTACAAAATTCCCGCCTGACGTCATAGTGACGTCAGCGGGATACTACACAAATGTATAAACAAGTCAACAGACATAGATTAGAATAAACAAACCTTATACCCTCGGAGCTCCAATTCCGTGGAGCCCCATCTCCGCCAGCCGCCACACGCTGCATCTGTGTGTGGCAGTGTCTCCGTCTGCCCAGGAGTAACAGGACGCTGTCAGCCAGGCCTCAAAGTCTGCCTGGAGACTGATGACATCACAGCGGGCGCGGTCCTATTGGTCCGCAGCCCCTGCTCTGTCACCAGCCCGTATGGCAGACGACGCGCACCCAGGGGCTGCAGCCCCACAGTCATGGAGCTACTATCTCCCGGGGAGCGTCATACGGACCACAGACGTCCCTTTGGTGGCGGAGAGAGCCACAGCTCAGGGATATATGTGCTATCAATAAATATTCAATGAAGTAAACACATGGTGATTAAAACGGGGGCTGCGGACTGATTAAAGAGGGGGGAGACAGAGAGAGGGGAGCATCTGGAGCAGAGAAGGGCATTGGAGCTAGAATATGGGGCCAAAGAAAGGGGTATAGGATGAAATGAAGGATAGGCTATGGGGACAGGTACAGGAGTAGGAAGGGAGCCAGGGCAAAGTGTTCAGAAAAGGGGGGACAAAGGGCAAAGAGGGACAGTAAGCAGAGGGATAAGGTGTCACTGTCAGCGGCTGTGAGCAGTAAAAGCAGGAAAAAGGAGAAGAGAAAGTGTAGTCAGGCTGAGCCGAGTGTTGTGTACTGTATGTATGGATGACAGGGGAAGTGACAGGGGGATAGGTAAGGGGAGTAGGTATTGTCAGTGTGGTAAAAGAAGCAAGGGCTATATTGTCTGTGTCGTGTGCTATATGTATCGATGACAGGGGGATAAGCAGGAAGAGCAGGTATTATCGGTGCGGATGGCTAGAGGGGGGGAGGGGGAAAGGAGAAAGGGGGGAGGGAGGAGGAAAGAAGGGAAGGGGGGGGGGGAAAGGGGAGAAACAAGGAGAATAGTAGTAATGATGGATTAAAGGAAATTGGATTGCAGAAAGGTCTGTGTGGGGAAGTTAGCAAGAGGGGGAGAGAAGGACAATTGTGGAAAGATCAATGGACAGGGAAATTAGTTTAGGGGAAGGGGAGGAGGGACCAAAGGTAGGAAAGAGACGGGAAAGGTTTAGAAGAGGGAAGAAAGGAAGGGCAGGCTGACACCTAGGATGGGAAGGGGAGGGGGGGGAAAAGGAGGGGGGGAAAGGGAGGGGGTGGGGGGGGGTTGGGGAGTGGGGGGGAAAGGGAAGAGAAAAAGGGGAAAGGAGAAAAAATAGAGCAAGTGGGGGAGGGGAGAGTAAAATTTTTTTTAGCGCTGTGGCAAATAACACGTAAATCCAAATGAGGTATTAAGTCCTCTGGGTTGTACGGTATCAAGTTTGTGTATCCAGTACGTTTCACGTTGAAGTAACCGTAGGTGGCGATCTCCCCCACGGCGTGGTCTCTCTACATGTTCAATAACCATACCCCGAAGCTCGTGGGTCTGGTGGTTGTGCTTCACAAAATGTACAGCCACAGGTTTATCGTAATCCAAGTCCTCGCCATTCCTGTGTCTGTTGATACTAATACGTACGTCACTCCGGTGTTGTTGAAACCTTCGCTTAAAAGGACCGGTAGTTTTGCCAACATACAGGAGGCCACAAGGGCATTTCAGTAAGTACACACAGTATTCCGTGAGACAGGTGTACACCCCAAGGATCCTAAAGCGTCGACCAGTGTGGGGGTGAGTGAATTCTGAGCCAAGGATAAGGGAATTGCATACGTTGCAATTATTGCACCTAAAGCAACCTGTGCGGGTGGAAAGGGGCAATGGTCTTTTGGAGTACTTCTCAACCGGATCCGCGGTGACCAGAGAGTCTTTCAAATTTCTATTTCGTCGATAGACCTTCATGAGAGGTCTTTTTATTACTGGGCAGATGGTACTATCAGCAGCCAGTATGCACGTATATTTATTTGTAACATGTTCAATCGTCGGTGCTGCCTGATTAAATGTTACCATGAATGGAATTCGTTCATCTTTTGGTTGCTTTTTCTGTTGGTCACCATTCCAGATGTCCTCAGCGCGTTTTTGGGCTTGGGTAAGTATGGGCTCAGGATACCCTCGGGCTCGGAATTTTTTAAACATCTCCTGCAATTGCTGTTGCCGAATTAGTGGGTTGGTGTTGATCCTAAGTACCCTCAGAAATTGGGAAATGGGGAGACTATTGACCAGTGGTTTCGGATGTGCGCTATCATATCTTAATAGGGTATTCCTGTCGGTGGGCTTGGTATAAAGGCCTGTGGTTATCACTCCGTTGTCGTCCTTATCGATAGCAACGTCTAAGAAAGTCACATGTGTGGCTGATATCTCTGGATTAAAGGTGATGGTCGGGAAGATCGAGTTAATATATTCCATGAACTCTTCAAACCCTTGTCGGTCCCCATGCCATACTGTCACCACGTCATCAATATAGCGACCCCAATATTTCACATGATTCATATATAGGGGTGACGGGTAAATGTACCTTTCTTCAAGATTTAGCTTGATTTTTCTTGTTTGCATATTGATATTTTAGGAAAATGTGTTATTCTCCTTTTTTATATATTTTTTTAGGGAAACCCTATGCAACCAAAGAATTCTTTGAGGGATTACTTCCAGAAAGATGAGCCAACTACAAGCAGGGTATGCCTAGAAAGCTTAATGTGTGCACTTTCAGGGAATATATATTTTGTGGGGGAAACCTGAATTGAAAATTATTCAGCATACCCCATAGGGTGCAGTTTTCAAAACTTTCAAAAACGATCCTTATGTCATTGAAAAAAAATGTTTGCACCTTTTTGAGTGTTAAAGTTTAAAAGTTCACAGATCTTGCAATTCACACCCAAATTTAGTATCCTGATGCAGTGAGTTTCAGGTAGGTTTTTTGCCATCTTATTTGAAAACATCCAGCATCAATCTAAACTTAACGTGTAGGCCAATTAGTCAATGGAGGAGGATGAGGTAGTAAATACTGTAGGATTAAAATTAATCTAAGACCCAGGATGACAGTTGGAGGCACCATGGAGCTCAGCAACAGGTAGGCCCCTGTTGCAATTAATAAGTTGCTCTGACTTTTTCCAACAAAAGTTGGGACCGCATTTGCAAAAAAGTGCTGCTCTGCTGTTGCTGCTGTGCTGGGGACCAGGCTCAGGCCTTCCTGCTGCGAACGCTGCGGTGATCGCTCCTGTCGGTGTCGTGAGTCCCTCTTTTGATCGCTGTTGCATTCTGTCATTTGTATTTATGCTAAGGCTGACCACGGGTTCTCTCTCTTTTTTGTTTAGATCGTGGGCTAAGGTTGAGGATTGTGGTTCCCCCCAGTCCCCCTTTTTAATAAGAGAGATCGTTTATAGGCTTAGGCCAGTAGAGTCTAGTAGCCTTATTGAATTTTACTATTTTTAATCACCATAATGGAGGCATCAGGGGATAGTGAGCTGGGGGGCCCATTTGAGCAGGACAGGCTCTGCCCCTTGTGCAGGAGAAATCCTCTGGGCGGATTCAGCACTATTTGTCCCACTTGCGCCAGAGGCATTGTTTTGGACCATGAGCGGGCGGTCGCTCCTGACCCTAGCCCTGTATTACCATCGGCCTCTCCGGGCCCTTCCGCTGCTGTACTCAGCCCCTAGTGAAGGGGAAGCCAGCAAGGGGTCTCATACTGATTTTGCGCATAGGCTGGCTAGTCTCGAGAAGCAGATCTCGTTGACAGCCCCTAAGAAGGCCTCAAGTAAGAAGTGGCATCTGGAGCCGATTTACTCGGATGACCATCTTTTTGATTGCTTGGGTTCTGCGGAGGAAGGTCAGTTGCCAGATGATTCTCGCTCAATGGTGGAATATTCCGCTGGCGATGACAGTGTCTCTGGTTTCTCCTCGGACGAGAATTCTTGTCTCCCGAATGATACAGAGAATTTGCTCTCCTCTGTGTTTGATACCCTACACATTCCCCTCGATTCAAAGAGCAAAAGTTAATTGATTTCGGATCGAGAATCGTAAGTTTGGGTGGGTGTTAGTCATTTTTTCCTGTTTTTTTGGCCATTTCCGACTCGCACGAGCCTACGTTCGAATGCGTATATGCTCTTACGATCATCTGAAGTTTGTTCCTAAATTTTAGGATCAAAACCTAAAACTTAGGATCAAATCCTAAAACAGGATCAAAACGTAAAACTTAGGATAATCGAATGTGTTTAGGTGTGATTCAGAGAACAGTTTTCAAACCTCTAAATACGTTTTAAAAGAAAGCCACTGCCGACACCTTTTAGCAGTCGGATTGCTGTTCTTGAACAGGTTTTTTGGCTATGTGGAGGAGTCTGCGCGTCTTGAGCTCCAATGAACTGCATGTATCAGCATGGCCGAGGCCATAAATTGTATGGCAATGCATACCTGATTCATGTATGCCTTATAAAAGCATTTTAATGTGGACCTTAATTAGTCCTTTGCATGTAAACGTTTATTTTGCAATATATTTGCGTTAATTAAAGAAACTTATGTCCTTTGTTATTTATTTTTAAATTGATGTACTAGAATAATATTTTTAGATTGCATTTATTGGTGTAGTTGTTTACCTTTGCTTTGTTTAATTATCTAAGCACATCTTTGGTCAGATGCATCACACTTACTGAGGAGAGGAGAGCGGGATAAAGTGCAGGATGTGGGTTACTGCTGTATTTTGCACAGACACAGCAGAGCTGGGGGCACGGAAAGGTCAGAAATCAAAGAATGCAGAGCAACACAGTCACAAGGCCCTTTCTGTTTGCAGGCTGCCCGAGAATACCTGAGCCGCCATCTTGGCTGTTTCTAGACTCATAACATGCAGAAGTTGCTGGGTGTTTTTTTATATTTGAGAGCAATCTGTATGGAGAGGGTGTGGGTAACCACACACAAAATTTTAAGTTGTACCATTTGAAGCCAAAATATTAAAATTAAATCCACAAGTAAAAAATGCAAGTTAACTAAAAATTAAACAAAGTAAGATTTACTTATGCAAATGCATTCATTAATGGTTGGTTACTACAAAATGAATGAAATAAAGAAAAATAAAAGACCAAATATTTAGAATGCACTTTAATGAGGTAAGTTTGTAGTGCGCAGCCGCAAGATCAGAAGGATTTACGTCCAGACAAAAAAGGAAAAAGGGCAAAACCAATGTTGCAACCTGAGAAATGAAACAGAAAATTCAGGATGGAAACTGACATAGGTCTGATTCCCGAACTGCCATACGAACGGACGTACATTTTAGGATAGAAACGTATTTGCTTATAGAATCACTTGCAAGTTCATACGAATGCACGAGCGTACGGGAAAAATAGGATGATCGGCACCAAAATCAAAGCTGTTACATGTTTCTTTGAATCGACCCTATTATTCCAGAGTGGCTAAGAGGAAGCAGGGTGATTTATTTCGTCCTGAGAGGCAAAGACGGGTCTTCCCGGAGCAGCCTCACTTTTCTAACATGATTCTTAAGGAATGGGAAAGGCCCAACAAGTTGCCCTCGGTCCCTAAGGGCCTGGATAGGCGGTATCTCTTCCCTGCTAAATTGGTTCGGTTATGGTGTCACCCTTCCAAGGTGGATCCTCCCGTGTCAGGCTTGTCCAATACCACTGTTAAGCCGTCGCCTGATAATGCTTCCTTACGTGATCCTGCAGACAAGCGCATGGATCAGCTGGTCTGCCATGCGCTCACCTTTGCTGGTGCCCTCTTTCGCCCGGCGTGCGTCTAGGCAATTGTCTCACTAGCCAACAGGAGAAAGGTGAGACACCTTGTGGCTATAGCTAAGGCTCGCAAGCGGGCTGAGGAGTATAAGGAACTCAAGGCTTGCTTGGATTTTTGTTGTTACTGCCATGGAGGATGTGGTCAGGCTTGGTGCCAGGATTTCGACCTTGCTTGTTGCTCTGCGCTGTTCGCTTGGGCTGAAGCAGTTGTCTGCTGATGCTGCTGTCAAAAGGTTCCTCACAAGTCTACCTTTTGTGGGAAGTTGCCTGTTTGGGGAGCGCCTGGACCTTGGTCAAGGATGGTAAACTCCCTCAGAGAAGGAAACCTGCTCTGTCCTTTCGGAACCCCTCTTCCTATCTTTCTTTTCGAGGAGGAAGAGGCTCTTCATTTCCTGGTGCCCGCAGATATACCTGGGGCAGAGGTATGTCCCGCGACCGACCCAACCCTTCATGGGGAGCTAAGTCCAAGCCCCCTGCCAAGCCCTCTCAGGCATGAGGGGGCGCCCTCACCCATCTGGGTGGGGGGACAGTTTGCTGTTTGCTCAGATCTGGAGACGTCACGTCTCGGATCGGTGGATTCAGGAGGTAGTGTCCTCCAGGTACAAGATAGAGCTGGCAGCCAGGCCGCCTACAAAATTCCTCTGTTCAAGGATATCCCGAAACCCTCAACAGCTGTGCAACACCTCCTGCGGATAGGTGTGATTTGCCCTGTACCCTCGCAGGAACAGGGTCAGGGATTCTATTCCAATCTGTACACGGTTCCCAAGAAGGACGGAACGCTAAGGCCAATCCTGGACCTGAAGGGTCTAAACAGGTTTGTAAGAGTCAGGCATTTCCACATGGAAACATTGCGGTCGGTGGTGAGATCACTTCGGCCCATCAACTTAATGACCACGGTGGACACCAGGGATAATTACCTGCACATCCCAATTTTCCAGGGACATCAGAAGTTCCAAGAAGGACCAACATTACCAGTTTGTAGCTCTTCCATTCGTGATATCCTCAGCCCCCCGTGTGTTCACCAAGGTGCTGGCGGGCATCATGGCTATCCTGAGGAGCCAGGGCATTCGTGTGTTAGCCTATCTGGACGATTTGCTGATTTCGGCCGGGTCCCTTCAGCAGTCCGAGTACGATACTCGGACGGTGTTGTCAACCCTGGTCTTCGGCTGGGTAATCAATTACCCCAAGTCCCTTCCTGGGAATGACGATAGACACCGCTCAGGTCAAGGTTTTTCTGCCACAGCAGAAGGTTTTTGGTCTCCAGACGCAAGTGCAGGCCTTGCTGTCTTGTCAGCTGCCGTCGGTACATCTGGGGATGAGATTTGTGGGCCTAATGGTGTCTTGCTTCGAGGCAGTACCCCTCGCCCGATTTCACATGAGACCTCTACAATTGAACCTGCTGACTGTCTGGAATCGGATGCAGGAATCTCTGGAGCAAGGCTTTTCGCTGTCCCCCCTGGCCAAGCAGTCCCTCTTGTGGTGGTTGGACTCCCGGAACCTGCTGGTGGGCAAGTCCTTTCTGACTCCCCATTGGGAGATAGTTACCACGGATGCCAGTCTGACAGGCTGGGGAGGTGTTTGACAGACCCAGAAGATCCAGGGTCAGTGGGGTCCGCAGGAGAATGGTTTACCCATAAATCTCTTGGAGCTGAGAGCAATCCAGTTGGTTCTTCTACGCTTGACTCCCCATTAAAGAGGCCGTGCGATCCAGGTTTGCTCGGACAATCAGACTGCTGTGGCCTACATCAACCACCAGGGCGGGACTCGGAGCAAGAGATCCCTCAAAGAGGTAACCCAGATTCTGACTTGGGCAGAGGAGAATGTTCTCTGCATCTCAGCGGTCTACATCCCCGGGGTGGAAAACCAGGAGGCATACTCCCTGAGCAGGAGTTCTTGCACCTGGGGGAATGGTCCCTCAGCAGCGAGATCTTTCAAGCTCGGTGTCTCAGCTGGGGTCAGCCAGACGTGGATCTGTTTGCGTCTAGACACAATCACAAGCTTCCGAGGTTCGTCTCCCTCTCAAGAGATCCTCTGGCTATTGCAACAGATGCTCTGGCAATTCCATGGACGGAGTTCAAATTTCTTTATGCATTCCCTCCGTTTCCGCTCCTGGGCAGAGTGCTGCGCCCAGGAAGGGGTACCAGCCATCCTAGTAGTTGGTTTGCAGACATATTCCAGATGTCAATAGATCACTACATCATGCCCGACGACCCAGGGCTTCTCACACAGGGGTCGCTGCGGCACCCCAATTTACGAACGCTGGCTTTGACGGCCTGGCTATTGAAATCTCAATCCTGACGGAGAAAGGGTTAATGGCCACGGTTGTGCAGACAATGATTCAGGCACGGAAGAAATCTTCTTCCATGATATACTACAGAGTTTGGCGGGCCTATATCGCTTGGTGCGAGGCCAAGAGCCGACTGAATCCTTCAGGAAATCGGATTTGCTCTTTGTCCTAACAGAGGGTTCTAGGAAAGGATTGCCACCAGCCAAGTCCACTCTCAGTAAGTGGATCAGAAAGGCGGTGATACAAGCATATTCTGCCAGGGGGAAGGAACCCCCTTTTCGGGTCACAGCTCATTCTACCAGAGCTATTGGTGCCTCTTGGGCTTTTCAGCACCAAGCATCGGTGGAACAAGTTTGTAAGGCAGCAACTTGGTCTTCTGTTCGTACTTTTACAAAGTTTTACAAGGTGGATGTCAGGGCCTCAGCTGACGCTGTATTTAGCCAAAAGGTGCTTCAGGCGGTAGTGAAATGAACTACTTGCTGTTCCGCACTGGGGATCTCGCCCATATGGACACTGCTTTTGGATGTCCCAATCGTGAGGTTATTGGGACGGCCTGGACTGGATGTAGGGAAAAATACAATTCTGTGAAACTCACCTGTAGAATTGTTTTTCTATACATCTAGTCCAGGCTGTCCCACCCCGTCCTTGTGTTCATTATGTCCTGTATGCCTGTTATGGTGATCAACCATTTTTTGTTCATAGGACACTGTTTTTTCTAGTTTTTGCTTAGAGAGAGTACAAGCTGAAGCTATGTAAGGTAACATGGTTTCTTAGGCCTCCCAGCCTGCACTCTTTTGTTGAGTACTGCTTTTAAACCACTGGGGAATGATAGAGGGGCAGCTGCCTTTATAGGGGGCCGGGAGGAGCTACATCTTTGATCTTGCAGTCAAGCGCCCTCTAGGGGCGACCACCCAATCTTGAGGATATTGGGACGGCCTGGACTGGATGTATACAAAAACAATTCTACAGGTGAGTTTCACAGAATTGTATTTTTTGTAAATTAAAAACATGTCAGGCCTGTCATACCTGACAGAAGCAGTGTGGGGCAGTAGTCTGCGCACAAAGATTTCAAGCACAGTGCTGTTTTCTACAGACACATTATTTCAGAGGTTTCAAGTGATAATTGTCCTTTTAACTGGACCTTCAACATGTTTTCATGAAAAGCCCAAACCCTTATAAACTGTTCCCCAGCATCTAAAATTAATATATTTTAAGTTTTTAGTCACTTACTGATTACTCTTTCCACCACAAGGCTGCAACTCTGTTCAGGACTCTAGGATACGGGCGCCGCCATCTTAACTCAGAAGCATCACACATACTGAGGAGAGGGGGATAAAGTGCAGGGGGCGGGGTTATAGCTGTGATTTGCACAGACAGAGCAGAGCTGGGGTAAGGGAAAGGACAGCAATCCCACATTGCAGAGCAACACAGAAGTCACTTCCTGTTTGCAGGCTGCCTGATGCTCCATGAGCCGCCATCTTGGATGTTTAAAGGCTCAGAAAATGCAGTAGATGCAGGTAGGATGATTTTTAATGTGAGCAATCTGTATGTACAGGGTGGGGGAAATATTTAATATTTGCTCTTATTCAGGCTGAAGGTCCGCTTTAAGTCTCTGCTGCATCTACCCTTCTTTCAAGGCACATGGTAAAACCCGGCCTGAACTAGATATGGAGACTTTATCCCACCTGCACTACAAAGACTCCAAGCTCCAGAACATATTTTATAAAAAAAAACCTGGGAGAAAAAACTTCTTTCATGATGTGCTTGGAGCCCTTTAGAAAGTTTATTTAAGAAACCTAGAATGAATATACACCCCATCTATCTGTTTTACACTCATCCCTCTCAGCTTACTTCAAACATCTAAACATGTTTATGAGATAGAAGTAGCATTAGATTTACTCCTTCCCTTGTGATGGGAAAATGCATTATAAATGAAATACTTGTTGATGTCAGACCATTGTCTCATATACTCTTAAAACCGGACCTTCACCCTGAATAAGAGCATATCTTATATGTTACCCACACCCTGTACATACAGATTGCTCACATTAAAAATCATCCTACCAGCATCTACTGCATGTCATGAGCCTTTAAACATCCAAGATGGCAGCTCATGGAGCATCAGGCAGCCTGCAAACAGGAAGTGTCTTCTGACTGTGTTGCTGTGCATTCTGGGATTGCTGTCCTTTTCCTGACCCCAGCTCTGCTTTGTCTATGCAAAGCACAGCTAAACCCCCCACACCCTGTACTTTTGCCTCTCTTCAGTATGTGTGATGCTTCTGAATTAAGATGGCGGTGCCCATATCCTAGAGTGCTGAACAGAGTTTCAGCCCAGTGTGGGAAAGAATAATAAGTTAGTGACTAAAAACTATAGATAATAACTATAACTAAAATATATTAATTTTAGTATAATCAAATTTTATTGGTTTTCAAAGTCACAGGGATAGGGGGTACAGAAGGGGAAAAAAACAAACAAGGGGGAAGGGAGCAGGGGAAGGGGTAATGGGGATACAGTATATATTATCCACATTTCAGTATATTGACCAGTTCTACATCTCACCACACCTCCTATTCACATCGATGAATGCTCTCCACATAATCGGTGTACACAATCAAATCTTACAACAGTAGAACGTGTAACTCCTACAGGCTCTCCGCCTGGAACCAGTGGATCTCTTCTTGCCTACTCTTGGACCTTATTGGTGACCAGCTGTAAACCACTGTTGTATACATTAATTCTGCTTGGGGATTTGGAAACCGACTAGGTATGGGGGGAAAGGGGTGTTTAGAGAAATTTTGAGAATTATTAAATTTGAGAGTTGGATAGCGTGTGGCAACTTACAAGAGAACTGTTGGGGAGGCAACGGTCTCCAGAGAGTGAGATGTTGCACGTCCCTCGAATCCACTCTGCCCTGTGGACCCCTGGTCTCCCCAGCTACCCGGATGTCCTGATCTTCAGTGCTCAGTAAGACACCTAGGTCTATAACGGGGGGTCTCTGCCATGGACGATAGTGTCCGGCTCGGTGCCAGGGTCTCGGCCCTGCTGGTCGCGCTTCGCCGCTCGCTCTGGTTGCGGCAGTGGTCGGCTGATGCGGCCAAAACGTCGCTCACTAGTATCCCTTTTGTGGGTCACAGGCTGTTTGGAGAACGTCTGGACCTCTTGGTCAAAGATGGAAGACTCCCTCAGTGACAAAGGTCTACGCGGGCCTTTTGGGGTCATCTGCCTATCGCTCCTTTCGAGGAGAAAGAGGCTCTTCATTTTCAGGTACTCGCAGAGACTCCTGGGGACGAGCTAGGTCCCGCGGCCGACCCAATCCCTCCTGGGGATCCAAGTCCAAGCCCCCCGCCAAGGCCTCTCAGGCATAAGGAGGCACCCTCACCCATACGAGTGGGGGGGCGGCTTCTGCTATTTGCTCACGTCTGGAGACAGCGCGTCTCGGATCGGTGGATTCAGGAGGTGGTTTCCTCCGGCTACAAAATAGAGCTGGCAGTCAGGCCGCCACCAAGATTTCTTCAGTCACGGATTTCCCAGAACCCCTTAACGGCACAGGGCCTGCGATTGGCCGTCCAACACCTTCTGCTGTCGGTAGTGATTTGTCCCGTGCCTCGGCAGGAACGGGGTCAGGGCTTTTGCTCCAATCTGTTCACGGTGCCCAAGAAGGACGGAGCGCGGAGACCCATCCTGGACCTGAAGGGTCTCAACAGGTTTGTCAGGGTCAGACGTTTCCGCATGGAGACCTTACAGTCCGCGGTGAGCTCACTTCGACCCGGCGACTTCTTGACCATGGTGGACATCAAGTACGCTCATCTGCACATTCCTATATTCCAGGGGCATCAGAAGTTTCTGAGGTTTGCGCTGGAGGATCAGCATTACCAGTTTGTGGCTTTGCCATTCGGGATATCCTCACCCCCCCATGTGTTCACCAAGATGCTGGCGGGCATCATGGCTATCCTGAGAATCCAGGGCATCCGTGTGCTGCCTTATCTGGACGAATTACTGATTGCGGCTCAGTCTCTTCATCAGGCAGAGAGCGATGCCCGGACGGTGTTGTCCACTCTCGGAGATTTCGGTTGGGTAGTCAATTACCCCAAGTCTTTAATCACTCCCTCCATGCTGAGGTCTTTTCTGGGCATGACGCTGGACACCTCTCAGGCCAAGGTATTCCTGCCACAGCAGAAGGTGGTGGGTCTTCAGACGCAGGTGCAGGCCTTCCTGTCTTGTCAGCTTCCATCTGCCGTCTGGGGTTGAAACTGGTGGGCCTTATGGTGTCATGCTTCGAGGCAGTGCCCTTTGCTCAGTTCCACATGAGAGCTCTTCAATTGAATCTCTTGACTGGTTGGGATTGGACGCAGGAGTCTCTGGAACAGGAATTTTCACTCTCTCCCCTGGCCAGGCAATCCCTCTTGTGGTGACTGGACTCCAGAAATCTGCTGGTAGGCAAGTCATTTTTGACTCCACGGTGGGAGATTGTTACCACGGACGCCAGCCTGACCGGCTGGGGAGGCTTTTGGCTGACGCAGAAGATCCAGGGTCAGTGGGGGCCGCAGGAGGCCCACTTGCCCATAAATGTCTTGGAATTGAGAGCGATCCAGTGGTGCTTCCATTTAAGGGGTCGTGCTATCCAGGTTCGTTCGGACATTCAGGCGGCAGTTGCCTACATAAATCACCAAGGCGGGACTCGGAGCAAGCGAGCCCTCAAGTAGGTGAACCCTGATTCTGACTTGGGCAGAGGAGAATGTTCCCAGCATCTCGGCGGTTTACATTCCTGGGATAGAGAACCAGGAGGCCGACTCCCTGAGCAGGAGTGCCTCACGCCTGGGGGAATGGTCCCTCAGCAGCAAGATCTTTCACGCTCTGTGTCTCAGCTGGGGTCAGCCGGACGTGGACCTATTTGCGTCCAGACGCAATCACAAGCTTCCGAGATTCGTCTCCCTGACGAGAGATCCTCTGGCCTTTGCCACAGACGCTCTAGCGATTCCTTGGACGGAGTTCATGCTTCTTTATGGGTTCCCTCCATTTCCTCTCCTGGGCCGAGTGCTGCGCAAGATAGCCCAGGAGGGGGTACCAACCATCCTGGTGGCTCCTCTCTGGCCGAGGCGGAGTTGGTTCGCGGACATAATTTAGATGTCAGTCGATCGCTACGTCATGCCCGACGACCCAGGGCTTCTCAAGCAGGGGTCGCTGCGGCACCCCAATTTACAGTCGCTGGCTTTGACGGCCTGGCTATTGAAACCTCAATCCTGACGGAGAAGGGCCTGTCTGCCACGGTTGTTCAGACCATGATTCAGGCACGGAAGAAGTCTTCTCCCATGATATACTACCGAGTTTGGCATGCCTACATTGCCTGGTGTGAATCAAAGTGCCTTCCTTGCCGCACTTTCTCTCTATTATATTGGAGTTTTTTACAAATTGGGTCTCCAGCTGAGCACCCTCAAGGGCCAGGTCTCGGCCTTGGCCATCTTTTTCCAAAGATCCTTTGCCAATCCTAGACTGATCAAGTTATATTCTTTTAAGGCACAGAGCAACGCAAATAGCAATTTTCAGCAAATCAGATTACATTTCAAGACGTATCCCACGGTGCATGCACTTCAAAATGTAATTCTTTCCACACACGTGTCCGCCACCTTCTGGTTGTTCGCTTACCAGCTAGATACAATATGAATGCCTTGGTTGTCCGCGCATTTTAAGTCTGCCCATGGGAGTGATCCTAAGCTCATGTCCTTTATAGGAATCGACCATGTGGAAAGGCACTGGCGGGGATCTAATCTAACTCGTGAGATCTCCAAACGCGAGAGCAAGTGGATTTTAAATTTAAATACTCTCACGCCTTTTGGTTTAAATATAGATTTTGATTTGAACTGTTTCATTGATAATGCGTGATTTTATTATTAATATCTTGGATCCCATTGTTTTAAAGTTTTTAGTTTTTAAATTTGATAAGAATTTGTAACCCTCATTTGCATTGACTTTGGATGGCATTCTTGTTTAAATGTATTGATTGTAGGTGGTTTCTAAAATTTAAGACTAATTATGATTAATGGCTTTTGGATTGTATGTATATGGCGGAATCTTTCCTTTCCCATTTTTTTTCCTTTCCCATTTTGGCCTATTACCCAATTTTTTAGCCACTTCCCATTTTTATTGTAGGTTCAATCTACCTACCCCCCTTTTTTAACCATATATTTTCTAGCTCATTTAATTTTATATGGCCTGCAGTACAAAGGACAATATTGGCATTTAATATTGTTTTATATATTGTTCTCCTGTGCGCGAACCCATTTAGCATGTTAGATTTTTATTCCATTTGCGTTTGGCTTAACAAGCCTATAAACGCTCTTGAGGAATCAGCGGATAATATCATACTTTCTGTGCCGGAGGCGGGAGTGTTTCTGTCAACTAGACCTGCGGGAACGACCGAGAGGTATAGTCTCCGGAAATGGACCAGTGGAACCAATGGAAAAGTCCAGCGGAGATTGACGATTCTAGCCATCTCCGTAGATCAGCTGATCATACGGAGATGGCCGATAATTCACGAAGCGCTGACCTATACGCCGGAAGCTCTTCATATGGTACGAGGGATGTGTAAGCGTATAGAATCACTTGTCCTGCCTCCCTCTTCACAATAACGTGTGTTCCATCCTATCACGCACACCTTTGGGCCCTGATTGGCTAATTATTCTAACCAACCGGCTTCTGCAGCATAAATAGATTTTCTTTACCCGCGCCGTCCGGCCTTAGAAAAAGTTGCAATATAGCAACGAAACGCGTTAGGCAGGAGGACGGCAATCGGCACAAGGAAGGATCCTTTTTGCGTTTCATCTTTTTTAGAATCTGACCTGTCATCTCTACTTACGGCCTTGGTGGAGGAAGGATCATCTGGGATTTTACTGTTGACATGCTTTGACGTCTCTTGGAAATTGTGAGTGCATTTATTTTATTAAAGTGTTTGATATTGAACTGACAGAGTTGCACTAGGTCTCTTCTTTGTGCTCTCTTTCCCTAATTTATGCACGGGATCTATATATACCATCTATGCGAGCTGTTCATTAATAGTGAACGTTGTTTTTGAAATCGGATGGCTGATCCTCTTTAGTGGAAAATTATTTCAAGGCATTCATATTGTATCTAGCTGGTAAGCGAACAACCAGAAGGTGGCGACCACATGTGTGGAAAGAATTAATGCATGCACCGTGGGATACGTCTTGAAATGTAATCTGATTTGCTGAAAATTGCTATTTGCGTTGCTCTGTGCCTTAAAAGAATATACATTGACTGTTTTGAGACTTGGATAAAAAGTTCTGGCACGTAGAAGCATTGATCCTAAGGAAACAATTTGGAGATTTTATACATTTTAAATTAATAGCGCTGTGTTTTCTATATTATTGTTTAAGCCGACTGATCAAGACCTTTTTCCAAGGAGTTACCCATGTACGCCCACTGCGTAAGCCTGTATTACCGGTGTGGGACTTGGTGCTTTTCTGCTCTTCAGGGCCCCCCTTTGAGCCCTTGTGCGATGCTACATTGTCTATTTTGACTCTAAAGGTGGTCTTTTTGGTTGCTATCACATCGCTGCGTCGGGTGTCAGAGCTGGCCGCGCTTTGTATGAAGCCTAAGGATAAGGTGGTGTTTGCTTTAAGCCTGATTTTTTGCCTAAGGTCGTTTCTCCCTTTCACCTTAATGAGGAAGTTGTCTTGCCTTCCTTGTGTCCAGCTCCGGCTAACTCTAAGGAATGGACCCTCCATTCCCTGGATGTGGTCAGAGCCATTACGTATTACCTGGTTGCGACCAAATCCTTCAGGAAATTGGATTTGCTCTTTGTCCTAACAGAAGGCTCTAGGAAAGATTTGCCGCCTGCCAAGTCCACGCTCAGTAAGTGGATCAGACAGGCGGTGGTGCTTCCTGGGCTTTTCAGCACCAAGCATCTATTGAACAAGTTTGTAAGGCCGCCACTTGGTCTTCTATTCATACCTTTACCAAGTTTTTCAAGGTTGATGTTAGGGCCTCAGCTGATGCCGTCTTTGGCCGGAAGGTGCTTCAGGCGGTAGTGAAATGAACTACATGCTGCTCCGCGCTGGGGATCCCGTCCTAATGGCTTTTGTCCCACATGTCATCACTTCTGGGACTACCTGGACTGGATATAGTGAAAAATACAATTCTGTGAAACTCACCTGTAGAATTGTTTTTGAATATATCCAGTCCAGGTCGTCCCACCCCGCCCTTGTTTCATTATCTGTTTGTCTGTTATGGTGATGACCATTTTTATATTGGACCGTTGTCCTTACGTTTTTTGTTGGAGAGAGTACATGCTGAAGCTATGTAAAATAACATGGTTTCTTGGCCTCCCAGCCTGTCTTTTCTTACTGCTGTTTAACCACTGGGGAATCATAGAGAGGCACCTGATTTTATAGGGGGCTGGGAGGAGCTACAGCTTTTGATCCTGCAGTCAAGAGCCACCTGGCGGTGGATTACCCACATGTCATCACTTCTGGGACGACCTGGACTGGATATATTCAAAAACAATTCTACAGGTGAGTTTCACAGAATTGTATTTTTGTAGAGGGTCGTAGTCCCTTTTTCAGGCATATGGGATGCCTCCTTTTATTATTAGTGTTTTTTTATATAGCACCATCATCTTCCATAGCACTTTACAAGGTATGATTACAGACAAGGTAAAACATAAAGTAAATGTAAAGGGTACTAAACAAACTAGATGCTACAAGGTTTAAGCCAAGTGTTGTGAGCACAGGAGACAATAGGAAAGAGAGCTCTGCCCTTGCAAGCCTTTATCAGATGTCTGGGGTCTGCAGTATGAAGTGATATTTTGCTTCCTGGATGGCTGGCTGGATGCATGCATGCCCTGCTGCGTGAAACCCCCCAGTCGCCCAAAAAAACACCCCCACAGACTTACAAGATGGTAATGTAAACATTTACTTGTATTCGTCTTAACTGCTCAACATGCTGCTTTCAGTAGCAATTCCCCAAAATACCCTCTTCCACGCCACTCCTTGTTTTTCCACTGATGACAGCCGATCTTTCTTTTGAGCCACAGGGATCTTATTTTGCAGGTACACAGTATTATCTATCAAATCCCTGAAAAAGGGGCCTGTACTCAGACTTGAAACCTGTGTCTAATGTAAAAGTTCTCAGTAGCAACTTACACCCTTGCCCCCAAGGATTCTTGCTGCTCTTGCAGCTGGATAGAATGAGGGAAACTTTCACAGGTAGTCCCTACAAAGACAGGGTATTATGAATATTTGTCCACTATAATTTTCTTTCCTGGGGTGTGACTACTTACATATTGTTTCTGTTATGCAATTAAAGCTGACCTTCACTCTGAATAAGAGTCTATCTTATATGTTTCCCACACCCTGTACATACAGATTGCTCACATTAAAAATCGTCCTACCTGCATCTACTGCATGTTATGAGCCTTTAAACATCCAAGATGGCGGCTTATCAGGCAGCCTGCAAACAGGAAGTGCCTCCTGACTGTGCTGCTCTGCATTCTGGGACTGCTGACCTTTACCTGACCCCAGCTCTGCTCTGTCTAAGCAAAGCACAGCTATAACCCGCCCCCCTGTACCTTATCCCACTCTCCTCTCCTCAGTAAGTGTGAAGCTTCTGAGTCAAGATGGCGGCGCCCGTATCCTAAATTCCTGAACAGAGTTGCAGCCCAGTGGGGGAAAGATTAATAAGTTAGTGACTAAAAACTTAAAATATATTAATTTTAGATGCTGGGGAACCGTTTTGTAAGAGTTTGGGCTTTTTATTAAATCACGCTGAAGGTCCGGTTTAAAGTGATCCAACACCCAAAATGGAAGTTGGTGTATCCCTATCTGAGGTTATCAACTGCTGGTATCATGGGCTAATGCTGGCTATTTCTAAGGATAAATACTGAGAAAAGAGAATAAGCTGTTCCCCGGGCGTGCCAGCTAAGTAGACCAAGAGCCATGCTTCAACCTGTACTATTAAAATACACGCATTTATTGATTTATCAGCTAATCAGTTATCAATAACAACAATACAGCGCTGCAGCGAGTGAGAGATAGCGCCAGCTCAGTGCGTCATTCGGCTCTCCACACCATATTCAAGAAAAAGCTATACACACAGCGTCAGTGCTCTAAAGCTGGGCGCTGTAGCATAAGAGCGCCGGATGCTGTGAACACAATACACCAGTAACAAAGTGAAAACACATGGAATGAAATTGTTTTAACACTGTGACATTAACATTTAGTGCCAGACCTGTAATGACAATTCTGCATAAAAATATATAAAAAAAATATTAAAAGTGTTTGCAGCCAGGAGAGGTCACACAATGATTTGAGCAAAAACACGCTATTTATACACAACTAATGAAATCCCATTGAAATGTATAGGAGAGCGCTACAGAGCGACAGATACTGCATGGCGCTCCTGAGCCTGGAGCGCCAAGGTTATACGCTGAGCCGCCTGTATTAATACATACGCTACATGGCGCTCGCCAGATTCACTTTCTTAAATGTGGTTTTGCGTACAGCGCGCAGCATTCAACAAACGCTGCCTGCCACTACAAGGCACTACCTGGCGCTATCCCTTCTTAAATAACCCCCTTAATAAGATAATCAGCCAAACATGTCTGCCTAATAGAGGAGCACAAGAAAAAACATTTCTATTTTCATACTGATGAATCGTAGTATTCATGCATGTTTTTTTTTTTTTTGTTTAATCTGTTTTTATTGATGGAAATCAAAAGAAAAAACTTACAGAATATTGTACATAGAAAGGTCACAAAGGTTACATCCATCAGCAAACTCAATAGTACAACAATTTTATATACTTTATATAGTGCCACACCAGTTTCCAATGCCTGTGACCCTGCCCGCGGACACTTGGGGGCGCTTGGATGGCACACCGCACTGGCTGCATCTCAGCGTCATGAGAAATGAGAAACCAGAGCCCCCACGTCCATCCCCACGGCCCCGGACCAGACAATGAACAGGGAGCCCTGGTTCCCACCGTCTGAATAGAAACTGACAGGACCTGTCAAAAATCTCCACCCCCAAGCCAGCTGAACACAGACCAGCCCACAGAACCGGTGGATCAACCCGCACCCCCCCCCGCCCAAACAGGGGGTCATCCCGGGTGGCACGTAGGAGCAGCATATCAGAATGGATGTAACAAAATGTAACAGTGACCAAGACATAAGGAACAAGGTATGGAACCTATAGACAAAGAGAGAAAAGAAAAAGGGGAGGAAAGAGGGGGAGGAAAAAAGGGGGGGGGGAAGGAAGCACCCTGACCAGGATCGGGGGCACAGATCCCTTTGTCGAAGGAGCCTGAACTCCCAGCCAAGCCAGGGTACAGCCGGTTGCCGTTATTCTTAGTATACAGTACGTCTTGCTCCAGATATAGTACTTACAATTGGGTTATCCTCCGCCAGATGGCGCTGCACTGCAGAGACATGCAAAAACAGGCTCCTCCCGGCCCCCCAAACTCCCAGGGACCTCCCACAAATCCCCAGATTTCTCTGCAGTGCTGACTGCGAAGACATGAAGTATCAATCTCTCGCAGGTGAGCGGGGCTATTAAAGCCTGCGGCCCTGTTGGACTATTCCCACCCGTCCTTCTCGTGATGTGCCTCCCAGCCTGGGCTGCGCTGGTCGGGTGAAGGTAGGCAGCACCATGCGTGCTTATGGAGCTATGCTCCACCGCAGTCCCCCACCAAAGGGTAGGCAGTTTAGGCTGATGGTGAGCCTCTAGAGGATGCCCCTCCCGCATTATTGCCCATGCCCCGTGTAGCGGTGGGCCCTGTACAAAGGGTCGCCATCCTCCCTCATTCCCCCTGTAGCTCGGGGGGAAAGAAAGGGGGGGGGGTGTGGTGTATTGTGATTACACGCTTATGGCCTTAGTATTGTCCTTTGACTTTATACCTGTGTCAGAGCCGCGCTGCTTGCATTTTTATTGTGTATCGGCCGCCGCCGCGCGTCTCTTGCCTTTATTGGATGTGCTGCGCCGGGCGGTGGCGTCTCCTCAGATGCTGCGGCGTCTTCATTGGCAAATCATTTTTCTAAGTGTGTCATACACTTGCTTCTCTTGACAATATTGGCATACTGTCTCAGAGCTTCCCGCTCTTCGGGGGGGTGGGGACCTGGCTTGGCGCGTTCCGTGTCATAGCCCGCTCTGGCCCGGCCTCCGAGGTACGCTTGGCGCCTTTTTGATCTAGTCGCGCGCGCGCGTGGTAGCGGTCCTCCTCCTCCCTCGGTCTGTAAGTGCCCTCGTGGGAGATTTTCTTCATTCTTACTATATTGCTCATGGCTCTGACACCCTTTATTCCCATTACTGTATGTCTTTCAGACGATCGAATCCAGTGGCTTCTCCCGGCCCGGTGTAACTGCCAGTTGGGCCTAGTATAATTACTCCCACTTCCCTGTGGGTCATTGGGGCATCCAGGGTAGCTTACAGCGTCAATCCCTACTGGCCTATTGTGCCTATTAATCACCATATGGAGGCATCCCAGGATATTGTGACCGGGGTTCCTTCGGGACAAGTCCGGCTGTGTGTAGCTTGTGGGGCCTCACCTACCAACGGTGACAATACACGGGTCTGTGTTTCTTGTGCACAGCAGGCGCTGACAGTACTTCACGCCCCTCAGGTGGCTGGGCCTGCACCTCGCCTCAATTCACCTATCCCCCAAGCCTGAGTCTAACCCCCAACACAAGCGGGGATTCTCATCCTGATGTGGCTACTAGACTGGCCAGTGTTGAAAAATTGCTTGCTAGTACTTTAGCGCGCAATGCCACCGCAAAATAGCAGCACTTAACCCCTGACTCGGCTCTTTTCCCTACGGAGCCTGACGAGTTTTTGCATCTATATGGCTATACCCCCTCGGACGAAGGGGAGCTGTTCTCTGACCCAGAATCATCTGACGAGAAGTCAAGGGGTCATGACGATTCTGGTTCTGATCACTGGACCCCGGATGATACTGATAAACTGCTGGCTCAGATTTTTGAGGTTTTGTCCATCTCTCCCCCTGTTGCGGCTCCCAGGCAAAGGGGTGAGCTATTTCATACTGCTAAGGCTCTATTGAAATTTCCTGAGCAAACCCATTTCAATAACCTCGTGCTTAAGGAGTGGGAACATCCCAGTAGACTTCCCGGGATCCCTAAGAGTTTGGACAGGAAGTATCCCTTTCCTGCTGATAAGGTCAAGTGCTGGTCATCGCCTCCCCGAGGTCAATGCTCCTATTCTAGGGTTGTCCAACACCTCTATTATGCACTCCCCTGACACTACTACGCTGCGGGATTCTGAGGACCGGCGCATTGACCCAATTGGTATGCCATGCCTTTGCATTTGGAGTGGCGGCGCTGCGCCCGGTTTGCGCTTTGGCCATTACTGCTGTTGCGCTCAGGGCCATGGTCAGGAATGCACTTGACGGCCCAGACGAGTTGCCTCCTGATACTATTAATGCACTACCTAACTGTGATGTGTTTGTGAACTTTATCCTGTCTGCATCGGATGATGCTATTAGGATGTGTGCCAAATCTTCCGCCTTGGCGGTGGCTATACGCCGCGCGGTATGGCTGCGCCAGTGGTCTGCTGACAACGCTGCTAAGAAAAGCCCTTACTGGGCTTCCATTTAAGGGGCTGCACCTGTTTGGGGACCGCCTAGACCTTTTTGCTAAAGGAGGTAAGTTACCACAGCGCAGGCGGCAGCTGCGGCCCTTTCGGAGCCAGGGCCCCCTTTCAGTCCCCTACAGAGGCGCTAAGCAGGGGAAAGGGGTGTCCTTCGCGGGGGTTCGCGCAGATTCCTGGCATAGGAGCAGAGGACGACGCCCTGGCTCCTCCTGGGGGTCCAAACCCAAAGCCCCTCCCAAGACCCCTCAGGCATGATGGGGCGCCCTCGCCCGCCAGGGTGGGGGGACGGCTACAGCACTTCGCGCACGCCTGGAGGCGCCAAGTCTCAGACCGGTGGATTCAGGAGGTAGTGTCCTCTGGTTACAAGATAGAGTTTCTGTGCGGCCCCCCACAAGATTCGTCAGGTCCCAGATCCCCCAGGACCCTGTATCAGCTCAGGTCTTGTTGCAGGCCGTGCAAGGACTTCTGGATCTGGGGGTCATTTGCAGGGTTCCCTTGAGAGAATTGGGCAAGGGGTTCTATTCCAACCTTTTCACAGTACCCAAAAAAGATGGGTCGGTCAGGCCCATTCTGGATTTAAAGATCCAAAAACCGGCGTTTCGCATGGAAACTCTGCGCTCAGCCATTGGCTCTCTGCGCCCGGGGGATTTTATGACATCTGTGGACATCAAAGATGCTTACCTTCACATCCCTGTGTTCCCGGGACATCAAAGGTTTCTCAGGTTCGCGTTGAAAGATCAACATTACCAATTTGTGGCTCTACCATTTGGCCTCACTTCAGCTCCCAGAGTGTTCACCAAGGTGCTGGCGGGGGTGATGTCCTTGATAAGGTCAGGGGGCATTCGAGTGCTGCCCTACCTGGACGACATCCTCATCACCTCACGGTCTCTACAGCAGGCGGAGCTGGACACTCAGATGGTGGTGTCCACCTTGGAGTCCTTCGGTTGGGTGATCAATCATCCCAAGTCCTCTTCGTCGGTGACTCCATTCCTGGGGATGATTCTGGATATGGTTCAGTCAAGGATATTCCTTCCTCAACAGAAGGTGGAAGCTCTGACTGCGCAGGTGAGGTTCCTGCTCTTGTGCCCCCAGCCCTCCCTCAGGCAGGGAATTCAGCTGGTGGGCCTGATGGTGGCGAGCTTCGAGGCGGTCCCTTTGCTCAGTTCCATTTGAGGCCTCTGCAGCTTCACCTTCTATCAGTATGGGACAAGGACCCCAAGTCTTTGGACGGGGTTTGTGTGCTTCCCCCCTTGGTCAGAAGGTCCCTCTCGTAGTGGCTGGACCACAAGAACTTGCTAAAGGGCAGGTCCTTTCTGGCCCCCTCCTGGGAGACGGTCACCACGGATGCCAGTCTGTCAGGTTGAGAGGGATTCTGGAAGTCCCTGAGGTTCCAGGGGAGGTGGGGCCCTCAGGAGGCCCATTTACCTATCAACATTCTGGAACTACGGGCGATCAGGTTGGTACTGGAGCGGTTGACCGATCAACTGCAGGGAATGTCTGTACAGGTGCGCTCAGACAACCGGACGGCGGTTGCCTACATCAACCATCAGGGAGGGACCCGGAGCAAGGGTGCCCACCAGGAAGTGTCGCGGATTCTGACATGGGCGGAGGCCAATGTTCAATGCATTTCGGCTGTGTATATCCCGGGGGTAGAGAATCTTCTGGCGGACTCTCTGAGCAGGGGGACTTCCCGTCAGGGAGAGTGGTCCCTCTGCAACAGGGTATTCCAGTCCCTGTGTCACCGTTGGGGCCTGCCGGATGTGGATCTGTTTGCATCCCGTCACAATCACAAGTTCTCGGCCTTTGCCTCCCTGTCTCAGGATCCTCTGGCCTTGGCCACGGATGCCCTGTCAATGTCATGGAAGGAATTTCGACTCCTGTAGGTCTTTCCCCCGTTCCCCCTGCTGGGCAGGGTCCTGCGCAAGATCGCTCTGGAAAGAGTGCCAGTGATTCTGGTGGCTCCAAGGTGGCCAAGAAGAGTGTGGTTCGCAGACGTGGTTCAAATGGCAGTAGATCAGTATGTCCTGCCAGAGGCGCCAGATCTGCTTACTCAGGGCTCCTTACGCCATCCCAATTTACAAACTCTGGCTTTGACGGCCTGGCTGTTGAAACCTCCATCTTGATGGAGAAAGGCTTGTCTGCCTCGGTGGTGGATACCATGGTGCAGGCTAGGAAGAAAACCTCTTCTGCCATCTATTATAGGGTTTGGCGTACCTACATTGATTGATGTGAGTCTAGGTCTCTCCCCTGTAAGGAGTTCCTAGTCTCTAGGGTTCTGGAGTTTTTACAGCATGGATTGGAGTTGGGTCTAAAACTCAGTACTCTGAAGGGTCAGGTTTCTGCCCTGTCTGTCTTCTTTCAGAAGTCTTTTGCTCTGCATCCTTTGGTTAAGACCTTCTTTCAGGGGGTCACTCATGTGCGTCCCCCACGTAATCCTATGGTCCCTGTTTGGGATTTGAACTTGGTTTTGTCTGCTTTGCAGGGTGCTCCCTTTGAGCCTATTCAGGATGCTGCTCTGGCTGTACTTACCCTCAAGGTTGTCTTTCTGGTGGCTATTACTTCGGTCAGGCGCGTGTCTGAGCTGGCGGCTCTGTCCATTCAGCCCCCATACTATGAGAGACACCAGGACAAGGTGGTGTTCCGCTTTCTGCCTAAGGTGGTGTCTGCTTTTCATTTGAATCAAGATATTGTTCTTCCCTTGTTGTGTCCTATTCCTAGCAATGCTAAGGAAAGGGTGCTGCATTCCTTGGATGTGGTCAGGTGTCTGAAGTATTACCTGGTTGTCACTGCGGCTTTCAGGAAGACTGATGCTCTTTTCGTGGTCCCTTCTGGTCCTAGGAAGGGTTTGGCTCCTGCCAAGTCTACTATTAGCAAATGGATTCGTCGGGCTGTGATTCAGGCCTATTCTGCTAAGGGGAAGAGTCCTCCCTTCCGCCTTACTGCCCATTCTACTCGTGCTATTGGGGCCTCTTGGGCCTTCCAGCACCAGGCTTCTGTTGAACAAGTTTGCAAGGCCGCTACCTGGTCTTCTGTTCACACCTTTTCAAAGTTTTACAAGGTTGATGTTAGGGCCTCAGCTGATGCTGTTTTTGGCAGGCGGCAGTGGTTTAAACTGCTTGCTGTCACCTTTTGTTAGGGATCCCACCCTACTTTATGGACACTGCTATTGGATGTCCCAATTGTAAGTACTATATCTGGAGCAGGACGTACTGTATACTAAGAATAATACAATTCTGTGAAATACTCACCTGTAGAATTGATATTATTTGTATACAGTACGTCCTGCTCCACCCCACCCTGGTTTTGCATTATTCTGGATCCCCTGTATGGGGATTGTTATCTTTGTTATAGTTACCAGTCTTTTGGTGGTTAAATTCTCCCGGCTTCTTGTTCACTGCTTTTCAATGCTGGGGATTTGTGGGAGGTCCCTGGGTGTTTGGGGGGCCGGGAGGAGCCTGTTTTTGCATGTCTCTGCAGTGCAGTGCCATCTGGCGGAAGATAACCCAATTGTAAGTACTATATCTGGAGCAGGACGTACTGTATACAAATAATATCAATTCTACAGGTGAGTATTTCACAGAATTGTATTTTTCGGTCCACGATTTACTGAATTAATGCTCGGAAATGCTCGGAGTCCCGAAAGTCAATCCAGCAGGCCCAAGTTACAATATATTTATCTACTGACCCTTTGTCACTCAAGATGAGTTCCTCCATTCGTCTGATATGTTCGAGCTCCACTACCCACTCTGCTAAGGAAGGGGTCTCCCGAGTCTTCCAATGTCTGGGTATAACAGCTCGCGCTGCAGTTAGGAAATGCCGAAGTAGACCGTTTTTGTATTGGGATATAGAGTCCTCTACCAGGGAGAGAAGGGTTAGTTGAGGTGTGTGGTTTACTGTCAAACCCGTTGTCTCCTTGTGAATGTTTAAAACTTTTTCCCAGAAGGACTTGACAGCCGAGCACCCCCACCATATGTGCAACATGTTTCCCTCTTCCACCAGGCAACGCCAGCACCTACTCGAGGTCTGGGGTGCAAACTTATGAATGTCCGTTGGACATCTGTACCACCTCGAAATTATCTTAAAACTTCTCTCCTGCGCCGCCCCCTCCAAGGCCGATTTTTGTGTCAAGCTGAACATTTTAGATAAGTCTTCCTCTGAGAAGGACTGACCCAGCTCGCTTTCCCTTCTGGTTATATACCCCAAGGGGTTTGAGTGTATACTGTTCATCAGGGTTTGATACAGCAAAGAGAGGGCGTGGGGCACATGTGCCTCGGAAGAGAGAAGCTTCTCGAGGTCCGACAACGGACAGCTCTTCACCTCACTCAAGCGATGGGAAAATATATAGTTGGCCAGCTGTCTATGAAGAAACCAGGACACATGCACCCCAGGGGACTGTGCTCTAATTTCCTCCAGCTTTGGCAGACCTGACTCTTCCATGATGTGTCGTAAACGTGGGTCTGTCGCCGCCTGCCATCCCAGAAAGGACGAGACCCCCATTCCGGGTGCAAAGTCTGGGTTCCCGAAAATCGGGGTCAAAGGCGTTGGGCTATCGGAAATTTTGAGGTCAATCGGTCCCAAACTGTGAACAGGTGTTGCGCCAGAAAAGGTAAGGATCTTAATATGTGTTTGGGCTCAGGCCCCACCCAAGGGAGAGAGACCAAGGGGAGGGGTGATAGTCCTTTCTCAATAGCGACCCAGATCTTATTTGAACTATGATGGGCCCAGTCCAAGGACCTCATGAGGACCACTGCTATTCATGCATGTTTTTAATTGGAATTTTGTATAATTGTAATCAAGTGTATCTTTGTACCTATTCATTGACAAATCATTAAATGCATGTAATTGAATAATATAGGTTGAAGCATAGTTCATGGTCTAATTAGCTGGAACACTTGGGGAACGAGTCATTCCCTTTTCTCAGTATGGATCCAACACCCACCCACACTCCATCGTACAATAGTGAACAACACCTATTTAGTAAAAAAAATGGGTACTGGTCCACTGGTTAACATAGATTTAACATAGATATGGTGGCTTCTTTATATATAGATTTGATTTATACTTACTTACTGTATTTCCTTAGGATATCAGAGGCCCTCTGCAAGAGACAGAAATAAAACAAAAGGCCCTGCTGTCAACAGAACTTCACCCTTCTGAAGATGAAGGTACTGTACCATCATGCTCTTCACTATTTGTTATAAAGTAGAATACACCAGGCTTAAATACAATAGTGACTATTCATAATGTGAGACACGTTATGTCTACGCTCTAAAGTTGTTGTAGCCTTTGCGTATGTGTGTAATACCAAACCATGCTTACTCCACCACATATGCTGTTGATCTTTCCTGCTCTGCTGTATTAAAAGGGTGTCTTTCCTATTCTATAGACACATTCCTTAGCCACCTCTCTATTAAAATGGACCTTCACCCTGAATTAGAGCCTTTCTTATATGTTTCCCACACCCTGTACATACAGACTGCCCCTCGAGGTACCTCTGCCGGCGCCATTTTGGATTAGCTGCACGTCTGGATTTCTCCCTTTCTGGCTGCAGTGCTGTTTCCTCCGGTGTGTCGCTTCATCCTGCGGTCTGTGTCTTGGTGACCCTGCGGTGTCCTTGGTCTGTGAGTCCCCCTTGGGGTTTTTTTTATTGGTCTTGGGGTGTATGTGCTGCGAATGCTCATGTGTCGTTTTTACTTATGTCTTTCTGGCGGTATACCAGTGGGTTGTGGTTTCTCCCGGCTCTACTCCTTCCTCCCCCTCATCCCCCCCTTCACTGACTTCTGGGGGCATCCCTTGGGAGGGAATCCAGGGTGGCTTATATATTAGCCTTTACCCAGCGCTGGCCTATTGCGCCTGTGTTAATCACCATATAGAGGCTTCTGGGGATAGCGTGCTTGGGGGTCCTTTGGGGCAAGCCCGTCTGTGTTCCATGTGTGGGGTATCCCCTGTGAGTAAGGCCTCTGGCAAGAAAAGGCACCTGACTTCCACTCCCTCACGCTCTACAGAGGAGTATGAGGAATTTGATGTCCCTGCTCGACGTTATTCCCTAGAGGAAGGGGAACTGCTCCAGGCTCTGGGGACCAGCAGGAGGGTTGTGATAGTGACCCTGAGTCTGGGGAGGATTCATGGTACCCTGAGGACACTGTTAGTCTGCTGTCACACATTTTTGAAATTGTACACATTGCTGCCCCTGTGGTGGCTAAAAGACAGCAGGGTGAGCTATTCTAAGTATGTCACACACCCCGCTTCAAGACATTCATTACACTTGGGTATACTGACCTGTAGATGGCGATCTTGCAGAGATGATATCAAAAAAAGGTAAGACCCTCCCGGCCCATAAATACCTGGGACCTCCCACTCATTACCCAGTCTTTCATCTCTGCAGTGGCGAGCAAGTCAGAAGATGATGTCTCCTCCTTGCAGGTAGCCGGGATGACTCCCGGCCCCCTTTTTTTCTTCTATTTCTGCCCTGATCCCCTTGTTTAATATTCCCTGCCTCCCAGCCTAGGCTGCTAGTCCGGGCAAAGGTAGTTGGCACCTCTGGTGCTTAGGAGCCGTGAGACCCCATAACAAGGGGTAGGCGGCTATCCGGGTTGGTGATCCCGGTTTGGGATGCCCCATCCCTTGGCCCTTCCCTGGCATGGATTCCCCCTCTCCCAGGTACCCTTGGGGGGGGGGGGGGGGGGGCAGGGTCCCTTATGGATTCCTGTCTATGTGTGTGTGCGTGTGTTACATGTGTGTGCTTTACTTTCACTTTCCTTCACTATCATGGCGCAGGAGGACCTGCGGCGCTGGCCTCCGGCGCGCTAAGAGTGCTGCCCGCAATGGCGCCGGCAAGCCCATGCAGGGCTTCTCCTCCTCCGGACGGGGGGGCGGAGCTGGGCGCTTGCGTGCGCCTATGGCCCGCCCCCGTGCTGCGAGCGCTGCTTTTCATGTCCCAGCTTCAGGCCGGGAGAGACGGGGGGGCGGGGCCGGGCGCGACGCGCAAACCACGCCGGCCCGCCCTCCCTCCCTCCTACTGCACACTGCGCGTCGTTACCTGCGGTACCGAAGGTCGGGTGAGGGGCCTGATGGCCATCACAGTCATTGTTATTATCTCCTGTACATTTAGCATGGTCTGAGTGTGTGCTTGTGTTCTTGTGGTGGACCATTGATCATATTAAAGGGGGGTTCTCCCGGTCCAGGGTCCCTGGTTAATTTTTAGCTGGCTTAAAATCCTCCCACTCGGGACTTAAAGGGGCATCCCGGGTTGCACTATTTCGTAATTCCCAAATATAAAAAGGAGCAGTGTACACATTTGATTGTATATACTATATATAGTACTAACAAATCAACATATGGAGGCTTCCCCGGATACTGGGCTTGTGCCCCCCTCGGGGAAATCCAGGCTGTGTTTGGGGTGTGGTGTACCCCTTTTGGGGGATGATGGATTTCTATGTTTACCCTGTGCGCAGCGGTCTATTACTCGGCAGACCGGATCTCAGGCGCCTGGTTCTGCTCCGCTGGTCTCCTCCCCGTCTCCCCCTCGCCTGACACGTGCTTGTGATGTGGTCATTAGCGGGGAGTCGCAATCTGAGGTGTGTGCCAGATTGGCCAGTCTTGAGAAATTGTTTTCTAGCAAAAAAGGCCACGGCAAAGAGGAAACATTTGTATTCGGCTGCGCAGGCCTTTGATAGGGAGGACTTTGACTCCCTGGAATGGTCTGATTGCTCCCCGCGTGAGGAAGGGGAGCTGTATGAGGGGTCCGATGACTCCGACGATCAGCAGTTTGTGGGCGCTGATACCGAGCAGGGCCAGGGGGATTCCTCAGATACGTCTAGGGTCCTGGCTCAGGTGTTTGAGGTTCTGGCTATTTCTCCCCCCGAGGCGGCTCCTCCGCTGAAGGGGGAGTTCTTTGAATCACCACGGATGCCAGGCTGTCAGGTTGGGGGGGATTTTGTAAGGATCTTCAGTTTCAGGGGCTGTGGGGGCCTCGGGAGGCTCACGATCTCATCAATGTTCTGGAGCTGAGAGCCATAAGGTTGGTTTTGGCTCACTTGACTCCTCAGTTGCGGGGCCTACCGGTTCAAGTTCGGTCGGACAATCGGACGGCGGTTGCCTACATCAATCACCAGGGAGGGACTCAAAGCAGGCGTGCCCTCAGGGAGGTGTCCTTGATCCTTGCTCGGGCAGAGAGCAATGTTCCATGCATCTCGGCGGTGTACATTCCGGGAGTGGAGAACACGGAGGCAGACTCCCTGAGCAGGGGGTCATCGCGCAGGGGGGAATGGTCGCTCAGCCCCAAGGTGTTTCGGTCGCTTTGTCACCGGTGGGGGACTTCGGAGGTGGACCTCTTTGCCTCTTGTCACAATCACAAGCTTCCGGCATTTGTGTCTCTCTCTCGGGATCCGCTGGCTCTGGCAGCGGATACCATGTCGCTGAACTGGAGGGATCTGGGGTTTCTGTACCTGTTCCCTCCGTTTCCCATGGTGGGCAGAGTGGTGCGCAAGTTGGCCCTAGAGGGCGCGTCAGCAATTCTGGTGGCTCCAAGGTGGCCAAGGCAGGTTTGGTTCGCAGACGTGGTAAGGTTGGCAGTGGATCAGTTAGACCTGCCCCTTCTGCCAGATCTGCTCACTCAGGGTCCACTACTCTACCCCAATTTACCAACGCTGGTTTTGACGGCGTGGTTGCTGAAACCTCAATCTTGAGGGAGGAAGGTCTTTCTGATGCTGTCATTCAGACTCTGGTTAGGGCTAGAAAGCAGTCTTCCTCTGCCATCTATTATAGGACTTGGAGGTCTTATTTTGATTGGTGTGAGGTAAGGGCCTTGCATTGCAGAGCGTTTTCTGTCCCTAGGGTCTTGGAGTTTCTGCAACATGGTCTGGACCAAGGTTTGCAGCTTAGTATGCTGAAAGGGCAGGTTTCTGCACTGGCCGTGTTCTTTCAAATGTCTTTTGCTCTTCATCCTCTGGTTAAGACCTTTTTCCAGGGGGTTTCGCATGTGCGGCCTCCTAGGAAGCCTTTGCTCCCAGTTTTGGATTTGAATTTGGTTCTTTCTGCCTTACAGGGTCCTCCTTTTGAGCCTTTGCAGGATATTGCACTTTCTACGCTTACTCAGAAGGTTGTGTTTCTGGTTGCCATCACTTCCGTTCGGCGCTTATCGGAGTTGGCGGCTTTGTCCATTAAGGCCCCTTACTTTGAGAGGCATCAGGACAAGGTTGTTTTCCGCTTCAAGCCTGATTTCCTTCCTAAGGTGGTCTAGGCCTTTCATCTTAATCAGGACATTGTTCTTCCCTCCTTGTGTCCTAAGCCCAGCAATGACAAGGAGAGGGTTTTGCATTCTTTGGATGTGGTTCGCTGTGTGAAGTACTATTTGGTGGCTACTTCCTCTTTTCGTAGGACTGATGCCCTGTTTGTGGTGCCCTCTGGGCCTAGGAAAGGTTTGGCTCCTGCCAAGTCTTCCATTAGTAAATGGATTCGCCAGGCCATTGTTGGGGCCTATTCTGCCAAGGGGAAGATTCCTCCTTTTTGTGTTACTGCTCATTCTACTCGTGCCGTTGGGGCGTCCTGGGCCTTCCAGCACCAGGCCTCTGTTGAGCAAGTTTGTAAGGCTGCTACTTGGTCTTCAGTTCACACTTTTTCCAAGTTTTACAAGGTTGATGTGCGGGCCTTTTGGCTGCAAGGTTCTGCAAGCTGCAGTGGTTTAAGTTTGTGCCTTGTTTTTGGATCCCCGCCCTTTATGGACACTGCTATTGGATGTCCCACATGTAATGAATGTCTTGAAGCGGGGTGTGTGACATACTTAGAATAATACCATTTTGTGATTACTCACCTGTAAAATGGGTATTATAAGTATGTCACACACCCCGCTTCACCCTGCCCTTTGGTATTCTGGATCCTTTTTATGGTGAACCTTTTTTAGTTTTCAGTAGTTATAATTGGCTTTTCCTGGTCCCTTTACCTTACTGCTATCTTTACACTGGGGAATGAGTGGGAGGTCCCAAGTATTTATGGACTGGGAGGGTCTTACTTTTTTTATTGACATCTCGGCAAAATCGCCATCTACAGGTCAGTATACCCACATGTAATGAATGTCTTGAAGGGGGGTGTGTGACATACTTATAATACCCATTTTACAGGTGAGTAATCACAAAATGGTATTTTTTAAGGTTCGCGCTGGAGGATCAGCATTACCAGTTTGTGGCTCTACCCTTCGATATCACCTTGGCGCCTCGGGTGTTCACCAAGGTGCTGGCGGGAGTGATGGCTCTGCTACGGAACCAGGGCATTCGCATCATTCCTTACCTGGACGACATCCTGATTGTGGCTCAGTCCTTTCCTCAGGCTGAGCAGGACACTCAGGTGGTAACCTCCACTCTAGAGTCCTTTGGCTGGGTGATCAACTGTTTCAAGTCTTCACTGTCCCCGTCCTTGGTGAGGTCCTTTCTGGGCATGACTCTGGATACCTCTCAGGTCAAGGTGTTCCTTCCTCAGCAGAAGGTGGAGAGTCTTCAGAAGCAGGCGTGGACTATGCTCTCGTGTCCTGATCCCTCTATCCGTCAGGGGATGCAGTTGGTGGGCCTGATGGTGTCCTGCTTCGAGGCAGTCCCCTTTGCTCCGTTTCACATGAGACCTCTTCAGTTGCACCTCTTGTCAGTTTGGGATCGGGACCCTGTGTCCCTGGATCAGGAATTTGCTCTGTCTCCTCTGGCCAGACAGTCCCTCTTGTGGCTGGAATCAAGGAACCTTCTGGGGCCCTGTGCTGGGAGACGGTCACCACTGATGCCAGTCTGACCGGTTGGGGAGGCTTTTGGAAGTCTCTGAAGTTCCAGGGTCGGTGGGGCCGACAAGAGGCCCATGCTTCTATCAATGTCCTGGAACTGAGGGCAATCAGGTTGGTTCTTTCTCACCTGACCACACATCTTCGGGGTCGGGCTGTTCAGATCCGCTCAGACAACCAGACGGTGGTTGCCTACATCAATCATCAGGGAGGGACTGGGAGCAAGCAAGCCTTCAAGGAAGTGTCCCTGATTCTGTCTTGGGCGGAACAGAATGTTCCCTGCATCTCAGCGGTCTACATTCCGGGGGTGAAGAACCAGGTGGCGGACTCCCTGAGCAGGGGGACGTCTCGTCTGGGGTAATGGTCCCTCCACAACCAGGTGTTTCTCTCCCTGTGTCACTGCTGGGGTCAGCCGGATTTGCGTCCCGTCACAATCACAAACTTCCCAGATTTGTCTCCCTGTCACAGGATTCTCTGCCCTTCGCCACGGATGCCCTGGCACCCTGACGGAGTTTCGGCTTCTCTGTGTTCCCTCCGTTTCCTCTACTGGGCAGGGTTTTGCGCAAGATAGCCCAGGAGGGGGTACTAGCCATTCTGGTGGCCCCCCTGTTGGGCAAGGAGGGTGTGGTTCGCAGATGTCGTGCAGTTGGCAGTAAACTGGCACATCTTGCCCAAGGATCCAGATCTTCTCACTCAGGGGCAGCTACGCCATCCCAATTTACAAACTCTGGCTTTAACGACTTGGCTGCTGAAATCTCCATCTTGATGGAAATGGGGTTACCTGCCTCTGTTGTTGATACCATGATTTGGGCTAGGAAGAAGTCCTCGTCCTTTATCTATTACAGGGTCTGGCATGCTTACATTGCCTAGTGTCTTCCCTGTCGGGTGTTTTCTATTCCCAGGATTCTGGAATTCTTGCAACATGGTTTGGATTTGGGCCTTCAACTTAGTACCCTCAAAGGCCATGTTTCAGCTCTGGCAATTTTTTTCCAAAGATCCTTTGCCAATCACTGGCTGGTTAAGACCTTTTTCCACGGTGTATCTCACGTGGTGTCCACCCCGAAAGCCTTTGCTACCAGTCTGGGACTTGAATCTGGTGGTGTCTGCTCTGCAGGGGCCTCCCTTTGAGCCTATCAGTGAGGCTGCCTTGCCCATTATGACTCTTAAGGTAGCCTTTTTTGGTGGCTATCACTTCTGTAAGGCGAGTTTCTGAGCTTGCGGCGCTTTTCATCAAACCTCCTTATTTTGAGCGACATCAGGATAAGGTGGTGTTTCGGCTTAAGCCGGATTTCTTGCCTAAGGTTGTGTCTGCCTTTCATCTCTATCGTCTCCTCAATCATCTCATTGTCTTGCCTCCATTGTGTCCCAATCCTGCTAATTCCAAGGAGCGGACACTGCATTCTCTGGATGTGGTCAGGGCTCTGAAGTTTTATTTGGTCACTACTGAGCCTTTCAGGAAGTCTGATGCTCTTTTTGTTCTCACTTCTGGACCTAGGAAGGGTTTGCCTCTGGCTAAATCCACTATCAGCAAGTGGATCCGTCAGGCGGTGGTTCAAGCCTATTCTGCTAAGGGGAAGAAACCTCCCTTTAGGGTGACTGCTCATTCCACTTGTGCAATTGGTGCCTCTTGGGTTTTTCAGCACCAAACTTCTGTTGAACAATTTGCAAGGCCGCTACTTGGTCTTCTGTTCATACTTTTTCCAAGTTTTACAAGGTTGATGTTAAGGCCTCAGCGGATGCTGCTTTTGGCCGCAAGGTGCTTCAGGCGGTAGTGACTTGAACTGCCGGCCGTTACTCATTGGGGATCCCACCCTACTTTTGGACACTGCTTTTGGATGTCCCAACTGTTATGAATGCTGAAGCAGGCCGTGCCATGCAATCTGTGTGTACTCACCTGTAGAATTGTTTTTGTTCTTGCATGGCACGGCCTGCTTTGCCCCACCCTTGTTATCCTTTTTCTTGGTTGCCTCTTTATGGTGATTCCAAGTTAATTGGGGTTTTTTTTTTTTTTTTTACCTTTTTTGCCTTTATTCTCTCCCCGCTTCTTGTCTCACTGCTTGTCTACGCTGGGCACTCTGGTTAATCCAGTTTTTTTTTTTTTGTAACAATAAATCTTAATTGATAAGAGCAGGAACAACAAGACAGGTCGCTGTTATCACATTAAGCAAATCAGACATAACTCCTGGGTAATGTACATATAATATAACATTTAGATCCTTTACTGCCGCTTTTAACACATACGCTATGTGCAAGTCTTGATCGTCATCTATGACCCAGTCTAGTACCGTGTCTCGCCGCTCCCGCCCTCAATTTTTACTTCATTGAACAGGGGAAGAGGAGGGGGGGCAGAAGTGTTTTGTGGGGGGATGGGAATGAGGAGGAAGGAAAAGGGAACGGGGGGTAGGGGGGAGTACTAAAGAAAGCAATGATTAAGTCACAAGATAGGAAGGAAAAGGGGAGTAGAAGGAAGGGTGGCAAGAAGGGGAGGGCACGGGCAGCCCAAGGGCCAAGTTCAGCCCGTGTTCCTCCCCCCCCAGCACCCCCCCGGCCGAGAGGGACAAAGGCCCCCATATTCCCCCATCCACAACCCCGCGGAGTGCATCTGCGTCCACGACCCCGAGGGGGGCCCAAACGGGGGACAAGCCAGGGGGGAGGCGGGGGGGGGGAGCCGAGCCGCGACGGGCAGGGGACCGCAGCACCCGGTCCGGGCCCACATCGACCCCCAGATATCTCCCAGCCAGTTCAGGTCTCGTCCCGTAGGGTCCTGCCTTCAGCCGACTCCACGAACAGGAACCACGGCATCCACCGGAGTCTGTGTTTCTCTACTGTGCGCTGAAGGAGGGCTGTTAGGTCCTCCACCCTCCTAATCCACGAGCCAATGGTTGGCGGTGTAGTTGATTTCCATATGGTGGGGATACATGCTCTGGCAGCATTCACTAAGTGAATTGTCAAAGATTTCCTGTATTTGCCTACCGTACTTTTGGTGGAATGCAGCAGGAGGACCTCCGGGGAGAGCTCTATGGGCTCTTCTGTTATCTTCTGGGTCAGCTTTACAATCTCCTCCCAAACGCCTCTTATTTTTGCGCATCCCCAAAAAATGTGCGAGAAGGAGCCCGGGGCATCCTCGCATCGCCAACACTGAGACGGCATAACGCTCGAATGGAGTCAACTCTCTAGCGAATTCCTCGGGTGGGGGTAGGCTCGACAAAAAGTGAGACACCTGTAATGCCCTCCAAAAAGACAGATGGGGGGGATCCCCCCAGTTCAGCAGTTCCTGCAGGGACTTCCAGCCAGAGCCGCCGAAGAACTCGCAAGCAATGCCTCGACCCGGCACCTGACATCTCGCAAAAGCTGCATCAAGCCGGTTCGGTGTGAAGTCCAGCACCCCCGTGATTGGGCGAAGCGGGGATGGCATCGGGGCTATGTTCTCGTTCATCATGTGTCTCCCCCATATCCTGAGCGTCGGGCCTATTGTAGGGTGAGATTTGAGCGTGCCTGGTAGCTCTCCTGGGGACCAAGGAAGGCCCACAAGAGGAACCGGGGCCCATGATTGCTCCAGTTGAACCCAGCGTTTGCTGCTCTCATGAAGGTTCCAGTCCACAATCCTGTTTAGGTGTGCTGCTACATAGTACATTCTGATATCAGGAAGTCCTACCCCCCCCCCCCCCTCGTCTTTGGCATAGTCAGTGTTTGTTGGGCGATTCTCGGGCTCCTGCCCTCCCATATGAATTTTGTAAATTCAGAACGAATGTCCCTCAGGAAGGGGGAGGGTAGGTGGATGGGTAGTACCTGAATAGGATAGAGCAGCCGTGGCAGGACATTCATCTCCAGTACGTTGCACCTCCCAAACCAGGACAGTGTCTTGTCCTTCCATGTTTGGAGGTCTCGCTTGATGGTGCTTAGAAGGGGCGGGAAGTTTTTGGCAAACAAATCCTTGAGCTGGGGCGTTATCTGTACTCCCAGATATTTGATCGCTCCGGATGCCCATCGGAAAGGAAAGTTGGCCTGCATGTTGTCCATGTGTCGCTGCAAGAGAGAGACATTGAGTGCTTCGGACTTCTGCAGATTGATTTTAAAATTTGATAGATTCGTGTACTCTCTCATTTCTCTCAGGAGGTTGGGGATAGTCGTCACTGGTTGTGTAATGCAAAAAAGTAGGTCATCGGCGAAAGCCGCTACTTTGTGTTCCGTGACCCCCCCCCCCCCCCCGTCAGCCCCTTGATATCTGGATTCCCCCTAACCTTCCTGAGGAAGGGTTCCAACGTCAAGATGAATACGATCAGGATTAGCGAGCACCCCTGCCTTGTGCCATTGCTTATCGGGAATGGATCAGATAGGACCCCATTGGCTTTGACGCATGCCGAAGGAGAGGAGTACAGCATCCAAGATCTCATATTCTCCTGTAAGCCTATGTGTTCTAGAGTGGCCCGAATAATCAAACGCTTTCTCAGCGTCTGTGGAGAGCATCATTGCGGGAATTCCTTTCTCACGTGTCAGGTGGATCAAGTCAAGGATTCTGGTTACGTTATCCCTTGCCGGGGTAAACCCCACCTGGTCCAGACCTATGAGGTTGCCCAAGTATGGCAGGAGTCTCGTCGCTAGGATTTTCGCGAAAATCTTGAGGTCAACATTTAGCAATGATATCGGTCTGTAGTTGGAACAGAGCAGTGGGTCCCGTCCCTGCTTAGGTATTATCGCTATCTGTGCCCTCAGCATATCTACTGGCAAAGCATGCTCCGGAGATATGGAGTTGAATGCCGCAACTGCTCTGGGGGTCAGGATATCTGTCATCCATTTGTAGTAGGATAATGTAAATCCGTCAGGGCCCGGGGACTTTCCCGTCTGGGATGACTTTATGGCCTGTAACCACTCCTGTGCCGTTATAGGCTCCTCCATGGTCTCCACCTACCCCCGGCTCAAAGTGGGTAAGCCCGATGTCGATACATATCTCAGGGCCTCCTGTAGTCTGTTCGACCGGCCACAGAGCTTACAGTAGTAGTCTCTGACGACGCCGGCAATGTCTGCCGGTCTAGAGAGCAATCGGCCTCCACTCCCCAGTATCTGAGGCACAAAGTTGCTAGCCCTCTGCTCTCTGATTGCCCTAGCTAGCATGCGGCTGCATTTGTTCCCGTATTCATAAAAGGAGTGTCTGGCCTTAACAAGTGAGACCTTCGCTTTAGTTAGCAAGAGGTCTCTTAATTTTTCACGGGCCGCTGCTAGCTTCTGTCTAGTCCTCTCTGCCTTCTGCTTTTTATGCTCCGAGTCTAATTGAGCGATTTTCTGTACTAACTCCTCAGTCATCTTCTCTCTCTCCCTCTTTTTTCTGGAGGCCATTTTTATGATAATACCCCTGATGTAGCATTTGTGCGCTGCCCATAAGTTTAGGGGAGACGTCTCTGGATTGGCGTTGATTTCAAAATATGTCTGAAGTTCTTTCCTAACCTCCTCTTTCAGGGTCTGATCCTGAAGTAATGACTCATTGAGCACCCAGGTACTCGGCCTGGTCAACCGCTCCGGAAGTTTCACGGACAGTGAGATCAGGGCATGATCTGATATCAAGATGGGGTCGATCGTCGCCCTCTGTACAATCTGCAGGTATCTATGTTCTACGAAGAGGTAATCTATCCTTGAGTAGGAGTCGCGGGGAGCCGAGTAGAAGGTGTAGTCTCGACCTCGTGGGTTCTGTAGACGCCACGGGTCCATAAGTTGATAGAGTCGTAGGGAGTTCTTACGTTTCGAGGTCCATCGCGTCCCCCATGCACGACCCGGACCACACGCGACGAACCCGTGGACGGCGGTCTAAAACCACAATAGTTGATGACAGGGAACCAGTTCACCCCCAAGGCCAGGGGAAATCCGGCCGCCCGGCCAAGAGGTGAGGGGGGGAATTGGATATAGATCAGGCCGCCCAAAACCCGGAAGAGGGTGGGTTATGAGGGAGGAGCAGAGAAGAGGGAGGGATTAGGGGAAGGGGAATGTGTAAGGAGCAGGAAGAAAAGGAAAGAAAAAAGAGAGAAAGCGCCCGCCTTAGGCCGAATTCGCCCAGGCGCGCAGGCCTATGTGGGGTAAAGAAACTGTGGCGCTGCAAGGCTACGGAGGTCTCCCGCCTCCCCAGCCCAACTCGGCCCCTCTTGCGAGGGACGGTCCGAGACTTAGTTTCCCCCAGGGGGGATTAAGAGGACAACAACCTGTAAACAAACCGCAACCTTCCCTGACCAGTGCCACTTTGTGACAATCTAAGAAACATGTGGCTTACATCTAAAGCGCTTTATAAACACAGTAAACATAGCAAATCACCCTCCCCTCCCTGAGCGGCCATCCCGAGAGAACGCCCCCCACCCCCGGAGGCCCGGCTCAAGACCCACCCCGGGGCGACCTTAGCGTCAAACCCATCCCGCTGCATCCTCACGTCAGGGGGCAGCCTTCGGGGGGGCACGGCAAACTAGAAGCCAAGGCCACGGACCCCATGGCATATCTCACACACCCATCAGAGGGACCGTCCCCACCCGTCCAAGGATTCCACCCAGAGTGGCCGAACACTCCCAGCCCCAGATCCCGGTGCCGGCGAGTCACCCCGGACCACCCGGCCCCCGCCACCCCAGCGCAGGCGAGACCCCCATGTGGCGGGGGACTAGAGCCGCGCGGTCATCCCCAGGAGAAGAGGCAGCGGGGGGAGGAGCAGGGGACGGGGGGCCGAAGGGGACCAGGATCGACACCCGCGGCTCTCTGCAGTCCCTCAATCAGACCATCACGGCCCCATATCACAACCAGTCGACACCCTCTGTCCCCCCGCGAACCGGTGCCCCGGCGCCCAGACCACCGGACTGTCCGGCCAGTCCGGGCCCCGAGGGGCCACGGCGCCGACACACGGGGGTGGGGGGGGGAGCCCACGCCCGCCCCCGGCGAAGATACCCGTGTGTTACGGCCATTCATGGCTCCCGAATGGTGGCCCAAACCCGTCACCTGGTGCAGTCGAGCCACCCCCATCCACTTCTGCGGGCCCAGCACCGATAACCCAGTCCGGAATACCGGCTCAGAGATCACCGCCCGTCCGGTCGACCCTCTCGCCCACCCCCCCGCCCCCCCCCCCCCCGGGAGCCCCGGGAGCCACGGCAGCGCCCCAAGAGCGGGAGAGGGGCGGAGTCCTCCGGAGGTCCGTCACGAAGAGGGGGGAAAGTCCGGTCGCAGGAAGTAAGTCCGCTTCATTGTGTCAAGGTAGGTCAGGGTGCCATGGGGGGAGGAGCACCCCCCCGTCGCGGTCGGCCACGACCGATCGGGGCCCTTCGGCGTCTGATCCTCTGAGGCTGGAATGTAGGGAAGTCGAGCCAGTTCGGGACCTCTAGGGGAGCAGTGTCCAGAAACGCAAAGAGATTGTCCAGATCCTCGGGGGTACGTAGTGTGAAGGAGCCTCCATTTTTTCTGACAATGAGATGAAAAGTGTACCCCCATCTGTACACTGCGCCACTTTCTTTTATCTTCTGAAGGAGAGGCTTCAGTTGTCTTCTCATCCAGAGCGTAGAGCGGGCCTTCTTTTATCTTGAAGTGGTGTATCCTGCATAGGACATCCCGAGGACCATCCGGGATGCCCGGCGGTCGACCCGCCACCCTGTGTATTTGTCCATCTTTATGGTTGTGCCTGGCGGGTTCCCCAATAGTTCATTGAAGACCGATGTGGCGACAGATTCCAGATCCACAAACTGGGGCATTTCAGGGATCCCCCGTAGGCGTAGATTGTTCCGCCTGTTCCTGTTCTCCAAATCATCGTAATGCAACTTGAGGCTGGAGATCTGGGCTGCCTGATTATCGCTCGCCTGTCCTAAGCGGGTAAGGCGTTCTTCCGTCAAGATTCCTGCACCCTCCAGGGGAGACACCCGGTCTTCCACCGCTGCAACGTTGTGTTGGACGGTTTCCAAGTCTTTCCTGAAGGCTTTTTCTATTCTGTAGATCATCGCTTCCATATCCGCCTTGGTGGGAATTGCCTCCAAATCTGCTTTAGTGGGGAGCGAAAGGAGGACAGAACACAGGTCGGGGTCTGACCCCTGCTGATGTGCATGTACCATTACTTGGTGAACAGTTTCTCTGTTCTTCAAACCCGCAGGTTTGAATCCGGGTTCCGTGGAGATTGGCGAGCTGGGCATCCCACGTGAGGACTGGGGGCTACCCCCCCTTGAGCTCCAAGAATCTCCGCCCCATCCCCTCTCTCCAGGTCGGAGCAGAGTCGGGTAGTTAAAGGATCCATTTGGAGACGCCATCCGCTGTTCCCCGGCGACTGGATGGGGCGAGACACCCGCATGCAATGGCCATGGGCTCGGGGTGCTTCCCCCGCCCGATTGCATGGACCATTCCTCCTGCCCCTGATCTTCAAGGGTCTCCGCTGGTGACCTGCCCCATTCCCCCTGGGCTGACGTAGGGGAGAGACTGCGCGGAGGGGGCTTATGTGTGTCTGCGGCTTGCCCTTTAAATTGTGTCAGTTTGCCCTGTCTCTCGGGGCTCCGTGCTTCAGTTGTCTGGGGATAGAGAGGGGGCGCCGCACCCAGTCCGGCCGTATAAAATGGGCATCCCTCGCTTCGGGGGGAGTCCAGGCTAGCTGTTCCAATGCTGGAGGGGTGGGGGCCGGCTCCCCACCACAGCCCCCGACTGTGTTCCGGGTTACCCGGATCCTCCGCTGCACAGGCTCTCACACCACTCCGGGAGCGCCCACCCTCCTCCCCCTGTACCTCTGAAAGCGGGTCATCCTGTGGTTCCTCCGCCACCAGCTTCCTCCCGCTCCTCCACTCCGACTGAGTGGCCGCCATCTTGCTGCGAGCAGCGGGGTCTTCTCCCCCGCCCTCCGCCCGCTCGGTAGACACCCGCTGGAGCCGGCCCCCCCGATGACACTGCGGGGGGAGATCAGCTCCCTCCTCCGCACGCACCTGGACGTCCGCCAGCCGCTGCCTCTCCGCCGACGTGTTGCCGCGACCAGCGGTCCTCTCCTCTGCTCCCTGCCTGCTCGGGTGACGCATGCTCCCTGCCTGCTCGGGTGGGCTGTGGTTGTGCTGCAGGCAAAAGGCAGCATGCAGCGTTTTGCAAACAGCAGTGACCTGATATGACAGGGCCCATTGTTTTTAATGCCTTGTGTTTTCTGTGCATCTGTGACACAGAGTATTTATTCTCCAACACAATGCAAATTGCCAGGTGGGAAATGGGCCTCATGGTTAATGTGGGTATTCCCAGGCTTGCTGTGGGGGGAGGGAACACATCCAAATTAGGATTCCCCTATTTTGTGAATAATTTATGTTTAATAGCAAGATTGCTTGAATCTTGCCTGCTGCCTTTCACAATGTAAGCTGCTTAATTTTGCACAGGTAGCCACTTTAAGGCTGATTCACAACTAGTGCCAGTTAACGGCAGATGAGTATCTGTACAGCGGCGCTAAGAGATAAAAAAAAAAAATTCAAAAATGTTTTTAAATTGGCCAGGACAGGTCACAATGATTATTAAAAGAAAACCCTGTTTTTTTTTACAGAGAAGAAAAGTAACATCCATTGAAATGTATGAGAGAGTGACAGGTAGCGACAGGTAATACCAGGCAGGAAGCCAGAGCGCTGCCGGGATCTGCTGAGCCATCTGTGATGATGAATTGGTCACTGCATGTCACTAAATTATCAGTCCAGCACTCATACAAGAACAGATTTTCTACATAAAGAGAGGGAATATATACCTCTTTTTAAAAGGATAAATGGTGCCGCTACTTTAATAGGGATGTCCAATTATCCCTCTTATCCAATTCAAATTAATGAATAAAGTGCGCACTCTTATATAGTATTTAGTTCAAAGATTTAATTGTGCCAATGCAATATTACAATACATTAATTCCTTCAGACGAATACAAACAAGAAAAACAACATTTAAAGGTCACACATAGCGAACTGCTTGCTCCATGTATCTATAGTATCAATTAGAATACTTCAAATCCATATTTTTAAGGTGCATAAAGTGCATTAGCAGCAATCACATCAAAAGAAACAATAATTCACACAACGATACATTGCACACATTATTAAAGTGCAGATTAGTGCTTTAGCAGCAATTATAATTAGACAAGTTACTTCTCAAGTAGCATATTGCACATATTGTATTAAAACACCCTTGAAAAATTATCTCTTATAATGTAATGCAACCGTGTTTCACTATGTAAACTCATTGTGCTTTATCCTGAGATAATAAAAGCATATTGCACTTAAATTGAACAATTCAAATTATCATATTGCACCTGGAGGCTATATCACCTCTCTCCACATTTGTATACATTCACATCATTATACCGTGCGAAGCATCGCTGTTTAGCAAAAATGTATCCCTTTCATTACAACAACAAAGAAAACAGACAGACAACACCTTACGGCCGTTTCGAGCCCTCACACCCTTCGTCAGAGGTATGCCCAATCTTATGTCTCATACGCACGCTTTTTATTTAGAGCACTTCTCCCCCCCCGCGGTGCCGCGTGACAGGAAGTGACGCAGACATTCCGCTGCATCACTCCGCATCACGTATCTGAATGACGGAGGTCCCGGCATGTCCGCCAACCGCCCCGCAGCTGGTGCTTCCGCCAACCGCTGCTTGTCAGCTCGCATGCGCACGGGGCCACCACACGCAGACCTGTCTTACTAATGTTAACTCTTACATTACTCCGTGTAAATCTTGTGTACAATCAAAGACAGGACAATGGGGATAATTGGTGCTTAATCTTCATTTCTTATTGTGTCATCATACCTATAAAGCATAACATAATTATTCACATTTATAATATAAACTATTCATGTTTTCTTGTTAGTACGTATCCTAATAGCTATTTCTCTTATTATATCCCTCATTGGTTTATCTTAAACATATCCACAGCCATACCCCACATATATTGCAACTCTAAGCAGACCCAAAACCCAAATCCAATACCACAGTCAAATACATAACCCAAATTCCTTCATACAAAAACTTAGTCAAAAAAAGAGCTTTTACTAAAAATCACTCATCATAGATAAGAGGCATAATCGCAATCCTCATTCATCCCATAAGGGGATAATGTTTTCAATTCGTATATCCAATATAACTCCCTTTGGGAGAGTCACTACATGTCACTGTAAGAGAGTCTCACCAGAATGGCTTCATAATTGTGGAATTGCGTGCCGCGGCCGGCGTACACCTGATGCTACCTGCCGCTACCTGTCGCTTACAAGGCACTACTTGTCGCTAAGCCTTGATGACTACCTGTGGTTTCTGCACAGCAGCTGAGGAGTGTGGAGGCAGGTCTTCACAGCCTGAAGGTTATTGCACTGATTTTAGTGATCTTGAGGTAGTGATACATTTTGAGATACCCTTGATTCAATAATTTATTGTTATGAGAAATGGTGAAATAAAGATCAGATATTTGTATAGGATAGCTTGTAGACATGATTACAGAGGTAAAGTCACTATATATAATATATGCAGCAACATCTAGGAAATTTCAACAAAAATACTTTTTTCAACAAACATAATGGTTTCCCTACACCCTCAAAAATGTAATAATTAGAACTGACCTCCAGTCAAAAAATCAAAGCTTAGTGAATTGCTCCTCTGGCAATCGGTGACATACGTTTATTGAGAGGGAGTAACACCATGCAGATGGAATAGCAGGCAGATTCTGCACTCATGCATGCAGCAGCCATCCTGCCACACACATAAAGGAGCTCTAAACTCCCAGTCCCTGAGTCAAAATTGTCTCATAGCTCTGTGCAATCATCTTTTATTTCTAGCCAGAAGTAAAAAGCCTTCAGCTGTAATAGCTGTACATTGCTATGCTAGCTGCTCAAATATTCTAAATACACTGTAATCCCTTCACTGAGTGCTTTTGCTGCAGCCATGGAGATACATTGTAACAGCTCTCCTCACACATATATTTTGCTATATTAGCTGTTTGTGTGTGTGTATACAGTATGTGGACAAAGTGACAGGCAAGCTTCTTGTCATGAATGACTTACCTTCAGTCCGTGCCCGTGGTGTCCTTAGGCGGCTGGCCGGGGCTTCTCCTGCCCAGCAGGCGCTTCCGCCTCAGGCGCTGCGTGCGTCGCCAAGCGTGCTCTCCTACCTCGTCCACTGTCAATCGGCTCGTGCTTGCGTGCAAGCACAGTCGGCTTATGTCCTCCGGAGGAGCCGCACACAGCGCGGCCGCTGGAGGCTATTTAAAGGAGCTAATCCTTGGAGGTCCAGTTCTGAGCGTTATGCCTTTAAAGTTCAGATGGGGAAATTAGTCCAGAGCTCTCTAATTACACCAATCAACCCACAGATCCGAAGTGCACCAATCACAGTCACTGCCTCCCTGTCCAATCCGGTCAGGATCAGTCCTATAAAGGGATTTCCACTTCAGTGTGTCAGTGCTCGTGATAGTGTTTAGCTGGCTTTGTGATATCGCCTGTGATTTCCTGAACTTATCGTTGTTGACCCTTTGCTTAAATCTCGACCACGTCTCTGTCATCCCTTTGTACTTTACAAAAAAATGGCGGCACCAACTTAAATCACAAAGTGAGTGTGCAACCCTGAGCAATTAGATCGAACAAGTGGGCCACAGCACTCCTCCCCGGGGGCCCATCTGTCATGTAAGAGCTTTTTTTTGTGTGTGTGTGTTTGTCTCTCTTGTGATCCCGCTGTGTCCTCCTTATCAAGTACATTGCACTTAGTCACTTTGTTGCATTTTTTGAACACTTTTAATATTCTGTATAAATTGTATGTTTTCACATATATTGCACCTTGCACTTTGTTTTGGGGGATAAATGGGACCCAGCTAATTCCACATAGGGACACATATTTGAGATGTGACCATTCTGGCATTATTTGCTGTGCCAACAGCGCCCTCTAGTGTTATGTTCATGTATTAATTGGTTTAAATCTAAGAGTTTTTAACTAATGTAGTTATACATATGACTTAATAAAGATCACTTTTACACTTTGGAGTAGTGCAGCTTTATACTTGAATGTTGGGGGCTCTGTGGAAGCCCCCCTTGGGTTTTTTCTCTTTGTACCACACAGCTCGCTGACCTCCTGGTGTGACCCTTGGCTTGACGTCTGGCTTCGCTTGATTTCTCCTGAGCACCCAAATTGCTTCCAGTTCTCACATGTTTCCGGAGCACCCGGACTGTTTCCAGTACTTACCTACTTTGCCCAGTCTGACCTTCGGTTTATCTGTCTTCACTCCACGGGAGCCTACAATCTTTGAGCCATCAAGTCCTGGGGGCAGCCGTGTCCGGCGAGGCATATATAGCGTCACGGCAAACGGGGGCTTGTCTATAGGTGAAGCTGACTGTGGAGATTGGGGGTTGCAGGCTCACAACGAAGACAGGTATTCTGACACTTCTTTTTGTTTTTGAAGCATACATCCCTCTCAATTTGATGTGAATTGCTGCTGCCACTGCCCTCCCTCTAATTCTTATGTGTAAGCAGAACTATAAGGTGTGTGGCAAGATGGCTGCACCCATGTAATTTTAGTGAATAATCTTTGCCATTCCTCCACATCTGCATGGGGTTAAGCCCTCTCAAACTGCTTATACCCCTGATCATAAGAAGGGTAGCAGTTTATTAATCTTCCTTTTATTCTAAGCATACAGTACGTCCTGCTCCATCTATAATACTTACACGTGGGTAATCCTCCGCCAGATGGCGCTGTTCACTGCAGACATGCAAAAACAGGCTCCTCCCGGCCCTTCATATACCCAGGGACCTCCCACAAATCCCCAGATTTCTCTGCAGTGCTGACTGCGAAGGCATGAAGTATCACTCTCTCGCAGGTGAGCGGGGCTATTACAGCCTGTGGGACTATTTCCACCCCTCCTCTGTGTGATATGCCTCCCAGCCTGGGCTGCGCTGGTCGGGTAAAGGTAGGCAGCACCATGTGTGCTTACGGAGCAACGCTCCACCGCAATCCCCCACCATAGGGTAGGTGGTCAAGGCTGATGGTGAGCCTTCAGGGGATGCCCCTCCCGCATCATTGCCCCATGCCCCATGTAGCGGTGGACCCTATGTATCGGGTCGCCGCGCTCTTACCTTACTGTTAACCGCAGCGCCATTAGTTTCTGTTTTCTGCTCGCACCGCACGTAAGGTGGCGGCTTGCAGACGCCTCGGTGTCTTTCTTCTTCCTTTCTTCACCTTCTTAGCCTTAGTGGCTCTTCCTAGGTTGCGCTGGCTTGAGCGCCTGTCTAATACAGTACCGCCTTGTCACGGCAGACCGGGGTTCATTCCCCAACGGGGAGCCACAGGAGAGCCCGAGTACAGACCTCGGCCGTGCCTGTACAGGCTCCAAGCGCCATTTACATTAGACATTACTACTTTACTGTCTCTCATTGGCTAGATGCCTTACGAGCTTCATGCTCGCTGGGGAGGGGCGTGGTTCCGGCTTGGCGCGCTACGCATCGCGGTCGGCTCAGGCCTGCCCTCCGAGGTTCGCTTGCCGCCATTTCCTTCTCCCACGCGTGTGGTGAAGATCGTCCTCTCCTCTGTCTGTAAGTGCCCTCGTGGGCGACTCTTCCCTACTTTCTATCTCCCATTGCGCATTGCTCTGACATCCTTGTTCCCCCTTATGTCTTTCAGACCGCGGATTTCGGTGGCTTCTCCCGGCCCAGTGTAGCTCCCGGTCGTGACCATAAAAAATTACTCCCACTTCCCCGCGGGTTATTGGGGCATCCAGGGTAGCTTACAGCGTCAATCCCTACTGGCTTATTGTGCCGATTAAATCACCATATGGAGGCATCTCAGGATATTGTGAACGGGGTTCCTTCGGGACAAGCCCAGCTGTGTGTAGCTTGTGGGGTCTTACCTAGCAGCGGTGACAATGCCGGGTCTGTGTTCCTTGTGCACAGCAGGCGCTATTGGTGCTTCCCGTCTCCTCTGAGGCTGGGCCTGCACCCCGCCGCACTTCACCTACTCCCCCAAGCCTGAGTCTAACCCCCAATACCAGTGGGGATTCTCATCCTGATCTGGCCACGAGGCTGGCTAGTGTTGAAAACTTGCTTTCTAATTCCTTAGCGCGTAAAGCCACCGCCAAGAGGCGGCACTTGAACCCTGAATCGGCCCTCTTTCCTATAGAACCTGATGATTTGTTGCATTCCTATGCCCATATCCCCTCGGACGAAGGGGAACTGTTCTCTGACTAAGGGTCATAAGACGATGAGTCTAGGGGTCAGGAAGAGTCTGGCTCCGAGCAGTGGTCCTCGGATGATATTGATAGACTGCTGGTTCAGATCTTTGAGGTTCTGTCCCTCTCTCCCGCTGCTGCAGCTCCCCGGCAAAGGGGTGATCTTTTTCATACTGCTAAAGCTCGCTTGGAATTTCCCGAGCAGACCCATTTCAATAGCCTCGTTCTTAAAGAATGGGAACATCCCAGCAGACTTCAGGGGGTCCCTAAGAGCGTGGATAGGAAATATCCCTTTCCTGCTGACTTGGTTAAGTGCTGGTCATCGCCGCCTGAGGTCGATGCTCCTATTCTAGGGTTGTCCAACACCTCTATTATGCACTCTCCCGACACTACTATGCTACGGGACTCTGAGGACCGGCGTGTTGACCAACTGGCATGTCATGCCTTTGTATTTGGGGGAGCGACTCTGCGCCCGGTTTGCGCCTTAGCCATTACGGCAGTAGCGCTCAGGGCCATGGTTAGGAGTGCTCTCTATGGCACAGATGAGTTGCCTCCTGATACTGTCAATGCTCTGTCCAGCTGTGATGCGTTTGTGAACTTTATCCTGTCCGCATCGGACGATGCTATTAAGATGTGTGCCAGGTCATCTGCCCTGGTGGTTGCTATATGCCGCGCGGTCTGGTTGCGCCAGTGGGCCGCAGACAATGCCGCCAAGAAAGCCCTCACGGGGCTTCCATTTAAAGGGCTGCGCTTGTTTGGGGATCGATTAGACCTCTTTGCCAAGGAAGGCAAGTTGCCCCAGCGCAGGCGGCAGACTCGGCCCTTTCGTGGCCAAGGCTCCCTATCAACCCCCTACCGTGGGGCCAAACAGGGTAGAGGGACGTCCTTCGCTGGGGCCCGCGCAGATTCCTGGCACAGGAACAGAGGACGCCGTCCCGGTTCCTCCTGGGGAACCAAGCCCAAAACCCCTCCCAAGGCCTCTCAGGCATGAGGGGGCGCCCTCAGCCGTCATGGTGGGGGGACGTCTACAGCACTTCGAGCACGTCTGGCGGCGCCACGTCTCAGACCGGTGGATTCAGGAGGTAGTGTCCTCCGGCTACAAGATAGAATTTGCTGTACGGCCCCCCCACCAGATTCATTGGGTCTCGAATCCCTCAAGACCCTGCCTCAGCTCAGGTCTTGTTGCTGGCCGTACAGGGTCTCATGGATCTAGGGGTAATTTGCAAGGTCCCCCTTGGAGACAGGGGCACGGGGTTCTACTCCAACCTTTTCACAGTAACCAAGAAGGATGGGTCAGTCAGGCCCATTCTGGATTTAAAAATCCTCAACAAATTTGTCAAGAACAGGTACTTTCGCATGGAAACTCACTGCGCCCAGGGGACTTCATGACGTCAGTAGACATCAAGGATGCTTACCTGCACGTCCCGGTGTTTCCAGGACACCAAAGGTTTCTCAGATTTGCACTAAAAGATCAGCATTACCAATTTGTGGCCCTGCCATTCGGCCTAACGTCGGCTCCCAGGGTGTTCACCAAGGTGCTGGCAGGGGTGATGTCCCCCGTGTGCTGCCCGTGTGCTGCCCTACCTGGACGATATTCTCATCACCTCTCGGTCTTTGCGGCAGGCAGAGTTGGACACTCGGCTGGTAGTGTCCACCCTGGAGTCCTTCGGCTGGGTGATCAATTACCCCAAGTCCTCCCTGTCCCCCTCCTCTGTGACTTCGTTCCTGGGAATGATTCTGGATACAGTTCAGTCAAGGATATTCCTTCCTCAACAGAAGGTGGAAGCTCTGACACCGCAGGCGAGGTTCCTGCTTTCGAGCCCACAGTTCTCCATCCAGCAGGGAATGCAGTTGGTGGGCCTGATGGTGGCTTCGAGGCGGTGCCCTTTGCCCAGTTCCATTTGAGACCTCTGCAGCTTCACCTTCTGTCGGTGTGGGACAAGAACCCAGCGTCCTTGGACTGGTTCTGTGTGCTTCCCCCCTCGGTCAGACAGTCCCTTGCGTGGTGACTGGACCACAGGAACTTGATAGGGGGCAGGTCTTTTCTGACCCCCTCCTGGGAGACGGTCACAACGGATGCCAGTCTGTCAGGTTGGGGGGGATTCTGGAAGTCCCTACGCGTCCATGGGACGTGGGGTCCTCAGAAGGCCCATTTTCCCATCAACATTCTGGAATTACGGGCAGTCAGGTTGGTACTGGAGCGTTTGACCGAACACCTGAGGGGTCTGTCGGTCCAGGTACGCTCAGACAACGGAACGGCGGTTGCCTACATCAATCATCAGGGAGGGACCCAGAGCAAGGGTGCTCTCCAAGAGGTGTCTCAGATTGTGACATGGGCGGAGGCCAATGTTCAATGCATTTCAGCTGTTTACATTCCGGGGGCGGAGAACCTGCTGGCGGACGCCCTGAGCAGGGGGATATCCCTACAGGGGGAGTGGTCCCTCTGGAACAAGGTATTCCAGTCCCTGTGTCACTGTTAGGGACAACCGGATGTGGATCTGTTTGCTTCCCGTCACAATCACAAGCTCCCGGCCTTTGTCTCACTGTCTCAGGATCCTCTGGCCATGGCCACGGATGCCCTGTCTGTCACGATCAGCTTACCTGTGCCGCGTTCCAGCGGTGTCTCCGTCGCCCCGCCATCCAGGCGCCGGCCGCGCCGGGCGGCAGCTCGCGCGGCTGCGGGCGCGCCCCCTCCTTCTCCTCCTGCCGGCGTGTCCGGCATCTGCACACGTGCTCGCGCGGGTGCGCGAGCACGTTCCTTCTATGCCCTCCGGCGGCGCTGCATTCAGCGGGGCCGCCGGAGGAGGTGAATAAATTAAAAAGGGGCACGCCCCCTTTTTAGTTAAAGGGCCTATGAGCCCAGCTGCCAGCACGTCCCCTACTCCTTCTGAAGGGCCAATGAGCCCTGGGTTCAGTGGGGGGACACGCCCCCTCCTGTTGTGCACTCCAATCATCATCATGATCCTGTGTGCACCAATCACAATTCCTTCCCTCTTATGTCTGTCCCTATAAAGCTCTTTTCCCCGCAGTTGGTGGTTGCCTGTGATAGCGCCTAGACCCCAGCCATTGTTAATCCCTGATTTTGATCCTGATTCCTGTTGCCGACCCTCGCTTGTTTGACCATCCGTGATCTCCGCTCCTGTTGCCGACCCTCGCTTGTTTGACCATCCGTGCTCTCCACTCCTGTTGCCGACCCTCGCTTGTTTGACCATCCGTGATCTCCACTCCTGTTGCCGACCCTTGCCTGTCCTTGGACTCCCACCATACGCTCACATACCGGCTACCCGATTCCACTTCCAGCCGCGGGCTCTCCAGCACTCTGTACCGTAAGACCTCAACCTTTGAGCCATTAAGTCCTGGGGGCAACCGATCCCGAGCAGGCGTGCTCTGCGTCTCGGCAAGCGGGGGCTCCTATAGGTGAAGCTGGCTGCGGAGATTGGGGGTTGAGGTCCTTACCAAGAGAGCTGGAGTTGTCCAAGTGGTAAATTGTGGTTCCGGGAGCGTGATATTATCACAGGCCTTCATGGATGACCTGGTACAGCAAGTACAGGCTATGGCCACAGCTATAAATCAACTTGCCCAGAGAGTGGCCAATCAGGAAACCAGGCAGATTCCTGCATCCGCTGTACCACCTCACGTGTCGGAGCCGAAGGTCCCGTTACCAGAGAAATTTTTTGGAGACCGAGCCAGATTCTCCAATTTCAAAAATTCCTGCGAGCTGTACTTCAGATTGAGACCTGGGTCCTCGGGCACCGAGACCCAACGGGTGGGGTTAGTTATCTCCCTTTTGCAAGGAGATCCCCAATCATGGGCCTTTAGCCTGCCTCCAGATGATGCTGCCCTGCACTCAGTTACTTCCTTTTTTCAGGCTATGGGTGTGTTATATGCTGACCCAGACCAGCAGTCCACAGCCGAAAATAGGCTTCGGGCCTTGAAGCAAGGTCGGAATACTGCCGAAGACTACAGTTCTGAATTCCGGCGGTGGGCAGTAGACTCCAGATGGAATGACCCAGCCCTGTGTAGCCAGTTCCGAATGGGTCTATCAGAGGGTATCAAGGACACTTTGGTCAATTTCCCTACACCAGCAGATCTAGACCAGCTAATGCAGGTCTCCATCAAAATAGATCGGCGTCTTAGGGAGAGAGCCAGGGAAAGGGTTAGGACTTCTTCGTCCTTTAAGCCATCTCAGTCCTCCAACCCACTCCCTTCCCCTGGGGCAAATACACCTTCCTCCTCTCTGGAAGAACCCATGCAGATCGGTAGAGCTCGTCTTACCCAGGACGAGAAGCAGCGTAGACGCTCCATGGGTCTCTGCTTATATTGTGGGAATCCGGGACATTTTGCTAGGTCCTGTCCTAACAAGGGATACCCGGCGGGAAACTTCCTCGCCTAGATCAGGAGGGGAGTACTGGTCTAGGTGAGTCAGTTAATTACTCTCACTTGAATAAAATGTTAATCCCCATAGAGCTTTCTTGGGGTCCCTCCAAACGGGCAGTATCCGCCTTTATCGACAGTGGAGCTGCAGGTAATTTCCTGGACCGGAGCATGATCTCCGTCCTGGGGATTCCGCTGGTACCCCTTGGAAAATCTCTACAGGTTCTAGCCATAAATGGGAAGGCCATCCAGGGAGGTCCGGTTTGTACCAAGACCCCACCTCTCAATTTAATCGTTGGCTCTTCTCACTCTGAATATATCGAGTTCTTGGTTTTTGACTGTCCTGAAACCCCGGTAGTACTGGGATATCCCTGGTTAAAACTCCACAACCCCATTTTAGACTGGCAGACTGGGGATTTAGTGAGGTGGAGTAATCACTGCAAGACACATTGTTTTTCCACTGCCCTCAAAAGTTTTCAGATGCTGCCACAGGGATTGCCTCAGCCTTACGCAGATTGGGCTGATGTTTTTTCCGAACGTTCTGCCGATTCCCTTCCCCCTCATAGGCCCTATGACTGCCCTATTGACCTGCTCCCTGGGACCATCCCTCCTAGAGGGAAGGTTTATAATCTCACTCGGCCGGAAGAACTGGCCATGAAGGAGTACATCTCCGAGAATTTAAGCAAGGGGTTCATCCGTCCTTCAACATCACCCACGGGGGCTGGCTTCTTTTTTGTGGAGAAAAAGGATGGTGGTTTAAGGCCTTGTATAGACTACAGAGCCCTGAATAAGATCACGGTTAAAAACCGGTATCCCCTTCCCTTGATTGGGGATTTATTTAATCAAGTAGTAGGAGCTCGGGTGTTCTCCAAGTTAGACCTGAAGGGGGCCTACAACTTGATTCGTATTCGACAAGGGGATGAGTGGAAAACTGCATTCAATGTTAAAGATGGTCATTACGAATATCTAGTCATGCCCTTTGGCCTTTGTAATGCCCCTGCGGTCTTCCAAGACTTCGTTAATGACGTCTTCCGAGACTATTTGGGCAGGTTCATGGTAATTTATTTGGATGATATCCTCATTTTCTCTAAGTCTTTGTCCGAACATAGACTGCATGTGAAAATGGTACTTCAAAAACTAAGAGAGAATAACTTGTATGCAAAGATTTCTAAATGTATGTTTGAGGTCACCACCGTTCCCTTTTTGGGTTATATAATCTCTAGCCAGGGGTTAGAGATGGATACGGGGAAAGTTTCGGCGGTGCGGGAATGGGTACAACCCAAGACTTTAAAAGAATTACAGCGTTTTTTAGGTTTCGCTAATTTCTATCGACGCTTTATTAAGGGTTTCTCCAAGATTGTTGCTCCTCTCACCAACCTTACTCGCAAGGGCGCCTTCACAGTAAACTGGTCATCTTCGGTCAATGAGGCCTTCCAGACTCTAAAACAGGCTTTTACTTCGGCGCCAGTTTTAGTTCACCCTGACGTTAATAAACCTTTTACCATCGAAGTAGATGCATCTGAGTTGGGTGTGGGGGCGGTGTTGTCTCAATACTCTGGTCATCCTGATCGTTTGCATCCTTGCGCCTACTTCTCACGGAAATTTAGTACCGCGGAACAGAACTATGATGTTGGAAACAGGGAGTTATTGGCGATTAAACTGGCTTTTGATGAATGGCGTCACTGGTTGGAGGGGTCATTGTATCCGATCACGGTCTATACTGATCACAAAAACCTCGAGTACATTAGCTCAGCTAAGAGACTGAACTCTCGTCAGGCCCGTTGGGCATTATTTTTCTCGCGTTTTAATTTTATAATTACATTTAAGCCAGGAGTGAAAAACTCTAAAGCGGATGCTCTGTCCCGCTTGTTTGGGGATTGTAAGGATCGGGGCGATATGGGTGAACCTATTTTGCCTGTGGGATGTGTGATTGGGGCCTTGCTTCCTGATCTTTCGAATGCACTGGCACCATTTCAAAATGAGTCCCCTGTAGATATACCTTTAGGATGTCAGTTTGTACCACCGCATATGCGTTCCGATGTAATTCGCGAGTTTCACGATGCCAAAACTGCTGGACATCTAGGAAATCGTAAAACTTTCATTTTAGCCCGACGCCTTGTATGGTGGCCTACTATGCGCCGTGATATAACTACCTTTATCGACGCATGTTCTGTTTGTGCACAAAGTAAGGGGGTTCACAAGGCTCCTAGTGGGTGTTTAGTCCCACTTGAGATTCCTAAAGAACCATGGACTCATATCTCTATGGATTTTATTGTAGATTTGCCTCTCTCACATGGGAACACTGTGATTTGGGTGGTCGTCGACCGTTTCAGTAAGATGGCACATTTTATTCCTTTATCTAAGCTACCATCAGCTCCTGAGCTTTCGCGGTTATTTATCTCGCACATTTTCCGTATCCATGGCATACCATCTAACATAGTTTCCGATCGGGGTGTGCAATTTACTTCGCGTTTTTGGAAGAACTTCTGTTCTCGCTTGGGGATTCAGATATCTTTGTCTTCTGCTTACCATCCTCAAACCAATGGACAGACTGAGAGAACCAATCAGAGTCTAGAACAGTATTTGCGGTGTTACATTTCCGACGCACAAGAACAGTGGTCAGAATATATTGACTTCGCGGAATTTGCATACAATAATGCGCCGAGTGAAAGTACCAAAGTCTCTCCGTTTTTCTGCAATCTTGGGAGGAATCCCAGGGCTTCCTCTCTCTCTGGGTCCCCTTCCAATTTACCGGCATTGGAAGAGTGGCTCCAAGAGCGGAAGAACATCTGGACCCGCGTCCAGCAGACTTTGAAAGAAACTATTCTTAGATACAAAAGGTTCGCCGATCGCCACAGGTCTCAAGAACCCGCGCTTCAGATTGGGGACTTTGTTTGGGTTTCTACTAAAAATATTTCTCTGCGGCAACCGTCCAGTAAGTTAGGGCCCAAGTTTATTGGCCCTTTCCCCATTATTCAGAAATTAAGCAACGTGTCCTTTAAGGTTCAACTCCCGCAAACCATGAGAATCCCAAATTCTTTTCACGTGTCACTGTTAAAACCAGCCAAGAATGTACCGCGTCCATCATCGCCGCCTATTCTAGTAGATAACGAACCAGAATATGAAGTAAACAAAATTCTTGACTCGCGCAAGCTCCGTAATTCTTTACAATATCTAATTGACTGGGTTGGCTACGGTCCTGAGGAGAGATGTTGGGTTGCGGCAAAAGATGTGCATGCTAAAGTTCTTATTAAAAAGTTCCATCGTGACAATCCGGGGAAACCTGGTGAGGGTCCGGAGGCCCCTCATGAAGGGGGGGGTAGTGTCACGATCAGCTTACCTGTGCCGCGTTCCAGCGGTGTCTCCGTCGCCCCGCCATCCAGGCGCCGGCCGCGCCGGGCGGCAGCTCGCGCGGCTGCGGGCGCGCCCCCTCCTTCTCCTCCTGCCGGCGTGTCCGGCATCTGCACACGTGCTCGCGCGGGTGCGCGAGCACGTTCCTTCTATGCCCTCCGGCGGCGCTGCATTCAGCGGGGCCGCCGGAGGAGGTGAATAAATTAAAAAGGGGCACGCCCCCTTTTTAGTTAAAGGGCCTATGAGCCCAGCTGCCAGCACGTCCCCTACTCCTTCTGAAGGGCCAATGAGCCCTGGGTTCAGTGGGGGGACACGCCCCCTCCTGTTGTGCACTCCAATCATCATCATGATCCTGTGTGCACCAATCACAATTCCTTCCCTCTTATGTCTGTCCCTATAAAGCTCTTTTCCCCGCAGTTGGTGGTTGCCTGTGATAGCGCCTAGACCCCAGCCATTGTTAATCCCTGATTTTGATCCTGATTCCTGTTGCCGACCCTCGCTTGTTTGACCATCCGTGATCTCCGCTCCTGTTGCCGACCCTCGCTTGTTTGACCATCCGTGCTCTCCACTCCTGTTGCCGACCCTCGCTTGTTTGACCATCCGTGATCTCCACTCCTGTTGCCGACCCTTGCCTGTCCTTGGACTCCCACCATACGCTCACATACCGGCTACCCGATTCCACTTCCAGCCGCGGGCTCTCCAGCACTCTGTACCGTAAGACCTCAACCTTTGAGCCATTAAGTCCTGGGGGCAACCGATCCCGAGCAGGCGTGCTCTGCGTCTCGGCAAGCGGGGGCTCCTATAGGTGAAGCTGGCTGCGGAGATTGGGGGTTGAGGTCCTTACCAAGAGAGCTGGAGTTGTCCAAGTGGTAAATTGTGGTTCCGGGAGCGTGATACTGTCCATGTCTTGGAGGGAGTTTCGGCTCCTGTATGTGTTTCCACCGTTCCCCCTTCTGGGCAGGGTTCTACGCAAGATTGCTCTGGAAGGGGTACCTGTGATTCTAGTGGCCACCAGGTGGCCAAGAAGAGTGTGGTTCGCAGACGTGGTTCAAATGGCAGTAGATCAGTACAATCTGCCAAGGGTGCCAGATCTGCTAACTCAAGGGTCCTTACGCCATCCCAATTTACAAACTCTGGCTTTGACGACCTGAATGCTGAAACCTCCATCTTGATGGAGAAGGGTTTGTCTGCCTCTGTGGTGGCTATTATGGTGCAGGCCAGGAAGAAGACTTCTGCTGCTATCTATTATAGAGTATGGCGTTCCTACATTGACTGGTGCGAGTCCAGGTCTCTTCCCTGCCGGGAATTCTCCGTCCCTAGGGTCCTGGAGTTTTTACAGCATGGTCTGGACTTAGGTCTCAAACTCTGAAGGGTCAGGTTTCTGCCCTGTCTATCTTCTTTCAGAAGACCTTTGCTCAACATCACCTGATTAAGACCTTCTTTCATGGGGTCTTTCATGGTGTCCCAATCCTCGCAACGACAAGGAGCGGGTTCTGCATTCCTTGGACGTAGTCAGGTGCTTGGAGTATTACCTGGTTGTCACTAAGGCCTTCAGGAAGACTGATGCTCTCTTTGTTGTGCCTTCTGGGCCTAGGAAAGGTTTGACTCCCGCCAAGTCTACCATCAGTAAATGGATTCGTCAGGCTGTGATTCAGGCCTATTCTACTAAAGGGAGGACTCCTCCTTTCCGTCTTACGGCTCATTCCACTCGTGCTATTGGTGCCTCTTGGGCCTTTCAGCAACAGGCCTCTGTTGAACAAGTTTGCAAGGCCGCTACTTGGTCTTCTGTTCACACCTTTTCAAAGTTTTACAAGGTTGATGTTCGGGCCTCAGCTGATACTGCTTTTGGCCGTAAGGTTTTGCAGGCGGTTGTAGTCTGAGTTACGTGCCGTTGCCTTTGTTGTTGGGGATCCCACCCTACTTTATGGACACTGCTATTGGATGTCCCACGTGTAAGTATTATAGATGGAGCAGGACGTACTGTATGCTTAGAATAATACAATTCTGTGAAATACTCACCTGTAGAATTGATGATATACGCATACAGTACGTCCTGCTCCACCCCACCCTGGTTTCACCTTGTTCTGGATCCCCTGTATGGTGATTGTTATCATTGTTATTGTTACCAGTTTGGTGGTTGGTTTCTCTCGGCTTCTTTTTCTCACTGCTTTTCAATGCTGGGGATTTGTGGGAGGTCCCTGGGTATATGAAGGGCCGGGAGGAGCCTGTTTCCACGATTCCACGGTGGGTGGCCTTTTGTGGGACTTTCCCGGCCCTGGCTCGTAGTGAAGTTTCTGATGTGCGGAATTCTTGTTTTGATTAGCTGTCTGCGGGACCAACACCCATTAAAGAAAAAGCGGATGTTGGTCCAGTGATTTAATTAACTGAGCCCTGGGGAAATCAGGAAAAATAAGCCGTATTAACCACTTTTACAGTTATTATTCATGTACTCAAATGTTAGCCATATTTTGGAAAACAGATATATCTATGGCAGATTTTCTTTTGTGGGTTTCAAAAAACATTAATGCAGTTGTGCATTTCCTTTGTACTTTTAGAAAGGTATATTGAAGAAATGAAGCATATTCAAGGTTTGCTGAATAAGATCTCTGCCAACCAGCAGAGCAATGAAAGAGATGTACTTGCAGGAAAATGCAGGTAATGCACATCATCATAATGCATAATAATAATCATTTTATTTGCATATTTACAGTGTGTTTTACCTTGTCTGTAATTATACTGTGTGAAGCACTACGGAAGATGATGGTGCTATAAAAATAAACAATAATTACTTACTTTGTAACATTGATTTCACTTAGTGACATATATTAAACATTTTTTATATCATTTGTACCTTTTTACTATGGTTCTGATTTACAACAGCTGCCAGTTTCTGCTAGCTTTAAGTGGACTATCCTGGGCTCTGGTCCTTTCCCCCGGGGCACCCGAATCGGGGGTTCCCCGCTGTGTGAAACCCCCCATATCCCCGAGCGCAACTCACCTCTTTGCGGTGCTACAGTGCATGCACGTCCACTCGTCCAATCAGCACGCTCGGAGCCGCTGATGTCACGCCGTCCAAGGCCAGAGGCTCCGAGCACGCTGGCGGCCGCATCCTCCGTTTTCCTCTAACAGGGAGCGTTCCCACACCGGCCATTCACAAATGCCTGGCGTGGGCACGCGTCCTACTACAGGGATAGCGGGGATGCGGCCGCGGCTGGCACATGCGCTATTGCATCGGGGAACAAGGTAAGTGAACAGGGTGACCTGGGGGGGGATTCACACAACGAGGCATCTCGATTTTGGATGCCCCTGGCGGGAGGGAATCAATCGACCCAGGAATCTTATAGATTTCCGGGGCGATCATGCTGGGTCTTGGTCCGCTTTAAAAGAAAAGTACACTTTCTAGTTTTGAAATGTATACATATGCCCCCTAGCTGATCTTATATTTTTTTACATTTTTCTTATGTTAGCAAATGTGCATTTGCTGCATTTACCAAATACAAATACAAATATAGTGGTGCTGTGTTTACCACTATGTCAATGTAGCTGGGTGAATGTTGGTGAACACTTGTTTAGTTTTCGAGCTTTTTGCAGCAAACCCCAATGGAATCAGTGATTTTTGCCAAGTTGTCTGTTAAGTCACTTTTACACCTGATATTTGGAGCTTGAAAGTCAGACAGTTAGCTGGTATTTGAAATACAGCTAATAAAACAGGCAGGCTGATTAATTACTAACGCCAGGTAGCCACAGTTGAGCGTCTGTAGAGCAGATTTCAGAGCGCCTGCTAGTAGTCGCTGTGCTCGCCTCTGGATCTTTGTTTCAGAGCGCCTCAGTCGCTGTCCGGCATTGATGAATATGATGTGTCAGTCGCAGTACTACGCTGTATGGGAGCGAATGGTAGCGCCAGCTCAGTGCGACCGACTCACAACACATTCATCAAAAAAACAGCCTCAAACAGCACCGCGCCGCTCAAAACCATGTAGTTGTAGCCCATAGCGCCAGAGGCTGTGTGATTAAAGTCTGTTTTTGAACATGTATCCACTAGTAACAAAGCGAAAACATATGGAATTACATCATTATAACATTGTAACATGAACACTAATACCAGACCTGTAAGGACAATTCTGCATAAAAATATAAAAAGTCAAAAAAGTTTTCAAAAATGTCACTTTCTAGGCCAGGATACATGTCAGAAAGTTTTGAGATTTTATTAAAAAAAATTTCAAAAATTGGGATCAGGAAAGGGATTTAAGGATCAACCCTAGAAATGTATGGGAGAGCACCAGGTAGCGAGAGGTAATTGGTGGGGCGCTCTGCAAGGCTGCAAGGTAGACAGAACACAGATAAACCCGCATAAACAGCGTAAATCAGCCCTTGTGTGCAGTTGTAAATATCAGCAGAATGCAAGTAAACTGCTTCCATAAAACACATATTTGCAAACTACTAATTACTAGATTAGTCATCACCTTGAGGATACCCTTTTGACACACAAATATTTTTGTTCCTTCACAAAAGTGAGGGCAAAATGTCTGTGTGTCTTCTGGAGTAAATGTAGCTTCTTAAAATGGACCAATACCCAGGGGGGATCGGCCCGGGAATCTAAGATTCCCGGGCCGATCAGATCCCTCCACGCGGGGCATCCTAAATCGGGATGCCCCGCGGGGTGAAACCCCCCAGGACGCCCACAAACCTTACCTTAACCCCGTTCCAACGGCGCATGCGCGGGCCACGGCCGTGTCTCGCGCTTCCCTCTAGCAGGGCGCGCACCCGCGCCGGACGTTTGTGAATGGCCGGCGCGGGCGCGCTCCCTGTTAGAGGGAAGCGCGAGCCGCGCCCTCCAGCGCTCAGAGCCGCTGTGGTTGGACGCCGCTTGTATGTATTAATGTATAATGTATGTATTAATACAGGAGGGTCAGGGTATAGCTTCAGCGCTTTAGGCTGAGGAGTGCCATGTAGTACCTGTCACTCTGTAGCGCTCTCCCATACATTTCAATGGCGTTTCATCTTCATTGTGTATAAATAGTGTGTGTGGCAATTTCATTTTTTTTTTTTTTTTTTGCTCAAATCATTGTGTGACCTCTCCTGGCTGCAAACAAACACTTTTATCTGGTCATGAAGTCTCTGCACCCTGACCCCTTGGTCCAGGATAACACTGACCGATTGTTGATCCAGATCTTTGAGGTTCTGTCTATCTCTTCCCCTGGTGAGGCTCCCAGGCAAAGAGGGGAGCATTTCCATACAGCAACATCACGTTTGGAATTCCTGGAGCAGGCACATTTCCATACCCTTGTGCTCAAGGAATGGGAGTGCCCCAGTAAACTGCCCGGGGTCCCAGGGGATTTGGATGGGAAGTATCCCTTTCCCCCTGAGGTGGTTAAATGTTGGTCATCCCCCCCCCCCCCCCCCCCGAGGTGGATGCCCCGATCATAGGGCTACCTCACTTCCCTTCGGGGCCAGGGCACCCCTTCTACCCCCTACCATGATGTTAAACAGCAACCAGGGGTGTCCTTTGCGGGGGCTCGCGCAGATTCCTGTCCCAGGAGCAGCAGACAACGTCCTGGCTCCTCCGGGGGGGGCTATGCCCAAATCTTCCCCCGAGTCCCCTCAAGCATGATGGGGCGCCCTCGCCCATCTGGGTGAGGGGATGGCTGCGGCACCTTGTCAGGAGGCATCACGCCTCAGATTGGTGGCTTCAGAAGGTAGTGTCTTCCGGCTACTAGATAGAGTTTGCTGTGCGGCCTTCCCCAAGATAATTAGGTCCCGGGTACTCCTGGTCCCTGCCTCTGTTCAGGTGCTGGTGCGGACCATGCAAGGCCTGCAGGGTCTGGGGGTCTCTTGCCTTAACAGGCAGGGGCCGCTACACCGACATTTCCACAAATCCCCCAAAAGGATGGGTCAGTCTGGCCCAATCTGGATTCACAGATTTTCAGCAATTCGTCGATTACAGGCGGTTTCTGCATGGAAACACTGCGCTCGGCCATCAGCTCCTTGCGCGTCGGGGGCTTCTTGCCGTCTGAGCAATGATGCTTATTTTCACTTCCCTGTGCCTTATGGACACCGAGGTTCTTCAGATTCGCGTTGGTTGACCAACACTGCTAATTGTGGCCTTGTCATCTGGCCTTTCTTCAGCTCCCAGAGTGCTCACCAAGGTGCTGACGGGGGGGATAGCCCTGTTGAGGCCAAGGGGGTCCGATTGATGACCTACCTGGACATCTTCATCACTTCCCAGTTTCTACGTCAGGCTACTTTGGATACTCGGCTGGGGGTGTCCATTTGGGAGTCATTTGGAGGGGTGATCAAACACCCCAAGTCCTCTTTGTACCCTTCATTGGTGACTCCATTCCTATGAATGGTTCTGATACAGTTCAGGCAAGGATCTTCCTTCCTCAGCAATAAAGTGGACAATCTGGTTGCATGGGCTCAGTCCCTCATAGCTGTCCCCGTCCCTCCACCAGGCAGGGAATGCAGCTGGTGGGCCCGTTGGTGGCGTGCTCCGAAGAGGCCCCTTATGTTCAGTCCCCCTTGGGGCCTTCTGCAACTTCTCCTATTGGTTCTACGGGACAAGGACCCAGCATCCCTGGAGCAGGGTATGTGTGCCTTCCTCTCTGGTGAGGAGGTCCCTCTTGTAGTGGATGAACTCAGGAACCTGTCTGGGGGCAGTTCCCTTCTTGCCCCTTCCTGGGAGATGGTCATCGTGGGATGCCAATCTATCAGGTTGGGGGGGGGGTCTTCTTCTGCAAGTCCCTGCGGTTCAAGGGGAGGTGGGGCCTTTAGGTGGCCCATACACCTATCAATGTTTGAAACAGTGAGCGTTCAAGTTAGTCTACCTCGCTTGACTACTCCCCTTCAGGGCTTGCCTGTTCGGGGGCGCTAGGTCTACCTGACGGCTTTGACCTACATTAATAATCATGGAGGGACTCTGGGCAGGATAGTCCTCCAGGAAGTGTCTCTGGTCCTTATCTGGGTGGAGGTCAATGTTCCCTGCATAACAGCGGTATACGCTCCGCTGAGGGTCCCTCTGCAACAGGGTGTGCCAACCCCTGTGCCTCTATGGGGAACCGGTTTTGGTTCTGTTTTGTGTCCCGTCACGTTCACAAGTTCTCAGCCTTGTTTCCCTGTCCCAGGATCCTCTGGCCGTGGTCATGGATGCCTTAGTAACGTCATGGCAGGACATTTTCTGTTCCGTATGTCTTTCTCCATTCCCCCTGCTAGGCAGGGTCCTGCACAAGCTTGCTCTGGAAAGGGTGCCAGTGCTTCTGGTGGCCCTCGGGTGGCCAAGAAGAGCATGATTCGCAGACGTGGTGCCGAGGGCAGTAGCTCTGTAAGTTCTGCCAGGAGTGCCAGATCTGCTCGCTCAGGGCCCCTTACTTCATCCCTATCTTTGACGGCCTGGCTGCTGAAGGCTTGTCTGCTTTGGTGTTTGAGACTATGGGAAGACTAGAAGCAAACTTCTTCTTCCATCTATTTAGGGTATGGCGTACCTATATTGATTGGTGTGAGTCTAGGTCGCTTCCCTGTCGGGTGTTCTCTGTCCCCAGGGTTCTAGAGTTATTACAGCATGGGTTGGAGTCGGGTCTCCAACTCAGTACTCTGAAGGGTCAGGTCTCTGTCCGTCTTCTTTCAGAAGTCTTTTGCTCAGCTTTCTTGGTTAAGACCTTCTTTCAGGGGGTTGGCCATGTGCGCCCCCCACGTAATACTATGGTCCCTGTTTGGGATTTGAACCTGGCTTTGTCTGCCTTGCAGGGTGATCCCTTGGACCTATTCAGGATGCTGTTGTGGCTGTACTTACCCTCAAGGTTGTCTTTCTGGTGGTTATTACTTCGGTCAGACGTGTCTGAGTTGGCGGCTCTGTCTATCTAGCCCCCATTCCTTGAGAGACACCAGGATAAGGTGGTGTTCCTCTTTAAGCCGGACTCTCTGCCTAAGGTGGTGTCTTCGGTTCTTTGATTCAAGATATTGTTATTCCTTCCTTGTGCCCTATTCCTAGCTACCCTGAGGAAAGGGTTCTGCATTCCTTGGACAGGTGTTGGAAGTATTCCTTGGTAGTCACTGTGTCCTTTAGGAGAACTGTTGTTCCTTTGGGCCTACGGCCTCTCCATCCTGAATGCGCCCGATCTCGTCTGATCTCGGGGGCTAAGCGGTGTGGGGCCTGGTCATTCTTGGATGGGATGGTTCCTTCTGGTCCTAGGAAAGGTTTTTGGCTTCTGCCAAGTCTACTGTTAGCGAAGGGATTCGTCAGGCTGTGATTCAGGCTTATTTTGCTAAGGGTAAGAGTCCTCTCTTTCGCCTTATTGCTCATTCTACTCGTGCTATTGGTGCCTCTTGGGCCTTCCAGCACCAGGCTTCTGTTGAACAAGTTTCCAAGGACGCTACTTGGTCTTCTGTTCATACCTTTTTCAAAGTTTTACAAGGTTGATGTTAGGGCCTCAGCTGATGCTGTGTTTGGCCGCAAGGTTTTTCAGGCGGCAGTGGTTTAAACTGTCTGCTGTTACCTTTTTGTTGGGGATCCCACCCTACTTTATGGACACTGCTATTGGATGTCCCAAGTGTAAGTACTATATCTAGAGCAGGACGTACTGTATACTAAGAATAATACAATTCTGTAAAGTACTCACCTGTACAATTGATATTATAAGTATACAGTACGTCCTGCTCCACCCCACCCTGGTTTTTGCATTATTCTGTATCCCCTGTATGGTGATTGTTATCATTGTTATAGTTACCAGTTTTGGTGGTTAAATTCTGCCGGCTTCTTGTTCACTGCTTTTCAATGCTGGGGATTTGTGGGAGGTCCCTGGGTATTTGAGGGGCCGGGAGGAGCCTGTTTTTACATGTCTCTGCAGTGCAGCGCCATCTGGCGGAGGATAACCCAAGTGTAAGTACTATATCTGGAGCAGGACGTACTGTATACTTATAATATCAATTCTACAGGTGAGTACTTCACAGAATTGTATTTTACTGTGCACCATATGAAGGCCTCTATCTGGTTTTTGTTTTTACTCAGTGCTGCGGGCTTCTGGGGAGCTTCTTCCCCTCAGGTATCAGGTGAGGGGGCGGGGCCGGGCGTTCGCGCGCTGCTGCGGTCCGCCCCCCCTCTATTGCCGCCTTTTGCGGGCCCAGCCTTCTACAGGCCCACATTGAATCACGTCAGAGGGAGAAGGGCGGGGCGTGTCCCACCTGCTAGTCCCACTCTCCTTCACTCTGTCTGGACTCCTCAGTCCGGTGTTAAGTATTTCACTCTTGTGTGTTTTTTTTGTAATTCTATCGTCATCTTTGCATACTTTGGTGACTATGACCAGTTGATAGTATTAATATTGTAGAGATTTTTTAGGCGGGTTATTGCATATGTATACATATATATATATTTTTTAGTGTGTTTATATATATATTTTTTGTGAATATTGTATAGATAGCTGTATATAACACTTTTGCTTAAATTCATTTAAGCACTAGTCACTTTGTTTTGTTGCACAGATATATATCTTTTGGAATTGGATTGTTATTTGCTCAGCATTATGCACTTTTTAGTAATTGTTGATATGCCTATTCCCGGGTTTGGGAAATAGGAATTTAGGTCCACTTGTAGTTTTTGTGCCGGCACAAAATATTAGGATCCTATTGAGTGTAGTTCTCACAGTAGTGTAATGAGGAGAGTTGCCAGTGATTGTATGCCTTTTATGTGTTGGCCCTGGTATTTATCTGGGATAAGCAGTGTTTTTAATGTGTTTTATGTATAGTGTATGTTATTTAGTTTTGTCAAGCTATTAATAAAATGATGTATGGATTTTTTTAAGACTTACATCTTATTTTGTGGTGCTCCTGTCATGTGGTGAAGAGGGTTTCTTTCCCCTTAGCCATTTTTTTGAATAGTATGTCCGCCCCCCCTCTATTGCCGCCTTTTGCGGGCCCAGCCTTCTACAGGCCCACATTGAATCACGCCCGCCCCCCTTCTTCTCCTTTCCTCTGGACGCCATCTTTCGCGCGTGAGTGCCCCACCGGGGGCTCCCTCCCTCTTCCTTGCGTTTTTATTGCCTCTATTGCCGCTTCTTTGGCAGCGCTGCCTGCCTTGGTTTTGATTAATGCATACATTGACATATATATATATATATATATATATATATAAATATACTTGTATATTCTTGTTTTATGGTACTGTGGGCATTTATACCTATTACATGTGATGTACTTTTGTATATGTGTGGGTGCTGATGGGGCCTTTTCACTTATGGGTTTCAGGAGGAATCCCTGTTTTTTGCATATAAAAAGGGGGTTCTCCCGGTGCTAGGGTCCCTAGCCTTAATTTACACTTGACAAATCCTCCCACAGGGACTTTAAAGGGGCATCCCGGGGTTGCTTACTAGCATAATTCCCTAGGTCTTGCGACTATCCAAAAAATCACCATATGGAGGCTCTGCAGGATATTGGGCTTGGGCTCCCTTTGGGACAATCCCGGCCATGTGTGGGTTGTGGGATATCCCTTACGGGTGATATTGTGCTGATCTTTATACCATGTACACAAAAGGCCATAACGCGGCAGTTGGGCCCCCAGGCGTCTGGGTCGGCACCTCCCGCTTCATCCCCCCCCCCCCCCTCTGCTTTATCCGTACCCCAAGTGACTTGGTCGCTAGCGGGGAGTCGCACTCTGATGTTTGTACTAATTTGGCCAGCATCGAGAGTTTTGTTGCTAGCGCGGTGGGCAAGATGGCCCAGGCTAAAAAGAGTCATTTGTCGCCGGCTTTGGATTTTGATGATGATTCCCTTGATTGGTCGGATTATTCCCCGTTAGAGAGGGGAATTGTTTGAGGTATCAGATGCTGATGAGGTGCATTTTTGTGATACTTATGTTGGCCAGGCGCTTGGGGATGCCGTTGACACTTCCAGGGTTTTGGCACATCTCTTGGAGGTTTTGGATATTGCCTCGACAGAGGCACCCCCTGTCAAACAAGGGGAATTTTTAGGATCCTCCAAGCCATGCTTGGAGTTTCCTACCCAAGGTCATTTTGAGGCATTGATCCTTAGGGAATGGGAGAAACCGATCCGGCTTCCGGGTGTTCCTCATGGATGGGATAAGAAGTATCCTTTTCCGGTGGAAACGGTTAAGCGCTGGTCTTCTCCTTCCAAGGTCGATGCGCCAGTTTTTGGGGTTGTCCAACACCTCTGTGGTCCACACCCCAGACGCCACTTCCCTTAAGGATGGCGAGGTTAGGATGGCGAGGTTAAGTGCCTTGATTAGATGGCAGGTTATGCTTTTGCCAGTGTTGGTTCAGCCTTGCGACCTGTGTGTGCATCTGCGCTTGCTACGGTGGCTACTAGGTCTGTGGTTAGGGACTTGTTACTTGACGCCCAATTTGACCCGGCCAGCGCCGAGTTCACTAACCTTAAAAGGTGCAAATTATTCATGAAATTTGTATTGACCGCTATGGAGGACACGATTGTCATGTGTAGGAGAACTTCGGTTTCTTGGTAGCCATGCGCCGATCGGTCTGGCTTCGCCAGTGGGCGGCGGACTTTGCAGCCAAGGAATCGCTCACAGCCCTTTCCTTCTTGGCGGCTGTTTGGAGATAAGTTGGATGCGGTTGCTAAGGGAGGTAAGTTGCCTCAGCGTTAGAAGCTCCTTTTGGGGGGCGAGCTCCTTCAACCCTTCCTTTCGTGGTGCCAGAGCGGTCAGAGATGTTGCCTACTCCGGGGGCAGAGGTTACTCCTGGAGGCAGAGGTCGGGCCCGTCCCGCTTCTGCCTGGGGTTCCAAGCCCAAGTCCGCTGTTAAACCAGCTCAACAATGAAGGGGCGCCCTCACCCGTACGGGTGGGGGGGGGGCTGCGGCTCTTCTTCCAGGTCTGGGCCCAGGAGGTCACAGACAGATGGATTCTGGAAGTGGTCTTGTCCGGGTACAAACTGGAGTTAGAGTACTGGCCTCCTCCAAGATTTTTAAGGTCTCGGGTGCTCTCGGACCCCAAGGGTGCTTGTGGGAGTTTGTGATTGTGCCGTGAGGCAAAGAGAATTCAGGACCCCCCTGCTATGTCAAACCCCCCAGGTCGCCCAAACACTCACCACCTTTTCCATGTAGGAGCAGCGGCTGCATCCTCGCTACCCCTTTAGCAGGGACCCGCGCCAGGTATTTGTGAATGGGGGGAAACGCTCCCTTTGAAAGGGTAGCGGGGGATGCGGCCCCCAGCGTGCTCGGACCCGCTCGGTTTAGACAAGCTTTTGGACGAAGCATGCTGAAAGGACCAGAGGCTGCACAGGCGTCGCAGGACCGGGATCGGGTGGGGGGGGGGGGGGGGGGGGGGGGCAAAGACCAAATCCCAGGATAGTTGGTTTTGGTTCCCTTTAAACGAAGAAAGTTATTTAAACAAAAGAGGTATTCTTTCTCAGCCCTTGTATACATGTTTTGTCAGGATTGATGCTAAAGTAGAAGTTGGTATTCTGTACAAGCATAAACCTAAGTCGGAACATGTGTTTTGGTCCACTTTAAAACCAGTACGTAGCCCAGTACTGAAAACGCATACAGGCCATCCCAGGATAAATCCGAGAATAAAAATGCATAGAATCAATGCTAATACTTAATAAGAGATGTGGGCAAGCCACATTATCCAACTACTACATCTTTTAGCAGTGAAATAAATCCAAATACACATTGATATCTAATCTCAGGGCAAATAATAGGAGCTTGCCACATGTAGCACATGCCTATACATACACATAGGGCTTTATTCATGAAAGGAAAGCTACAGGTAGTGCCTTGTAAGTTACAGGTAGCGGCAGGTGAACGCCGGAGACGGCATGCAATTCCACATTTATGAAGCCGAATCTGGTGAGCGACTGGAACAACGAAGAGCACCGGCGTTCAGCCTTGCAGAACGCCACGTATTACCTCTCGCTACCTGTCGCTCTCCCATACATTGCAATTGACAATACTTATCCTCACTTTAAACAGGGTTTTATTTTTATTTTTTTAATTATTAAATTGTGTCACCTCTCTTATTTAAAGTCATTTAAATGTAATTCCATGTGTTTTCACTTTGTTACTAGTGGATACATGTTCATAAACAGACTTTAATCACACAGCGTCTGGCGCTCTGGGCTACAACGACCCGATTTGTGTGGGGCTATTTTTTTGATGAGTATGGTGAGAGTCGGTCGCACTGAGCTTCTGCTACCATTCGCTCTCATACAGCGCTGTACTGGTGTTAGAGCGACTCACACAATATATTAATCAATGCTGGCCAGCGACTGAGACGCTCTGAAATAGCGAACCATAGCCGAGCACAGCGACTACTAGAGGTCACACTCAAAGCCTCGCTACAGACGCTCTTCTGTCGGTACCTGGCGCTAGTAATGAATCAGCCTGAAAGTGAACACACTGCTTATTTGGGAATTACTGGGGATAATGGGCGCTGGCACAGGCCTGGCCCACCCTCTGCATGCAGCCAGGTGTTTGTGTGCACGCCGTTCTGGGGAAGCGGTGGCGGCAGTGACAGCGGCAGGGATTTGTAACCCTGCCGCCTTCCGTTCCTCCATCTGCTGGCAACCTAACCAATAGCGTGGGAGCGTAAGCTATGTGAGTTTCCCTTTTTTTAAAAAATGTTTTTGCCCGCTTTAGAGAGAATAAACGTGCATCTAATGGGGGCAAACATACAGCAAATTGCATTAATACAGACCTGTGCCGACCAACATATGCTTGGTGTGAAGTGTTTACAAATGAACTTGGAGAAATGTGTATGATCATTTTGCATAGTAAATTTTGTATGGTTCTTTTCTGTGTTTTTATTTTGCTTTTTATCTATTAAGGGCTTTGGCGGATTCATTTAAAGAAGAAATATTAAGAGACAAAACAGCAAGACTGGCACATTGTCAGAAGCCATTGCTGCAATTAGACTGTAATCAGAAACATGTGGCTCTGAAAATAGGAGCATATCGGCAGATGAAGAGATCAGATTTTAATAATCCAGACAAATGGCCGGCTCTGCATCATAAGGATGTGTCTCCTGAAAGAAATGCGATATCTGTGATAAATTCACATAATGAGGGCCTTCATGCCAGCCATGCTAATGGAAGTGCCATGGCAACAACAATGCCAGCGGTGTGTGGAGCCCAAGCCTCAGAAGACAATCAATTTCAAAGAGCATTTCTAAGATACATTTTAAGTTCAGAAATCAGTGGAACCAGAGATGTCCCTACAGGTGTACTGGCATCTGGAAGGAAGGGGGAGCGCATATCCAATTTGACCTTTGATGAGATGCAACTGAGAATTGAAGATGACTTATTTGACTTGGATCCATGTTCCAGCTTCTCCATGGCAGAATTGAGTGAGTTTTTAGACAACTCATCGCCAGTAAAGAGATCTTCTAACTCGGTTCCTGTAGATAGTATATTGAATATAACAGATGAAAGCAACATCATTGAAAATAATATTACCCAGCAGGCACCCAGTGAGAGGCAGCAGAGTGTGCATACATATCAGCATTCAGAAAGTCCAATCCTGGAGGACCCCTGTAATAACACAGATCGATCTGTTTTAGTCGCTGTTGGTCAGGTTCCAGAGGTTGGAAGACCTCAGCAGTCACCTGTGGCACAAATAGGTCACCTAAAGCCATCTGTCACCAGCTACAATGTTCAGTCAGATATGAAACAGTATATAAAAAAAGACACAGAAAGAAAGGCAAGAACGGTTCCATGGAGCAAACTGATTAGGATGGGAAAGATAAAGCCGGGGAAAGATGTTTTGTCATTCCAATTACAGGTATTTCAGTCTTCTATGTTGTCTGCCATGCTCATGGGCCTGATTTATTAGTACGAGAAACTCAGGAATGAAAGATTTCTCTCAGGCAGCTACTGATCCCATTAAATGTTTGTGCGAGGTCAGTTTAAATCTGATGGTGTGAGAAAATAACTTTAATTTACTTGAACTTCCTAGATTTTACCTTTTAAAGTAGACCAGAACCCAGGATTTTGACTATGCTCTGTTTGGTCCTTGTCCACGAGGTTTCACAATTAAGGATGCCCTGATGAATTAAAGCCATTAGATTGCCCAGAAAAACTCACCTTTCCCTGGTCCTACAGAGCACGTACCAGCGTGCAGCCGATCGACACGCTCAGCTCTATTCTGCCTTTTGGCTAAGAATCGGATAATGAAGCCGAGCATGCGTGCCGACAGTTGCCTCCCTGCTAACCTCTAACAGGGAGTGTGCCCATGCTGGTCATTCAAAAATGGCTTGTCCGGGAACACATCTGGCTAAAGGTATAGTGTTGTGCGGCTCGTGCATGCGACGTTGGATCGGGTAGGTATTACTGAAGGTAAATTACTGCTGCTTTGTTTAGCCAAAGCTGCTAATGAGCTTACCTGTTACAGTTGAAGCATTCTGGAAGTTGTAGTAAGAAATTATACTAAGAGCTTTACTAAAAGGCAAGAAAGCCACTATTTTTTTCTTATTTTATCAAGACAAAGTCAGAGGAAAATAGGAAACTTGGAAACAGCAAAGTAAATCACAAAATATGTTTATTTCTCATCTCTTCCATTCTGAGGCACCACTAGTAGCAACACGCGGGTTAATCTCAGCCGTAGACGGGGACTGCAAGATAGAAAAAAACTAGCTCCTCCCAGGCCTTTATAGGGCTGGCTGTGACAGGATATACACAGGTCTTTTCTTGTAGTCACAAAGGACTGTCAAGATGTCTGGAATTTTTATTCTAAGTATACAGCACGTCCTGCTCCAAAGATGATTTCTTACGCTTGGGATTACCTCCGCCAGATGGCGCTGGACTGCAGAGACAGCAAAAAGAGGCCCCTCCCGGTCCCTTATATACCCGGGACCTCCCACAATCCCCCCAGATCTTCTCTGCAGTCGGCTGCGAAGGACAAGAAGATGGCTCTCTCTATTCGAAGGTGAGCGGGGCTTAACGGCCCGCGGCCCTGTAGGACTATTCCCACCCGTTCCATTTCTCTAAACTGCCTCCCAGCCTTGACTGCACTGGTCGGGTGATGGTAGGCAGTACCACTGCCAGGTGCTTTAGGAGCGCTGCTCCGACCGCAATCCCCCACCAAAGGGTAGGCGGTGCAGGCTGACCGCCGTCCTCCCTCGCTCTCCCCGGTCGTCCTCGGGGGGGTGTATATGTTGCATGTAATGCTTATACTGGTCTTAGGGCTCCGGACCCTGGTTAGCACTATCATTCTCCTTGGTTTTGCTGGTGTGTTTTTTTTTTTTGGATTTGCCGCCGCTGACGCGCGCCTTGTGGCGTTCCACGGTCAGCGGCGACATTACCTCAGGCGCTGCTGCGCTGGTATTGGCTGTTGGTCACATGTGTGACTTTGCGCTCTTTGGGGGGGGGGCAGAGCCTCTTGGTTTGCGCTCTCCGCGTCACCTTCCCTGCGGCCCGCACCTTGAGGTACCTTCGGCGCCATTTTGGTCCCTCGTGCTGCACGATTGGTGTCTCCCCTCCGCGGTCCATGAGTGCCCCGGCTGGCTTATCTTTTATCTTGATGTTTATTGCTGTACGCTTATTGGGTGTCTTTCTTATGTCTTTCAGGGGGGAAAAACTGTATAAGAGGTTTCTCCCGGTCCAACCCCCCTCTATTAGTTTCACAAACTTTATTAGAGGCCTGTGAAGCTAAATAAATAGCAAGACTCCGAGGGATTGCTAACAATAAGACAAACTTGTATCTTCAATCTTTATAACTCTAATGAACTGTCACCAGCTGTGCTCTTCAATGAAACAGTGTATCCCAGCACCAGACCTTTAAGTGCACGTACCAGATAGCTTCTTTAGGTAAAGCTTATAGCCTCCAAACAATCTCCTCAGGCCGCTCTCTTTTTGTAATAACACCGATATCTTCACACACATATGCCTAGTAGAGTTAAAATTGCGTAGATCATTAAAATCCAGATACATCGAAAGCAGGAACAGAACAGGGACAGCGTTGCCTTTCAGTTCCCCTGTTTAAAAGCTTCAAAGAATCCTTTAAGGAGCCGCGCTTAACTCTACTATGTGGTAAGCACAATAAATACTGAAGCACTTTATTTGTCAAACGGAGTTACCCTATGTGCATTGTTCTTTGCTTTTCCCCCATCTCTTATTAAAACGTATGGGGAAATTATATACGGAGGCATATGTGTGTGAAGATATCGGTGTTATTACAAAAAGAGAGCGGCCTGAGGAGATTGTTTGGAGGCTATAAGCTTTACCTAAAGAAGCTATCTGGTACGTGCACTTAAAGGTCTGGTGCTGGGATACACTGTTTCATTGAAGAGCACAGCTGGTGACAGTTCATTAGAGTTATAAAGATTGAAGATACAAGTTTGTCTTATTGTTACCAATCCCGCGGAGTCTTGCTATTTATTTAGCTTCACTTGTCTATTGTTTTGACTGTTCTGACACGGTTTTTGACTCCTGCGCTGGACTTTTTATTTGGCTATATGAATTGCTGGAATACTGATTATTAAACAACTTAAGTAGCGCGGCTTTTTTTCGTGAGTGGGGGTGGCGTATCTAGCCTGCCTCCTCTCTCACTATTGTGGGTGGTTTATTAGAGGCCTAATTGCTATTATCCTCCCACTTCCCTGGCTGACTATTGGGGCATCCCATGTTGTTTTTATAGCGTAATCCCTATTGGCCAATTGTGCCACTATAATCACCATATGGAGGCTTCTCAGGATATTGTGCTGGGGGTTCCTTCGGGACAAGCCCGGCTGTGTGTGGCGTGCGGGGTATCCCCTATAAGTGACGATGTGCGGGTCTGTGTACCCTGCGCCCAGCAGGTGCTTGCACTACAGTCTGGGTTACCGGTGGCTGGGCCTGCGCCCCCTATGGTTTCGCCTACCCCTCCACGCTTGCATTTGACTCCCAGTGAGCTGAATACCAGTGGGGAGTCTCAACCTGATGTGTCTTCTAGATTGGCTAGCATTGAGAAGTTGATTGCTAATACTACGGCCCGTAAGGCCTCTGCTAAGAGGCGGCATTTGTCTATTTTCCCTATGGAGGCAGAGGAATTCTTTGATATGGCTGGTTATACCCCCCTTGAAGAAGAGGAATTGTTCTCGGACTCTCGGATGAGCAGCCTAAGGGTTATGCTGATTCTGGCTCTGACCCATGGGATTCAGATGACACTGATAGACCTTTGGCTCAGATTTTTGAAGTACTTTCTATCTCCCTTCCTGCTGCGGTCCCCAAGCAGCAGGGGGAATTGTTTCGTACCGCTAAGCCGTGGTTAGAGTTCCCCGAGCAGTCCCATTTTAATAATCTCGTCCTTAAGGAATGGGAACGTCCCAGCAGACTTCCCAGAGTCCCTAAGAGCTCCATAAGAGAGATCCATTTCCTGCTGAGGTGGTTAAGCGTTGGTCAGCCCCTCCTGAAGTGGATGCTCCAGATGTGTGGTAGAACCTCTGCCTTGGTTGCTATACGCCGCTCGGTTTGGCTGTGCCAGTGGGCAGCTGACAATGCTGCCAAGAAGGCTCTCACTGGTTTTCCGTTTAAGTGTCTGTGATTATTTGGTGATCGTTTGGATCTGTTTGCTAAGGGTGGCAGACTGCCTCAATGTAAAAGACAGTCCCGGTCCTTTCGAGGTTCAGGTTCCTTTCATCCCTCCTACCGTGGATCCAGGTCGGGGAGAGGGGTATCCTTTGCAGGGCACAGGGGAGACTTCTGGGGAAGAGGCAGAGGATGTGCCCGTCCGGGATCCTCCTGGGGTTCCAAGCCTACGTCTTCTTCCAAGCCCCCTCAGGCATGAAGGGACGCCCTCACCCATCCGGGTGGGGGGACGGCTGCGGCTCTTCGCTCATGTCTGGAGGCAACATGTCTCAGATCGGTGGATTCAGGAGGTAGTGTCCTCCGGTTACAAGATAGAGTTCACTGCCTGGCCGCCCCCAAGATTCATCAGATCCCGGATGCCTCAAAACCCCCTGGCAGCTCAGGCTCTGGTTCTCGCGGTGCAAAGCCTTATGGAGATGGGGGTCATCTTTCAGGTCCCTCTGTCAGAAAGGGGCCTGGGTTATTACTCCAATCTTTTCACAGTACCCAAAAGAGATGGTTCTATTAGGCCTATCCTGGACTTAAAGCTTCTCAACAAATTTGTCAAAACCAGGCACTTTCGCATGGAGACTCGGCGCTCAGCGGTCAGCTCGCTGCGCCCAGGGGACTTCATGACCTCTATAGACATCAAGGACGCTTACCTTCATGTTCCAGTCTTTCCGGGGCATCAGAGATTCCTCAGGTTCGCGCTGGAGGATCAGCACTACCAATTTGTGGCACTGCCCTTCGGTCTCACTTCAGCTCCCAGAGTTTTCACCAAGGTGCTGGCAGGAGTGATGGCTCTACTCAGATCTCAGGGTATTCGCATTCTTCCCTATCTGGACGACCTTCTCATTACTTCTCTCCAGCAAGCAGAGCCGGATACCCAGAGGGTGGTTACCATTCTGGAGTCATTCGGCTGGGTGATCAACCATCCCAAATCTTCCCTGTCACCCTCCCTGGTGGCATCCTTTCTGGGCATGAATCTGGATACGGTTCAGGCCAGGATATTCTTAGTATACAGTACGTCCTGCTCAAGATAGATTACTTACACTTGGGCATTACTCCACCAGATGGCGCTGGACTGCAGAGACATCGAAAACAGGCTCCTCCCGGCCCCTCAAATACCCAGGGACCTCCCACAAAAATTCCCAGATCTTCTCTGCAGTCTGGACTGCGAAGGACAAGAAGATGGCTCTTCTCACAGGTGAGTGGGGCTATTAGCATGCGGCCCTGTAGGACTATTCCCACCCGTTCCATTATTTATGTACCTCCCAGCTTTGGCTGCACTGGTCGGGTGATGGTAGGCAGCACCGCTGTCGGTGCTTAGGAGCGCTGCTCCACCGCAATCCCCCACCAAAGGGTAGGCGGTATAGGCATATTGTGAGCATCTATGGGATGCCCCTCCCGCCCTATTGCCCCTTGCCCCTGTCTATCAGTGGGCCCTTTATTAAGTGGCCGCTGTCCTCCCTCGCTCTCCTTGTAGCCCTCGGGGGAGGGGGGGTGTGTGTATATGTGTATTGGCCTTGTGCTTCACTACATTTTTTATTATGTTTAGCGTCAGTTGCCGCGCTGACTTGTTTGCACCTATTGTGTTTACCTCGTTACCCTAGGCGCTGGTGCGCCGTCATTGGCTGCTTGTCACGTGTATGGCTTCGCGCTCTTGTGGGGGGCGGGGCCCACTTTTGGCTCCGCGTCACTGTCCCCGCGGCCCGCCACTCGAGGTATACCCGACGCCATTTTTTTCTTGGTTCCGGCTGCTGCGTGACGGGCTTCTACTACCGCGGTCCGTGAGTGCCCTTGCGGTCCGGTTTATTACCGCTGTTATTTATTTGTATGCTTACGGCCCCCCTTTGCTTATGTCTTTCAGACGGGCCGAACCCTCTTGGCTTCCCGGCCCTACTCCCTCTATTTAGTTTATAAACTTGTTAGGCCTAGTGTTAATTACTCCCACTTCCCTAGCGGGTTATTGGGGCATCCCGGGTTGCTTTATAGCGTCATTTCCTATCAGCCTATTGTGCCGCTATAATCACCATATGGAGGCGTCTCAGGATAATAGGCTCGATTCAGAGACACATTCGTCTGGACTTCCGTAGCTGTCTGTGAAAGTTTTGGTGGGTGTTTGTAATTTTTTTGCTTTTTTTCGTCCATTTTTCATTCGTACGAACGTTTGGGAAAATGTGTATATGCGCTTTCGATGAACGGAAGCAAATCGGAACATTTCCGTTAGTTCGGATCATTTTCCAAACAAAATCTGATATTTTTCGTTCGTTCAGATAGCTTACGTTGTTGGGATGGGCTTACGTCTGATTCAGAGAGCTGATTTCCGGCAGATCACCACCCTATAAATCTGTTTAATTTCCTATCCACTTACGGGACCTTTGAGGGCTCGGATTGCTATTGTTGAACATGTTTTGCGGCTATGTGGAGGAGTCTGCGCGCCTTTAGCACGAAGGCATTGCATGTATCAGCATGGCCGAGGCCATAAATTGTATAGCAATGCATACCTAAACCAATACATTTCATGTATGCCTTATAGAAGCATTTTAATGCTGACCTTAATTAGTCCTTAGCATGTAAACATTTTTTTTCCCACACATCCATATAATTGCTATATTTTTTTAGACTTATGTCCTTTGCGAATTATATTTGGATTGTTGAACTTGAATCTTAATTTGTTGTAGGAGTCATTGTTTTAGTCGGTTACCTTTTCTTTGTGTAATTATTTTATATTTGGTTGCAGGAACCGCAAGATGTGCCACTCACACAACATACAAGCAGTGTTTGGTGCAGCGATTCCTCAGTGTTCTTGCAGGGCATCCAGGGTCGTCCCATGATGCTTATATATTGCAGAGCTCCGGCTTATTTCGTCAGTTTGAGTCAGGAGAATTATCTGGTAGATGGCTCCAGGGTAAGTTTGCTCACGTTCCATCAATCCATTTTCACTGTATGGCAATGAATATAATTGATGACTCATGTCTTAACCTATGGCTGTTTTTAGCCCTTGATGACATGTTAAACAATATTGTAGCTTAGAATGTGTGTTTTATGTTAGTATTTTAAAATTCTTTCAGGGGATTCTGGATATCCACTCCTGCCCTTGCTCCTGATGACAGTTCTTTGCCTGCAGAATGCGGGCCAGGGGTTCTCTAATCGGGCACTATGCAAAACCCAGGCCGTGGTGGTGAGGGCCCTCTGGCTTTTGAAGTCCAGATTTAGGTGTTTGGACCATGCAGGGGGTGGGCACTGCAGTATGACCCCAACAAGGTTATACCAATATTTTAATTTACATTTCTTAACAGGGACCACACGTGCCAGAGTGGTACAACTGAGTGTCAGGGTCCTTCAGTTGGTGGGCGAGATGCAGGAGCTGTGCAACTCGTTGGGGACCACAGATGAAGAATAATGTTATGTGGACTGCCATTTCTATGTATTTTGTTTTTTATAGTTGTAAAAATTTGAAATTTTCTAAATTTTTAAAAATGTTGTATTTTATGATGGAATACAAAAAAAAATGTTAGTGTCATTTCATTTACAAAATACATTAACACAAAACTAATGGGCCCAGAAATATTTAAAGATGAATATTCACATGACCGAGAAGTGATTTGGGTAAGTTTTTGGGGGCTAAAATGGAAGAAGAACCTAACCGCGAAGTGGTTTGGGTGAGCTTTAAGGGTCCAAAAGGGAAGATGGAGGATAGTGCTAAGTGGTTTGGGAGAGCTTTAAGTGCCAAAAAGGGAAGGTGGAGGATAGTGCTAAGTGATTTAGCTAAACATTGTAGTAGAAGTGAGGGTAGCAAATATGTAGGCGAGCACTTTAATGAGTTAAGTTTGTAGTGCGCAGGCGCAAGATCGTAAGGATTTCCGTCCGGACGAATATTTATTGAAAAAGGGAAACAGAATCTAACGGGAAACGTAAAGGATTCGTGGGAGGATACGATGGGAAAAGGGCAAAAACTAAAGCCTACGTTGTAACATGTGAAAATGAAACTGAAAAGTCACGCTGGAAAATGACATCCTCGTATTTGTAATCTGCCGTACGAACGGACGGAAATTTTACAGAAGGTTTTCAATGCATGAATAGAATCGCTCGTACACTCATACGAGAAACATTTCCAAAAAAAACAGATCGGCACTAAAACTGAAGTTTTTTTTTGTCTCTCTGAATCGAGCCTAATGTTCTCGGGGTTCCTTCGGGACAAGCCCGGCTGTGTGTAGCTTGTGGGGTGTCCCCTATTAGCGCTGACAACGCGGGTGTACCTTGTGCCGAGCAGGTGCTTTCACTGCAATCTGGCCTTCCAGTGGCTGGGCCTGCACTTCACCTACTTCCCCAAGCTTAAATCTCACTCCCACTGATTTGCATACAAGTGGGGATTCTCAGCCTGATGTGTCTTCTAGACTGGCTAGTGTTGAACAGTTAATTGCTAATACCTTGGCGCGTAAGGCCTCTGCAAAAAAGCGGCACTTAAAGCGGACCTTCACTCTAAATAAGAGTCTATCTTATATGTTTCCCACACCCTGTACATACAGATTGCTCACATTAAAAATCATCCTACCTGCATCTACTGCATTTTATAAGCCTTTAAACATCCAAGATGGCGGCTTATGGAAGCTGCCATTTTTGCAGGCAGCCTGCAAACAGGAAGTGCCTGCAAACAGGAAGTGACTGTGCTGCTCTGCATTCTGGGACTGCTGACCTTTCCCTGACCCCAGCTCTGCTCTGTCTGAGCAAAGCACAGCTATAACCCGCCCCCCTGTACCTTATCCCACTCTCCTCTCCTCAGTAAGTGTGATGCTTCTGAGTCAAGATGGCGGCGCCCGTATCCTAAATTCCCGAACAGAGTTGCAGCCCAGTGGGGGAAAGTATAATAAATTAGTGACTAAACATGTAAAATATATTAATTTTAGATGCTGAGGAATTGTTTTTTAAGAGTTTGGGCTTTTCATTAAATCAGGGTGAAGGTCCGGTTTAACGCCTGATGTCACTCTTTTCCCTATGGAAGCTGATGAGTTTTTGGAACTGTCTGGCTATACCCCTTTGGAGGAAGGGGAGCTATTCTCTGACTCGGGGTCATCTGATGAGAGGCCCAGGGGTCATGACAATTCTGGCTCTGACCCCTGGGCCCCAGATGATACGGATAGACTGTTGGCTCAGATTTTTGAGGTTCTGTCTATTTCTCCCCCTGTTGCCTGCTACTGCTAAATCACGCTTGGAATTTCCTGAGCAAGCCCATTTTAATAATCTTGTGCTCAAGGAATGGGAACGCCCCAGCAGGCTTCCCGTGTACCTAAAAGTTGGGATAAGAAATATCTCTTTCCAGCTGATGTGGTGAAGTGTTGGTCATCCCCTCCTGAGGTGGATGCCCCGGTGCTAGGGTTATCTAACACCTCTGTCATGCACTCCCCTGACTCTACTACCCTGCGGGATGCTGAGGTCCGGCGCATTGATCAGCTGGCGTCCCATGCCTTTGCATGCGTGGGGACGGCGCTGCGCCCGGTCTGTGCCTCTGCCATTACGGCTGTGGCTATTAGGACCCTGCTCAGAAGTATCCTTGATGGTGACCCTGATGATGTGTCTAGGGAGGAGTTTAATGCACTCTCTAGTTGTGATGTTTTTGTGTCCTATGTCCTCTCTGCCTTGGATGACACCATTAGAATGTGTGGCAGAACCTCTGCCCTTGTGGTGGCTATACGCCGCTCGGTTTGGCTGCGCCAGTGGGCTGCTGACAATGCTGCCAAGAAAGCCCTCACTGGTTTTCCCTTCAAAGGACTACGCCTGTTTGGGGACCGCCTGGACCTGTTTGCTAAGGTAGGCAGGTTACCCCAGTGCAGGCGGCAGTCTCGGCCCTTTCGGGGTCAGGGCTCCTTTTCCTCCCCCTACCGTGGTGCTAGACAAGGGAGGGGGGTTTCCTTTACTGGGGCCCGAGGAGACTTCTGGGGTAGGGGCAGAGGACGTGGACATCCTGGCTCCTCCTGGCGCTCCAAGCTTAAGTCCTCTCCCAAGCCCTCTCAGGCATGAAGGGACTCCCTCACCCATCCAGGTGGGGGCACAGCTTCAGCACTTCTGCTCACGTCTGGAGGCTTCATGTCTCAGACCGGTGGATTCAGGAGGTAGTGTCCTCCGGTTACAAGATAGAGTTTGCTGTCTGCCCCCCCCCCCCCCCCCCCCCAAGATTCATCAGATCCCGGATTCCTCAGTTCCCTGTGTCAGCTCAGGATCTAGTGCAGGCGGTGCAAAGCCTTCTGGAGCTGGGGGTCATCTGCAAGGTCCCTTTCAGAGAAAAGGGCAAGGACTTCTATTCCAACCTCTTCACAGTGCCCAAAAAAGATGGGTCAGTCAGGCCCATCCTGGACTTGAAGATCCTCAACAAATTTTTCAGGTGCAGGCGCTTTCGCATGTAAACTCTGTGCTCTGCCATCAGTTCCCTGCGCCCAGGGGATTTCATGACGTCTGTGGACATCAAAGATGCTTACGTTCATATTCCTGTATTTCCAGGTCATCAAAGGTTCCTCAGGTTCGCTCTGGAGGATCAACACTACCAATTTGTGGCATTGCCTTTTGGTCTCACTTCAGCTCCTAGGGTGTTCACCAAGGTGCTGGCAGGGGTGATGTCTCTGCTCAGGTTTCAGGGCATCCGCGTGCTGCCCTATCTGGGCGACATTCTCATCACTTCCCAGTCTCTACATCAGGCAGTGTTGGATACTCAGCTGGTGATGTCCACCCTGGAGTCATTTGGCTGGGTGATCAACCACCCCAAGTCTTCTCTGTCTCCCTCCTTGGGGACTTCATTCCTGGAAATGAATCTGGATACAGTTCAGGCAAGGATTTTTTTTCCTCAGCAGAAGGTGGACAGTCTAATTGCGCAGGTTCAGTTCCTGCTATCTTGTCGTCATCCCTCCATCAGGCAAGGAATGCAGCTGGTGGGCCTGATGGTGGCTTGCTTCGAGGCAGTCTCTTATGCCCAGTTCCACTTGAGGCCTCTGCAACTCCACCTCTTGTCAGTATGGGACAAGAACCCTGCGTCCCTGGACCGGGTCTTTGCGCTTTCCCCCCTGGTCAGGCGGTCCCTCTCGTGGTGGCTGGACTCCAGGAACCTGTTGGGGGGCAGATCCTTTCTGACCCCCTCCTGGGAGACGGTCACCACGGATGCCAGTCTGTCAGGTTGGGGGGGGGGGGGGTTTCTGGAAGTCCCTGCAGTTCCAGGGGAGGCCCACACACCTATCAACGTCTTGGAGCTGCGGCCGATCAGGTTGGTTCTGACCCAGTTGACTCATCACCTTCAAGGCCTGCCTGTTCAGGTGCGCTCGGACAACCAGACAGCAGTTGCCTACATCAGTCATCAGGGAGGGACCCGGAGCAAGAAGGCCCTCCAGGAAGTGTCTCTGATCCTTAACTGGGCGGAGGCCAATGTTCCCTGCATTTCTGCGGTGTACATCCCGGGGGTGGAAAATCTGCTAGCAGACTCTCTGAGCAGGGAGACCTCTCGCCAGTCCAATCTCTGTGTCACCGTTGGGGCCAACCAGATGTGGATCTGTTTGCGTCCCGTCACAATCACAAGCTCCCGGCCTTTGTCTCCCTGTCCCAGGATCCTCTGGCCTTGGCCACGGATGCCCTAGCATTGTCATGGCAGGACTTTCAGCTCCTGTATGTCTTTCCTCCATTCCCCCTGCTGGGCAGGGTTCTGCGCAAGATTGCTCTGGAAGGGGTGCCAGCAATTCTGGTAGCCCCCAGGTGGCCATGAAGAGTGTGGTTCGCAGACGTGGTGCAGCTGGCAGTAGATCAGTATGTTCTGGCCAGGGTGCCAGACCTGCTCACTCAGGGTCCCTTATGCCATCCCAATTTACAAACTCTGGCTTTGACGGCCTGGCTGCTGAAACCTCCATTTTGATTGAGAAAGGGCTGTCTACCTCGGTTGTTGATACCATGATAAAGGCTAGGAAGAAGTCTTCTTCTTCCATTTATTACAGAATTTGGTGTGCTTACATTGACTGGTGTGAGTCTAAGTCTCTTCCCTGTCGTGTTCTCTATTCCCAGGATCCTGGAGTTCCTGCAGCATGGGTTGGAGATGGGGCTCCCACTCAGTACTCTGAAGGATTAGGTTTCTGCCCTGGCCGATTTCTTCCAGAAGTCCTTTGCTCAGCATTCTCTGATCAGGACTTTTTCCCAGGGGGTTACTCATGTGCGTCCCCCACGTAAGCCTATGTTGCCTGTTTGGGATTTGAACTTGGCTCTGTCAGCCTTGCAGAGTGCTCCCTTTGAACCTGTGCAGGATGCTTCCCTGGCCATTCTTACTCTCAAAGTTGTCTTTTTGGTGTTCTCTGTTAGACGTGTGTCTCAGTTGGCGGCGCTCTCCATCCAGCCCCCCTACTATGAGAGACACCAGGTGGTGTTTCGCGTCAAGCCAGACTTTCTGCCTAAGGTTGTGTCTGCCTTTCATTTGAATCAGGACATTGTTCTTCCATCTTTGTGCCCTAATCCTAGTAATGCTAAGGAGAGGGTCTTGCATTCTTTGGATGTGGTTAGGTGCCTGAAGTACTATCTGGTGGCTACTACACCTTTCAGAAAAACTGATGCTCTTTTTGTGGTCCCTTCTGGTCCTAGGAAGGGTCTGGCTCCTGCTAAGTCTACGATTAGCAAATGGATTCATCAGGCTGTGTGTCGGGCCTATTCTGCTAAGGGAAGGAATCCTCCCTTCCGTGTTACTGCTCATTTTACTCGTGCTATTGGTGCCTCTTGGGCCTTTCAGCACCAGGCTTCTGTTGAACAAGTTTGCAAGGCCGCTACTTGGTCTTCTGTTCATACCTTTTCCAAGTTTTACAAGGTTGATGTTCGGGCCTCTGCTGATGCTGTTTTTGGCCGCAAAGTTCTGCAGGCGGCAGTGGTTTAAGCTGCTTGTTGTTGTATTTTTGTGGATCCCACCCTATCTTACGGACACTGCTATTGAATGTCCCAACCGTAAGGAATCATCTTTGGAACAGGACGTGCTGTATACTTAGAATAATACAATTCTGTGATTACTCACCTGTAGAATTGGTATTATGAGTATACAGCACGTCCTGCTCCCCCCCACCCTGGTTTCTTTATCCTTGGATCCTCTTTATGGTGATTGTTGTACTTGTTGAAGTTTTTTAGTTGATCTTTTAGCTTCTCCCGGTTCTCTTTGACTGCTTTTTAATACTGGGGAATTGTGGGAGGTCCCGGGTATATAAGGGACTGGGAGGGGCCTCTTTTTGCTGTCTCTGCAGTCCAGCGCCATCTGGCGGAGGTAATCCCAACCGTAAGGAATCCTCTTTGGAGCAGGACGTGCTGTATACTCATAATACCAATTCTACAGGTGAGTAATCACAGAATTGTATTTTTTTTTAAATTACAGTGCAGACTGGGAGCCGGCGTTCCGACACCGTCTGTCTCCCAGCCCCTCACCAGCTGCAGATGCGTTAGATGTGTGAAGTCAGTTCCTAAACCGATAGCGAGGGATCGTGCAGAGTGAGGGGAGCGCGTATGGGTCCAGGTAAACACGCCGGGGCTTGCCCGACTGGGTCTGAGCCCCGAGGTTCAGGACCCCGCTGCAGCATGGTACTCGATCTCTGGGCCTTGCATGGTGATCCTGCTGTGTTTTCCCCACTGAGCCCTGGTCCCTCTGGGTCATCTACCCCTATGACTCCATGACACACTGCGAAAGAAGTAGTCTGTCTTCCCCATGGCTGCTGGATGGGGCCTGAGCTAGGTGCCCCCAGCAGCCATGCTGGTCAGAGCTAATTCAGAGCTCGGCTACCAGCGTTTGAAGGGGGAGGTGGCCTTGTCATGAGGGGCGTGGCCACCGACCATGCGGCCTGCCTATTGGCTATCTCGGGATCCGCGTGGGCCGGGCGCACCTGTAAAGCCAGTGAGGGTCGGGCCTTACAGTGGACAAGGGGGACGGAATGGCCGCATTTGCGAGGTTCGCGTCTCCGCCCTCCTTGTCCTCACTAACTGCACCAGCGTCATCTTGTGCGGTGCCTGGAGGTCACTGCTCCCTCCCCAGATTTGTTGCTTGGCAGCTCCTGTACTGCCTTCCTGTTCTACTGGGCAGAGCATGCGGCCCAGCACGGCTGCCGCCCCGTGTTTTTTTTCTGATCAGGTAGGGCTCCCTCGAGGGGGCTAAGTCTTTTGACTTGTACTGATATTCCAAGTATGCAGCACGTCCTGTTCCAGAATATTCCTTACACATGGGTAATACATCCACAAGATGGCGCTGGACTGCAGAAAAAGACTTGTGGCCACTCCCGGCCCCTTAAATAGCCAGGAACCTCCCACTAATTCCCAGAGTCTTTCTGTGGTCTGGACTGCGAAGATGAAGATGGCTCTCTTCTGCGCAGGGAGTGGGCTTTGCCTAGGGCCCTGCAGGCTTATTTCCACCCGTTCTGGACCCATTGTCTCCCAGCCACGGCTGACGGTTCGGGTGAAGGTAGGACAGCACTAGGGTCAGGTGCTGAAGGAGCGCTGCTCCGGCCCGCAAGACCCTGTACCAAAGGGTAGCCAGCGACAGGCTTTTTATGGTGAGCCTCATTGGGATGCCCCCAGCCCTTTATCTCTGGATATTTATCCCTACTTTCTCCCCCTCCCTACCTTTTCATGCTGATGGCTGTGCAGGAACCCCTCATTGCATTCCGCATGATCGGTAGGGGATGCCCGGGAAGTACGCTATTGTGTTTTACTACTGTGTTTTTTGTCACTTCGTGTGCGTGGAGGCCGTTGTACAGCGCTCCGCGGTGGTTGGGGCTTTTACTGTGCTCTTGTTTTCACGCTCTTCGGGGGGGGGCGGGCACCACGATTTGACGCGTTCTGCGCCATGCGCCCACGGCCCTCCCCTCTAGGTACTGCTGTCGGCACCATTTTGTGGCCCTTCCATTGCGGTGCTGTGACGCGGTTTGGTGATCTGCTTATCTGTGCGTTTGTCGGCTTGGTCCGTGAGTCCCTTACAGGGTTTTTTATCTTTGGTTATTTTTGTATGGCTAGGGATGCTTATGGTGTACATTATTGTGTCTTGCAGGCGGGTCCCTTGACTGTGGTTTTCTCGGCCCTGCCTATTGCCAATCTCCCACTTTCCCTAGCAGGTTTCGGGGGGCGTCTCAAATAGGGTGGCTGTTTAGCTGTGTCCCTGTTCTGACTATTGTGCATACTTTTTGGAAAATCACCATATGGAGGCTTCTGGGGATAATGTGCTTGGGGCTCCTTTGGGACAAGCCCGGCTGTGTGTTGCGTGTGGGGTTTCCCCTATAAGTGACGGCGTCAGGGTATGTGTAACCTGCGCCCAGCACAAGCTTCCAGTCTTTGTCTCTCTGTCCCAGGATCCTCTGGTTTTGGCCATGGATGCACTAGCATTGTCTTGGAAGAGTTTCAGCTCCGTTTCCTCTGCCGGGCAGGGTGCTGCGCAAGATAGCCCAGGAGGGGGTGCCAACCATCCTGTTGGCCAAGAAGGGTGTGGTTCGCAGACATCATGCAGTTGGCAGTAGATCAGTATGCCCTGCCCAAGGACCCAGATCTGCTCACTCGGGCAGCTGTGCCATCCCAATTTACAAAGGCTGGCTTTGACAGCTTGGATGCTGAAACCTCCATCTTGATGGAAAAGGGGTTGCCTGCCTCTGTTGTTGATACCATGATTAGGGCTAGGAAGAAGTCCTCGTCCTTTATCTATTACAGGGTCTGGAATGCTTACATTGCCTGTGTGAGTCTAAGTCTTTTCCCTGTAGTGTGTTTTCTATTCCCAGGACTCGGAAATTCTTGCAGCATGGTTTTGGATTTGGGCCTTCAACTTAGTACACTCAAGGGCCATGTTTCAGCCTTGGCTATTTTCTTCCAAAGGTCTTTTGCTAACCACCGTTTGGTTAGGACTTTTTTCTAGGGGGTTACTCACGTGCGTCTTTTCCCTGTAGTGTGTTTTCTATTTCCAGGACTTTGTAATTCTTGCAGCATGGTTTTGGATTTGGGCCTTCAACTTAGTACCCTCAAGGGCCATGTTTCAGCCTTGGCTATTTTCTTCCAAAGGTCTTTTGCTAACCACTGTTTGGTTAAGACTTTTTTCTAGGGGATTACTCACGTGCGTCCGCCACATAAGCCTTTGTTACCAGTCTGGGATTTGAATTTGGTTTTATCTGCCATGCAGGGTTCTCCTTTTGAGCCTATTCGTGAGGCTGCTTTGCCTATTTTGACTTCAAGGTAGCCTTTTTGGTGGTTATCACTTCTGTTAGGCGTGTTTCTGAGTTGGCGGCGCTTTCCATTAAACCTCCTTACTTTGAGAGAGACCAGGACAAGGTGGTGTTTCGATTCAAGCCAGATATTCTAAGCATACAGTACGTCCTGCTCCATATATAATACTTACACGTGGGTTATCCTCCACCAGAGGGCGCTGTGGCACTGCAGACATGCAAAAACAGGCTCCTCCCGGCCCTTCATATACCCAGGGACCTCCCACATATCCCCAGATTTCTCTGCAGTGCTGACTGTGAAGACATGAAGTATCACTCTCTCGCAGGTGAGCGGGGCTATTACAGCCTGCGGCCCTGTGAGACTATTTCCACCCCTCCTCTGTGTGCTATGCCTCCCAGCCTGGGCTGTGCTGGTCGGGTGAAGGTAGGCAGTACCATGTGTGCTTTCCGCAATCCCCCATCATAGGGTTAGGCGGTCAAGGCTGATGGTGAGCCTTCAGGGGATGCCCCTCCCGCATCATTGCCCCTCACCCCATGTAGCGATGGACCCTATGCAATGGGTCGCCTTCCTCCCTTGTTCCCCCCTTAGCCCCCCCTTAGGGGAAAAGAAAGGTGGGGGAGGGGTTGTGTGTATGGCGGCCTTAGTGTATCCTGTTACACGCTTATGGCTTGGTTTTGTGCTTTACTGGGAACGGGGGTCAGAGCCGCACTTTTATCTGTACTGTTAGCCGCAGCGCCCTTATTTTATGTTTCTTCTTGCATCGCATGTGCGGCGGCTTTGCGGACGCCACGGCGTCTTTTTCTCCCTTCCTTTCTTCCTTCTTCTTCTTAGTTTGTAGTGGCTCTTCTTCGGTAATTCACGTCAATTCCTTCAGGCGTTATTGCCTTACTTTCCTGATTGGCTACGCTTTTCGAGCTTCGCGCTCGCTGGGGAGGGGCGTGGTTCTGGCTTGGCACGTTCCGCGTCGCGTTCGGCTCAGGCCCGCCCTTCGAGGTTCGCTTGGCGCCATTTCTTACTCACGCGCATGGTGAAGACCGTCCTCTCCTCTCTGTAAGTGCCCTCATGGGCGACTCTTCATTAGTTGTTATACTCCCTTGCGCATGGCTCTGACATCCTTGTTCCCCCTTATGTCTTTCAGACCGTGGATTTCGGTGGCTTCTCCCGGCCCAGTGTAGCTCCCGGTCGTGACCATTAAAAAATTACTCCCACTTCCCCGTGGGTTATTGGGGCATCCAGGGTAGCTTACAGCGTAAATCACCATATGGAGGCATCTCAGGATATTGTGAACGGGGTTCCTTCGGGACAAGCCTGGCTGTGTGTAGCTTGTGGGGTATTACCTAGCAGCGGTGACAATGCACGGGTCTGCGTTCCTTGTGCACAGCAGGCGCTATCAGTGCTTCCCGTCTCCTCTGAGGCTGGGCCTGCACCCCGCCTCACTTCACCTACTCCCCCAAGTCTGAGTCTAACCCCCAATACCAGCGGGGATTCTCATCCTGATTTGGCCACTAGACTGGCTAGTGTTGAAAACTTGCTTGCTAATTCCTTAGCGCGTAAAGCCACCACCAAGAGGCGGCATTTGAACCCTGAATCGTCTTTCTTCCCTATAGAACCTAATGATTTGTTGCATTCCTATGCCCATATCCCCTCAGACGAAGGGGAACTGTTCTCTGACTCAGGGTCATATGACGATGAGTCCAGGGATCAGGAAGAGTCTGGCTCCGAGCATTGATCCTTGGATGATATTGATAGACTGCTGGTTCAGATCTTTGAGGTTTTGTCCCTCTCTCCCCCTGCTGCAGCTCCCCGGGAAAGGGGTGATCTTTTTCATAACGCTAAAGCTCGCTTGGAATTTCCCGAGCAAACCCATTTCAATAGCCTGGTGCTTAAAGAATGGGAACATCCCAGCAGACTTCATGGGGTCCCTAAGAGTGTGGATAGGAAATATCCCTTCCCTGCTGACTTGGTTAAGTGCTGGTCATCGCCACCTGAGGTCGATGCTCCTATTCTAGGGTTGTCCAACACCTCTATTATGCACTCTCCTGACACTACTACACTGCGGGACTCTGAGGACCGGCGTGTTGACCAACTGGCATGTCATGCCTTTGCATTTGGGGGAGCAACTCTGCGCCCGGTTTGCGCCTTAGCCATTACGGCAGTAGCGCTCAGGGCCGTGGTTAGGAGTGCTCTCGATAGCACAGATGAGTTGCCCTCTGATACTGTCAGTGCTCTGTCCAGCTGTGATGCGTTTGTGAACTTTATCCTGTCTGCATCGGACGATGCTATTAAGATGTGTGCCAGGTCATCTGCCCTGGTGGCAGCTATACGCCGCACGGTCTGGTTGCGCCAGTGGGCCGCAGACAATGCCGCCAAGAAAGCCCTTACGGGGCTTCCATTTAAGGGGCTGCGACTGTTTGGGGATCGGTTAGACCTCTTCGCCAAGGGAGGCAAGTTACCCCAGCGCAGGCGGCAGATTCGGCCCTTTCGTGGCCAAGGCTCCCTATCGACCCCCTACCGTGGGGCTAAACAAGGTAGAGGGGTGTCCTTCGCTGGGGCCCGCGCAGATTCCTGGCACAGGAACAGAGGACGCCGTCCCGGTTCCTCCTGGGGACCCAAGTCTAAAGCCCCTCCCAAGACCCCCCAGACATGAAGGGGCGCCCTCGCCTGTCAGGGTGGGGGGATGTCTGCAGCACTTCAAGCATGTCTGGAGGCGCCACGTCTTAGACCGGTGGATTCAGGAGGTAGTGTCCTCCGGCAACAAGATAGAATTTGCTGTACGGCCCCCCACCAGATTCGTTGGGTCCCGGATCCCACAGGATCCTGCATCAGCTCAGGTCTTGTTGCTGGCCGTGCAGGGCCTCATGGACCTAGGGGTCATTTGCAAGGTCCCTTTAGGAGACAGGGGCATGGGGTTCTATTCCAACCTTTTCACAGTACCCAAGAAGAATGGGTCAGTCAGGCCCATTCTGGATTTAAAAATCCTCAACAAATTTGTCAAAAACAAACACTTTCACATGGAAACTCTGCGCTGGGCCATTGGCTCTCTGCGCCCAGGGGACTTTATGACGTCTGTAGATATAAAGGACGCTTACCTTCACGTCCCGGTGTTCCCAGGACACCAAAGATTTCTCAGATTTGCACTGAAAGATCAGCATTACCAATTTGTGGCCTTGCCATTCGGCCTCACTTCGGCTCCTAGGGTGTTTACCAAGGTGCTGGCAGGGGTGATGTCCCTGTTAAGGCTAAGGGGCATACGTGTGCTGCCCTACCTGGACGATATTCTCATCACCTCTCGGTCTCTGCGGCAGGCAGAGTTGGACACTCGGCTGGTAGTGTCCACCCTGGAGTCCTTCGGCTGGGTGATCAATTACCCCAAGTCCTCTCTGTCCCCCTCCTCGGTGACTCCGTTCCTGGGAATGATTCTGGATACGGTTCTGTCAAGGATATTCCTTCCTCAACAGAAGGTTGAAGCTCTGACAGCGCAGGCGAGGTTCCTGCTCTCGAGCCCACAGCTCTCCATCCGGCAGGGATTGCAGTTGGTGGGCCTGATGGTGGCGAGCTTCGAGGCGGTGCCCTTTGCCCAGTTCCATTTGAGACCTCTGCAGCTCTGTCAGTGTGGGACAAGAACCCGGCGTCCTTGGACGTGGTCTGTGTGCTTCCCCCCTCGGTCAGACAGTCCCTTGCGTGGCGGCTGGACCACAGGAACTTGATAGGGGGCAGGTCTTTTCTGGCCCCCTCCTGGGAGACGGTCACAACGGATGCCAGTCTGTCAGGTTGGGGGGGATTCTGGAAGTCCCTGCGCTTCCAGGGGAGGTGGGGCCCTCAGGAGGCCCATTTACCCATCAACATTCTGGAATTACGGGCAGTCAGGTTGGCACTGGAGCGATTGACCCAACACCTGAGGGGTCTGTCGGTCCAGGTACGCTCAGACAACAGAACGGCAGTTGCCTACATCAACCATCAGGGAGGGACCCGGAGCAAGGGTGCTCTCCAGGAGGTGTCTCAGATTCTGACATGGGCGGAGACCAATGTCCAATGCATTTCGGCTGTCTACATTCCGGGGGCGGAGAACCTGCTGGCGGACGCCCTGAGCAGGGGGATGTCCCGTCAGGGGGAGTGGTCCCTCTGCAACAAGGTATTCCAGTCCCTGTGTCACCATTGGGGCCTACCGGATGTGGATCTGTTTGCTCTCCGTCACAATCACAAGCTCCCGGCCTTCGTATCCCTGTCTCAGGATCCTCTGGCCTTGGCCACGGATGCCCTGTCCATGTCTTGGAGGGAGTTTTGGACTCCTGTATATGTTTCCACCATTCCCCCTTCTGGGCAGGGTTCTGCGCAAGATTGCTCTGGAAGGGGTACCTGTGATTCTAGTGGCCCCCAGGTGGCCAAGAACAGTGTGGTTCACAGACGTGGTTCAAATGGCAGTAGATCAGTACGATCTGCCAAGGGTGCCAAATCTGCTAACTCAAGGGTCCGTACCCCATCCCAATTTACAAACTCTGGCTTTGACGGCCTGGCTGCTGAAACCTCCATCATGAGGGTTTGTCTGCCTCTGTGGTGTCTACTATGGTGCAGGCCAGGAAGAAGACGACTTCTGCTATCTATTATAGAGTATGGCGTTCCTACATTGATTGGTGTGAGTCCAGGTCTCTTCCCTGCCGGGAATTCTCCGTCCCTAGGGTTCTGGAGTTTTTACAGCATGGTCTGGACTTGGGTCTCAAACTTAGTACTCTGAAGGGTCAGGTTTCTGCCCTGTCTATCTTCTTTCAGAAGACCTTTGCCCAACATCACCTGATTAAGACCTTCTTTCAGGGGGTCACTCACGTGCGCCCCCCCTCGAAAACCTATGGTCCCTGTCTGGGATTTAAACTTGGTTTTGTCTGCCTTGCAGGGTGCTCCCTTTGAGCCTATTCAGGATGCTGCTCTGGCTGTTCTCACTCTCAAGGTTGTCTTCTTGGTGGCTATTACTTCGGTTTGGACGTGTGTCTGAGCTGGCTGCTCTATCTATTCAGCCTCCATACTATGAGACACACCAGGACAAGGTGGTGTTCCGCTTCAAACCGGATTTTCTGCCTAAAGTTGTGTCTGCATTTCATTTGAACCAGGATATTGTTCTTCCTTTTCTGTGTCCCAATCCTAGCAATGACAAGGAGAGGGTTCTGCATTCCTTGGATGTAGTCAGGTGCTTGAAGTATTACCTGGTTGTCACTAAGGCCTTCAGGAAAACTGTTGCTCTCTTCGTTGTGCCTTCCGGGCCAAGGAAAGGTTTTGCCCCCGCCAAGTCTACCATCAGCAAATGGATTCGTCAGGCTGTGATTCAGGCCTATTCTACTAAGGGAAGGACTCCCCCTTTCCGTCTTACGGCTCATTCCACTCGTGCTATTGGTGCCTCTTGGGCTTTTCAGCAACAGGCCTCTGTTGAACAAGTTTGCAAGGACGCTACTTGGTCTTCTGTTCACACCTTTTCAAAGTTTTACAAGGTTGATGTTCGGGCCTCAGCTGATGCTGCTTTTGGCCGCAAGGTTTTGCAGGCGGTTGTAGTCTAAGCTACGTGCCGTTGCCTTTTTTGTTGGGGATCCCACCCTACTTTATGGACACTGCTATTGGATGTCCCACGTGTAAGTATTTTATATGGAGCAGGATGTACTGTATGCTTAGAATAATACAATTCTGTGAAATACTCACCTGTAGAATTGGTATTATACGCATACAGTACGTCCTGCTCCACCCCACCCTGGTTTCACTTTGTTCTGGATCCCCTGTAAGGTGATTGTTATCATTGTTATTATTACCAGTTTTGGTGGTTGGTTTCTCCCGGCTTCTTTTTCTCTCTGCTTTTCAATGCTGGGGATTTGTGGGAGGCCCCTGGGTATATGAAGGGCTGGGAGGAGCCTGTTTTTTCATGTCTGCAGTGCCACAGCGCCCTCTGGCGGAGGATAACCCACGTGTAAGTATTATATATGGAGCAGGACGTACTGTATGCGTATAATACCAATTCTACAGGTGAGTATTTCACAGAATTGTATTTTCTTGCCTAAGGTTGTGTCTGCTTTTCATCACAATCAAGACATTGTTTTGCCTTCTCTGTGTCCTAATCCTAGTAACTCTAAGGAGCGGGTCTTACACTCTTTGGATGTTGTCAGGGCCTTGAAGTTCTATTTGGTAGTTACTGAGTCTTTTAGAAAGACTGATACTCTTTTTGTTATCCCTTCTGGTCCTAGGAGTGGTTTGCCTCCGGCTAAATCCACTATCAGCAAGTGGATCCGTCAGGTGGTGGTGCAGGCCTATTCTGCTAAGGGGAAGGCCTTTCAGCACCAAGCTTCTGTTGAACAAGTTTGCAAGGCCGCTACTTGGTCTTCTGTTTATACTTTTTCCAAGTTTTACAAAGTTGATGTTAGGGCCTGCTGCTTTTGGCCACAAAGTTTTACACGCCGCAGTGGTTTGAACTGCTCGCCGTTGCTCTTTGGGGATCCCATCCTACCTTACGGACACTGCTATTGGATGTCCCATGTGTAAGGTATATTCTGGAACAGGACGTGCTGTATACTTGGAATAATACAATTCTGTGAGTACTCACCTGTAGAATTGGTATTACAAGTATACAGCACGTCCTGTTCCATCCCGCCCTTGTTATCATTATTCTTGGTTACCTCTGTATGGTGATTGTTCAGTTTATGTTTATTGATTCGCCTGGCTTCTTGTATAACTGCTTGTCAACTCTGGGAATTAGTGGGAGGTTTCTGGCTATTTAAGCGGCCGGGAGTGGCCACAAGTCTTTTTCTGCAGTCCAGCACCATCTGGCCCCAGGTGGCCAAGAACAGTGTGGTTCACAGACGTGGTTCAAATGGCAGTAGATCAGTACGATCTGCCAAGGGTGCCAAATCTGCTAACTCAAGGGTCCGTACCCCATCCCAATTTACAAACTCTGGCTTTGACGGCCTGGCTGCTGAAACCTCCATCATGAGGGTTTGTCTGCCTCTGTGGTGTCTACTATGGTGCAGGCCAGGAAGAAGACGACTTCTGCTATCTATTATAGAGTATGGCGTTCCTACATTGATTGGTGTGAGTCCAGGTCTCTTCCCTGCCGGGAATTCTCCGTCCCTAGGGTTCTGGAGTTTTTACAGCATGGTCTGGACTTGGGTCTCAAACTTAGTACTCTGAAGGGTCAGGTTTCTGCCCTGTCTATCTTCTTTCAGAAGACCTTTGCCCAACATCACCTGATTAAGACCTTCTTTCAGGGGGTCACTCACGTGCGCCCCCCCTCGAAAACCTATGGTCCCTGTCTGGGATTTAAACTTGGTTTTGTCTGCCTTGCAGGGTGCTCCCTTTGAGCCTATTCAGGATGCTGCTCTGGCTGTTCTCACTCTCAAGGTTGTCTTCTTGGTGGCTATTACTTCGGACTATGAGACACACCAGGACAAGGTGGTGTTCCGCTTCAAACAGGATTTTCTGCCTAAAGTTGTGTCTGCATTTCATTTGAACCAGGATATTGTTCTTCCTTTTCTGTGTCCCAATCCTAGCAATGACAAGGAGAGGGTTCTGCATTCCTTGGATGTAGTCAGGTGCTTGAAGTATTACCTGGTTGTCACTAAGGCCTTCAGGAAAACTGTTGCTCTCTTCGTTGTGCCTTCCGGGCCAAGGAAAGGTTTTGCCCCCGCCAAGTCTACCATCAGCAAATGGATTCGTCAGGCTGTGATTCAGGCCTATTCTACTAAGGGAAGGACTCCCCCTTTCCGTCTTACGGCTCATTCCACTCGTGCTATTGGTGCCTCTTGGGCTTTTCAGCAACAGGCCTCTGTTGAACAAGTTTGCAAGGACGCTACTTGGTCTTCTGTTCACACCTTTTCAAAGTTTTACAAGGTTGATGTTCGGGCCTCAGCTGATGCTGCTTTTGGCCGCAAGGTTTTGCAGGCGGTTGTAGTCTAAGCTACGTGCCGTTGCCTTTTTTGTTGGGGATCCCACCCTACTTTATGGACACTGCTATTGGATGTCCCACGTGTAAGTATTTTATATGGAGCAGGATGTACTGTATGCTTAGAATAATACAATTCTGTGAAATACTCACCTGTAGAATTGGTATTATACGCATACAGTACGTCCTGCTCCACCCCACCCTGGTTTCACTTTGTTCTGGATCCCCTGTAAGGTGATTGTTATCATTGTTATTATTACCAGTTTTGGTGGTTGGTTTCTCCCGGCTTCTTTTTCTCTCTGCTTTTCAATGCTGGGGATTTGTGGGAGGCCCCTGGGTATATGAAGGGCTGGGAGGAGCCTGTTTTTTCATGTCTGCAGTGCCACAGCGCCCTCTGGCGGAGGATAACCCACGTGTAAGTATTATATATGGAGCAGGACGTACTGTATGCGTATAATACCAATTCTACAGGTGAGTATTTCACAGAATTGTATTTTCTTGCCTAAGGTTGTGTCTGCTTTTCATCACAATCAAGACATTGTTTTGCCTTCTCTGTGTCCTAATCCTAGTAACTCTAAGGAGCGGGTCTTACACTCTTTGGATGTTGTCAGGGCCTTGAAGTTCTATTTGGTAGTTACTGAGTCTTTTAGAAAGACTGATACTCTTTTTGTTATCCCTTCTGGTCCTAGGAGTGGTTTGCCTCCGGCTAAATCCACTATCAGCAAGTGGATCCGTCAGGTGGTGGTGCAGGCCTATTCTGCTAAGGGGAAGGCCTTTCAGCACCAAGCTTCTGTTGAACAAGTTTGCAAGGCCGCTACTTGGTCTTCTGTTTATACTTTTTCCAAGTTTTACAAAGTTGATGTTAGGGCCTGCTGCTTTTGGCCACAAAGTTTTACACGCCGCAGTGGTTTGAACTGCTCGCCGTTGCTCTTTGGGGATCCCATCCTACCTTACGGACACTGCTATTGGATGTCCCATGTGTAAGGTATATTCTGGAACAGGACGTGCTGTATACTTGGAATAATACAATTCTGTGAGTACTCACCTGTAGAATTGGTATTACAAGTATACAGCACGTCCTGTTCCATCCCGCCCTTGTTATCATTATTCTTGGTTACCTCTGTATGGTGATTGTTCAGTTTATGTTTATTGATTCGCCTGGCTTCTTGTATAACTGCTTGTCAACTCTGGGAATTAGTGGGAGGTTTCTGGCTATTTAAGCGGCCGGGAGTGGCCACAAGTCTTTTTCTGCAGTCCAGCACCATCTTGTGGATGTATTACCCATGTGTAAGGAATATTCTGGAACAGGACGTGCTGTATACTTATAATACCAATTCTACAGGTGAGTACTCACAGAATTGTATTTTCTTTAGTAATCTGACATTGATTTTGTTGTTGCAGGGTGGGGGTCCAGAAGCTGCTGCATTCTTGGCTGATGGGTAATCTCAGCTGCAGGGAGGTTGCTTTTATTGTAGTACAGGCAGGTCTGACCAGTATTTGACAGGCAGGAGAGTGTGGAGACCAGCGCTCCAGCTGTATTGCTTAGCAGTTAGAGCAGCCATTTTACCATGTCGGAGGCATCAGAGGCACCGGGATTTCACGTTTTAACGGAGAGTGGTGTCGTGTATCCCATTTGCAAGTGCGCCTGACCTCGAACGAGGAACCCCTTTCCACTGTGTGTTACTGTCCTACTCAGCCTTACGCAGCTGGCAGGTTCCATACCTCAGTTGGATTGTCCAGTTTCCCCTCGCAGGGGGGTGGGGGGGGGGGGCTGCCAGATCCGTTTGCGTCCCAGGTCCCCCCACGGATGAGATTCCTCATGGCAGACATGGTGGATCGGATGGGGAGCATGGTTAGTTGCCTTCATCAGCAGGGGCATCCCGAGTCTGTCTCTGCCTATGGGAAGGCTACAGGCAAGCCTAGTCATATTCAGACGGAATCCTCGACGTATCCTACCTCCTACATCGAGGACTTATTTAGAGGTTCAGTATCTAGTTCTGGCTGGTCAGAGGGGGAGATGAACCGGAAGTTGGGCATACGCTGTGGAACCCTCCAGATCACCCTCCAGATCAGATTGAGGAGCTTATTAAGGCAATATTGGAGGTTCTGGGCCTCTGTATAGTGCGGCCTTGGGAGACCCGGCGGATTGGAGGTTGGACCAGCTGGCCAGACATGCGTTCTCCTTGGTGGGGTCATCCATGCACCCAGCTTGCGCCACTCCATGGCTACAGCAGGCAAGGTCTGGATGAAGAAGCAGAGGAGACGTTTGCGACATAGAGGTTCCCGTTCCTTCATTTGAACTCTTGTGCTATGGAGGTCTTCAGATACATGGTGCCAGCTATGGACGACTGTGTCTGGTGGCCAGGGGGCTTGCCTTGCTGGTCACCTTGTGAGGCACGGTCTGGCTGAAACAGTGGTTGGCTGACACTGCATCTAAGAAGACGCTTACTGCCCTCCCCTTTTCGGGAGTTTGTCTTTTCCTTGAGCCTCTGGATGACCTGGCCTGGAAGTTCATGGGTGGGAAGTTGACTAGGCTTCCACAAAATCCTAAACTAAGGACCTCATTTTACATGTTACCAAATTTTCGTCCCTTCTGAAAGGTCAGAGGTACTTCAGACGCCGCAACGATTTTTCAGTGAAGGGAAGGCCACGGAGCAACCTAAACCCCAATGTGCCAGCCAAGCCTTCTCAGGGTTGACAGGGTGCCGTCACCCGATTTGGTGGGGAGATGGCTTTTGCAATACTCGCTGGTGTTAGGGGAGCAGATATACAATGCTGGGTCCGGGAATTTGAATTTGCTTCTTCAGGATACAAGATCGAATTTGGGACCAGGCTTTCATACAGGTTTGTGGTGTCCTAGCCTTTCGGTCCCTGACTGCGTGATATAGCTCTTGCTGGACTGGGGAGTTGTAGTACCTGTGCATCCCCTCAGAGCGAGGTTGTGGCTTCTACTCAATACTATTCATCATCCCTAAGAAGGATGGGTCCGTTCGTCCAATCCTGGATCTCTGGAATCTGAACAGTTACGTTCGAGTGTGGAAGTTCCGCATGGAATCTCTAAGGTCATTTGTGAGGTCGCTGTAATAGGGGAAGCGCAATCTTCCAATCAATGTTCTGGAACTGAGGGTACTCTGCCCAGCTCTGGGGCCTTCCGGTCAGGGTGCAGTTGGACATTTCCATGGCTGTTGCAGGTACCCCCTGTCCGTGGCGGTCAACGTGCTAGCCATTCCCTGGTCAGGGTACAGCCTGCTCTACGCATTCCTGCCACTTCAGGGTCATGTATTAAAAAAAGATCAACTGCAAGCAGATTCCTATCACTTTGATTTCCCCACACTGGCCCAGGAGGGTGTCGTTCGCGGATCTGGTCAGTCTTGTGGTGGAGACCACGTGGCGACTCCCCAACCGCCCAGATCTTCTGCAACAGGGTCCTCTGCAGCACCCCAATTCTTCAGTGCTGGCTTTAGTGGATTAGCTGTTGATACAAGCATATTTCGAGGAGAGAGGTTTGTCCGGCGGGGTAATTCGGACTTTGATTCAAGCATGGAAACAGTCATCATATAGAATTTACTACAGAACTTGGAGGGACTTTGTGTCTTGGTGCGAATCTAAGGGCCACTCCTGTAGGAGGTTCTCGGCACCCAAAATGGACCCAGGCCTACAGCCCAGCACCCTTAGGGGGCCATGTCTCAGCCTTGTCTATTTTTTTTTCCAACTGTTAATTGCAGAGCATAGGTTAATCTGCACTTTCATGCTGGGTGCTGCTGATGTTCAGCCTTTGCTGCACCTTGGGATCTCAATCTGGTCCTATCAGCACTTCAGGGGCCCCCCTTTGAACGGATGGCTGAGGCTTTGTTTTGGTTTTGGAGCTAGCAGCGTTTTCGGTCAGTCCTTTTAGTGCTGCATGAAGACAAAGTGGTGCTTCATGTGTAACATGATTTTTTTCTAAGGTGGTTTTTCCTTTCCATTTATTAAGGAAATAGTGCTACCCTCCTTGTGCCCATGGCCCCTCGCCATAAGTAGCGACTCCTGCATTTCGTCCCTCGATGAGGTCAGGGCATTAAAGTATTACTTGGCCGCTACTCGAGAGGTACGTAAGATGGATGTCTTGTTCGTGATCGCAGAAGGAGCAAGGAGGGGCCTGGCTACCCAGTCCTTTGTTAGTAGATGGATCAGACAGTTGGTCATACAAGCTTATGCCTGCAAGGGGAAGGAGACGCCCTTCTTAGTCACTGCTCACTCCACCAGGGCGAAACAGGTCTGCAAAGCAGCGTCTCTCCTCACCTTCACCAAGTTTTGCAGACTTGAGGTCAGGGCATCTGCCAATGCTGCTCTTGGGTGCAAGGTGTTGTAGATGGAAGTGAACCCCTCTCCGGGGGTCCAAGCTTGAGGTGTAAGTCCATTGTTATTCTAAGCAGACAGCACGTCCTGCTCCAGACATAGTCCTTACATGTGGGGTATACCCCCGCCTTCAGCGCCGTGCACTGCAGAATCATGAAGAAAACAAGCTCCTCCCGGCCCTACATATACCGAGGGACCTCCCACAAATCCTCAGATTCCTCTGCAGTGCTGAAACTGCGAAGACATGAAGTATCACGCTCTTGCAGGCGAGCGGGGCTTGACAGCCCGAGGCCTTGCTGGACTATTTCCACTCGTCCTCTTTGTGAGTAACATGCCTCCCAGCCTGGGCTGCGTTGGTCGGGTGAAGGTAGGCAGCACCTAGTGTGCTTACGGAGCCATGCTCCACCGCAATCCCCATCCATGGGGTAGGCGGTTTAGGCTAATGGTGAACCTCATAGTGGATGCCCCTCCCGCAACTTGCCCCATGTAGCGGTGAATCCCGAGTGCTGGGTCACCTTATTCCTTAGTTCCCCCCATTAGTGGGGGGAAAAAGAGGGGGGGGAGCTGTGTACGCTGGCCTAATATTGCCATATCACACGCCTTGCCTTAGCCCTATTGGTTTTCGGGGGTCAGAGCCGCGCTTTATACTTTATTTTTATGTTTGCCGCAGCGTCTTTAAAATATGTAACTTGGCGCATAAGGCGGCTCCGTCTCACGACGCCATGGAGTTTATTTCTGTTCTTTTCCTGTCTTGTTCCGCGGAGCTTCGCGCTCTCCGGGGTGGGCGTGGCCTGTTTTGGCGCGTTCCGCGTCACCTATAGCTCTGGCCCGCCCTTCGAGGTTCGCTGGCGCCATTTTGTCGGTCTCCCGCGCGCGTGTGGTCACGATCCTCCTTCTCCTTTGGTTGCTGTAAGTGCCCTCATGAGCGTTCGTTTAATTTTCTTCTTGTGCTGCGCATGGCTCTGACACCTTCTTTTCCACTTATGTCTTTCAGACGCCAAGCTTCCAGTGGCTTCTCCCGGCCTGATATATTTATATCTCACGGGGTTATATTAGAATCTCCCACATTCCCAGCGGGTATTGAGGCTTCCAGGGTTGCTTACAGCATAAATCCCTTCCGGCATATTACCTAGATTAATCACCATATGGAGGCATCTCAGAATTTGGTGTCCGGGGTCCCGCGGGGACAAGACCGGCTAAGAACCATGTGTAGACAACCCCACGCTGACGCTGACAGAGCACTGGTCTGCGGACCGTGTGCTGAACAAGCGTTGGCCCTGCAATCAGGCTTACCAGTAGCTGGACCTCGCTTCAATACACCTGTCTCCCCGGACTTGAATCTCACTCCTGATGAGTCGCACTCAAGTGGGGATGACCAGCAAGTAGTGCCACGCAAGCTTCCCACTGCGGAGCATATTATGTCAGGCTTGGCAGAGCGCTTGGGCGCTGGGAAGAAACGATCCCTGACGCAACCTAACTATAGGTTTTCCACTGAAACCGAAGAACCTGCTGCTATGCAGGATCTCGATCAGTCCGAGGACGGTGATCTGTTCTTAGGGTCCAGTTCTTCAGATGAGTTGTCTTGGAACCACGACGGTTCTGGCCCGGAGTCCTGGGGCCTGTGTGAAACTGATGAGTTACTCATTAATATTTTTGAAGTGCTGTCTATCTCTCCCCCGGGAGAGTCTCCCAAGCCCAAGAGGGAGAGTTTCCACACGGCGACGCCGTATCTTATATCTAAGGAATGGGAATCCCCTTGTAAACTCACAGGGGTCCCGGGGGTTTGGGACTGGAAGTACCCCTTTCCCCAAGATTTGGTTGAACGATGGTCAGTTCCTCCAGAGGTGGATGCTCCAATTATTGGGGTTGTTAACCCTCCCTTCATGGCGGCTTCCCCCTCTCGCACCCTTCGGGATGCCGAGGACCGGCGCATGGACAGATTGGCCTCCCATGCCTACTCTAGTGTAGGGACGGCTCTGCGCCCGGTCTGTGCTGCGGCTGTTACCTCAGTGGCCGCCAGGGCGCTGATCAGGAAGATAATTGACCAACAGCCGGAGGATCTCCCTTGTGAGGTCTTCAATGCACTGTCAGATTGTGACGTTTTTGTGAGATTTATCCTCTCAGCTATGGATGACACCATTAAAATGTGTGCTAAAACCTCGGCCCTTTGGTGGCCATTCATCGACTGCTATGGCTGCGACAGTGGGGGGCTGACAGTGACACTGAAAAGGTTCTTACTGCTATTCCCTTTCGAGGACTTCGCTTATTCGGGGCCAGGTTGGACCTTTTTGGCAAAAAGGGTAAGGCGCCCTCGCGCAGACGGTCAGCCAGGCAACCCAGGGGCAGGGACCCCTCGCCCCCTCCTTATGTTTCTGTTAAAAGAGAACCAGAAGTGTGCTTCCAACTTTTTGGAGTGGAAGCTCGTTCCAGGGGAGGCAGGCATCGCCCCTGCGGGCGAGGGAACTGCCACAGCACTTGACTCTTATGGCAGGATGCCATGCTTCGTTCGGGCGATGGCAGGTGATGGCCTTCCTGGACGTGGTTTTTGAAAGAATGGAGTGTTTTGGGCAGTTCCCTTCAAAATTAGCCAGGGGTATTCTAGTCCCCGTTGTATCCTTTAGTGATTGGACACAGGTTGAGTTTGGCCTGGAGGGTCTGGGCCTTCTTTTAGGTTGGCCTTGGCTGATAATTGCATTCACTCTGCCCTTCCCCCGGGATGACGCAGTCTGCCCAGATCCGGCGGTTTAGACCGGGCATCTAGGTTCCATGGGCTTTGCCTACTTGTTATCCATCTGTTGGGCCGCAGACGCCCTCGTCAAGTGAACCTCTTAATGCATGCAAGGATCCTTTTCCCCTTCTATCCCTTGTTCCCTCTGGACGCCTAGTCCTTCTTTCCAGCCGGTGTTACAGGACCATTCTTTATATAAGGGTCTTGTCTGGGGTCCCTCCCCTGTTCCCAGATGGCTCGCCAAGGCGAGTATGGGAGCGCTTTCATGCTCATTCACCGGTGCTGTCCGCACTAGTTTCTACTTTAACTTGGGGCTCTCTTGGAGTCTTTTGGATTGGTGCTTAGGCACATCTATTACTTGGTGTAAGCTGATTCATACTCTCCCTACGGGGTGGCAATTAGATGGGTCCGGGGTCAATCCTCCTTTCTGATTTGGGTGCCTTGGTATGGAAGGGGCCTTGCCCTCTGTGTAATCTCATTACATTCACCTTGCGGCTGGTGGGCCTATTGCTGGCGGCCCGAGGCTGTTCCCTTGCCCAGATGCCCCTGGGGCCTGCGGCACCTTGGGTTACTTATCCTGGATGGGGTTCCAACACCCCGGGAAATAGATCAGTACGTTCCCCCGGTTTTTATGGGGGTTCCCTTCTGGTTGGTCTACTCATGGAAGTTGTTGATGACATCACTTCCTTCTTGCTATCCCTGTAGATGGTCGCCATGGGGACCAGGTCTGGTAGGGTCACTAAAGGGGTTCTATTCCTTATGAAAATCCCTGAGGTACCTAAGGGGGGCCCCTTTAGGGGGGCCCATTTTCATACCATTGGTAGGTCATCACATTGTGCCTTGTCGGGCCCTAGCTTGCTGGTCTGTTTCCCTTAGGCCTTGTCTCTTGGGGACTCTTGGTCTGTCTGGTCAGTGGCCTGTCCCAGCCTTTATCCGAGAAGGTCTCGGAACAGGTTGACCCTTCTTGTAGAGTCTGGTTCTGATCCAGTGGAGGTTTTTACACTCCTTGCGCTTCATTGGTATTGGCTTGTTGGCTGTCCTACTGTGCTGGGAGGGCCTTCTCTAGTGTCTCAATGAGCCTACTGGTTGGGGCCGTGGCCCTGTGACTGTTACAGAGACTCTGTCCTGGTTAAGATCCTAATTCGTTGCCCTGGGTGATTGTCCCAGGACTCTCTGGCCCTGGTCACGGTGACCTAGTCTGGCCTTTTGTCCGGGTATTCTACCCTTTGTCTGACCCTTCTTACACCCTGCTAGGTGGGGTTCTGCACAGGCTTGCTGTGGCAAGGGTGGACTGTTGCAATGGGGGCCATGAGTGGCCCTGTGTGGTTTGGTTCGCATTTTCTGCTGGAGACAGTTGTTCTGTGTGCCCTCTCATGTGGGCTGCTATGCCTAGTTAGGCTCCTTACTACGTCATTCCCTTCTCAGGGTTTGGACGATCGTTATTCACCCTATCAGAAATGTTCCCTCTGGGTGTCTCTTCTTTTTGGAGGGTTGGGTCTAGATCCCCCCCCTTTTTTATTCTTCTCCTTTTTCTACCAGCTATGTTGGGAGTTGGCGCCCTAGTTGGATGGCTGGGACTAGCTCTCTATTCCCTATGGAATGAGGTCTTACCCATGGGTACTAGAGTTCTTATGGCATGGCTGGAGTTGGTCTCCCAACTCCGTTCCTTGAGAGGTTCCAGGGCTCGCCCTGTTTGTCCTCGGTAGAGACTAGTTTCAAGCTTCGGCGTTGAGCTTTCCTCAGGGGTGGCTCAGGCGCTTTCCCCAGAGAATTCTAAGCTCCCTTGGGGTGGGGTTGCTTATCCTGTTGCCCTGCTAAGGGTTTCCCTGGGTCTTATTCAGGTTCTTGTCTGAACTGTTCCCTGCCTCAGATGACTCCTTCGGGGCAGGTGCCTCAGTCTGGGGCGTGCCATAGGAGACGGCTTTCTTAGCCTAGTCCTTTTTATATTTTTTACAGCTCTTTATATCTGTACACCGTCTGGTGAGGATGTGTCCGCCTTGCACCAAGCTTGAGTCCAGGCGGGGGGTTGTTATTCTTCTCGATTCCAGAACCTATCTTTGGACTGGGGTTCTGCTTACTCTGAGCTTAAAAGGGATCTGTATCCCTCAATAGGCGTTGGGAACCTCTGGACTGCTTCCTGTCCAGGGTTGGGGCTATGCCCATTGGGCTTATAGACGTCACCATCCTTCTTGCAGCAGGATCTGGTTACTCCCATGAGTATGGGAGTCTGTTGGACTGGTCTTGCTTGGCTGGTTGCCCTTCTGAGCTCCTGATTTTCATGTTGGCTCTTGAGGAGCCTTGTTAGCTCGTGTTCAGTATTACGTTGGTCTCGCCGAGACCAGGGTTCGTATTCCCTGACGGGAAAGGTTCTATGGTTGCCATGGCTACCCTGTTATTGTTAGTAGCATGGTTAGGCTGTTACTCTGGCCTGTTTGTTTAGGGAGATTCATTCTTCTCTCTTGGTTTGGATTTCTTCTACCGGTGTTTGGTTTGGGCCTTATGCACTTGGTTGTTGAGCAGGCTGACTAGTTCTCTGCTTGTGTTTCATTAGCCTTGTAAGGCTTCATAAGTTAAGTTAGAGCTTGCTCTAGTTGCTCCTGGTAGCAAGGTTACAGGCGATAGCGCTGTTTTGGTTGGCTGTGCCTTTTTTCATGGGGATCCCATCCTACTTATGGACACTGCTATTGGATGTCCCACATGTAAGGACTATGTCTGGAGCAGGACGTGCTGTCTGCTTAGAATAATACAACTCTGTGAAGTACTCACCTGTAGAGTTGGTATTATACGCAGACAGCACGTCCTGCTCCACCCCACCCTGATTCACCTTGTTCTGGATCCCCTGTGTGGTGATTATTATCTTGGATGTTATTGCCAGTCTCTGGGTGGTTGTTTTCCTCCTGGCCTCTTCTCTCACTGCTTTTCAATGCTGGGGATTTGTGGGAGGTCCCTCTGTATATGTAGGGCCAGGAGGAGCTTGTTTTCTTCATGATTCTGCAGTGCACGGCGCTGAAGGCGGGGGTATACCCCACATGTAAGGACTATGTCTGGAGCAAGACGTGCTGTCTGCGTATAATACCAACTCTACAGGTGAGTACTTCACAGAGTTCTATTTTTGGTTAGGTTGACGCAGTCGGCGTGTACTTCTTTGGGACGTCCCACGCTTTGCTTTTGCATTAGGTGTGTGTGTGCGGGATTGGCTCTGTATGTGCGCTCTGTGTGTGTGTGTGAGACCGGCTGTGTGTGTGCGATCCGGTGAGTTTGTGCTTGATCGACTGTGTGCGGGCACAAATGGCTGTGTGTCCCACCAGCTGTGTGTGTGTGCGCGATCGACTGTGTGCGTGCACGTTTAGCTCTGTATGTGCGTTATCGGCTCTGTGTGTGTATGTGTGAGACCGGCTGTGTGTGCGTGCGATCGGCTGTGTTTGTGCTCGATCAACTGTGTGCATGCACAAATGGCTGTGTGTGCCACCGGCTGTGTGTGTGTGCGTGCACGTTTGGCTGTGTATGTGTGCTATTTGCTCTGTGTGTGTGATCAGTTGTGTTTGTGTGCAATTGACTATGTGGGCGATCGGCTGTGTGTGCTACGGGAGTGTATGAAACCAGTTTTAGGGCTATTACAGACCCCGCCCATTATACTGATTGTTATACAGAATCATAGTTTCAAGGCCCACGCCCACTTTTTTCTAAGAGAAATCATAGGCCGAACCTGTAAACCTTGATTTCTTAACCATTTCTTCAGTGTAAAAACGGAAAACAGTTTAGGACAGTGCCAAATGTAGCCCGACACAATGGTGTAACAATTACCTTTGCCTGAAATATGACTTTGAGATGTTCAGCAGCCCTAGATAATGTCACACCACCTACATCATACCTCACTACACAAGAAAGGAAAGTTGTTACATTCCTCAAAATAGACCCAAATATCCCTCATGCCAACAAAGAAAAATGTACAGCTGTTCTTAATACATTTAACTACCATATCAAGGAGACAACACTTTTCGGTTATAATAACACATATACGGCTTTTAGACGGGAACAGCTGCACAAGGACATTATATTTAATCACTTTTACCCTGGGTACGTGGTCAAGATGGCGACCTGAGCAGACGTGCCTGATCGGGGCTCCTTGCAAACATCCTGATTACCTTAGCAGCTGGTGACTGGGCAGCCAGAATCTGTGCTGAGGCTCTCCCTGGCCCAGGGATTGAGCCGGTGTACAGAGTGGCGGCAGCAGCGGGGCACACGCGAGGTGTGGAGGAGGAGGCGGACAGCCCGGACACGTGTGCGGGAGGAGGAGGCTGCAGCCCCGGGTCTGACAGCGGCGGCTTGCCTTCATTCCAGTCTGCGGCGGGGGTGAGCGAATGGGCGACTGGAGAGACAGAGCCCCCTCCCGCAACAAGAAGATCACTGCCGCGTGAGGAGTGGAGGAGGCGGCGGCTGGCCCCAAGCACGTGGGTGGGGGGAGGGAGCGGCAGCGGCCGGAGCCATCAGCGGAGTCGGCGGCTTCGCTCTACCCCGTGCTGTGGCGGTGATCAATGGGAGAAGTGAGCAAGAGTCACCTCCCTGAAGAGAGAAGTGCGCTGGTGCGGTGAGGTGCGGGAACAGCGTGCGGTCGGACGCCATCTTGCAAGAGGTGAGGGGAGAGGGGCTGATCCAGGTGATCCTGGTGAATGGACATAAGTTCAAACTCTGAGCAGAAAGCAAGAGGGGAGAGGGGGTGACAGCGCAGATAATTGCCCAGCAAATTTGAAAGATCCACCTGTGAGGCTAGTCTGGGATTGTCTGGCTGCTATATTCCTCCCTGCATCCTTGGCTGGGTGAATACTGTGTACCCAGATTGGGCAGGTGAGCCCTTGCTGCCGGCACCAACCACACAACCAGTTGGGATACCCTGGAGGTCCCTGCCCATCCCCCGTCCTGAGCCAACAATCCCTTGGGCTGCAGTGATTGACCATACCACAGAAGCACAGAGCAAGCCCCTGAACCCTAGTGAGTGGTTCCTGCCGAGGGGCCCCCCACATATGAGAAGCGTAAATCAGTTGTGGTCACCTGTAGCACGCAAACAATGGAGACCCCGAACGTGGCTGAGCAGGGGACCTCCAACCCTGATACCGCAGCTATATAATGGCGGCTATTGCCTCATGTCAGAGTGCCCTCACAGCTAAATTTGACACCCTCCAGGAACAGTTTAATTACTTCCGCCATGATTTGGATAAAATCCAAGACCGCGCTGGAGAGGCAGAGAGGAGGATCGGAGACGCAGAGGACCAGCTTTCCACCCATGCCGGGGAAATCGCCACTTTGAGGAGACAGGTGACCACTCTGATGGGGAGAGCTGAAGATGCGGAAAATAGAAACCGGAGACATAAGAATCCTAGGTCTGCCCAAAAAAGCGGAGGGACCCTCCCCAGAACAGTTTGTTGAAAACCTCATAAAGGAGACTCTGGCACCGGTGACCCTAACCAAGTTCTTTACAGTGGAGAGAGCACACAGGATCCCCACGAGACCCCTCCCCCCAGGAGCACCGCCAAGGCCCTTTATATTCAAAGTCCTCCATCATAGGGACAGGGACGCTGTCCTGGCTGCAGCTCGAGTGAAGGGGGTGGTAACCTTCAACAACACCCGACTGTCCTTCTTCCCGGATTTCACTTCAGAGGTTCAGAGACTGAGGCGCTCCTTCAATGGAGTAAGGGAGAGGCTTAGAAAGAAGAAAATAAAGTATGCCATGATGTTCCCAGACCAGATTTTTCACTTCAGCTGAGGAGGCTAATACGTGGCTGGACTCTCTACCTGGGGCTTGATAGACTGGGCTCCGGCTGGAGAGAGCCGGACTCTGAATGTCCCGGTTTTGCATCGTTGCCCATGTTCCTGTGATGGGAGGCTCCTCCTCCCGCTGCGGACCTACTAACACTGGGGCCGAGTGTCTTGATGCCACCCGAAAGCAGGGCCCACTCTGTCTCGTCTGTTTATTTGATGGTTGTTGAAGCTGCTGAGTTGTGTTCGAGCTGCCCTAGTTACATATGTATCCTGATCTGATCACCACAGGAGAGCCGAGGCTCTGGATTCCCATGGTCTAATGGCTCCCCCCCCTCCTGAACCTCCCCCAGCTATCCTGTTGTCTTTTTAACCTCTCTGGTCTACCCACCCTCCGTCCCTCCCACCTTCCCTTTCCCCCACCTTCCTGGTCACTCCCTCCCTGATTACCTCCAAGCGACCCTGGGAACCCTTGGCGGCTATGCCGCCAACCTGTAAATGGTTATGGTAATTTTATGTTGGGGGCCCATAGGCGATGGGTCTCTGCACCCCGGGTGCAACTAGTTACACCGTTGTTGTATTGTATTGTTGGGGGGGTATGAAGCTCGCCAAGGTTGGGTGTCGGTGGAGCGGGGTGGGGGTGGTTGGGAATGGGATTAGTATGTATATTGTAGAGTTTAACAATTTATGTATCGTATGTCATTATGTTGGTATGAATGGGATGAATGGAAGCCGGACCCTAAAGGCTGGGTGGTCAAGGGCGGAGGGCTATCAGTGGAGGCTGGGATTTGACCATGGGGATTGTATGCTGATTTATGAGAATGGGTGATTGTAAGATTCTCTCCTGGAATGTCAGGGGGCTAAATGATAAAATTAAGCGGACTACAGTCCTCCAATTTGTTAAGAGATATAGACCCAATGTGGTGATCCTCCAGGAGACTCACCTGGTGGGGCGGAGGGGACTGGCGTTGAGGAGACCCTGGATCATGCTCTCTTCTCGGCCTACTCTAGGGGCCTTGATCTCCAAGGGAACCCCATTTGTGCTGTACTCTGTGCAGACGGACCGGGAGGGTTGTTATGTGATCCTCCACGCCAAGCTTATGGATACTGATGTAATTATTGTAGGCATTTATGTTCCTCCGCCTTTCTGTGTACAGGTCTTGCACCGGATCATGGAGAGAGTAGTCAACCACCCCCCGGCCCCGATACTGCTGGTGGGAGACTTTAATATGGTGTTGAACTCAGCGCTGGATAGACTGGACAGGAGCCCGGGCCCTAGGACGCAATTGGCATCCTGGGCAGAGGCGTTGGGCCTACAGGAGCTATGGAGGTGGAAGCACCCAACTGACAAGGCATACTCCTGTCACTCGGCTACACATAGATCCTTGTCCAGGATAGACCTCGCGTTTTCATCACCTGACCTACTGGCAATGGTGACGACCTGTAACTATCTCCCGAGAGGCATCTCGGATCACTCGCCTTTGCTGGTAGAGATTGGGCTATTACGTGCGCGGCCAAGCCGGGTGGGATGGACCCTAAATCCCCTGTGGCTGGAGACCCCTGAAGTCAAAGGTAGCCTATCCTCCGCTGTGGAGGTCTTCTGGGAGTGTAACGCGGATGCGACATCTGCTGGGGTGAGATGGGATGCCTTTAAAGCAGTCACCAGGGGATGCGCCATAAGCGCTATAGCGGCGGTTAGGGGAAAGAGGGGGAAAGAAAGGGCAGAACTCGAAAGTAAACAAGCGGAAGAGGAATTCATTGCCTCAACTGACGATAAGGCCCATTGACTCTTAAGCGGGAATATAACCTGCTGCTATCCGACTCGACCAGGAAACTATTGTTATACAAACAGGCGACGATCTTTGACAAGGGGGACAAGAATGGTAAGACTCTGGCTTATTTAGCAAGGGCTGAGAACAAATCAAACAGTATTGCCGGGATAGTGGTGGAGGGGGAAACAGTAACAGAGGGAGATAAAATTGCACAACAGTTCCTCAGGTACTACTCGGCCTTGTACTCCTCTAGAGTCAACTACGGGACGGAAGGTCTAGAAAACTATCTGGATCAGATTAAGTTCCCAGAATTGACACCGGCTGATCGGGAGGCCCTTGACTCCCCCATCACTATCGAGGAAGTCATGACTGCTATAAGAGCGTTTCCTGGTAGGAAGGCACCTGGGCCTGACGGATTGCCGGCCGAGTGGTACAAGCAGGAAATGGAGCAGATAGCCCCTAGATTATGGGAGGTGCTGAAACAGGCGCTGGAAGATGAGAGCCTCCCGGCCTCCTTCCACGAAGCACATGTGGTCCTTATTCACAAGGAGGGGAAACCCCCTGATGCCTGTGCATCGTACAGACCCATTTCTTTATTAAACCAGGACGCCAAAATACTGGCCAAAATCCTAGCCGTTAGACTGAATAGGGTCATATTACAATTAATTGGGCCAATCGGGCTTTATGCCGGGACGCACTACGGGGATAAATCTGCGCAGATTGATGTCAAATCTTCAGATAGTGCATGACAATTATGGTAGTCGGGCGATTGCTTCACTGGACAATGAGAAGGCCTTCGACTCGATCGAATGGACCTATCTGTGGGCAGTGCTGGCCAGATTCGGGCTCCCTGCAGGTTTCATATCATATGTCAGGCTGTTATACGGCCGTCCAACGGCCAGAGTAAGGGTCAATGGATGCTACTCTGACCCCTTTGTGTTAAGTAGAGGGACCAGGCAGGGTTGCCCACTCTCGCCACTACTCTTCGCATTGGCCATTGAACCACTAGTGATTATTGTCAGGAATTCTCCAACCATCACTGGATGGAAGCTGGGGGAGGTTGAGGAGAAAATTTCACTTTACGCAGACGACACCCTGCTATACCTAGCGGACAGCTGTGAGTCCTTGGAGACTGCATTAGACATCATCGGTATATTTGGGAGATTTTCCGGCCTGAAAGTTAGCTGCGATAAGTCCAGCCTGATGCAAGTAGATGCGCCTGACCCTCCGGATATCTCCCCAAGATCCCAGTTGAAGGTAGTCCAAAAATGTAAATATCTGGGGATCATGATCAGTAAGCAGACTAATGAGTTTATCCCTCTCAATATTTCTCCAGTAGTGGCGAAACTGAAGCAAAGAGTCACTCAGTGGGCGAGTCTCCCGTTGTCAGTCATGGGCAGGGTCAATATATTCAAGATGATCTTTCTCCCAAAGTTCCTGTACATATACCAGGCCTCCCCAGTGCTGCTTCCTATTTCCCACTTTAAAGCGCTGGACTCGATTATCTTTAGCTTTATATGGGGACAATCTCCGCCAAGGCTGAACCGTGAAATAATGAAGGCACAAATAGATACGGGGGGACTGGCGGTGCCACATATGCAAATGTATTTTTACGCCACACAGCTTTTGTTTGTTCATTGGTGGCTCTGCCAGCCGAGGGACAATCCAGTGGTATGTCTAGAAGTGGCATTGCTAGGCTCCCCAGAACGGTTGGCCTCCCTGGCATACATGGGTACGAGAGGGATCCGAGAGGCGACCACGTGTATGAGGGCGGCTAGTAACATCTGGGAGAGGACAGCTAAGCTAGGGGTAAGGCCGGATGGGACCCAGGCTTGGTCCCCTTACACCCCCTTGTGGGACAATCCTAGGTTACCAGAACTGGGTACTATGCAGGACCCGCTGTTCTGGAAACAGGCATCCATCGGACTGGGCAATTATATAGTGCTGGTGTCCTTCCATCAGCTTAGGGAGGAGTTTCATTTATCCCATCGAGATTTTTTCCGTTACCTGCAACTCAGGCACGCACTGCACACCCAGTTCCACAGGGAGGGTCCGAGGATTACGGGGTATAGCGCGGAGAACGCGGTCAGAGACAGGAGCCTGACAAAACCTGTCTCTACACTGTATAAGTGCTTGATGGAAGAGCTGGAATCCCATAGAAGCAAGATTGAGGCTAAATGGCAGGCCCTTGACCCAAATTTGGATCAGGATGACTGGGAGGAGATAATGGACAACTTACACGCGTCGGTAGTGGAAGCCAGAGATAGATTAATCCAAACCAAGTGGATTCATCAGGCTTACATCACCCCGGTTCGTCTGCACAGAATGGGCTTAACTGATACTGATATATGTCCTAGGTGTGAAGGGGGCAGTGGCACATGGGTACACATGATCTGGTCATGTGAAGCCCTGACGGTCTCCTGGGAGGGAGTGATGGGTCTGATCAGTAGAGTTGTGGGTTTTCGGATACAGGGATCTGTCCCACTGTGTCTTCTGGGGGTGGTTGAACCCCTGTCGGAACTGGGACCACTGAAGTCCTTGCTGCGTCTGCTGCTCTTTTACGCCAGGAAGTGCATTTTGATAAATTGGAGACGCCTTGCTATACCCTCAGTGCAAGCCTGGAAACGGTTAGTTAATCAGAAACTTATTATGTATAAACTGACATACGCTGCAAGGGGGGTACCGGATAAGTTTGAGAAGGTGTGGGACCCATGGCTGCAGAGCCAGGAGTCGGCATCTGAGGATGAGTGAGCATGGGAGTAGGGCCTGGCGAGGAGGATCTTGGGTCAAGTCTGATATTTATAATATATTTTTGGAGGATTGGGTCGGGTGTTGGAACCTGACCGATGAGAAGTGGGAGGGAATTTAGAACATATGCGTCCTGTCTAATAACGCGTAGGCATCAGCCTCCCTGTCCTTTGCCTGAAATGTGTGGGTAGCAAGGGTCTCCGGAGTCCGGTATGAAAGATGTGAGAATGGTTGTCAGTGTTAGTCTATATGCCATTTATGAAGATGGGTTGCCTGCGGCACCTTCATTACTTTATAAGATGACTTGTATTGTCTTGTCTGTTTATTGCAAAATTAAAACTTCACTTTTACCCTGGTAAAGCCCCTCCTTGTATATATAGGCTTCCTAAGATACTCAAGGAAGTGACCCTATAACTTCCAGGGTCGAGTCTATAAGACTTTTGGTGGGGGGTTGCTGTACCTTTTTTTGGGGTATCCACAATTGGGATGCTCTGCTGTGTGAAACCTCCCAGATCAACCAGTTCATTCACCACTCTGACGTGCCCGCGCCACATCTCTGTGCCGCAGTTGTATCCCCGGGATACTTCTAGCTGGGAGTCATCAGAACTCTACACCATGCAGAAAAAAAACTAGCGCAAAAGCTAGCGAAGAAGAATTCAATAAACTCAGAGAAGCTTCTAAACCTGTGTATACCCAGATTTGGCCAGCAAATACCAGAGGAAAGAACAAGAGAACCACCGGTAAGGTAATATGGTCATTCCATATGTAACTGGGGTGTCAGAAAATTGTCTTTAACCCCCTTCAACATCAGCTTTAAACCTGGAAACACACTCGGGCAACAGCTAGTTCACCCAAAAGACCAAACACTGAAACACAAAAGAGCAACATTTGATATAAAGCGGTAGAGTGCCTAGACAAATATGTGGGGGAAATCAAACAGTAGTCACACCAAAGGATGACGCAGCACAGAAGGCAAACTCCTCCAGCCAGGGGTCAGCTTTGTACCTTACAATGGCCATCTTTGCCCCCCCCCCAAAAAAATGCTAATGCAGTCAACACACCCCCTCCTACAGCTTACAGTAGACAGAGGATGTAGATGGAAGTTATTTATCATTTACTGTTGTCAGATTTATGTCAAGTCACTCTGAATTGAGAAAGGCAGTTGGATGACTAGTGAGTCGTCTTCACGAAGTTCAGTTTTCTTGATTTATTCCTACAGGTATGTTTTTACAGATGTAGTCTGCGGCGAACCAGCTAGTGTCTACTTCTGTGGGGAACCAAGTCAGTACTCCTTGTGCCAGTTATATGTTTTTGAAGTTAAGTTGTCATCATGATTCAGCTCCATTTAATGGAGCAATATGGACCATTATGGATGCTGAATTATCAGTCAGTCGCAATGAATACACAAGGGAAAGAATCCTCCACTCCAATGTAAACATTTTCTGGACAAAAAGAGAATAGTGAATAGAGAATAGTGCTAAAGGCTTCACCAAATTTTATGCAACAAAATAGTTTCTATATCCATTTCCTTTTCTAAAGGCATATCCATGCAGGTCCTACCATACAAAAAGGGAAAGGTGTTTGGAGAGGGCCTAAAAATGTAGTCCAAGAATCAGCAAGAGGAAAGAAGTACAGAATTTGAATAGAGGGTACATAATCCAGCCTCGGCGATCACCCGATCGGAACGCCAGGGGCCACTTCTGAAAGAGATGCGGGAGAGATAAATAGGCTTCACACAATGCAAAACAACAGCTGTTAGGGCAGGGGTTGGGAACCCTCCTACCTGGGCAGTTAGCCACAAAATGCAGACAAAATGCAGACAAAGGAGGTCATACCATGCCTAACTGCATAGGATCATGTGTAGATTTTGTAGTGGAATTTGGTCCCCTTGAAGCTGAGCAAAACTGGCCATTTATAGAATTACACCAGGAGAGTTCTGAGTGGCATTCAGGAATAGGTCTGTCAATCTGGATTGACAAGTCAATCAGTTGTTTAAAGGCATAAGGTGCCTCTACTCGAGCCACTTCATCCTTAATGGAGTCAGATAGCCGCTATTTGTATTTAAATTTTAAGGCATCATCATTGCATCCTGCATCACTAGCCCAACACCGAAGTTCTGTAGAATATTCCTCAACAGGCCTCTTTCCTGGTTTGAGTTTGCACAGAGCAAATGCATGCAACCCGGATCATCGTACAAAACACCCAGTGCCTTAACCCTTGCCTCATGTAGCTGACTTTAAATCCCCACGGATTAAAAAGTATAAATGTAAAAAACTCACCTGATCCCTCGTTCGATCTGGACAGGTCTACTCTTCACCCGGGGGGTATCCGATCACCCTACTGGGGCTCTTCTGGCTTCAGGAGAGGGCCTGGAATAGCTCCTTGTCCCCCGCTTCACCTGCTGCTAACTGTAAAAAAAAAATACATTTTCTCACCTGCGGCCGTGATGCATCTTGCCGGGTTTCCTCTTTACTTTGGCTCCAATGGCCCCCCTGGTTCTTCCTTGATGAGGAGAGGGTGACATAAGCCCTCTCCAGCACTTCCGCAGTCCGCATTTCCCACCTTTTGTCGGCGAGATGGATGACATCATCCACAACGTTATCCCACACCCGATCCAAGACGCTCAGTAGCGCTGAGTTATCAGAGGTGAGAGGGTTGGAGGGGCAAGGGGCTCTGACCCCCTGCCCCGCCACCCCCCTCCACCGATCATCCCGCAGCTGCCATTGGAGCTCAGCTGGACAAGATCAACGGGGAAAAGCTGATGATTGGAGGTGAGTAAAGAAAAAAAATAAATGCCATTTTTACTCTGTGTGGTGTCTTTTATTTACTGTTAACCCTTTGTGAACTGGTAAGGGATCCATGAGACCCCTATACCAGTTCACAATGCTCAGGGGCTGGCAAGTCACCTTCAGCTACTGGGTAATCACAGTTAAACAGCACAAAATGGTGAAAAATGACCTGTCAACAGAGGGTGGCAAAATTTCAAGTAGGCTGGCAATTAAAAGGGTTAAAGGTAGCTATGCATGTTGGGTATTGTTCTGCTCGGGGACCTTGCGCTTTCAGATTTAGCTTGTTTTTTCTTGTTTGTATACTGATATTTTAGTAAACCGTGTGTTTTATTGTGCTTTTTTTTTTTTTTTAGGGAAGCCCTGTGCAACCTAAGAATTCCTCAAGAGATTACTTCCAGAAAGCTGAATGCGCTTAGAAAGCTTAATGTTTGTACTTTCAGAGAATATGGTTTGTAGGGGATATTCCAAATGTAAAGCTGCCGAGTCTCCCCTGTATCCACTCTCTGGGGATGCCACAGGCTTTATTGCTGGGAGCTGTCTATATATACATCAGCTTGGTCTATTTGGAAGTCAACAAAGTCGAATCAGAACATCACACGGGAACAGGAGGCAATCGTCAATTCAGGAAGATCTGCAGGCAATTTCCCAGCGACACAGGTTGCTCTCTAAAGTGCGCTTGGTTCCACCGTGCACAGAAGCACGGGAACTCACACATACACAGAAATTTGTGCATGCAATTCCAGGGACCACTAGGGCATGCGCAAACCAATGTGCCAATCACATTTGTGACTACGAGTGCCCCCTGGCCACGCACCACCTGCTCAAAAACACTGGCAGGGATGAGCACATGCACGCCGGGGCACGTAACTAAGACCAGGTCTCCTTCTGTGACTGAAGCCTTCAATTTGATTTTTAATTGTGAAAGACCATTGCATCTTCTGTCCCATGGTCCCTTATGTAATTCCAATCTGCTGGCTTTAATAGCTTGGCTGTTAAGACTGCCATGTTAGAGGAAAGAGGTCTATCACCAACAGTCATTCATACGCATTTAAAGTCTTGAACATCTTGCAGGCGATTGTTTACATTTTGGTTTTCTTTACAGTTCAGTTTCTTATATTACTAGTCAATGTTCTCTTTACAGTTCAGTTTCAGGTTGTTTATGGTTTCCGCCTTGTTTAAGTTTTATGGGATATCCATTAGAAGTGACCATGTCTTCCATTGTCTTTCACTTGACACAAAAGAAAAAGAAAGAAAATCTTTTCCTCAAGTCATAAAAAAATTAAAAACACAGCTCACCACACTATTGGTGTCCGCACATGTTTTATATTGTTTCCAGGTGTGTTGGTTGTTAATGCTGTGCTCATCTGGAGGAAAGTATTTTCTAACTGGTACTGCTTGTTACAAACTGGTCTAATCCAGTAGAAGCTGGCTTATTTATCCATTTAGGCATGAACAATAAAAAAATCGACACTCAGCTTTTGTCCCCTGCAGCTGTTGCTTCCAGGTCAGACACAGATATGGCATGAAAAAGTGAGATGAGATGGGAAGAGGTGAGCAAAGGTGAAGTTTACCAAGTTGAGGTGGAAAAATGTGGGCAGAGATGAGGTGGGAATAAGTGGGCAGAAGTGAGGCAGGAAGAAGTAAGCAGATGTCAGGTGGGAAAAAGTGAGGCAGGAAGATGTGAGATGGGTAGTAGTGAGGTGGGCAGAGTTGAGCAGAGGAGAGGTGGCAGAGGTGAGGCGTGCAGGGCAAGGCTGCGCAGCTGCCGGGGGCCCACTGACAGGGCCGGCCTTTAGGGTGTGTGGCGGCACTTGACCGGCGGTGGGAGTGGGGGTGCAACTTCTTTTCTTTATTACATGGCACGGCCCGCTTCGGTATTCATTACAGTTGGGTTATTCTGCCACTAGGTGGCGCAGTGGTACTGCAGAAAGCTGTGGCATGTCCCGGCTCCCTATAAAAACGGGATTAAACATAGAGTTCCCAGTGTTTCCTCTGCGAAGTTAGAAGATGGCTCTCTCTCTTGCGCAGGTGAGCGGGGCAACCAAGCCTGCGGGCCTGCATGTCTATTTCCATCTGTTTCTGGACCCTCACTGCCTCCCAGCCTCGGCTGACAGATCGGGTGAAGGTAGAAGAGCACTAGGGTCAAGTGCTCCTGGAGTGCAGCTCCAAGCCGCAAACCCTGTACCACAAAGGGTAGCCGGCCATAGGCTTTATGGTGAGCCTAATAGGGATACAGCGTTTCTGTCCTGGCTTCTGAGGGGGTGAGTAGTTTGGGGACTGTGTCCCCTTATTTTCCTTTTGGGGTCCCCCCCGCGAATCCCCCCCCTCCCTGGCCATGGCTGCTCACCACTGCCTTCTCGTCTCTCTCTCTTCCCTCCCCCTCTCTGATTTCATTGGGGGGGGGGGGGGTAGCGGCGAGTGGTGATATCTGTGGTGTTTTGAAGTTTTTTGTGTATTTTGTGGTGTTTTTAGCTGCCGCACCACTTTGTACTGTGCTCCACGGCTGTGGGCGCTATAACCTGAGGTGATTTTGCTTTGTCATGGCGCCGGCCGTGTCACGTGAGCGCTGTTTTTCCCGCTCTTTGGGGGGGGCTGGTGATGACGCGTATCACATCGTTCCCCTCGCGGCATGCCCCCCGAGGTACCTCTGCCGGCGCCATTTTGGACAAGCTGCGCGTCTGGATTTTTCCCTTCCTGGCTGCAGCGGTGCTTCCTCCGGTGGGTTGCCTTATCCAGCAGTCTGTGCCTGTGTTGCCTTTATTGAATTGGGGTGTATTTGCTGCGGGATGCTCATGTGTGTTTTTACTTATGTCTTTCAGGCGGAATACCATTGGGTTGTGGTTTCTCCCGGCTCCACTCCTTCCTTCCCCTCATTCCCCCTTCATTGATTTCTGGGGGCATCCCGTGGGAGGGCATCCCGGGTGGCTTCTGTCTTAAGCCTGTACCCACTGCTGGCCTTTGTTAATCACCATATGGAGGCTTCTGGGGATAGCGTGCTTGGGGGCCCTTCGGGGCAAGCCCGGCTGTGTTCCATGTGTGGGGTATCCCCTGTGAGTAACAGTGTCACGTTGTGCGTGCCGTGCGCTGAAAGTGTCCTTGCGCTTCAAGCTGGTTTGCCTGCTTCGCTTCCCAGCTCTGCGCCTCACTCGGCTTCACCTACTCCCCCGCTCCTGCAATTGGGTCCCAGTAAGGGGAATGTTGGCAGGGAGTCACATTCTGATTTGGCTCTGCAGGTGGCTAACATTGAAAAGCAGCTTGCCAGGACTGTTCCTAGGAAGGCCTCTGGCAAGAAGCAACACCTGGATCCCAGGCCCATTCCCTTTACTGAGGTGTATGTGGGGATTGATGATCTTGGTGGCTGTCACCCCCTTGAGATGGGGAAGCTCCCTCAGGATTCTGACTCCTCTGGCAACCAGCAGGAGGGTTGCGATAGTGACCCTGGGTCTGCGTCCGGAGAGGAATCATGGTACCCTGAGGACACTGATAATCTGCTGTCTCATATTTTTGAAATTTTGCACATTGCTGACCCTAGCTAAGAGAAAGCAGGGGGAGCTTTTTCGCCCTGGTAAACAGCGTCTAGAGTTCCCTGAGCAGGAACATTTTACCACCTTGGTGCTTAAAGAATGGGAACGTCCTAACAAGCTGCCATGCTTTTACCTGTGTGGGGGCTGGCTTGCACCCGGTATGTGCTGCCACCATTACTGCTATTGCCCTTAAGAAGCTGTTCAAGCGTCTCATTGATGGCGCAACAGCTGGTAGTGTGGGGGAGGAATATAGGACTCTCTTACTTTGCTCTGATTTTGTGGCCTTTATCCTTACTGCTATGGATGATGCTGTGCGGCTGTGTGGTATGGCCTCTCCTTCGTGGGGCTGCGGCTATTTGGGGAGCGTCTTGATGTTCTAGCCAAGGATGGAAGGCTGCCTCAGCGTAGGAGGCAGTCTCGGCCCTTTCGGGGGTCCACTGCCCCCTCTCTTCCTTCCGTATTCCCAGAGGAGCCGTGGCTCCCTCCTCTCCAGTGGTCGCAGAGATTCTTGGGGCCGTGGCAGTCCCGGTCTCTCCTGGAATCCTAAGCCCAAACCCTTTCCCAAGCCCCCTCAGGCATGAAGGGGTGCCCTCACCCATCTGGGTGGGGGAAAGGCTTCGGCTCTTTGCTCACGTCTGAAGGCTTCATGTCTCAGACCAGTGGATCCAGGAGGTAGTGTCCTCCGGTTACAAGATAGAGTTTGCAGCCTGGCCGCCCCCAAGATTCATCAGATCCTGGATGTCTTTAAACCCCCTGTCTTCTTAAGGGTTGCTTCTGGCTGTTCATTGCCTGTTAGAGTCAGGAGTCATTTGTTTGGCGCCCCATCATATCTTCCCAGGTCATCAGAGATTTCTAAGGTTCGAGCTGCAGGATCAGCATTACCAGTTTGTGGCTCTACCCTTCGGTACCACCTCGGCACCTCGGGTGCTTACCAAGGTGCTGGTGGGAGTGATGGCTCTGCTAAGGAACCAGGTCATCCGCATTATTTTTTTACCTGGACGACATCCTGATTGTGGCCGAGTCTTTTCCTCAGGCCGAGCGGGACCCTCAAATGGTGACATCCACTCTGGAGTCTTTCGGGTGGGTGATCAACTATCCCAAGTCTTCTCTGTCCCCGTCCTTGGTGGGGTCCTTTCTGGGCATGACTCTGGAGACCTCTCAGGTCAAGGTGTTCCTTCCTCAGCAGATGGTGGAGGGTCTTCAGCTGCAGGCTCGGGCTCTGCTGTCGTGTCCTCATCCCTCCATCCATCAGGGGATGCAGTTGATGGGCCTGATGGTGTCCTGCTTTGAGGCAGTCCCCTTTGCTCAGTTTCACATGAGACCTCTTCAGTTGCACCTCTTGTCAGTTTGGGATTGGGACCCTGTGTCCCTGGATCAGAAATTTGTTCTGTCTCCCCTGGCCAGACTGTCTCTCTCATGGTGGCTGGACTCAAGGAACCTTCTGGGAGGGCAGGACCTTCCTGCCCCTGTTATGGGAAACGGTCACCACGGATGCCAGTCTGACCGGCTGGGGAGGCTTCTGGAAGTCCCTGAGGTTCCAGGGTCGGTGGAGCCCACAAGAGGCCCATGCTTCCATCAACGTCCTGGAACTGAGGGGGACAACCCTACGTCCTGGGCCCTGCCACTGCTGTGAAGTAGAGGTTGTAGAGACATGGCAAATAGGGTCACTTATAATGTCTTAGTCAACAGTAAGCAAATGTCATTTCAATGTGTGTGTCACATCACTCACCTTCTCCCTGTGCCTCCTGGGCGAGGTCTGCTGCATCCTCCACATCTTCACCCGCTCCAGAAGCATCTAGAAAAACAGATTAAGGGGCTCAGCTTTGTTGTATACTATCCTTGTAGCTGGCATAAGTGTGGCTTCGCACATGTGGGCCCTAACTTCGGTTTGGCACAGAGTTTTAGACACTTTTAAAACTAACAGTTTCTTCCTGCGCTTCCTTAAGGACTAAGCATGCATTTAGATGGCAAATCAAAGGCATTAAAAGACACTTACAAGCATGATGATCTCTTCTTGTTGGTGGTTGAAGATTGTGGGCGCCATCTTTCCTCTTGTCTGCAGCAGATAAGTTATGCCCCAGCGGTTTCCAGGTTCCGCATGGCCGGACGAACGGCCATACGCACGCGAGCACGTAACTGTCAGACCCCGGCATTCTTATTTAAAGGGTCCTGGACACACAGCTCATTCTCTCTCTGAGTCGGTCAGTAATGGCACCCAAAAAGAATATGCCGAAAGCAGCAAAGGACGCCAGCAGCAGCAGCAGCAAACAGCCATCAAAGCGGCAGGAGCCTTCTGCAGGGCCTACAACTCGCTCCCCAAAACAACCAGCCAAAAAAAAAAGAACCAGCGCGCAAGAGGAAGCCACAGGCCAGCAAGGCAACACCAACGGCCGGCAAAAAAGGTACCAAGAGGGTGCGAAGCCCCAGGTCCCCATCACCCCACCCACGTGTCTCCAAAGCCAAGGCTAAAAAGAGAACACACCGGGAAAGAAGCCCCAGCAGCTCTAGCTCGGCATCACCACCACCCGCACATGTGGAAAAAAATGGCAAGAGCAAAAGGCACCATCAAAGAAGCCCAAGAAGCACCAGCAGCCCGAGCTCGCCATCACCACCACCCGCACGTGCCCACAAATCTCATGGCAAGAGGGCAAGGCACCGCCAAAGAAGCCCAAGGTCGCCATCCCCACCCGCAGGGGTCTCAAAATCCTCTGCCAAGAGGGCAAGGCACCGGCAAAGAAGCCAAAGCTCTGGCTCGCCTACTACCTCCAAGGGGCATGCTACTTCTAAGGGCCCACAGAGGCACAGGGCCCCAAGCCCGACTTCTTCAAGCACACCCTCTCCTCCTCGGCCACATTCTCCACCGGCACAGGTGGCAAGGCACTCACCATATGCCACATCTACACCTGCTACTTCAGTGGCCACCCAGCCACGAACACCCAGTCCCTTTCCTAGTCCTGTTCTATCTCCAGCCAGCCAGCTGTCATTAATTTCACCCCAACACAGCCAGGACAGAATGTTCCCCGATTTGCCTGCAAACAATGAGGAGCCACAACCGCAAGCAACAGGGCACACATTGCGCAGAGGCCACTTGAGTGGCAGGTTTGGGGAGGCCCAAACTCTGGCATTGGCTAGTAGGCTCACCTTGCATTATGATGAGCTATATGGGCGCAGATCAAAATCTACCAGCAAACAGCGCAAAGCAGAAATTTTGGAGGAGCTCACCAGACAGGTCAATGCATCGGGGAAGAGCTAAAAGATGTTGAGCAGATTCAAAGGAAAATATTGGACCTCAAGTATGCAGCACGAAAAAAAGAAAATAAACGGCGTCATTACAGGTACATATATACTTTGTGGATTTGTCTTCTTCTTGTATTGTCACCATTTTGCTAAATGTGTCAAACTATCTTTTTCAGCTTACAAACTGGCGGAGGCTTCCCCACTAAACTGCAATTTACCAGGCTGAGGAGATAGTGCTGGGCCTGCTACATCCCGTGGCCTTAGAGGAACACTCGGGCTGACAGGACACGGACATCCCGACTATTCCTGCAGGTTAGTAATGTTATTGTGTATGTGAAATGTGAGCTACGTGTAAAATGAGGCTCCAAGGCATATATTAACACATGCCCCTAGGGTGTGCCTTGTAGTGAAGGTAACAATTTGACCAGGGTGTGTCATGTCTGTGGACTGATCATTTGCTAATTTGCTTGCCCATACATGACCTTTGAGAGTCTTTAGGAACAGTATTAAAGTATTGAGATTAGCAAAGGACTGCCTGTTATGTGTTTCTAGTCAATCACATCCAACACTTACATCTTTATCTGTAGGCCACTTGGGTTGGAGCTGTGCTTTGGTCTGAAAGACTTGATCTGGGGTGATTGAAAGGTTTACCTAGAAAGAATGGCAGCCAGCATAATCTTAGGCCAAATGCTATTTGCAAGCTAAGTGTGGTCCCCTAATGGGCTTTTATGGATGTGTGAAGCCTCAGAACAGCCAGTACATGCATGTTTTGTTGGGTTAAGGTGACCAATGTGTATGTACTTGTTGACTAATACATCTAACAGATAATGGCATTCATAGTGAAGGTCAACTTGGACCGTTGGGGGAGTTGCCATTCATGCTTGCCCATGTGTTTTATTGAAGCATATGTATTATTACACATCAGCAATGCATAGTTGTGTGTTTACATGCCTTTTTTTTAACAATGCAGCCCAGGATCATCCCCTTAGCTAGTGGGGAAGCCTCAGCCAGTTTGTCCATGCCGTCAACTTCCGTGCTGCCTGGGACCCAGGATCCGATATATATGGTAAGTGTTTTTTTCTGATTTTGCTTATGCATGTGACTTGCCATGTTTCTTTTTGCGGAATTACATATGTAGTGCCCAAACGGAACGTTTTTTTTTTTTACATGTCCCAACAGACCCACACACTGATGGAGGAAATCCAGGAGCTGGAGGAGGATGGAACCTTCATGGGACCTTCTGTACAGCCCCCCGGGGCAGAATCTGCAACTGTCCCAACATGTTTCTCCAACAAATCCTCAGCAGCATGCAGAGACTGAGCCTTCAGTCCCCAGTGTTAGCTCTGCTGCTGAGGATTTACCAAGCAGACCTGTGGCTGTTGGTGGAACTAGGGGCCCATCATCTGCACGCGCCCCAACCCGGGGAATTGGGAGGCGTAATCAGCTACGTCGCCCAGTTTCCCAGGGGAGGGGCGCGCCGATGATGGAGTCAGCATGGCACCATGAGAGGTGTTTATTTCGCCTACAAAATCAAAGAAACCACGAGCATCTTCATGGCCAATTAGAGACCTTAAATAATACCACATGGCCACCTTATCTAATTATTACAGTGCCATGCTTGAGGAAGTTCGAAATAGCAACAGCCACATGGCCACCTTAACTACCAATTTCAGTGCCATGCTGGCTTATTTTTGAACTACCAATAGAAACATGTTGGAACAGTTGCAGATTCTGAATGCCACACAGGCCCAGGTGAGGGCCCAACTCCAAGGCCCACAACCTGGGTTTTATGGGCATCCCCCATTTTAAGGCCTATTTGGCCTGTATCTGCTCAACATCTTTGCTCCACATCCCCACTGTATTGACCAGTCTGGTGAGCCCTACCAATATACCCTTTTGGTATGGCTTTGCTTGTATGCTTTTGATTTGCGCCCATATAGCTCATAGAGGGCTGAGGTAGCCCACTAGCCAATGCCGGAGCTCAAGCCTCCCTGAACCTGCCACTCAAGCTGTTGTGCTGCAGGCTTGGGCCTAATTACATTGGTTCTGGCTCCTCCTGTTTGTAGGCATGATTGGGGGACATTCTGGCTTGGCAAACTACTACCTTGACCCCTGGCTGAGATTGAACTGAACTTGGATTGGGACTGGGGGTTCTTGTTTGGGTGGGCCACTGAGTAACAGGTGTAGATGTGGCATAGGTATGGCTCCTTTCTACCTGTGCCTGTGGCAAATGTGGCCAACCAGGAGAGGGTGTGTCTGTGGCCCTATTTGTTGGCTAAAAACTCTGGACATGCCAATGCTTTACTTTACAAGTGCATTACTTTTAAACTCCTGCCTGTGGCCAATTTCTATGTGGCATAATTTGTCAAAAATGACATTTGTTGTTTTAGCATGTATTTCCCTGATCTATGGGAGTGACCATCAACTCCAATGTTTGCTTTGAAAATAAACCAAAATAATTTTGACTTGACCTGTTGACTAAGTTGATGCCTTAATGTATTTTTGGTATAAAGATTACTTAAAGTTTGCACAAACAATTTGTGCCCAAAAAAAGCCATGATTCTAAAATCCGGTCTTGAGTTTTTTAGTAATTACTTCATTACTATTTTGGACAGTAACAATCAAAAATACCAACACAAAGCCAAAATAAATTAAATAACAATCAATAAAGGGACAAAACAAACACAGGCACAACAAATTAAGAAAAATGGAAATCAAATTTGAACGAACGGCTTGCCCAGACGCACTAGCTGTGCCACGGTAGTGGGGTCATCGCTGGGTGGAGAGGGGGGCAAATCCATATACCGGGGGACACGCTGCATGATGGCATAATTATGCAACACAGTACTTGCCATAATTATATCAATGACCTTCTTGGGGTCATAAGGCCTGATGCAAAGCCTCCCCTGAACTGACCTTAAAACCTTCTGATTGTCCGGGGGTCCCGTTTGAATCGTGGCTCCAATGTGATGCAGAGCCTCCGTCGGAATGGGTCCCTAACTGATTCGTTAATTTGTCTTCAATCGGGAAGCATTTTTTGCCCCTCTTGGGAGCATGCAATTTCCTCGTGGCTTCCGTTCACGTTCACACGGGCGTTCCGTTTTTTCCTCCTTTTTGCTTTGTTTTTTAACGTACCTGCTTGCCTTCCGTGTCATTTTTCACACCAATTTTGTTGTTATTCTAAGCAGACAGCACGTCCTGCTCCAGACATAGTCCTTACATGTGGGTATACCTCCGCCTTCAGCGCCGTGCACTGCAGAACATAAAGAAAACAAGCTCCTCCCGGCCCTACATATACCGGAGGACCTCCCACAAATCCCCAGATTTCTCTGCAGTGCTTGAACTGCGAAGACATGAAGTATCACGCTCTCGCAGCCCGAGGCCCTGCGGGACTATTTCCACCCGTCCTCGTTGTGAACTAATGCCTCCCAGCCTGGGCTGCGTTGGGTCGGGTGAAGGTAGGCAGCACCTAGTGTGCTTATGGAGCTAGACTCCACCGCAATCCCCTTCCATAGGGTAGGCGGTTAAGGCATATGGTGAGCCTTCTATTGGATGCCCCTCCCGCACTAGTGCCCCTCGCCCGGTGTAGCAGTGAACCCAGTATATTGGATCACCTTCCTCCCTAGATTTCCCCGTTAGTGGGGGAAAAAAGAGGGGGGGGGGGGTCGTGTGTACGACGGCTAATCCTTGCCCTAATCACACTAGTCAACCATTGTCTTATTTGGTCCTTGGAGTCAGAGCTGCGCTTCACTCTCAGCCCTTTGCTTTCCTACTGCGCTTTCATGTATTACTCGGCGCGTGCTTCAGTTTTATTCAATTAACGCTTGGCATTCTATCACTGTATTCACCCTGTCAGATCTCTCTGATGTGATGTCTCCCTGACAATATCTGTCGCTTCTGATTGGCTGCGCGCCTTCGAGCTTTGCGCTCTTCGGAGGGGGGGGGGGGGGGGGCGTGGTTCGGTTTGGCGCGCTCCGCGTCATCGTCCGCTCTGGCCCGCCCTTCGAGGTTCGCTTGGCGCCATTTCCTTCTCACATGCGCATGGTGAAGACGGTCCTCCCCTCGCTGTTCTGTAAGTGCCCTCTTGGGCGATCCCTTCCCTAGCTTTGATTTCTTCGCGCTTGGCTCTGACATCCCTGTTCCCCTTGTGTCTTTCAGATCGCGGACTTCGGTGGCTTCTCCCGGCCCGGCGTAGAGTCCGGTCCAGAACCTTTTAACAAATCACTCCCACTTCCCAGCGGGTGTTTTGGGCATCCAGGGTTGCTTTACAGCGTCAATCCCTACTGGCATATTGAATATAATAATCACCATATGGAGGCATCTCGGGATATTGTGAACGGGGTTCCCTCGGGACAAGCCCGTCTGTGTGTGTAGCTTGTGGGGTCACCCCTAGCAGTGGTGACAATGCACGGGTCTGGGTCCCTTGTGCCCAGCAGGCGCTAGCTGGCCTACCCGCCTCTTCCGAGGCTGGGCCCGCGCCTCGCCTTGTTTCTCCTACTCCCCCAAGCTTGAGTCTAACCCCCAATACTAGCGGGGACTCTCATGCTGATTTTGCCGCTAGACTGGCTAGCGTGGAAAGTTAGTCGCTGGCTCCTTGGCGCGCAAGGCTACCGCTAAAAAGCGCCACCTGAATCCTGAAGCCACTATTCTTCCTGTAGAATCTGATGATTTACATTTGTCTTACGCACACTCCCCCTCAGAGGAAGGGGAACTGTTTTCTGACTCGGGGTCCTACGACGATGAGTCCAGGAGTCAGGATGAATCGCGTTCTGATCTTTGGTCCCAGGATGACGTTGATAGATTGCTGGCCCAGATCTTTGATGTGTTATACCTCTCTCCCCCGCCTGCGGCTCCTCGGCAAAGAGGTGACCTGTTCCATACCGCTAGGGTGCGGTTGGAGTTTCCTGAACAAACTCATTTTAATAATCTCGTCTTAAAGGAGTGGGAACATCCCAGCATCCAGGGGGTTCCTAAGACTGTGGATAAGAAGTATCCTTTCCCTGCTGACCTGATCAAGTGTTGGACTTCGCCGCCAGAAGTCGATGCCCCGATCCTTGGTCTGTCCAATACCTCTATTATGCACTCCCCTGACACTACTACGCTGCGGGATCTGGAGGATCGGCGGGTTGATCAACTGGCATGCCATGCCTTTGCATTTGGGGGAGCTTCGCTCCACCTGGCTTGCGCCTTAGCCATCACGGCGGTGGCGCTCAGGACTGTGGAAGACTGCTCTTGAAGGGGCGGATGACTTGCCATCTGATTCCGCCAATGCTTTGGTTACCTGTGAGACTTTTATCAATTATATCCTGTCTACATCGGACGATGCTATTAAGCTGAGTGCTAGATCCTCTGCTCTGGTGGTAGCCATACGCCGTGCGGTCTGGTTACGCCAGTGGGCAGCTGACAATGTCGCCAAGAAGGCTCTTACGGGGCTTCCTTTCAAAGGGCTGCACCTGTTTGGAGAAAGGTTAGATATCTTTGCTAAAGGGGGCAAGCTGCCCCAGCGCAAGCGTCAGACTCGGCCCTTTCATGGCCCAAGCTCCCACTCGACCCCCTATCGTGGGGCTAAACAGGGAAGAGGGGTGTCCTTCGCCGGAGCTCGCACAGATTCCTGGAACAAGAACAGAGGACGCCGCCCCGGCTCTTCCTGGGGGCCAAAGCCCCTCCCAAGATCCCCCAGGCATGAAGGGGCGCCCTCGCCCGTCAGGGTGGGGGGACGTCTACAGCATTTTCAGCATGTCTGGAGACGCCACGTCCCAGACCGGTGGATTCAGGAGGTAGTGTCCTTCGGTTACAAGATAGAGTTTGCTGTACTGCCCCCTACCAGGTTCGTCGGGTCCCGAATCCCACAGGATCCTGTCTCAGCTCAAGTCTTGATGCTAGCGGTGCAGGACCTTCTAGACCTCGGGGTCATTTGCAAGGTCCCCTTAAAAGACAGGGGCGCGGGGTTTTATTCCAACCTGTTCACGGTGCCCAAAAAGGACGGGTCAGTCAGGCCCATTCTGGATTTAAAAATCTCGAACAGATTTGTCAGAAACTGGCATTTTCGTATGGAAACTCTGCGCTCGGCCATTGCCTCGCTGCGCCCAGGGGACTTCATGACATCTGTGGACATCAAGGACGCTTACCTGCACGTTCCGGTGTTCCCAGGGCATCAAAGGTTTCTCAGATTTGCGCTGCTGGATCAGCATTACCAGTTTATGGCTCTGCCATTCGGACTTACGTCAGCCCCCAGGGTATTCACCAAGGTGCTGGCAGGAGTAATGTCTCTGTTGAGACTAAAAGGCATACGGGTGTTGCCCTACCTGGACAATATACTCATCTCAGTCTCTGCAGCAGGCAGAGTTGGACACGCGGTCGGTGGTGACCACCCTGGAGTCCTTCGGCTGGGTGATCAATTACCTAAAGTCCTCTCTGTCCCCCTCCTCAGGACCCCGTTTCTGGGGATGATTCTGGATTCAGTTCAGTCAAGGATATTCCTCCTCCACAGAAGGTGGAAGCTCTGACAACGCAGGTGAGGTCCCTGCTCTCGAGCCCTCATCCCTCCATCCGGCAGGGTATGCAGTTGGTGGGCTCGATGGTGGCAAGCTTCGAGGCGGTGCCCTTTGCACAATTTCATTTGAGAACTCTGCAGCTTCACCTTCTGTCAGTTTGGAACAAGGACCCAGCGTCCTTGGACGAAATCTGGGTGCTTCCCCCCTCGGTCAGACATTCCCTGGCGTGGTGGCTGGACCACGGGAACTTGACAAGGGGCAGATCTTTCCTGGCTCCCTCCTGGGAGATGGTCACAACGGATGCCAGTCTCTCGGGCTGGGGGGGGGGGGTTCTGGAAGTCCCTGCGTTTCCAGGGGAGGTGGGGCCCTCAGGAGGCCCATCTACCCATCAATGTCCTGGAACTCAGGGCAGTCAGGTTGGTGCTGGAACAATGGACCCAGCACCTGAAGGGTCTGGCGATTCAGGTACGCTCAGACAACAGGACGGCGGTGGCCTACATCAATCATCAGGGAGGGACCCGGAGCAAGGGTGCTCTCCAGGAGGTGTCTCTGATTCTAACATGGGCAGAGACCAATGTTCAATGCATCTCGGCTGTTTACATTCCGGGGGCGGAAAATCTGCTAGCAGATGCCCTGAGCAGGGGGTCGTCCCCTCAGGGCGAGTGGTCCCTCTCCAACTCGGTATTTCAGTCCCTGTGTCACCGTTGGGGTGTCCCAGACGTGGATCTGTTTGCGTCCCGTCACAATCACAAGCTCCCGAGCTTTGTATCCCTGTCTCAGGATCCTCTGGCTCTGGCCACGGATGCCCTGTCAATGTCCTGGAAGGAGTTTCGGCTCCTGTATGCGTTCCCACCATTTCCCCTTCTGGGCAGAGTGCTACGCAAGATCGCTCTGGAAGGGGTACCCACGATTCTGGTGGCCCCAAGGTGGCCAAGAAGAGTGTGGTTCGCAGACGTGGTTCAAATGGCAGTAGATCAGTACGATCTACCAAGGATTCCAGACCTCCTAACTCAGGGGTCTCTACGCCATCCCAATTTACTAACTCTGGCTTTGACGGCTTGGCTATTGAGACCATCATTTTAAAGGAAAAGGGTTTGTCCGCTTCTGTAGTGGCTACCATGGTCCAAGCCAGGAAGAAGACCTCTTCTGCTATATATTATAGAGTATGGCGTGCCTACATTGACTGGTGTGAATCCAGGTCTCTTCCCTGCCGGGAATTCTTAGTCTCCAGGGTGCTGAAGTTTTTACAACATGGTCTAGAATTAGGTCTGAAGCTTAGTACTTTGAAGGGCTAGGTTTCGGCCCTGTCTATCTTCTTTCAGAAGACCTTTGCCCAGCACTCTCTTATCAAGACTTTCTTTCAGGGGGTCACTCATGTGCGCCCCCCTCGGAAACCTATGGTTCCGGTTTGGGATCTGAATTTGGTTTTGTCGGCCCTGCAGGGTCCTCCTTTTGAACCTATTCATGAAGCAGCTCTTGCTGTACTCACGCTCAAGGTGGTCTTTCTGGTAGCCATTACCTCGGTTAGACGTGTGTCTGAGTCGTGTTTCTGAGTTGGCTGCCTTGTCTATTCAGCCTCCCTAATTTGAGAGAAACCGGGATAAGGTGGTGTTTCGCTTTAAGCCAGACTTTCTGCCTAAGGTTACATAGTAACATAGTAACATAGTATGTAAGGCTGAATAAAGACTTTAGTCCATCCAGTTCAGCCTGTTTAACTCCTTCCAGTGGTCTAGTAGCCATAGCCGGAAATGTTATTACATGCCAGGAAGGCATCAAGGCCACTTTTGAACATTTTTACTGTATCCATCATTACTACCTCCTCTGGCAGCGAGTTCCATAGTCTCACTGCTCTTACAGAGAAGAATCCCCTCCTATGTCGGTGGAGAAAGCACCTTTCCTCTAACCTTAGTGGATGCCCCCGGGTTATGGTTACACTCGGGGTATAAATAGATTGTGGGACAGATCCTTGTATTGACCCCGAATATATTTATACATAGTTATTAGATCACTCCTCAATCGTCTTTTTTCTAGACTAAATAAGCCTAACTTGGACAATCTTTCCGGGTACTCTAGCCCCCGCACTCCTTTTATTAACTTTGTTGCCCTTCTTTGAACGCGCTCCAGTTCTGATATGTCCTTTTTAAGCACAGGTGCCCAGAACTGTACACAGTATTCCATATGGGGTCTGACCAGTGACTTGTACAGGGGTAAAATGATGTTCTGGTCATGAGCACCTATGCCCCTCCTGATGCACCCCATGATCCTGTTTGCCTTGGCAGCAGCTGCCTGGCATTGATTACTACAGTTGAGCTTATTGTCAACTAAAACCCCTAGGTCCTTTTCCATTGTTGTTTTACCAAGTGTTTCTTTATTTAGTGTGTAATCATGACACAGATTTCTCCTTCCCATGTGCATAACCTTACATTTATCTGTGTTAAACTTCATTTGCCATTTAACCGCCCATGCTTCCAATCTATCTAAATCTGTTTGTAGTTGCCTGTTGTCCTCCTTTGTTTTAATTACTTTACTCAGCTTAGTATCATCTGCAAAGATTGAGACTTTACTGTTTAATCCATACCCAATGTCATTTATATATATATTGAAGAGAATTGGTCCCAGAACTGACCCTTGTGGTACTCCACTAGTAACAGTGACCCAATCTGAGTGTGTACCATTGATAACCACCCTCTGCTTCCGATCACTAAGCCAATTTCCCACCCATCTGCACACGTTTTCCCCCAGTCCAAGCATTCTCATCTTTTGTACCAGCCTTTTATGTGGCACAGTATCAAATGCTTTAGAAAAGTCAAGATATATGATATCCAATGACTCCCCCTGATCCAATCTTGAACTTACCTCCTCATAAAAGCTGATCAGGTTTGTCTGGCAGGAGCGATTCCTCATAAATCCATGCTGATATGGAGTAATAAGGTCATTTTCCCCAAGGTGCTCCAGGATAGTATCCCTTAAGAAACCTTCAAACAGCTTGCCCACCACAGATGTTAAGCTTACCGGCCTGTAGTTCCCAGGTTCCCCCCTAGATCCCTTTTTGAATATTGGCACCACATTTGCCAAGCGCCAATCCATCGGAACAAACCCTGTAGTTATGGAATCCACAAATATTAGAAATAACGGCTTGTCTATTACTGTACATAACTCCCTTAAAACACGAGGATGTATGTCATCTGGTCCCGGTGATTTATCGATTTTCATCTGCTTGAGACGGTGCCGGACTTCTTCCTTGGTTAGACCAGTGACATTTAATGGAGGGTTTCGGTTATTCCCCTGCATTTCACTCGGCATGTCAAATTCTTTTGTGAATATAGAAGCAAAGAAGTTGTTAAGCAAATTAGCTTTCTCCTTATTCCCCTCTATAGGTGTCCCCTCCTTGCTTTTCAGGGGGCCCACACCCTCAGGTTTGTACCTTTTACGGTTTATGTAGCTAAAGAATAATTTGGGGTTAGTTTTACTCTCTTTCGCGACCAGTCTTTCTGTCTCCATCTCTAAGTTGGTCAAACTTTGCCTTTTTGAAGTCCCGCGTTTTTGTGACTCCTTGATAAGGCACCCTAGTGACTGCTAATTGGAAATTAATGATATTATGATCACTGCTTCCAAGGTGTCCCCCAACCTGTACCTTATTACTTTGTCTGGTACATTGGTTAGTATTAGGTCCAATATGGCTTTCCCCCTTGTTGGAGCTTGTACTTGTTGGGAAAGGTAGCCATCTTTTGTTTTAGATAAAAAACTATTACTTTTCTGCGAAACACATGTTTCAGCATCCCAGTCTATATCTGGGTAGTTAAAGTCCCCCATAATCACTACCTCATTTATTTTAGCGGCTATATCTATTTGCCTTAGCATCATATTTTCTATGGATTCGGATATATCTGGAGGTTTATAGCAAACCCCCATCAGTATTTTATTTTTGTTTCTCCCTCCATGTATTTCTACCCATACCGACTCTACATGGTCATTCCCCTCACATATATCCTCCCGCAGAGCAGGCTGTAGAGAGGATTTTACAATTAAGCAGACTCCACCCCCTTTGCGTTTGTTACGGTCCCTCCTAAACACACAGTATCCCTGTAAATGTACTGCCCAGTCATAGCTTTCATCCAGCCAGGTCTCGGTTACCCCCACTATATCATATTGTTCTTCTGTTATTATCAGTTCTAGTTCATCCATTTTATTAGTCAAGCTTCTAGCATTTGTAAGCATGCGATTCAAATGCTTATGACAATTTTGATAATTTTGTATATTGCACTTATTCCTGCTAGATGTGCTAACCCCTCCCCCCTCTCCACCCCCAGTTTCATGTCTACACCCACTGTCACTTTCTTTCCTAACTTCCCCTTTGTAATAGCTTTTACCCTCCCCCCCAATGCTCAGTTTAAACACTCCTCTAACCTTTTAGCCATCCTCTCCCCCAGAACAGATGCACCCTCCCCATTGAGGTGCAACCCATCCCTGCCAAAGAACCTGTAGCCCACTGTCGGCCCAGTTCTCTAAGAACCCAAACCCCTCCTTTTTACTCCAATTTTTGAGCCACCTGTTTACATCTCTAATCTCCCGCTGCCTCTCTGGTGTGGCTCTTGGTACTGGTAGTATTTCTGAGAATACTACAGTTGAGGTCCTTGCCTTAAGCTTACGGCCTAAGTCCCTGAAATCATTTTTTAGGACCTTCCACCTACTTCTTCCTATGTCATTAGTGCCAATATGCACCATGACCGCTGGGTTCACGCCAGCCCCTCCCAACAATCTGTCAGCCCGCTCCGCTACATGCCGTACTCTTGCCCCAGGAAGGCAACACACTGTTCGGCAATCCCGGTCTTTGTGACAGATTGCCCTGTCTGTTCCCCTAATAATGGAGTCACCCACTACCAGCACCTGTCTTGCCTGCCCTGTTCTCCCATTTCCCCTCCCTTCCTTACTGGAGCCGACAGATGTGTCTTGCTGCAGCTGTGCCATCCCTGAGCTAACATCCTCCTCATCTGCCAACCGGGCAAACTTGTTTGGAGGTGCCTGTTCAGGGCTAGCCTCCCTATAACTTTTACCCCTACCCCGCCTTCTAACTGTTATCCAGCTAGCTGCCTCATTTTCCTGCTTTTCCTCTCCCCCCATACTACCACCCTCCCCTGACCCTGACCCATGTAGTGCCAGATCAGTGAGATCCAGACTCTTTTGCATGATAACAATTTCTCTCAGTGTTGCCAATCGCTTATTTAGATCGTGAATCACGGCTTCCAAATCAGAGATTCGCAGGCATCCGGGACATATATATTCACCATCGACCGATTGATCAAGAAGTGCATACATAGCACAAGATGTACACTGAACAGCATTGTTAGGCATGGAATACATTGTATGAATTTGTGGGAACACCAAGTGTAGAATTTACAACACTTAAAATAACAATATGAAATCAAAGGCAGATACTTACAGCTTCCGAACTTCTGCTTGTAACTTCTTCTTTTAACTCACCACTTCCAAGCAGCCACTTACAGAGTCAGCCAAAAGAGCAAGCTACAAGAGCTGTGTGTGGCTTTATAACACACCTGCTTCAATTAGGCCTCAGCAGGAATACAGGAAAGAGGTCTTTGGTTTAAATTTGTGCCAGCATGAACACACTGATTCACAAAAATAAAACAAACACAGTTTACTATATTTTACTTACCAAATGAGCACAGCTTCCCAAAGCTTACCACAGGAGATCCTGCTTTAACTCACCACTTCCAAGCAGCCACTTACAGAGTCAGCATTTCATTTGAATCAAGATATTGTACTTCCTTCCTTGTGCCCTAATCCTAGTAACCCTAAGGAGAGGGTTTTGCATTCCCTGGATGTGGTTAGGTGTGTCAAGTCTTACCTGGTTACCACTCAGGCATTTAGGAAGACGGATGCTCTCTTCGTTGTACCTCACGGGCCTAGGAAGGGTTTGGCTCCCGCCAAGTCTACCATCAGTAAATGGATTCGTCAGGCTGTGGTTCAAGCCTATACTACTAAGGGGAAGACTCCCCCCCTTTCGTCTTACTGCTCATTCTACTAGAGCTGTTGGGGCTTCTTGGGCCTTTCAGCACCAGGCTTCTGTGGAGCAAGTTTGCAAGGCCGCTACTTGGTCTTCGGTTCACACCTTTACAAAGTTTTACAAGGTTGATGTTAAGGCCTCAGCCGACGCTGCGTTTGGCCGCAAGGTTCTGCAGGCCGTAGTAGTTTAAACGGCTTGCTGTTGCCTTCTGTTGGGGATCCCACCCTTCTTTACGGACACTGCTATTGGATGTCCCACATGTAAGGACTGTCTGGAGCAGGATGTGCTGTCTGCTTAGAATAATACAACTCTGTGAAGTACTCACCTGTAGAGTTGGTATTATATGCAGACAGCACGTCCTGCTCCACCCCACCCTGGTTTCACCTTGTTCTGGATCCCCTGTTTGGTGATTGTTATACTTGATATTTTTTTACCAGTTTTGGGTGGTTGTTTCTCCTGGCCTCTCTTTCTCACTGCTTTTCAATGCTGGGGATTTGTGGGAGGTCCTCCGGTATATGTAGGGCCGGGAGGAGCTTGTTTTCTTCATGTTCTGCAGTGCACGGCGCTGAAGGCGGAGGTATGCCCACATGTAAGGACTATGTCTGGAGCAGGACGTGCTGTCTGCATATAATACCAACTCTACAGGTGAGTACTTCAGAGTTTTATTTTTGACAAGTATACTTACATCTCCATGGATTTCCTGTTGTCAATCTGGGTCCACGCAAGCGCACATCTCTAAACCTCCATGTAAATGTACATATGCCACAAACTGTCACTTTGACACATACCTAAATTTACTATTACATTATTTTTTGTTTATTTTTCCTTGCCTTTAATGCTTACCTTAATCTCTTTTTGTTTTTCTTCTTTGCCTTTAATGCTTACCTTAATCTCTTTTTGTTATTGTTCTTTCTCTTTATTGTCCCATATATTAACATTTTGTGACATGTAAATGTGTGATGATGATGTGAGAATGTACAGTGCCAGGCAAGACAACACACCAACTTTTTTTTTTTTTTTTTTTTTTTTTTTTACTTTTAAATTTTTTGTAACTTTGTAAAAATTTTGGGTAAACTTTTTTAAATGTTTTTTTAAACATTTTATGGAAAATTCAAAAATTTATAAAACTTTTTTAAAAGGGTTTGAACTTTTGTGGAGCTCCCCACATCTCCTCAATCTTGTTGCTGCCGTTTTCTTTGATCTGTGAATGAAAAACATCATCAGTTTAGCATTGTATATATGTTGTTTTTTTTTTTTTGACCTTTTTTTTTAATTAGGGACTTGATTTGAAAAATATTTTCTTACATATATCCCCAACTTACAAGGTTTGTGGGCAACATGGCGTCTGGTGCGCAGTCTCCTTCCTTGTTCCACCATCTGTTGCTGCTGTGAATCTGTTTGGATCACAAACACATGGTTATTAGAGACTGTTGGTGTCTCATGAATGTCAGATTAAGTTAGGCTTCTATGCATCAATTCACTCACCTTCCCCAGCCACCACTTCATCTTGGCCCCCTTCCTGGACTCTCCCTTGGGATGGGCCTGCGACGTCAGAATCTACAAATAACAATAGTGCACATGAGTATATGTATTTCTTGCATGTATTAGCACATATGTAATTTTCTTAGTCTTACCGGAGTCAGGTTGTGGATCTGTGAGGCTCGACTCCCTGCCGTCTGATTTCCCCCTCCCCTGCATGCTGAGGTCCAGCCGTTCTTCATACTCACTGGCAGAGGAGGGGGTGGCCGTTGTCACTGGCGGTGGACCACCTATCCCTTCACCTGATTCGCCCAACACTGGGCTGCGTGCTCTTGTCCGGGTGGGGCGGAACCGCATATTCCATTCATGCGCTGAAATAGAAACACAATCATAAAAACACGCCCAGCCAAGGCCAGTGTGATTCTTGCATGTCAAGTATACACAATTACCTGGAAAATGTTTGGCGAAGTACCGCCTCACCCGGGGCCTATGCCTCCTCTTTAAATCCAACCAGTGTTGGGTGATCTGGGTGAAGGTATAGGTGGTTTGGGTTATTCTGGATATCGCGTCCGCCAGCGACAACGTCCTCTTCTCGAAATCTGACGGCAGGAAGTCGTAGCGATTCCTCAGCATCATCTGTTTGTACAATACACAATGACCCAGCATTACTCCACAAAATACATGTCCAAGTTTCTTGCCCTGCCTAAAGTCACTTTCTGAACCTCTTTCTTACTCACATTGGCCTAGTTCTACAATCTGCATGTAGGCTAGTTTGTCGCTGCATACATGTCTTAAACTAAGGTGGGCTTGTATTTTACGTTACAAAGTAAGTTCCTCACTATTCTTGCGCTTTGTTTTTTTTTTTATTACATGTAGTGTATGCGCGCACATAAACGCACGCTCGCCTACTCAAATCCATGATTATGTCGTCCTGCTCCTCGGTATAGATGGCTGGCGACATCTTGGTTTATCTTCCGGGTATAGCTATGACGTTCCCCCCGCGGTGACGTGCGTGGCACACACGCTGACAAACACGCCCACACGGGAAACATATTTAAAGCACAATGCACTCAGCTCTGTGTTGGATACCATATCAATATGGGCAGACCAAAAGGGAGCAGGAAGAGCCACAAAAGCCCAGAGGCGCATAGTAGCCGCACACATGCATCATCTAAAAAACAACATAAGAGCAGGCACAAGACCCATGCTGAACATGCCCCGACTAAAACGGTGGTTACGCCACAGACACAGGCACATCACAAAAAACGCAGGAGCAAGGATCCCTTGACTCATTCTCCACAACCTGCAAAATCAACACGACCACACAAGGGTGCCAAATCTATTAAGACCCTGCAGCATCCTCCTCCGCAACACACCAAGCATACACAAAAAACCAAACACACCAGCAAGGGTAAGCGTAGTGCTAAACCCTCCACCCCACCCAGGTCACCCACCCCTCCACCTCAACCCTCTGGGTCTCAAAGTTCCACTAACTCAGATTCCCCATCCAGCTCAACAGGTGAAAGCTCCACAGGCACCCAGACATTAACCCAGAGCAGCACACACACACCATCACACTCCCCCCTAAGCTCAAGAACCACACACGACTCCCCAGATAGCCAACCATCTATTTCAACTGATGCAGGGGACACCACACACCCATGTGGGCGCCAACTACGCCGTGGGTCACTAACAGCCCGTTTTTGCGATGCACAAAGCATGGCTGTTGCCAATGCTGTTTGTGAGCATTATGATGCCCTATTTGGCCGTAATTCAAAATCAACCGCAAAGCAGGAGATCTGGACTAATATTTGCCGCCAAGTTAATAGTGTGGGTTCTGTCCGTCGAGATATAGAACAAATTAAGCGGAAATTTGGGGACCTCAAATATTATAGTAAAAAAAAATGGACATGCGCCGGTTAGAGGTTAAGCCCATTTGAAATGCATTTATAGTCGCATTGGTAACAGGATGTAACACTTATTAGGTGTGATTTAATCTTCCCCAGCCTGCAGACAGGGGATGGTTTACCAACCAAAATAATACTAACCCCAACCAAGGAACATGTATACACATACATACACCCGGCCAGCATTCAGGGCCTGCAAGAGGCACACGACACAGACCGGAATGTTAGGTCCCAAGGTGAGTTTGATTTGGCCATGAGATTTTAAAATGAGGTTCAAAAGCCTGTGTTACGCTAGACAACACACTGTACTTGCTGTTTAATCTAACACTCTCAATTCCAAGGACAAAGTCAACAGACCACACAAGGCCAAGCAACCCCTGGCTTATGCCCGAGGCCCATGCCACACCAGGATTCGCCACATGAACCCAAATTGATATTTTGGATAAGGTAAGTCAATGGTCCTTTGTCTGGACTTTTAACATTGAATTTGGATCCATTCGTTTGCCATAAAAAAACTAATATGAACCTACATTTTTTTACAGAACATAGTAAGTCCACCAATAATAGAACATATAAGAGATTTGGGGGAGGACACACATCAGATGTCACAAACCACTACTGAGCAAGTGGCCGCAACTCAGACACCACAGGCACAACAACAACATCCACACCCTCATTCTGAATCTGAACCTCCCACCCGTGCCACTGCTAGAACACAGCCAAGGCGCCATATAAGCCAAAGAAGACAGCTGCAAATTATGGAGGAAGCCTGGCGCCAGGAAAATATAGCATTTTCAGAAAGCACACAACAATTTAATGACACTGAGTGCACCCAACTAACATCCCTGAATACCCAATTAGAGGTTTTAAACAGAAATGTGTCTGCCCTAAACAGCCATATGGGTGAAATGGGTGAAATGGTCCAACAATGGCAGCACATTAACCAAAGCCTGGCACACATTGCTGCACACATTCACCCACACCATCAATCAACTGCAACATCCTACCCAACCTACCACTAGAACGTTCAATTTTCAGTTTAAAAAAAAACAAAACAAATGAAAATTAACAATTTGTTTATGCAGGGTGATACTGAAGGGCACCCCCAGTCTGATCCAGACATCGGAAACGCATCTTCAACAACCTAAAGGCTCGTTCCACCACAGAGCGAGTCCTCCTATGGGCTGTGTTATAGCGCGTCTGGGAAGATGGGTGCAGGATGGGTGTGAGCAGCCATGGTAACAAGGGATAGCCAGAGTCACCTGCAAAAATCCAAAAGAAAAACATAAGCTGGCTGATAAAAATAAGGTTTAGGTGTGCATTGCCACATTATTAAACAGGGACAAATAGGTGAGCTAGGTATTGTTTGAGGAAATGACATTTTTGTTGAGGCTACATACACATCCAACCTGTACACTCATTAAAAATGTCTGTGGAATGCTACTTAGATAAGAGGGCCAGAACATAACACAATAGTGGTGAATCCCTTCACCCATTAAATTTAATTTAAAAACTAAAACAAAATTAAAGTTTGCAAGTTTCATGGAAATGTATCACAAATTAGTGGTGTACTGGCAAATCCAAATTCAAACATGGTGGCCAACAACTACAACTTTAAGACACATACCCAGTAGCCATCCACCAGAAAGATCTCCAGATTGAAACCGTTGATAGAGGCTTGAGTTCCTCAAAATATGCGCGTCATGCGTGGACCCAGGGAAGCCAGCAAACATACTGAAAAATAGAAGATCAGGGCCCGCCACTGCCTGAACATTGATTGAATGGCCCTTCTTCCTGTTCCTGCACAAAGCCAACAAAAAGTGGAATTAGTGTGAGGCTTAAAAAATGTAAAAAAACAAAAAAAAAAGACCCAAACCACATACCTGAACAGATATTCCTGGTCAGCAGGGGGGATCAATGAGACATGTGTGCAATCGATTGCACCAATGACGTTGGGCATGTCGGCTATGTTATAAAAGCCCAGCTTAACCGCATTCCAGGCTTCCCCTGTTTGAGGGAAAAAAATATAATTCTGTGCCAGAGTAGCCATGCCATCCACAAACTTGGTTAGGCTGCGGCTCAGCGTAGACTGGGACATCCCCACGGAGAAGGCACCCAGTCTCTGGAATGAGCCATTCGCCAAAAACTGCAGGCAGCCAACCAATTTGGTCATACCTGCAATTGCATGCTTGTGGTGTGGTGGGGGCTAACCATGGCTGCAGCTCGCTATACAAGGCATGGAGAGAAACACGGTTAAGGCGGGTGAATAGGTCAACATCATGCATGCAATCGATGTCCAAAGGCGTTCGGTGCAGCCTGGTTTCTGCCATGCTCATAAGTACCAGACCGCGTAGCTGGCGCCTTTGATGTGCGCCCACAGAGGAATGCATTTCCAAAAAGCACGGAGCTCAAATACGGCTGGTCAGACTGCCCGTAAGTGAAGGCTCGGCGGCCACGTTTTATTAGGGTGATTTCAATCGGAAAACAAGGCTCTGCATCACTGAAAAAAACGGACCAATAAACTACCCGTCCGTTTTCACGGAAATCAGCCTCTTGCGAGCCGTCAATCGGAAAGGCGGCTGAGCACACACCTGAGCGCATAAACGCACACAAAAACCAACGTAGCACCCTTTCCTGACCCGATCACAGCCCAAAACCAACGGGAAAACGCACGGGATAGCATCAAGGCAATACTGTAGTGCCCCCCCCGGTATGGTCCAAGCATCGAAAATGGGTTTTTAATAGGCCAAACGCCCTCTCCACCACGGCCCTGGTCTTCCTGTGTGGCCGATTGTATGCATCCTGGACGGCATTTTGGGGCCAAAGGACAGGCGTCAGCAGCCAGGGAAGCAGTGGATTGCCTGAATCGCCTGAAAAAATTATAAAAATATATCATAAATTACACATTACTCCCTAAATTGAATCCAAAAAAGGTCCTTCCTTTTTTGGAGCCTATGTTACATTCGAGCAACACCCTGAGCATACAGATTGTGCAGCCCAAAATAAACCCTAACCCCATCTAAAGGATGTTGGGACAATTTAAACATTAAAAATGGCGGATGATGGCCAATCAGGCAGACTGCTAACAGGTATTGGTTTAGGACTGTGCCGCTCAGCATTCTTGGATGTCTTAACTTTTCAGGACCCCGTATCTGCTTTGTCTGAGGCAAAAACAGCTTTAACCCAGCCCCTGCGCTTTATCCCGCTCTCTTCTACTCAGTAAGTGTAATGCATCTAAGCAAAGATGGCGCAGACCCTATCATAAAGTCAAGAACATAATTACAGCCGAGTGTGGGGAAGCCTAATAATTAATTTACTATAAAGTAGAATTTGTCAATTTGGAAATGCCGGACAAACATTTGTCAAGGCTTTGTTGTTTGATAAATGTAATGGTTAAGGTTGTGTTTCACATTTAAACAAGGGGTGCAAATAGGCATAGTTTCATACATGGGTCAAAAACTAAATTCATAGGCATACATTGAAAATTAAATGGCGTTCTTGGCGTCAACTTACCAAGGAACCATCCACCAGAGATTTCTCCAGACTCACACCGTACAATCCAGATCTTCTAAGAATGTAGGCATCATGGGATGAGCCTGGGAACCCGGCGAGGACACTAAGGAACCGCATGTTTGGAGCCACCACTGCTTGTACCTGTTCCTGGGATAAAAGAAAAAAAAATATCAGCAAGGCAAGGAAAACTAGTGAAACACTAACTAATAACACCCTAAGCAAAACTTGTGGGCCAATACAAATAACACTAACTAAGTACATAAGTATTTTGTAACCAAAAAAAGGATATGTATGTTGGATCAAGTAAAGATTAAATTTTATTTGGATATTTAAGGTCCACATTAAAATGTTTCCCTTTGGGCCATATGATTAAAATGTGAGAGCCTAAATACGGCCCATTGTTTCCCAGGGACTGTTTGCAAGGAGGGATTAACAGATATACCATGTGAACTATTTCACAGGGAATATTTACAAGGAGGGATTAACAGATATACCATGTGAACTATTTCACAGGGACTATTTACAAGGAGGGATTAACAGATATACCATGTGAACTATTTCACAGGGACTATTTACAAGGAGGGATTGTGAAAAATGAAAATAAAAATGTAGGTAAACTATACTAAAAAATGACAGATGACCCATGACGTTGGGCATGTCGGCGATGTTATAAAATGCCAGCTTAATCGCGTTCCTGGCTACTATGTCCTCAGGAAAACAAATATATTTCTGAGTAAGGGTGGCCATGCCTTTCAAAAACTTGGATAGCGTGCGGCTCAGCGTAGGCTGGGAAATCCCCACAGAGAGTGCACCCAGCCTCTGGAACGAGCCGTTCGCCAAAAATTGCAGGCAGCCAAGCATCTTGGTCATACCTGAAATTGCTTGCCCCTTCCTTGTGGTGCAGGCTAACCATGGCCGCAGCTCACTATACAACTTATGGAGAGAAGTGCGATTATGGGCCTTATTTATCAAGGGCTAGCGCCAGGTAGTGTCTGACTAGCGCCAGGTAGCGCCAGCTATCGGCGGCTACCGACTCCAGAACGCCAGGCGGCGGACACAATCACGCATTTATCACGCTAAATGAGGCTAGCGCCGGCGAGAGCGTCAGCTTGCGCGGGATTCATCATGTAGCCGACTGCAACGAACAGCGCCGCTACTAATCGCCGCCAGCGCTCTGGGGTTTAAACAAGCATTTCACAGCGCGAGAATTTTTTGAGCGTGATTTGTTAATGAATATGCTCGGAGCCGTTCGCTCTGGCCTTCGCTGTCAGGCGCACCCATACAGCGCGGAACCTGTGAAACAGCGCCTTCTAACCCCGTATTCAACATTACCGCACACCGACTGAGTCGCTGTCAACAAGCGAACAACGGCCAAGCACAGCGAATACTAGTGGGCGCTGTGAAAATCACGCTACTGGCGCTCATCTGTCGCTACCTGGCGCTATTAATGAATCGGCCTCTAAGTCTGGTGAGCTTGAACAGCTCAACGTCATGCATGCCATCGATGTGCATGTGTCGCCGGTGCAATCTGGTCCCAGACCTCCGGACAATTTCAATGCCCATGAGCTGCAGATCCTCATGCTCCTCAAATACACTAGAGTCATCCATAGCTGCTAGTCTCGAGGTCAAAATGGTCCCGTAAAGGGATCGCAAAGGAAACGGGTTTATAGGGTGGTGGTCCGTCGGCAATCAGCTCTGAGTCGCAAGCCCATACCAATAATGTAAGTTATCTGAACGAACGCAAAATTTCAGAATTTCGTTCATCGAAAGCGCATATACGCATTAGCCCGAACGTTCGTACGAATGAAAAATGAACGAAAAAAACAAAGAAAATTACAAACACACACAAAAACTTTCACAGACAGCTACGAAGGTCCAGGCGAATGTGCCTCTGAATCAAGCCTATTGTCTTGCCTTCATTGTGTCCTAATCCTGCTTATTCCAAGGAGCGGACTCTGCATTCTCTGGATGTGGTCAGGGCTCTGAAGTTTTATTTGGTCGCTACTGAGACTTTCAGGAAATCTGATGCTCTTTTTGTTCTCACTTCTGGGCCTAGAAAGGGTTTGCCTCCGGCTAAATCCACTATCAGCAAGTGGATCCATCACGCGGTGGTTCAAGCCTATTCTGCTAAGGGAAAGAAACCTCCCTTTAGGATTACTGCTCATTTCACTCGTGCTATTGGTGCCTCTTGGGCTTTTCAGCACCAAGCTTCTGTTGAACAAGTTTGCAAGGCCGCTACTTGGTCTTCTGTTCATACTTTTTCCAAGTTCTACAAAGTTGATGTTAAGGCCTCAGCGGATGGCACTTTTGGCCGCAAGGTGCTTCAGGCACCAACTGTAATGAATACCGAAGCGGACCGTGCCATGCAATAAAGAAAAAAGCAATTCTGTGAGTACTCACCTATAGAATTGTTTTTGTTCTTGCATGGCACGGCCCGCTTCGCCCCACCCTTGTTATCGTTTTTCTTGGTTGCCTCTTTATGGTGATTGTTCCAAGTTAATTGGGGTTTTTTACCTTTTTTACATTCTTTACCTTATTCTCTCCCAGCTTCTTGTCTCACTGCTTGTCTACGCTGGGAACTCTATGGTTAATCCTGTTTTTATAGGGAGCCGGGACATGCCACAGCTTTCTGCAGTACCACTGCGCCACCTAGTGGCGGAATAACCCAACTGTAATGAATACCAAAGCGGGCCGTGCCATGCAAGAACAAAAACAATTCTACAGGTGAGTACTCCACAGAATTGCAGTGTGCAGCAATAAGGTTCCGCTGCTGCCTGTGCTGTCCCCACCGGGGAGAGAGGAAGGGGCCTCCACACCACGACAGGCACACCGGCTAGCTGCGGTTGATCAAACAGCAGGCGGCAACAAGGAGACCAGGAGTGCACGCCGGAAGGGAAAGCACTGTAGAGGTATGTTTTTTTTTTCTCTTTTCTTTTGCTCCTTAGGGGGCATCCAGATTTGGGAAGCCCCTCAATGATGTGATGCAACTCTTCACCACAAAGGGGCCCACTGAGACCATGCCGCTCAAGGGCCCATGTAAACCTGGAGACGGCCTTGCAGACATGGATAGATGTAGGCAGAAATGCTTGGGGCATAACTGATGTTCACGTGGACTGCAGATTGGGCATCCCTGTTTTGAAGGGAAGAAACCCAGCTGGATTGTATAACCTGAAATTCAATACAGTAATTAGTGGTGTTCAATGGCACCCAGTGTAGACCACATGTAAACATTCTTACTAATAAAATTACAACTGTATTAATAACTTGGTATTTGTTGAACAGTCTGTATATTTAGTATCAGGATGCTTGCTAAGCAAACTAATCTGGGGCCAGCAGCCAGCCTTGCCTTTATTAAAACACAACTTAACTGGCATATATTTTATTATAAATGTCCATTTGCTTCAAGATGACTATGCTTTGGAGGAATTGAGAGTTTCTGGATTGTCCGTTTCCATTCCTCTATTGCAGAAGAGGGAGTGAAATTGAATAGAAACCTGGATAAGACTTAAAGCTGTCAGACTGACGAGATCAAAATTCTACTCGGCTCCCTTGTAGGACTAACAGAAATGTAGTGCTCTGTGTTCTCTTTCTGGTTATGTGGTATTTCTCTAGCAAAACTAAAGTGGGTTTATATTCTTAGTATACAGTACGTCCTGCTCCAGATGAGAATTCTTTACTTCTGGGTATTACTCCGCCAGATGGCGCTGGACTGCAGAGACAGGGAAATTGGCTCCTCCCGGCCCCATAAATACCCGGGACCTTCCACAATTACCCAGATTTTCTCTGCAGTCTGCGAAGAACAAGAATATGGCTCTCTCTACTCGCAGGTGAGTGGGGCTATTAGCCTGCGGCCCTGTAGGTCTATTCCCACCCGTTCCATTCTTAATGTGCCTCCCAGCCTTGGGCTGCGCTGGTCGGGTGATGGTAGGCAGTCTGGTGCTTAGGAGCGCTGCTCCACCGCAATCCCCCACGAAAGGGTAGGCGGTATAGGCACATGGTAAGCCTGCATGGGATGCCCCTCCTGCACTTAGCCCCTCGCCCCTGTCTGTTGGTGGGTCCCATATTGGTGGCCGCTACCCTCCCTCGCTCTCCCTTGTAGTTCTCATGGGGGGGGGTGTATGTTTGCACTTTCACTTGTTGTATTATGCCTTTTTCCTGTCATCGCAATGAATTAGTTGCATGGTTGCCTTTTGTATTTGCCGCTGCCGCGCGCGGTTGGCGGCGACATTACCTCAGGCGCTGCTGCGCCATCATTGGTTCCTGTTGTCACGTGTGCGGCTTCGCGCTCTTCGGGGGGGGGCGGGCCCTGCGGATGGCGCGTTCCGCATCACTGTCTCCACGGCCCCGCCCCGCCCGCCCCGCCCCACTTCCCTAGCGGGGTATTGGGGCATCCCGGGTTGCTTTACAGCGTGAATCCCTATGGGCCGATTGTGCCGCTATAATCACCATATGGAGGCGTCCCAGGATAATATGCTCGGGGTTCCTTCGGGACAAGCCCGGCTGCGTGTGGGGTGTCCCCTACAAGTGATGACAATGTGCGGGTTTGTGTACCTTGTGCCCAGCAGGTGCTTGCGTTGCAGCCTGGGTTACCAGCGGCTGGGCATGCGCCCCGTATGGCTTCGCCTACCCCGCCATGCTTACATTTGTCTCCCAGTGAGGTGCGCACCAGTGGGGAGTCTCAGCCTGATGTGTCTTCTAGACTGGCTAGTGTGGAGAAGCTGCTCGCTAATACCTTGGCGCGTAAGGCCTCGGCTAAGAGGCGGCATTTGGCGCAGGGTGTCACTCTTTTCCCTATGGAGGCTGATGATTTCCTGGACTTGTCTGGTTATACTCCCCTGGAAGAGGGGGAATTGTTCTCTGACTCAGAATCATCTGATGAGCAGCCTAAGGGGTATGCTGACTCTGGCTCTGATCCCTGGGCCCCAGATGATACTGACAGACTGTTGGCTCAGATTTTGCTTTCCATCCCTCCCCCTGCAGTGGTTCCCAAGCTGCAGGGGGGATTGTTTCATACTGCTAAACCACGCTTGGAGTTCCCTGAACAATCCCATTTTAATAATCTTGTGTCCAAAAAATGGGAGCGTCCCAGCAGACTTCCCGGAGTTCCTAAAAGCTGGGATAAAAGATATCCTTTTCCCTCTGATGTGGTTAAACGTTGGTCATCCCCTTCCGAAGTGGATGCACCAATTCTGGGTTTGTCTAACACAAAAAGGATATCCTTTTCAGGGGCCAGTGGAGATTTCTGGGGAAGGGGCAGGGGACGTAGACAGCCTGGCCCATCCTGGGGCACCAAGCCTAAGTCTTCCCCCAAGCCCCCTCAGGCATGAAGGGGCGCCCTCACCCATCCGGGTGGGGGGACGGCTTCAGCTTTTTGCTCACGTCTGGAGGCGTCATGTCTCAGACCGGTGGATAGAGTTTGCTGCCTGGCCGCCCCCAAGATTCATCAGATCCCGGATGTCTCAGGACCCCCTGTCAGCTCAGGCTCTGGTTCTGGCTGTGCAAAGCCTTCTGGAGCTGGGAGTCATCTGTCAGTTTCCCTTATGAGAAAAGGGCAGGGGTTTTTATTCCAATCTTTTCTTTTCATTGGGCCCAGAAGGGAAGGGTCAGTCAGACCCATCCTGGACTTGAAGATTCTCAACAAATTTGTCAGATGCAGGCGCTTTCGCATGGAAACTCTGCGCTCAGCTATCAGCTCACTGCGCCCAGGGGACTTCATGACCTCTGTGGACATCAAGGACGCTTACCTTCACGTTCCCATCTTTCCAGGTCATCAAAGATTCCTCAGGTTCGCGTTGGAGGATCAGCACTACCAATTTGTGGCATTGCCCTTCGGTCTCACATCAGCTCCCAGAGTGTTCACCAAGGTGCTGGCGGGAGTGCTGCGCAGATCTCAGGGCATTCGCATTCTTCCCTATTTTGGACGACCTTCTCATCACTTCTCAGTCCCTACAACAGGCAGAGCTGGATACTCGGTGAGAAGTTCCACGCTGGAGTCATTCGGCTGGGTGATCAACCATCCCAAATCTTCCCTGTCTCCCTCCCTGGTGACGCAGTTTCTGGGAATGAATCTAGATACGGTTCAGGCAAGGATCTTCCTTCTTCAGCAGAAGGTGGTCAGTCTGCTAGTGCAGGTTCAGTCCCTCTTATCTTGCCCTCATCCCTCCATCAGGCAGGGAATGCAGCTGGTGGGCCTGATGGTGTTGTGCTTCGAGGTAGTTCCTTATGCTCAGTTTCACATGAGGCCTCTTCAACTCCACCTCTTGTCAGTGTGGGACATGGATCCTGCGTCCCTGGATCAGGCTTTTGCTCTGTCTCCCCTAGTCAGGCGATCCCTCTTGTGGTGGCTGGACTCCAGGAACCTGTTGGCGGGAGATCCTTTCTGGCCCCCTGCTGGGAGACAGTCACCACGGATGCCAGTCTGACAGGTTAGGGGTGCTTCTGGAGGTCCCTACAGTTCCAGGGGCGGTGGGGCCAGACTTGCTTACTCAGGGGCCGATACTCCATCCCAATTTACAAACGCTGGCTTTGACGGCCTGGCTGCTGAAACCTCCATCCTGATGGAGAAAGGGTTGCCTGCTTCTGTTAACACTATGATCAGGGCTAGGAAAAAGTCCTCTTCTTCCATCTACTATAGGACTTGGCACACTTACATTGACTGGTGTGAGTCTAGGTCTCTTCCCTGTCGGGTGTTCTCTATCCCCAGGATTCTTGAGTTTCTCCAGCATGGGTTGGAGCTGGGGCTTCAACTCAGTACTCTGAAGGGCCATGTCTCTGCCCTGGCTGTTTTCTTCCAGAGATCCTTTGCTATGCATCCTCTGGTCAAGACCTTCTTTCAGGGTGTTACCCATGTGCGTCCCCCACGTAAGCCTATGTTACCTGTCTGGGACTTGAACTTGGTCCTTTCTGCTTTGCAGGGGGCTCCCTTTGAAACTGTTCAGGAGGCTGCCTTGGCCATCCTTACTCTCAAGGTTGTTTTCTTGGTGGCGATCACTTCTGTTAGGCGTGTTTCTGAGTTGGCGGCGCTTTCCATCCAGCCCCCTTACTTTGAGAGACACCAGGACAGTGTCAGGACTATACCAAACACCCGTCTGTCTTAAGCCGATATCCCCCAATCTCCACCGCCACTTCCGCCTATAGACAAGCCCCCGCTTGTAGGAGACACGGGTAATGCCTCTCCCAGTCGGTTGCCCCCAGGACTTAACAGGCGCAAAGGATACCAGCTTAAGGTGCAGCTTGGTGTTTGGCAGGGAATCCCGAATGAGGATGCCGGGTGCGAAAGTCCGTAAATCAGGCCGAGGTCAAACCGGGAGGTCACAGGCGAGGTATCCAAGGGAGATAACAAAGAATGGTCAAGGGTAGCCGAGGTCAAGTCCAGGAGGTCACAGGCGAGGTACAGGAGGGTCAGGCAAAAGAGTGGTCAGGCAAAGCAGGAGGTCAGGGCAGGCAGCTAGCAAGAATAGTCGAAGTCCAAATCCAATCCAAATTCTTCACTAAGGTACAGCAACGCACATCCAGAACCCAGAAGCTATAACGGGCACTGGGAAACTGGAGTAGTGCAAATTTATAGGAAAGTCTGGCCAATGGGGAACAGGGAAAAAGGAGGGAAGGAAGGTGCTTGGTGCAACAGTAAAAACGGGAGTGGTCCCAGGAACTGGACGGCCCAGGCCAGACAGGCCGACCAGTCCCTGGGCTCCCTCTATGAGCAGGGCCAGGGTTGGATGGAACAAACTCGCCCCCGGCGGGCGCGCTGGGGAAAGCGCCGCCGGGAGGCATAAAGGTGACGTGCTCGCGCGCGCCCCCGCCGGGAGGCGGAAGCGCCGAACAGTGAGGGAGCCCGCCGGGCCCGCGCAGCCGCGCAGAGCGGGCTGCGGCGCGGCCGCCGACACCACCTCGCGCCGCCGACCCCTGACCGCCGCCACCACGCTGGGGAGCCAGGACGCCCGGGGAGCGCCGGGCAGCAACCAGCCGGGGACCGCCCGACAGCGCGCCGCGGGACCCGGGACGGCGGCGAGGTAAGTGCCTAACATTACCCCCCCCCTGAGGAGGGGACACTGGACCCTCCAAACTAGGTTTTAAAGGATTCTCCCTGTGAAACCTTTTTACCAAATTCTGCGCATGAACTTCTCTGGCAGGAACCCAAGATCTTTCTTCCGGACCGTATCCCTTCCAGTCAATAAGATATTGAAGAGAGTTCCGAAAGAAACGAGAATCAAGAACCCGGGCAACCTCAAACTCCTGATGCCCATCAACTACCACAGGACTAGGAGGACTATTAGGTTCATGGTTTCTTGCAGACTTAAGAAGTGAAACATGAAAGGATTTACAGATTTTCATTGATGAAGGGAGGGCCAACTGGTATGTAACCTGATTAACTTTTTGTGTTATGGGGAAGGGGCCAATAAACTTAGGTCCTAACTTAGCGGAGGGCTGGCGTAGCGCCAAATTCTTGGTTGAAAGCCAAACCCAGTCACCCACTTTAAAGTTAGAATTAGACGATCGCTTGCGATCAGAAAATTTTTTCTGCTGATGAGCGGCCCTAGTTAGATGTTGCTGGATTTTATTCCACTCCCCTGGCCATTTGGAAACCCATTCATCCACGGAGGGAACTCTAGAGGGTTGGTCCGAAAGAGCAGAAAACTTCAGATCCTTGCCATAAACACAGTGGAAAGGAGAAACCCCTGTGGATGAATGTGTGGCGTTGTTAAGAGCAAATTCCGCAAATGGTAAGAAGAAGGCCCAATCAGTTTGAGAACCCGCCGTAAAACAGCGCAAATATTGTTCCAGGGACTGGTTCGTTCTCTCGGTTTGCCCATTCGACTGCGGATGGAAGGCCGAGGAAAGGGAGACGGTGAAACCCAACTTGGCACAGAAAGCCCTCCAGAACCGGGAGACAAACTGGACCCCCCTATCCGAAACAACATCCATGGGAATACCATGAATCCTAAAGACATGAGTAATGAAGAGTTGAGCAAGAGTTTGAGCTGAGGGGAGTTTCTTTAAAGGGACGAAATGGGCCATCTTGCTAAAGCGGTCCACAATTACCCAAATAACCGTATGTCCCTGAGACGGGGGAAGGTCAGTAACAAAATCCATGGCCAGATGTGTCCACGGGGAGGCAGGAATGGATAATGGAAGGAGTGGGCCTTCCGGCGAGCTCCTCAAGGACTTACTTTGGGCACAGACTTTGCAAGCGGAGACAAACCTTTGAACGTCCTTCCTAAGAGAAGGCCACCAAACTTGGCGTAACAATAAAGCTATGGTTTTCTTAATCCCTGGATGACCGGTTGTTTTGGTATCGTGAAAATGGGACAAGAACTCAGACCGGTAAGTAGAGGGCACAAACAGGGCTGAAGCGGGTTTCCCAGGAGGAGCTTGGGCCTGGAACTGAGTAAGATCAGGAAGTTGGGGTTGGATGGCGGCCACCACTAGGGAGCGAGGCACGATGGGAGACACCACCCTTTCCGGTAAGTCAGGGGGAGAGAAACTCCGAGACAGGGCGTCCGCCTTAATATTTTTAGACCCGGGCTTATACGTTATAGAAAAATTAAACCGAGAAAAGAATAAGGACCAGCGAGCCTGTCTAGGAGTTAACCTCTTGGCGGACTGGATGTATTCTAGATTTTTATGGTCCGTAAAGACCGTAACTGGATACTGAGCCCCCTCCAGCCAGTGTCTCCATTCCTGGAAGGCAAGCTTGATGGGCAGTAATTCTCTGTTGCCGATATCATAATTCCTTTCGGCCGCTGAGAATTTTTTGGAAAAGAAGGCACATGGATGGAGGCGTGCAGGTGAGCCGTAGTATTGAGACAAGACCGCTCCGACCGCTATTTCTGAAGCATCCACCTCCACAAGGAAAGGTCGTTGCTCATCGGGATGGACTAGGACGGGAGCAGCACTAAATACTCTCTTAAGATTCCCGAAGGCCTGAACAGCTTGAGCCGGCCAAACCGGGGGGTACCCGCTTTTCTTGGTTAGGTTAGTTAGTGGTGTAACCAGGGCAGAGAAATTCTTAATGAACCTTCTATAAAAATTGGCAAAACCCAAAAACCTTTGCAGGCCCTTCAGATCTCTGGGCTGCTCCCATTCTAAAACAGCCCTCACCTTGGATTGGTCCATAGACAGACCAGATTTGGAGATAATGTAACCGAGGAACGGAACCTCAGATACCTCAAATTGACATTTCTTTAACTTGGCATATAAACAATTCTCCCTAAGTTTCTGCAAAACTAGGCACACGTGTTTACGATGCTCGTCAATGGATGAAGAAAAAATTAAAATGTCATCTAGGTAAACAACCATAAACCGGCCAAGATAATCCCTGAAAATTTCATTGACAAAACTTTGAAAGACCGCAGGGGCATTACACAGGCCGAACGGCATAACCAAATATTCATAATGCCCTTCAAGGGTATTGAAGGCCGTTTTCCACTCGTCCCCCTGCCTAATTCTTATGAGGTTATAGGCCCCTCGGAGATCCAGTTTAGAGAAGACCTGCGCCCCAACCACCTGAGTAAAGAGTCCCTCAATAAGCGGTAGGGGATACTTATTTTTTACCGTGATGTTATTTAAGCCCCGGTAATCGATACAGGGGCGAAGTCCCCCATCCTTTTTCTCCACAAAAAAAAACCCTGCCCCTGCTGGGGAAGATGAAGGCCGAATGAATCCTTTTTCTAAGTTCTCGGCGATATATTCCCGCATGGCAAGGGTTTCAGCTCGGGTCAAATTAAATATTCTCCCTCTGGGAGGCATCGTACCAGGGAGCAGTTCTATTGGGCAGTCCCAAGGTCTATGGGGAGGAAGTTTGTCTGCTGCCTTTTCTGAAAAAACATCAGCAAACTCCAAATAAGGAGTTGGAACCCCAATAGGGACTAGGCGCGTGACCCTGAGGGGAAATTCTAAGCAGTTCCGAAAACACTGGTGTCCCCACTTGGTAATTTGCCCCGAAACCCAATCAATTTGAGGATTATGCTCCTGCAGCCATGGCAACCCCAAAATCAAAGGAGTACCAGGCATGCTCAAAATCAGGAACCTGATAACCTCAGAATGACTGGCTCCCACTTTGATTTGCATAGGAGGGGATTGGAACCGAACTAACCCCCCGGCCACTGGGGTGCCATCAATGGCTGAAACCCGGATAGGAGTTGGCAAGGTCTGTACCATAATTCCTAAAGTCTGTGCTAGTTCAGAGTCTAGGAAATTCCCAGCTGCTCCAGAATCTAGAAGAGCCTTTAGATTAACACATTTAGCACCATTCATAAACTGGACTGGGACGAAAACTGGAGACGATACTTGAGGAGATACCTTACAGCCTAGGAGGGCCCCCTCGAAACCCCCTAGGCTCTGAAGTTTCCCGACGGTTTCTTTGGGCAAAGTCTAACCATGTGGCCGGTCCCACCACAGTAAAGACAGAGCCCCTCGGATAGGCGTCGTCGTCTCTCGCCTTCGGTGAGCCTGGTGGCACCTAGCTGCATGGGCTCTTCTGAAGGTTGAGCGACTAGAGCCTCAGATTTTGAAGCTGATTCTGGATGTGATCCTTTCTCTAGGCGCCTTTCCCGGAGTCGACGATCAATGCGGATGGCCAAATGCATCAATTCATCCAGAGTTTGGGGTTCCGGGTAGTTGACCAGGGTGTCCTTGATAGAGTCAGCCAGACCTAGTCGGAATTGGCCGCAGAGGGCAGGATTGTTCCAACGTGAGTCAACAGTCCAACGCCGGAATTCGGAACAGTAGTCTTCGGCTGGACGACGTCCCTGGCGGAGGGTACGTAACTTAGCGTCAGCTGAGGCCCCTTTGTCAGGATCATCATAAAGGACCTCCATTGCAGCGAAGAAACTATCCACCGATTGGCGGATTGGGTCCTGAGCTGATAAGCTAAAGGCCCAGGACTGAGGGTCTCCATGCAACAGGGAAATAATCAAGCCCACCTTTTGCTCCTGTGACCCTGAGGAAACCGGGCGAAGCTGGAAGTACAGTTTACAAGAGTCCCGGAAATTGGCAAATTTTGCCCTGTCGCCAAAAAACTTTTCAGGGAGTGGGATCTTGGGTTCCACAGTCATTGCGGCCGGAGTCCCCTGAGACGTGGGGACGATGGGAGTAGGACGGTTCTCCTGGGCCGCAACTCGATGAGCCAGGTGCTCTACCGCCGCTGTCAAGGCTTGCACCTGCTCCAGGATTTGGTCCATTCTTCTTCTGGCCCGTTATAATGTCAGGACTATACCAAACACCCGTCTGTCTTAAGCCGATATCCCCCAATCTCCACCGCCACTTCCGCCTATAGACAAGCCCCCGCTTGTAGGAGACACGGGTAATGCCTCTCCCAGTCGGTTGCCCCCAGGACTTAACAGGCGCAAAGGATACCAGCTTAAGGTGCAGCTTGGTGTTTGGCAGGGAATCCCGAATGAGGATGCCGGGTGCGAAAGTCCGTAAATCAGGCCGAGGTCAAACCGGGAGGTCACAGGCGAGGTATCCAAGGGAGATAACAAAGAATGGTCAAGGGTAGCCGAGGTCAAGTCCAGGAGGTCACAGGCGAGGTACAGGAGGGTCAGGCAAAAGAGTGGTCAGGCAAAGCAGGAGGTCAGGGCAGGCAGCTAGCAAGAATAGTCGAAGTCCAAATCCAATCCAAATTCTTCACTAAGGTACAGCAACGCACATCCAGAACCCAGAAGCTATAACGGGCACTGGGAAACTGGAGTAGTGCAAATTTATAGGAAAGTCTGGCCAATGGGGAACAGGGAAAAAGGAGGGAAGGAAGGTGCTTGGTGCAACAGTAAAAACGGGAGTGGTCCCAGGAACTGGACGGCCCAGGCCAGACAGGCCGACCAGTCCCTGGGCTCCCTCTATGAGCAGGGCCAGGGTTGGATGGAACAAACTCGCCCCCGGCGGGCGCGCTGGGGAAAGCGCCGCCGGGAGGCATAAAGGTGACGTGCTCGCGCGCGCGCGCGAGCACGTAGATGATCGAGCGCGCCCCCGCCGGGAGGCGGAAGCGCCGAACAGTGAGGGAGCCCGCCGGGCCCGCGCAGCCGCGCAGAGCGGGCTGCGGCGCGGCCGCCGACACCACCTCGCGCCGCCGACCCCTGACCGCCGCCACCACGCTGGGGAGCCAGGACGCCCGGGGAGCGCCGGGCAGCAACCAGCCGGGGACCGCCCGACAGCGCGCCGCGGGACCCGGGACGGCGACGAGGTAAGTGCCTAACAGACAGGTGGTGTTTCGCTTCAAACCAGATTTTCTGCCTAAGGTTGTGTCTGCCTTTCATCTTAATCAGGACATTGTTCTGCCTTCCTTGTGTCCTAATCCTAGTAACCCTAAAAAGAGGGTTTTGCATTCTTTGGATGTGGTCAGGAATATGAAGTTCTATCTGGTGGCAACTGCTTCTTTCAGAAAGACTGATGCTCTTTTCGTGGTCCCTTCTGGTCCTAGAAAGGGTTTGGCTCCTGCTAAATCTACTATCAGCAAATGGATCCGTCAGGCTGTGATTCAGGCCTACTCTGCTAAGGGAAGGAATCCTCCCTTCCGTCTCACTGCTCATTCCACTCGTTCTATTGGTGCCTCTTGGGCTTTTCAGCACCAGGCTTCTGTTGAACAAGTTTGCAAGGCCGCCACCTTTTCTAAGTTTTACAAGGTTGATGTTAGGGCCTCAGCTGATGCTGCTTTTGGCCGCAAGGTTCTGCAGGCGGCAGTGGTCTAAACTGCCTGTTGTTGCCTTTTGGGGATCCCACCCTACTATACGGACACTGCTGTTGGATGTCCCAGAAGTAAAGAATTATCATCTGGAGCAGGACGTACTGTATACTAAGAATAATACATTCTGTGATTACTCACCTGTAGAATTGTTATTATGAGTATACAGTACGTCCTGCTCCAACCCATCCTTTGTTTTCATTATTCTTGGATCCCCTGTATGGTGATTGTTATCATTGTTGGTTTACATTAGTGGTTGATTTTGTTTTCATTCTCCCGGCTTCTTGTTAACTGCTTTTCAATACTGGGTAATTGTGGGAGTTCCCGGGAATTTATGGGGTTGGGAGGAGCCAATTTCGCTGTCTCTGCAGTCCAGCGCCATCTGGCGGAGTAATACCCAGAAGTAGAGAATTATCATCTGCAGCAGGACGTACTGTAAACTCATAATAACAATTCTACAGGTGAGTAATCACAGAATTGTATTTTTTGCAGTGTCATAGGTTGTTTAGTATAGCTCAGGGTGCCTAATCTCAGTGTGGCAAAATACTGATTCATATCATCATCATCAAAAGTCTTTCCCAAAGAACTGTTTCTTAAAGTGCAAGATGTGTATGTAAGAACATTTAGAGAGATTCATCACACTACTTTTGAATTTCAAAGCTTAAATAAATGCTCAGAACAATTAATGAACATTTGAAAGGCAGCTCCCAGCCCACCCTCCCCTCCAGGGAAAAAAAAAAATGAGCTTGTGCTAGCTTTTGATTGAAGTTAATCGGAAGTAACATCCAAAAGCTTTTAAAATTATACCAACCCCTGTGTTTGTCTCCAGAGTTGCCAGCATATAATACAGAATGAATGGTTGGTGGGCCATAAAGCTACAAATCCTTGAGACCAACAGATAAAGTTAAAGGTCATAATCCATAGTTAGAGAGCAATACATATACAATGAGCATACAATGCGTACAACACATACAATGAGCAAGTATGAAGCCAGCAAAAAGGCCATGCTTGGGATTTGTGCAAGGTCAGGTAAACAGAACATGCAGTTTTGACATTTGGCTATGCTTTTACAGTAGCATTCCTAGTTAGCTCATTAGTCAGTGAAAGGCAGTGAAACCGGATACTGTTCCCAGCGCAGACGCATTGGTGGTGCCCCCTGTGCTTTACTCACGTTAAACCGGAGAAATCTTACGTTTCTCCATATTTCAAGTAACTGAAAAATTAAAAAGTCCCCAGCTTCTTCTAGATATTTGGCCACTGGCAACCACGTGACCACAGAGGCCAATCACAGAGTTTCATTTCACCAGGTGGACTGAGGACAAGAAAGTGATGACTGCCGTACTCTTACCCTGGTAAAGCTTAGGTGCATCGGTAAGCGGAGATGCCCCAAGTCCAAGTATTTGTAAAGATGATCTTTCACGTCAAAATGTATTGTAAAGATATTGATATTGCTTGGTCCTCAGAAAGGTGACCCACTGGACCCTGAAACGTTGACCTGTATGCAAACTTGACCTGTATTGGATCCCTGGATTTCTTTACAATACGTTTTGACATGAAAGATCATCTTTGGAGTGCTGGTTCTTTATGAATACTTGAGCGGACAGAGGAGGCAATCTGGATTCCCCCCCCTGCGCATTTTTTGAAAATTAGGTGGTTCCAGTTGAAGTGCTGTTGCTCTGTTAAATATATCCATACTGATAATGTATTGTTTGTTTTTCTTATTGCTACAGGACTTCAGCCGCAAAGCCACTCTACTACCTGATGGAAGTATTAGAGATAATACTGGAGCAGTCCACCGAACTCCAGAGCAATGGTTGAAAGCCATTTTGGGAAATAATATTACAGTGACTAAGAAATATGTGATCAGTAAAGTGGGTGTGCAGGTTTTATAAAAGTCATTTTCACTAAACCATGCTATTTTGTTTCTAATCATATACATACAGTATGATGACCACGTTTTACACAAATGATACACATTTAAAAGAGAACATAAAGTGTACTTCTCTTCCCCTTAGTCACACAGAGAAAGTTCTTACATGAGGCTAATATACTTCTTTAAACCGTCAGCTCCTCATGTGGTGGACTCAACTCAATCCAGTGTTCTTCTCCAACGGGAGGGAGTCGGACGTGTTCTCACATAGCTTTGTCATTTATGAGCATTTTTGCTTTAGTATGCTGATGCCCTATTTGGCATCAAAATACAGTTCAAATTCAGCACTATCTTTGAAAAACGGAGCCAAAATTACAAAACTCGTGCAACCTGAAATTCAACATTTTTTATTGGGAGCACCTAAAATATTTATTTAAAAAATGATATAAATAAATATATATAAAACAATAATGAAAAAACAAAGGCTGTGGGGGTAGCCCAAATACCCCCTGTATTTGATAGAAATACAACCACACCACTAAACAATGCAAAACTCCATATACATTGTACATATATACGTTATTATTCAAGGCAAAAACAACATACACAGACAATTCTAAAATCCATTAAAAAACATGAACACAATATGACACAACCCAGAGGGGTGCTGCCCACTTCCTCTCATAGCCTATCCTAAGTATGATAAATCCCCTCACCTCTTAATATAAACCCACACATATCACTAGTATACCACAAAACATCCAAAATGTGCATAAATACTGCTATTCCATGATTATCTTGCTATAACCAATAAAGTGCATGTGCTATAAATATATAAATAAATCCAAAGTCATTCAGTGTATCATCCTCACCCAAAATAAAATGCCAAGCTTTAGCTGATGATTCTCTTTGCCACAGTTTGTTCATTTGCCCATGTTGACTAGATGCATTGAATTGGTATCTGATGTAACCCTTACACTTACGCTGACAAACTAGTCAATTATTCTCACCTATTTTTTTTCACTGCTTCTGGTTGTTCCTCTTGTAAGGACTTACCGGTATGTTATCGAGTGAAGTAATATACCTAATCTGGTTCTAATGCACTGCTGATGTGTAGGTTTCCCTCCGGATGCTCTTCCTCAATGCTTTTTATTACTGCATTGAGTAACATCCTCCACCATAAGAGCTGCCAGCAGGGGGACGGATTAAACACAGTCTGACCTCTTTTGGTTACATGAGTATATTACCCTCATGTAAAGACTTCCCTGTGTGAGTATAGACAAGGAGAATATAATTCTTATGGTAAGTCTATTAAAATGTAAGGCCTTCAAAAGTGTGGGGCGCTTCACTATAGACTTAGGATTGAAAAGCATAACTTGCAGAGTGCATCAGTTGCACCTTCATATATAGTATGTTTTCCCTATATCCAGGTCGTCCCAGTGATGACATGCGGGTATTCCGCCCCTAGGGGGTGCTCGACTGCAAGATCAAAAGATGTAGCTCCTCCCGGCCCCCTATAAAGGCAGGTGTCCCTCTATGATTCTCCAGTGTTCATCTTGCAGTCTGGCTGCAGAAGATCGTTGGATACTGTCTCTCGGATATTGGCAGCAGAGCGGGGCCTCCTAGCTCGTTGGACGCTGAGGGCCCTATTTCCACTGATCCTGTCTGACCCACTCCTGCCTCCCAGCTGCTGGCTGCTACGGGATCATGACGGTAGGGTGAACGCCGGGGTCAGGCGTTCTGCAGAGCTACGCTCTGGGCCGCAGACCTTGTCTAAAAGGTAGACAGTCATAGGATTATGGTAAGCCTGAAGGGGGGGGGGACCACTAGTTAGGTTTGCCTGTATGCACCCTCCCTGCCACAAGCTTTATTGGTGTGTTTTGGCTCTTCGCACTTTTGCTCCTCGCTGGCTCAGCTGGGCCTGGAGCATGATATGCTTACCTCCCTCGCGGGCCTTGTTGTATCCTCCCCCCTCCATCTTGTCTCTGTCTCAGACGCTGTGGCGGGGGGGACTGCAGACACCAACATCTGGAGCCTGGCGCGGAGCTCCTTCCCTGCTGCGGGAGCCGTGCTATACTGTCTGGGGCGCGGGCGTGGTCATGCCTTAATGGCGGATCTTGGCTTGATGACTGTGAGCGGGCACGTATTTTCGCGTTCCGCACCATCGCAGCGCGGCCCGCCCCTCGAGGAGCGTGCTGGAAGCTGCGTGTGTGTGTGTGTGTGTGCTGGCTGCGCTCTGGCTGTACCTTCCTCTGCTGCTGCCTGGGTTCACATCTTCGGAGGTGTTCTACGGCTCGAGGGACTGTCCACTGTCGGTGTCGTGAGTCCCTCTTTTGAATGCTCTGTTTTTTATTATTCTTTGCCTTGCGGAGTCTGATGGCCTTCTCCCTCTTCTCTTTTGTATAGGTCGTGAGCTTAGTGGTTGAGGGTTGTGGTTCCTCCCGGTCCCCCTTTTATATTAAGGGGGAACATATAGGTTTGGGCTGTTAGTGTCCTGTAACCTTACCATTTGACCATTCTTTAATCACCATAATGCAGGCTTCAGGGGATAGTGAGCTGGGGGCCCTTTTTGGGAAGGGAAAGCTTTGCCCCTTGTGCAGTAAGAATCCTCTGGACGGATTCAGCACTGTTTGTACCACTTGCGCCAGGGGCATCATTTTGGACCATGACCGGGTGGGCGTCCCCGCCCCTAGCCCTTCACTGCCTGCGGCCTCTCTGGACCCTCCGCTGCTGCACTCAGCCCCCAGTGAGGGGGAAGCCAGCAGGGGTCCCATGCTGTTTTGGCGCATAGGCTGGCCAATCTCGAGAGACAGATCTCGTGGATGGCTCCACGGAAGGCCACGAGTAAGAAACGGCACTTCGAGCCCGTTTACTCGGATGTTGCCGATCTCTTTTATGATCTGGGCTCTGTGGAGGAAGGTGAGTTGCCAGATGATTCCCGTTCCACTGTGAATTATTCTGCTGGCGGTGACAGTATGTCTGGTTCTTCCTCGGATGAGGATGCGTGGCTCCCGGATGATACAGAGAAATTGGTTACCTCAGTGTTTGAGACACTACACATTGTTCCTCCCAGAGTGGCTAAGAGGAAGCAGGGTGATTTTTTTAAGCCTGAAAGACAAAGGTGGGTCTTTCCGGAGCAGGCCCATTTTTCTAACATGATTTTCAAGGAATGGGAGAGGCCTAACAAGTTACCGTCATTGCCTAAGGGCCTGGATAGGCGGTATCCCTTCCCTGAGGAGCTGGTTCGGCTATGGTCTCGCCCTCCCGAAGTGGATCCCCCCGTGTCGGGGTTGTCCAACACTACGGTTATGCCATCACCTGATACTGCTTCCTTACGTGACCCGGCTGACAAGCACATGGATCAGCTGGTCTGCCATGCATTCACCTTTGCTGGTGCTCTTTTTCACCCTGTGTGTGCCGCGGCGTAGCCATCAGGAAGAAGGTGAGACAGCTTTTGGATAGAGCTAAGGCTCGCAAGAGGGCGGAGGAGTATAAAAAACTCAATGCCTGCTTGAAATTCATTGGTTTTGTCGCTTCTGCCATGGACGATGGGGTCCGACTTGCCAGGATTTCAGCCCTGCTTGTTGCCCTCCGCCGCTCGCTCTGGCTGCGGCAATGGTCGGCTGATGCGGCGGCCAAGTAGTCGCTTACGAGTATCCACTTCGTGGGGCACAGGCTGTTTGGGGAGCGCCTGGACCTTTTGGTCAAGGATGGTAGTCTCCCTCAGAGACGGAAGCCTGCTCGATCCTTTCGGAATCCCTCTGCCTATCGTTCCTTTCGAGGAGGAAGAGGCTCTTCATTTCCCAGTGCCCGCAGAGATACCTGGGGCAGAGGTAGGTCCGGCGGCCTACCCAACCCCTCCTGGGGAAATAAGTCCAAGCCCCCTGCCAAGTCACCCATCCGGGTGGGGGGGCGGCTTCTGCTGTTTGCTCAAATCTGGAGACTGCACGTCTCAGATCGGTGGATTCAGGAGGTAGTGTCCTCCGGTTACAAAATATAGCTGGCAGTCAGGCCGCCCACAAGATTTCTACGGTCTTGGATATCCCAAAACCCAGTGAAGGCACAGGGCCTGAGATTGGCCGTGCAGCACCTCCTGCGGTTAGGTGTGATTTGCCCTGTTCCTCTTCAGGAGCAGGGTCAAGGTTTTTACTCCAACCTGTTCACGGTTCCCAAGAAGGACGGAGCCTTAAGACCAATCCTGGACCTGAAGGGTCTCAACAGGTTTGTAAGAGTCAGACATTTCCGCATGGAAACCTTTCGATTTGGAGGTGAGCTCGCTTCGGCCCGGCGGCTTCATGATCACTGTGGACATCAGAGATGCTTATCTGCACATCTCGATTCTCCTGGGGCATCAGAAGTTCCTCAGGTTTGCTCTGGAGGACCGGCATTACCAGTTTGTGGCTCTTCCATTCGGGATTTCCTCAGCCCCCCGTGTATTCACCAAGGTGCTGGCGGGCATCATGCCCATCCTGAGGAACCAGGGCATTCGTGTGCTGCCTTATCTGGACGATTTGTTGATTGCGGCCCAGTCCCTTCAGCAGGCCGAGAGCGATACTCAGACGGTGTTGTCAACCCTGGAGGACTTCGGCTGGGTCTTTTGTCACTCCATCCACAGTGAGATCCTTCCTGGGAATGATGACAGACACCGCTCAGGTCAAGGTCTTCCTGCCACAGCAAGGTTGTGGGTCTCCAGACGCTGGTACAGACCTTGCTGTCTTGTCAGCGGCCGTCAATACGTCTGGGGATGAGATTGGTGGGCCTAATGGTGTCATGCTTCGAGGCAGTGCCCTTCGCCCAATTTCACCGTGGGTCAGTGGAATCCGCAGGAGAACCGCTTACCCATAAATCTCCTGGAGCTAAGAGCGATCCGGTTGGTGCTGCTTCGCTTGATTTCCCACTTAAAGGGTCGTACGATACAAGTTTGCTCGGACAATCAGACGGCTGTCGCCTACATCAATCACCAGGGCGGGAATCGGAGCAAGAGAGACCTCGAGGAGGTGACCCAGATTCTGACTTGGGCAGAGGAGAATGTTCCCTGCATCTCGGCGGTCTACATTCCCAGGGTAGAAAACCTGGAGGCAGACTCCCTGAGCAGGAGCGCCTTGCGCCTGTGAGGCCCCGTGGGACACCTGCCTTCGTAGTAAGTCCACAACCCCCAATCTCCGCTGCTAGCTTCACCTTTAGTCAAGCCCCCGTTTGCCGGGACGCTTTATATGCCTCGCCGGACACGGTTACCCCCAGGACTTAATAGCACAAAGGATGTGAGCTTACAGGGGTTGAAGGTGGATGAACCAGAGGCCAGACTGGGCAATGTCGGGTAAGTACTGGAAACAGTTCGGATGCTTCGGAAACAGGTAATCCTGGAAGCAATTCGGGTGCTCAGGAGAATTCAAGCAAAGTCAGACGTCAAGCCAGGGGTCACACCGGGAGGTCAGAGAGCTGCGCAGTACAAAGGGATGAGACGGCGACGTGGTTGAGATTCAAGCAAATGGTCAATAACGATATGTACAGGAAATTACAAGAGAAATCACAAAGCCAGCTCAACGCTATCACAGGCACTGACACACTGAAGTGGTAATCCCTTTATAGGACTGAACCCGGCTGGATTGGACAGGGAGGCAGTGACTGTGATTGGTGCACTTTGGATCTGTGTGCTGATTGGAGCACTTCGGATCTGTGGTTTGGTGCATTTAGAGAGCTCTGGGCTGATTGCCCCAGCTGAACTTCAAAGGCATACTGCCCAGAACTGCACCTCCTAGGTTTAGCTCTTTTAAACAGCCTCCTGTGGCCACTCTGTGTATAGCACCACCGGAGGACATAAGCTGACTGTACACGCGCGCAAGCGCGAGTAGAATGACAGTGGACGATGGAGGAGGGCGCGCTCGGCGACACACGCGCCGCTGGAGTTGGCATCTGAGGCAGAAGCGGCTGCTGGGCATTCGTGTGCTGCCTTATCTGGACGATTTGTTGATTGCGGCCCAGTCCCTTCAGCAGGCCGAGAGCGATACTCAGACGGTGTTGTCAACCCTGGAGGACTTCGGCTGGGTCTTTTGTCACTCCATCCACAGTGAGATCCTTCCTGGGAATGATGACAGACACCGCTCAGGTCAAGGTCTTCCTGCCACAGCAAGGTTGTGGGTCTCCAGACGCTGGTACAGACCTTGCTGTCTTGTCAGCGGCCGTCAATACGTCTGGGGATGAGATTGGTGGGCCTAATGGTGTCATGCTTCGAGGCAGTGCCCTTCGCCCAATTTCACCGTGGGTCAGTGGAATCCGCAGGAGAACCGCTTACCCATAAATCTCCTGGAGCTAAGAGCGATCCGGTTGGTGCTGCTTCGCTTGATTTCCCACTTAAAGGGTCGTACGATACAAGTTTGCTCGGACAATCAGACGGCTGTCGCCTACATCAATCACCAGGGCGGGAATCGGAGCAAGAGAGACCTCGAGGAGGTGACCCAGATTCTGACTTGGGCAGAGGAGAATGTTCCCTGCATCTCGGCGGTCTACATTCCCAGGGTAGAAAACCTGGAGGCAGACTCCCTGAGCAGGAGCGCCTTGCGCCTGTGAGGCCCCGTGGGACACCTGCCTTCGTAGTAAGTCCACAACCCCCAATCTCCGCTGCTAGCTTCACCTTTAGTCAAGCCCCCGTTTGCCGGGACGCTTTATATGCCTCGCCGGACACGGTTACCCCCAGGACTTAATAGCACAAAGGATGTGAGCTTACAGGGGTTGAAGGTGGATGAACCAGAGGCCAGACTGGGCAATGTCGGGTAAGTACTGGAAACAGTTCGGATGCTTCGGAAACAGGTAATCCTGGAAGCAATTCGGGTGCTCAGGAGAATTCAAGCAAAGTCAGACGTCAAGCCAGGGGTCACACCGGGAGGTCAGAGAGCTGCGCAGTACAAAGGGATGAGACGGCGACGTGGTTGAGATTCAAGCAAATGGTCAATAACGATATGTACAGGAAATTACAAGAGAAATCACAAAGCCAGCTCAACGCTATCACAGGCACTGACACACTGAAGTGGTAATCCCTTTATAGGACTGAACCCGGCTGGATTGGACAGGGAGGCAGTGACTGTGATTGGTGCACTTTGGATCTGTGTGCTGATTGGAGCACTTCGGATCTGTGGTTTGGTGCATTTAGAGAGCTCTGGGCTGATTGCCCCAGCTGAACTTCAAAGGCATACTGCCCAGAACTGCACCTCCTAGGTTTAGCTCTTTTAAACAGCCTCCTGTGGCCACTCTGTGTATAGCACCACCGGAGGACATAAGCTGACTGTACACGCGCGCAAGCGCGAGTAGAATGACAGTGGACGATGGAGGAGGGCGCGCTCGGCGACACACGCGCCGCTGGAGTTGGCATCTGAGGCAGAAGCGGCTGCTGGGCAGGAGAAACCCCGGCCAGTTGCCTAGGGACACCACAGGCACGGGCTGAAAGCAAGTCATTCATGACAGTAACCGTGACAGCGCCTGGGGGAATGCTCTCTCAACAGCAAGACCTTTCAGGTTCTATGTCTCCGTTGGGGTCAACCAGACGTGGACCTGTTTGCGTCCAGACACAATCACAAGCTTCTAAGGTTTGTCTCCCTCTCAAGAGATCCTCTGGCCATTGCCTCAGACGCTCTGGCGATTCCTTGGATGAAGTTCAAGTTTCTTTATGCATTCCCTCCGTTTCCACTCCTGGGCAGAGTGCTGCGCAAGATAGCCCAGGAAGGGGTACCAACTATCCTGGTGGCTCCTCGCTGGCCGAGAAGGAGTTGGTTTGCGGACATAGTCCAGATGTCAGTGGATCGCTACCTCATGCCCGAGGATCCAGGGCTTCTCACACAAGGGTCACTGCGGCACCCCAATTTACGGACGCTGGCTTTGACGGCCTGGCTATTGAAACCTCAATCCTGATGGACAAGGGGCTGTCGCCGACGGTTGTGCAGACAATGATTCGGGCATGGAAGAAGTCTTCTTCCATTATATACTACAGAGTTTGGCACTCTTATATTGCTTGGTGCAATACCAAGAGTCTCCCTTGCCGCACATTTTCTATTTCTAGGATTCTGGAGTTTTTGCAACACGGCCTAGACTTGGGTCTCCAGCTGAGCACCCTCAAGGGTCAGGTATCGGCTTTAGCCATCTTTTTCCAGAGATCCATTGCCAACCATAGGTTGATCAGGACTTTTTTCCAGGGAGTCACCCATGTCCGGCCACCGCGTAAGTCAGTATTACCGGTGTGGGACTTGAATTTAGTACTGTCTGCTCTTCAGGGTCCTCCCTTTGAACCATTGTGTGATGCTGCATTGCCTATCTTGTCTCTCAAAGTGGTCTTTTTGGTAGCGATCACCTCGGTGTGCCGCATATCAGAACTGGCCGCGCTTTGTATGAAGCCTCCCTATTTTGAGCAGCATAAGGATAAGGTGGTTTTTCGCTTTAAACCTGATTTTTTTTGCCTAAGGTCGTTTCTCCCTTTCACCTTAATGAGGAAGTTGTCTTGCCTTCCTTGTGTCCGGCACCGCCTAATTCTAAGTAAAGGACCTGCCCTGCCTTGGATGTGGTCAGAGCCATTAAGTATTACCTGGTTGCTACTGAGTCCTTCAGAAAATCGGATTTTCTCTTTGTCCTAACAGAAGGCTCTAGGAAGGGTTTTACTCCAGCCAAGTCCACTCTCAGTAGGTGGATCAGACAGGCGGTGGTGCAAGCATATTCTGCCAAGGGGAAGGAACCCCATTTTCGGATCACAGCTCACTCTACCAGAGCTATTGGTGCCTCTTGGGCGTTTCAGCACCAGGCTTTGGTTGAACAAGTTTGTAAGGCCGTTACTTGGTCTTCTGTTCATACTTTTACAAAGTTTTACAAGGTGGATGTTAGGGCCTCAGCTGGCGCTGTTTTTGGCCGAAAGGTGCTTCAGGCGGTAGTGAGATGAACTACATGCTGTTCCGCACTGGGGATCCCGCCCAAATGGACACTGCTTTTGGATGTCCCACATGTCATCACTGGGACGACCTGGACTGGATATAGGGAAAAATACAATTCTGTGAAACTCACCTGTAGAATTGTTTTTGAGTATATCCAGTCCAGGTTGTCCCACCCCGCCTTTTTGTTCATTATCTCTTGTTTGCCTGTTATGGTGATTACCATTTTTCCCGGCCTGTCCTCTTTTTGTTTACTGCTTTTTAACCACTGGAGAATCATAGAGGGACATCTGCCTTTATAGGGGGCCGGGAGGAGCTACATCTTTTGATCTTGCAGTTGAGCGCCCCCTAGGGGCGGAATACCCACATGTCATCACTGGGACGACCTGGACTGGATATACTCAAAAACAATTTTACAGGTGAGTTTTACAGAATTGTATTTTTCCCCAAGCCTAAAGATAATCAGATAAATGAGTGGGGAACTGACAGGAACAAGCTTTGGTATATTGGCTCATGTTCATTTATAGTAATGTTTAAGGAGCATTCTAGGCAAGGGGATAATATTCTTAGTATACAGTACGTCCTGCTCCAGATAGATTACTAACACTTGGGTATTACTCTGCCAGATGGCGCTGGACTGCAGAGACATCGAAAACAGGCTCCTCCCGGCCCCTCAAATACCCAGGGACCTCCCACAATCCCCAGATATTCTCTGCAGTCTGGACTGCGAAGGACAAGAAGATGGCTCTCTCTTCTCGCAGGTGAGCGGGGCTATTAGCCTGCAGCCCTGTAGGACTATTCCCACCCGTTCCATCCTTAATGTGCCTCCCAGCCTTGGCTGCGCTGGTCGGGTGATGGTAGGCAGTACCGCTCTCAGGGGCTTAGGAGCGCTGCTCCACCGCAATCCCCCACCAAAGGGTAGGCGGTATAGGCATGTGGTGAGCCTCTATGGGATGCTCCTCCTGCACTATTGCCCCTTGCCCCTGTCTATCGGTGGGTCCTGTTAAGTGACTGCTGTCCTCCCTCGCTCTCCCTTGTAGCCCTAGGGGGAGGGGGGGTGTGTATGTGTATTTGCCTTTTGTGCTTCACTGTATTATGTTCTTATTATTGGTGTCAGTCGCCGCGCTGACTTGATTGCACTTTTTTAAATTTGCCGCCATTGCGCGTGCTTCCACTGTGTTCCGTGCTTCCACTGTGTTCCGTGCTTCCACAGCGCCGTTAGCTCAGGCGCTGGTGCGCCGTTATTGGCTGCTTGTCACGTGTACAGCTTCTCGCTCTTTGGGGGGGCGGGACCCGCGGTTGGCGCGTTACGTGTCACTGTCTCTGCGGCCCGTCATTGTGCCCTAATCCTAGTAATGCTAAGGAGAGGGTCTTGCATTCTTTGGATGTGGTTAGGTGTCTGTAGTACCATCTGGTGGCTGCTACACCTTTCAGAAAAACCTGATGCTCTTTTTGTGGTCCCTTCTGGTCCTAGGAAGGGCTTGGCTTCTGCCAAGTCTACTATCAGCAAATGGGTCCGTCAGGCTGTGATTCAGGCCTACTCTGCTAAGGGGAAGAATCCTCCCTTCCGCCTTACTGCTCATTCTATTTGTGCTATTGGTGCCTCTTGGGCTTTTCAGCACCAGGCTTCTGTTGAACAAGTTTGCAAGACCGCTACTTGGTCTTCTGTTCATACCTTTTCAAAGTTTTACAAGGTTTATGTTAGGGCCTCAGCTGATGCTGCTTTTGGCCGTAAGGTTCTGCAGGCGGCAGTGGTATGACCTGTCTGCTGTTACCTTTGGGGATCCCACCCTACTTTATGGACCCTGCTATTGGATGTCCCAAGTGTAAGTAATCTATCTGGAGCAGGACGTACTGTATACTAAGAATAATACAATTCTGTGATAACTCACCGGTAGAATTGGTATTATGAGTATATAGTACGTCCTGCTCCACCCCACCCTTGGTTTTGCATTATCTTGGATCCCCTGTATGGTGATTGTTATCATTGTTATAGTTACCAGTTTGGGTTTGTTTTAATTCTCCCGGCTTCTCATTAACTGCTTTTCAATGCTGGGGATTGTGGGAGGTCCCTGGGTATTGGGCCGGGAGGAGCCTGTTTTCGCCTGTTTGTCTCTGCAGTCCAGCGCCATCTGGTGAAGTAATACCCAAGTGTAAGTAATTTATCTGGAGCAGGAAGTACTGTATACTCATAATACCAATTCTACAGGTGAGTAATCACAGAATTGTATTTTTAGCGCTATCCGTGCTGGCTGTCAGGTGCTGCATCTTATATTCAGTCTTTATTCGGCCTGCTTTATAATTTGTAATAACTCCCAGTGAACTCTGTCCCTTTTTTGGTGCTGATAAATCAAATATGCCGAAAGCAGGCTAATTTAACTTTGGCAAAGTGTTTCACTCCCAGATAGGTGCCGGGCTCACAGTTCCCAACCGTTACATATAGTAAAGTCCAAGGCATGGCCTGCACTCAGATTCATATACATAAGATATGCAAAAACAGCAGATCCAACAATATCCAATCAATACTGATTTTAAGCTTTTGGATCTGCTGTTTAAAGCCATTTTTTATATAGAACAATTAATGTTACTTTTTATGGCATGCGAACCAGCCCTTGAAATTTACTTAGTTCATTTTGTTCCTTTACAACAAAGCTACATCTTTTTTAGTTTTGCTGTAAATGGGTTGGAGACTTTATCATAACCCGGCTAAAAAATAAAGTTAAAAGAAAACAAGGTCTCGAAATGGTGATCAGCAAAAAATGTGTTGCTGTTCATAGATGTTTCTCTAGCATCCATTCTACCAATAGTCTTTCTGTTAGATCAGCAGAATGTAAGGCTAAACTGTCCCCGTTGGGTAACAGAAGAAATAGCACCCAGTGCATAGTGTTCCAAGGCAAGTGTACTTGAACTCCCTGACTAGTGTCACTCAGTGTCTTCCTCAGAACGTATTCCCTTTGGGAGCAGTTCAAAGATTAAAATAACCGATTCCAAAGCTACTTTTGTTGCTTACATTCCTGGGCATAGCTTGCGATAGGCAGCATGAATAGTGCTGCTTGATAAATCATGCACCTGCTCTGCTGTGGTCAGAGCCAGGAGTGCAACCACTGTGGCTTTCCAGGTTCGCTCATGCATGGAACGTCAGGGTACTGGGGTACCCCTGCAACCACATTTGTGCATGGTCATGGAGAAAGAGAATTGAAAGGAGGGGAGAGGTACATCATATAGTCTTCTGTAACTTTTGAAACAACAAAACATTTCAACCACATGACTAGAAACTTTTCTATTACTTTTAGACTGCTACCCAAACAACCTCTTTGTACTTGAAATAAAACACACATTATTTACAAATTTATAGCTGCTAGAATGTCCTGTCCTGTGTACAGACTAATTTCCTTCTGCTTTATCCCCCTTAGGTGTAAAATAAGCTATTTTATAGCATCCCAAATTATTATATGTAAGTTCATTCTGTATTATTCACAAGGCCACTTTCTTAGCAGTTAGTGCAGCAAAAATGGCAGTTAGGCAATTTTTTGCGTGGTCCTAGAAAGGTTAAACTTAAAAAGAGGGCAAACTTCGGAGTCCACCTACAGCTTCTACCTTGCACTGCAGGAACTGGGGGAGAGGCACATGGGGTAGGCATCAGGTAAGCTGCTTGCTGCCTTATTATTGCTGCTGGGTTTACAGTCCCTTTAAATAAAGTTAAAACACATAGGAGTTAACATTTTTTTCAAACTAGCTTTTTCAAAAAGGTTGATGGAATTATTCACCCATCTGCCATAGACATGTTTCTAATACACCAGCACATCTAAATATGCAGATGAGATATTGGTGTCCTTGCAGCAAACTTGAAGAGGCATCCCCCCACTCTATGCATGTCTGTCCCCCCCGCCAGGTTTATTCTAAGTATACAATACGTTCTGCTCCAGATATAATACTTACACTTGGGTTATCCTCCGCCAGATGGCGCTGTGCACTTCAGACATGCAAAAACAGGCTCCTCCCGGCCCTTCATATACCCGGGGACCTCCCACAAATCCCCAGATTTCTCTGCAGTGCTGACTGCGAAGACATGAAGTATCACTCTCTCGCAGGTGAGCGGGGCTATTACAGCCTGCGGCCCTGTTGGACTATTCCCACCCGTCGTCCTTGTGATGTGCCTCCCAGCCTGGGCTGCCCTGGTCGGTTGGCTGCGCCCTTCGAGGTTCGGTTGGCACCATTTTGTTGATCTTCGCGCGCGTGTTGGCGGTCTTTCTCCTCCCCTGGTCTGTAAGTGCCCTCGCGGGTGATTTCATCATTAGTATTTTTTCTGCTGTGCATGGCCCTGACACCTCTTATTCCCCTTCTGTCTTTCAGACGTCGAAGACTCCGGTGGCTTCTCCCGGCCTAACATAAAATGTAGCGGGCTTACTAAAAATTCTCCCACACTCCTAGCGGGTCTTTGGGACATCCAGGGTTGCCTATTGCATAAATCCCTACTGATATATATTGCATTGATAATCACCATATGGAGGCATCTCAGAATTATGTGACCGGGGTCCCTCCTGGACAAGACCGGCTGTGTATAATGTGTGGCTATCCCCACGCTGAGGCTGACAGGGCACAGGTCTGCGCACCGTGTGCCTAGCAAGTACTGGTCCTGCAATCAGGATTGCCTGTGGCTGCACCTCACTTCAATATTCCTATTTCCCCAGGCTTAAATCTCACTTCTGCTGAGTCGCCTACGAGTGGGGAGTTGCAGCCGGCTGCGTCTTCCAGACTGCCTACGGCCGACCAGATTATTACGGGGTGGACAAAGCGCTCGGGCCCTGGTAAGAAGCGGTCCTCGACGCCCCCCGTTTCTGCCTTTGCTATGGGATCAGAGGAGTTCACTACTCGTGCCTGTACCCCTTCTGATGAAGGCGGGCTGTTCTCTGACTCGGGCTCATCTGATGAGGAGCCGAAGAGTCATGACAATTCTGGCCATAAAGACTGGAACCAGTTTGACACCATTGGTTTGTTGATTAGGATCTTTAAGGCCCTGTCTATCTCTCTCCCTAACGCGGCTCCCAAGCCGAGAGGGGAGCGTTTCCATACTGCGACACTGCGCTTGGAATTTCTAGAGCAGGCTCACTTCCATGCTCTTGTACTCGAGGAATGGGAACACCCCAGTAAACTTCCAGGGGACTGGGATTGGAAATACCCCTTTCCCCCTGAGATGGTTAATTGTTGGTCATCGCCCCCTGTGGTAGATGCACCGATCATTGGGGTTTCTAACCCCCCCTTTATTGCAGCTCCTGCTTAGAGTACCCTTTGGGAGGACCGGCGCATGGATAAGCTGGCTTCCCACGCCTTTTCTTGTGCAGGAACGGCGCTGCGCCCGGTCTGTGCCGCGGCCATCACTACAGTGGCCGCCAGAACCCTCATCAGAAGGATGCTTGAGCATCACCCTGACGATCTTCCCTGGGAGGTGTTTAATGCACTCTTCAGTTGTGATGTAATTTATCCTTTTAGCGATGGATGACACCATTAGAATGTGTGCGAGGACTTCTGCCCTTGTGGTGGCTATACGTCGCTTGGTCTGGCTGCGACAGTGGGGTGCTGACGATGCTGCTAAAAGGACTCTGACCTGGCTTCCCTTTAGAGGGCAACGCCTGTTCCTTCCGGAGTCTCCGTGCAGACTCCTGCCCCACGAGGGGATGACTACAGCACCTTGCTCCTATCAGGAGGCATCTTGCCTCATTCTGGTGGATACAGGAGGTAGTTTCCTCCAGATACAGGATAAAGTTTGCTGCGCGGCACCCCCCCAAGATTGTCATGGTACTCCTGGTCCCTGCCTCAGTTCGGGTGCTGGTGCAGGCCATGCACGGCCTGCGGGGTCTGGATGTCACTTGCAGTTTGCCCTTAACAGGCAGAGGCAGGTGCCGCTACACCAACCTCTTCACATTTCCCCAAAGGGATGAGTCGGTCTGCCCTTCTGAATTCACAGTTTTTCGGCAATTCTACTATTACAGGCAGTTTCTGCATGAAAATTCTGAGGTGGGCCATCAGCGCCTTGCGCCTAGTGGGCCCTCGCCATCTGGGGAGATCAAGGATGCTTATGCTCACATCCCTGTGTCTTCTAGACACCGGGGCTCTTCAGGTTTGTGTTGGAAGTCCAACACTGCTAATCTGTGGCCTTGTTATCTGGCCTCTCTTCTGCCTCCAGAGTGCTCACCAAGGTACTGATGGAGGCTATGTCTGTGATGAGACCAAGGGGCGTCCGCGTGAGACCTACCCGGTCGTCCTTTTTTTCGCTTCCCAATCTCTGCGTCAGGTCGAGTTAGCTACTCGGCTGGTGGCGTCCATTGGGAGTCATTTGGATGGGTGTTCATTCACCTCAAGTCCTCCTTGTCCCTTGATTGGTATCTCCATTCCTAGGGATGAATCTAGATTCGGTTCAGGCGAGAATCTTCCTTCCTCAGCGATAAGGTGGACAATCTGGTTGCGTGGGCTCAGCCCCTCCTTGCTGTTCCCGTCCCTTCACCAGGCAGGAATGCAGCTGGTGGGCCCGTTTGGTGACTTGCTTAGAAGAAGTCCCTTCTGCAACTTCTATTGTTAATACTGGACAGGGACCCAGCATCCCTGGAGCAGGGTCATGTGGGCCTTTCCCCCTTGGTTAGGAGTCCCTCTTGGAGTGGATGTACTCTAGGAACCTGTCTGGGGGCAGTTCCCTTCTTGCCCTTCCTAGAGACGGTCACCATGGATGCCAACCTATCAGGTTGATGGGGAGGTTTTCTTCTGTAACCCCATGCGGGTCCGGGGGAGGTGGGGCCTTTAGCAGGTCCATGCACCTATCAATATTGAAACAGTGAGTTTTCAGGTTGACACTATCTCGCTTGACTTCTCCTCTTCACGGCCTGCCTGTTTGGCGGCGCTCGGTCTGTCTGTCGACTGTGGCCTACATTAATCATTTGTGTGGGACCTGGAGCAGGATGGTCCCCCAGGAAGGTATATGTTCTTGATCTGGGTGGTGGATAATGTTTCCTGCATATCAGTGGTATTCGCTCCGGTGGAGGTCCCTCTGTGACAGGATGTGCTAATTCTTGTGTCGCTTGAGGTACAATCGGTGTGGATCTGTTTGGTGCCCCGTCACTATTTCAACCTCTCGCCCCTCGTTTTCCGGCCCCTGGATCCTCTGGCCGTGGTCATGATGCTTTAGTAATGTTATGACAGGACATTCTGGTCTGTATGTCTTATCTCCGTTCCCCTGCTAGGCGGGGTTCTGCGCAGAATTGCTCTGGTAGGGGGACCATTGATACTGGTGGCCCCTGGGTGGCCTAGTGGAGTGTGGATTCGCAGACGTGATACCGATGGTGGTAGATCTGTACGTTCTGCTAGGGGTGCCGCCCTGTTCTCTCAGGGCCTCCTTTACGTCACTCCAATCTACAGTCTCTGGCCTAGCCGGCCTGACTACTGATTCTTCCGTCCTTATGGAGACGGGCTTCTCTTCTCTGTGTTCGTGACTATTGGAAGTCTAAGAGCAAGCCTCTTCTTCTTCTTCTTCTTCCATCTCTTATGAGGTACCCATATGGATTGGTGTGAGTCTAGGTCTCTTCCCTGTTGGGCGTTCTCTGTTCCCAGGGCTCTAGAGTTATTACAGCATGGGTTGGAGTTGGCTCTCCAACTCAGTACTCTGAAGGGTCAGGTTCTGCCCTGTCCGCCTTCCTGTAGAAGTCTTTTGCTTATTTTCCTTCGCTAAGCATTCTTTCGGGGGTTGCTCATTGCGTTCCCCACGTAATTCTATGGTCCCTGTTGGGATTTGAATTTTTATTCTGTTTGCCTTGCGGGGTGTTCCTTTTGGACCGATTCAGGATGCTGTCTGGCTGTCTTTTACCTTCAAAGTTGTCCTTCTGGGACTGTTACTTCAGTCAGACGTGTGTCTGAGCGGGCGGCTCTGTTTGGCTTGCCCTCGTTCCTGGATATGCACCAGGATAAGGTGGTGCTCCGCTTTATGCCTGACCTTCTGCCTATGGTGGTGTCTTAGGCTCATGTATTTAAGACATTGTCTTTCTGCTGTGCTTTATTCCTAGTAACACTGAGGCAAGGGGATCTACTTTCCCTCAACAGGTGCTAGAATTTTTTCCTGGATTGTCTCTTGTCCCTTAGGGGGACTGATGCCCCTTGGGGTTTGTGGGCACCTATCTCTGTATGTGCCTGATCTCGTCTGCTTCCAGGGGTTAAGCGGCCCTTGGCCTAGCCTTTACTTGGATGGTTGTCCCTTCTGGTCCTAGGGAAGGTTTGGCTTCTTCCTGGAGGTGTTTGATCTCGTCAGGCCTATTCCTTTAAGGGGATGATTTTCTTCTCACTTTATTTCTGATTCTACTGGTGCCTTGGTATCCTTGGGCCTTTCAGCACCAGGTTTTGTTGAACAAGTTTGCTAGACCGCTACTTGTTTTTTGTTCATACCTTTTCAAAGGTTTTTATGATGTTGACCTTGGAGCCTTTGCTCCTGTCGCTTTCGGTGGCAAGGTTTGCAGGTGACAGTGCCCTTACTGTCTGCTGTGCCTTTTCTTGTTGGGGATCCCACCCTACTTTATGGACACTGCTATTGGATGTCCCAAGTGTAAGTATTATATCTGGAGCAGGACGTACTGTATACTTAGAATAATACAATTCTGGGAAATACTCACCTGTAGAATTGATATTATAAGTATACAGTACGTCCTGCTCCACCCCACCCTGGTTTTTGCATTATTCTGGATCCCCTGTATGGTGATTGTTCTCATTGTTATCATTACCAATTTGTTTTGGTGGTTAAATTCTCCCGGCTTCTGGTTCACTGCTTTTCAATGCTGGGGATTTGTGGGAGGTCCCCGGGTATATGAAGGGCCGGGAGGAGCCTGTTTTTGCATGTCTGCAGTGCACAGCGCCATCTGGCGGAGGATAACCCAAGTGTAAGTATTATATCTGGAGCAGGACGTACTGTATACGTATAATACCAATTCTACAGGTGAGTATTTCACAGAATTGTATTTTTTTTTATTTACCCCCCCTCCCCCACAGCCTGCAAGTGGAGAGGGGGGTGTTACATGTAGACTGGACACCTGCTTTATTTAAATAAAAAGTATATTACTCTATTTCAGGTCACCTACTGTGGAAAAGAGCTATCAAGATTCATGACTAATGAGACCTCGGCACCAAATGAATCAAATCATTCATCTCAAGACCAAAATGCTGGTATTTTATCATTTTACTCCGTCATTGACTCAGAATTGTCATGGAATTGTATAATATTACAAATCTATTTAGATAGCAAGGTTACTTATATACTCTTTACTTTACCGGAATGAAAAAAGAGCTGTGGGTAAAAGCCTGAGCACAGGAGATGTGACAGCCGCCAGCCAATCGCGGGGCTGTATTTCCTGGAGGGAGCGTGTTGTAAGGTAATGTTTGTGGGCTTTACAGCGACCAATCAAGAGGGGGGACCCCTACAATCGGAGTGCCCTCCCACAGTGCACCAACACCCATGTTTTGTAAATGGGTGTTGGTCTGGTTTAAAGTCATTGTCCACTCAACATCAACAGTGCTATTTTCATAGCTATTTCAATAGCTCTAATGATGCTGACGTAAAAATAAGGCTTCAAAGACTCTAAAATCTTATTTTAAATCAGAAAGCCATTTCTGGGCAAAGTGCATGCCCATTCTGACAGGCTCAGAGGCAGGTAATCAGTTCTGAATGAGCTGATTGACACCAAGGGTCACCCTTTATACAGAACATACCTCACGGCCGCGCATAGACATAAGGGTCGATTCAAAGAAACATGTAACAGCTTGGATTTGGGTGCCGATCATCCTATTTTTGCCGTCCGCTCGTGCGTTCGTATGAACTTGCGAGTGATTCTATAAGCAAATACGTTTCTATCCTAAAATGTACGTCCGTTCGTATGGCAGTTCGGGAATCAGACCTATGTCAGTTTCCATCCTGAATTTTCCGTTTCATTTCTCAGGTTGCAACATTGGTTTTGCCCTTTTTCCTTTTTTGTCTGGACGTAAATCCTTCTGATCTTGTGGCTGCGCACTACAAACTTACCTCATTAAAGTGCATTCTAAATATTTGGTCTTTTATTTTTCTTTATTTCATTCATTTTGTAGTAACCAACCATTAATGAATGCATTTGCATAAGTAAATCTTACTTTGTTTAATTTTTAGTTAACTTGCATTTTTTACTTGTGGATTTAATTTTAATATTTAGGCTTCAAATGGTACAACTTAAAATTTTGTGTGTGGTTACCCACACCCTCTACATACAGATTGCTCTCAAATATAAAAAAACACCCAGCAACTTCTGCATGTTATGAGCCTAGAAACAGCCAAGATGGCGGCTCAGGTATTATCGGGCAGCCTGCAAACAGAAAAGGCCTTGTGACTGTGTTGCTCTGCATTCTTTGATTTCTGACCTTTCCGTGCCCCCAGCTCTGCTGTGTCTGTGCAAAATACAGCAGTAAGTGTGATGCATCTGACCAAAGATGTGCTTAAATAATTAAACAAAGCAAAGGTAAACAACTACACCAATAAATGCAATCTAAAAATATTATTCTAGTACATCAATTTAAAAATAAATACCAAAGGACATAAGTTTCTTTAATTAACGCAAATAGATTGCAAAATAAAGGTTTACATGCAAAGGACTAATTAAGGTCCACATTAAAATGCTTTTATAAGGCATACATGAATCAGGTATGCATTGCCATACAATTTATGGCCTCGGCCATGCTGATACATGCAGTTCATTGGAGCTCAAGACGCGCAGACTCCTCCACATAGCCAAAAAACCTGTTCAAGAACAGCAATACGACTGCTAAAAGGTGTCGGCAGTGGCTTTCTTTTAAAACGGATTTAGAGGTTTGAAAACTGTTCTCTGAATCACACCTAAACACATTCGATTATCCTAAGTTTTACGTTTTGATCCTAAGTTTTAGGATTTGATCCTAAGTTTTACGTTTTGATCCTAAAATTTAGGAACGAACTTGCGATGATCGTAAGAGCATATACGCATTCGAACGTAGGCTCGTGCGAGTCGGAAATGGCCAAAAAAACAGGAAAAAATGACTAACACCCACCCAAACTTACGATTCTCGATCCGAAATCAATTAACTTTTGCTCTTTGAATCGAGGGGATAGAGGGATGTTGCTGAAGATTGGAGTCTTTTAGACATTGGAGTCAAGATACCAGGGTTTTGGTTCGCTTAAAGCGACCCTGTGAATAATAAAAGCTGACCTTGCCATCTGATTAACCCTTTAAGTGCAAGCCTTCCTAGAATTTTTGTCACACTTTGTTGCCAGACCACGTTTCACTATTTGGCGCTACATATGTTCGACCTTGATTTTTGAAGGGATTTACAAGGATTTTCCAGGAAAATTATATATTTTGTTCAGCAGAGTCTGAGCTTCAACATGCAATGTCTTATTTGGCCTTTTTCTAGTGTATTCTCAATACTTTTGGGTGAAATATGTGCAAAAAATAAAAAAATCTATTTTTTGCAATTTGTAGTGTTTTTTGTAATAAAAAATGTAAGTTTGTCAATAAAATCTTATTGCCTGTGAAACGCAAGCGCACCTTGCAGTTTTTCCAGAAAAACAACCCTTTACATTTGAAATACACCCCACAAACGATATATTCTCTGGTACACGCCTCAAGCTTTCTAGGCGTACCAGGCTTGTTTATGTGGGTGTAGTTTTGTGGAAGTAATCCCTCAATCAATTCTTTGGTTGCACAGAGTTTGCCTAAAAAAGAAAAAAAAGAAGAATCCAAGCCACATTTCCCTAATAAAAACTATATGCAAACAAGAAAAAACAAGTAAAATCTGAAAAAGCAACATCCCCCGAACAGAACGGTACCCAACATGCATAGCTACTGTCAAGGGAAGAGTTGGCAAACACCCCAAAATAAAGCATGTGCGTAACGGTAATTTTACTTGAAAATTTCAGCTCTGCTGACAAAGTGCACACCTTGCAATATTCTTAGTATACAGTACGTCCTGCTCCAGATATAATACTTACACTATCCTCCTAGATGGCGCTGCACTGCAGAGACATGCAAAAACCGGCTCCTCCCGGCCCTTCAAATACCTAGGGACCTCCCACAAATCCCCAGATTTCTCTGCAGTGCTGACTGCGAAGACATGAAGTATCACTCTCTCGCAGGTGAGCGGGGCTATCAAAGCCTGCGGCCCTGTTGGATTATTCCCACCCGTCCTCCCTGTGATGTGCCTCCCAGCCTGGGCTGCGCTGGTTGGGTGAACGTAGGCAGCACCACGCGTGCTTAACGGAGCCATGCTCCACCGCAGTCCCCCACCAAAGGGTAGGCGGTTTAGGCTGATGGTGAGCCTCTAGGGGATGCCCCTCCCACACTATTGCCCCATGCCCCGTGTAGCGGTGGGCCCTGTACAAAGGGTCGTCATCCTCCCTCGTTCCCCCCGTAGCCCGGGGGGAAAGAAAGGGGGGTGTGTGTTGGTCTCAGTGTATCTTTACACGCTTATGGCCTTAGTACTGTCTTTGACTGGTTTTCCTGGTGTCAGAGCCGCGCTGTTGCATTTTTATTATGTATCTGTCGCCACCGCGCGCACTTCTTCCTTTACTGGATGTGCTGCGCCGGCGTCGCCTCAGGCGCTGCGGCGTCTTCATTGGCAAATCATTTTTTCTAAGTGTGTAATACACTTCGCTCCTCATGACAACGTTGAAACTATCTCAGAGCTTCGCGCTCTTCGGGGGGGGGGGCGGGGACCTGGTTTGGGGCGCTCCGCATCACAGCCGCTCTGGCCCGCCCTTCGAGGTTCGTTGGCGTCATTTTGATGCTAGCCGCACGCGTGGTAGTGGTCCGCCTCCTCCTTCCTTGATTACTGCGCATGGTTCTGACACCCTTTATTCCCATTATGTCTTTCAGACTGGTGAACACCATTGGCTTCTCCCGGCCCGGTGTAAAATTATAGCGGGCCTTGTAATACTCTCCCACTTCCCTAGCGGGTCTTTGGGGCATCCAGGGTTACTTATAGTATAAATCCCTACTGGCATATTATGTACCATATGGAGGCATCTCAGAATTATGTGACCGGGGTCCCTCCGGGACAAGACCGGCTTTGTATAGCGTGTGGACAACCCCATGCTGTTGCTGGCAGGGCACGGGTCTGTGTACCCTGTGCCGAGCAAGCACTGGCCCTGCAATCAGGTCGGCCAGTGGCTACACCTAGCTTCAATTCGCCTATCTCCCCAGGCTTAAATCTCTCTCCTGCTGAGTCGCCTACAAGTGGGGAATTGCAGCCTGCTGGGCCTTCCAGACTGCCTACGGCTGAACAGATCATTGCTAGGTTATCAGAGCGAATGGGCCCTGGTAAGAAGCGGCACCTGTCGCCTCATGTTTCTGTATCTTCTATGAGAACCGTGGGGTTTACTACTCCGTGTGACTATACCCTTTCTGATGAAGGGGAGTTGTTCTCTGACTCAGGCTCATCTAATGAGAGCCCGAGGAGTCATGACAATTCTGGCCTTGAATACTGGGGCCAGTGTGACACTGGCGACTTGTTGATTAAGGTCTTTAAGGCACTGTCTATCTCCCTCCCCGGTCAGGTCCCCAAGCCTAGAGGGGAGCGTTTCCATACTGCGACCGCACGTTTGGAATTTCTAGAGCAGGCTCATTTCCATGCCCTTGTGCTCAAGGAATGGGAATGCCCCAGTAAACTTCCAGGGGACTGGGATAGGAAATACCCTTTTCCCCCTGAGGTGGTTAATTGCTGGTCATCACCCCCCGTGGTGGATGCGCCGATCATAGGGGTTCCTAATCCCCCCCCCTTTATTACAACCCCTGCTTATAGTACCCTTCGGGATGCTGAGGACCGGCGCATTGAGCTGTTGGCCTCCCATGCCTTTTCTTGTGCAGGGACGGCCCTGCGCCCAGTTTGTGCCGTAGCTATTACTGCAGTGGCCGCTAGAACCCTCATCAGAAAGTTGCTTGATCATCACCCCGAGGATCTCCCCTGGGAGATGTTTAATGCACTCTCCAATTGTGATGTATTTGTAAAATGTATTCTATTAGCGCTGGAGGACGCTATCACAATGTGTGCAAGAACTTCTGCCCTTGCGGTAGCTATACGTCGCTTGGTCTGGCTGCGACAGTGGGGTGCTGACGATGCTACAAAAAAGACTCTTACTGGGCTTCCTATTAGAGGGTGATGCCTATTTGGGGCCCGTCTGGACCTGTTCGGTAAAAAGGGCAAATCACCCCCACGCAGATGGCCGTCTCGGCCCCCTCGGGGCAGAGGCACCCCTCCTCCCCCCTACCTTAGTGTTGAACAGGAACCAGGGGTGTCCTTCTGGGTTTTTCGTGCTGACTCCTGCCCCACGAGCAGCAGACAACGCCCTGGCCCCTCCGGCGGGGCCAAGCCCAAATCTTCCACCAAACCCCCTCAAGCATGATGGGGCGCCCTCGCCCGTCTGGGTGAGGGGATGGCTGCAGCACCTTGCTATTATCAGGAGGCATCTCGCCTCATTCTGGTGGATTCAGGAGGTTGTGTCCTCCAGATACAGGATAGAGTTTGCTGCGCAGCCTTCCCCAGTTTTATCAGGTCCCAGGTACTCCTGATCCCTGCCGCTCTTCAGTTGCTGGCACAGGCCATGCTAGGCCTACGTGGGCTGAGGGTCTCTTGCAGATTGCCCGTAACAGGCAGAGGCAGGGGCCGCTATACCAACCTTCCACAGTCCCCTAAAAAAGATGGGTCGGGCTGGCCCATTCTGGATTTACAGCAACTCTCTAATTACAGGCAGTTTCTGCTGGAAACTCTGAGTTGGGCCATCAGCACCTTGCGCCCAGTGGGCTTCTTGCCATCTGGGGAACTCTAAAATGTTTGTTTACATCCCTGTGACTTCAGGTCCCCGAGGCTCTTCAGGTTCGTTTTGGTAGTCCAACACTGCTAATTGTGGCCTTGTTAGCTGGCCTCTCTTCAACTCCCAGAGTGACCTCTCAGGTGGGACGATGGTGATGTCTCCGATGAGACCAAGGGGTGTCCGCGCGATGACTACCTGGACGCCCTTTCTCACTTACCAGTCTGCGTCAGGCTAGGATGGATGCCCGGCTGATGGCGTCCATTGGGAGTCATTTGGATGGGGGACCTTCACCCCAAGTCCTCATTGTCCCCTTAATTGGTAATCCCATTACTAGGAATTAATCTGGATCAGGTTCTAACAAGAATCTTCCCTTCTCCGCAATGACGTGGACAATCTGGTCACATGGGCTCAGTTCCTCATTGCTGTCCCGGTCCCTTCACCAGGCAGAGATGCAGCTGGTGGGCCCGTTGGTGTCTTGCTCGGAAGAGGTCCCTTATGTTCAGTTCCCCTTGGGCCCTTCTGCGACTTCTATTAATACAGGACAGGGATCCGGCTTCCCTGGAGTAGGGCCTTCCCACCTGGTAAGAAGTTTTCCTTTGGAGTGGATGAACTCAGGGAACCTGTCTGGGGGCAGTTCCTTCTTATCCATTTCTGGAAACGGTCACCATGGATGCCAAACTATCAGGTTGACGGGGGAGGGTTTCTTCTGAAACTCCCTGCGATTCTGGGGGTGTTGGGGCCCTTAGAGGGTCCTTACGCCTATTGATTTTGAAACAGTGAGCGTTTTTTCAATGGCTCTGCCTCGCTTGACTACTTCCCTTCTGGGCCTGCCAGTTTGGGGGCGCTCGGTCTGTCTGACGACAGTGTCCTACAGTAACCATTGGAAGGGGCCTGGAGCTGGTGGACCCTTCAGGAAGCGTCTAGGTTCCTAATCTGGGTGGAGACAATGCTCCCTGCATATCATTGATATTCGCTCCGGTGCAGCCCCTCTGCGACAGGATGTGCTAATCCCTGTGCCACTATGGGGTTCAATCAGCTGTGGATCTGTTGTGTTCCGTCGCTATCAAAGGCTCTCGGCCTTTGTTTCCCTGTCCCAGGATCCTCTGGCAGTGGTCCGGATGCCTTAGTAACGTCATGACTGGACGTTCGGTTCTGTATGTCTTTTTCCCATTACCCCTGCTAGGCAGGGTTCTGCGTAAGATTGCTCTGGTAAGGGGACCAGTGATTCTGGTGGCCCCCAGGTGCCCTAGTAGAGGGTGGTTATGGTACCAAGGACTGTAGTTCTGTACCTTTTTGCCAGGAGTGCTAGCTATGCTCACTCAGGGCTCCCTTTACGTCACTCCAATCTACAGACTCTGGCCTAGTCGGCCTGACTGCTGAAACAACCATCTTGATGGAGACAGGCTTATCTGTCTCGGTGTTCTGAGACTATGGGAAGGCTAGGAGCAAGTTCTTCCTCTTCTTCTTCTTCCATCTGTTGTAGGGTATGACATACCCATATTGATTGGTGGTGAGTCTAGGTCTCTTCCCTGTTGGGCGTTCTCCGTTCCCATGGTTCTAGTGTTGTTTGCAGCATGATTTGGAGTTGGTTCTCCAACTCAGTACTCTGAGGGGTCAGGTTCTGCCCTATCCACCTTGCCTTAGAAGTCTCTGGTTCAGTCTTCCTTGGTTAGACTTCTTTCAGGGGGTACTCTTGTGCGTCCCCCATGTAATCCTATGGTCCCCATTGGGATTGAAATTGAATTTCATTCTGTCTGCCTGCAGGGTTTTGTTCCTTGGTCCTATTCAGGATGCTGTCTGGCTGTTCTTACCCTCAAGGTTGTCGTTCTGGTGACTTATTACCTTGGTCAGGCGTGTGTCAGCGGGCGGCTCTGTTTACCTGGCCCCCTTTCCTTGAGATACACTAGGATAAGTGTCTCTTGTTCATTGATTCGAGATATTGCTATCCCTGCTGTGCCTTTTTCCTAGCAGCGTTGAGGAAAGGGTTCTGCCTTCCTTAATCAGGTGTTGGAAGTTTTCCTTGGTAGTCTCTGTGTCCTTAGGGGAACTGATGTTCCTTGGGGCCTGTGGTCATTACATCCTGAATGTGCTTGATCCCTTCTGCTCTCAGGAGTTGGGCGGCTGGTCCTGGTTATTACCTTAATGGATGTTCCTCCTAGTCCTTGGTTCGGTCCTTGGGCTTCTGCCAAGTCTACTGTAGTTATTGGATTTGTCAGGCAGTTACTCAGGCCTATTCCAGCAAGGGGATGATTCTTCCTTGTCGCCTCGATTCTTTTTCTACTCGTGTTTGTTGCCCCTTGGGCTTTTCAGCACCGGGCTTCTGTTGAACTGGTTGGCTAGGCCACTACCATTGGCCTTCTGCTCATACCTTTTGCAAGTTTTTTACTAGGTTGATGTTAGGGCCCCAGCTCATGCTGTCTTGGCCGTATGGTTATGCAGGTGACAGTGGTTTTAAACTGTCTGCTGTTGTCATTTTTGTTGGGGATCCCACCCTTCTTTATGGACACTGCTATTGGATGTCCCAAGTGTAAGTATTATATCTGGAGCAGGACGTACTGTTTACTAAGAATAATACAATTCTGTGAAATACTCACCTGTAGAATTGATATTATTTGTATACAGTACGTCCTGCTCCACCCCACCCTGGTTTTTGCATTATTCTGGATCCCCTGTATGGTGATTGTTATCATTGTTATCATTACCAGTTGTTCTGGGTGGTTTTAATTCTCCCGGCTTCTTGTTCACTGCTTTTCAATGCTGGGGATTTGTGGGAGGTCCCTGGGTATTTGAAGGGCTTGGAGGAGCCTGTTTTTGCATGTCTCTGCAGTGCAGCGCCATCTGGCGGAGGATAACCCAAGTGTAAGTATTATATCTGGAGCAGGACGTACTGTATACAAGTAATATCAATTCTACAGGTGAGTATTTCCCTGAAAGTACACATGTTAAGCTTTCTAAGCGTACTGAGCTTGTTGTAGTGGGCTCATCTTTCTGGAAGTAATCCCTTGAAGAATTCTTAGGTTGCACAGGGTTTCCCTAAAAAAAAAATTATAAAAAAGCAAACATGTTTTCCTAAAATATCAATATGCAAACAAGAAAAACAAGCTAAATATGAAAGCACAAGGTCCCCTGAGCAGAACAATACCCAACATGCATAGGTACTTTTAATTGCCAGTCTACTTGAAGTTTTGTCACCCTCTGTTGACAGGTCATTTTTCCCCATTTTGCGTCATGTTTAACCGTCATTTTTGCTGGAATTTCCAGAAAAATTCTATACATAATTTTTGCAGCAGAGTTTAAGCTTTAACATGAAATGTCTTGTTTGTAGTTGTTCTACTGTTTTTTAAATATTTTTTGCGTAAAAATAAATAAATAAAATAATATTTTTTAGACAATTGTCTCCTTTATTCTAAATAAAACATTTGTTTTATTAATGAAAACCATATTGCATTTACAAATAAAATTCAACTACTATCCACACTATAAACATAAGGGGTTAATTAAAAAAAAAATTACAGAGAGTCCCCCCCGGGGGGGGGGACCCCATTTTTTTGGAATTTTAAAGGTTAGGGTTAGGCTAACCCCCCAAAAAAATGACATAGGTTCCCCCCACCCGTCATAACCAGCCCGGAACCAGCTATGGGGGCTTGTAGGAACAGGGTGCAGGGGCCAGCTTTTGTGGCCCCCCACCATGCAGCCTACAAGCCCACATACCCTGTGTGGGCCCGGGCTCTTCTGCCCTCCCCCTGGGCTTTGGGGAGGCAGGTAATTTGGGGTGCGGGGGTTAATGGCAAGTCACCTGCTAGCCGACTTGCCAGCCCCCAGCCTTGTGAACTGGTATAGGGGTCTCATGGACCATTTACCAGTTCAGAAAGGGTTAACAGTAAAAAACACACTGACGCATAAGAAAAAATGACTTTTATAAAAAAATAAAAACTTTTTTTTTTTACTTTACTTACCTCCGCTCGTCAGCTCCTGTGTCCCTCGATGTGATGACAGATGCGATCATGCTGGCTACAGTAGCAGAGGGGCAGGTGATGATCTAATCACCTGCCCCTCTGCTCCTGTGGCCAGCATGATCGCATCTGAATGAACAACAGCCGGGAGCCAGGATGACACCCGGTGAGTGACGTAATAAGCCCCGCCCCCAAAGGCAAGATGGCGGCGCCCGTCGGGAGAGGAGGGGGAGAGCCCTTTCAGGCTCTCCCCTGAAGCTGAAGAGCCAGGGGGGTAATCAGAGCCCCCCCCCAGATAAGAGGAGACCCGTCGGGAGACAGCGCGACCGCAGGTAAGTAAATGTCATTTTTATTTTTTCTTTACAGTTAGCAGCGGATCGGGGATCGGATGGCACCAAATTGAAGAGGAGACCCGGCCGGATCCAACGAGGGGTCAGGTGAGTTTTTTACTATGTTTTTCTTTTACTATGGGGGTTTAAAGTCAGCTACGTGAGTCTCACGTAGCTGGCACTTAAGTGGAGTAGAGGCTGCTATGTGAGACTCGCGTAGCTGGCACTAGAAGGGCTAAAAGTGTAGAGATATGCTGATTGGAATAGTGATAATTAAGCAACATAAATGTTATTTACAGTTCAAGTATAGAGGTAAAGTTTGTACAGAATTTTTATATTATCATTTAGTATTATGAGAACCTCTTTGTCAAGTCTCCTGGCTACAACCATGGAAAGGTAGAATTCCGATAGGTAGCTAGAGATGGGTGGAGCTCCACGTGTGGGGGCGTAGTGAAGAAATTAAGTCAAATAAAACAAATCCAAGTTCAGGGTCTGACAGCAAGAAGCACAGTCCAATAAACAAATCCAAGCTCAAACCATATAATCCTTCCAAGATCTAATCCAAGAGCAGGCCAGGTCAATTCGGGAAATCAGTCAGGAAGCATAGGAACCGCAGGAAACAGAATCCGGGAACGTAATAACAGAATCCGGGAACTTAGCTGATAACACAGCAATGCAAACAGACCAGCTGTCCTTTTAAATAGGGTTGTCAATAAAGCTGGGAGGGACATCTCAGAGCAGGAGTGACATCACCTCCTTTCCACTGGAACCAATGAAAACTTGGAAGTAAAAGTCCAAGAGCTTACACTCTAGGCTTCGTGCACTTGCGGCCTTGCTTGTATCGCGCAGGACACCAGGCCCTGTTGAGCATTGGAGAGGATGAAGAGCCAGGTCGTGTGCACGTGCCCGAGCGTTCACCCCTGCGACCATGCACAGACAGCATTGGAGATCCCCACCCGTCAGAGGAGCAAGGAGACCGACACTTGTCAAATTTTACAGAAGAAAAATTATAACTGGGTTAGTAATACTCTTAAAAGATCACTATTGCAACACAATAGCTTCTAACATGTGTATAAATAATGTGGCAATAGAAAAAACATGTATGCCTTTAAAATGTAAAAATAAAAATGGCTTAGTCCATTTGCTGAATGGGGGGATCCACTAGGCTTTATACAGTTAGATAGAGAGCCGCCTTATTTATCCCACTGGTCTCCTTGCAACAACTGCAGTAATCGTGCTCCCAGTTTTTTCACAGGCAGGCGCTGTACATTGCGGTAACAGCTCTGTGTGTGTGTGTGTGTGTGGGTGGTGCTGCTTCTGTGATGAGACCACCAGGTGACTATGCGGGTATATATACAAAAGTATTAAAGCAGAACAAAACCTTGAGTGGCCACTGGCCTTCCCCTGGGGCATCCCAAATTAAGATTCCCCACTGTTTAAAACGTCACCTGGATCGCCATAAAACCCACCTTTTTCCTGGCTCCCAATGGTGATGTAAATAGCTGTGGCTGCATCCTCACCATCTCTGGGCTGAGCCGCGCTCCCACAGATAGCCATTCAGATAGCCTGAGCTCCCAGGGATGCATCTGCTCCATCTCCCCATTGCCGAGCTCTGCGTGCAAACAGAGCCGTTTGGCAAGCAAACAAAACTGATAGGACAGCATGCACCATGGAACGGAGAAAGGTATGTTTTGACAGGTGAACTGGGGGGTTTCACATAGCGGGGCATCCCAAGTCGAGGCAAGAAACAAAACTAGGGATAGTGAAAATCCTGGGTCTAGTTCTGCTTAAAACACACAAAGCTGAAAAGAAGAATACATGGCAAAAGGTGTAAGAATAAGAAAATGGGAAACCGAAAGATTTTGCAGACATCAGCAGAGGTAACATGATAAAATAAATAATTATCGAGAGCAACAAAAACAGGAATGAAAATAAAAAAATACAATTGTGAAAAAACTAAAATAAAATAATGAAATAGGGAGTTTGATTTGAACACTTCACTCTCTGTATTAGAAGCCAGCACCTTACCAACTGATCTATATAGCCTGTTGCAGTGAACGGAAACTTTAATGTAATAACTGACGCTCATCTCCACATGCAAAAACCATTCAAGTCCCGTCTCACTACAGAGGATGCACCACCCCCTTCCAAACCCTCTTCACTGCAGCTGCACTGAACACAAGTCCGCAGCAGAGGCAGTTTTCCCCCGGGTTTTAACCCTTAAAAATCCCCCAAAAAAATGGGGTCCCCCTCCCTTCGAGGGGGGACCCTATGTCATTTTTTGTTTTAATTAACCCTTTGTTACCTGTAGTCCAGTAGGTATAAAAGGCTTCCAGCAGCAGCAGGAGAGCAGAAGCCTAAGTGATCAGCGTGGGACACAGGGATGGATGGGAGGTAAGTATTAAAAAAAAAATATTAAAAAACATTTTTTTTTTTTAATAAAGATATTTTTTAAAAAGTGTGTCTGTGTGTTTTTTTTTACTTTTAACCCTTTGTGAACTGGTAAGGGGTCCATGTGACCATGTGACCCCTATTACCAGTTCACAGGGCTCGGGGGTCTGGCAAGTCACCTGCGCTAGGTGACAAAATCTCAAGTAGACTGGCAGTCAAAAGGTTACAGGTACCTATGCATGTTGGGTATTGTTCTGCTCGGGGGACCTTGCGCTTTCAGATTTAGCTTGTTTTTTCTTATTTGCATATTGATATTTTAGGAAAATGTGTTTTTTATTCTGCTTTTTTATACATTTTTTTGTGAAATCCTGTGCAACCTATGAATTCTTCGAGATATTACTTCCAGAAAGATGAGCCCACTACAACAAGCTGGGTACGCTTAGAAAGCTTAACATGCGTACTTTCAGGGAATATATGGTTTATGGGGGATATTCCAAATGTAAAGGGTTGGTTTGGTAGAAAAAGCACAAGGTGCGCACTTTGTCTGCAGAGCTGAATATCTGAAGTAAAATTACCGTTATGCGCATGCTTTACTTTGGTGTGTTTGGCAACTCTTTCCTTGACAGAACCTATGCATGTTGGGTATCATTCTGTTTGGGGGATGTTGCTTTTTCAGATTTTCTGTTTTTTTCTGGTTTGCATATAGGTTTTTTTTTAGGAAAATGTGGTTTTGATTCTGCTTTTTTATTCATTTTTAGGGAAACCCTGTGCAACCAAAGAATACATTGAGGGATTACTTCCAGAAAACTGCACCCATGTCAACAAGCCTGGTACGCCTAGAAAGCTTGAGGTGTGTACTTCTAGGGAATATATAGTTTGTTGGGGGTATTTCAAATGTAAAGGGTTGTTTTTCTTGAAAAATTGCAAGGTGCGCATATTGCATAGCATAGTTGTATTTTATCTGAAAATCTCCTAAAGCGTTGTTTCAGTTTGGGGGAGTCTCCTGGGCAGGAAAGGGTATCTACCTATACATATGTGGTACTGCTGTAACCGGGAGAAATTGGGGTTTCACACGCAATAAGATTTTATTGACAAACTTACATTTTCTATTACAAAAAAACACTACAAATTGTAAAAAATCTTTTTTTTTATTTTTTTGCACAATTTTCACCCAAAAATATTGAGAATACACTTAGAAAATGACAAACAAGACATTTCATGTTAAAGCCCAGGCTCCGCTGAAAAAAACAATATATCACTTTCCTGGGAAATCCCTGGAAATCCCTTCAAAAATCACAGTTGAACATGGGGAGCGCAAAATAGTGCAAAATGGTCTGGCAACAAAGGGTGACAAAATCTCAAGGTAGGCTGGTGGTTAAAGGGTTAAACAACTCGCGCTCCACAATGCCAGCATGTTGGTGTTTGGGCCCAACACAGTTTGGCTTCTTATACCTATAATAAAAGTCATTACAACTATGATTACAATCTATGTTGTCATGCAATATTCGTGATAGTGCTCCAAGTCCAGTGTTAGAGAGAAGGGAACTTCAGTTGCTTCACTGGAGACATGTTTCTCCCTGTTATGAAACACCTAGTAGCTCCCAGTGCCCTGATGCATTTCGCCAATAGGCATCATTAGAGGGAGGATTCATTCTGCTGGGCTGAATAAGTGTTTTTTTAACTTGGTTTGCTGAGTACCAAGGGGGTGCTTAAATATGAAATATGTTGGTGTTGAGGTGTAAGCCAGACAAAGATGGTAACTACTTGTCAATAATATTGTAAAACTTTAGAGTTCTCCTTAAATGTGCATGTTGTAGTTAGATGAGCATTGCTGTCTCTTCAGATTGGAATCACATAGGTAGGAGAGGAGGGAGCTCATGTGAAGGCTTGGGTGTCCAGGTAGATGGACCCCCCCCCTTACCTATTAGTAACCCTCCCTTACCCCCCCCCCCCCCTTACCTATTAGTAACCCTGTTATTATTTTCCTTCTGCACAATTTAATGAGTGGTTCTCATAATACTGCATGATGATTTTAAAATTTTGGACACACCTTTGCTCTATACTTGAAATGTAAATAATAAATAGCTCCTTTATGCTGAGTCCTCTTTCTCAGTCCCGAAAATGAATGCACTTCAGAGAGAACTGTCAAACTGGAATATGCAGGGATAAGTCATCCTCTGCTGCCCAGAGCCCAATAGAAGGCAGGAAGTTCACTAGGTCTTATTAAGAGATATAAAGAAGGCGGAATAAACGATGCAGTCCCTCACATTCAGAATGGAAAGTGCAGAAAACAGCCTAATTTAATTATTTGTCTGGAATGTCCCTTCAAGGTTCCTGTCCAGGAAATACCATAAGGTATACATTCACCTTTTGTCATCAGCAGCTCATCCGTGCAGTGCTGGCATCTTCATACTTAAAAATGATTGAGAACAAGAAATGACATCCTCCATCACTGGGCAGACATGGTGGCATCCATTACCATGTCTTTACATCCCCAACACCCAAACTCTATTGCAATGGAGAGGGCGTGCCAAGGCCAGGTGTGATGATCCCAGTTTGGGATGCCCTCTAAATTGCAATTATTGCAGGAGGATTGTGGGATCATGAACAATGTTCTATGGATAAGTGGCCACCGGTGCTGGAAATATGGAAAAGCTGGCTCGCTGCCATTGAAAAGTATGAAGATGCTGGCACTGCGTGGAGGAGCTGCAGGGCAACACTGCACCTGCACAGAGCTTAGTATAGACTTGTGTTTGCCTGGAAAGTACCTTTACATTTCTGTAAGTTTCAGGCTTTGTAACTAAGGGCATTGGGACAATATGAAGACACAAAGTTTAAGGGGCAGGGGAGACTGGAGAAATCGTCAGCACTATATCAATCTGCTGCTGCTTATCTCTGATTACAAGTACCTTAGTTTGAACGTTTCTAAACTTTCTATGAAAATTAAATTCATTATACACAAACACCTGCACTAAGAACTGAAGCATTTTAAACAAAAATGTCTCAAATGTAGATAACAACTGTATTTGTTTGGAATTTAAATGTTTAGTTATATTTTGTATATGTTTTGCATTTGGTCTTATTTCTTAAAAGAGGGAGTTGGCAGTAGATCTGTACAGATGCCAATACTGGAGATGGAGAATAATGCTAAAGCAGCAAAGACCAGCAACAAGGGTAGGTGTATGAAAAAAGTGTTGAGTAGTCACTGTGCAGCATTATTGCACATAAAGTATTGCCTTTGAACTTATTGTCTTACTGATTGTCGAAAGCAAGGTCCAGAGGCCTGCAAAAATCTAAGGGTTGTTCAGGATCTGCTCTGCCTCTTATTCACGGTAAGGGGCAATATAATGGATCGCCTATGGGAAGAATTTGTGGACAGAATTAAGACAGAAATTTAAAGAATGAGTGTTTCTCCTGAACTAGTCCATTCTGGTGGCCCTCTTTCTCTTTAGCCCTGCATGAGAGCCCTGGGAGATGGGGTGGCTTATGGCACAGCCATCAGCTCCTGGATTAGAGAGGATTTTACTGGATGTTATTTTTTCAGGGAAAAGGGTGTTTGTCTTCTTTTCAGGAGAACATAGATCTCTTTTTTTTGACAGTTTTTTTTGGGCCCTACAGATTCCTGACAGGTAGCGTCAGAAACCTGTAGGTCCCCAGAACTGCCCTTTACAAACTTCTATGCTCTGGCTAGAAGCTGACCTTCTATTCTTACAGTGAAATTGGTCCATCCATGCTCCCCTGTGCATTGTACTGTCCTTCCAAATTGGTAAGTACACGCCTGTGAGAAAAGAATCAGGATTATCAGCAGGAGAAAGTAAGGCAGCTGAACTGAAAGTCATGAACCACCATTTCTTATTTTCTTATCTGTTGCGCAATATGTTTCAGTTTGCTGGAATCAGAGAACAGAGACCTGCAGAGAGAAGAGCTGGTGTCAATGGCTTCATTTTTAGCCAGTCTGCTGTGAGTAGTGGGGTTTTTCCCTTCATGGCCACCATGTCCACCTTTAACCTGCATACAGACCAGGGAGTATAAATGACCATGATTTCTAATGAGTAGGCAGAGCCATGTCTCATGGTCTGTATGCACCATGTAAATACATTTCAAGTTTTTAGTCACTTATTATTCTTTCCTCCGCTAGGCTGCAACTCTGTTCTGGACTCAGAAGCATCACACTTACTGAGGAGAGGAGAATGGGATAAAGTACAGGGGGCGGGTTATAGCTGTGCTTTGCACAGACAGAGCAGAGCTGGGGTCAGGAAAAGTTCAGCAATCTCAGAATGCAGAGCAGCACAGTCAGCAGGTACTTCCTGCTTGCAGGCTGCCTGATGTTACATGAGCCGCCATCTTGGATGTTTAAAGGCTCATAACATGCAGTAGATGCAGGTAGGATGATTTTTATGTACAGGTTGTGGGAAACATATAAGATAGGCTCTTATTCAGAGTGAAGGACCGCTTTAATCCCTTTTACCCTTGAATAAGTGGAATTTAGCTCACTTTTGGCCCACTGTATCTAGTCTATCATAGGGTAGCGTGGCAGGTCGAAGGGGGTTATATTGTTACTGGAATTTCGCTTTTAGAGATACATGTGCAGTTCCCTGACCAGGCTTATGACGAAATCCTTAAATTTGGTAGTTGGTTCTGGCAGGACAAATTCCTAGCCTCAAAGGAAAAATATCTTTGTTATTCCAATCTTTCAAGGTCACTATAAATCCCTGTACTTTGCAGTGCACAACATATTTGTGGCCTTACCATTTGTCCTGGCCATGGCACCCAGAGCTCACCTGCTGCTTTACCTGGATGACCTTCTGGTGAAGAGCCCTTCTTCTTTAGGAGACCCAGAGATATTTGGGTAGATAATCAACCTGAGTCAGTTCTCATACCTTTAAACAGTCTCTTTTGTAGGGATGGACATCAGTACCTCATCCGATTTCTCTGCATGCCCTCACTAAAGTTCCTAGCAAAGGTTCAACTGCAGGCCACATGGGTGGTGGGATCCTCCTCGGCTTTCTGTCACCAAGCTAGGGCAGGCCAGATAAGCAAGGTGCTCCTATGTTCACAGTTTGCAAAGTGCTTCAGGATTGCTAATCTAGCACTGTCTGGCAGAGTCGCAAAATCTTGTTGGCAGATTTCTAGATTGCTCTAGTCCCCCCTTTATTTCATTGTTGGTTAAAACCAATGGCAATGCCTAAAGCTTATGTTACTAAATGTTCTAAATGTTTATCATCATAAAACAATTGAATACTACATGATACATATTTTTATGTGTATATGCTGTTTAATACATATCTGAAACGCCTTCATTGACTGTTCCACATTATTTGTTGCACATTCTAAAAATGGGACATAACTAACAGTCTTGTTAAGGCCTGGATATATTGCTGCTTTTAATCTATATATCCACTGTGCCTCGACTTCTGTATCTACCGTGCCTTTAATTCTATACCATTCTATATCATCTCCTACTTTCTATATCACCTCCTATAATAGCCGGATGTATTCGTTCTAAACCCACCGGAGTCTTAAGATTGCCAGTTTTGATAGCATAATAGTGCTTGTTTACTCTCTCTTCCAGACTGAGATTTGTTTTTCTTGTTTTTGACATGGTATCGGTCACAGGGGCATGTTAGCAGATATATCACGTGAGATGTATTGAAATTTATGTAATGCTTAGCCGCTGCCATTGGAAAGTATGAAGAAGCTGGCACTGCGTAGAGGAGCTGTGGGGCAACACTGGACTTGCACAAAGCTTAGTATAGACTTGTTTTTGCCTTGTCTAGACAATACCTTTACATTACTGTAAGTTTCAGGCATTGTAACTAAGGGCCTTGAGACAACATGAAGATACCAAATTTAAGGGACAGGGGAGAAGGGAGAAATCATCAGCACTAGATCAATCTGCTGCTGCTTATCACTGATTACAAGGGCTTTAGATTGAATTTTTCTATGCATCATATGAAAGTTACATTAATTATACACATATATAAACACATGCGCTAAGAACTGAAGCATTTTAAACAAACTTGCCTCAAATTTAAATAATAACTGTACTTTTTTGTAATTTAAATGGTTAGTTATATTTCGTATATGTTTTTTTGCATTTGGTCTCTTGGTTTCTTAAAAGAGGGCGTTGGCAGTAGATCTGCACAGATGCCAATACTGGAGATGGAGAATGATGCTAAAGCAGCAGAGACCAGCAACAAAGGTAGGTGTATGAAAAAGTGTGGAGTATTTACTGTGCAGCATTATTACACATACAGTATTGACTTTGAACATTTTGTCTTAATGATTGTCAAAAGCAAGGTCAAGAGGCCTGCAAAAATCTAAGGGTTGTTCAGAACCTGCTCTGCCTCTTATTCACAGTAAGGGACAATATAATGGGTCGCATATGGGAAGAATTTATGGGCAGCAATAAGATAGAAGTTTAAAGAATGAGCATTTCTCCTGAACTAGTCCATTCTGGTGGCCCTCTTTCCATTTAGTCCTGCCTGAGGGCCATGGGAGATGGGGTGGCTTATGGCATAGCCATCAGCTCCTGGATTAGAGAGGATTTTCCTGGAGGTAATTTTTTCAGGGAAAAGGGTGTTTGTCTTCTTTTCTGGAGAACATAGATCTCTTTTTTTCTGACAGGTTTTTTCCCTATATCCAGTCCAGGTCATCCCAGTGATGACATGTGGGTATTCCGCCCCCAGGGGGCGCTCGACTGCAAGATCAAAATCTGTCGCTCCTCCCGGCCCCCTATAAAGGCAGGTGTCTCTCTATCATTCCCCGGTGTTCATCTTGCAGTCTTGACTGCTGAAGATCGTTGGATACTCTCTCTCTGGATATTGGCAGCTAAGCGGGGCCTCCTAGCCCGTCGGCCACTGCGGGCCCTATTTCCACTGATCCCGTCTAACCCACTCTGTCTCCCAGCCGCTGGCTGCTTCGGGATTATGACGGAAGGGAGAACGCCGGGGTCAAGCGTTCGGCAGAGCTAGGCTCTGGGCTGCAGACCCTATTTAAAGGGTAGCCGGCCATAGGCTGATGGTGAGCCTAATGGGGGGGACCACTTGCTAGAGCTTATGATTGCCTGTATGTACCCTCCCTGCCCACAAGCTTTATTATTATGTGTGCTGTGTGTTTTGACTTGCACTGCTCCTTGCTCGCTATACTGCCCTGGAGATTTTCATCTTACCTCCCCCGCGGTTCCTCATGGGCCTTGCAGTGTCTTCCTCCCTCCACGCTGTGATGGGGGGGGGGGGGGCAGGCAGGCGGGGCGGTTACGCGCGCTGCACGGCTTTTAAGTGTGGCCGCGGCTCCCGCTGCGGGAGCCGTGGTGTGTCTGGATATGGCGGCCATCACTTCAGGGGATAATGGCTGCGCTGGTGATGATGGGCGGGGGCACTTTCCGCGCCACCGGGGGGATGGGGGGGGGACGGGCTGCGCCGCGATGACGCTCTCGAGGAATGAGCTAGAAGCTGTGGCCTGCGGTGTGCTGCGCCGTCCCTGTTGTTACGCTGTTGCTGCTGCCTGGATCGCATCTTGAGACCTGTCGATGTCGTGAGTCCCTCTTTTGAATGTTTATATTGTGTTTTCTCATGCACATCGCTGTTTAGGGATCTGATGGTCCTTCTCTCTTTTGTCTTGCATAGGTCGTGGGCTTAGTGGTTGAGGGTTGTGGTTCCTCCCGGTCCCCCTTCCTTTTATTAAGAGAGATCACATAGCTTTGGGCCGTTAGTGCCTTGTAACCTTTCAATTGACTCATTTCTAATGTGGTTTGTACCACTTGCGCCAGGAGCATCATTTTGGACCATGACTGCCCCTAGCCCTTCGTTACCTGCGGCCTCTCCGGACCCTCTGCTGCTGCACTCAGCCCTCAGTGAGGGGGAAGTCAGCCGGGGGTCCCAGGTTGATTTGGCGCATAGGGTGGCCAATCTCGAGAGACAGATCTCGCGGACGGCTCCTAAGAAGGCCACGAGTAAGGAACGGCACATCGAACCCGTTTACTCAGATAGATAATGAAGATCTTTTTGATGATCTGGGCTCTGGAGGAAAGTGAGTTGCCAGATGATTCCCGTTCCACGGCGGATTATTCTGCTGGCGATGACAGTTTGTCTGGTTCTGCCTCAGATGGGGATGCGTGGCTCCCTGATGATACGGAGAAGTTGCTTACCTCAGTGTTCGAGACAATACAAATTGTTCCACCCAGAGCGGCAAAGAGGAAGCTAGGTGATTTGTTTTGGCCCGAAAGACAGAGGCGGGTCTTTCCAGAGCAGGCCCACTTCTCTAATATGATTTTCAAGGAATGGGAAAGGCCTAACAAGCTACGGTCGGTGCCTAAGGGCCTGGATAGGCGGTATCCTTTCCCAGAGGAGCTGGTTCAGTTGTGGTCTCGTCCTCCTGAGGGGGATTCCCCTGTGTCGGGGTCGTCCAACACTACTATTATGTCATCACCTGATACCGCTTCCTTACGTGACCTGGCTGACAAGCGATGGATCAGCTGGTCGTGCTTTCACCTTTGCCGGTGCCTCGTTTCGTCCTGTGTGTGCCGCGGCTATTGTCTCTCTGGCCATCAGAAAGAGACATCTCCTGGAGAGAGCTAAGGCTCGCAAGCAGGTGGAGGAGTATAAAGACCTCAAGGCCTGCATGGATTTCATTGCCTTTGTTGTCTCTGCCATGGACGATGGACTCTGGCTTGGTGCCAGGATTTCGGCCCTGCTTGTTGCACTTTGCCGCTCGCTCTGGTTGCGGCAATGGTCGGCTGATGCCGCGGCCAAGAAGTCGCTTACGAGTATCCCCTTCGTTGGGCACAGGTTGTTTGGGGAAAACCTGGACCTCCTGGTCCAGGATGGTAAACTCCCTCAGAGACAGAAGCCTGCTCGGCCCTTTTTTAACTCCTCTGCCTATCACTCCTTTCGAGGAGGAAGAGGCTCTTCATTTTCAGGTAGCCGCAGAGATACCTGGGGTAGAGGTAGATCCCGCGGCCAACCCGATCCCGCATGGGGAGCCAAGTCCAAGCCCCCTGCCAAGTCCCCTTAGGCATGAGGGGGCGCCCTCACCTATTCTGGTGGGGGGGGGGCGGCTTTTGCTGTTTGCTCAAATCTGAAGACGGCGCATCTCGGATCGGTGGATTCAGGAGGTGGTTTCCTCCGGTTAAAAAATAGCTGCCAGTCAGGCCGCCCACAAGATTTCTTTGGTCTCGGATATCCCAAAACCGTTTGAAGGCACAGGGCTTGAGAATGGCCGTGCAACACCTCCCGCGTTTAGGCGTGATTTGTCCGTTACCTCGTTAGGAACAGGGTCAGGGTTTTTACTCCAACCTGTTCATGGTTCCCAAGAAGGACAGAATGTTAAGACCTATTTTGGACCTGAAGGGTCAGTCATTTCCGCATGGAAACCTTACGGTCAGCGGTGTGCTCGCTTCGACCCGGCGACTTCATGACCACGGTGGACATCAGGGATGCTTATCTGCACATCCCGATTTTCCAGGGGCATCAGAAGTTCCTGAGGTTTGCTCTGGAGGATCAACATTACCAGTTTGTGGCACTTCCATTCGGGATATCCTCAGCCCCCCCATGTCTTCAAGGTGCTGGCAGGCATCATGGCTATCCTGAGGAACCAGGGCATTCGTTTGCTGCCCTATCTGGACGACTTGCTGATTGCGGCCCAGTCCTTGCAGCAGGCCTTCGGCTGGGTAATCAATTACCCAAAGTCTTTTATCACTCCCTCAACAGTGAGATCCCTCCTGGGAATGACAATAGACACCGCTCAGGTAAAGGTCTTTCTGCCACAGCAGAAGGTTTCGGGTCTCCAGATGCAGGTGCAGGCCTTGCTGTCTTGTCAGCGGCCGTCGATACGTCTGGGGATAAGATTGGTGGGGCTAATGGTGTCATGCTTCGAGTGCCCTTCACCCAATTTCACATGAGACCTCTTCAATTGAACCTGCTGACAGGCTGGACCCGGATGCGGGAGTCGCTGGATCAGGAATTTTCGCTGTCCCCCCCTGGCCAGACAGTCCATCTTGTGGTGGTTGGACTCCAGGAACCTGTTGGTGGGCAATTCTTTTCTGACTCCGTTGGGAGATGGTTACCACGGATATCAGTTTGGCAGACTCAGAAGATCCAGGGTCAGTGGGGTCCACAGGAGAACCGCTTACCCATAAATCTCTTGGAGCTGAGAGTGATCCGGTTGGTGCTTCTTCACTTGACTCCCCATTTAAGGGGTTGTGCGATCCAGGTTCGCTCAGACAATCAGACGGCTGTCGCCTACATCAATCACCAAAGCAGGACTCTGAGCAAGCGAGCCCTCAAGGAAGTGACCCAGATTCTGACTTGGGCAGAGGAGAATGTTCCCTGCATTTCGGCGGTCTACATCCCCGGGCTGGAAAACCGGGAGGCAGACTCCCTGAGCAGGAGCGCCTTGCGCCTGGGGGAATGGTCTCTCAGCAGCAAGACCTTTCGCGCTCTGCGTCTCCGCTGGGGTGAGCCAGACGTGGACCTGTTTGCGTCCAGACACAATCACAAGCTTCCAAAGTTCGTCTCCCTCTCAAGAGATCCTCTGGCCATTGCCACAGACGCTCTGGCAATTCCCTGGACGGAGTTCATGTTTATTTATGCATTCCCTCCATTTCCACTCCTGGGCAGAGTGCTGCGCAAGATAGCCCAGGAAGGGGTACCAACTATCCTGGTGGCTCCTTGCTGGCCGAGAAGGAGTTGGTGTGCGGACATAGTTCAGATGTCAGTAGATCGTTACATCATGCCCTACGATTCAGGGCTTCTCACTCAGGGGTCGCTGTGGCACCCCAATTTATGGACGCTGGCTTTGACGGCCTGGCTATTAAAACCTCAATCCTGATGGAAAAGGAGCTGCCGGCCACAGTTGTACATACCATGATTCAGGTACCGAAGAAGTCTTCCTCCATGATATACTGCTACTATACTACTAGTTTGGCATGCCTATGCCTATATCCAAGAGTCTCTCTTGTTGCACATTTTCTATTTCTAGGATTCTGGAGTTTTTACAACATGGCTTAGACTTGGGTCTCCAGCTGAGCACCCTCAAGGGCCAGGTCTCGGCCTGAGCCATCTTCTTCCAGAGATCCATTGCTCATCATGGGTTGATCAAGACCTTTTTCCAGGGAGTCATCCATGTCCGTCCACCGTGTAAGTCAGTATTACCGGTGTGAGACTTGAATTTAGTTCTGTCTGCTCTTCAGGGTCCTCCTTTCGAACCTCTGTGCGATGCTGCATTGTCTATTCTGACTCTCAAGGTGGTCTTTTTGGTAGCGATCATCTCGGTGCGTCGTGTATCAGAGCTGGCCCCGCTTTGTATGAAGCCTTCCTATTTTGAGCGGCATAAGGTGGTTTTTCGCTTAAAACCTGATTTTAAGTTTCTCCCTTTCACCTTATTGAGGAGGTTGTCTTGCCTTCCTTGTGTCAAGCACCGACTAATTCTAAGGAAAGGACCCTCCATGCTTTGGATGTGGTCAGAGCCATTAGATATTACCTGGGTGCAACTGAGTCCTTCAGGAAATCAGATTTGCTCTTTGTCCTAACAGAGGGCTCTAGGAAAGGCTTGCCACCAGCCAAGTCCACTCTCAGTAAGTGGATCAGACAGGCGGTGGTGCAGGCATATTCTGCCAAGGGGAAGGAACCCCTTTTTTGGATCACAGCTCATTCTACCAGAGCTATTGGTGCCTCTTGGGCTTTTCAGCACCAGGCATCGGTTGAACAAGTGTGTAAGGCCGCCACTTAGTCTTCAGTTTATACTTTTACAAAGTTCTACAAAGTTGATGTCAGGGCCTCAGCTGGTGCTTTCTTTGGCCGAAAGGTGCTTCAGGCGGAAGTGAAATGAACTACTTGCTGTTCTGCACTGAGGATCCCGCCCTATTGGACACTGCTTTTGGATGTCCCACATTTCATCACTGGGACGACCTGGACTGGATATAGGGAAAAATACAATTCTGTGAAACTCACCTGTAGAATTGTTTTTGAGTATATCCAGTCCAGGTCGTCCCACCCCGCCCTTGTTCATTATCTCTTGTTTGCCAGTTATGGTGATTACCATTTTTTATTCTTGGGCTTGTGTCCTTAAGTCTTGTTTAGAGAGTACAAGCTGAAGCTTTGTGAAGGAGCATGGTTTCTTGGCCTCCCGGCCTGTCTCCTCTTTTACTGCTTTTTAACCACTGGGGAATGATAGAGGGACACCTGCCTTTATAGGGGGCCGGGAGGAGCGACAGCTTTTGATCTTGCAATCGAGCGCCCCCTGGGGGCGGAATACCCACATGTCGTCACTGGGACGATCTGGACTGGATATACTCAAAAACTGATCTGGATATACTCAGAATCCTGACAGGTAGTGTCAGGAATCTGTAGGTCCCCAGAACTGCCCTTTACAAACTTCTATGCTCTGGCTAGGAGCTGACCTTCTATGCTTACAGTGACATTGGTCCATCCATGCTCCCCTGTGTATTGTAGTGTCCTTCCAATTTGGTAAGTATACTCCTAGGAGAAAAAAGGAGTGAGGCTTATCAGCAGGAGAAAGTAGGGCAGCTGAACCACCTTTTCTTATTTTCTTATCTATTGTGCAATATGTTTCAGTTTGCTGGAATCAGGAAACAGAGACCTGCAGAGCGAAGAGCTGGTGTCAATGGCTTCATTTTTAGCCAGTCTACTGTGAGTAGTGGGGTTTTTCCCTCCACCACCATGTCCACCTTTAACTTGCATACAGATTAGGAAGTATAAATGACCATGATTCCTAATGAGTAGGCAGAGCCATGTCTCATGGTCTGTATGCGCCATGTAAATACATTCTTTTTAAAGAAAGCACTTGATACCTTTTACCTATGAATAGACGGAATCTAGCTCACTTTTGGCCTACTATATGTAGCCTATCATAGGTTGCTTCCTAAAGTGGCTTTTGACTATGTTCCAGAAAATGCACTATGAATCATTTTGCCTTTCTTGCGCAGCAGCTGGCGGATCACTCTATTGCTGTCTCGTCTGTTGGTGCTACTTCTCCCAAGAGGAACCTGGTTTCTTGTGGGACCTGGTTGACAAAGTTTGAGAGGGGTTGCTAAAACCCTTCCCCTCATTCTGTCGCAGCGTCAGGGTAGCGTGGCAGGGCAGAGGGGATATATTGTGACTGGAATTTCGCTTTAAGAGATTAATGGTGCATATGACGAAATCCCTAATTATGGTACTTGGTTCTGGCAAGACAAATTCGTAGCCTTAAAGGAAAAATATCTTGGTTATTTCAATCTTTTAAGGTCACTAGAAATCCCTTTTCTTTGCAGTGATAGATATTGATACATAGATTATGCCATAAAGTTCACCTTTGGTGTTGGATAGTAGATTCTTGGTCCGGTGCGGGGGGCCAGATGTCTGAAAGCTGCCATCTGAGGCCACTTCTCGTGGTTCGACGTGTCTCCGGATCATCAGGGAACGAGCATGTTGTTCCTGTCAAGCCCCGTTGGACAACCGCCTTCTAGGTAAGTCCACAACCCCCCAATCTCCGCTGCTAGCTTCACCTATAGACAAGCACCGGTCTGCCGGGACGCTTAACACGCCTCACCGGTCGAGGTTGCCCCCAGGACTTCGTAGCACATAGGATGTGGACTTACAGGGAGGAAGGCGGATGAACCCGAGGCAAGACTGGGTGATGTGGATAAGCCGGGGTCATACACGGGTAATCTGTCCAATATAGTGCAGCACCAAAGAGAAGAGACGGGAGAGTCGAGATCGAGGCAGGGGTCAAGTCGGGAGGTCACGGGTACGCAGTACAAAGGATGAGATGGAATCGTAGTCAGGAAACAAGCAAGGGTCGGTACAGGCGGCAATCACAGGGAGGTCAAACAAGGCAACGTCGGCAACAGAATGAAATCTAGAATCTTAGGACAAAATCACACCCAGCAGCACGCTATCACGGGCAAGGGATACGTGTGGGGAAACAACCTTTAATGTACGGGAGTAAACAGGATTGGCCAGAAGGAAGTGTGGTGATTAGTGCATACTTAATCCCAGGGCTGATTGCCCCATTTAAACTTTAAAGGGCGTTTTTGCCCATAAACGCTCTGGGTTCATTGGCCCTTTAATACAGCCTCCGGCTGGCGCGCTGAGCACAGCGCCGCCGGAGGTCATAAGAGAGACGCGTGAGCACGTTCTGCGAAGCCGATGACGCGACAGTGAGAACAGGAGACAGCCGTGCTCGGTGCCGCACGAGCCGGCGCCGCCCGAGCATGCGCTCGGCGCGGCTGCCGAGCAGAACGAGCCCCGGCCAGTCTCCTGGATACGCCGCGGGACCGACCTCAGGTAAGTTGATCGTGACAGTTCCCCGCTCGTTCCCTGTCTATGAAGCCGGTAATCGTGCTAATTTCACAGCCGCGCCCAACCTGGCAAATCTGCGCTTTCACAATCGGGCACATCAGTGTGTCTCCTGAGCTCAGGGACCTCCTTCCCTCCCACCCACCCCAGGATGGCAGAACGAGAGAGTGAAGTGCATGGCGTGCCGGGTCATTTCCAAGCCCGGACGTTGCCGCTTGTTGCGCTTGATTGGCTCTATATAGAAGGTCGGAGCCATTCACAGCAGGGACAAAACCCTGCCACATTAGCCCCTTTCCCTAATGGAGACCACCGGACTTTTAATTCTATACTATTCTATTTCATCTACATTCTATATCACCTCCTCTGATGGTCAGATGTATTTTTTCTAAACCCTGAACTCTTAGACCATCTAGGGTCTTTATCATGCTTTATTGAAAAATGTCTACACACCGGGGTCCTAAGATTGCCTGTTTTGATAGCATAATAGTGCTCGTTTACTCTGTTTCAGAGAGAGTTTTGTTTTTCCGACATGGTATCAGTGACAGGGGCATGTTAGCAGATTTATTGCAATTAATGTAATGCTTAGCCAGAATTGTTTATTTGCCAGGTATTCTGTTCCTGGGCTGAGGATCGGTTCCAGCACAGCTGCCACCCCACGATATCCCTGCCCAGGGAGGGCTTCCTCTGGGGGGCAATGCCTTTTAACTTTGCAGGGTGGGGGGTCCAGAAGCTGCTGCATCCTTGACCGGTGGCTTGATTGCAGCTGCACGGAGATTGCTTTTCCAGTAGCGCAAGCAGGTCTCACCAGTAGTCGACAGGCAGGAGGATGTGGGGACCAGCACTCCAGCTGCATTGCTTAGCAGTTGGAGCAGCCATCTTTCCATGTCAAAGGCATGGGGTTTCGTATTTTAATGGATAGTGGTGCCCCATGTCCCATGTGCTAAGCGCGCCTGACCTCGAGCAAGAGACTCCTCTGTCCTGGGGACACTACTGTCCTGCACCGCCTTTTGCAGCTGGCAGGTTCCATGCCTCAGTCAGATCATCCAGTTTTCCCTGCGGCTTCAGGCTCAGACACGTCGGAGTGGGATACCCCTTGGGGTCTCCCAGGTCCACTCTTTACCACGGTCAGCCCATGGTTGGGGATCCTCCTTCGGCATGGGGGACCGGGTGGCTGTGTTAGAGCATACTCAGTGGCCTTCATCAGCAGGGGCATCCCGAATCTGTCTCTGCCTGCCAGGCGGGAAGGCTACAGCCAAGTGCAGGCATATTCAGATGTCCTCTGAGTATTCTAGCCCCTACGTCAAGGACCTATTTAGAGATTCAGAATCTAGTTCCGGCCAAGAGAGAAGTGTTGTCCGACAGTGGAGAGGACCGGAAGCCACGCATGTGCCGCTAAACCCTCTGGAGCACCCGAAGGACTCCAGACGCCGCAAGCTTTTTGGGGGCTAAGCGAACGCCATGGGGGGAACCTAGACGCCAATTGGCCAGCCAGCCCAAGTCCCCAACCAAGCCATCTCAGGTTTGGCGGGGTGCCCTCACCCAATAAAAAGCAAGGCTGTGGCTTCTACTCAATATGGTTTGGTATCCTCCAGAAGGACGGGTCCTGGATCTCCGGGGTCTGAATAGTTACGTTCGAGTGCGGAAGTTCCACATGGAATCTCTAAGGTTGGTCAACTTGGGAATTTTCTGGCCACAGTGGACATAAAGGATGCCTATCCGCTTGCCCTATTCTTCCCTGGTCACCAACAATACCTGCGCTTTGAGGTGGGTGGCTGACATTTCCAATTGCCGCACTGCTATTTGGGCTGTCAACATCCCCATGAGGGGCAATGCACCTATCTAGGTATGACATTGGATACTCGACGGGAATGGATCCTTCTGCTGCACAGGGGCATGGCTCTTCAGGGGGCTGTGAGGTCGCTACTGACAGCCAAACATTCCACGATCAGACAGGGCATCCGTCTCCCTGGCCTAATGGTGTCCACCATCCAGGCAGTTCCATATGCCCAGTTCCACTCCAGGCCTCTACAAATTTCTTTTGACGGACAATGTCCGGTGATCCCTGCATTGGACCAGCAGTCGCTGGCAGTAGATCAGGCCTTCCTGCTAGTCCAGTGGGTCATCCTTACCACAGACGCCTGTCTGACAGGTTAGGGTGGATTTCTGGACAACCAGACGGCTCAGGGTCTCGGACATAGTTCGGCCCATATTCCTATCATGCTGATCACCCCACACTGGCCCAGAAGGGTGTGATTCATGGATCTGTCAGCTTGGCAGTGGAGCCCCCGTGGTGACTCCCCAAATGCCCAGATTTTCTGCAACAGGGTCCTCTGCGGCACCCCAATGCTCCAGCACTGGCTTTAGCAGCTTGCTTGTTGAAACCAGCATATTGGAACAGAGAGATTTGTCCACCACAGTAATTCGGTGTGAATCTAAGGGCCACTCCTGTAGGAGGTTCTCTATACCCAAAAGTTCATCCAGCAAGGCCTGGATGCTGATCTACAGCCCAGCATTCCTAAGGGCCTCTGCCTTGTCTATTTTGTTCCAATGGACAATCACGGAGCATAGGTTAGTCCGCACTTTCATGTGCTACGTATGTGCGGCTGGGATCTTAATTGGTTCTTATCGGCGCTTCAGGGGACCCCCTTTGAACCCATAGTGGAGGCTTCCCTGACGACACTCACGTTCAAGGTGGCCTTTCTAGTGGCAGTCACCTTCATCTGGCAGGTTTCAGAGCTGGCAGCGCTCTCGATCAGATCAACCTTTTTGGTGCTGCATGAAAACAAAGCTGCGTTTCATGTGAAGCAGGAATTTTTGCCCAAGGTCATCTCTCCTTTCCATCTTAATCAGGAGATAGTGCTACCCTCCTTGTGCACTTGTCCAACTCGCCATAAGGAGCTCCTCCTGCATTCTGTCGATGAGGTCAGGGCATTAAAGTATTACTTGGGCGCTACTCGAGAGCTACGTAAGACGGATGTCTTGTTCGTTGCGGCTAGGTCCACTATTAGCAGATGGATCAGACAGGTGGTGATGCATGAGCCTCCATTTTGTTTCTAAAATGTACTACAGCAGAAATTTGGAAAAGGTAAATTACAGATGCCAATATCACATTTCAAAAACCTTCCGCTGGCCCCCTTTGTCCACCAATCCACACATGGCTATATTCACACAATTGGTTACAAAAGACATTGAACAGCTTTCTAAGAAAAGTTTCCACAAATTAAATGTGGATTCTGAAACAACAGATTTGATGAAAATGACTGTATCCCTGGAGGCACTCCTGGTGACTCTGGACGTGGAGCCCCTATATTCTAGCATACCCCATGAGAAAGACCTATCCACTATTGAACAGTTTTTTGAATGAGACGGATCATTTAATTTCATAACCATAATATTTTTCTGTTAAGTTTGATCAAGTTCATCCTCACCCACAAGCTCTTCCTCTTTAAGAGGCAACTATATCACAAGATACGGGGGACTGTGATGGGGACCACATGTGCCCCATTGTACGCAAACCTGTATCATGGTGGGTGGGAGGGGAGTCTATGGGGTAATGAAATGTCATCCTACGGCACAGGTACATAGATGACATCTTTTGTATATGGACATGACCTAAGGAACATAGTAACATAGTATGTAAGGCTGAATAAAGACTTTAGTCCATCCAGTTCAGCCTGTTTAACTCCTTCCAGTGGTCTAGTAGCCATAGCTGGAAATGTTATTACATGGCAGGAAGGCATCAAGGCCACTTTTGAACGTTTTTACTGTATCCATCATTACTACCTCCTCTGGCAGCGAGTTCCATAGTCTCACTGCTCTTACAGAGAAGAATCCCCTCCTATGTAGGTGGAAAAAGCACCTTTCCTCTAACCTTAGTGGATGCCCCCGGGTTATGGTTACACTCCGCGGTATTAATAGATTGGGGGACAGATCCTTGTATTGACCCCGAATATATTTATACATAGTTATTAGATCACCCCTCAATCGTCTTTTTTCTAGACTAAATAAGCCTAACTTGGACAATCTTTCCGGGTACTCTAGCCCCCGCACTCCTTTTATTAACTTTGTTGCCCTTCTTTGAACGCGCTCCAGTTCTGATATGTCCTTCTTAAGCACAGGTGCCCAGAACTGTTGAGGAAACCCTACAATTATTTATTGAGATTAAGTCATTTTTGACTGCTGATCGCTTTAATCATCAGGATATTATTAATGGACAATGCATGGTGACAATATTTGCATTTGCTTTTTATTAGCCATGGAGGCTATGAAATAAAATGTATTCTACAATATAAATGAAATAAAATGTTTATATTGACTGCGAGGTCCTTTGGTCATCGGGTTCAGGGGAGGCCCACTCCCACATGCAATGGTTTCAATTAATTAGCAATTAGCCATAATTAGTATGGCAACTGAGAATGCAGAAGTGCTGCTTCCATTTGGAACTCAGGCATTAGATAGTCCTTTTTTTACTTTTAAATATATAAATCTGGTATAGCACCAGGGGAGCCATGGTGACAGGCTGCTCAACAAAGGAAGGAGGAGCTTAATATTTTCTCATCTCCTAAACAGAGTGCTCAGAAATAAATTATGTTACTAAGATCCCATTTATAGTACTCAATGCATTCTTAGTATACAGTACGTCCTGCTCCAAATAGATTACTTACACTTGGGTTATCCTCCGCCAGATGGCGCTGCACTACAGGAACCTCCCACAAATCCCCAGATTTCTCTGCAGTGCTGACTGCGAAGACATGAAGTATCACTCTCTCGCAGGTGAGCGGGGCTATTAAAGCCTGTGGCCCTGTTGGACTATTCCCACCCGTCCTCTTTGTGATGTGCCTCCCAGCCCGGGCTGCGCTGGTCGGGTGAAGGTAGGCAGCACCATGCGTGCTTATGGAGCGCTGCTCCACCGCAGTCCCCCACCAAAGGGTAGGCGGTATAGGCTGATGGTGAGCCTCTATGGGATGCCCCTCCCGCATTATTGCCCCATGCCCCGAGTAGCGGTGGGCCCTGTACAAAGGGCCGCCATCCTCCCTCGTTCCCCCCCCCCCCCGCGCGCGTGTGACGTTCTTGCTTACCGTGGTCCGTAAGTGCCCTCGCGGGCGGCTTTTTATACTCATTGTAGTGTTAAGGTTCTGACACCCTTTTTCTTCTCATTGTGTCTTTCAGACGGGTGAATCCATTGGCTTCTCCCGGCCCGTTGTGATTGATAGTCGGGCCTTGAAAAATTACTCCCACTTCCCTAGCGGGTCATTGGGGCATCCAGGGTTGCTTTATAGCGTCAATCCCTACTGGCATATTGTGCCTAAAAAATATATACCATATGGAGGCATCTCAAGATAATGTGACCGGGGTCCCTTTGGGACAAGACCGGCTGTGCATGGCGTGTGGACAACGCCATGCTGACGCTGACAGGGCACGGGTCTGCGCACCCTGTGCTGAGCAAGCGCTGGCCTTGCATTCTGGCCTGCCAGTGGCTGCACCTCGTTTCACTTCACCAACTTCCCAAGGCTTAAATCTAACTCCTGCTGAGTCGCATACAAGTGGGGATTCTCAGCCTGATTTGTCTCGTAGACTGCCTACGGCTGAACAAATTATTGCGAGGTCCTTAGCGCGTAAGGGCCCTGGTAAGAAGCGGCACTTGACGCCTAATGTTACTGTGTTCCCTATGGTATCTGCAGAGTTTATGAATCTGTGTGGCTATACCCCTTCTTATGAAGGAGAGCTCTTTTCTGACTCAGGCTCATCTGATGAGAGACCGCAGGGTCATGAAGTCTCAGCCCTGACCCCTGGGCTCAGGACGACATTTACAGATTATTGATTCAGATCTTTGAGGTTCTGTCTATATCTCCCCCTGGTGAGGCTCCCAGGCAAAGAGGGAAGCGTTTCCATACAGCAACATCACGTTTGGAATTTCTAGAGCAGGCACATTTCCATACCCTTGTGCTCAAGGAATGGGAGTGCCCCAGTAAACTTCCCGGGGTCCCAGGGGATTGGGATAGGAAGTACCCTTTTCCCCCTGAGGTAGTTAAATGTTGGTCATCCCCCCCCCCGAGGTGGATGCCCCGATCATACCTAACCCCCCCCTTATTACAGTCCCTGCTTATACTAACCTTCGGGATGCTGAGGACCGGCGCATTGACCTGCTGGCCTCCCACGCCTTTGCATGTGCGGGGACGGTGCTGCGCCCGGTCTGTGCCTCTGCCATTACTGCCGTGGCCGCTAGAACCCTCATTAGAAAAATGCTTGATCGTCCCCCTGATGATCTCCCTTGGGATGTGTTTAATGCACTCTCCAGTTGTGAGGTGTTTGTAAAATGTATCCTATTAGCATTGGATGACACCATTAGAATGTGTGCAAGAACTTCTGCCCTTGTGGTGGCTATACGTTGCTTGGTCTGGCTGCGACAGTGGGGTGCTGACGATGCTGCAAAGAAGACTCTTACCGGGCTTCCCTTTAAAGTGCTACGCCTGTTTGGGGCCCGTCTAGACCTGTTTGGTAAGAAGGGTAAGTTACCCCAATGCAGGCGGCTGTTTCGGCCCTTTCGCGGCCAGAGCACCCCTTCTACCCCATACCATAGTGTTAAACAGGAACCAGGGGTGTCCTTCGCGGGGGCTCGCGCAGATTCCTGCCCCAGGAGCAGCAGACAATGCCCTGGCTCCTCCTGGGGGGGGGCTCAGCACAAATCTTCCCCCAAGTCCCCTCAAGCATGATGGAGCGCCCTCGCCCGGCTGGGTGAGGGGACGGCTGCGGCACCTTGCTCATGTCAGGAGGCATCACGCCTCAGACTGGTAGATTCAGGAGGTAGTGTCCTCCGGCTGCAAGATAGGGTTTGCTGTGTGGCCTCCCCCCAAGATTATCAGGTCCCGGGTACTCTTGGTCCCTGCCTCTGCTCAGGGGCTGGTGCAGGCCATGCAAGGCCTGCGGGGTCTGAGGGCCACTTGCAGATTGCCCTTAACAGACAGAGGCAGGGGACGCTACACCAATCTTTCCACAGTTTCCCAAAAGAATGGGTCAGTCTGGCCCATTCTGGTTTCACAGATGAATCTGGATACAGTTCAGGCAAGGATCTTCCTTCCTCAGCAATAAAGTGGACAATCTGGTTGCATGGGCTCAGTCTCTCATAGCTGTCCCCGTACCTCCACCAGGCAGGGGATGCAGCTGGTGGCCCGTTGGTGGCGTGCTCCGAAGAGGTCCCTTATGCTCAGTGCCCCTTGGGGCCTTCTGCAACTTCCCCTATTGTTTGTACGGGACAAGGACCCGGCATCCCTGGATAGGGTCTGTGTGCCTTTCCCCCTGGTGAGGAGGTCCCTCTTGTAGTGGATGACCTCAAGGAACCTGTCTGGGGGCAGTTCCCTTCTTGCCCCTTCCTGGGAGACGATCACCATGGGTGCCAATCTATCAGGTTGGGGGGGGGGGGTTTCTTCTGGAAGTTCCTGCGGTTCCAGGGGAGGTGGGGCCCTTAGGAGGCCCATACACCTATCAATGTTTGTAACCGTGAGCGTTCAGGTTAGTTCTAACTTGCTTGACTACTCCTCTTCAGGGCCTGCCTGTTCGGGGGCGCTAGGTCTATCTGACGGCAGTGGCCTACATCAATTATCAGGGAGGGACCCCGAGCAGGAGGGTCCTCCAGGAAGTGTCTCTGATCCTGATCTGGGTGGAGGACAATGTTCCCTGCATATCGGCGGTATACGCTCCGGGGGGGGGGGGGGGGCCCTCTGCAACAGGGTGTTCCATTCCCTGTGTCACTATGGGGACCAACCAGTTGTGGATCTGTTTGGTCCCGTCACGATCACAAGCTCTCTGCCCTTGTTTCCCTGTCACAGGAGTCTCTGGCCGTGGTCACGGTGCCTTAGTAACGTCATGGCAGGACATTCTGTTCTGTATGTCTGTTCCCCATTCCCCCTGCTAGGCAGGGTCCTGCGCAAGATTGCTCTGGAAGGGGTGCCTGTTATTCTGGTGGCCACCGGGTGGCCAAGAAGAGTGTGGTTCGCAGGCGTGGTACGGAGGGCAGTAGATCAGTACGTTCTGCCAGGAGTGCCAGTTCTGCTCACTCAGGGCCCCTTACGCCATCCCAGTCTACAGACTCTGGCCTTTACGGCCTGGCTGCTGAGACATCCATCTTGATGGAGACAGGCTTATCTGCCTAGGTGGTTGAGATATAGAAGACTAGGAGCAAACTTCTTCTTCCATCTATTATAGGGTATGGCGTACCTATATGGATTTGTGTGAGTCTAGGTCTCTTCCCTGTCGGGTGTTCTCTGTCCCCAGGGTTCTAGAGTTATTACAGCATGGGTTGGAGTCGGGTCTCCAACTCAGTACTCTGGAGGGCCAGGTTTCTGCCCTGTCAGTCTTCTCTCAGAAGTCCTTTGCTCAGCTTTCCTTGGTTAAGACCTTCTTTCAGGGGGTTACTCTTGTGCGTCCCCCATGTAATCCTATGGTCCCTGTTGGGATTTGAACTTGGTTTTGTCTGCCTTGCAGGGTGTTTCCCTTTGGACCTATTCAGGATGCTGCTCTGGCTGTACTTACCCTCAAGGTTGTCTTTCTGGTGGCTATTACTTCGGTCAGACGTGTGTCTGAGTTGGTGGCTCTGTCTATCTAGCCCCCATACTTCGAGAGACGCCAGGATACGGTGGTGTTTCGCTTTAAGCCGGACTTTCTGCCTAAGGTGGTGTCTACTGTTATTTGATTCAAGATATTGTTCTTCCTTCTTGTGCCCTATTCCTAGCAACGCTGAGGAAAGGGTTCTGCATTCCTTGGACAAGTGTTGGAAGTATTCCTTGGTAGTCACTGCGTCCTTTAGGAAAACTGATGCTCTTTTTGGGCCTACAGCCACTCCATCCTGAATGAGCCCGATCTCGTTTGATCTCGGGAGCTAAGCAGCGTTGGGCCTGGTCATTACTTGGATGGGATGGTCCCTTCTGGTCCTAGGAGAGGTTTTTGGCTCCTGCCAAGTGTACTATTAGCGAATGGATTCGTCAGGCTGTGACTCAGGCCTGTCCCATTAAGGGGAAGAATCTTTTCTTTCATCTTACTGCTCATTCTACTCGTGCTATTGGTGCCTCTTGGGCCTGTCAGCACCGGCCTTCTGTTGAACAAGTTTGCTAGGCCGCTACTTGGTCTTCTGTTCATACCTTTTCAAAGTTTTACAAGGTTGATGTTAGGGCCTCAGCTCATGCTGTCTTGGCTGCAAGGTTTTGCAGGCGGCAGTGGTTTAAACTGTCTGCTGTTGCCTTTTTTTGGGGGATCCCACCCTACTTTATGGACACTGCTATTGGATGTCCCAAGTGTAAGTAATCTATTTGGAGCATTACGTACTGTATACTAAGAATAATACAATTCTGTGAAATACTCACCTGTAGAATTGATATTATAAGTATACAGTACGTCCTGCTCCACCCCACCCTGGTTTTTGCATTATTCTGTATCCCCTGTATGGTGATTGTTATCATTGTTATAGTTACCAGTTTTGGTGGTTAAATTCTCCCGGCTTCTTGCTCACTGCTTTTCAATGCTGGAGATTTGTGGGAGGTCCCTGGGTATTTGAGGGGCCGGGAGGAGCCTGTTTTACATGTCTCTGCAGTGCAGTGCCATCTGGCGGAGGATAACCCAAGTGTAAGTAATCTATTTGGAGCAGGACGTACTGTATACTTATAATATCAATTCTACAGGTGAATATTTCACAGAATTGTATTTTTTTCCTCTAGTTTTACAGGGAACTCGGCTCCCACCCATATTTTGTCAATCCCCCCTTAGCTTTTCTTGCAGGCTCTCTGAGAGACATGTATTAGTAGTAGTGTAACTAAATGTGCTGGGCTCTGGTACAAACATTAAATGGTGCCCTTTCAATTCTTTTTCTGACTTTTAACTTTTTAATTGGATGCAGTTAGACAACTGAATCTAAATGATGCCAAGTGAGCACAAATATGCTAAATAAGGCGGAGGAGCAACAATGATATGGCCATCCTGACCTTCTGGAGCCTGGTGCGGTCACACTCTCTCAAGTTACGCCCATGGGTGTCAGGATTCCTTCTGTGGTATTGTTTAAAACTGAGGCTATGCTACTCTATACTATTCTTACCTCTAGGCCTTACCTTGGTGAGGGGGGCGGAATGGAGTAACACCACTGCAAGGGATACGTATGTTTTTAAAGTTTATATTATAGTGGACCTTCACCCTGAATAAGAGCATATCTTATATGTTTGCCACACCCTGTACATACAGATTGCTCACATTAAAAATGATCCTACCTGCATTTACTACATGTTATGAGCCTTTAAACATCCACGATGGCGGCTCATGACACATCAGGCAAACAGGAAGTGTCTTCTGATTGTGTCACTCTGCATTCTGGGATTGCTGGCCTTTCCCTGAACCCCACTGCCCTGTCTGTTCAAAGCGCAGCTATAACTCCACCCCCTGTACTTTATCCCACTTTCCTCTTTTCAGTATGTATGATGCTTCTGAGTCAAGATGGCGGCGCCCGTATCCTAGAGACCTGAACAGAGTTGCAGCCCAGTGGGGGAAAGAATAATAATTAAGTGACTAAAAACTTAAAATATACAAATTTTAGATGCTGGGGAATAGTTTTTTAAGGGTTTGGACTTTTCATTAAATCATACTGAAGGTCCGGTTTAAATGTTACGTTTTAAGGGACTTGGTGAGCTGGATTCAGCAAGTCTCTAGGCCTAATAGGGCAGTTGTGGCCTAGAGCTAAGGAAGTGGCCTTGTGACCAGAAGGTTGCAGGTTTGAATTCCGGCCATCAGAAATTACTTAAGTGCTCTTGAGCAAGGCACCTGGCACCCAAACTGCACCCCAGGCGCCGTAATTGGGGCAGCCCACCGCTCCAGTGCCTGTCTACTAACAGAAACTGTCTAAAGACTAATTATTAGTAGACATTAGGTCCCTTGCAGGACTAGAGGAATTGCATTTTATAGTGAGTACTAAAATCCTATTTCATGCTATCATTGTGAATTTTTTTTAATCCTGCAGTTTTTCCAGCCCTCCGCACTCCAGCGCATACTGTGCTGCAAGTAAATAATATTTTACTACATGATAAAAGCGAGTTTTTTCCCAGCCACATAATGGAACGGATATGGGAAGAGTTCATGAACAGCGACGCAACAGACTTTTGAAGAAATTAATGCACCAATGTCACTGGCTTTTCATGTTTCTCATCCGATTACTCTGTTGTACATCATTGTACATTGTAAAACTTAGTCTGAGTGATTTGAACAGCATCTAAACACCATGTGATACAGCAACTCTTTATCTTTCCTTAAAGTGGACCAACACCCAGGATTTTGACTATCCTGGGTATTGGTCCACTTCCCTGCCCAAAACCCCCCCAAACACCCCGAAAACTCACCTCTTCACGATCCCACGTGACTGCGCTGTCCAATGCCCGCCGACGGACAAGTGACGTCCATCGGTGGACAAGGGATCGCGCCCGCCGCCGCCTCCCGCGCATCACTCTTGACGTGTGCGCGCCCGCGCCGGCCATTCAGAGACGGCCGGCGCGGGCGCGCGCACGTCTGGAGGAGCGCGAGTGAGGCGGCGGCGGAAGCAGCGTCTGAAGAGGTAAGGTTTTTCGGGGTGTTTGGGGGGGTTACAACCCGCGGGACATCCCGATCTCGGATGTCCCGCGGTGTGTGAGGTGTGTGTAAGATTCCCGGGCCGATCACCCCTGGGTGTTGGCCCACTTTAACCCGTTACTTTAATGTAAGTGTTGAACTGTTTCAGTGAAAGATTAAATGCTAAATCCTAACTTGTGTTTATGTTTTTATGAAATCTGTTCATAGAATTTCAGTATTGTAAATTAAAGGAGACGCAGCATCAAATCTGACTGAACATCCATTTCCAAAACCCATTCATTTTTCTTGCCTCCTGCTAGTTTCTTCTAGTTAATACTACCTGTGTGTCTGCGGCCATCTTGGCATTTTCAGGATTTAAAACTGCCTCCTACTGTTTAGCCAACTGCAAGATAGGGCAACATCGTTTTCTATAATGCAAAAGTCGGAAAGGAAGTTTGCCTTTGACATGTCACATTTGGTAGGTGCTGACATTTTACAAAATAAGGCCACACTTCACTTGTGGCCCTGTGAGTAAAAATGTAAATATGATTTTCATATGCTAGGTCTGCTCTAATAGCTGACATTTGTGTTATTAGCTGCTTTGTGTTATATGAAAGTTGTTTCTTTGCACATAAACTTCAATGTGTTTTTTTGGTTTTCCGCCTTAAGCATAATGGAAATAAAATATTATAATGAAAAAAATATATATATTGCATCTTGCAATTAGTTTAAAATACAGTGAAAAATCAATTTAGGTTATGTTCTGGCCAAAATGTCTGTGTTTCGATGCATTACTATGCACTTTGCAATAAGCTAAATGAAATTATGGCAAAAACTCAAATACAAATTACTCGACTCTTGGCAATGCAATAGCTCTGAAGGTTGATACACTCTATAAGACATCATGACATCTTTGTCAAGCCTTTGGACCCATAAAACCTTTGAAATAATGTTTCTTCCCTATAGTCCCTTGGGGCACTTTATTGGGAGATCTTCAGTTTGTCCTTACACATGGATTATTATTGGGCAAGACATACAGTGATGAACAAGATTCTCATTATATTAACCAAAGCAGATGATCAGTTTGAAACAGTGTCTGCTGTTTGCCTGTACTATGGTTTAACTTTCGCAAGCTCTGGGGCCCCTATATGATATTCGATGACTCAGATGATTGATACAGGAAAAGTGACCTTACCCCAGCTATCTGCTTCTTTTATCTCCCCACCTCATTTGTGCAGTGCCTTTCCCTTTACCTCCCTGGCTGTAAGGCTGAACTGTGGAGACACCAATTTTACTTTTATTCACAGGCTCCTTTGTCCTTTTGCATGTAATGTGAGGTTTTACATTTTTGTTTCACTGTTGAGGTGTAGGAAATGGGACATGGATTTACTAGGGTTAACCCGGTATATTTCTTAATTATTTAGGTGCCGTTTTTGGCAGATTTTTTTCCCTCCCACTTGCCAGTGGTTCCACAGAGATCATTTTGCATTTGCCTGTAGAGTCTAGTTTAGAGCTGGGTGGTGTTTCCACTCGCACCCTGCAACATTTTTCATGTCATGTCGCTTGGTCATGAAGAGGTACCACGATGGTTACAGATCTCGGGGTCATTTCCAGGTTAGTGGGTATCTTTTTCCAAAAGGGAAAGCTAAAGCTCATGGACATAGACACTAGGTCGTACAATGGGGTGAATATTGCAGGTTGAGTGTATGTCCCTAACTATTGATTGTGTGCACCAAGAAGTCTACTGCCTAGGCAAAGGATTGGCACCACCACTAACTGCCGATGCTGTCAGCATCTCTTTACTGCAAAGATCGACAGCTTAATCTGCCAGCTCCCTATTGATGCATGTCTGGCACAACCATCCTTGCCCAGGGACCTGTCTTCTGGTTCGATCATGATGATTCCTTGGAAGCATCTATATTTGATATTCCCCATGGTCAGAATCACTGCTGAGCCCGAGCTGCACTTACTAAGTTGCGATCCAGTAATGTTTTTCCAATTGGCCACAGGAAGAGCACACAGTGGCATCTCTAACTGCCCTGCTACACAGCATGGGATGCCCCTAACGTAAATGAGCATGGTGCTGGATCACAGCATAATAAGTGCAAGATGTCCTCTAGAAATCGTTAGATATGAATTATAGTTTGCTTTAAGGGCTGGGAACACCTGCTGGGGTTTGCAATTGTTTGGCCAGGACACCTGACTGAGAGAATTTGTGTCATCTGCTAGGTAGTGTTAATGATGCTAGGGTGTGTATCCATATTTCTTTAGCTGACTTGTTGTTGGACTCCCCAAAGTGCTGCCAGAACCGACATTTGCCCTCCAGACCACAAATTGGCTTAAAGCGGTCATTCACTCTGAATAAGAGTCTAACTTACATGTTTCCCCCACCCTGTACATACAGATTGCTCACATTAAAAATCATCCTACCTGTATCTACTGCATGTTATGAGCATTTAAACATTCAAGATGGCGGCTCATGGAACATCAGGCAGCCTGCAAACAGGAAGTGCCTTCTGACTGTGCTGCTCTGCATTCTGGTATTGCTGACCTTTTCCTGACCCCAAATCTGCTCTGTCTGAGCAAAGCACAGCTATAACCTGCCCCCTGTACCTTATTCCACTCTCCTCTCCTCAAGAAGTGTGATGCTTCTGAGACAAGGTGGTGGCGCCCGTATCCTAAAGTCCTGAACAGAGTTGCAGCCCAGTGGGGGAAAGAATAGGTGACTAAAAACTTTAAATATATTAACTTTAGATGCTGGGAAATAGTTTTGTTAAGGGTTTTGGCTTTTCAATAAATCATGGGGAAGGTCCGGTTTAACCAGTGGAAACTGCGTCACCCCAGCTTGACATCTGATCTTCTGCCTCTCCACAGATTGGGCTTTTGGGTACATATTTTGTGCTGATGCTTCCCACATTGACCTCCTTTTGCTGGCCTGTCTGAACCTGTGTCATCAGTCCCCCTATCTTGCCCTGGTAGTATGTCTTCTGGGGTTTGCATGATTATTATTATTTAGCACCTCCCAAGGCGTAGTGGAATTTTAAAGGAATGAACATTTTAAGGACTGAAACCGTTAAAGGACATTCGTTGTTAAAATACTTCTAGAATAATATGCTTTGTATGATTATTGTTCACCAAAATTATTTCTTTCACCCTTTTTAGAGAGAAATCAGTTTTTTTCTCTGCTAGAAATAAAATAACTGTCAGTAAAAAACCATCTGGTGGGGAGTGGGGGAGGGGATAACAGAGAGTTAGATGCATTCAAGCTGGCGATATCCTAAATGTTTAAGCAACATTCTGAGTGACTTAAAGAGTTAATAAACTGACAAATGAAGCAATATGTGATGACAGGATAAAAGGAGAAATCACAAAAACATGTTTTCTTTAGCAAAGAATGTGACAAAATGATTTCCATAAAAAAAGGTAAAGCAGAATAACAACATCCCCAAACTTACCTATATAGGTTATTTATGAATGGCACATTTTTGGGAAATGATTAGTGATATAGAAGTATTATATCACTTATGTGATATGTATAAAAGTTTTAATACTGGTGGCAACATTCACACCAAGATTGCACACACATCACAGTGTGCTGCCCTATGGGTAAGGACCACTGGGGGGGGGGGGCAATTGCCATGCGACAGAAAAATGCTAGATACAGCAGTTTTGTGGCTGATTGCCTTTGCTGAGGACACATCTGGCAAAAAGACCTTGCCTAGTCTTCCTAAAAGGGAAGTAAGTTGGGGGAAGACCTGGAAATTATCATCAAGGCTCCCCAGGGGGTGATGCACCTAACTGGGTCAGGAGAGTGCAACTGCATCTCACAAATTACCTTTGGGTAGACCCTGTGTTTACATGCTTAGGCAGAACATGGATGGCAAAAAGTCTTCCTTCAGCGAAAATAAGGACAGGTGCTAGAAAGTCCAAATGGACTGGAGGGACCAGGTGGTTCACAAAAGTGGTTGTCGACTGTTCTGGTTAAAGCTCTCTGAACCAAATACCGCATGTACCTCACTAAGCGTTATGGCTACTTCCATATCAGGATTGAATATCTGAGGTCCCTCCTAGCTGCCTTGGAGCAGGATAAGTTCCTGGCACAAGTGGACATCAAGGAATTGTACTTCCATGTCCCTATCTGATTATATAAACAGAGGTTTATGCACTTCTTTGGTTCTTAATAGGTTTGTGGCCTTGCAGTTTGGGGCATCTCAGCGTTCAGGCAGTGCATGAAAAATGGCTCACAGTAGCAGTGAAAGAAGCTGTACCTTGCCTAGTCCCATATCAGTCCCCAGCTGGGCACCCTGGCCTGATGGTACAGATCTTCCCAGAGCTTGGATGATGTCCTCTGCCTCCCCAGGTGCGGTTAATTTCTTAAAGTGCACCAAAACCCACAGTCTGAAGGCCCTGGAATCTAGCAGCGGCCGCAACTCCGCTTTCTCTTTGGCAACACGCATATTGGATGAGAGGCCGTGCAGGCCCGTAGGACCTGGGAGCTGTAAGTTAGGTCAGGGAACCTGGGGGTTTCACACAGCGGGGAACCCCCGATTGGAGTGTCCGGGGGTCAAGGACCAAAACCCAGGACAGTCAAAATCCTTGGTTTTGGTTCACTTTTGCCTTTGTACAGGGCCTGTTTGACACCTCAGCACTAAATCCTGTGTTCTCAACCTTTCAGGAAGATGGCAGTGGCGTTCTGTGTCACAGACGCAGCACCGCAGACTTCAGAGACTGGATTCAGGGTTCAGGTGAGTTTCTTTTTTTTTTATTTTAATACATGGGGGTGGGGATTATTTTTATTTTGTTGGAGGGGCTGGACTGGTCCTTTAAGACTGATTCTCTATTCATTTGTGTGGATGGTCTTAAACAAGGGGAATCAATCTCTCCTAAAAAAACATTAGTAGATGAATCATAATGACCATTGTTTAGTCATATGCCCTAAAGGATAATGAAATCATCTCTTAGAGCCATCGCCTCACGTAGATGGCTCTCTTAAACTGAACCATCATCCTTACAGTGCTCATATGCATCCCTCCTGAGGACTATTCTGATTTCTGCCCATAAAATTCAATTTACCTTTTTGTAACTCCTGCTGTGGTCAATTTCTCCCCTCTATGGCGTCCTATGGATCTGCCAGTAGTCTGCAAAGAGAAAGCACTGCTGGGTTTCCTGTTACTGTGCATTGTGGGATATGTCCATTAAAGTGGCACTATACTCAAGTCACCACTTCATTCACCTCATTCATGGTGTATGGCACCAAAGTAGTTATTCAAGTGACCAATGGAAGGCTTTCAGCTTTGACGTGCAAGCCCACTGGGAAATACAGATTGGTCACTGGCAGTCATGTGATTGCCAGCCACTCATGAATGGAGAAGTGGTGAACATATGGGTATAGGATCGCTTTAAATCCAGATAGCAGCCCAGCCGGGATGCTGGCATAAGAAACCTCCCAGGTGCAGCAAGGTAGTCGTGACTAGGAGAAATTCATTGAGACCATGTTTCACTTTTGAGTGGATGCAGGAGCGAATGTAAGCTCTGACAATAATTCAGTATCACGCATTCAGATGGGACAAGAGAGTTTTGGGGAGTTTTTTCTTTCAACTGTGCCAGGCTGTTGGTCTGGTTTAAAACCCTGCTAAGATCCATACCCACCTGTAAAGGTCATTTTTAATAATAGGTAAAAATGTCTACCTTTATGTCTCGAGTGATATGTGGGATATATAAACTATTTAATGCAATACTACTTTACCAGCCTTTTCTGTAAGCATCAAGAAATGCACACAGAGACGACAGCTTCATTAATCTGAGCAGTTTTGCATTTGCAAAAGCATTTATCTAATTGCCTATTACATCGGCTGTTTTTCTTGGGCTTATCTAGGACTTTGTGGGCTGATAGAGCTCATTAGCAAAATTAGTTGTTATGAAAGAACAGGAAAGATGACTGCAGTGCATGAAGTGCAACAAAGACATCTGCAGAAAAACCTCCAGTGACATCTGAATAAATCGGCAAATATGCTTATTTATCTTTCTCTAGTTTTTGGCCCTAAATCATAATTCCTGACATCAGACATTTCAGTTTTAAAATGCTTTTAAAGGTGACCAATTGCATCTCAAAGACAAGTGGATATATTTATATAGTGTTACCCAAAAATCTTGATCTCTGATCTTTTTTATGATCCATAAGCAATAAAAACACAGAGCTTCTTCCAAGATTTCAGCTTTGTTTCATAAATCCGTGATCCCAAGGTGCATGCAACAACTTACCGAAACCACCGAAAAGGTTAAACGCTTACCAGACTACAGCAAAGGTAAAGGCCCGTAGACAAGTCCACAATCCAAAACCTCATTACGCAGGATGTTTTTTTTGTAGGTATCGCTTTAAGAGAGCAGATCAAGGCTTGCAGCATGATTAAATTTCTTTTTTTTTTTTTTTTAAAGTTTCTTTTTATTTGCAGTTCAACAAACAACATAACATTAAAACAGGTTACAAATCACAATATGGCACCGCAGGCGCCAGTTTCAGTTATAAAAATTCAATGAACCATTTAGACACGACAATCATTCACCCTACATTCACACTTTCTGGACTCGGACATATACATCAACTGCTCGCTGGGATGGAAAAGACCCGGTCGGTGCACCACATCCCCCAGGATGTCTCTACTGTCTCTCAGTTCCTCCTTTAACCCATACAGAGATTCAACCAAACGATGGTCAGTAGCTTGCCCCATCTTACGGACCCACCCCCTCCCTAATTATCTTCTGAAGCTGTGTCCTGACTCTGCAACCAAGGACCCCACACTTTTTCAAATTTATCGGGCACCCCCCTGGCAGCGTACGTCAGTTTGTACATAGTAAGTTTCTGATTAACCAGAGCCTTCCACGCCTGCACAGATGGTTTGGCCGGGTGCTTCCAATTCAACAGAACGCATTTCCTAGCATAAAAGAGTAATAACCTAAGTAGTGACTTCAGCGCACTTGTCTCCGACAGTGGTTCAACCACCCCCAGAAGACATAAGGAAATTGAACCGCTTATCCGAATACCCACTACCATCCCAATCAGATGCATCACCTCACCCCAGTAGCTCTCCAGAACTGCACAGGACCAGGTTACATGTACCCATGTACCGGCCTCCCTCCCACACCTGGGACACAAATCACTAACCAGCAATCCCATCCTATGCATACGTATCGGAGTGATGTAGGCTTGATGCATCCACTTGGTCTGTATAAATCTGTCTCTAGCTTCTATGACCGAAGAGTGTAGGTTATCAAAGATTCCCTCCCAGTCATCCGGGTCCAGGGTTTGGTCTAGAGCCTGCCACTTGCTTTCAATTTTCCCCCTAGGAGACTCCAGCCCAGCAATCAAGCATTTGTACAATGTAGAGACCGGCTTCTCCAAGTCCGTCCCCCTGACCACACTCTCCACTTGCGACACCGAGAAATTCGGACTGTCCCTGTGGAATTGAGTCTGGAGAGCGTGCCTGAGTTGCAAATAGCGGAAGAAGTCCCGATGGGAAACTTGAAACGTCTCCCTAATTTGGTCAAACGACATGAGCACTCCATCCTTGTACACCTGGCCTAACATCTGGAGGCCCCTCCCATCCCAAAACTGCGGATCCTGCATAGAGACCAACTCAGAGAGTTTGGGATTACTCCAGAGAGGAGCATAGGGGGACCAATGCTGGGCCTCATCTGGATTCCTGTTCAGCTTGGCCACCCTTTCCCATATGTTACACACCGCCCTCATACAACCCGTCGCCTCCCGGGTCCCCCGAACCCCCCTATACGCCAGAGATGACAGCCTCCTAGAGGAGCCCAAAACCGCCACCTCCAGACTCACCACCGGATTATTCTGCGGCTGACAGAGCCACCAGTACACAAACAGGAGCTGCGTGGCATAGAAATACATTTGCATGTGAGGAACCGCCAGTCCCCCCTCCGCTACCTGCGCCTTCATTATTTGTCTATTAAGCCTAGGTGGAGACTGCCCCCAGATAAAGCCAAACAGAATGGAGTCCAATAATTTAAAGTGGGAGACTGGCAGCAGCACTGGCGAGGCCTGATATATATATAGGAATTTCGGAAGGAATATCATTTTGTATATATTAATTCTGCCCATGACTGACAGTGGCAGGTTCGCCCACTGCGCAACCCGCTGCCTCAACCTAGCCACGACAGGGGAGACATTGAGAGATATGAACTCACTTGGTTGCCTACTAATCATGATCCCCAGGTATTTGAATTGTTGAACTATTTTAAGCTGAGACCTCGGGGAAATGTCCGGAGAAACAGGCTCGTCTACTAACATTAGACTGGATTTATCCCAATTAATCCTCAACCCGGAGAATCTCCCAAACACTCCAATAGTGTCCAGTGCTGCATTCAGAGATTCGTGACCGTCCGCCAGGTATAACAGCGTATCATCTGCATAGAGTGATATCTTTTCCTCCACCGTACCTATTTTCCATCCAGAGATACTTGGGGTGCTCCTGACAATAATCGCCAGGGGTTCGATAGCTAAGGCAAAGAGCAGCGGTGATAGCGGGCACCCCTGTCTTGTCCCTCTATGCAACGGAAATGAATCAGAGTAGCACCCATTAACCCGTATCCGTGCCGTTGGCCGTTCATACAATAATTTGACGTATTTGATGAAACTAACGGGGAACCCAAATCTTTCCAATACTGCCCAAAGATATTCCCATTCTATCGAATCAAAGGCTTTCTCGTTATCCAATGAGATAATCACCCGTTTCCCATGATTATCATGTACAATTTGGAGGTTTGACATCAATCTGCGCAGATTCACACAAGTGGTGCGCCCCGGCATAAACCCTGATTGATCCGGCCCGATCAAATGCAGAATAGCCTTGTTTAGCCTAGTGGCCAGTATTTTTGCTAAGATTTTGGCATCTTGGTTCAACAGGGATATAGGCCGATAAGACGCGCAGGAGTCAGGAGGTCTCCCTTCCTTATAGATAAGGACCACATATGCCTCATGAAAAGAGGCCGGTAGGCACTCACTTTCAAGCGCTTGTTTCAGCACCTCCCATAGCTTAGGTGTCACTCGCTCAAGGTCCTGTTTATACCACTCTGCCGGCATCCCATCCGGTCCCGGTGCCTTCCGGCTAGAAAGCATTCTGATGGCACCAGAGACCTCTTCCATGGTAATAGGGGAATCCAAAGCCTCCTGGTCCTCCTCAGACAGTCGCGGGAAGTCAATCTGATCTAGGTAAGTACCCAGTTCAGCCGCCCCATAGCACACCCTTGAGGAATACAAGGCAGAGTAGTACTCAAGGAACCGCTTGGCTATCTCCTTCCCTTCAGTCACCCTCGTCCCATTGTCCAGGATTCCAGCTATGTTGTTAGATTGGCTTTCAGCTCTCGCTAAATAGGCCAGGGTCTTACCGTTCTTATCTCCTTTATCAAATATTGTTGCTTGCTTATATAGCAGCAGTTTCCTAGCCGAATCAGTCAAAAGTAGATTGTACTCTCTTTTCAATGTCAATAGCGTGGAATGGTCCCTATTGTCCGATGTTGTAATAAACTTCTCTTCCGCCACCGCTAGTTTACTCTCAAGATCTGCCACTTCCCTCCCCTTCATCCTCCTAGCCGCAGCGATAGCGCTGATGGCCGCCCCCCTAGTAACAGCTTTGAAGGCATCCCATCTTACGTCTATCGATGTCTCCACAGTATTGCACGCCCAGAAGGCCTCAGTAGAGGATTGCAAACTGCTCTTAATTTCAGGGGAATCCAGCCACAAAGGGTTTAGGGTCCAGCCCACCCGGGTCTCCCGCCTCATCGACAATCCCGCCGTTATCAACAAAGGGGAGTGATCCGAGACCCCTCTCGGGAGGTAGCTACAGGTCGCCACCTTGGTCAGGAATTCAGGGGATGAGAACGCTAGGTCAATTCTAGACAGGGACTTGTGTGTGACAGAGTGGCAGGAATATGCCCTATAGGTGGGGTGCTTCCACCTCCAAAGCTCTTGTAACCCCAGCGTCTCCGCCCATAGTGCCAGTTGGGTCTTGGGGCCCGGATTCTTACCCATCCTGTCCAACGCCGAATCCAAAACCATATTGAAATCTCCCAATAGCAGTATCGGGGCAGGGGGGTAAGACAACACCTTCTCCATTACTCTGTCAAGTATCTGTGCAGAAAATGGCGGGGGGACATACACTCCCACTATTATTATATCAGTATCCATGATCTTGGCATGGAGGATAACATAGCAACCCTCCCGATCAGTATGTACTGAATACAATACAAATGGGGTGCCCTTGGAAATCAGTATGGATACACCTCTTGAGTATGTCGAGAAAGGAGCATGAAAGGAGCTCTGAATCCATGGTTTCTTTAACGCCAGGACTCTCTGACCCATCAGATGGGTCTCTTGGAGAATAACTACGTTTGGTTTGTGTTTCTTAACAAATTGAAGGACAGTAGCCCTTTTGATCTTATCATTAAGCCCCCGGACATTCCAGGAGAGAAATTTACACTCACCCATTATTACTACTTAAAGTTCTATCGGCAAGGTCACCTTTCTGCGGTTCACCGCCACCCCCCAGAATTCTCTTCATCAACCGAGTCCAACAACCAAACTTCACAGTCATACCAACACACAAACAACAGTACACAAAACAAATAATACAACACATTAAACAATACCTACAATACCCATACCCAACCACCCCCACCCCGCTCCACCAGCCCCAAACTTTGGCGAGCATCAAACCCTCCCAACCACAAATACAACACAGGTGAAAACTAGTTGCAACTGGGGTGCAGGTACCCAACGCCTAATGGGCCTGCAACATAGGATAACCACGGATTATACAGGTCGGCAGACTAACTGCCATGGGTTCCCAGGGGCATGAAAGCAGGCGGGAAGGGGAGCAGATGGGATAAGGAGACGAGGGGGGGGAAAGGGTGGGGAGGAAAATAGGGCACAGAGACCCAGGAAGGGGAAGGGGGAAGGAGGGGGAAAGGAAGGGGGTGGCCATCACTCCCTGGGAAACCAGAGCCGGAGCTCCCCTGTACTATGCATATCAGGATACATTGGTAACTTGGGCAAGCGAACAAAACTGAACTAAACTAAGCGGCAACACCGAAGTCGGCCGGCGGAGCCAAACAAGCCCCCATCCGGGGCCACACTAGGATGTCTGGCGGCCGGCCGCCAGGCGCTAGAATGAGCGGGAGTGCCCCACCATCATAGATGAAGGGACTAGGAACGATCAGCTCGCTCCAACCCAGAGCCCAGTCTGTCAGGCCCCAGGCAGAGAGTCCAGCCAGGCGCAGGCCTCCTCGGCAGAAGCAAAAAATCTGGTAGATTCCCCGTCTTGCACACGCAGGCGAGCAGGGAACATCATGGAGTATTTAATTTTTCTTTTCCTCAGCCGCTCCTTGACTGCATTGAAGGTGCGCCGCATCTTCTGAACCTCAGGGGTGAAGTCCGGGAAGAAAGACAGCCGGGCATTATCAAAGGTCACCACCCCCTTCATTCTAGCGGCAGCCAGGATAGCGTCTCTGTCCTTGTAGTGGAGGACCTTAAATATGAAGGGTCTCGGAGGAGCTCCTGGGGGGAGGGGTCGCGTGGGGATTCTGTGTGCCCTCTCGACCGTGAAGAAACTGGTTAGATTGATCGGGGCCAGGGCCTCTCTTATGAGCTTCTCGACAAATTGCTCCGGGGAGGTCCCCTCAGCCTTCTCGGGCAGCCCCAGGATTCTAACATTATTACGTCGATTCCTGTTTTCGGCTTCTTCAGCCCTCCCCATCAGGGTGGTCACCTGCCTCCGCAGGGTAGCAAGTTCGCCCGCCTGAGCAGAAATCCGGTCTTCTGTCTCTCCGATTCTCCTCTCCGCTTCTCCAGTGCGGTCTCGGATCTTATCCAGATCATGGCGAACATAGTTAAACTGCTCTTGAAGGGTGTCAAACTTGGCCGTGAGGGCGCTCTGGCACGAGGCAATAGCCGCCATAATAGCTGCGGTATCAGGGTTGGAGGGTTCCTGCCCGACCCCTCTCTGGGCCTCCATCGTTTGCGTGCTACAGGTGACCGACGTCGTCCTACGCTTTTTACTTCCTCTCATGTGTAGGGGGGGGGACCTCCCCCAGGGACCGTACCGGGACAGCCCTCAGGTGGCTGCCCGGCTCTGCCAAAATATCTGTGCAGTCCTCAGTGGCGGGTATGTGCCCTATGGGTGGGCGAGTTATAGCAATTGTGTGGTGGGCCTGTAAGGCCGGGCACTCCAGGTGATTCCCCCCGCCACTGAAACTCGCTCCGCGATGGTCGAGCGTGCTGCCGGATACAGACAGTGCCCTGCTAGGGGAGTTGCACCATCAGGGGGCTGCTGAGCACTGATTTGTCCTGGTCCCCCACAGCCTCTCAAACGCGGGTAAAGGCAGGTCACAGCTGATAGTATTGTCCCTCTTTTTCCTTCCTCCCCCAGAGCTGCAACTCTTGCTCTGCTGGTCTTAGCCTCCCCTTCACAGGATCAGCAAAATGGCGCCTGACTGCCTCCTCACCGGTTCCCGCTTCTCAGTAGGGATATACACTTCGGCGGGGACTCAAAACTCACTCACCCACGCCTGTCTTCAGTCACCGCCACAGCTCGGGGCTCAGTGTCAGCCTCGCCGCTCACCCGATTCAGCCGGCCGCCTCCTCTGCAGGACGCGCAGGGAGCGCACGTGCTCCAGTCCCGCCGGCAATGCTCAGCCCGTCCAGCCGCACACACCGCCGTCCCGCCGCACGCACCTCTCGGGGCCGCCGCTGCCGCTCTCCGACACCCGCCTCCAGTCACCGCCACAGCCCGGGGAGTAGGAAGGCCGCCCACCGGTCCGGCCAGTCGCTTCTCTGCAGAGCGCGCGGGGAGCGCACGTGTTCCGGCCCCGCCGACAGCTCCCAGCCGCCGCCGCCGACAGCTCCCAGCCGCCGCCGCCGACAGCTTCCAGCCGCCGCCGCCGCCGCTCACCACAGAGGCTCAATCCCGCTGACAGGGAGAGCCAGATGGGGCCCACGGATTGCCCAGTTACCAGGTATGATGGGGTAGATCAGGATAATTTAGCGGAGCCCAGCACGGCACGTCCGCTCAGGTCGCCATCTTGGCCACGCCCCAGGACGCAGCATGATTAAATTTCAAATCATTTGCTCCGAATTTAGCACGTGGAGTAAAGAATAATAAAAAAAGCTAGTGCAACATAGCCATGAACTCGAGTTAATTTAAAAAAAATATATAATTGCACTCACATTTACATATAATTAAAATTGCTTTCAAGTAACCCGAATGACAGCTAACAGCTCTCACCCCCAGTCCCGAGTAATGACACTTATCCTCTGTCTGCACCGCTGTCCGCCGAGCCTCCAACGCATTTCATTGCGTCCCCGACTTTAGCTAGGATGCTTGGCGCGGTGGAAAAGCTGGTATTTATACCAGAAGGGAAAGGCGGGGCTGGGGTGTGATCCCCTTGCCCTGCACTGAAGACATCACTTGAAAGGCGTAACTGGGTGGGGTTATGCGTTTCGTCGCATCCAAGACTTTAGCTAGGATGCTGAGCGCAGCAGAAAAGCCAGTGTTTATACCGGAAGGGAAAGGTAAGGCTGGGGTGTGATCCGCTTGCCCTGCACCGAAGTCACTTGAAAGGCGTAACTGGCCGGGGAAGCAAGTCCTCCGCCATATGAGGAAGGAAGGGAATTGAAAGACACATCCTCCCCCTTGACAAGGGAGGGGCGGATAAACCTCTGTGTGCCTCCCCCCTGCACTATAATTTCAAATGCTAAAAGCGAGTGATTAAACCTCCAAATTACATATCAGCAGAGATACAGAAGCTGGATGTGCCCTTTCCCCTTGAACAGTGAGGTTTCCATGAAGAATTTCACATTTTGATTAATATACACAGAACAGTTTTCCATTTTGCGTCAGTCCATTTCAAGAGGACCAAAACACCAGCCACGACGGCCTGGAATCTATTCCAGATTCCATGGCCGCTAGATTTCTGGATATATGGCATCCTTGTGGCATGTTACAGCTTCATTCTCATCTGGTTTGAAGTTAGACCAGGTGAGACTATGTATATTGCTTTCACTTCGCCATTCATAGTGCTGGTTGCCACCTTGTTGTGCTCTTATTATGCTGATTCAGGCTGCATTCCCTGAATGATAGCCCTGTGCAATAGTTTCTAATAGTTACATTGCAACTGGTTACTACATAACAAATCTTGTGATTGTTACTATTGTCAAACAAGTTTTCTTTGTATCTGCTATTACTGAAGTCAATAAGGGGCTTCTGGTGCCTAAAGCACCCACCAATTATCTAATTCTACTACATGTGCCAATTTTTTTTTTTGCTATATGTCTTTGGGTTGTGCAATTCTGCTAGTTGATTATACCTGCCCCACACTGCCACCTCTAAACCCCAGGCCAAAGGCAAATTCTAAAGGCACCAGTGGACAAAAGCATTCATCAGCAAAGAAGACTTAGGGCACCAGTGGATGAAAGCATTCATCAGCAAAGAAGACTTAGGGGTGGTGGGCCACATACAGTTTGTGAGTCTTCTAGTCATCCACCGATGTCTTAGAAACGAAACAACTGTACTGAAGAAATCTGAAGGGACCATGATTTGGCACAACAGTTTATTTGAAGGACGGCTGTTTTCTTGATCACACTCTATTCCCAAATTACACTGCAGCAAGAAGTGAAACCTGTTGTATCCTAGCTAGGGAAATGGGGATCAACAATGCACTGTTATGAATGTGTTACAGTGCATCACTACAAGCTGTTCCCACTATTTTCCACAATAGTCACATAAAAAGGATCCTCACACATACATTTTTGTGACATTCAATGGGCAGTTTTTTACATACAGTATCATAGGCCTCTATAGTGCTGCACTGCAATGTACTTTAGAACAGTTGAATAGGTAAAAACAGTGACTTAGGGCCAACTTTATCAAGTACTTCTGCCAGACAGTGCTACATCGGTGCATATTAGAGTAGTAAAAAATATAATAAACTATTTTTTTCACACTTGCGCATGTTGCAGCACTGCAAGAAACACATTTACTAAACATTAGCAGTGCAGCAACATGCTAAAAAAAATTCTAAATCATGCACTACTCTAATTTGCACTGAAATGGCATTGTCTGGCAGAAGTGCTTGATAAATTAGGCCCGCAGTCTAAAAAGACTTACTTTATTCGACACATGCCGCATGAGGGCATCAAGATATGGCCGCCTTTTGAGTGACCACTAGAAAACATTCAGGTTCTCCAAATGGATGAATGCACAGTGATGTGTACATCTGTCCAGTGAACCTGATTGGTCATTTGCGATCATGTGTTCCGCTGTCAATAATGGAGCCCGGAAGTGGTATTGACTCCAACACTAAAACATACAAGAGGGCCTTATCCTTTCTCATGATGGGTATAATATATTGTAGGGGTGTGAATTGGAAAGAATCTGGTGATACGAGATGTATTGCTATACACATATGACGATATGATATATATCAATTCTGTTTCAAAGATGATATATTGCGATTTTTTTTAAATTAAATTTTATTTTTTATTTAAAAAAATGACATAGGGTCCCCCTTCAAAATCCCCCCAAAAATGGCGTGAGGTCCCCCTTACCCAGCATAACCAGACCGGGACCAGCTATAAACGCTTGTAGAACAAGGCGCCCCTGGCCCTGCAGGCTACAAGCCAGCATAGCCTAATGGCCATGGACTCCTCTGGCCCCCCTGGCCGGGGAGGCAGGTAATGGGTACTAGTCACCCACTAGCCGCAGGTGACTTGGCAGATCCAGAGCCTTGTGAACTGGTATAGGGGTCACATAGCTCCCTTACCAGTTCACAAAGGGTTAACAGTAAAAAAAAAACACCACACATAGAGAAAATGTCTTTATTAAAAAAAAAAAATCTTTACCCACCTCCAATTGTCAGTTCCTGTGTCCCTCGCCAATCCGATGACAGATGCGGTGATCGCCGGCAAATGGAGGGGGGAGACAGGAGATCAGTATGTATATGTCATATTATATGTATCACAATACACATATGACGATACAATATATCCCGATATATGCCGATTCTGTCTCAAAGACAATATATTGCAATTTTTTTAATCTTGACTTAAAAAAATTGGCTGAATTTGCTTGTTCAAGAGTCATCTGAGACGTGGAGGTAGCTGCTTGTTTTGCGTTTACCTCTATGTCGCCATGATGCCTGGCCATGTGGGCACGTAGGTTTGTCGTGTTCCCGCAGTATTTGATTCTGGCGTGACATATTTTGCACACAGCAAAATATTATAGATGGCAAAATGAGTCCAAATGTCCACTTTGTAAATCCCTGGAGCCTTCCATATCTCTTTCTCATTGCCAGCCAGGTTTGAAGCAGTGTTCACTCTGCAGAAGCTACCGCAAGACTACAGAGCAAACAGACGGGGACTATACGCAGGATGACTCTTGCGGGATCTCGTCGTTTCTCTGCTGTGGGTGTGACAAAGCTGCTGAATAACAGGCTCTTGAGCGGTGTGATGCCAACTAGTGGTTGGGAATAAATGTTACTTCTAAATAGTTTATAAAAGATCGATTCGAACATATTTTGAATCGATACTAGTATTGTCTAATGAAATATTGTGATATTTGACAGAATCGTTTTTTTCTGACATCTCTAGTAGATATCACTTGTTTACTTCAAACATAATACCTCTGAATAACACTGGATAATCATAATGAACATAAATGTGTCTAACTCTATGTAAAGAGTTTTTTTAAGCAACTATCACTGTTTGCCCTAGACAACTTTTACATTCATCAGCTGCCTGTCTATACCTTCCCTTCATTCCCAAGTGTGCAGAAGGGTTTCATCCCTCCTCTCATATGAATGACCATCACTAAAGAATGCTATGTGCGTCAAATGGGACTAATGTGTCTTGTGTATATTTGAAGTGTCCAGTAGAATAATGATGTGTACAAGCATCCAATCAGGATGGTCATTTGATTTCTTTTTTGCCACTGCCTGTAAAAATACAAGTTCCACGTGACAGATCATGCAGAAGAATGCAAGCTCTCAGCTGACGGAATAAACAGTGAGCTTCTGCTAAAGACTTTGGGCCTTATTCATGTAGGGATAGCGCCAGGTAGTGCCTTGTAAGCGGCAGGTGAACGCCCAACACGGCACGCAATTACACATTTATGATGCCGAATCTGGTGAGCCACTGGAACAACGCCATGTAGCGTCTGATTCTTCATTATCCCAGGCTCAGCGTACAGCGCAGAGCACCATGTCTTACCTCTCGCTACTTGGCGCTCTCCCATACATTTCTATGCTTAAATCCCTTTCCTGATCCCAATTTTTTTTTTTTTTAAACTCAAATCTTTCAGACATGTATCCTGGGCTAGAAAATGACATTTTTAAAAACTTTTTGGATTAATAATATTTTTATGCAGAATTGTCCTTACATGTCTGGTATTAAAGTGTTCATGTTACAATGTAATTCCATATGTATTCTCAGTGTGCCACACACCCCGCTTCACCTTTAATATTCTTCACGATTGGGTTACTCACCGCCAGGTGACGCTGTTGCAGAGAGGAAGTCTTGTAACGAGCCCCCTTCCGGCCTATATATACCTGGTACCTCCCATTTATCACCAGTGTTTTTCTCTCTGCATGGCGACAAGACAGAAGAATGAAGTCTCCTGCTTGCAGGTAGCCGTGGTCTTACCCCGGCACCCCCTTTTGGTCTATTTCTGCCCGGTTTTGATTGTTTGTACCTTTGTGGTTTAATGGAAGCCTCCCAGCCTAGGCTGCTCACTGGGCAATTGGTAGATGGCACTATAGGTGCCTAGGAGCTTATCTCCTCCGCTCGACCCCCTGTTTTGGGGGCAATGCGGCAATTCTTCCATGAAGAATTTCACATTTTGATTAATATACACAGAACAGTTTTCCATTTTGCGTCAGTCCATTTCAAGAGGACCAAAACACCAGCCACGACGGCCTGGAATCTATTCCAGATTCCATGGCCGCTAGATTTCTGGATATATGGCATCCTTGTGGCATGTTACAGCTTCATTCTCATCTGGTTTGAAGTTAGACCAGGTGAGACTATGTATATTGCTTTCACTTCGCCATTCATAGTGCTGGTTGCCACCTTGTTGTGCTCTTATTATGCTGATTCAGGCTGCATTCCCTGAATGATAGCCCTGTGCAATAGTTTCTAATAGTTACATTGCAACTGGTTACTACATAACAAATCTTGTGATTGTTACTATTGTCAAACAAGTTTTCTTTGTATCTGCTATTACTGAAGTCAATAAGGGGCTTCTGGTGCCTAAAGCACCCACCAATTATCTAATTCTACTACATGTGCCAATTTTTTTTTTTGCTATATGTCTTTGGGTTGTGCAATTCTGCTAGTTGATTATACCTGCCCCACACTGCCACCTCTAAACCCCAGGCCAAAGGCAAATTCTAAAGGCACCAGTGGACAAAAGCATTCATCAGCAAAGAAGACTTAGGGCACCAGTGGATGAAAGCATTCATCAGCAAAGAAGACTTAGGGGTGGTGGGCCACATACAGTTTGTGAGTCTTCTAGTCATCCACCGATGTCTTAGAAACGAAACAACTGTACTGAAGAAATCTGAAGGGACCATGATTTGGCACAACAGTTTATTTGAAGGACGGCTGTTTTCTTGATCACACTCTATTCCCAAATTACACTGCAGCAAGAAGTGAAACCTGTTGTATCCTAGCTAGGGAAATGGGGATCAACAATGCACTGTTATGAATGTGTTACAGTGCATCACTACAAGCTGTTCCCACTATTTTCCACAATAGTCACATAAAAAGGATCCTCACACATACATTTTTGTGACATTCAATGGGCAGTTTTTTACATACAGTATCATAGGCCTCTATAGTGCTGCACTGCAATGTACTTTAGAACAGTTGAATAGGTAAAAACAGTGACTTAGGGCCAACTTTATCAAGTACTTCTGCCAGACAGTGCTACATCGGTGCATATTAGAGTAGTAAAAAATATAATAAACTATTTTTTTCACACTTGCGCATGTTGCAGCACTGCAAGAAACACATTTACTAAACATTAGCAGTGCAGCAACATGCTAAAAAAAATTCTAAATCATGCACTACTCTAATTTGCACTGAAATGGCATTGTCTGGCAGAAGTGCTTGATAAATTAGGCCCGCAGTCTAAAAAGACTTACTTTATTCGACACATGCCGCATGAGGGCATCAAGATATGGCCGCCTTTTGAGTGACCACTAGAAAACATTCAGGTTCTCCAAATGGATGAATGCACAGTGATGTGTACATCTGTCCAGTGAACCTGATTGGTCATTTGCGATCATGTGTTCCGCTGTCAATAATGGAGCCCGGAAGTGGTATTGACTCCAACACTAAAACATACAAGAGGGCCTTATCCTTTCTCATGATGGGTATAATATATTGTAGGGGTGTGAATTGGAAAGAATCTGGTGATACGAGATGTATTGCTATACACATATGACGATATGATATATATCAATTCTGTTTCAAAGATGATATATTGCGATTTTTTTTAAATTAAATTTTATTTTTTATTTAAAAAAATGACATAGGGTCCCCCTTCAAAATCCCCCCAAAAATGGCGTGAGGTCCCCCTTACCCAGCATAACCAGACCGGGACCAGCTATAAACGCTTGTAGAACAAGGCGCCCCTGGCCCTGCAGGCTACAAGCCAGCATAGCCTAATGGCCATGGACTCCTCTGGCCCCCCTGGCCGGGGAGGCAGGTAATGGGTACTAGTCACCCACTAGCCGCAGGTGACTTGGCAGATCCAGAGCCTTGTGAACTGGTATAGGGGTCACATAGCTCCCTTACCAGTTCACAAAGGGTTAACAGTAAAAAAAAAACACCACACATAGAGAAAATGTCTTTATTAAAAAAAAAAAATCTTTACCCACCTCCAATTGTCAGTTCCTGTGTCCCTCGCCAATCCGATGACAGATGCGGTGATCGCCGGCAAATGGAGGGGGGAGACAGGAGATCAGTATGTATATGTCATATTATATGTATCACAATACACATATGACGATACAATATATCCCGATATATGCCGATTCTGTCTCAAAGACAATATATTGCAATTTTTTTAATCTTGACTTAAAAAAATTGGCTGAATTTGCTTGTTCAAGAGTCATCTGAGACGTGGAGGTAGCTGCTTGTTTTGCGTTTACCTCTATGTCGCCATGATGCCTGGCCATGTGGGCACGTAGGTTTGTCGTGTTCCCGCAGTATTTGATTCTGGCGTGACATATTTTGCACACAGCAAAATATTATAGATGGCAAAATGAGTCCAAATGTCCACTTTGTAAATCCCTGGAGCCTTCCATATCTCTTTCTCATTGCCAGCCAGGTTTGAAGCAGTGTTCACTCTGCAGAAGCTACCGCAAGACTACAGAGCAAACAGACGGGGACTATACGCAGGATGACTCTTGCGGGATCTCGTCGTTTCTCTGCTGTGGGTGTGACAAAGCTGCTGAATAACAGGCTCTTGAGCGGTGTGATGCCAACTAGTGGTTGGGAATAAATGTTACTTCTAAATAGTTTATAAAAGATCGATTCGAACATATTTTGAATCGATACTAGTATTGTCTAATGAAATATTGTGATATTTGACAGAATCGTTTTTTTCTGACATCTCTAGTAGATATCACTTGTTTACTTCAAACATAATACCTCTGAATAACACTGGATAATCATAATGAACATAAATGTGTCTAACTCTATGTAAAGAGTTTTTTTAAGCAACTATCACTGTTTGCCCTAGACAACTTTTACATTCATCAGCTGCCTGTCTATACCTTCCCTTCATTCCCAAGTGTGCAGAAGGGTTTCATCCCTCCTCTCATATGAATGACCATCACTAAAGAATGCTATGTGCGTCAAATGGGACTAATGTGTCTTGTGTATATTTGAAGTGTCCAGTAGAATAATGATGTGTACAAGCATCCAATCAGGATGGTCATTTGATTTCTTTTTTGCCACTGCCTGTAAAAATACAAGTTCCACGTGACAGATCATGCAGAAGAATGCAAGCTCTCAGCTGACGGAATAAACAGTGAGCTTCTGCTAAAGACTTTGGGCCTTATTCATGTAGGGATAGCGCCAGGTAGTGCCTTGTAAGCGGCAGGTGAACGCCCAACACGGCACGCAATTACACATTTATGATGCCGAATCTGGTGAGCCACTGGAACAACGCCATGTAGCGTCTGATTCTTCATTATCCCAGGCTCAGCGTACAGCGCAGAGCACCATGTCTTACCTCTCGCTACTTGGCGCTCTCCCATACATTTCTATGCTTAAATCCCTTTCCTGATCCCAATTTTTTTTTTTTTTAAACTCAAATCTTTCAGACATGTATCCTGGGCTAGAAAATGACATTTTTAAAAACTTTTTGGATTAATAATATTTTTATGCAGAATTGTCCTTACATGTCTGGTATTAAAGTGTTCATGTTACAATGTAATTCCATATGTATTCTCAGTGTGCCACACACCCCGCTTCACCTTTAATATTCTTCACGATTGGGTTACTCACCGCCAGGTGACGCTGTTGCAGAGAGGAAGTCTTGTAACGAGCCCCCTTCCGGCCTATATATACCTGGTACCTCCCATTTATCACCAGTGTTTTTCTCTCTGCATGGCGACAAGACAGAAGAATGAAGTCTCCTGCTTGCAGGTAGCCGTGGTCTTACCCCGGCACCCCCTTTTGGTCTATTTCTGCCCGGTTTTGATTGTTTGTACCTTTGTGGTTTAATGGAAGCCTCCCAGCCTAGGCTGCTCACTGGGCAATTGGTAGATGGCACTATAGGTGCCTAGGAGCTTATCTCCTCCGCTCGACCCCCTGTTTTGGGGGCAATGCGGCTGTCCGGCATGGTGATCCGGATTTGGGATGCCCCTGTTCCGAGGTTCCCCTTGGCCCCTTGCTCTCCCGTTACGGTCCCTTCTCCCTTCACGGGGGGGGGGGGGGTAGAGGGATGTGTGTATTGCATGTGTGTTTTCACTGTATGTTTATATTTCATGTGTGTTTTTACTTATTAACACTTGTCAGGCTGCACCGCAAACAAGAGTGCACTTGGCCTGACTAATCCTCCTTATAGGGCACATTGTTATCCTCTGGCAGTTTTGTCTCTTTAAGCGGCTGCTGGCCTGCATGGCCAGAGTTTTGGGTCTGCTTTAAGGGCGGCCGGGGCGGGCCGCGCTGTGGCAGGCTTGCTTTTGGCTGCCTACGCTTTTTCCTGGTGATTACAGCTCCCCTCCCCCCTCTCCCCTTGTCTCCTCTTTTTAAACGGCCGCCGTTTGGCGGCTCTAGTTCCCCCCCCCTTCCTTTACTGAGGGTGTTGTGCGCCCTTTTGTTTTGCGGCCGCCGTCTGGCGGGCCGCACTGTTTAGATCTGGAAGGGGGCGGGGCCCGGATTACGTCAGAGGTGGGGGCGTGGTGGCGGCGGCGACATGCGACTCGGCCCCAGCCGCACTTCCTTCCTGTTATTAGGAGGACACGTGCGGGGCTCTCAGCCGCATATGTGTCTGGCTGCTACTGCTGCTACCGGCCGCTCTGTCACTGCTACCGTTGCTGCCGCTCTACTACTACTACTACTACTGCTGCTGCTGCTGCTGCCGCCGCTTCAGGCTGCTACTGTTGCCATTCCTGAACATTGCTGCCATTTTTTCCTACCATCACTACTGGTCGGGTGCCTAGGCGTTTCAGCCTTACTTTGGCAGGTAAGCGGCCTCACCTCGCGTGGGGCCGTCTATTTTTTTATAATGACTGACTTTTATGCTAAAAAAAAAAAAAAAAAGGGATATAGATATATATATATATTTAATAGAAAAGGAGGAAAAACAGAGGGCAAATTTCTTTTGCCTCTTTAAACCACTCTGGTGCTGTGCATTATCATGTGTTACTCGTTGCATGAATGTTGTATTGCATGCTGCCATTTGTTTTCTGGGGGTCTTACTGTTGGTTTTTCTTCCCCCACAGATCCTGGGATTCCCTCAATAAAATGGCCTCCCGGTTCTATTTTACCTGGCTAGTCCTTTTTCTCTAAATTGGGACATATTTATATATTTTTATATATATACATATATATATTAAAAAAAAAATATGTATTTATTTATACAATTATTTTAAGGGGATCTTTATTATAAATTAAATCCTCCCTCCCGGGACATTAACATAAAGGGGCATCCCGGGTGGCTTATGCCTTAAACCCAGGGTTTTGCGAATACCATAAATCACCATATGGAGGCTTCCGATAATACCGGAAATGGTTCTTCTGGGCCATCTAGGGTGTGTGGAGGCTGTGGGACCCCGCTCCCAGGCGATGATGTTATTTTATGCATTCCTTGTGCAAGGCAGAATATTGCGCGTCAGTCCGTCGCTCGGGCTGCTGGCTCTTCACAACTTCCATCATCCCCTACCCCTCCCTCACTGTTCCGGACCCCGTGTGACATTGTCAAAGGTGGGGATTCGCAATCCGAGGTGTCTGCACGTTTGTCCAACCTCGAGAAGATAATTTCCGTTAAAGCAGGGTTGAAGGCCACTGCAAAACGGAAGCACCTTTCTCCTGTACCTCCGGCTTCACAGGATGAGGTATGTGAGCCTGTGGATTGGTCCGATTGCTCCCTGGACGAGGAGGGAGAATTCCTGGTGGAATCAGATGAGCCTGCAGATCAGCTTGAGGTTGATGCTATTGGCGATTTGTCTGCGGGGGTTTCCCTTGACACCCCCTCCATTCTGGCTCAAATGTTTGAAATTTTGAATTTAGATCCCCCTGAGGCTGTCACCCTGCCAAAGGGTCAGTTGTTTAATGTGCCTCAGCCGCGTTCGGTTTTTCCCAGACAACAACACTTTGAGAGGGTTATGCTTAGGGAATGGGAACATCCCACGCGATTATCTGGAATTCCTTCCAGTTGGGAGAAACGTTATCCTTTTCCGCCAGAATTGGTGAAGCTTTGGTCGGTACCTCCTGACGTCGATACCCCGGTGCTAGGGCTCTCCAGCACGGCTATGGTGCAGTCTTCTGAGACCACTGCCCTTAAGGATGGTGAGGATCGTCGGATTGACCAGTATGCTCGCCATGGTTTTATTAGTGCTGGATCAACGATGCGCCCGGTGTGTGCTTCGGCGCTTCTTCTGTTGGCGGTTAGATCTGTTATTCAGGATCTGTGTGTGGATCTTGATCCCACTTGTAAGGAGTTTACTGCTCTCAAGCAGTGTGAGTCATTTGTTTCCTATGTTCTGTCCGCTCAGGACGATGCGCTGGCTATGAGTAGCAGAACAGCGGCAATGCTGGTGGCTATTCGTCGGTCAGTGTGGCTGCGCCAGTGGTCGGCGGACTTAGCTTCTAAAAAGGTGCTCACAGCTCTCCCCTTTTTGGGCTTGCGGCTTTTTGGTGATAAAATTGATTCAGTTGCAAAAGGTGGTAAAATGCCGCAACGCAAGAGGCCTCGTCGTCCCTTTCAGGGGGCAAGTACTGTTAGGCCCTCCTTTCGGGGATTCAGAGCGGGTAGGGGGGCTTCCTTTCCCGCTACCAGAGGTGCAGGTTGGACTCGGGGGGAGGGGCCGTGGCCGTCCCACTCAGTCCTGGGGCACCAAGCCCAAGCCTGCTGGTAAGCCCGCTCAGCAATGAGGGGCTGCCCTCACCCGTGCGGGTGGGGGGACGATTGCGACACTTCTCCCAGGTTTGGGACCTGCAGGTTCCGGACAGATGGATCAAGGAGGTAGTGTCGTCCGGTTACAAGCTGGAATTCGAATCTCGCCCTCCTTCACGGTTCTTTCGGTCTCGGGTGCCCATCGATCCTTTGGCCGCACAGGGGCTCTTGGCATCGGTAAAGAATCTGTTAGAAATGGCGGTCATCTGGCCGGTACCGCACTTAGAGATGGGCCTCGGTTTCTACTCCAATCTTTTCGCAGTCCCCATAAAGGACGGGTCGGTTCGTCCCGTCCTGGACCTGAAATTACTCAACAAGTTCATCCGTTTTCGGAAGTTTCGCATGGAAACTTTGCGTACGGCCGTCGGTTCCCTTCGGCAGGGGGACTTCATGACGTCCATAGACATCAAGGATGCTTATCTTCATGTTCCCATCTGCCACGCTCATCAACGTTTTCTTCGATTCGTGATGAAAGATCAGCATTTTCAATTCATGGCACTTCCGTTTGGCCTTACCTCGGCTCCAAGAGTATTCACCAAGGTGCTGGCAGGGGTGATGGCCATTTTCAGATCTCGGGGCATTCGTGTCGTACCTTATTTGGACGACCTTCTTATCATGGCTCCGTCACTCAATCAATCGGAGACAGACACCAGGATGGTGGTCTCCACGCTGGAAAGCTTTGGTTGGGTGATCAACTTCTCCAAGTCCTCCCTCACTCCGGCCAGGGTGGTGTCTTTTCTGGGGATGCAGTTGGACTCTCATCAACACAGAGTGTTTCTCCCCCAGTCCAGAATTCATCTGATTCAGGAGTTGGCTCGGGTCCTACTTTCCAATCCTCGGCCGTCCATCCGTCTGGGGATGAGGCTGGTAGGGTTGATGGTTGCCTGCTTCGAGGCAGTTCCTTTTGCTCAATTTCACACGAGGACGCTTCAGCTTTATCTGTTGGCGTCTTGGGACCGGCAGCCTCGGTCGCTGGATCAGCCCTTCCAGTTGTCCTCCCGGGTCCGGCAGTCCCTCCAGTGGTGGTTGGTCTCGACCGATCTTGTGAAGGGCAGGTCTTTCCTGACCCCCCTTTGGGAAATTGTCACCACGGACGCCAGTCTTTCGGGATGGGGTGGATTCTGGAAGGAGCTTCAGTTCCAGGGGCAGTGGGGTCCTCAAGAGGCCCACTAACCCATCAATGTTCTGGAACTGAGAGCCATCCGTCGGGTGCTTGCTCTCCTGACTCAACACGTTCTGGGCCTTCCGGTCCAGGTGCGTTCAGACAATCGAACAGCGGTTGCTTACATCAATCATCAGGGAGGGACTCGCAGTCTGAGTGCTCTCAGAGAGGTGTCCCTGATCCTGACCTGGGCAGAGGCCCATGTTCCTTGTCTCTCGGCGGTATACATTCCAGGAGTGGAGAACCAGGAAGCGGACCGGTTGAGCAGGGGCTCTCCCCGTCTGGGAGAATAGGCTCTCCATCCTCAGGTTTTTCGCTCACTGTGTCTCTGATGGGGGACACCGGAGGTGGACCTGTTTGCCTGTCGTCACAATCACAGGCTCCCGAACTTCGTGTCGCTCTCCCAGGATCCTCTGACTCTGTCCCTGAGCTGGGGGGATCTGGGATTTCTATACCTGTTTCCTCCGATACCCATGCTGGGCAGGATGGTTCGGAAGTTGGCTCTGGAAAGGGTGTCCGCCGTTCTCGTGGCCCCAAGGTGGCCAAGGCGAGTGTGGTTCGCAGACATCGTTTGGCAGTGGACCAGTTCGTTCTGCCTCTTCGGCCCGATCTGCTCACTCAGGGTCGGTTGTGTTACCCCAATTTACCAGCGCTGGGTTTGACGGCCTGGCTGCTGAAACCTCCATCTTGAAGGAGGAGGGTCTTTCTGACTCAGTCGTTAAGACTCTGATCAGTGCCCAGAAGAGGTCTTCTTCTATCATCTACTATAGGACTTGAAAAGCCTATATCGCTTGGTGTGAGATTAGATCTTTTCCTTGTAGGGTCTTTTCGGTCTCCAGGATTCTGGAGTTTTTACAATCTGGCCTAGACTCTGGTCTTCAGCTAAGTACGTTGAAAGGGCAAGTTTCTGCCTTATCTATCTTTTTTCAGAAGCGTTTTGCGCTTCATCCTTTAGTTAACTTTTTTCCAGGGGGTTACGCATGTGCGGCCTCCCAGGAAACAATTACTCCCGGTTTGGGATTTGAATTTGGTTCTTTCTGCTCTTCAGGCTCCTCCTTTTGAGCCTTTGCAAGATATTGCTTTGTCTACCCTGACTCAGAAGATTGTCTTCTTGGTAGCTATCACTTCGGTCCGGCGTGTCTCGGAGTTGGCGGCCTTGTCTATCCAGGCGCCTTACTTTGAGAGGCATCAGGATAAGTGGTCTTTCGGTTCAAGCCAGACTTTCTTCCTAAGGTTGTTTCTGCTTTTCATTTGAATCAGGATATTGTTCTTCCCTCCTTGTGTCCTAATCCTAAGAATGACAAAGAGAGGGTTTTGCATTGTTTGGATGTAGTACACTGTGTTAAGTACTACTTGATTATCACGTCTCCTTTTCGTAAGACGGATGCCTTTTTTGTTGTGCCCTGTGGGCCTAAGAAGGGTTTGGCACCAGCCAAATCTGCCATTAGCAAATGGATACGTCAGGCCGTTATTGCGGCCTATTCTGCTAAGGGGAAAGTTCCCCCTTTTCGTATCACTGCTCATTCTACTCGCGCCGTTGGAGCGTCTTGGGCTTTTCAGCACCAAGCTTTTTCAAAGTTGATGTGCGAGCCTCAGCGGATGCTGTTTTTGGCCGCCAAGTGCTGCAGACTGCAGTCATTTAAGTTATGCTTCACCTTGCCTTTGGATACCCATCCCTTGTGGACACTGCTTTTGGATGTCCCAATCATGAAGAATATTAAAGGTTAAGCGGGGTGTGTGGCACACTGAGAATAATACCATTTTGTGAGTACTCACCTGAAAAATTGTCAGTGTGCCACACACCCCGCTTCACTCCCACCCTTTTCGGTATCCCGAATCCTTTATATGGTGAAGCTTTTATTTATTTTGAGGTTACCGTTAAATTACTGGTACCTTGTCTTTCTGCTTTTTAAATCACTGGTGATAAATGGGAGGTACCAGGTATATATAGGCCGGAAGGGGGCTCGTTACAAGACTTCCTCTCTGCAACAGCGTCACCTGGTGGTAAGTAACCCAATCGTGAAGAATATTAAAGGTGAAGCGGGGTGTGTGGCACACTGACAATATCCATTTGTCAGGTGAGTACTCACAAAATGGTATTTTTCGCTTTGTTACTAGTGGATACATGTTCATTAGCAGACTTTAATCACACAGCTTCTGGCGCTGTGGGCTACATCTACCCGATTTTGAGCGCCAGCGCTGTTTGAGGCTGTTTTTTTATGAATGTGGTTTGAGTCAGTCGCACTGAGCTGGCGCTACCATTTGCTCCCATACAGCGTAGTACTGCGAATCACATAAGGTAATCAACAATGCCGGCCAGCGACTGAGGCACTCTGAAACAACTAACCATGGCCCAGCACAGCGACTACTAGCGGTCGCTCTGAAATCCTCGCTACAGACGCTCATCTGTCGCTACCTGATGTTTGTAATGAATCAGCCTGCCTGTCTCTAACTGTTATCCACAACACCTGGAGTCTAAAAGACTCTGGAAGCCCACTTTTGTGGACTATCTCAAAGACCTCCAGATCAGATACTGGCAAAAGTCTTGTGACTCCACACTTTCCAGCCACCCACATAGATCTCAGCATGAACCAGGACACTTCCCCACACAACCAGCTGGCTTTAAATATTGGCAGTGCATTGGAATGGTAAGTGGCCTTGAGAGCAAGTGGCAGGTAGATGGGGATCTCATTCCACTAAAGTGGACTTCCCTTTAATTTTGTTAGTACAAAGTATATGTAAAAAATTTTCTTTGGACAAACACTTTTGTTATTTTAATTTTCATCAGTTGTCTACTCTATGTAGGACAAGGAAAGAGCACTAGAATATACAGTAAGTGAAATAAGTTTTGAACATGTCATATATTTCTAAAGGTTCTATTGACATGAAATTCAAACCGGACAACCCATTCGATCCACACATGCAAAGAAATCAAAACAGACGTTCATAAGTTGAATTATGTTTAATCATGAGGATTGATACAGGGAAAAAGTGTACATAGGGGGTTATTTAAGAAAAGATAATCCAGGTAGTGCCATGTAGCGGGTGAGTCAATTTTTTACTCAAATTATTGTATGGCCTCTCCTTCCCTGCAAACACTTTTATTGCTTTATTTTTTTATGCAGAATTTAAAGTGCAGGTCTGCCATTGCAGTGTCATTGTCAGAGTGTTAAAACAATGTCATTCCATGTTTTTGCTCTGGTGCTGGTGTGTATGTGTTGAGAAACCGACTTTTATCACATAGCTTCTGGTGCTTGACACTAGAGCACCGACGCTGGTTGTGTGTATTTTTTTTCTTGAATATGGGCTTCAGCGCTGAGTGCTGGACGCACTTAACTGGCGCTACGTATCGTTCGCTGCAGTGTTGTCCTGTCCTGTTGTTAGATATAGCATAGTCTTGGGCGCTTTGACCTCGGGACACCTCGGCCGCTCTGCAGTGAATCAGGGAGGGCGCTTCTACAGCGCCCTGCAGACATCACATTTATCAATGCTGGACGGGATAGTACAGCACCACTTGTCAGGCCGCTAATCTAGGTCATAGCGCCCGACACATGCTTGCAGCTTGCACTAGTCTTAAATTAGCCTCTTAGCAAAAATGGCTTTGTTGGTGATGAGAAACTAGTTGCATGCATTGCTCGGGTATTATTTTAGCCCATTCACCAACACTATAACACAGTTCAAAAGATGAAGGCTCTCTGGGCTTCTTCTGTTAACACTAAGCTTTATTTCCATAGATTTTCAGATTAAGGTCTTGTAATTGTCCCACTGTCTTGCTGAAATGTCCACCCTTGTTTGATCTTCATCATCCTGGTCGATGGCAGCATATATTTTTTTTTAATCAAGAATGTCTTCGTACATTTGTCCATTCATTCATCCCATTCAACCTTCAATCATATGAAGTGTGCCAGTGGCATATGCTGAAAAACAGCCCCAACAGTGATGTTCCCACCTCCAAACTTCACTGTTTCTGGAGTGATATGCAGTGCATTTTGACCTCCAAACATGCTGTGTATTATGACATCAAAGGGTTCAATTCTGGTCTCATCCTGCCAGATTATATTCTCCCAGTATTTCATAGACTTGTCTAAATGTAGTTGAGAAAAGTTTAAATGTTCTTCAACGTGCTTTTTCTTCAGCAATGAAGTCTTGCATGGTGAGTCTGCATACAGGCCATGGAGGATGAGGGCTATACTTATTGTTTTCTTTGACACCATGGCCTCGATTCAATAAGAGTTGAAAAAAATTCTCATGGTAGTAAAAAAAATTAACTTTATGATAAAAAAGCATGAGAATTTCACTGTTACTGAATCACTAGATAGGAAGACAATGAACGCCAATGGCACTGTTTACTACGGTGTTAAAGGAGTGAACATTCCTCTGCTTTTCTTAAGAGTAAAAAGTATGGTTGACTTTTTTTGTCTTCCTAGTTGGTGATTTAGTAGCAGTAAAATTCTCAGGCTTTTTTCTCATAAAGTTATTTTTTTACTACAATTAGATTTTTTTTCAACTCTTTTTGAATCAAGGCCAGTGTCTTTCTATCTTTCTATAATTATTTTCACTCATCTGTCTGAAATCTTGCAGGCAATACCTGGTCATGGCTGGTTTATGGTGAATTGATGTTCTTCACACTTCTGGATTATTGCCCCAACAGTGCTGGAACCCATAACATTGGTGTTGTTCCCATGTAATTTACCAATACTTTATTCACCTGAAAAGGTATCAGCTGCCTGGAACTATAGGGTTGATTCAGCACCATGAGAATTTTTTTTCTCAATTTGTGAGAAAACGCTTTTTCAATGTTTTTTTTCTTTTTGCAATACAGCACCATCTTAAAGCGGACCTTCACCCTGAATAAGAGCATATCTTATATCTTTCCCACACCCTGTACATACAGATTGATCACATTAAAAATCATCCTTCCTGCATCTACTGCATGTTATGAGCCTTTAAACATCCAAGATGGCGGCTCATGGAGCATCAGGCAGCCTGCAAACAGGAAGTGGCTTCTAACTGTGCCACTCTGCATTCTGGGATTGCTGTCCTTTCCCTGGCCCCAGATCTGCTCTGTATGTGCAAAGTACAGCTATAACCCCACCCTCTGTACTTTTCAACCCCTCTCCTCTCCTCAATATGTGATGCTCCTGAGGCAATATGGCAGCCCGTATCCTAGAGTCCTGGACAGAGTTGCAGCCCGGTGGGGGAAAGAATAATAAGTAAGTGACTAAAAACTTAAAATATATTAATTTTAGATTCTGAGTAATAGTTTAAGGGTTTGGGCTTTTCATTAAATCATGATGAAGGTCCAGTTTAAGCTGTGCAAATGAAAACTGCACCAAGGAAAAAGAATAATGAGAAAGGGCATTTCTCTCAAAAAAAGGGAGAAAAAAAATTCTCATGGTGCTGAATCCACCCATATAGGTGGCCAGCAGTAGACCAGGTTTTGCATATCTCCAAACGGGGGTAATTATTGCTCATACAGGACTATAGTATAGAGACCACTATGTGGAAATTCACTGAACTTGACCTGTTGTTGCCTCTTCAGGAGTGAATTTGACACTGTGATTTAATCTATGTATCTACGTTGGAAACGATACTGATTCATCATCTTTAATGTTTTTTCACATCTTATTAACAAGTTTTGCAAGTAATGGTGTGTCTACATCTTTTATTATGTAAGTAGCCATATGCGGCCAAAAACAGGAACCCATCTAGAAGTGTGGTTTGTAGAAGTAGAAGAGCAGCAGAAGTTTTGAAACATTTCAACATTTGTGAGCGTCTTTCTTTCCTGAGAATGTGGGGAGAGAGCAACTAGCTCTGCACACATTACGCAGACAACCACATGACTACAGGCTCACATGGAGGTTGATTCACTACTAACGCCAGGTATTGCTAGATGAGCGTCTGTATAGCGGCGCTTAGAGTGACCACTAGTAGATGCTGTAAGCGGGTATCAGGCACTGTAACAGAGCACCTCGGTCGCTGTAGTAACCTGGCCGGCATTGATGAATGTGATGTGTGTTGGGCAGCATTCTAACAACAGTATAACGCTGCAGCGAGCGACATGTAGCACCAGCTCAGTGCGTCCAGCACTCGGCGCTCCACACCATATTTAACAAAAAACTACACACATGCAGCGTTGGCGCTGCCAGACGCTGTGTGATCAAAGTTTTTGAACACATATCCATCTGTAACAAAGCGAAAACACATGGAATGATATTGTTTTAACACTGTGACATTAACTCTTTAGTGCCAGACCTGTAAATACAATTCTGCATAAAAATATAAAACGTCCCAAAAAGGGTTTGTTTGCAGCCAGGAGACGTCGCACAATGATTTGAGAAAAAAATAAATAAATTGGCAAACACGGGTACACAACTAATGAAACCCCATTGAAATGTATGGGAGAGCGACACTGAGCGACAGGTACTACAGGGTCCTCCTGAGCCTAGAGCGCCAGGGCTATACGCTGAGCCGCCTGTAATAATACATGTGACGCTACATGACGCTGTTAGAGGCGTTCACGAGATTCGCTTTCTTAAATGTGGTCTTGCGTACAGTGCCCAGCGTTCACCAGACGCTGCCTGCAGCTATGAAGCACTACCTGTCGCTAACCCTTCTTAAATAACCCCCTAAGTGTTAAAGTGGACAAAAACCAACAGACATCCCAATTCTGGATGCGGCTCTGAAATCTTATAGGTCAATGTCGCATGTCCGAGCAGCTGCCACATCCGTGGTATTCATTTACCAGGGCGCGTGCCCGCACCAGGCATTTGTGAATGGCCAGCATGGGCACGATTCCTATTAGAAGGTAGCAGGGGATGTGCCCCCAGCCGGCTCGGGTCCACTCCCTTGGTTGAAGGGAGCGGGGAAAAAAAGGATAATCAAAATCCTTGGGTTTGGTCCACTTTAAACAGCATCTGACATGAATAAGTGCCACTACTCCATTCTCATCCTTCTTGATCTCACCTCTGCATTCAACAATGTGGACCATTCACTTATCCTCCAAATACTTGCCTCACTTGGTATTCAAAATCTTGCTCTCTTATGACTATTCTACCTCACATTTTTAGCGTTTCCTACTCTGACACGGCATCCTCTCCTCGCCCTTTATCTGTTGGGTACTGTCTGGGACCCCTGCTCTTTTTTGTCATCGGACCTCTACTCTTTTCAATTTATACCTATGGCCTTGAACACCTTTTAAACACTACCTTGAGCCCCTGACTAACGGCTATCTCTTCACTCATTTCCTCTTACATTCTTAAACTGAACATGTACAAAGCAGCTAGTCATCTTCCCGCGATCCAATTCTGCTCACATCTTCAACATAAATATATCTATCAGTAACATCTCTATCACGGCAGCTTCTCAAGCACGCTCAACGATATACTGGACTCCTATCTTTCATTTACACCCCACATTCAGTTACTTGTCACTCGGGGTGTGAATTGGCAAGAAACTGCTGATACGATACATATCACGATACACATATGACAATATGATATATACCGTTATATTGCTATTTTTTTTTATTTACATTTTTTACAAATGACTTCCCGGACGGTGGGACCCCATTTTTGGGGGGAATTTTAAGGGTTTAAAACCCCCCAAAAATGGCATGAGATCCCCCTTACCCAGCATAACCAGCCCGTATTAGCTATGGGGGCTTGTAAAACAGGGCGCAGGGGCCAGCTTGGTCCTGCAGACTACAAGCTGGCATAGCCTATGGCCACAGTCTCTTCTGCGCCCCCTGGGTTTTGGGGAGGCAGGTAATGGCAAGCCACCCGCTTTTCTTTACTCACCTTCAATTGTTAGCTCCTGTGTCCCTTGCCGATCCAATGACAGATGCGCTGATCACCGGCCAGAGGAGGGGATCAGAGGATCTCCTGCCCCATCCTGCTCTGCACAGGGATCACCGGCATCTGAGAGCTGAGCCGCCACGACCCGGGATGACGCCCGCAGGGGTGACATCATCCGCCCCACCTCCAAAGGGACAGGGCTACTCGTGAAGATGGCGGCGCCCATCGGGAAGGCAGGATGAGAGGGCCTGTCAGGCTCTATCCTGGATTTTGGGGCTGTCCTCTGGGGCATCTCAATTTGGGGTGCCCCACTGTGTGACACTCCACCAGAGGCCAGGTTTTCTTATCTGTCCAATTAGCCCACAGTGCAGACATGGCTCTCCTCCAATCAGCTTTCCCGGCTGTGCATATTAATGTGCGGCTGGAGAAGCTGAATGAAATCCTAGCCACACACACGATTGGTGCACGGCATGACTTGCATCCTTTAGCTGTGCGTGGCCACGCCAGCCATTATGTTACAGCAGATGTGGCCGTGCTCAGCCAAGAAGGATGCAAGCAACATCAACATCGGATGCTGGCGAGGTAAGCATATCTGGCGACTGGGGGGTTTCATACAGTGGGACATCCCAAATCAGGGAGAGGGAGTTGGTCAACCCTGGAGTCTCATAGACCCCAGGGCTGCTTTTGGTCCACTTTAATAGTAGTCCTAATGGGAATTTTATACTTTTATAGAACACCCCCTTCATGTTAATATGTCATAATATCAACAAGTTTGTTTTTTTTTGCGAGGGATGTGTCTTTTTTAGCCTCAAACTCTAACTTACTGACACCTTGTCATGATAGTGTGAGGCTATGCTCAAACCAATCTGTTGCGCTTAGTGTAGGCATCTGCAAGTATGCCAGAGGTGCATTGTATCGTAATATGTGCTGTGCTTTTCATGCATTTGCTTTGCATTTTTGAAAAATAAAAAACAGTTATTGCACAATAGGTAAATGGTTAGGTCTTTAGCAACATAAATGCAATGCAGGAACATTGCTTTATACCTGCATTGCGCTTGCATTGCCATAGACTTCTATTGGCCCTATTGACAACATCTGCGCAGCCTTGGAATATTTCTATAAATATCTTATCTTCTGCAATACATGGGAACAAAGCTGCTTATTGCTTGATTTACAAGTGAATGAATGCCCAGGATGACCTGGCCTCTGTGTGATGTAGAAGGTGATAACAGTCTCTATCCAGGATGAATGCCCTTTTGTTTATCAGGGCAACTGTGTTGGTAACACCTAAAGCTAAGACTTCCCCCATCTAACCCCCTACAGAACTGGGTGGACAACAAGAGGGCGTGCGCATGTGTTGCTGGAATGCATGTATAAAGACAATATTCATGGACTCTTGACACACAGAATCTCATATCATCTGTATACCCTCTCCCCCCTCTTTCTTTTCTCCTCACATCTGTGTCCCCTTCTTGCCTCTTTTGGTATTTACCAAAACCTACCTAGTTTTTCTCTGTAGATACTTTTCCTTGTTGCATTGTTAACACGATTGAAAAAAAAAACATATATCCATCAAGTTCAACCAAGGGTGTTGGGGTAGGGGAAGATATTTTTTATTTCATTTTATTTATTTTTTTTACTGATAACAGATAATAGTAACTGTTAATGTCATTTTCTTCTAAATAGCGGTTCATGCTGTAACAAGCTTCTGTGGGAGGCTATTCCACAAATTTATAGTTCTTATGGTAAAAAATTATTTTCGCCTCCGGAGACTGAATTTCTTTTTTTCCAGTCGAAGGAGACCATATTGTCTTTAGAGAGGATATTACCTCTCTGAAGACAAAATAAAAAATAAGTAAAAAACCCTATAATCCTTGGTTTTACAATTATTCGTCGAGCACCTCAAAATCAAACAGATACACCAACGGCATGTAGATATATACCACGCTGAACCCTAAAGAATTTTTTTTTATTTGCTTCATGACATTTGGTAAACTCATGCGATCCTTAAATCCAAAGATGGCAGATCAAGGATTCCGTGATGGCATCTAATCAGCGACAAGAGATCCGGTGAGTATGAATGCACTCAATACTATTTTAATGTGCAAGCATGTTTATTGTGATATTTAGTCATAGATGAATCTCCAGGTGTTTTGTATGTAGTTGTTGAATTGAATATTCATGTGGAAATTTGAATGTTAGCAGAGTTTAGGTTGGCTGATTTCTATCTTCTTACTATGAATGGGTATGTTTAAATGCAGGAAATCGGTTTGGTTAGTGAGTTTTATTTACAGTTAAGTTGTGAGATTTCTGGGTAGGCAGCTGTAGAGTAGAAGGTTTAATGCGTTTTTGGAATGTGTAATTGTATATTGTGCATTGTGCAAAGTTGTGTAATTTATTGTTGCTAATATTAGGCAGACACATGGAATGTGCAAACATTTGTTTAAGTGGACCAAAACCCATGCCGATCTTATAGATTCCCGGGCCGATCGGTTCCCTCCCCTCGGGGCATCCAAAACCGGGATGCCCCGCTGTGTGAAACTCCCCAGGTCGCCCTGTTCACCTACCTTGCTCCCCGGTCCAACGGTGCATGAGCAAGCCGAGGCCACATTCCCCCTATCCCTCTAGCAGGGCGTGTGTCCGCGCCAGGCATTTGTGAATGGCCGGCGTGGGAACGCTCCCTGTTAAATGGAAATGGGGGATGGAGCCACTGGCTTTAGATGCTGGTTTAGACAGCGTGATGTCAGTGACCTTGCATGCACTGTAGGACCGGGGAGGGGTGAGTTGCGCTCTGCAATCTGGAGGGTTTCACATGTTCGGTGTGCCCCGAGGGAAAGAAACATCCCTACTTTTCACTCGTGTAAATGAATCTATAGGGAGCCAGTCTAAAGCCTTAATTGTACAATGCCACCGTCATAATGACACATTAGTGGGAAATCCACTCACCAAAATTCTAATAAAAAATTAGGTAATGAAATTTTGATGAAAGAGGTCGGAGAACAGTTAGAGACATTTTGGACAAATAAGGAAAATTAGCTTTTAAGAGTGGATGTGATTAGTAAATCATTGCTTAAAGTTACAGATAATTCTAATTGTGAAGTGGGATATATCAAGGCTCCGGTGTCCAGGTTGAGGGTAAGAAATGAGGAATTGAAGCAGCAAGTGGGTTAAAAGTCAGGTTAGAAAATTAGCATATTCATCATTTACAAATTGAAGTAAATAAAGTACAGGAGCTTGTTACATCCCGTAGGAGACAGCTGACAAACAATGAGCAGACCACATTGACTTTTACAGCACAAAATGAGCTGCATTGTCTTAGGTCAGCTAATGTTAACACTCCTTCGACTGTAGATATGAGTGACAGAAATGATAGGGGTCATGTACAGAAGACTTCACTTGTGCAAAATGCTAGGGAAATTTGATACCTGACTCACCAATTAGATTAAGCAACAAGTTGGAGAATGTAGTGATGCAATAGAATTTGAGTAATCAAGATGCATGGCGTCCATGCCCAGTAACTACACAGCTGTCCTCTGATGTTCATTGTAATCATTGAAAGTCAGATGAAAGAATGAAGGCATTACAACTGATAATGGGTGACAGGGATAAAGGTGTAGCTTTGGAAAGAACTAGAGTGTGAATGCGTGTGTGGATGTGTGCGTTTACTGTCACTAGGCGCCCAGGAGCTCATGGCCGCCGTTTGCCAGGATCGGTTTTTTCAGTATCTCCTGAGGGGAGCTTCTCCCCATCAAGCGGTGGTTCCTGAGGGGGCGGAGCCGGGCGCTCGCGCGCTGCCGCAGCCCGCCGCCTCCTGTCTTGGCGCCATGTGCGGAGCCCAGTCTCCTGGCTGGGAACCGCGCTGCTGGTGTGTGGGAAGGGGGGCGGGGCCAGGTGCGGCGCACGATGGCCCGCCCCTTCTTCTTCTCCCTCTCTCGCTGTCTCCAGGTGCTGCGTGCTGGTGGCAGCCATCACTGGTCTCACGTGAGTGCCCTCTGCGGCCCCCTCATCCGTCATTATTGCATTACTTGTGCCCATTCTGGCTTTAATGTTATAGCATGTATATTATATTTATATTATATATATATCTTTTTTATATATATATATGTGGTGTGTGCATGTGCTTAAGGCCTTTTCTCTTGTGTCTTTCAGGAGAACTCCCTGTGACTTGCAAAACAAGGGGGTTCTCCTGGTCCTAGGGTCCCTAGAAGTAAAATTGGGCATCCTAAAAATCCTCCCACTAGGGACTTAAAGGGGCATCCCGGGTTGCTTGTCAGCGTAATTCCCTCGGGTCATTGCGACTGCCCAAAAAATCACCATATGGAGGCTCCGCAGGATATCGGGGTTGGGATCCCGTCGGGACAATCCCGGTTATGTGTGGGTTGTGGGGTACCGCTTTCCGGGGAGAATGTACTAATTTGCATACCATGTGCGCAACAGGCCATAACGCGGCAGTCGGGACCCCAGGCGTCTGGGTCAGTGCCGCCCGCCTCTCCTACCCCACCCCGCATCATCCGTACCCCAAATGACACGGTCATTAGTGGGGAGTCGCACCCGGATGTATGTGCCAGGCTGGCCAACCTCGAGAAAATTATTTCTAGCTCAGTGGGCAGAAAGGCCACTGCTAAGAAAAGGCATCTGTCACCGGCTGCGCCGGTAATTGATTTTGATGATTATGACTCCCCTGACTGGACTGATTATTCCCCGCTTGAGGAGGGGGAATTGTTTGAGGAGTCTGAGACTGAGGAATTGCAGTTCTTTGATTCTGATGCTGGGCAGGCGCTGGGGGATGCTGTGGATACCCCCAAGGTCCTGACCCATCTGTTAGAGGTTCTGGATATTTCCCCACCAGCGGAGGCCCCTCCGAAGAAGGGGGAATTCTTTGGGTTCTCTAAGCCCCGCTTGGAGTTTCCAAATCAGGATCATTTTGACAGCATGATTCTTAGAGAATGGGAGAAGCCGAGTCACCTTCACGGTGTTCCGCAGGGATGGGATAGGAAATATCCCTTTCCGGTGGACTCGGTGAAGCACTGGTCTTCCCCTCCCGAGGTTGACGCACCCATTTTAGGATTGTCCAACACCTCCGTTGTACATACTCCTGACGCCACTACCCTTATGGATGGCGAGGACAAGCGCATTGATCAGATGGCATGTCATGCCTTTGCCAGTGTGGGTTTTGCCTTGTGGCCTGTCTGTGCATCGGCACTAGTGGCTGTGGCTACTAGGTCGGAGATCAGGGACGTGTTAAATGGGTCCCAGCTCAACATGGACAGTGTTGAATTCACAACCCTTAAGAGGTGTGAATTATTCATGACTTTTGTTTTATCGGCTATGGACGACACTATTACCATGTGTAGTAGAACTTCGGCCCTGTTGGTGGCCATGCGCCGATCGGTCTGGGCGGCTGACATTGCGGCCAAGAAGTCACTTACAGCTTTGCCTTTTTTGGGAACTCGGCTGTTTGGAGACAAATTGGATTCTGTGGCGGAGGGTGGGAAGCTACCTCAGCGTAAGAAGCTGCGTCGCTCCTTTCGGGGGGCAAGCTCCTTTAATCCTTCCTTTCGCAGTGCCAGAGGGGGCAGAGGTCCTGCCTACTCTGGCTTTAGAGGTGATTCCTGGAACAGAGGTAGAGGCCGTGCCCGTCCGGCCTCTACCTGGGGTTCCAGGCCCAAGCCTGCTGCCAAGCCCGCTCAGTAATGAAGAGGCGCCCTCACCCTTGCGGGTGGGGGGACGGCTGCGGCTCTTCTTCCAGGTTGGGGCTCAGGAGGTCACAGACAAGTGGATATTTGAAGTGGTCTCGTCTGGGTACAAACTGGAGTTTGAGTCCCGGCCTCCTCCCAGATTCCTAAGGTCTCGGGTGCCATTGGATCCTCGGGCGGCGCAGGGGCTCCTGTCGGCTGTAAAGAACCTCCTGGACATGGCGGTCATATGCCCGTTGCCTCTTTCAGAGAGAGGTCGGGGCTATTATTCCAACCTCTTCACGGTTCCCAAAAAGGATGGCTCCATAAGACCCATCCTGGATTTGAAGCTTCTCAACAGGTTCATCAGAACCAGGAAGTTCCGCATGGAGACTCTGCGCTCAGCCATCGGTTTCCTTCGTCAGGGGGATTTCATGACGTCCATTGACATCAAGGATGCTTACCTTCATGTACCAATTTTCCCAGCACACCAGAGATTTCTCAGGTTCGTGGTGGGAGATCAGGATTTTCAGTTTGTGGCCCTCCCGTTCGGGCTGACCTCGGCACCGAAGGTGTTTACCAAGGTTCTGGCGGGCATAATGGACCTGCTCAGAGCCCAGGGCATTCGCATTGTGCCGTATTTGGACGACCTACTCATTACAGCTTCCTCCCTCTGCCAGGCGGAGTTGGACACCAGGACGGTGGTGACGACGCTGGAGAGGTTCGGATGGGTGATCAACCACCCCAAGTCTTCTCTCTCCCCATGAAGGGAGATTTCCTTTCTGGGCATGAATCTGGATACCAGTCAGGCCAGAGTGTTACTACCTCAGCAAAAGGTGCAGAGGGTTCAGGATCTGATACGTGTTCTCCTGACCAACCCTCGCCCTTCCATTCGGCTAGGGATGACTCCAGGCAGTCCCCTTTGCTCAATTCCACATGAGGTTGCTACAACTCCATCTATTGCTGAAATGGGACAGATGTCCACAGTCCTTGGATCAGTCTTTTCTGATGTCTCCCGGGGTTTGGCAGTCCCTTCAAGGGTGGCTTGAATCAAGCAATCTGATGAAGGGCAGATCGTCCTGGCCCCTCGTTGGGAGACGGTTACCACAGATGCCAGCCTGTCGGGCTGGGGAGGTTTCTGGAAAGATCATCAGTTCCAGGGGTTGTGGGGTCCTCAGGAGGATCACAACCCCATCAATGTCTTGGAGCTCAGAGTTATCCGCTTGGTTCTGTCGCGTCTGACATTTCACCTACAGGGTTTACCGGTTCAGGTTCGATCAGACAATCGTACTGCGGTAGCTTACATCAATCACCAAGGAGGGACTCGCAGCAGGAGTGCCCTCAGGGAAGTCTCTCTGATTTTGACATGGGCGGAGAGCAATGTTCCTTGCATCTCGGCAGTATACATTCCGGGAGTGGAAAACACGGAGGCGGACTCCCTGAGCAGGGGATTCTCTCGCCAAGGGGAATGGTCTCTCAACCACATAGTGTTTCGGGCCCTGTGTCACAAGTGGGGGACTCCGGAGGTGGATCTCTTTACCTCTCGGCACAATCACAAGCTCCCAACCTTTGTATCTCTTTCTCAGGATCCTCTGGCCCTGGCAGTGGATGCCTTGTCCCTTGCTTGGAGGGATCTGGGGTTTCTGTACCTGTTTCCCCCCTTCTCCATGGTGGGCAAGGTAGTGCGCAAGCTGGCTCTAGAGGGGGCACCAGCAATTCTGGTAGCCCCAAGGTGGCCAAGACAGGTTTGGTTCGCAGACGTCGTAAGATTGGCGGTAGATCAGTACAGGCTGCTCCTATCTCCGGATCTGATCTCTCAGGGTCAACTACGTTACCCCAATTTACAAACTCTTGCTTTGACGGCGTGGCTGCTGAAACCTTCATTCTGAGGGAGGAAGGTTTGTCTGAGGCGGTTATTCAAACCTTGATTAGAGCTAGGAAGAGGTCTTCCTCTACCATTTACTATAGGACTTGGCGGTCCTATATTGACTGGTGTGAGGCTAGGGCCTTACCTTGCAGGGTGTTTTCGATTCCTAGGATTTTGGAGTTTCTACAACACGGTCTGGATCTGGGGTTCCAGCTCAGTACTTTGAAGTTTGAAGGTCAGGTTTCTTCCCTGGCTGTCTTTTTTCAAAGGTCCTTTGCTTTGCATCGTTTGATCAAGACTTTTTTCCAAGGGGTCACTCATGGTCGGCCCCCTAGGAAGCCTTTGGTTCCCGTTTGGGACTTAAATTTGGTTCTTTCGGCTCTCCAGGGGCCTCCCTTTGAACCGATGCAGGATGTGGCTCTTTCTGTGCTCACTCAAAAGGTTGCCTTTTTGGTGGCTATTACCTCTGTTCGGCGTGTCTCTGAGTTGGCGGCTCTGTCTATTCAGGCCCCTTACTTTTAGAGACACCAGGATAATGTGGTTTTTCGCTTTAAACCAGATTTCCTTCCTAAGGTGGTTTCTGCCTTCCATCTCAATGAGGATGTAGTGAAGCGCTGGTCATCCCCTCCCGAGGTTGACGCACCCATTTTAGGATTGTCCAACACCTCCGTTGTACATACTCCTGACGCCACTACCCTTATGGATGGCGAGGACAAGCGCATTGATCAGATGGCATGTCATGCCTTTGCCAGTGTGGGTTCTGCCTTGCGGCCTGTCTGTGCATCGGCACTAGTGGCTGTGGCTACTAGGTCGGAGATCAGGGACTTGTTAAATGGGTCCCAGCTCAACATGGACAGTGTTGAATTCACAACCCTTAAGAGGTGTGAATTATTCATGACTTTTGTTTTATCGGCTATGGACGACACTATTACCATGTGTAGTAAAACTTCGGCCCTGTTGGTGGCCATGCGCCGATCGGTCTGGGCGGCTGACATTGCGGCCAAGAAGTCACTTACAGCTTTGCCTTTTTTGGGAACTCGGCTGTTTGGAGACAAATTGGATTCTGTGGCGGAGGGTGGGAAGCTACCTCAGCGTAAGAAGCTGCGTCGTTCCTTTCGGGGGGCAAGCTCCTTTAATCCTTCCTTTCGCAGTGCCAGAGGGGGCAGAGGTCCTGCCTACTCTGGCTTTAGAGGTGATTCCTGGAACAGAGGTAGAGGCCGTGCCCGTCCGGCCTCTACCTGGGGTTCCAGGCCCAAGCCTGCTGCCAAGCCCGCTCAGTAATGAAGAGGCGCCCTCACCTTTGCGGGTGGGGGGACGGCTGCGGCTCTTCTTCCAGGTTGGGGCTCAGGAGGTCACAGACAAGTGGATATTTGAAGTGGTCTCGTCTGGGTACAAACTGGAGTTTGAGTCCCGGCCTCCTCCCAGATTCCTAAGGTCTCGGGTGCCATCAGATCCTCGGGCGGCGCAGGGGCTCCTGTCAGCTGTAAAGAACCTCCTGGACATGGCGGTCATATGCCCGTTGCCTCTTTCAGAGAGAGGTCGGGGCTATTATTCCAACCTCTTCACGGTTCCCAAAAAGGATGGCTCCATAAGACCCATCCTGGATTTGAAGCTTCTCAACAGGTTCATCAGAACCAGGAAGTTCCGCATGGAGACTCTGCGCTCAGCCATCGGTTTCCTTCGTCAGGGGGATTTCATGACGTCCATTGACATCAAGGATGCTTACCTTCATGTACCAATTTTCCCAGCACACCAGAGATTTCTCAGGTTCGTGGTGGGAGATCAGGATTTTCAGTTTGTGGCCCTCCCGTTCGTGCTGACCTCGGCACCGAAGGTGTTTACCAAGGTTCTGGCGGGCATAATGGACCTGCTCAGAGCCCAGGGCATTCGCATTGTGCCGTATTTGGACGACCTACTCATTACAGCTTCCTCCCTCTGCCAGGCGGAGTTGGACACCAGGACGGTGGTGACGACGCTGGAGAGGTTCGGATGGGTGATCAACCACCCCAAGTCTTCTCTCTCCCCATGAAGGGAGATTTCCTTTCTGGGCATGAATCTGGATACCAGTCAGGCCAGAGTGTTACTACCTCAGCAAAAGGTGCAGAGGGTTCAGGATCTGATACGTGTTCTCCTGACCAACCCTCACCCTTCCATTCGGCTAGGGATGACTCCAGGCAGTCCCCTTTGCTCAATTCCACATGAGGTCGCTACAACTCCATCTATTGCTGAAATGGGACAGATGTCCACAGTCCTTGGATCAGTCTTTTCTGATGTCTCCCGGGGTTTGGCAGTCCCTTCAAGCGTGGCTTGAATCAAGCAATCTGATGAAGGGCAGATCGTCCTGGCCCCTCGTTGGGAGACCACAGATGCCAGCCTGTCGGGCTGGGGAGGTTTCTGGAAAGATCATCAGTTCCAGGGGTTGTGGGGTCCTCAGGAGGATCACAACCCCATCAATGTCTTGGAGCTCAGAGTTATCCGCTTGGTTCTGTCGCGTCTGACATTTCACCTACAGGGTTTACCGGTTCAGGTTCGATCAGACAATCGTACTGCGGTAGCTTACATCAATCACCAAGGAGGGACTCGCAGCAGGAGTGCCCTCAGGGAAGTCTCTCTGATTTTGACATGGGCGGAGAGCAATGTTCCTTGCATCTCGGCAGTATACATTCCGGGAGTGGAAAACACGGAGGCGGACTCCCTGAGCAGGGGATTCTCTCGCCAAGGGGAATGGTCTCTCAACCACATGGTGTTTCGGGCCCTGTGTCACAAGTGGGGGACTCCGGAGGTGGATCTCTTTACCTCTCGGCACAATCACAAGCTCCCAACCTTTGTATCTCTTTCTCAGGATCCTCTGGTCCTGGCAGTGGATGCCTTGTCCCTTGCTTGGAGGGATCTGGGGTTTCTGTACCTGTTTCCCCCCTTCTCCATGGTGGGCAAGGTAGTGCGCAAGCTGGCTCTAGAGGGGGCACCAGCAATTCTGGTAGCCCCAAGGTGGCCAAGACAGGTTTGGTTCGCAGACGTCGTAAGATTGGCGGTAGATCAGTACAGGCTGCTCCTATCTCCGGATCTGATCTCTCAGGGTCAACTACGTTACCCCAATTTACAAACGCTTGCTTTGACGGCGTGGCTGCTGAAACCTTCATTCTGAGGGAGGAAGGTTTGTCTGAGGCGGTTATTCAAACCTTGATTAGAGCTAGGAAGAGGTCTTCCTCTACCATTTACTACAGGACTTGGCGGTCCTATATTGACTGGTGTGAGGCTAGGGCCTTACCTTGCAGGGTGTTTTCGATTCCTAGGATTTTGGAGTTTCTACAACACGGTCTGGATCTGGGGTTCCAGCTCAGTACTTTGAAGTTTGAAGGTCAGGTTTCTTCCCTGGCTGTCTTTTTTCAAAGGTCTTTTGCTTTGCATCATCTGATCAAGACTTTTTTCCAAGGGGTCACTCATGGTCGACCCCCTAGGAAGCCTTTGGTTCCCGTTTGGAACTTAAATTTGGTTCTTTCGGCCCTCCAGGGGCCTCCCTTTGAACCGATGCAGGATGTGGCTCTTTCTGTGCTCACTCAAAAGGTTGCCTTTTTGGTGGCTATTACCTCTGTTCGCCGTGTCTCTGAGTTGGCGGCTCTGTCTATTCAGGCCCCTTACTTTGAGAGACACCAGGATAATGTGGTTTTTCGCTTTAAACCAGATTTCCTTCCTAAGGTGGTTTCTGCCTTCCATCTCAATGAGGATGTAGTTCTCCCTTCCTTGTGTCCTAGGCCTAGCAATGACAAGGAGAGGGTTTTGCACTCTTTGGATGTGGTTCGTTGTGTGAAGTACTATTTGGTTGCTACTTCTCCTTTTCGTAAGACGGACGCCTTGTTCGTGGTGCCTTCCGGGCCCAGAAAAGGTTTGGCGCCCGCCAAATCTACCATTAGTGAATGGATACGCCAGGCCATTGTTGGGGCCTATTCTGCTAAGGGGAGGGTTCCTCCTTTTAAGATCACTGCTCATTCTACTTGTGCTGTTGGGGCTTCCTGGGCCTTTCAGCACCAGGCTTCTGTTGAACAAGTTTGTAAGGCTGCTACTTGGTCTTCCGTTCACACTTTTTCCAAGTTTTATAAGGTTGATGTGCGGGCTTCAGCGGATGCTGTTTTTGGCCGCAAGGTTCTGCAAGCTGCAGTGGTTTCAATTGGTGCATTTTTGCTGTCTTTGGATCCCCACCCATGACGGACACTGCTATTGGATGTCCCATATGTTATGAATAGTGGAAGCGGGGTGTGTGACATACTTGGAATAATACCATTTTGTGATTACTCACCTTTAAAATGGGTATTATAAGTATGTCACATACCCTGCTTCATCCCGCCCTTTTTTTGTATTCTGGATCCTTTATATGGTGAACCTTTTTATGGTTAAGAATGTTTTATTAGCTCTTCCTGGTCCCCTTACTGCTGTCATATACTGGGGAATGTGTGGAAGGTCCCAGGTATTTATGGACCGGGAGGGGCTTCTTTTTTTCTTTCATCTCTGCAGAAGTTCGCCCTCTACTGGACCATAACCCATATGTCATGAATAGTGGAAGCGGGGAGTGTGACATACTTATAATACCCATTTTAAAGGTGAGTAATCACAAAATGGTATTTTTCTTTATTGCATGGCACGCCCCGCTTCAGTATTCATAACAGCTGGGTTATTCCACCACAAGATGGCGCAGTGGTACTGCAGAAAGCTGTGGCACCTCCCAGCTCCCTATAAAAACAGGATTAACCATGGAGTTCCCCAGTGTTTCCTCTGCAGTGGATGGCTCTCTCTTGCGCAGGTGAGTGGGGCAACCAAGCCTGCGGCACTGCATGTCTATTTCCATCCGTTTCTGGACCCTCACTGCCTCCCAGCCTCGGCTGACAGATCGGGTGAAGGTAGAAGAGCACCAGGGTCAAGTGCTCCTGGAGCGCAGCTCCAAGCCGCAGACCCTGTAACACAAAGGGTAGCCGGCCATAGGCTTTATGGTGAGCCTAACAGGGATGCAGAGTTTCTGTCCTGGCTTCTGAGGGGGTAAGTAGTTTTCCTTTTTGGGTCCCCCCGCCCCCCCCCCCCGGCCATGGCTGCTCGCCCCTGCCTTCTCGTCTCTCTCTCTTCCCCCCCCTGACTTAGTTGGGGGGGGGAGGGGGGTGTGGGTGGTAGCGGCGAGTGGTGATATCTGTGGTGTTTTGAAATTTTTTGTGTATTTTCTGGTGTTTTTAGCTGCCGCGCCGCTTTGTACTGAGTTCCGCACCTGTGGGCGCTATAACCTGAGGTGATTTTGCTTCGTCATGGCGCCGGCCGGGTCACGTGAACGTCGTTTTCCACGCCCTTCGAGGGGCGGGGCCGGGTGATCACGCGTATCGCGTCATTCCCCCCGCGGTCCGCCCTTCGAGGTACCTCTGCCGGCGCCATTTTGGACAAGCTGCGCGTCTGGATTTTTTCCCTTCCTGGCTGCAGTGCTGCTTCCTCCGGTGGGTCGCCTTACCCAGCGGTCTGTGCCTGTGTGGCCCCGAGGTGTCTTTGGTCCGTGAGTCCACCTTGGGGGGGGGGGGGTTATTGAATTGGGGTGTATTTGCTGCGGGATGCTCGTGTGTTTTTACTTATGTCTTTCAGGCGGGATACCATTTGGTTGTGGTTTCTCCCGGCTCCACTCCTTCCTCCCCCTCATTCCCCCTTTATTGACTTCTGGGGGCATCCCGTGGGAGGGCATCCCGGGTAGCTTCTGTCTTAAACCGGACCTTCACCATGATTTATTGAAAAGCCCAAACCCTTAAAAAAACGATTCCCCAGCATCTAAAATTAATATATTTTAAGTTTTTAGTCACTTATTATTCTTTCCCCCACTGGGCTGCAACTCTGTTCAGGACTTTAGGATACGGGCGCCACCATCTTGACTCAGAAGCATCACACTTACTGAGGAGAGGAGAGATGGATAAGGTACAGGGGGGCGGGTTATAGCTGTGCTTTGCTCAGACAGAGCAGAGCTGGGATCAGGAAAAGGTCAGCAGTCCCAGAATGCAGAGCAGCACAGTCAGAAGGCACTTCCTATTTGCAGGCTGCCTTACGTTCCATGAGCCGCCATCTTGGATGTTCAAAGGCTCATAACAATCAGTAGATGCATGTAGGATGATTTTCAATGTGAGCAATCTGTATGCACAGGGTGTCGGAAACATATAAGATAGACTCTTATTCAGAGTGAAGGACCGCTTTAAGCCTGTACCCACTGCTGGCCTATTGCGCCTGTGTTAATCACCATATGGATGCTTCTGGGGATAGCGTGCTTGGGGGCCCTTCAGGGCAAGCACAGCTGTGTTCCATGTGTGGGGTATCCCCTGTGAGTAACAGTGTCACGGTGTGCGTGCCGTGCGCTGAAAGTGTCCTTGCGCTTCAAGCTGGTTTGCCTGCTTCGCTTCCTAGCTCTGCGCCTCACTCGGCTTCACTTACTCCCCTGCTCCTGTAATTGGGCCCCAATGAGGGGAATGTTGACAGGGGGGCACATTCTGATTTGGCTCTGCGGGTGGCTAACATTGAAAAGCAGCTTGCCAGGACTGTTCCTAGGAAGGCCTCTGGCAAGAAGCGACACCTGGACCCCAGGCCCGCTCCCCTTACTGAGATGTATGTGGGGATTAATGAGCTTGGTGACTGTCACCCCCTTGAGATGGGGGAGCTCTCCCAGGATTCTGACTCAACCAGCAGGAGGGTTGCGATAGTGACCCTGGGTCTGCGTCCGAAGAGGAATCATGGTACCCTGAGGACACTGATAATCTGCGGTCACATATTTTTGAAATTTTGCGCATTGCTGCCCCTGAGGTAGCTAAGAGAAAGCAGGGGGAGCTTTTTCGCCCTGGTAAACAGTGTCTAGAGTTCCCTGAGCAGGAACATTTTACCACCTTGGTACTTAAAGAATGGGAACGTCCTAACAAGATGCCTGCTGTGCCCAAGGGTTTGGATAAAAGGTAACCCTTTCCTGCTGATCTTGTTAAGAGGTGGTCATTTCCTCCTGAAGTGGATGCTCCTGTGCTAGGCTTGTCCAATACTTTGGTCATGCCTTCCCCTGACACTACCACTCTGAGGGACGGTGAGGACCGGCGCATGGATCAATGGGCCTGCCATGCTTTTACCTGTGTGTGGGCTGGCTTGCGCCCTGGTATGTGCTGCCGCCATTACTGCTATTGCCCTTAAGAAGCTGCTCAAGCGTCTCATTGATGGCGCAACAGCTGGTAGTGTGGGGGAGGAATATAGGACTCTCTTACTTTGCTCTGATTTTGTGGCCTTTATCCTTACTGCTATGGATGATGCTGTGCGGCTGTGTGGTAGGGCCTCTGCGGTCTTGGTGGCTATGCGCCGCTCTGTATGGTTGCGCCAGTGGGCAGCTAATGCTGCGGCTAAGAAAGCTCTCACTGGCCTCCCCTTCGTGGGGCTGTGGCTATTTGGGGAGCGTCTTGATGTTCTAGCCAAGGATGGAAGGCTGCCTCAGCGTAGGAGGCAGTTTCGGCCCTTTCGGGGGTCCTCTGCCCCCCTCCCTTCCTTTCGCATTCCCAGAGGGGGCCGTGGCTACCTCCTCTACAGTGGTCGCAGAGATTCTTGGGGCCGTGGAAGAACCCGTGGTCGTCCCGGTCTCTCCTGGAATCCTAAGCCCAAACCCTCTCCCAAGCCCCCTCAGGCATGAAGGGGAGCACTGACCCATCCAGGTGGGGGGACAGCTTCGGCTCTTTGCTCACGTCTGGAGGCTTCATGTTTCAGACCGGTGGATTCAGGAGGTAGTGTCCTCCGGTTACAAGCCTGCCCCCCCCCCCAAGATTCATCAGATCCCGGATGTCTTTAAACCCCCTGTCCGCTCAAGGGTTGCTTCTGGCGGCTCATTGCCTGTTAGAGGCCGGAGTCATTTGCTTGGTGCCTCATCAAGAAAGGGGTCAGGCGTACTATTCCAATCTTTTCACGGTTCCCGAAAAGGACGGCTCTCTGAGGCCCATTCTGGATCTGAAGGGCCTCAACAAATTTGTCAGATTCAAGCATTTTCGCATGGAGACGCTGCGCTCTGCTGTCAGTATCCTTCGTCCGGGCGACTTCATGACCACTGTGGACATCAAGGATGCTTATCTTCATGTGCCTATCTTCCCAGGTCATCAGAGATTCCTAAGGTTCGAGCTGCAGGATCAGCATTACCAGTTTGTGGCTCTACCCTTCGGTATCACCTCGGCACCTTGGGTGTTCACCAAGGTGCTGGTGGGAGTGATGGCTCTGCTAAGGAACCAGGGCATCCGTATCATTCCTTACCTGGACGACATCCTGATTGTGGCCGAGTCTTTTCCTCAGGCCGAGCAGGACGCTCAAATGGTGACATCCACTCTAGAGTCTTTCGGCTGGGTGATCAACTATCCCAAGTCTTTTCTTGGGATAGTTCCGTCCTTGGTGGTGCTTTCTGGGCATGACTCTGGATACCTCTCAGGTCAAGGTGTTCCTTCCTCAGCAGATGGTGGAGGGTCTTCAGCTGTAGGCTCAGGCTCTGCTGTCGTGTCCTCATCCCTCCATCCATCAGGGGATGCAGTTGGTGGGCCTGATGATGTCCTGCTTCGAGGCAGTCCCCTTTGCTCAGTTACACATGAGACCTCTTCAGTTGCACCTCTTGTCAGTTTGGAATCGGGACCCTGTGTCCCTGGATCAGGAATTTGTTCTGTCTCCCCTGGCCATACAGTCTCTCTCGTAGTGGCTGGACTCAAGGAACCTTCTGGGGGGCAGGTCCTTCCTGCCCCCATGCTGGAAAACGGTCACCACGGATGCCAGTCTGACCAGCTGGGGGGGCTTCTGGAAGTCCCTGAGGTTCCAGAATCGGTGGAGGCCTCAAGAGGCCCATGCTTCCATCAACGTCCTGGAACTGAGGGCGAATAGGTTGGTTCTTTCTCGCCTATCCACTCACCTTCAGGGTCGGGCTGTTCACATCTGCTCAGACAACCAGATGGCAGTGGCCTACCTCAATCATCAGGGAGGGACTCGGAGCAAGCGAGCCTTTAAGGAAGTGTCCCTGATTCTGTCTTGGGCAGAACAGCATGTTCCCTGCATCTTAGCAGTCTACATCCCTGAGCACAAGGTGGTGGACTCCCTGAGCAGGGGGATGTCTCGTCTGGGTGAGTGCTCTCTCATCAACCGCGTGTTTCTCTGTCACCGCTGGGGTCAGCCGGATGTGGACCTGTTTGCGTCCCGTCACAATCAGAAACTTCCCAGATTTGTCTCTCTGTCTCAGGGTCCTCTGGCTTTCACCACGGATGCCCTGGCAATAACTTGCACGGAGTTTCAGCTTCTCTATGTGTTCCCTCCGTTTCTTCTCCTGGGTAGGGTCATGCGCAAGATAGCCCAGGAGCGGGTACCAGCCATCCTGGTGGCCCCTTGTTGGCCAAGAAGAGTTTGGTTCGCAGACGTCGTGCAGTTGGCAGTAGACCGGCACGTCTTGCCCAAGGATCCAGATCTTCTCACTCAGGGGGCAGCTACGCCATCCCAATTTACAAACTCTGGCTTTAACGGCTTGGCTGCTGAAACCTCCATATTGATGGAAAAGGGGTTGCCTGCCTCTGTTGTTGATAACATGATTCGGGCTAGGAAGAAGTCCTTGTCCTTTATCTATTACAGGGTCTGGCATGCTTACATTGCCTGGTGTGAGTCCAAGTCTCTTCCCTGTCTAAATTCTTACAACATGGTTTGGATCTGGGCCTTCAATTTAGTACCCTAAAAGGCCATGTTTCAGCTCTGGCAATTTTTTTCCAAAAATCTTTTGCCAATCACCGGTTGGTTAAAACTTTTTTCCAGGGTGTTTCTCATGTGCGTCCAACCCGTAAGCCTTTGCTACTAGTCTGGGATTTGAATCTGGTGTTTTCTGCTCTGCAAGGGCCTCCCTTTGAGCCTATCGGTGAGGCTGCCTTGTCTATTTTGACTCTTAAGGTAGCCTTTCTGGTGGCTATCACTTCTGTAAGGCAAGTTTCTGATCTAGCTGCGCTTTCCTTCAAACCTCCTTATTTTGAGAGACATCAGGATAAGGTGGTGTTCCGGCTTAAGCCGGATTTCTTGCCAAAGGTTGTGTCTGCCTTTCATCTCAATCAGGACATTGTCTTGCCTTCATTGTGTCCTAATCCTGCTAATTCCAAGGAGCGGACTCTACATTCTCTGGATGTGGTCAGGGCTCTGAAGTTTTATTTGGTCGCTACTGAGACTTTCAGGAAGTCTGATGCTCTTTTTGTTCTCACTTCTGGACCTAGAATGGGTTTGCCTCCGGCTAAATCCACTATCAGCAAGTGTATCCGTCAGGCGGTGGTTCAAGCCTATTCTGCTAAGGGAAAGGAACCTCCCTTTAGGGTTACCGCTCATTCCACACGTGCTATTGGTGCTTTTTGGGCTTTTCAGCACCACTTTATTCTCTCCCGGCTTCTTGTCTCACTGCTTGTCTACGCTGGGAAACTCTATGGTTAATCCCGTTTTTATAGGGAGCCGGGAGGTGCCACAGCTTTCTGCAGTACCACTGCGCCACCTTGTGGCGGAATAACCCAACTGTTATGAATACCGAAGCGGGCCGTGCCATGCAAGAACAAAAACAATTCTACAGGTACTCACAGAATTGCTTTATTCTTAGTATACAGTACGTCCTGCTCCAGATAAGATTCATAACACATGGGAATTACTCCGCCAGATGGCGCTGGACTGCAGAGACAGCGAAAATGGCTCCTCCCGGCCCCTCATATGCCCCGGGACCTCCCCCAAATCCCCAGATCTCTGCAGTCTGGACTGCGAAGGACAAGAAGATGGCTCTCTCTTCTCACAGGTGAGCGGGGCTATTAGCCTGCGGCCCTGTAGGACTATTCCCACCCGTTCCATTATTAATGTGCCTCCCAGCCTTGGCTGCGCTGTTCGGGTGATGGTAGGCAGCACGGCTGTCAGGTGCTTAGGAGCGCTGCTCCACCCCACCAAAGGGTAGGCGGTAGAGGCATATGGTGAGCCTCTATGGGATGCCCTTCCCGCCCTATTGCCCTTTGCCCCTGTCTATCGGTGGGTCCCATGTTAAGTGGCCGCTGCCCTCCCTCGCTCTCCCTTGTAGCTCTCGGGGGGGGGGGGTGTATGTGAATTTGCCTTGGTGCTTCTCTGTATTATGCTTTTCTGGTTGGTGTCAGTCGCCGCTCTGACTTGGTTGCACTGGTTGCTTTTTTTTAAAAATGTGCCACCGCGCGCTTCCACTGTGCCCTGCGCTTGGCGGCGGCGTTACCTCAGGCGCTGGTGCACCGTTATTGGCTGCTTGTCACGTGTGCGGCTTCGCACTCTTTGGAGGGGCGGGGCCCGCGGTTGGCGTGTTCCGAGTCACTGTCTCCGCGGCCCGCCCCTCGAGGTATACCCGGCGCCATTTTCTCTGGATCTGGCTGCTGCGTGACTGGCATCTACCTACCGCGGTCCGTGAGTGCCCTCGCGGGCGGCTTTATTTCCCCTATGTCATTTTACATGTCACTTACGGGGTTCTCTTCGCTTATGTCTTTCAGACGGGCCGACCTCTATTGGTTTCTCCCGGCCCTACTCCCTCTATTTAGTTATTAAACCTTGAGGCCTAGAGTGTAATTTACTTCCACTTCCCTAGCGGGCTATTGGGGCATCCCGGGTTGCTTTTATAGCGTGAATCCCTATCGGCCTATTGTGCCGCTATAATCACCATATGGAGGTGTCTCAGGATAATGTGCTCGGGGTTCCTTCGGGACAAGCCCGGCTGTGTGTAGCTTGTGGGGTGTCCCCTATTGGTGCAGACAATGTGCGGGTTTGTGTACCTTGTGCCCAGCAGGTGCTTGCGCTGCAGCCTGGTTTACCAGTAGCTGGGCCTGCGCCTCGTATGGCTTCACCTACTCCACCAAGCTTAAATTTGACTCCCATTGAGTTGCATACAAGTGGGGATTCTCAGCCTGATGTGTCTTCTAGCCTGGCTAGTGTTGAGAAGTTGCTTGCTAATACCTTGGCGCGTAAGGCCTCTGCTAAAAAGCGGCACTTAACGCCTGATGTCACTCTTTTCCCTATGGAAGCTGATGAGTTTTTGGAACTGTCTGGCTATACCCCTTTGGAAGAAGGGGAGTTATTCTCTGACTCTGAGTCATCTGATGAGAGGACCAGGGGTCATGATGATTCTGGTTCTGACCCCTGGGCCCCAGCTGATACTAATAAGTTGTTGGCTCAGATTTTTGAGGTTTTGTCTATCTCTCCCCCGGTTGCGGCCCCCAGGCAACAGGGGGATTTTTCTTCCTCAGCAGAAGGTGGACAGTCTGATTGTGCGGGTTCAGTTCCTGCTATCTTGCCCTCATCCCTCCATCAGGCAGGGAATGCAGCTGGTGGGCCTGATGGTGTCATGCTTCGAGGCGGTCCCTTATGCTCAGTTCCACATGAGGCCTCTGCAACTCCACCTCTTGTCAGTATGGGACAAGGTTCCTGCGTCCCTGACCAGGTCTTTGTGCTTCCCCCCCTAGTCAGGCGGTCCCTCTCGTGGTGGCTGGACTCCAGGAACCTGCTGGGGGGCAGATCCTTTCTGGCCCCCTCCTGGGAGACGGTCACCACGGATGCCAGTCTGACAGGTTGGGGGGGTTTCTGGAAGTCCCTGCAGTTCCAAGGGTGGTGGGGCCCTCAGGAGGCCCACACACCTATCAACATTCTGGAACTGCGGGCAATCAGGTTGGTTCAGTTGACTCATCACCTTCAGGGCCTGCCTGTTCAGGTACGCTCGGACAACCAGACGGCAGTTGCCTACATCAATCATCAGGGAGGGACCCGGAGCAAGAGGGCCCTCCAGGAAGTGTCTCTGATCCTGGCCTGGGCGGAGGCCAATGTTCCCTGCATATCAGCTGTGTACATCCCAGGGGTGTAGAATCTGCAGGCAGACTCTCTGAGCAGGGGGACCTCTCGCCTGGGAGAATAGTCCCTCTGCAACACGGTGTTTCAATCTCTGTGTCACCGTTGGGGCCAACCAGATGTGGATCTGTTTGCATCCCGTCACAATCACAAGCTCCAGGCCTTTTTCTCCCTGTCCCAGGATCCTCTGGCCTTGGCCACGGATGCTCTAGCACTGTCATGGCAGGACTTTCAGCTCTTGTATGTCTTTCCTCCATTCCCCCTGTTGGGCAGGTTTCTGCGCAAGATAGCTCAGGAGGGGGTGCCAGCAATACTGGTGGCCCCCAGGTGGCCAAGAAGAGTGTGGTTCGCATACGTGGTGCAGCTGGCAGTAGATCAGTACGCTCTGCCCAGGGTGACAGACCTGCTCACTCAGGGTCACTTATGCCATCCCAATTTACAAACTCTGGCTTTGACGGCCTGGCTGCTGAAACCTCCATCTTGACGGAGAAGGGGCTGTCTGCCTCTGTTGTTGATACCATGATAAAGGCTAGGAAGAAGTCTTCTTCTTCCATTTACTATAGGGTTTGGCGTGCCTACATTGACTGGTGTGAGTCTAAGTCTCTTCCCTGTCGTGTGTTTTATATTCCCAGGATCCTGGAGTTCCTGCAGCATGGGTTGCAGGGGCTCCAACTCAGTACTCTGAAGGGTCATGTTTCTGCCCTGGCTGTTTTCTTCCAGAAGTCCTTTGCCCAGCATTCTTTGATCAGGTCTTTTTTTCCAGGGGGTTACTCATGTGCGTCCCCCACGTAAGCCTATGTTGCCTGTTTGGGATTTGAACTTGGTCTTGTCTGCCTTGCAGGGTGCTCCCTTTGAACCTGTGCAGGAGGCTGCCCTGGCCATTCTTACTCTCAAGGTTGTCTTTTTGGTGGCTATCACCTCTGTTAGGCGTGTTTCTGAGTTAGCGGCACTTTCCATCCAGCCTCCCTACTTTGAGAGACACCTGAACAAGGTGGTGTTTCGCTTCAAGCCAGATTTTCTGCCTAAGGTAGTGTCTGCCTTTCATTTGAATATGGACATTAGGCTCAATTCAGAGAGACAAAAAAAGACTTTCGTTTTTGTGCCAATCTGTTTTTTTTTTTTATTTTCCCGCTCTCGTATGAGGGTGCGAGAGATTCTATGCATGCATTGCAATCCTTCTGTAAAGTTTTCGTCCGTTCGTACGGCAGAGTACGAGTACGAGGATGTCATTTTCCAGCGTGACTTTTCCGTTTCATTTTCTCATGTTACAACGTAGGCTTTCGTTTTTGCCCTTTTCCCATCGTCTCCTCCCACGAATCCTTTACGTTTCCCGTTATATTCTGTTTCCCTTTTTCAATAAATAATCATCCAGACGGAAATCCTTACGATCTTGCGCCTGCACACTACAAACTTAACTCATTAAAGTGCTCGCCTACATATTTGCCACACTTACTTCTATTACAACGTTTAGCTAAACCACTTAGCACTATCCTCCATCTTCCCTTTTGGACCCTTAAAGCTCACCCCAACCACTTAGCACTATCCTCCATCTTCCCTTTTGGACCCTTAAAGCTCACCCCAACCACTTAGCACTATCCTCCATCTTCCCTTTTGGACCCTTAAAGCTCACCCCAACCACTTAGCACTATCCTCCATCTTCTCTTTTGGACCCTTAATGCTCACCCCAATCACTTAGCACTATCCTCCATCTTCCCTTTTGGACCCTTAAAGCTCACCCCAACCACTTAGCACTATCCTCCATCTTCCCTTTTGGACCCTTAAAGCTCACCCCAACCACTGAGCACTATCCTCCATCTTCCCTTTTGGACCCTTAAAGCTCACCCCAACCACTGAGCACTATCCTCCATCTTCCCTTTTGGACCCTTAAAGCTCACCCCAACCACTTCGCGGTTAGGTTCTTCTTCCATTTTAGGCCCCTAAAACTTACCCAAACCACCTTGCGGTTAGGTTCTTCTTCCATTTTAGGCCCCTAAAACTTAAAATTCTCAAACTATTTACATTAAATAAATACAGTCACAGGACCCAGGAGACTAGTCTTCTGTTGTCCCCAATGAGTCAACCAGCTGCTGCATATCGGCCCCCAACTCAAGGACCCTTCGATTCATTGCTTCCACTCTTGGACGTGTGGTCCCTGTATAAAATTAGAAAATAAAAATTAGTTTGAGACAAATACATGTTTCTCACCTGTGGATGGAATGTTTGTTAGTTGTCAACTTAAATCATGACGACATATGTCAGTCTGCTAAGTAATTAATCTAAGGAAGTGGGCACAGGTCATTCTGCTAAGTAATTAATCTAAGGAAGTGGGCACAGGTCAGTCTGCTAAGTAATTAATCTAAGGAAGTGGACACAGGTCATTCTGCTAAGTAATTAATCTAAGGAAGTGGGCACAGGTCATTCTGCTAAGTAATTAATCTAAGGAAGTGGGCACAGGTCATTCTGCTAATGCCATTGACTATGGCTTGATGTATCTGGGTGATCATGTAAATTACCACATACTGCAAAAAATGACATTACAACTTACTTGGTTGGTGGCCGACGAATGCCTCGTTGGGGACAACCCTACGTCCTGGGCCCTGCCACTGCTGTGAAGTAGAGGCTGTGGAGACATGGCAAATTGGGTCACTTATAATGTCTTAGTCAACAGTAATCCAAAGTCATTTTCAATGTGTGTGTCACATCACTCACCTTCTCCCTGTGCCTCCTGGGCGAGATCTGCTGCATCCTCCACATCTTCACCCGCTCCAGAAGCATCTAGAAAAACAGATGAAGGGAATCAGCTTTGGTGGAAATAGCATGTATATGTGTGTGCGGTTACCTGAAGAGTCACATACCAGAGGCTCCCGCCTGCGTCGCTGGGTACGACTCCCTGCCCACGCAGCGCCGCCCCTCCTCTGTGGAAAGGTCCAGGGGCTGGTCGGAGGACCCAATCTTTCTTGGGTGCCTTCACTAGGCTGTCTTCATTAGGGAAGTCCTGCTCTGATTGTAATTCCTGAAGTATTCTTAGGGATTCTTCATCCTGTTGGGTCAAAGTGATGATATTTTCTGGTCTGGTTTTTTCTTGATATTGGTGTTTAAGTATTACTTTCCTAGCAAACAAGTTCAAGTCTTTGATGATCTCGAAACAATTGAGATTGTTTTCCGGACAGAAGTTCAGGCCTTGAGTAAGTACTTCTGTTTGCGCTGGAGTGAGTGGAAATTTGGCTAAATTGACAATGTCTTTGTTTTCAATCGGTGGATTATGATGAGATTGGCTATGGATATGATGAATTGTGAAAATAAGCTAATAACAGTTGAAATATGAATTATATGTTTTCCTAAAAGGAATAAATGATTTTACATTATTCATATGCCACATGAAGGTTACTATCAACCACTAATATCTAAAAACTAATGTGAGAGGAAACCTAGGGACATCCTCTACAGGGCCTGAACTACCTCAGCCAAAAACAAGCACTTGTTTCTGAGTCCTAAACAGGACACCAGGACAAATTGCCAGTTTTTCCCCAATTTCTCTGTTTAAAATAGAGGTAGATAGACCCAGTACACCATTAAAAACCCTTACCCATAACCAGGTATTATTCAGGGGTACACAACCTAGACAGTGCACCCCTCCCCCCCTTTTTTTTTTGCTTCTCAAAAGAGTTGGGCAGGTAGTCGTACCTGCGCTCCAGCATGGTCTACAAAACACAACAGAAACATAGTATGTAGTTAAAACTGCATACACATGTCTGTCACCAATCAATCTTTGGACTAAATGACATTAACAAACACAATTCTAGGCTAATCCAATCCTTGAAGCTGGGCTCAGTGTTGATTCGCACGTGTGGGCCCTCACGTCGGTTTGGCACGGAGTTTTAAACACTTTGCAAACAAACCGTTTTTTCATGCGCTTCCTTAAGGGCTAGGCATGCATTTAGATGGCAAACCAAAGGCATTAAAAGACACTTACAAGCATGATGATCTCTTCTTGTTGGCGGGTGAAGATTGTGGGCGTCATCTTGCTTCTTGTCTGCAGCAGATAAGTAATGCCCCTGCGGTTTCTGGGTTCCGCACGGCCGGATGAACGTCTGTACGCACGCGTACGCGTAGCGTGAGACCCCGCCAATCTTATTTAAAGTGTCCTGGACACACAGCTCATTCTCTTTCAGAGTCCATGAGCAATGGCACCGAAAAAATCACAAACCAAAGCAGCAAAGGCGGTCAGCAGCAAACAGGCATCCAAACGGCAGGAGCCTGCTGAAGGGCCAAAGACTCGGTCACAGATGCCCAAAACTAAGTTGCAGCCAACCCGCATTGCACAGCCAAAGGCACCCACCACAACGACCAAAAAAAAGGAGGCCGCGGGAAAAAGGAATCCACAGGCCAGAAAGCAAACCCCAACGGAGGGGAAAAAAGGGACCAAGAGGGTGCGAAGCCCCAGCCCCCCCCAGGTCACCATCACCCCACCCACGTGGCTGCCATGGCAAGCCTACAAAAAGGAGACACCGGGAAAGAACCCCCTGCAGCTCAACCTCGCTATCAACACCAGAATCTGCAACTGTCCCAACATGTTTCTACACCAAATCCTCAGCAGCAGAGTGAAGCTGGCTGCATGCTGCCCACGACAGTCCCCAGTGTTAGCTCTGCTGCTGATGATTTGCCAAGCAGACCTGTGGCTGTTGGTGGACCTAGAGGCACATCATCTGCACGCCCCCCAGCCCGGGGAATTGGGAGGCGTAGTCGACTACGTCGCCCAGTTTCCCGGGGAGGGGCGCGCCGATGATGGAGTCAGCATGGCACCATGAGAGGCGCTATTTCGCCTACAAAATCAACGAAACCACGAGCATCTTCATGGGCAATTAGAGACATTAAACAACACCTTAAACTTCATGCTGACTGAATTTAGGTCCAACAACAGCCACATGGCATCCTTATCCAATTATTACAGTGCCATGCTTGAGGAAGTTCGAAATAGCAACAGCCACATGCCACACAGGCCCAGGTGAGGGCCCACCTCCAAGGGCCCCAACCTGGGTTTTATGGGCATCCCCCATTTTAAGGCCTATTTGGCCTGTATCTGCTCCACATCTTTGCTCTACATCCCCACTGTATTGACCTTTTGGTATGGCTTTGCTTGGTTGCTTTGGATTTGCGCCCATATAGCTCATTAGAGTGCTGAGGTAGCCCACTAGCCAATGCCGGAGGTGAAGCCTCAATGAACCTGCCACTCAAGCTGTTGCGCTGCATGCTTGTGACGAATGACATTGGTTCTGGATCCTCCTGTTTGTAGGCATGATTGGGGGACATTCTGGCCTGGCAAATGACTACCTTGACCCCTGGCTGAGATTGAACTGAACTTGGATTGGGACTGGGGGTTCTTGTTTGGGTGCCCACTGAGTAACAGGTATAGATGTGGGATAGGTTTGGCTGCTTTACACCTGTGCCTGTGCCAAATGTGGCCAAGCAGGAGAGGGTGTGTCTGTGGGCCTATTTGTTTGCTGACAAATCTGGACATGGCAATGCTTGTCACATATGTTTTTGTTTTTTACATTTGTATGAAACTTTTGACAGGAGTGCCTTACTTTAAAACTCCTGGCTGTGGCCAATTGCTATGTGGCCTGATTTGCAAAAAATTTCATTTGTGGTATGACCATGTATTTTCAGGAACTATGGGAGTGACCATCAACTCCAATGTTTGCTTTTTAAATAAACACCATAAAATTTTAATTAACCTGTTGTTGACTAAGTTTATGCCTTTATGTTTTTGGAGAATAAAGATGACTTAAAGATGGCACTAACAAATTGGGAACAAAAAAAAAAAAAGAGTCTAAAATCAGGTGTGAGGTTGTTTGTAATTAATTTGTCACTGTTTTTAAAAGTAAGAAACAAACATACAAACACAAAGGGCCAAAAACACAAATTACAAACAATAAAGGGACAAAAAAAACAAAGGAACACCAAATTAAGCAAAATGTGTGTATTAAATTAGACCGCACGGCTTGGGAAGACGCACTCGGTGGGCCACGATAGTCCTCCTCTGGGTCATCGGTGGGTGGCGAGGGGGGCAAATCCACATACCGGGGGACACGCTGCAATATAGCAAAATTATGCAACACTGCACAGGCCATTATAATATCTATGACCTTTTTGGGGTCATACTGAAGTGCTCCCCCGGTATGGTCCAAGCATCGGAAGCGGGTCTTCAATAGTCCAAACGCCCTCTCCACCACAGCCCTGGTCTTCCTGTGCGCCCTATTATATGCCTCCTTGGCTGCATTCTGGGGCCAGAGGACGGGCGTCAACAGCCACGGAAGGAGTGGATAGCCGGAATCACCTGCCAAAATGTATTATTAAAAACATAAATTACACATTACTCAATAAATGGAATCCCCAAAACGGGCCATCAACATTAAGAGGCTAGGTCACATTTGCTACACAGCATGAGCATACATATTGCACAGGCAAAAAAAAGCCAAAAACATCAAATAGACATGGGAACAAATTAAACATCCAAGATGGCGGATGAGGGACAATCAGCCAGACTGCTAACAGGTATTGGTTTAGGACTGTGCTGCTCAGCATTCTTGGATGTCTTAACTTTTCAGGACCCCGTATCTGCTTTGTCTGAGTCGAAAACAGCTCTAACCCGCCCCTGAACTTTATCCTGCTCTCCTCTACTCAGTAAGTGTAATGCATCTAATCAAAGATGGCGCAGACCCTTTTATAAATTCAAGGACATAATACTTACTTCAATATTATTCAATATTAATATTTTGCTAATGCAGGACTAACATTTGGCAAGGCTTTGTTGTTTGAAAAATCTAATGGTTAAGGTTGTGTTTCACATGTAAATAAGGTGTTCAAATAGGCATAGTTTCATACATGGGACACAAACCAAATTCATAGCCATACATATAAAAAAAAGGATGTTATTGGTGTCAACTTACCAAGGAGCCATCCACCGGAAAATTCCCCAGACTCAAACCGACCGTACAATCCAGATCTTCGAAGAATGTAAGCATCATGGGATGGGAACCCGGCGAGTAGACTAAGGAATCGCATGTCCAGGGCCACCATTGCTTGGACATTCATTGAGTGGCCCATTTTGCGGTCCCTGGTATAAAAAAAAAATTTAAAAAACATTAGCAAGGCAAGGAAAACTAGGGAAACACTAACTAATCACACCCTAAGCAAAACCTGTGGCCAAATACAAATAACAATAAACAAGTACATAAGTATTTTGTTTAGCCAAAAAAGAATATGTATGTTTGAAAAAGTATAGATTAACTTTGAAGTGTCTATTTCAGGTACATATTAAAATGTTTCCTTGGTGAACACGTGAAATTTTTATACAACTAAATACGGTCCATTGTTCCACAGGGACTCTTTACAAGGAGGGAATAATTAAAAGGAGGGATTAATTACAAGGAGGGATTAATTACAAGGAGGGATTAATTACGAGGAGGGATTAATTACAGGGAGGGATTAATTACAAGGAGGGAATAATTACAAGGAGGGACATTTTACACAGAGGGACTTTTTTGAATTTTTATTTCATATAAAAAATTAAAAAACTTTTAAAAACAAAAAAATATGACAGATTGGGCTTGCCTGCAGATATACTCGTTGGCTGCCGGAGGCACCAGGGCAACGTGGGTGCAGTCAATGGCACCCATGACGTTGGGCATGTCGGTGATGTTAAAAAAAGGCCAGCTTTATTTATTGCATACTACAAAAAATTTGAAGACATTTTGAGTAAGCACCTTCTCCGTGCCCTCAATGCCATAGACAGGGAAGGGGACACTGTAGCATTTCCTACGGAAGCGCTGGAAGCCCATATCACAATCAGAACCACAACCACAAAGCAGGGAAAGATCCACTGGACTGCAAAAATTATCGCCCCATATCATTACTAAACGTGGATCTTAAGTTGTTCACCAAAATCCTTGCAACCCGATTAGCAATTCACCTACCAGATCTCATTGAGAAAGACCAATGCAGGTTTACCCCTGGCAGAGAAGCCAGGGACAACACAATCAGGACCCTAAACCTTATACACCGGTCGCGATTAGATAACTCTCCGATGGTGTTGCTATCTACAGACGCTGAGAAAGCGTTTGACCGAGTGGACTGGAACTACGCGTTCGAGGTACTGAAACATATAGGACTCCAAGGGAGAATGCTGGGGTATGTCCGAGGAATATGCTCTAGACCACAAGCAAGAGTAAAAGTGAACGGCCACCTATCTCAGCCTTTCCGTATTTCCAATGTGACCAGACAGGGATGTCCGCTGTCTCCCCTCATCTTTGCCCTGGTGGTAGAGCCTTTCCTAAGACACATAAGAACAAACACAGATTTAAAGGGAGTTGCAGTACAAGGAAAAAAGCACAAGGCCGCTGCCTACGCAGACGACCTTCTTTTTTTTATATCCAACCTAGTTATAGGACTCCCCAGCCTCATGAAAGACTTTGAAAAATTTGGGAAACTTTCTAAATTTAAGATCAACTTCGATAAGCGCTCAACGTCGGATTTCGGGAGGCGGTAGTATCCCCCGTCAAGTCCTCTTTTCCCTTCAAATGGACATCACCCACGTTAACCTACCTGGGTACGAGGATATCAAAGGACATAGAGGACATTTTTAGATATAACTTTGTCCCCATGCTAAATAAAATCAAAACTGACTTGGCAGGATGGGACTCCCTCACGCTTACTTGGCTGGGGCGGATGAGCGCCATAAAGATGACAATCCTTCCTAGGCTCCTATACTTATTCCAAACCCTGCCATGTCATATACCAGCAAGCTACTTCAAGAACTTGAACACATTATTTTTAAAATTCGTCTGGAATAACAAGAAACCGAGGATCTGATTTGGACTTTTACAGGGACCAAGAACCAAAGAAGGCCTGGTGGTCCCAAATTTAAAGAGATACTGGCAGGCAGCGCACTTACAGCGGATAGTTGACTGGGGGAGAAATGAGGAGGAAAAGAGGTGGGTCGCTGTTGAGAATAGCTGCGTGGAAGCCCAACTGAAAGAGATTCCTTGGATAGCAGAGACCTCAAGCAAATGGTGAGGATCTAACTTATTGACTAAGGCAACCCTCAATGTTTGGGACGGGATTAGGAGGAGCATAGAGGTCTCTCCCTGGCCATCTCCCCTGATCCCAGTAATAGGAAATCCAGAGCTGCCTACCAGTCAGAGACTGCTGGCCAGGGGAGGCTGGGGAGACTTGGGAGCGGTCAGAGCCAGGGACCTGGTGAAGGGCAGAGAATGGTACAATATAGAAGAACTTAGATGTAGATGGGGAAACCCACACCTGGACCCCTGGCAACTCCTGCTTTTCCAGCACTTTTCCAGCACTACCTGGAAAGAATAGGCCCGAAGAACCTACGAGATCTCACACTTTTTGAGACCTTAGTCACACAAAAAGATCCACCGCAGAGGGTGATATCACAAATATATCAGCTCTTAGAGGCGGGACAGGAAGCAGTCCCCGCCTTCTGCAAGGAATGGGAGAGAGATCTAGGTAGGTCTTTCATGGCGGATGAATGGGAGAAAATGTTTGTACTAACCCACTAAAGTCGTCGATCTCTGCGCAGATACAGGAAACGAACTATAAATACTTATCCAGATGGTACTACACCCCAAAGCGACTGGCCTATATCTTCCGGGCTCTTCACCCATGTGCTGGAGGTGCAAAACAGAAGAAGGCTCACTAATACACATCTTGTGGTCATGCCCTAAAATCATGGTCTTCTGGAAGAAGATAACAGCTATTATGACGGAAGTCACTAGTTCACGGGTCCCGCTCTGCCCGGCCCTTATGCTCCTACACCATACTGCTAGTAGTATAGCAGCATATAAAAAAATCGGTCCTAAGACACCTAATAAATGCTGCCAAAACACGGATCCCTAGGTTTTGGAAGACTGAGTATACCCCAACAGAAACTGATTGTTTTCGGGAGGTAGATAGAATAAGAGAGATGGAGGAGTTGACGGCTGCGGCTCAGGACACCGAGGAAAAGACCCGGCTGCTTTGGACATCGTGGTATATGTTCCGGGCACCGGGGGTCCGCTCTGCATCCGTCTCCCACTTAGCCTCCTAGGCCCCATGAGGCCAAATGCAGAACCCGGAGTGGATGGCGGTAGGTCCTACGACCCTATCAACCCTGTTGTATTTCTCCTGCGTGCCGGGGTGCGAAGGCCCTTGGTCCCCCCCCCCCTCCACTACTTCCCCTTATCTGTTCCCCTCTCTTCCTCCTCTGTTTCTTTATGCTTCCATCTCTTTCAATTGGCCTGGTCCTGGACATGGTACATCTCTGATTAGCCCCCAAATCACTGAGACACTAGGGTTGGAGCTTAATAGATCTAATTCGAAAGATGAAGTAATCACTACCTACACAAGTAGCAAACTGGTACACAGAAACCCGAACCATCTCTCCCCTAGCAAAAAAGCGAATGGAAGTCAGAACCTCGGGGGAGGCGGGTGATGGAGGAGGGACTTCACTAAGTTCCCCGCAGAATCCAAACCAAACCTTTGGAAAAGCTCAGTAACCATAAGAATGGGGGGGGGGGATAGATTTGAATTTGTATATGATGGATCAGTGGCACTGTTGTCTTTATGTTATCTCTAATACAACCTGTATTTCTGATACTTACTGTACCACATTTGAAAACTAAATAAAGAATTAAAAAAAAAAAAAAAAATGGCCAGCTTAATCGCGTTTCTGGCTACCATGTCGTCAGGAAAACAAATATATTTCTGAATAATGGTAGCCATGCCTTCCAAAAACTTGGATATTGCGCGGCTCAGCGTAGGCTGGAAGATCCCCACGGAGAGGGCACCCAGCCTCTGGAACGAGCCGTTCGCCAAAAATTGCAGGCAGCCAAGCATCTTGGTCATACCTGAAATTGCTTGCCCCTTCCTTGTGGTGGTGGCTAACCATGGCCGCAGCTCACTATACAATTTATGGAGGGAAGCGCGATTAAGTGCATGCGTCGCCGGTGAAATCTGGTCTCAGCCCTACGGACAATTTCTATGCCCATGAGCTGCAGATCCTCATGTTCCTCAAATACACTAGAGTCATCCATAGCTGCTAGTGTCGAGGTCAAAATGGTCGCAAAGGAAACGGCTTTATAGGGTGGTGATCCGTCGGCAATCAGCTCTCTGAATGAGACGCAAGCCGATACCAATAACGTAAGTTATCTGAACAAACGAAAAATATCAGATTTGGTTGGGAAAATGACCCGAACTAACGCAAATGTTCTGATTTGCATTCGTTCATCGAAAGCGCATATACGCATTTGCCCGAACGTTCGTACGAATGAAAAATGGACGAAAAAAACAAAAAAAAAAGACAAACACCCACAAAAACTTTCACAGACAGCTACGGAAGTCCAGACGAATGTGCCTCTGAATCGAGCCTATTGTTCTTCCTTCCTTGTGCCCTAATCCTAGTAATCCTAAGGAGAGGGTCTTGCATTCTTTGGATGTGGTTAGGTGTCTGAAGTACTATCTGGTGGCTACTGCACCTTTCAGGAAAACTGATGCCCTTTTTGTGGTCCCCTCTGGTCCTAGGAAGGGTTTGGCACTTGGCAAGTCTACTATCAGCAAATGGATCCGTCAGGCTGTGATTTAGGCCTATTCTGCTAAGCGGAAGAATCCTCCCTTCCGCCTTTCTGCTCATTCCAGTCGTGCTATTGGTGCCTCTTGGGCTTTTCAGCACCAGGCTTCTGTTGAACAAGTTTGCAAGGCCGCTACTTGGTCTTCTGTTCATACCTTTTCAAAGTTTTGCAAGGTTGATGTTAGAGCCTCAGCTGATGCTGTTTTGGGCCGCAAGGTTTTGCAGGCGGCAGTGATTTAAACTGTCTGCTGTTACCTTTGGGGATCCCACCCTACTTTATGGACACTGCTATTGGATGTCCCGAGTGTAAGTATTCTCTCTGGAGCAGGACGTACTGTATACTAAGAATAATACAATTCTGTGATTACTCACCTGTAGAATTGATATTATGAGTATACAGTACATCCTGCTCCACCCCACCCTTGGTTTTGCCTTATCCTGGATCCCTTGTATGGTGATTATCATTGTTATAGTTACCTGTTTGGTTCTGTTTTAATTCCCCCGGCTTCTCGTTAACTGCTTTTCAATGCTGGGGATTTGTGGGAGGTCCCCGGGTATTTGAGGGGCCGGGAGGAGCCAATTTTGCTGTCTCTGCAGTCCAGCGCCATCTGGCGGAGTAATTCCCATTTGTTATGAATCTTATCTGGAGCAGGACGTACTGTATACTCATAATATCAATTCTACAGGTGAGTAATCACAGAATTGTATTTTTTTACACAGTCCCTAATCTATGTTTTTATATGCACTGGGCAAATCTAACACTGGCCTTAACAATGGGGGGTCGTGTAAGAAACATGTTTGCTAATTTTGTCTTCCCTAGGTTTGAGGATTAGTTGTCATTTCCCGGGATAAGAATAGCAAAAACAACCTTGTGTTTTGTTTTAACAGGATGTTCTGCAAAGTGAAACATTATATTCTCAGTGTGCCACACACCCCGCTTCCCCTTTAATTCTTACGATTGGGTTACTCCACCAGCAGGTGGCGACGTTGCAGGGTCTTGAAAACGAGCCCCCTCCGGCCTACATATACCTGGGACCTCCCACTTAACACCAGTTTTTTCTCTCTGCATGAAGCGACAAGACAGAAGAAAGAAGTCTCCTGCTTGCAGGTAGCCGGGGTCAAACCCGGCATCCCCTTTTGGTCTATTTCTGCCCAGTTCTATTGTGTTGTTTGTGCCTAGTTAAACGGAAGCCTCCCAGCCTAGGCTGCTGGCTGGGCAAAGGTAGATGGCACTTTAGGTGCCTAGGAGCTTATCCCCTCCACTCGACCCCACGCGTGGGGCAATGCGGCTATCCGGCATGGTGATCCGGATTTGGGATGCCCCTGTCCCAATGTTCCCTTTAGGTCACCTTCTCCCGCTCGGTCCCTTCTCCCTTCGCTAAATGGGGGGGGGGGTGCGTGTTGCATGAGGTGCTTTACTTAGTGTTATGTCTGGAAGTGCTTTGGCAGGGCAGCGCTGCGCTGCTGGGGCCTTTGTTTGTGTCGCACTTTCAAATTTCCCCCCTTTTTTGCTGTGTCCGGGCCCGCCCTTCACTTCCCCTGTCTCATTAGAGACAGGTGTGCTGAAGCTGGTGGGGGAAGAGGTCCAGTGCGGCTTGAGCTGTAGAGGTAAACGGTCCCCACCATCGCGCACGTGGGCCCGTCCTTGTAGTTTGTTATTGCCTTCCATGTATAGCGTTTTTTCCTGGGGCACTTCTGCTTATGTATGGGTCAAATGCCTGTATTTGAGTATGTGTGGTTATATGTATATATATATATATATATATATATATATATATATATATATATTTATGTGTGGTTATATATATATATATATATATATATTTATGTGTATATATATATGTATATATATATATATATATATATATATATATATGTGCATATATTTATGCAGGTATATACTATATTTTTTATTGATGCACTCTCTGGCTTTGCCTTGAAATAGCATGTGTCATGTATATTTTATTCATTATGTTTAAACTATTCATATATGTTTGCCTTGTTGGTTATGTATGAATGTGGTGCATACTGTTTGGGGGACTGACTGTGGTCTCTTTTCCCCCACAGATTCTGGGATCCCCTCACTGCAGTGGCTCTCCCGGTCTGTTATACCTGGCTAGTCTTAGTCTCTAAATTGGGATTTTCCTAGGCTTAAAAAAAAAAAAAAAAAAAAATCCTCCCACTTCCGGGACTTTAATTACAAAGGGGCATCCCGGGTTGCTTAATGCGTAAAACCCTGGGTTGTTGCGAATACCACAAATTCACCATATGGAGGCTTCCAACGTTACCGGAAATGGCTCTTCGGGGCTATCCAGGCTGGGGGTTGTGGGGCTCCGCTCCCAGGCGATGATGTCATATTATGCGTTCCATGTGCAAGGCAGAACATGCGCGCCAGTCCGTTGCTCCGGCTTCTGGCTCCTCGCAACTTCCGTCATCTCCTATCCCCCCCAACCTATTTCGGACCCCGTGTGACATTGTCAAAAATGGGGATTCGCATTCCGGGGTGCATGCGCGGTTAGCCAACCTCGAGAAAATAATTTCCGCTTCAGTGGCTCAGAAGGCTACGGCAAAGCGGAAGCACCTTTCTCCGGCAGTGCCTGCTTCGGAGGGTGAGGTACCTGAATTTTTGGATTGGTCCGATTGTCCCCCTGATGAGGAGGGGGAACTCCTTGAGGAGTCGGATGAGCCTGCAGGCCAGCTATTGTTTGACATTGCTGGTGATCAGGCTGTGGGGGTGTCCATTGACACTCCTTCCATTTTGTCTCAAATGTTTAAAGTTTTGGCCTTGGATCCGCCTGCGGTGGTCCCTCTGCCAAAGGGTGAGTTGTTTGACGTACCCCAGCCGCGTTTGGTGTTTCCCAGGCAACAGCACTTTGAGAGGGTTGTCCTTAAGGAATGGGAACAACCCGCGCGCCTGGTTGGAACTCCTCCTAATTGGGATAAGCGTTATCCCTTTCCGGAGGACTTGGTGAAGCTTTGGTCAGTGCCCCCCGACTTTGATACCCCTGTGTTAGGGCTGACTGGCTCGGCTGCGTTGCACTTTTCTGACACCACTACCATTAAGGATGGTGAGGATCGTCGGATTGATCAATTGGCTCGCCATGGTTTTATCAGTGCCGGGTCGACACTACGGCCAATTTGTGCTTCAGCGCTTCTTCTGCTGGCAGTTAGATCCATTATTAGGGGTCTGCACGCAGATCTTGATCCCGCTTGTGATATGTTTAGTTCTCTCAAGCAGTGTGAGTCGTTTGTTTCTTTTGTCATGACCGCTCAGGACGATGCTCTTGCGACGAGTAGCAGGACAGCGGCATTGCTGGTGGCTATTCGTTGGTCTATATGGCTGCGCCAGTGGACGGCGGACCTTAACTCTAAAAGGGCGCTTACAGCGCTACCTTTCTTAGGTTTACGCCTTTTTGGCGAGAAATTGGATGCTGTTACCAAGGATGGTAAGTTGCCTCAAATCAAGAAGCCTCGTCGCTCCTTTCGGGGTGCGAGTTCCTTTAGTCCCTCCTTTCGAGGAGCCAGAGCGGGCAGAGGGGCTTCCCTTCCCGTTACCGGGGGAGTAGGTTGGTCCCGGGGAAGAGGTCGTGGCCGTCCCGGTCAGTCCTGGGGCGCCAAGCCCAAACCTACTGCTAAGCTCGCTCAGCAATGAGGGGCTGCCCTCACCCGTGCGGGTGGGGGGACGATTGCGACACTTCTCCCTAGTTTAAGGCCGCGAGATTCCGGACACATGGATCTGGGAGGGGGTGTCGCTCGGTTACAAACTGGAGTTCGAGTCTCGCCCTCCTTCACGGTTTTTCCTGGAAATGGCGGGCATCCGGCCGGTGCCGCGCTTAGAGGTGGGCCTCGGTTTTTGCTCCACTCTTCGCAGCCCCCAAGAAGGGGCATCTGAAGTTTTTCAACCTTCCCAGGTCCTCCCTTGCTCAGGCCAGGGTGGTGTCCTTTCTGGGAATGCGGTCGGATTCCGGTCAATACAGGGTGTTTCTCACTCAGTCCAAAATTTGTCTGATTCAGGAGTTGGCTTGGGTCCTTCTTTCCAACCCTCGGCCGTCTGTTCTGGAGCTGAGAGCCTTCCGTCTGGTTCTTGCTCTTTTGTCTCATCAGGGTCTGGGCCTTCTGGTTCAGCTTCGCTCGGACAATCAAACAGCGGTTGCTTACATCAGTCATCAGGGAGGAACTTGCAATCTGGGTGCTCTCAGAGTGGTGTCCCTGATCCTGACTTGGGCGAAGGCACATGTTCCTTGTCTCTCGGCAGTCTGCAGTCTGCTCCGGTGGGGGACACCGGAGGTGGTCCTGTTTCCCTTTCGTCACAATTGCAGGCTCCCGATCTTTGTGTCGCTCTCCCAGCCTCCTCTGGCTCTGGCGGCGGAAGCCATATCCCTGAGCTGGGGGGACCCGGGGTTTCTGTACCTGTTTCCTCCGATACCCATGCTAGGCTGGGTGGTACGGAAGCTCGTTCTGGAAAGGGTGTCCGCCATTATCGTGGCCCCAAGATGGCCAAGACGAGTATGGTGCGCAGACATCGTTTGGCTGACAGTGAATCAGCTCATTCTGCCTCTTCGGCCCAATCTGCTCATTCAGGGTCAGCTGTCTTACCCCAATTTACCAACGCTGGGTTTGACTGCTTGGCTGCTGAGACCTCCATCTTGAAGGAGGAGGGTCTGTCTGACTCAGTTATTAAAACTCTGATCAGTGCCCAAAAGAGGTCTTCTTCTATCACCTACTATAGGACTTGGAAAGCCTATATCGCTTGGTGTGAGGTTAGATCTTTGCCTTGTAGGGTCTTTTCGGTCTCCAGGATTCTGGAGTTTTTACAATCAGGGCTGGACTCTGGTCTTCAGCTGAGTACTCTGAAAGGGCAGGTTTCTGCCCTATCTATCTTTTTTCAGAAGCGTTTTGCGCTTCATCCTTTAGTTAAAACTTTTTTCCAGGGGGTTACGCATGTGCGGCCTCCCAGGAAACCATTACTCCCTGTTTGGGACTTGAATTTGGTTCTTTCTGCTCTTCGGGCTCCTCCCTTTGAGCCTTTGCAAGATATTGCTTTGTCTACCCTGACTCAGAAGATTGTCTTCTTGGTAGCTATCACTTCGGTTCGGCGTGTCTCGGAGTTGGCGGCCTTGTCTATTCAGGTGCCCTACTTTGAGAGGCATCAGGCAAAGTGGTCGTTCGGTTCATACCGGACTTTCTTCCTAAGGTTGTTTCTGCTTTTCATTTGAATCAGGATATTGTTCTTCCCTCCCTGTGTCCTAAGCCTAAGAATGACAAGGAGAGGGTTTTGCATTGTTTGGATGTAGTACGCTGTGTTAAGTACTATTTGATTATTACTTCTCCTTTTCGTAAAACTGATGCCTTTTTTGTTGTGCCCTGTGGGCTTAGGCAGGGTTTGGCGCCGGCCAAATCTCCATTAGCAAATGGATACGTCAGGCCATTATTGCGGCCTATTCTGCTAAGGGGAAAGTTCCCCCTTTTCGTATCGCTGCTCATTCTACTCGCGCCGTTGGAGCGTCTTGGGCTTTTCAGCACCAAGCTTCTGTTGAACAAGTTTGTAAGGCCGCTACTTGGTCTTCTGTTCATACTTTTTCTAAGTTTTACAAGGTTGATGTGCGGGCCTCAGCGGATGCTGTGTTTGGCCGCAAAGTTCTGCAGACTGCAGTCATTTAAGTTATGCTTCACTTTGCCTTCGGATACCCATCCCTTGTGGACACTGCTTTTGGATGTCCCGATCGTAAGAATTAAAGGGGAAGCGGGGTGTGTGGCACACTGAGAATAATACCATTTTGTGATTACTCACCTGAAAAATGGATATTGTCAGTGTGCCACACACCCCGCTTCACCCGCCCTTTTTGGTATCCTGGATCCTTTATATGGTGAAGCTTTTCTTTATTTTGAGGTTACCGTTGGATTTCCTGGTACCTTGTCTTTCTGCTTTTTAAATCACTGGTGTTAAGTGGGAGGTCCCAGGTATATATAGGCCGGAAGGGGCTCGTTTTCAAGACTTCTCCCTGCAACGTCGCCACCTGCTGGTGGAGTAACCCGATCGTAAGAATTAAAGGGGAAGCGGGGTTTGTGGCACACTGACAATATCCATTTTTCAGGCGAGTACTCACAAAATGGTATTTTTTTTTATTTTAATGTTTTTTATTTAACCATGTGGTATCAATAATCAATTGGCTCAGTTATTATTACAGTTCTCTTTAGTTTAACTGTTTGCAAACAATTAAAATAGCATGTTACATCCCATTGTGATGTTTTCTTCTTTTTCTGGGAACATTGGTGGAGAAAGGAACCTTTCTCTTCAGTTAGGGGATGTAATTTACAAGTAAATTCATTGAGCTCACAGATGTAGATTTAGAGATTCACTAGGTAGAAAACGCTTGGAAAATTGGATTAAAGGCTCGATTCAGAGAGACAAAAAAAAACTTCAGTTTTAGTGCCGATCTGTTTTTTTTTGGAAATGTTTCCGCTCTCCTATGAGTTTACGAGCGATTCTATGCATGCATTGAAAACCTTCTGTAAAGTTTCCGTCCCTTCGTACGGCAGATTACGAATACGAGGATGTCATTTTCCATCGTGACTTTTCTGTTTCATTTTCACATGTTACAACGTAGGCTTTCGTTTTTGCCTTTTTTCCCATCGTATCCTCACACGAATCCTTTACATTTCCCGTTAGATTCTGTTTCCCTTTTTCAATAAATAATCGTCCAGACGGAAATCCTTACTATCTTGCGCCTGCGCACTACAAACTTAACTCATTAAAGTGCTAGCCTACATATTTGCCACCCTCACTTCTACTACAATGTTTAGCTAAATCACTTAGCGCTATCCTCCATCTTCCCTTTTGGACCCTTAAAGCTCACCCAAACCACTTAGCACTATCCTCCATCTTCCATTTTGGACCCTTAAAGCTCACCCAAACCACTTCGCGGTTAGGTTCTTCCATTTTAGCCCCCTAAAACTTACCCAAATCACTTCTCGGTCATGTGAATATTCATCTTTAAATATTTCTGGGCCCATTCGTTTGGGGTTAATGTATTTTGTAAATGAAATGGCACTGTTACATTTTTTTTGGGGATTCCATCATAAAATATAACCATTTTAAAAATTTTGAAAATTTCACATTTTTACATCTATTAAAAACAAAATACATAGCAATGGCAGGCCACAGAACATTATTCTTCATCTGTGGTCCCCAACGAGTCGCGCAGCTCCTGCATCTCGCCCACCAACTGAAGGACCCTGACACTCATTTGTGCCACTCTGGTACGTGTGGTCCCTGTTAAAAAATGTAAATTTAAATATTGGTATAACCTTGTTGGGGTCATACTGCAGTGCCCCCCCCCCCCCCTGTATGGTCCAAACACCTAAATCTGGACTTCAAAAGCCAGAGGGCCCTCGCCACCACCGCCTGGGTTTTGCATAGTGCCCAATTAGAGAACCCCTGGCCCGCATTCTGCAGGCAAAGAACGGGCATCAGGAGCAAGGGCAGGAGTGGATATCCAGAATCCCCTGAAATAATTTAAAAATACTAACATAAAATACACATTCTTAGCTACAATATTGTTTAACATGTCATCAAGGGCTAAAACCAGCCATAGGTTAAGACATAAGTCATCAACTATATTCATTGCCATACAGTGAAAATGGATTGATGGAATGTGAGCAAACCTACCCAGGAGCCATCCACCAGATAATTCTCCTGACTCAAACTGACAAAATAAGCCGGGGCTCTGCAATATATAAGCATCATGGGACGACCCTGGATGCCCTGCAAGAACACTGAGGAATCGCATAGCTGCACCAAACACTGCTTGTATGTTGTGTGAGTGGCACATCTTGCGGTTCCTGCAACCAAATATAAAATAATTACACAAAGCAAAGGTAACCAACTAAAACAATAACTCCTACAACAAATTAAGATTCAAGGTCAACAATCCAAATATAATTCATAAAGGACATAAGTCTAAAAAAATATAACGATTATATGGATGTGTGGGAAAATAAAGGTTTACATGCTAAGGACTAATTAAGGTCAGCATTAAAATGCTTCTATAAGGCATACATGAAATGTATTGATTCAGGTATGCATTGCTATACAATTTATGGCCTGGGCCATGCTGATACATGGAATGCCTTGGAGCTGAAGGCGCGCAGACTCCTCCACATAGCCGCAAAACATGTTCAACAATAGCAATCCGAGCCCTCAAAGGTCCCGTAAGTGGATCGGAAATGAAACGGATTTATAGGGTGGTGGTCTGTCGGAAATCAGTTCTCTGACGGAAACCCATCCCAATAACGGAAGTTATCTGAACGAACGAAAAATTTCCGATTTGGATTGGAAAATGTTCAGAACTTCCGCAAAACTTCCGATTTCCTTTGGATCATCGAAAGAGCATATACGTATTAGTTCGAACGTTCATGCGAGTAGAAAATGGACGAAAAAAAGCAAAACAAAGACTAACACCCACCCAAACTTTCACAGACAGCTACGGAAGTCTGGACGAATGTGTCTTTGAATCGAGCCTTAAATGCAAGAATTTTTGAAGCTTCGGAGTGATTCAGAATGACTGTTGAACCAAAATGACTGTGAAAGCGAAAACGATTTTACAAGTGATAAAATTTTACAATAAACATTCATGTGTGCGAGTTTCTGCTTAGCTAAACTGGCCCCAGTGCTGATCCTTTGTTGAACTTAATTTTAGATCTTTATGTAACAGTGCAGGTTTATGTTTGAAGAGTTACATATGAGGCTGAAGTTTAGATCTGTAAAATCATCCGTGTACATTGGCTTTCAACACACAGCATTGTCTATGAAATGCATGCTTTTTGTTATATCTGTTATAGCATCTGGGTTTTCAGTTTCAGTTAGCTCTGTATGTACATTTAAGGGGTGAGAGGCCCACAGAGTGTAAATTACAGTGAGCATAGGATGTAGCTTTTATTCCAAGTGTGACATACACTCCACTTCCATAAGTCTTGACAGTTGGGTTATTCTCCAGTAGAGGGCGAACTTCTGCAGAGATGAATGCAAAAAAAGAAGCCCCTCCCGGTCCACAACCACCCGGGACCTCCCACCAACTCCCCAGTTGTCTTCTCTGCAGGGAGCGAGCAAGACAGAAGATGAAGCTTCTCTTACTTGTAGGTAAGCCGGGCGCGGCCATTTTTTGTCCCTATTGCTGCCAGGTCCCTCCTAAATTGTCCCTGTATTGAGCCTCCCAGCTTCGGCTGCGGGTCCTTGGCAAAGGTAGGAGCACCCTTTGGGTGCAGTAGGAGCGCTGCTCCACCGTGAGACCCCACCACGGGGTAGGCGGTTATCCAGGTTTTTGGTGATCCTGGTGTGGGATGCCCCGTCCCTACATGCCTATGCCTTATAATGGCAGGGTTCCCACTCACCCTTCCACGTCCCTTACTCTCCTCCGGGGGGGGGGGGCTGACTCCCTGACCTTTATTTTTAGTGTGTGTGTTTGTTCACATGTTTATGTGTGTCGGGCCGGGGAGCATGACCTTCTACCTTTCTCATCGAGGGGGGGCGGGGCCTGGCACTCTCCCGTGTCGGCGGAGCGCGTCGGCCCGCCCCCCTTGGCGTCGTCGGCCGGCTCCAGCCCTATCGGCTGGAAGCGCGGCTTGGGAGGGAATCCCGCGTCGGAGGGGGGTGGGCCATGGCGCGCTCCGCGCTGGCCCGCCCCCTTCACCCTCTCCTCGTATGGACACCATCTTCTACGTGAGTGCCCCATACGGGCTTCTTTAGCCAGACATCTGTGCTTATGCTCTCCTTGCCTTCCCTTCGGTCTGACCTCGGGTACATGTCGCCGGGAGTTATTGTGCCCGTGGGCTACATACATCGGGGGCACATGAATATAAGTGATATATTCATAGTTCGGTATATTTATAATTGTGTGTGTGCCTATATGCCTTTTAATGGCTCTGTATGGCTGCTTGGCGATACAGGCGTGATAATTATATATATTTATACACAGTCAGATACCTGTATATGAATATTTCTGTGTGACTGTAATATCTTTGCTAGGACATCCCTTACTATGCTCTGCTCTTATGTGACCTATTTTGTGTGTTACAGGTGTCCCCGTATAAGTGCATTTTAAGGGGTCTCTCCCGGTCCTGGGTTCCCTAGATATAAATATTGTCCATCCCTAAAATCCTCCCACCGGGACTTTTAAGGGCATCCCGGGTTGCTTATGCGTAATTCCCTACAGTCTTGCGACTGACCACAAAAATTCACCATATGGAGGCTCTGCAGGATACCAGGCCCGGGATCCCTTCGGGACAATCCTGGCCATGTGTGGGGTATCCCTTACGGGGGAGAATGTGCTGATCTGCATACCATGCGCACAAAAGGCCATAAACGCGGCAGTCTGGTACCCTGCCTTCGAGGTCAGCTCCTCCTGCTTCATCGCCTTCCCCTCCCCACCTGATCAGTACCCCAAGTGACATTGGTACTAGTGGGGAGTCGCTTTCTCATGTTTGGGCTAGGTTGGCCAGCATAGAGAAAATGATTGCTAGCACGGTGGGCAAGAAGCCCCAGGCTAAAAAGAGACAGTTGTCGTCAGCCCAGCCCTTGTGGGACACTGACGATGAATCCGCCGAATTGTCCGATTATTCCCCGCTTGAGGAGGGGGAATTGTATCAGGATTCAGAGGCTGCCTATGGTCAGCCTGGGAATTCCAATGCCGGGCAGGCGCTGGGGGATGCCGTTAATACGGCCACTGTTTTGACACATTTATTGGAGGTGTTGGATATTGATCCACCTGAGGCACCCCCTCTTAAGAAGGGGGAATTTTTTGGGGCCCACAAGCCCATCCCTTTCCGGTGGAGGCAGTCAATCGCTGGTCTTCTCCTCCCGAGGTTGACGCTCCAGTTTTAGGTTTGACCAACTCTTCTGTACTGAACACCCCTGACGCCTCTTCCCTTAAGGATGGCGAGGATAAGCGCCTTGATCAGATGGCGTGCCACGCATTTGCCAAACTGGGCTCGGCCCTGCGGCCTGTTAGTGCATCTGCCCTGGTGTCGTTTGCTACCAGGTCTCTTATCAGGGACTGGCTGAATAACGCTCAGTTTGATCCAGCTGGCGCTGAGTTCGCTATCCTTATAAATGCGAATTGTTCATGGATTTTGTCATGACTGTGATGGCAGACTCTATTGTCGTGTGTAGTAGGACGTCAGCCTTACTGGTGGCTATGCGCAGATTGGTCTGTCTCCGCCAGTGGACAGCGGACGTTGGAGCCAAGAAGTCGCTCACAGCTCTTCCCTTCTTGGGTTCGCGGCTTTTTGGAGATAAATTTGATGCTGTTGCCAAGGGAGGTAAGTTACCTCAGCGGAGGAAACAGCGCCACCCCTTTCGGGGGGCGGGCTCGTTCACTCCTTCCTTTCGAGGGGCCAGAGCGACTAGGGGTTTGGCCTTCTCAGGTGTCAGGGGCTCGCCCTGGAACAGAGGCAGAGGTCGGGCACGTCCCGCACCTGCCTGGTGTTCCAAGCCCAAGCCTGCCGTTAAACCGGCTCAGCAATGAAGGGGCGCCCTCACCCGCAAGGGTGGGGGGACGGCTGCGGCTCTTCTTCCAGGTCTGGGCCCGGGAGGTCACAGACAATTGGATCTTGGAAGTGGTCTCCTTCGGGTACAAACTGGAGTTCGAGTTCTGGCCGCCCCCAAGATTCTTGAGGTCTCGGGTGCCCTCGGACCCTCAGGCTGCACAGGGGCTCCTGTTAGCAGTAAAAAACCTTCTGGGGTTTCTACTCCAACCTTTTCACGGTTCCCAAAAAGGAGGGTTCGGTGAGACCCATTCTAGATCTGAAGGTTCTCAACAGACTTCTCAGAGCCAAAAAGTTCCGCATGGAGACTCTGCGCTCGGCTATCAATTCCCTTCGCCAAGGGGATTTTATGACATCCATAGACATCAAGGATGCGTATCTGCATGTTCCGATTTTTCAGGCACACCAGAGACTCCTCCGATTTGCGGTGGAGGATCAACATTATCAGTTTGTAGCTCTTCCCTTTGGTCTGACCTCGGCACCGAGGGTCTTCACCAAGGTTTCGGCGGGCATAACGGCTTTGCTCAGATCTCAGGGCATTCGCATTGTGCCTTATCTGGATGGTCTGTTGATATCAGCTTCTTCCCTCCATCAGGCGGAGCTGGACACCCACCAGGTTGTGTTGACCCTGGAGAGGTTTGGGTGGGTGATCAACCGCTCCAAGTCTTCTCTCTCCCCATCTCGTGTGATGTCATTTCTAGGCATGAATCTGGATACCATTCGGGCCAGAGTGTTTCTGCCCCAGGGCAAGGTGCAGGGGATTCAGGACCTGATCCACCTTCTTCTGGCCAGTCCCTGTCCCTCTATCCGACAGGGGATGAAACTGGTGGGTTTGATGGTATCCTCCTTCGAGGCGGTACCGTTTGCACAGTTTCACATGAGATCTCTTCAACTTCACCTATTGACGTATTGGGACAGGTGCCCACAGTCATTGGATCAACCTTTCAGGATGTCTCCCAGGGTTCGGCAGTCCTTTCGGTGGTGGCTGGACTCGAGCAATCTGGTGAAGGGCAGATCCTTTCTGGTCCCTTGTTGGGAGACAGTTACCATGGATGCCAGCCTGTCGGGCTGGGGAGGTTATTGGAAGAGTCATCAGTTCAACGGGGTGTGGGGTCCCCAGGAGGCTCACACCCCCATCAATGGAGCTCAGAGCCAATTCTGGCTCGGCTGACTTCACATTTACAGGGTCTACCGGTTCAGGTTCGTTCCGACAACCTAACGGCGGTGGCCTACATAAATCACCAAGGAGGGACTCGCAGCAGGAGTGCCCTCAGGGAAGTCTCTCTGATCCTGCGATGGGCGGAGAGCAATGTTCCTTGCCTTTCGGCAGTCTACATTCCGGGGGTGGAGAATATGGAGGCGGATTCCCTGAGCAGAGGGTCCTCTCGCCACGGAGAGTGGTCTCTCAACCCCGAGGTCTTTCTGGATCTTTGCCGCAAGGGGGGGACTCCGGAAGTGGATCTCTTTGCCTCGAGGCACAATCACAAGCTTCCGGCGTTTGTGTCTCTTTCCCAGGATCCCCTGGCCTTGGCAGTGGATGCCTTGTCTCTGGCGTGGAAGGACCTGGGTTTTCTGTACCTGTTTCCACCTGTCTCCATGCTGGGCAGGGTAGTTCGCAAACTGGTTATAGAAGGGGCACCAGCGATTCTGGTGGCTCCAAGGTGGCCAAGAAGGGTTTGGTACGCAGACGTTGTAAGGATGGCCGTAGACCAGTGCCGGCTTCCCTTGATGCCGGACCTGCTATCCCAGGGTCATCTACTTTACCCCAATTTACAAACGCTGGCTTTGACGGCCTGGCTGCTGAAACCTTCATCTTGAAAGAGGAAGGTTTGTCTGAGGCGGTCGTTCAGACCCTGATTAGGGATAGGAAGCGGTCCTCTTCTGGCATTTACTATAGGACTTGGAGATCCTATATTGATTGGTGTGAGGCTAGGGCCTTGCCTTTCAGGGTTTTTTCTGTACCCAGGATTTTGGAGTTTCTTTAGCATAATCTGGACCTGGGGTTCCAGCTTAGTACTTTGAAAGGACTGGTTTCCGCTCTGTCGGTTTTCTTACAGAGGTCTTTTGCTTTACACCCGCTGGTTAAGACTTTTTTCCAAGGGGTGGCGCATGTGCGGCCCCCTCAAAAAGCTGTAGTTTCTGTTTGGGATTTGAATTTGGTTCTTTCGGCTCTGCAGGGTCCTCCTTTTGAGCCGCTACATGATATTGCTCTTTCAGTTCTCACTCAGAAGGTTGCCTTCTTGGTGGCGATTACCTCGGTTCGGCGTGTCTCTGAGTTGGTGGCTCTGTCGATTCAGGCCCCTTACTTTGAGAGACACCAGGATAAGGTGGTTTTTCGTTTTAAACCGGATTTCCTTCCTAAGGTGGTGTCTGCTTTCCACCTCAATCAGGATATTGTTCTCCCTTCCTTGTGCCCTAAGCCTAACAATGACAAGGAGAGGGTTCTGCACAATTTGGACGTTGTTCGCTGTGTGAAGTACTATTTGGTGACTACTTCTTCCTTCCGCAAGACGGACGCCTTTTTCGTGGTGCTCTGCGGGCCCAGGAAAGGTTTGGCACCTGCTAAGTCTACGATTAGCAAATGGATTTGTCAGGCCATTGTTGGGGCCTATTCTGCTATGGGGAGGACTCCCCCTTTTAGGGTTACTGCGCACTCTACTCGTGCTGTTGGTGCATCCTGGGCTTTTCAGCACCAGGCTTCTGTTGAATGAGTTTGTAAGGCTGCTACTTGGTCTTCTGTTCATACGTTTTCCAAGTTTTACAAGGTTGATGTGCGGGCTTCAGCGGATGCTGTCTTTGGCCGCAAGGTTCTGCAAGCTGCTGTGGTTTGAGTCGGTGCATTCTTTACTGTTTATGGTTCCCACCCTTGACGGACACTGCTATTGGATGTCCCAACTGTCAAGACTTATGGAGGCGGAGTGTATGTCACACTTGGAATAATACCGTTTTGTGATTACTCACCTTTAAAACGGATATTATAAGTGTGACATACACTCCGCTTCACCCACCCTGTTTGGTATTCTGGATCTTTATATGGTGAACCATTGTTTTTTGTTAGTATTGTTATATTTGGTTCTTCCTGGTCCCTTTACTGCTATCTTACACTGGGGAGTTGGTGGGAGGTCCCGGGTGGTTGTGGACCGGGAGGGGCTTCTTTTTTTGCATTCATCTCTGCAGAAGTTCGCCCTCTACTGGAGAATAACCCAACTGTCAAGACTTATGGAAGCGGAGTGTATGTCACACTTTAATATCCGTTTTTAAGGTGAGTAATCACAAAACGGTATTTTTAATGAGCTTTCTATAGTTTTATTTATTTAGTTTTCATCATTAAAGTTACAGTTATATGGTATTAAATAAGACCATACAAATAATAGTACATAGTCTGTAGTAAACCTTATTAACATACAATTACATTGCACACATACCTGCACCCCCCAGGCCCTTAAACCACAACAACCAGTGCTTCTTAGTAACCCATAAGGGACTGAGAATTAACCAAAGAGACCAAATTTTATCAAATCCACTGGACATTATCTGGAGATATAAACCTGCTTACACCTTGGTAACATATCATTTATCAATGTATTGTCACGCTCCGGGTACCACACTTAACCACTTGGGCAACTCCAGCTCTCTTGGTAAGGACCTCAACCCCCAATCTCCGCAGCCAGCTTCACCTATAGGAGCCCCCGCTTGCCGAGACGCAGAACACGCCTGCTCGGGATCGGTTGCCCCCAGGACTTTATGGCTCAAAGGATGAAACCTTAAGGAACAGAGGACTGGAGAGCCCGCGGCTGGAAGTGGAATTGGGTAGCCCGTATATGAGCGTAAGGTGGAAGTCCAAGGACAGGCAAAAGGTCGGCAACAGGAATCAAGATCGAGGATGGTCAAAACTGGCAAAGGTCGGCAACGGAGATCAGAATAGTCGGTTCAGGCAGGGGTCGGCAACGGTGATCAGATCAATGAATAACACAAGTCAAAGCAAGGTTCTAGGCGCTATAACAGGCAATGACACACTGCAGTGGAAATCCCTTTATAGTGGGAAAACCGGCAGGATTGGACAGGGAGACAGTGGCTGGGATTGGTGCACTTAGGATCTGGCAGCAGATTGGAGCACTGGCCCTGTGGTCTGATTGGTGAGCTCTGGGCTGATTGCTCCAGCTGAGCTTCCCAGGCAAACTGCTCAGAGCTGCACCTTCTAGACTTCGTTCTTTTAAACAGCCTCCGGTGGCCATTCTGAGTATTGCACCACCGGAGGACATGAACTGATTGTATAGGCCAGCAAGCACAAGCTGAGTGACAATGGGCAAGGGGGGAGGACTTACTCGGCGGCACACGCGCCGCTGGGGATGGCACCCGATGCAGAAGCGGCTGCTGGGCAGGAGGAACCTGAACCCGTTGCCTAGGGACAAAACGGGCACGGGGAGAATGCAAGTCATTCATGACATGTATTCACTGAGGAGACTGTAAGTGCCACTATATTTTTCCAGTTTAGGGCAATGACTTTCCTGAACATAGCCCTGAGCCCCGCCCCAGTCACATAGGGATCGATTAGAGGCAGCAGCATCATATCCAGCTTAAATGGGCCTCTAATGGATAAACTGGACGGTAAATTAGTTCCCAGGCCCTGAATAATAATAATAATTTTGTATAAATAATAGTGATTGAGCTGCTCCCACCCCCCTTTATTCAATTGACACCCACCATTACCCTGAATATATTCTTCCAATAACCTGTGATAATCTGACAGGACCAGAACATATGGTAAAGGTCCACCGATAGGAATCTGTCAGTATTCCCATTTTATAGAGCCTGATATGTGTATAATACAACCCTTGTATAAAACTGTATCAAATAATCATCCATACTCACTATATCCTTCACCCACCCCTTATCCAATTCATCTAAGTCATCATCTTGTAATTCAGGGATATAGGATCTTCATTTAGCCGGGGCTGCTTGGTAGGTGTAACCAAATAATTGAAAATGAGAGTATATTGTGCTCATTTGTTTGTCCACTGCCAGGGTCCTCAATAGTGTTTCTATTCCAATGGCATAAAGTTGTATACACAATGATCCCAGCTGTGACCTCATTGCATGCCTCGGGGCCAGATATTTGTAAAATGCCGTGTTTGGCATACCATACTCCTCCTTGAGTTGGTCAAATGTCTTAAACACCCGGTTCCCAAAGAGCTGACCCAAATATTTGACATTCCACCCATGAGAGTGCATCCAGTGGAGAGAACAACTCACCAAAGTTCTGGTTATACCAAAGTGGGGTCCATGACGTTTACAGTGGCACAACTTCCCCCTCCAATCTCTGTGCCTGATGTCATGCCAGGTATGCTACTTCAATAGGGCAGTGTCTATCACAGTTAAAGCGGATGGAAACCCATTTCTGGGTCCACCGCTCACCTTTCGGGGCCCCCCACCTGAGCAGCCAGACACTGCTGTTGGCTTGGTGGTGGCCCGGTTTCCAAAGAAAACCAGGCTTTTCCACTGCTGAAGCCACACCATGCAGCAATTTTTAAGAGGGAGCCAATCGGCTCTCTTAACAGTGCCGATTTGATGAGGTACAGTCTGCTGGCACATCCGCAGCACACTGTTCACACGTGTGCTCCTGCACCCACCCGATCGGAAAGCAGCCAGGTAAGATCACTGGCACACCAGGGGATTTCACACAGCGGGACATCCAGTGTATGATGCCTCAGGGGCAGGCTAGCGGGTGGACCTGGAATATAGGTTTTGACCCGCTTTAAACCTCGTGGCCCTTATAGGCCTGGTTGTGTAAGGCTTTAAAAGATCCCATTACAGCAGCAGCAAGCGTCGTACAGCTATTTTCACCAAAAGAATTAAACCGATCTTGCAAGTAGGTCAGATGAGCAGCCAGGAAATAACTAAAAAAATCACGAAGCACCAGACCACCTCTGTCCTTAGGGGCACACAGGGAAGTTTTAGCTATTCTCAGAGTTCTATTCACCCAAATAAAAAACCCGTCCAATTTCTGAAAATTAGGTTCTAGGCACAAAAACTGGAGCGGCCAGCTGAAGGTATGTTTAACTAGGTAAATGAACCATTGTGATTAAGTTTATTTGCCCTATTCAGTTTAAAGGGAGGGTGGTCCACACCTTCAGTCTAGCATCCAAATTCTCTAGTAAGTGATACAAATGTAAAGCAGTGTACAGTCCTGATGAATACAAAATAAATAAATACATTTGTCTACCAGCACAACCTCTCTATCAGAGAGGGGGGGGACCCTAGCGGTAGGAATGCAGACTTTTTCCACCCAACCTCAAGACCCAAGTAATACCTGAATTTATCAACATAAATCAACAGAGAGAACCCTCAGTACCATCCATAAATACTTTTGCATTATCATCTTACAGGGAAATGCGCTCCTCCGGCTGTCTATGCTTACTCAGAGGCTCTATCACTAGTGCATAGAGCATAGGTGACAGAGGATACCCCGACGGATGCCTCTATTTAGCCTAAAGGGAGCTGAGATGTTTACATTTGTCTTTACCCTCGCCAAAGTTCGTTCATATAGTAGTTTAGCCCACTTTAAATAACCCGGGCCTATACCAAATTTTAGCATCACTTCCCACGGGTAACCCCACTCAACTCAAAAGCCTTGCTGATGTCTAATGAGGTAAACAAGGTTCACTGCTGCTGGAAATAGGTCTATAAGAATCACAGTTTGGCATGTTCTACCCAGGCTTTAGAATTACTTAAAATTTCCAGTGCTTCACGCATAGAAGCTGGAAGCACACCCACCCAGTGTTATACACTTTAACAAGGTAGAGTACCAGAACTTCTCTATACTTAAAGTACAAGTCCAGGGGCAGACCATCAATTCCCAGGTTTCTTTTTACTAGGGAAGGTACCAATGGCCTCCTTGATCTCCTTAGCTGTAATTGGATTTTCCAAGTAGGCACGTTGGTGATCATCCAACACATTCAGCTGAACAGACGCTAAAAAGGCCCTCAGGTCAGCAGCGTTATACTTAACTTTTAAGGAGTACAAGTTTTCAGAAAAGGATTGAAATGCCAGGTTTATACGCTCTGGGGTGTCAACGCAGCCCAAGGACTGATCCATAATTGACGGAATGACAGTGCTCGGCTGTTCGAGCGTAGCCAAAATAGCAAGAGCCCTGCCACTCTTCCCAGTGGATACAAACTTACCAGACAACATATATTAAAGTTTTTTTGGATGAGATCCACTGTATGTAAGTTAAGGGCTTGCCCTGCTGATCAAGCGCCGACTGAGCACAAGCTTTTTCCACATACCCCCTAGCTTTTGGCTAACAGACCAGCTCCAAGTTCTTCTCCTCTTGGGGAGATATGTGAAGCAATATTAGTGGCATATTCTCCTCTCACAACTGCCACCCAAATAACATTACCCTCCAGACTATATTGCCAGTACCCAGCCATGCATTTCTGCATCCTCACATTTATGTTCTCGACTCCAAGCCAAAGTGGACTTAAACGCCACATCTTAAAAGCAGACCCGGAGGTCAGCCTAAGCCACAGATGTATTGGAGAGTGATCCGAGAGTGTCTCTCCCCTTTTAAAGTGGACCAAAACCCATGTCAAATGGCCCAGGATTTGCTGCTCACCCATACATTGGCAGTAGGACTGGGGAAAGGTGAGTTTGGTTTTGCTGGGCAACCTGGAGGGTTATTCTAAGTATGTCACACACCCCGCTTCAAGACATTCATTACATGTGGGTATACTGACCTGTAGATGGCAATCTTGCAGAGATAAAAAATAAAAGACCCTCCCGGCCCATAAATACCTGGGACCTCCCACTCACTCCCCAGTCTTTCATCTCTGCAGAGGCGAGCAAGTCAGAAGATGATGTCTCCTCTTTGCAGGTAGCCGGGATGACTCCCGGCCTTTTATTCTTCTATTTCTGCCCGGATCCCTTTTCTTTAAGTTACTTGCCTCCCAGCCTAGGCTGCTGGTCCGGGCAAAGGTAGTTGGCACCCCTGGTGCTTAGGAGCCATGAGACCCCATAACAAGGGGTAGACGGCTATCCGGGTTGGTGATCCCGGTTTGGGATGCCCCGTCCCTTGGCCCTACCCTGGCATGGTTTCCCCCTCTCCCGGATACCCTTGGGGGGGGGCGGGTCCCTTATGGATTCATCTCTTTATTTTGTGTGTGTGTTGGTGCATTTAACTGTGTGTGTGTGATTCAGACTGGCACTGGCGGGCCGCGGCGCCGGCCTCGGGCGTGCGGCAAATGGCGGATGTAGGCGCCCATGAGGTGCTTCTCCTCCTTGGGGTGGGGGGGTGGGGCCGGGCGCTAGCGCGCGCGCTTACGGCCCGCCCCCCGTGCTGCGGCACTGTTGTCATGTCCCGGCTTCTGGCCGGGAGATGCGGGGGAGGGGCGGGGCCGGGCGTGACGCCCGCCCTCCCTCCTCCTACTGCTCTCTACGTTCCCCTCTGTCCCTCCTGCCTGGCGTGCGGTACTCAGGTGGGGCGAAGGTCGGGTGAGTGGCCTGTGGCCATCAGATGTTCTGTCATTAACTCCTTATTGGACATTGCCAGCATGGTCTGAGTGTGTGTTTTATTTGTGTGTTCCAGGTGGACCATTGATGCTATTAAAGGGGGATTCTCCCAGTCCTAGGGTCCCTGGTTAAATTTAGTTTAAAATTCCTCCCACTGGGACTTAAAGGGGCATCCCGGGTTGCATTACTGCGTAATTCCCTCGGAGCATTGTACACATATATAAATATCTATTAAAAAATCACCATATGGAGGCATCCCCGGATACTGGGCTTGTGCCCCCCTCGGGGCAATCCAGGCTGTGTTTGGGGTGTGGGGTATCCCTTTTGGGGGATGATGTTTTTCTTTGTGTACCCTGTGCGCAGCGGTCTATTACGCGGCAGACCGGATCTCAGGCGTCCGGTTCTGCTCCGCCAGTCTCCTCTCAGTCTCCCCTCGCTTGACACGTACCCTGTGTGACGTGGTCTTTGGCGGGAGTCGCAATCTGAGGTGTGTGCCAGATTGGCCAATCTTGAAAAATTGTTTTCCAGTGCCGTTGCTAAAAAGGCCACGGCAAAGAGAAAACATTTGTATGCGGCCGCGCAGGCCCTTGATAGGGAGGATTTTGACTCCCTGGATTGGTCTGATTGTTCCCCGCGTGAGGAAGGGGAGCTGTATGAGGAGTCTGATGACTCCGATGATCAGCAGTTTGTGGGCGCTGATACTGAGCAGGGCCAGGGGGATTCCTTGGATACCTCTAGGGTCCTGGCTCATATGTTTGAGGTCCTGGCTATTTCTGCCCCCGAGGCGGCTCCTCCGCTGAAGGGGAGTTTTTTGAAGTGACCAAGCCGCGCTTGGAATTTCCTTATCAAAAGCATTTTGATGGTATCATTCTCAAGGAATGGGAGAGGCCGACTCGGGCTTCCGGGTGTCTCCCACCGGGTTGGGACAAGAAATATCCCTTTCCGGTGGACGCGGCGAAGCACTGGTCGTCTCCCCCCGAGGTGGATGTTCCTGTTTTGGGGTTGTTCAGCTCCTCAGTCCTCCATTCTCCGGAGTGCACTACTCTCAAGGATGGTGAGGATAAACGCATTGACCAGATGGCTTGTCATGGTTTTGCCAGTGTTGGATTGTGCTTCTGCGCTTTTATTGGTAGCTGCCAGGTCGGTTGTTAGAGGATTGTTGTCCTCTTCCGGGCTTGACCCGGCTAGTGAGGAGTTTGCCGACCTTAAGCGCTGTGAGTTATTTTTGTCCTTTGTGCTGTCCGCCCTGGACGACACATTGGTGATGTGTAGCAGAGCTGCGGCCCTGCTTGTGGCTATCCGCCGGTCGGTTTGGTTACACCAGTGGGCGGCTGATTTTGTGTCCAAAAAGTCGCTCACGGTCCTTCCCTTTGTGGGGTTGCGGCTCTTTGGAGAAAAATTGGATTCGGTGGCAAAGGGAGGTAAGTTACCTCAGCGTAAGAAGCAGCGTCGCCCCTTTCGGGGGGCGGCTTCCTTCTCTCAGTCCTTTCGTGGGGCTAGAGTTGGCAGGGGTTTGGCCTTCCCTTCGTCCAGAGGTGATTCCTGGCCTAGGGGCAGGGGTCGGGCCCGTCCAGGACACAGTTGGGGCTCCAAGCCTAGAGCCGCTACCAAGCCGGCTCAGCAATGAGGGGTGCCCTCATCCTTGCGGGTGGGGGGACGGCTGCAACTCCTCTCCCGGGTCTGGGCCCAAGAGGTCTCGGACAGGTGGATTCAGGAAGTGGTGTCTTCCGGCTACAAGCTGGAGTTCGAGTTCCAGCCCCCTCCCAGATTCTTCAGGTCTCGGGTGCCGTCAGATCCTCTGGCCGCCCAGGGGCTTCGGGCGGCAGTAGCAAGTCTCGTGGACATGGCTGTCACCTGTCCGGTGCCCCTCTCAGACCGGGGCCTGGGCTTCTATTCCAATTTGTTCACGGTGCCCAAGAAGGACGGATCCGTTCGTACCATTCTGGATCTGAAGTTCAACAGGTTCGTCCGTCCCCGGAAGTTCCGTATGGAAACTTTGCGCTCAGCCATCCACTCACTTCGTCAGGGGGACTTCATGACGTCCATAGACATCAAGGATGCTTACCTGCATATTCCAATATTTCTGGCAAACCAGAGATTCCTCAGGTTTGTCGTGGACAATCGACATTTTCAGTTTGTGGCTCTTCCGTTTGGCCTTACCTCGGCTCCAAGGGTTTTTACCAAGGTGTTGGCAGGAGTGATGGCCATCCTCAGAGCCAGGGGTATCCGCATCATGCCCTATCTGGACGGTCTTCTCATCATGGCGTCTTCCCTCAGTCAGGCACAGCTGGATACCACTGGTGTCCACTCTGAAGAGTTTCGGTTGGGTGATCAACTATCCCAAGTCCTGCCTCACTCCCTCCGGGGTGGTGGAGTTCCTGGGAATGTCTCTGGATACTTCTCAGGCCAGGGTGTTTCTCCCCCGAGCCAAGGTTCTTCTGATTCAGGAATTGACTCAGCATCTCCTATCCATCCCTTGGCGGCCCCGCTGTCATTGGATCAGTCCTTTCTGATGTCCCCCCGGGTGCGGCGTTCCCTTCGGTGGTGGCTGAAACCGAGCAATCTGACAAGGGCAGGTCCTTTATGACCCCTCGTTGGGAGATGGTCACCACGGATGCCAGCCTGTCAGGTTGGGGGGGATTTTGGAAGGATCTTCAGTTTCAGGGGCTGTGGGGGCCTCAGGAGGCTCACAATCCCATCAATGTTCTGGAGCTGAGAGCCATCAGGTTGGTTCTGGCTCACTTGACTCATCGGTTATGGGGACTACCGGTTCAGGTTCGGTCGGACAATCGGACGGCGGTCGCCTACATCAATCACCAGGGAGGGACTCGCAGCAGGCGGGCCTTCAGGGAAGTGTCTTTTATACTGGATTGGGCAGAGGGCAATGTCCCATGCATCTCGGCAGTGTATATTCCGGGAGTGGAGAACACAGAAGCGGACTCCCTGAGCAGGGGGTCATCTCGCCGGGGGGAATGGTCGCTCAGCCCCAAGGTGTTTCGGTTGCTTTGCCGCCGGTGGTGGACTCCGGAGGTGGACCTCTTTGCCTCTCGTCACAATCACAAGCTTCCAGCATTTGTGTCTCTCTCGCGGGATCCGATGGCTCTGGCAGCGGATGCCATGTCTCTGAACTGGAGGGATCTGGGGTTTCTGTACCTGTTCCCTCCGTTTCCCATGGTGGGCAAGGTGGTGCGCAAGCTGGCCCTAGAGGGCGCGTCAGCAATTCTGGTGGCTCCAAGGTGGCCAAGACAGGTTTGGTTCGCAGACATGGTAAGGTTGGCAGAGGATCAGTTAGACCTGCCCCTTCTGCCGGATCTGCTCACTCAGGGTCCACTGCTCTACCCCAATTTACCAACGCTGGCTTTGACGGCGTGGTTGCTGAAACCTCCATTTTGAGGGAGGAAGGTCTTTCTCATGCTGTCATTCAGACTCTGGTTAGCGCTAGAAGGAAGTCTTCCTCTGCCATCTATTATAGGATTTGGAGGTCTTATATTGATTGGTGTGAGGTCAGGGCCTTGCCTTGCAGGGCGTTTTCTATCCCTAGGGTCTTGGAATTTCTGCAACATGGTCTGGACCAAGGTTTGCAGCTTAGTATGCTGAAAGGGCAGGTTTCTTTCAAAAGTCTTTTGCTCTTCATCCTCTGGTTAAGACTTTTTTCCAGGGGGTTACGCATGTGCGGCCTCCTAGGAAGCCTTTGCTCCCAGTTTGGGATTTGAACTTGGTTCTTTCTGCCTTGCAGGGTCCTCCTTTTGAACCTTTGCAGGATATTGCGCTTGCTGCGCTTACTCAGAAGGTTGTTTGTCTGGTGGCCATCACTTCTGTTCGGCGTGTTTCGGAGTTGGCAGCCTTGTCCATTAAGGCCTCTTACTTTGAGAGGCATCAGGACAAGGTTGTTTTCTTCAACCAGATTTCCTTCCTAAGGTGGTCTCTGCTTTTCATCTTAATCAGGATATTGTTCTACCCTCCTTGTGTCCTAAGCCTAGTAATGACAAGGAGAGGGTTTTGCATTCTTTGGATGTGGTTCGCTGTGTGAAGTACTATTTGGTGGCTACATCCCCTTTTCGTAGGACTGACGCCCTTTTTGTGGTGCCCTCTGGGCCTAGGAAAGGTTTGGCTCCCGCCAAGCAAATGGATTCGCCAGGCCATTGTTGGGGCCTATTCTGCCAAGGGGAAGATTCCCCCTTTTCGTGTTACTGCTCATTCTACTCGTGCTGTTGGGGCGTCCTGGGCCTTCCAGCACCAGGCTTCTGTTGAGCAGGTTTGTAAGGCTGCTACTTGGTCTTCGATTCACACTTTTTCCAAGTTTTACAAGGTTGATGTGCGGGCCTCAGCGGATGCTGTTTTTGGCCGCAAAGTTCTGCAAGCTGCAGTGGGTTAAGTTTGTGCCTTGTTGCCTTGTTTTTTGGATCCCCGCCCTTTTTGGACACTGCTATTGGATGTCCCACATGTAATGAATGTCTTGAAGCGGGGTGTGTGACATACTTATAATACCCATTTTACAGGTGAGTATTCACAAAATGGTATTATTCTAAGTATGTCACACACCCCGCTTCACTCTGCCCTTTTGTGTTCTGGATCCTTTATATGGTGAACCTTTGTTAGTTTTAATTGGCTTTCCTGGTCCCTTGATCTTACTGCTATCTTTATACTGGGGAGTGAGTGGGAGGTCCCAGGTATTTATGGGCCGGGAGGGTCTTATCTTTTTTTATTGACATCTCTGCAAGATTGCCATCTACAGGTCAGTATACCCACATGTAATGAATGTTTTGAAGCGGGGTGTGTGACATACTTATAATACCCATTTTACAGGTGAGTATTCACAAAATGGTATTTTTATGAGGGATGAGGACCAATATCCTATGTTTCAATCCACTTTAATTAAATGATATATATATATTTTTTTATATTTTGGGATGGTAAGTTTTCTGTCTGGTATATTTATGTTGTCAAGGCAATTGGCCTAAATCAGAGCCGACCCGTGAATGCTCATTTTTTCAGAAACTGATCTTTGAAACCAGGAAATTGTGAACTCTCGTATCATTCACAGCCGCATTCCTAGAAAAGTTTGTTCATGTGTAATGCGTATTTGCTTTGCGTACGCATACAGTTTAGCTGAGCATTTATGGTTTTTGCAGCCAAAGCAGTTTCAGAAGCCGAGTTTTTACCTTTTTCCGGACATAATTTGCTGTGTATCCCATTGTTCTCAATGTCCGCACAGGGGAACGCCAGCAGCGATCAATATGCTCCAGTGTGCCCTCATGTTCCATACATACATTTAATTTCAAAGCACATAGCTCCTCATTTGCATGTTATTTTAAGGTGCTTCCCGCTGTCCTCCGCCAATGTACCCATGGTAGTCTGCATGTTCTTGCACATACCTTTGTCCCTCATGCTGGCATCTAGGGTATCCCATGTAGTCTGCATGTCCTTGCAGATACTTACCTTTGTACTTTGGTTGCCATGTCATCTGCTTCTACCCACTAGGAGTTACTCAACTCCTACTTTGGCCACCTTCTGTTTTGGTGTTCTGTTTTATTGTTCTGTATCTGTTCTGTTTGGTTTGCGTTTGCTTAATGTAGCTGCATAGAAAACACGCCACCATGCAACATACAACTTTAAAACTCTTGGTTAATTAAAAATAGTTTTTTTTAAAACAAGTTTATTTATTATTTATTTATTATTATTACAAAAATAGAATCCAATGAATATATAAATAATAGATGGTTAAATGTGTTTGTGGGACAAACATGGCACCTGCAGAGAGAAAAAAATATACATTACCACTTGCTTGCCTACATGTGTGCCTGTACATGCACGCTCATTTTTACATACTTACCCAAACTAGTTGTCACATATTTTTAGGGAGCCGCCCTCCTCCACGGTGCCATCCCTTCTTCAGGGTCTGTAGAGGAAAATAACATGGGTTAGTATTTATGGGCATGTGCTGTTTGTGCAATGCTTGGATATTGTTCTGTTTTACTGTCTTTACACCCACCTGAGTCTTGCACCGCTTCCGTATCAGGTGGCCCCATCCCCATGTACTCACCCTGTAATGATTCCGTAGGGATAGAGACGCACAACACACCAGCACTTAGCAAACATGTTATTAGATTTCACATGCAGCACAAACTGTGTGTTTTTTTTGGTATTGGTCTACCAGGGTGTGCAGGAGCTGTGGGCGACTCCAAGCCCAACACACCCTCCTCTTCAGCACCCTCCATGGATGGTGGTGGTGCTGAATCCAAGGAGGAAGAGGACGTTGGCAAGGTTCATGGGCTATTACACGCCTTACACCACACCTTGTCTTCTGAGCCCCACTGGATGGACCCCTTGCCTCTGGGTGGGTTTGATCCGCAGCCAAAACTGCCCAGCTACAAAAGAAAAAATAATTTCTTAAATGTAAAACATGTTACTCATTACCCTGATAGCTCACCTTCTCTGTTATACATCCACTTACCTTAGAAGTTTTGGCTGTTGAACCTCCACACCCAGGACCACTTTCACGTTGGAGGTCTGACCAGTGCTGCATTATTTGGGTGAAGGTTGAAGGCGACGTCTCCTCACCACTCACATGGGCTGCCACTTCCTCTGCCAACGTCCTGTTTCATGTGCGTTAGGCATGAAGAGAACCGCAGATGAAACAAAATGTGAATTTTTTACTCTTGTCTTCTGTTTGGGTCTCCTTTAGCTCCACATACTCGCCCCTGCCCCTTTAAGTATTTTTCAAGTGCAAGCACCCAAGCCTTGGATGTGCTAATGTATGCCAATGCTACCTAATCCAGCGGATTGCAAGCGCAGACGCACTTAGACATTAAGGCGAACCTAACTCTCTACTCCGCTCATACTGTCGGGTAGGGCTCGCTGACTGTGGCCAGCAACAAGGCGAAGCCAGTTCTCCCATCCCACAATAGTAGTGGATTGCAAGCACAGTTGCACTTAGACCAAAGGGTGCACCTAACTCTCCACTCTGCTACTACTGTCAGATAGGGCTCGCTGACCTCAGCCAGCTGCAAGGTGAAGACAGCTCTTCCATCCCACATTTGTAGCGAATTGCGTAGAAATGTCAAACCTAAATCACCTATACTGACTGAAATTAATGAGCTGAAGGAAGGGCACTCTGAACATTTGGATGAGACCCCCAATATTATCTGGACATCTCCACCAGCTGCTGGCACAACGAACACTGGCCATCACCATTCCTCCCTGCAGCTACAGCTTAATTCTGCCAGTCGCAGCCCCACCAGCTCCACAGATACAAGCCATACAATCGATGGCACCCATGACACTTGGCATATTCGCTATTCGACAAAAGCCCAACCTCACCATGTTCCAGGCTGCCATGCTGTTAAGGAAAGAGATGTATTTCTCCTGCAGGACAACCATGCCATCAAGAAATTTTGTCGGGCGTGGCTCAGCGAAGGCTGGGACATGCCAGCTGGCAGTGTCCCTAGCCTTTGTAAGAAGCCATTCACTAAAAATTGAAGGCAGCCAACCAATTTGGTCATACCTCCAATTGCACGCCCGTTTCTTGTGGCGGGGGCCAACCATGGCCGCAACGCTGAGTAAAGCTCCTCAAGATAAAGGCGGCTCAGTCGGGTCAATTCAAACACCTGCAGATCGGTGAAGTGATTGATATCCAGGTGGTAGGTATGCCTAAGCTGGAAGGTACATGGTTAACAGCCTCCGATGCTGCAGACACACGTACTCTTCACATAACTCGTCAAGGGGCTCTTGTATTTTCACTAGCAAATATAGACCATTCAAGAATTCCAGCTAACAAAAAGATGGAGTAAGTTTGAACCAGAAACCTATGGCTTTTATAGGTTCGAAAACGCTCAAATCAGGGCTCAGAATCACATGCAAACACAGGCTAAACCTATAAAATTATGGACATATGAACGTCTTGAGCCACATTTATATGGAAAACACTTGGTTTGGCGTACGCATACCGGAATTTCCAGCCAAAATGAAAACTCGGTCAAAAAACAAGGCTCTGAATCACCCGACACGGAAAAGATGGTCCTTTGATGTCATTCCTGCTGACGGGAATGCTTGCTAGTGAGGCTCTGAATCAGGCCCATAGTGTATTGTGTACATCATTTACATTTGTCACTGCTGATCCAGAGTCAAGTTGTGCAGAGCATTGCAATGCTAACATGTTACTGTCCTCATGTTGTGGTTGGCCCATGAATTTTGCTCATGGTGCCCCTGAATAGCTCTAACCATGCTGTTCTCAACCATGCTGTTATTGAGCCTCATCCATTTTGTTCCTTAACATGACATGTCCACTGTCCTGTGTGTGCCACTATAGTTTATTTTATATAAATGTGTGACCAGATACAGTGTTTAAGCCTATTTTCTGGAATCCAGCAGGGTTGAAGGGTTGCTTCATCTGTAATTCTTCACATTTGGGTAATCCGCCACCAGGTGGTGCAGTCGACTGCAGAAAGACTTGTGGCTCCTCCTGGCCCATAAAAGGGCAGGAATTACCCTGGGGGCCCTTTGGGGCGGGCTCAGATGTGTCTCATGTGCAGGGCATCCCCTTTGAGCGATTGCAGCACGGTTTGTTTGCCCTGCGCCCAAAGCGTTCTTGCGGAGCAGGATGGGGCGAGCGCTACTCTCCCCAGTCCTATCCTGCCTGCGGCTTCGCCGACACCTCCTTGCAGGCATTTAGCACCCAGTGAGGGGGAAGCTAGCAGGGGGTCCCAGTCGGACCTGGCGTTGCGCGTGGCCAGCCTCGAGCGGCAGTTGGCCCGTCCGGCCGCCGGCAAGGCCTCTAGTAAGAAGAGGCATTTGGAACCGGCTTATTCCCTCCTTGTCGATGACATTTACGACTCATTTGGCAGCCGCGACTCCATGGAGGAGCGAGAGCTATTCCATGATTCCGACTCCTCTGGGGAGCAGCAGGGCGATTTCAACAGTGACCCTGGATCTTCTTCGGGCGAGGACACTTGGCTCCCCGATGATACAAATAAACTGTTGTCTGCTGTCTTTGAGACCTTGCACATTGCCCCACCTAAGGCGGCTAAAAAGAAGCAGTGTGATCTCTTCCATTCTGATAGGCAACGCCTAGAGTTTCTGGAGCAGGGACACTATTCCAAGATGGTCCTTAACCCTTTAAGTGCCAGCCTTCCTAGAATTGTTGTCACCCTTTGTTGCCAGACCACGTTTCACTATTTTGCGCTACATATGTTCAACCTTGATTTTTGAAGGGATTTCCAGGGATTTTCCAGGAAAATGATATATTGTTTTTTTTCAGCAGAGTCTGAGCTTCAACATGCAATATCTTGTTTGGCCTTTTTTTGTGTATTCTCAATACTTTTGGGTGAAATATGTGCAAAAAAAATAAAAAAAAAAACAATTTTTTGCAATTTGTAGTGTTTTTTGTAATAAAAAATGTAAGTTTGTCAATAACATTTTATTTTGTGCAAAACCCCAATTTCTCTTGCTCACAGCGGTACCACATGTGTATTGGTAGACACCCTTTCCTGCCCAGGAGACTCCCCCAAACTGAAACAGCGCTTTAGGAGATTATCAGATAAAATACAACTATGCTACGCACTAAGTGCACCTTGCAGTTGTTCCAGAAAAACAACCCTTTAAATTTGAAATACCCACCACAAATGATATATTCTCTGGAAGGACACACCTCAAGCTTTCTAGGCGTACCAGGCTTGTTGACATGGGCACAGTTTTCTGGAAGTAATGCCTCAATCAATTCTTTGGTTGCACAGAGTTTCCCTAAAAAAGAATAAAAAAGAATCAAAGCTGCATTTTCCTAAAAAAAACTATATAAAAACAAGAAAAAACAAGTAAAATCTGAAAAAGCAACATCCCCCGAACAGAACGATACCCGACATGCATAGGTAGTGTCAAGGGAAGAGTCGCCAAACACCCCAAAGTAAAGCATGCGCATAACGGTAATTGTACTTGAAATTTTCAGCTCTGCTGACAAAGTGCGCACCTTGCAATTTTTCAACCAAAACAACCCTTTACATTTGGAATATCCCCCATAAACCATATATTCCCTGAAAGTACACATGTTAAGCTTTCTAAGCGTACTGAGCTTTTTGTAGTGGGCTCATCTTTCTGGAAGTAATCCATTGAAGAATTCTTAGGTTGCACAGGGTCTCCCTAAGAAAAATTATAAAAAAGCAGAATAAAAACCATGTTTTCCTAAAATATCAATATGCAAACAAGAAAAAACGTTAAATGCTAAATCTAAAAGTGCAAGGTCCACCGAGCAGAACAATACCCAACATGCATAGGTACTATTAACCCTTTTAATTGCCAGCCTACTTGAAGTTTTGTCACCCTCTGTTGACAGGTAATTTTCCCCATTTTGCGCCATGTTTAACCTTGATTTTTGCTGGAAATTCCAGAAAAATTATATACATATTTTTTGCAGCAGAGTTTAGGCTTTAACGTGAAATGTCTTGTTTGTAATTTGTCTACTGTTTTTTGAATATTTTTGGTGTAAAAAAACAAAAAAATAAATAAAATAATATTTTTTAGACAATTGTCTCCTTTATTTTAAATAAAACATTTGTTTTATTAATGAAAACCATATTGCATGTGATAGCCCCATTTCTCCCGATTACAACGGTACCACATATGTATCGGTAGCCCCCGCATTCTTGCCCTGGAGACCCCCCAAACTGGGGGGGGGACCCCATTTTTTGGGGGAATGTTAAGGGTTAGGGGGGGCCCTATGTAAATTTTGGGGGGATTTTTAAGGGTTAGGGTTAGCTTAACCCTTAAAATTCCACAAAAGGAATTTTAAGGAGGGGGAGAGCCCTTTCAGGCTCTCCGCTGAAGCTGAAGAGCCAGGGGGGGGCGATCGGAGGCCCCCCCAGTGAAGAGGGGACCCGGAGGGAGGCACGGGGGATCATATGGCACCAAATTAAAGAGGAGATCCGGCTTGATCCAACAAGGGGTAAGGTGAGTATTTTACTTTTATATTTTTTTTACTGTGGGGGTTTAAGATCAGCTACATGAGTCTCACGTAGCTGGCACTTAAGTGGAGTAGAGGCAGCTATGTGAGACTCACGTAGCTGGCACTAGAAGGGTTAAAGAATGGGAACGGCCCAACTGGTTGCCTTCGGTACCTAAGGGGCTGGATAGAAGGTACCCCTTCTCTGCAGATTTGGTCCGTCTTTGGTCTTGTCCCCCGGAGGTGGACGCTCCTGTCCTGGGGCTCTCCAATACCTCCGTTATGCCGTCTCCCGACACCACTACCTTACGCGACAATGCTGATCGGCGCATGGATCAATTCACTTGCCATGCTTTTACCTTTGTGGGGGCTGGTCCTCGCCTAGTCTGTGCCACGGCTATTGTTGCCACTGCTATCAAGAAGAAGATTAAGCGCCTTGTTGAGGCCGCCAGAACCCGCAAGCGTGCGGATGAGTATAAGGATCTTTTGCAGTGCTCTGATTTTATTGCTTTTGTGCTTTCTGCCATGGATGATGCTGTCCGGCTTGGTGGTAGGGCCTCGGCCCTGTTCGTAGCCATGTATCGGTCTGTCTGGTTGCGACAGTGGGCAGCTGACGCTGCTGCCAAGAGGTCCCTCACTGGGCTTCCTTTCACGGGACTCAGTCTTTTTGGGGAGCGTCTTGATGTATTGGCCAAGGATGGTCGGCTCCCTCAGCGTAGAGAGCATTCTCAGCCCTTTCGGGGGTTTCTTCCTTTCGTCCTTCCCGTGGGGGACGCGGCTCTTCCTTCCTGGTAGCCGCAGAGACTTGTGGGGATGAGGTAGATCCCGTGGTTGTCCCGGTCTCTCCTGGGGGTCCAAGCCCAACCCCCAACCAAGGCCCCTCAGGCATGAAGGGGCGCCCTCACCTGTCCGGGTGGGGAGATGGCTTCGGTTCTTTGCTCACGTCTGGAGACTACACGTCTTGGACCGGTGGATTCAGGAGGTGGTGTTCTCCAGCTACAAGATAGAGCTGGCAGCTTGTCCGTCCCCAAGATTCCTTCGGTCCCAGATCTCCCAAAATCCCGTGACGGCGCAGGGTCTATCGTCCAGAGTGGTTTGTCCTGTGCCTCTTCAGGAACAGGGTCGCGGGTTTTACTCCAATCTGTTAACGGTGCGCAAGAAGGACGGTTCCCTGAGACCTATCCTGGACCTAAAGGGTCTCAACAGATTTGTCAGGTTCAAACATTTCCGCATGGAGACATTATGGTCGGCGGTGTGCTCCCTTCGGCCAGGCGACTTTATGACCACGGTGACATCAAGGATGCCTATCTGCACGTTCCTATCTTCCTAGGTCATCAGAAGTTTCTGAGGTTCGCTTGGGGATCAACACTACCAGTTTGTGGCCTTGCCGTTCGGTATCACTTCGGCCCCTCGGGTGTTCACCAAGGTAATGGCGGTTGTCATGGCCCTCCTGAGGAGGCAGGACATTTGCATTCTTCCTTACCTGGACGACCTGTTGATTACTGCTCAATCCTTTCATCAGGCCGAGAGGGATACTCAGGTGGTAGTGTCCACCCTCGTGTCCTTCGGTTGGGTGATCAGTTATCCCAAGTCTTTGCTCACTCTGTCAGTGGTGAGGTGCTTCCTGGGCATGACGCTGGATACTTCTCAGGTCAAGGTTTATTCTTAGTATACAGTACGTCCTGCTCCAGATAAGAATCATTACACTTGGGTATTACTCTGCCAGATGGCGCTGGACTGCAGAGACAGCGAAATTGGCTCCTCCTGGCCCCTCAAATACCTGGGACCTCCCACAAATCCCCAGATTTTCTCTGCAGTCTGGACTGCGAAGGACAAGAAGATGGCTCTCTCTTCTCGCAGGTGAGCGGGGCTATTAGCCTGCGACCCTGTAGGACTATTCCCACCCATTCCATTCTTAATGTGCCTCCCAGCCTTGGCTGCGCTGGTCGGGTGATGATAGGCAGCACCGCTGTCAGGTGCTAAGGAGCGCTGCTCCACCGCAATCCCCCACCAAAGGGTAAGCGGTATAGGCATATGGTGAGCCTCTATGGGATGCCCCTCCCGCCCTATTGCCCCTTGCCCCTGTCTATCGGTGGACCCTATGTTAAGTGGACGCTGCCCTCCCTCGCTCTCCCTTGTAGCTCTCGGGGGGGGGGGGGGGTGTGCATTTGCGTTGGTGCTTCACTGCATTATGTGTTCTGTTAGTGTCAGTCTCCGCTCTGACTTGGTTGCACTGGTTGCTTTTTTGAATATGCCGCCGCCGCACGCGCGCTTCCACTGTGCTCCGTGGTTGGCGGCGGCATTACCTCAGGCGCTAGTACGCCGTTATTGGCTGCTTGTCCTATGTGCTGCTTCGCGCTCTTCGGCGGGGGGGCGGGGCCTGCGGTTGGCGCGTTCCGCGTCACTGTCTCCGTGGCCCGCCCCTCGAGGTATACTCGGTGACATTTTTCTCTGGATTCGGCTGCTGCGTGACTGACGTCTACCTACCGCAGTCTGTGAGTGCCCTTGCGGGCGGCTTTATTTACCCTATGTCATTATACATGTCACTTATGGGGTTCTCTTCGCTTATGTCTTTCAGACGGGTCGACCTCTATTGGTTTCTCCCAGCCATACTCCCTCTATTTAGTTATTAAACTTTTGAGGCCTAGGGTGTAAATTACTCCCACTTCCCTAGCGGGCTATTGGGGCATCCGGGGTTGCTTTCATAGCATGAATCCCTATCGGCCTATTGTGCCGCTATAATCACCATATGGAGGCGTCTCAGGATAATGTGCTCGGGGGTCCTTCGGGACAAGCCCGGCTGTGTGTAGCTTGTGGGGTGTCCCCTACTAGTGCTGACAATGTGCGGGTCTGTATAACTTGTGCCCAGCGGGTGCTTGCGCTGCAGCTTGGTTTACCAGTAGCTGGGCCTGCGCCTCGTTTGACGTCACCTACTCCCCCAAGCTTAAATTTGACGCCCATTGAGTTGCATACCAGTGGGGATTCTCAACCTGATGTGTCTTCCAGACTGGCTAGTGTTGAGAAGTTGCTTGCTAATACCTTGGCGCGTAAGGCCTCTGCTAAGAAGCGGTACTTGACGCCTGATGTCACTCTTTTCCCTATGGAGGCTGATGAGTTTTTGGAACTGTCTGGTTATACCCCTTTGGAAGAAGGGGAGTTATTCTCTGACTCGGAGTCAGCTGAGATGCCCAGGGGTCATGATGATTCTGGCTCTGACCCCTGGGCCCCAGATGATACTGATAGGCTATTGGCTCAGATTTTTGAGGTTCTGTCTATATCTCCCCCGGTTGCGGCCCCCAGGCAGCAGGGGGAATTGTTTCATACTGCTAAGCCACGTTTATAGTTTCCTGAGCAAGCCCATTTTAAAAATATCGTGCTCAAGGAATGGGAGCGTCTCAGCAGGCTTCCCGGTGTACCTATAGGATAAGAGGTATCCCTTTCCTGCTGATGTAGTGAAGCGTTGGTCATCCCCTCCTGAGGTGGATTCCCCGGTCCTACGGTTATCTAACACCTCTGTCATGCATTCCCTGACTCTACTACGCTGCGGGATGGTGAGGACCGGCGTATTGATCAGCTGGCGTCCCATGCCTTTGCCTGTGTGGGGACGGTGCTGCACCCGGTCTGTGCCTCTGACATTATGGCTGTGGCTATTAGGACCCTGCTTAGAAGTATCCTAGATGGTGCCCCTGATGATGTGTCTAGTGAGGAGTTTAATGCACTCTCTCATTGTGAGGTTTTTGTGACTTATGTCCTCTCTGCCTTGGATGATACCATTAGGATGTGTGGCAGAACCTCTGCCCTTGTGGTGGCTATACGCCACTCGGTTTGGCTGCGCAGGTGGGCTGCTGACAACGCTGCCAAGAGAGCTCTCACTGGTTTTTCCTTCAAAGGACTACGCCTGTTTGGGGACCGCCTGGACCTGTTTGCTAAGGGAGGCAGGTTACCCCAGCGCAGGCGTCAGTCTCGGCCCTTTCGGGGACAGGGCTCCTTTTCTTCCCCCGAGGAGATTTCTGGGGTAGGGGCAGAGGACGTGGATGCCCTGGTTCATCCTGGGGCTCCAAGCTTAAGTCTTCTCCCAAGCCCCCTCAGGCATGAAGGGGCGCCCTCACCCATCCGGGTGGGGGGACGGCTTAACACTTTGCTCACGTCTGGAGGCTTCATGTCTCAGACCGGTGGATTCAGGAGGTAGTGTCCTCCGGTTACAAGATAGAGTTTGCTGCCTGGCCGCCCCCAAGATTCATCAGATCCTGGATCTCTCAGGACCCTATGTTAGCTCAGGCTATAGTTCTGGCGGTGCGAAGCTTTCTGGAGCTGGGGGTCATCTGTCGGGTCCCCTTACTAGAAAGGGGCAAGGGTGTCTATTCCAACCTTTTCACCGTGCCCAAAAGAGATGGGTCAGTCAGGCCCATCCTGGACTTGAAGATCCTCAACAAATTTGTCAGGTGCAGGCGCTTTCGCATGGAAACTTTGCGCTCTGCCATCAGTTCCCTGCGTCCAGGGGACTTCATGACCTCTGTGGACATCAAAGATGCTTACCTTCATATTCCTGTGTTTCCAGCGTCATCAAAGGTTCCTCAGGTTCGCTCTGGGGGATCAGCACTACCAATTTGTGGCATTGCCCTTCGGTCTCACTTCAGCTCTGAGTGTTCACCAAGGTGCTGGCAGGAGTGATGTCTCTGCTCAGGTCTCAGGGCATTCGCGTGCTGCCCTATCTGGACAACATTGTCATCACTTCCCAGTCCCTCCAACAGGCAGAGTTAGATACTCAGCTGGTAGTGTCCACTCTGGAATCATTTGGCTGGGTGATCAACCATCCCAAATCTTCCCTGTCTCCCTCCTTGGTGACACCCTTCCTGGGAATGAATCTGGATACAGTTCAGGCAAGGATTTTTCTTCCTTAGCAGAAGATGGATAGTCTGCTAGCGCAGGTTCAGTTCCTGCTATCTTGCCCTCATCCCTCCATCAGGCAGGGAATGCAGCTGGTGGGCCTGATGGTGTCGTGCTTCGAGGCGGTCCCTTATGCCCAGTTCCACATGAGGCCTCTATAACTCCACCTCTTGTCAGTTTGGGACAAGGATCCTGCATCCCTGGACCAGGTCTTTGTGCTGTCCCCCTGGACTCCTGGACTCCAGTAGCCTGTTGGTGGGCAGATCCTTTCTGGCCCCCTGCTGGGAGACGGTCACCATGGATGCCAGTCTGACAGGTTTGGGGGTTTCTGGATGTCCCTGCAGTTCCAAGGGCGGTGGGGCTCTCAGGAGGCCCACACACCTATCAACATTCTGGAACTGCGGGTGATCAGGTTGGTTCTGACTCATTTGACTCATCACCTTCGGGGCCTGCCTGTTCAGGTACGCTCGGACAACCAGACGGCAGTTGCCTACATCAATCATCAGGGAGGGACCCGGAGCAAGGGGGCCCTTAGGGAGTGTCTCTGATCCTGGCCTGGGCGGAGGACAATGTTCCCTGCATATCAGCTGTGTACATTCCGGGGGTGGAGAATCTGCAGGCAGACTCTCTGAGCAGGGGGACCTCTCGCCTGGGAGAATGGTCCCTCTGCGTCAGGGTGTTTCAATCTCTGTGTCACCGTTGGGGCCAACCAGATGTAGATCTGTTTGCGTCCCGTCACAATCACAAGCTCCCGGCCTTTGTCTTCCTGTCCCAGGATCCTCTGGCCTTGGCCACGGATGCCCTAGCAATGTCATGGCAGGACTTTCAGCTCTTGTATGTCTTTTCTCCATTCCCCCTGTTGGGCAGGTTTCTGCGCCAGATAGGTCAGGAAGGGGTGCCAGCAATCCTGGTGGCCCCCAGGTGGCCAAGAAGAGTGTGGTTCGCAGACGTGGTGCAGCTGGCAGTAGATCAGTACGTTCTGCCCAGGGTGCCAGACCTGCTCACGCCATCCCAATTTACAGACTCTGGCTTTGACGGCCTGGCTGCTGAAATCTCCATCTTGATGGAGAAGGGGCTGTTTGCCTCTGTTGTTAATACCATGATAAAGGCTAGGAAGAAGTCTTCTTTTTCCATTTACTATAGGGTTTGGCGTGCCTACATTGACTGGTGTGAGTCCAGGTCTCTTCCCTGTCGCATGTTCTCTATTCCCAGGATCCTGGTGTCCCTGCAGCACGGGTTGGAGCTGGGGCTCCAACTCAGTACTCTGAAGGGTCATGTCTCTGCCCTGGCTGTTTTCTTCCTGGGGTCCTTTGCCCAGCATTCTCTGATCAGGACTTTTTTCCAGGGGGTTACTCATGTGCGTCCCCCACGTAAGCCTATGTTGCCTGTTTGGGATTTGAACTTGGTCTTGTCTGCCTTGCAGGGTGCTCCCTTTGAGCCTGTGCAGGAGGCTGCCCTGGCCATTCTTACTCTCAAGGTTGTCTTTTTGGTGGCTATCACCTCTGCTGGGTGTGTTTCTGAGTTGGCGGCGCTTTCCATTCAGCCCCCATACTTTGAGAGACACCAGGACAAGGTGGTGTTTTTTATCTGAATCAGGGTATTGTTCTTCCTTCCTTGTGCCCTAATCCTAGTAATGCTAAGGAGAGGGTCTTGCATTCCTTGGATGTGGTTCGGTGCCTGAAGTACTATCTGGTGGCTACTGATCCATTCAGAAAAACTGATGCTCTTATTCTAAGTATACAGTACGTCCTGCTCCAGATATAATACTTACACTTGGGTTATCCTCCGCCAGATGGCGCTGTGCACTGCAGACATGCAAAAACAGGCTCCTCCCGGCCCTTCATATACCCAGGGACCTCCCACAAATCCCCAGATTTCTCTGCAGTGCTGACTGCGAAGACATCACTCTCTCGCAGGTGAGCGGGACTATTACAGCCTGCGGCCCTGTTGGACTACTCCCACCCATCCTATTTGTGATGTGCCTCCCAGCCTGTGCTGCGCTGGTCCGGTGAAGGTAGGCAGCACCATGCGTTCTTATGCAGTCCCCCACCAAAGGGTAGGCGGTTTAGGCTGATGGTGAGCCTTTAGGGGATGCCCCTCCCGCATCATTGCCCCACGCCCCGTGCAGCGGTGGACCCTGTGTTAAGGGTCGCCATCCCCCCTTGTTCCCCCCTTAGCCTGGGGGGAAAGAAAGGGGGGGGAGGGGTTTGTGAGTATGGCGGCCTCAGTGTACGCTATTACACGCTTATGGCCTTAGTATCGCGTTTGACTGGGAATGGGTGTCAGAGCCGCGCTGTTTACTTTTTACTTGTATTGGTCGCCGCCGCGCCTTTCCTATATGGTTGTACTGCATGGGCGGCGGTGGCTTTGCAGATGCTGCGGCGTCTCTTTTTTAGCCTGTAGTGGCTCTGCTGCGGTAATCCACTCATTCAATTTCCTTCTGGCGTCACTGCCCTGTTTTCTCTATTGGCTACGCGTTTTTGGAGCTTCGTGCTCTCCGGGGGGGTGGGGGGGGCGGGGTCCTGGCTTGGTGCGCTCCACGTCACGTTTTGGCACGCTCCGCGTCACGGTCAGCTCTGGCCCGCCCTTCGAGGTTCGCTTGGCACCATTTTTACTTGCGCGTGCGGTGAAGACCGTCCTCCCCCCTCTGTCTGTAAGTGCCCTCACGGGTGACATTGTATTACCTTTATTACTCCCTTGCGCATGGCTCTGACATTCTGGTTCCCTTTATGTCTTTCAGACCGTGGATTCCGGTGGCTTCTCCAGGCCCGGTGTAGCTCTCGGTTGAGACTATTAAATTTACTCCCACTTCCCCGCGGGTTATTGGGGCATCCAGGGTAGCTTACAGCGTCAATCCCTACTGGCTTATTGTGCCGATTAAATCACCATATGGAGGCGTCCCAGGATATTGTGAACGGGGTTCCTTCGGGACAAGCCCGGCTGTGTGTAGCTTGTGGGGTCTTACCTAGCAGCGGTGACAATGCACGGGTCTGTGTTCCTTGTGCACAGCAGGCGCTATCAGTTCTTCCCGCCTCTTCCGTGGCTGGGCCAGCACCTCGCCTCACTTCACCTACTCCCCCAAGCCTGAGTCTAATCCACAATACAAGCGGGGATTCTCATCCTGATGTGGCTACTAGACTGGCCAGTGTTAAAAGATTGCTTGCTAGCTCATTAGCGCGTAAGGCCACCGCTAAGAGGCGGCATTTAACCCTTGACTCTGCTCTTTTCCCTATGGAATCTGATGAGTTGTTGCATCCTTACGGCCATACCCCCTCGGACGAAGGGGAGCTGTTCTCTGACTCAGGGTCTTATGACGAGGAGTCAAGGGGTCATGATGAGTCTGGTTCCGAGCACTGGACCCCGGGTGATATTGACAGACTGCTGGTTCAGATTTTTGAGGTTTTGTCCATCTCTCCCCCTGTTGCGGCTCCCAGGCAAAGGGGTGAGCTTTTTCATACTGCTAAGGCTCGTCTGGAATTTCCTGAGCAAACCCATTTCAATAGCCTCGTGCTTAAAGAATGGGAACATCCCAGCAGACTTCCTGGGATCCCTAAGAGTGTGGATAGGAAGTATCCCTTCCCGGCTGACTTGGTTAAGTGCTGGTCATCGCCTGAGGCACCCTTTCAATCCCCTACCGTGGGGCTAAACAGGGAAAAGGGGTGTCCTTCGCTGGGTCCCGCGCAGATTCCTGGCACAGGAATAGAGGACGCCGTCCCGGTTCCTCCTGGGGGCCCAAGCCCAAAGCCCCTCCCAAGACCCCTCAGGCATGAGGGGGCGCCCTCGCCTGTCAGGGTGGGGGGACGTCTGCAGCACTTCAAGCATGTCTGAAGGCGCCACGTCTCAGACCGGTGGATTCAGGAGGTAGTGTCCTCCGGCTACAAGATAGAATTTGCTGTACGGCCCCCCACCAGATTCATTGGGTCCCGGATTCCTCAGGACTCTGCCTCAGCTCAGGTCTTGTTGCTGGCCGTGCAGGGTCTCCTGGATCTAGGGGTCATTTGCGAGGTCCCCTTAGGAGACAGGGGCATGGGGTTCTATTCCAACCTTTTCACAGTACCCAAGAAGGATGGGTCAGTCAGGCCCATTCTGGATTTAAAAATCCTCAACAATTTTGTCAAGAACAGACACTTTCGCATGGAAACTCTGCGCTCGGCCATTGGCTCTCTGCGCCCAGGGGACTTTATGACGTCCATAGACATCAAGGATGCTTACCTTCACGTCCCGGTGTTTCCAGGACACCAAAGGTTTCTCAGATTTGCACTGAAAGAAGAGCATTACCAATTTGTGGCCTTGCCATTCGGCCTCACGTCGGCTCCCAGGGTGTTCACCAAGGTGCTGGCAGGAGTGATGTCCCAGATAAGGCTAAGGGGCATACGCGTGTTGCCCTACCTGGACAATATACTCATCACCTCTCGGTCTCTGCGGCAAGCAGAGTTGGACACTCAGCTGGTAGTGTCCACCCTGGAGTCCTTCGGCTGGGTGATCAATTACCCCAAGTCCTCTCTTTCCCCCTCCTCGGTGACTCCGTTCCTGGGAATGATTCTGGATACTGTTCAGTCAAGGATATTCCTTCCTCAACAGAAGGTGGAAGCTCTGACTGCGCAGGCGAGGTTCCTGCTCTCATGCCCACAGCCCTCCATCAGGCAGGGAATGCAGCTGGTGGACCTGATGGTGGCAAGCTTCGAGGCGGTGACCTTTGCCCAGTTCCATTTGAGACCTCTGAAGCTTCACCTTCTGTCAGTATGGGACAAGAACCCAGCGTCCTTGGACGGGGTCTGTGTGCTTCCCCCCTCGGTCAGACGGTCCCTTGCGTGGTGGCTGGACCTCGGGAACTTGATAGGGGGCAGGTCTTTTCTGGCCCCCTCCTGGGAGACGGTCACAACGGATGCCAGTCTGTCAGGTTGGGGGGGATTCTGGAAGTCCCTGCGCTTCCAGGGGAAGTGGGGTCCTCAGGAGGTCCATTTACCCATCAACATTCTGGAATTGCAGGCAGTCCGGTTGGTACTGGAGCGGTTGACCCAACACCTGAGGGGTCTGTCGGTCCAGGTACGCTCAGACAACAGGACGGCGGTTGCCTACATCAACCATCAGGGAGGGACCTGGATTAAGGGTGCCTTCCAGGAGGTGTCTCAGATTCTGACATGGGCGGAGGCCAATGTACAATGCATTTCAGCTGTTTATATTCCGGGGGCGGAGAATCTGCTTGCAGATGCTCTGAGCAGGGGGACGTCCCGTCAAGGAGAGTGGTCCCTCTGCAACAGGGTATTCCAGTCCCTGTGTCACCGTTGGGGTCTACCGGATGTGGACCTGTTTGCATCCCGTCACAACCACAAGCTCCCGGCCTTCGTATGCCTGTCTCAGGATCCTCTGGCCTTGGCCACGGATGCCCTGTCCATGTCATGGAAGGAGTTTTGGCTCCTGTATGTATTTCCACCATTCCCCCTTCTGGGCAGGGTTCTGCGCAAGATTGCTCTGGAAGGGGTGCCTGTGATTCTAGTGGTCCCCAGGTGGCCAAGAAGAGTGCGGTTCGCAGACGTGGTTCAAATGGCAGTAGACCAGTACGATCTGACAGGGGTGCCAGATCTGCTAACTCAGGGCTCCTTACGCCATCCTAATTTACAAACGCTGGCTTTGACGGCCTGGCTGCTGAAACCTCCATCTTGATGGAGAAGGGTTTGTCTGCCTCTGTGGTAGGTACTATGGTGCAGGCTTCTGCTGCTATCTATTATAGAGTATGGCGTACCTACATTGACTGGTGTGAGCCTAGGTCTCTTCCCTGTAGGGAGTTCTCTGTCCCTAGGGTTCTGAAGTTCTTACAGCATGGTTTGGAGTTAGGTCTAAAACTCAGTACTCTGAAGGGTCAGGTTTCTGCCCTGTCCGTCTTTTTTCAGAAGTCCTTTGCTCAACATCATTTGGTTAAGACCTTCTTTCAGGGGGTCACTCATGCGCGTCCCCCTCGTAAAACCTGTGGTCCCCGTTTGGGATTTAAACTTGGTTTTATCTGCCTTGCAGGGTGCTCCCTTTGAGCCTATTCACAATGCTGCTCTGGCTGTTCTTACTCTCAAGGTTGTCTTTTTGGTGGCCATAACTTCGGTTAGGCGTGTGTCGGAGCTGGCTGCTCTATCCATTCAGCCTCCGTACTATGAGAGGCACCAGGACAAGGTGGTGTTCCGCTTCAAGCCAGATTTTCTGCCTAAGGTTGTGTCTGCCTTTCATTTGAATCAGGACATTATTTTTCCTTCATTGTGTCCCAATCCTAGCAACGACAAGGAAAGGGTTTTGCATTCCTTGGATGTGGTCAGGTGTTTGAAGTATTACCTGGTTGTCACTGCGGCTTTTAGGAAGACTGATGCTCTCTTCGTTGTGCCTTCTGGGCCTAGGAAGGGTTTGGCTCCTGCCAAGTCTACTATCAGCAAATGGATCCGTCAGGCTGTGATTCAGGCCTATTCTGCTAAGGGGAAGAGTCCTCCTTTCCGTCTTACTGCTCATTCTACTCGTGCTATTGGGGCCTCCTGGGCCTTCCAGCACCAGGCTTCTGTTGAACAAGTTTGCAAGGCCGCTACTTGGTCTTCTGTTCATACCTTTTCAAAGTTTTACAAGGTTGATGTTCGGGCCTCAGCTGATGCTGTGTTTGGCCGCAAGGTTTTGCAGGTGGCAGTAGTTTAAGCTGCGTGCTGTTGCCTTTTTTGTTGGGGATCCCACCCTACTTTTATGGACACTGCTATTGGATGTCCCAAGTGTAAGTATTATATCTGGAGCAGGACGTACTGTATACTTAGAATAATACAATTCTGTGAAGTACTCACCTGTAGAATTGGTATTATATGTATACAGTACGTCCTGCTCCACCCCACCCTGGCTTTTGCATTATTCTGAATCCCCTGTATGGTGATTGTTGCCATTGTTGTTGTTACCAGTTTCGGTGGTTAAATTCTCCCGGCTTCTTGTACACTGCTTTTCAATGCTGGGGATTTGTGGGAGGTCCCTGGGTATATGAAGGGCCGGGAGGAGCCTGTTTTTGCATGTCTGCAGTGCACAGCGCCATCTGGATAACCCAGGATAACCCAAGTGTAAGTATTATATCTGGAGCAGGACGTACTGTATACGTATAATACCAATTCTACTGGTGAGTACTTCACAGAATTTTATTTTTGTGGTCCCTTCTGGTCCTAGGAAGGGTCTGGCTCCTGCTAAATCTACTATCAGCAAATGGATCCGTCAGGCTGTGATTCAGGCCTATTCTGCTAAGGGGAAGAATCCTCCCTTCCGCCTTACTGCTCATTCTACTCGTGCTATTGGTGCCTCTTGGGCCTTTCAGCACCAGGCTTCTGTTGAACAAGTTTGCAAGGCCACTACTTGGTCTTCTGTTCATACCTTTTCAAAGTTTTACAAGGTTGATGTTAGGGCCTCAGCTGATGCTGCTTTTGGCCACAAGGTTCTGCAGGCGGCAGTGGTCTGACATGTCTGTTGTTACCTTTGGGGATCCCACCCTACTTTATGGACACTGCTACTGGATGTCCCAAGTGTAATGATTCTTATCTGGAGCAGGACGTACTGTATACTAAGAATAATATAATTCTGTGATTACTCACCTGTAGAATTGACATTATGAGTATACAGTACGTCCTGCTCCACCCCACTCTTGGTGTTGCATTATCCTGGATCCCTTGTATGGTGATTGTTATCATTGTTATAGTTACTAGTTGGTTCTGTTTTATTTCTCCCGGCTTCTCGTTAACTGCTTTTCAATGCTGGGGATTTGTGGGAGGTCCCGGGTATTTGAGGGGCCGGGAGGAGCCAATTTTGCTGTCTCTGCAGTCCAGCACCATCTGGCGGAGTAATACCCAAGTGTAATGATTCTTATCTGGAACAGGACGTACTGTGTACTCATAATATCAATTCTATAGGTGAGTAATCACTGAATTGTATTTTCTTCCTCAGCAGAAGGTGGAGGGCCTTCAGAAGCAGGCGAGGGCCCTGCTGTCATGTCCTCATCCCTCCATCCGTCTGGGGATGCAGTTGGTGGGCCTCATGGTGTCTTGCTTCGAGGCTGTACCCTTCGCCCAGTTTCACATGAGACCTGATCAGTTGAATCTTTTGTCCATTTGGGACTGGACCCAGGAGTCCCTGGAGCAGGAATTCGCTCTGTCCCCTCTGGCCAGACAGTCCCTCTCGTGGTGGTTAGACTCGAGGAATCTGCTAGTGGGAAGGTACTTTCTGCCTCCGTGCTGGGAGATTGTCACCACGGACGCCAGTTTGTCTGGTTGGGTAGGGTTTTGGCAATCGCTGAAGTTTCAAGGCCAGTGGGGCCCTCAGGAGGCCCACGTGCCTATCAATCCCCACTTAGCTGAGAGCGATCAGGTTGGTTCTCTTCCAGTTGACTCCCCACCTACGGGGTTGTGCGGTCCAGGTCCGCTCGGACAATCAGACGGCTGTCGCCTACATCAATCATCAGGGCGGGAGCAAATGAGCCCTCAAGGAGGTGTCCCTGATATTGTCTTGGGCAGAGGAGATTGTTCCCTGCATCTGGTTTACATCCCAGATGCAAATGCGTATATGCGCTTTCGATGAACGAAAGCAAATCGGTACATTTGCGTTAGTTCGGGTCATTTTCCAAACCAAATCTTTTTTTTCGTTCGTTCAGATAACTTACGTTATTGCTATGGGCTTGCGTCTCATTCAGAGAGCTAATTGCCGACGGACCACCACCCTATAAATCCGTTTCCTTTGCGATCCCCTTACGGGACCATTTTGACCTCGAGACTAGCAGCTATGGATGACTCTAGTGTATTTGAGGAGCATGAGGATCTGCAGCTCATGGGCATTGAAATTGTCCGGAGGGCTGAGACCAGATTGCACCGGCGGCGACCCATGCACATCGATGGCATGCATGACGTTGAGCTGTTCAAGCTCACCAGACTTAATCGCGCTTCCCTCCATAAATTGTATAGTGAGCTGCGCCCATGGTTAGCCTGCACCACAAGGAAGGGGCAAGCAATTTCAGGTATGACCAAGATGCTTGGCTACCTGCAATTTTTGGTGAACGGCTCGTTCCAGAGGCTGGGTGCCCTCTCCGTGGGGATCTCCCAGCCTACACTGAGCCGCGTGCTATCCAAGTTTTTGGAAGGCATGGCGTGATTAAGCTGGCATTTTATAGCATCGCCGACATGCCCAACGCCATGGGTGCCATTGACTGCCCTGGTCCCTCCGGCAGTCGACGAGTATATCTACAGGCAAGTCAAATCAGTCATATTTTGTTTCTTTTTTTTTTTTTTTTAATGTCCCAAATATTTCAAAAAGTCCTTCCTTGAAAAATGTCCCTTCTTATAATTATTCCCTCCTTGTAATTAATCCCTCCTTCTAAGTTATCCATCCTTTATAATAATCCCTTGTTTTAAATAATCCGTCTGTGTAATGTATCCCTCCTTTTACATAATCCCTCCTTGCAATTAATCCCTCCTTGTAATTATTTCCTACTTGTAATTATTCCCTCCTTGTAAGTAATCCCTCCTTGTAATTTATCCCTCCTTGTAATTTTACCCTCATTGTAATGTATCCCTCCTTTTAATTATTTCATCCTTTTAATTATTCCCTCCTTGTAAAGAGTCCCTGTGGAACCATGGACCGTATTTAGTTGCATATAAATGTCACATGTGTTCACCAAGGAAACATTTTAATGTGTACCTGAAATAGACACTGGAAAGTTAATCTTTCCTTTTTCAAACACGTATTATTTTTTTGCTAAACAAAATACTTATGTACTTGTTTATTGCTATTTTAATTGGGCCACAGGTTTTGCTTACAGTGTGATTAGTTAGTGTTTCCCTAGTTTTCCTTCCTTTTCTAATGTTTTGGGTGTTTTTTTTTTTATCCCAGGAACCGCAAAATGGGCCACTCAATGAATGTCCAAACAATGGTGGTCCTGGACATGCGATTCTTTAGTCTGCTCGCCGGGTTCCCAGGCTCATCCCATGATGCCTACATTCTTCGAAGATCTGGATTGTACGGTCGGTTTGAGTCTGGGGAATTTTCCGGTGGATGGCTCCTTGGTAAGTTGACGCCAATAACGTCCTTTTTTTTTATATGTATGGCTATGAATTTAATTTGTGTTCCATGTATGAAACTATGCCTATTTGAACACCTTGTTTACATGTGAAACACGACCTTAACCATTAGATTTTTCAAACAACAAAGCCTTGCCAAATGTTAGTCCTGCATTAGCAAAATGTTAAAATTGAATTTAGAGTAAAGTAAGAATTAGTCTTCCCCACACTCTGCTTAAATTATGTCCTTGAATTTATAAAAGGGTCTGCGCCATCTTTGATTAGATGCATTACACTTACTGAGTAGAGGAGAGCGGGATAAAGTGCAGGGGGCGGGTTAGAGCTGTTTTGGACTCATACAAAGCAGATACAGGGTCCTGAAAATTTAAGACATCCAAGAATGCTGAGCAGCACAGTCCGAAACCAATACTTGTTAGCAGTCTGGTTGAATGGCCCTCATCCGCCATCTTGGATGTTTAATTTGTTTCCACATCTATTTTATGTTTTTTGGGTTTTTTTTTGCACTATGTATGCTCATGCTGTGTAGCAAATGTGACCTAGCCTCTTATTCATGTTGCTGGTCCGTTTAGGGGATTCCATTTATTGAGTAATGTGTAATTGATGTTTTTTATAATACATTTTGGCAGGTGATTCCGGCTATCCACCCCTTCCGTGGCTGTTGACGCCCGTCCTCCGGCCCCAGAATGCAGCCGAGGAGGCATATAATAGGGCGCACAGGAAGACCAGGGCTGTGGTGGAGAGGGCGTTTGGCCTATTAATGACCCGCTTCCGATGCTTGGACCATACCGGGGGAGCACTTCAGTATGACCCCAAAAAGGTCATAGATATTATAATGGCTTGTGCAGTGTTTCATAATTTTGCAGCGTGTCCCCCGGTATGTGGATTTGCCCCGCTCTCCACCCACCCATGACCCAGAGGAGGACTATCGTGGCCCACTGAGTGCGCCTGCCCAAGCCGTGCGGTCTAATTTAATTGAGACACATTTTGCTTAATTTGGTGTTCCTTTGTTTGTTTTGTCCCTTTATTTTTTGATAATTGTGTTTTTGGGTCTTTGTGTTTGTATGTTTGTTTTTTACTTTTACAAACAGTAAAGAAATAATTACAAAGAACCTCACACATGATTTTAGATTTTTTTTTTTTGGATGTACCAAATTTGTTAGTGCCTACTTTAACTCATCTTTCTTCCCCAAAAACATAAAGGCATAAACTTAGTCAACAACAGGTTAATTACAATTTTATGTAGTTTATTTCCAAAGCAAACATCGGAGCTGATGGTCACTCCCATAGTTGCATAAAATACATGGCCAAAACACAAATGAAAGTTTAGGCAAATCAGGCCACATAGCAATTGGCCAGAGGCAGGAGTTTTACAGTAAGGCACTCCTGTCAAAAGTTTCTGACAAAAGAAAATGACAAAATCATAGGTGACAAGCATTGCCATGTCCACATTGGGCAGCAAACAAATAGGCCCACAGACACACCCTCTCCTGCTTGTCCACATTTGCCACAAGCACAGGTGTAAAGCAGCCAAACCTATGCCACATCTACACCTGTTACTCAGTGGCCCACCCAAACAAGAACCCCCAGTCCCAATCCAAGTCCAGTTCAATCTCAGCCAGGGGTCAAGGTAGTAGTTTGCCAGGCCAGAATGTCCCCCAATCATGCCTACTAACAGGAGGAGCCAGAACCAATGTAATTCGCCACAAGCATGCAGCGCAACAGCTTGAGTGGCAGGTTCATTGAGGCTTCACCTCCGGCATTGGCTAGTGGGCTACCTCAGCACTCTAATGAGCTATATGGGCGCAAATCCAAAGCAAACAAGCAAAGCCATACCAAAAGGGTATATTGGTAGGGCTCACCAGACAGGTCAATACAGTGGGGATGTAGAGCAAAGATGTGGAGCAGATACAGGCCAAATAGGCCTTAAAATGGGGGATGCCCATAATACCCAGGTTGGGGCCCTTGGAGGTGGGCCCTCACCTGGGCCTGTGTGGCATTCAGAATCTGCAACTGTTCCAACATGTTTTTATTTGAAGTTCGAAATTCATGGCACTGAGATTGTTAGTTAAGGTGGCCATGTGGCTGTTGCTATTTTGAACTCCCTCAAGCATGGCACTGTAATAATTGGATAAGGATGCCATGTGGCTGTTGTTGGACCTAAATTCAGTCAGCATGGAGTTTAAGGTGTTGTTTAATGTTTCTAATTGCCCATGAAGATGCTCGTGGTTTCGTTGATTTTGGAGGCGAAATAGCCGCCTCTAATGGTGCCATGCTGACTCCATCATCGGCACGCCCCTCCCCTGTGAAACTGGGCGACTTAGTCGACTACGCCTCCCAATTACCCGGGTTGGGGGGCGGGCAGATGATGTGCCTCTAGCTCCACCAACAGCCACAGGTCTGCTTGGCAAATCCTCAGCAGCAGAGCTAACACTGGGGACTGTCGGCTCAGTCCCTGCATGCTGCCCACAATGGGCTGGCAGCATGCAGCCAGCTTCACTCTGCTGCTGAGGATTTGGTGTAGAAACATATTGGGACAGTTGCAGATTCTGTCCCAGGGGGAGCTGTTCAGAAGGTCCAATGAAGGGTCCATCCTCCTCCAGCTCCTGGATTTCCTCCATCAGTGTGTGGGTCTGTTGGGACATGTAAATAACAAAGGTTCAGTTTGGGTAATACATATGTAATGCAGCAAAAAGAAACATGGCAAGGCACATGCATAAGCAACATCATAAAAAGACACCGTATATATTGGATCCTGGGTACGAGGCAGCACGGAAGTAGACGGCATGGTCAAACTGGCAGAGGATTCCCCACTAGCTGAGGGATGATGCTGGGCTGCATTGGGGAAAAGAAGGCATGTTAACACACAACTAGGCATTGGTGATGTGTATTAACACATATGGTTCACTAAAACACGGGCCCATACATGAATGGCAACTCCCACAACAGACCAAGTACATACACATTGGTCTCCTTAACCAAAATAAACATGCATGTACTGGCTGTTCTGAGGCTTCACACATCCCTAAAAGCCCATTATGGGACCACACTCAGCTTGCAAATAGCATTTGCCATTAGATTAGGCTGTTTGCCATTCTTTCTAGGTCAAACTTTCAAGCACCCCATATCAAGTATTTCTGAGCAAAGCACAGCTCAAACACAAATTGGCTACAGATAAAGATGGAAGTGTTGTATGTAATTGACTCTAAATACATAACAGGCAGTCCTTTGCTAATCTCAATAGTGTTCCTCAAGACACTCCCAAATAATGTATGAGCAAGGAAAAAAGCAAATGAAGAGTCGCCACACATAACACACCCTGTTTCAATTGTTACTTCCACTACAAGGCACACCCTAGGGGCATGCGTTAATATATAGGTTTGTGCCTAATTTTACATGTAGATCACATTTCACATACACACTAACATTACTAACCTGCAGGAATAGTAGGGATGTCCGTGTCCTGTCGGGCCGAGTATCCCTCTAAGGCCACAGGATGTAGCAGGCCCAGCACCATCTCCTCAGGTCGGGTAAATTGCAGTTTTGTGGGGAATCCGCCGCCAGTTTGTAAGCTGAAAAATAGAGTTGCACACATTTAGCTAAATGTTTCCAATACAAGACGAAGACAAATCCACAAAGTATATATGTACCTGTAATTACGCCGTTTATTTTCTTTCTTCCATGCTGCATACTTTAGGTCCGATATTTTCCTTTGTATCCACATCTTTGAGCTCTTCCCCCGCTGCATTGACCTGTCTGGTGAGCTGCTCCAAAATCTCGGCTTTGCGCTGCTTGCTTGTAGCTTTGGATCTGTGCCCATATAGCTCATCATAAAACAAGGTGAGGCCACTAGCCAATGCCAGAGTTTGGGCCTCACCAAACCTGCCACTCAAGTGGCCTCGGCGCAATGTGCGCCCTGTTGCGAGACGTTCTGGCTCATCAGTGGTTGGCGGCAAATCGGGGGACATTCTGGCCTGGCTGTGTTGGGGAGAAATGTAGGACAGGTGGCTGGCTTCTGATTGAACTGGACTTGGATATGGACTTGGGGTTCTTGGCCAGGTGGCGACTGAACTAGCAGGCATAGCTGTGGCATATGGAGAGTGCCTTTCCACGTGTGCCGGTGCCAAATGTGGCCGAGGAGGAGAGAGTGTTGTGGATGAAGTGGTGCTTGGGGCCCGGTGCCTCTTTGGGCCCTTAGAATACCCATGCCTCTTGGATGTAGACGGCCGGTCCAGGGGTGACCCAGAGCTTGGGCTTCGGGGCCTGTGCCTTGCCCTCTTGTCCGATGATTTTGACACCTGTGCGGGTGGGGAGGGCGAACTCGGACTTCTGGCCCTGTGCCTTGCCCTCTTGTCCGATGATTTTGACACCCGTGCGGGTGGGGAGGGCGAACTCGGACTTCTGGCCCTGTGATGTGCCCTCTTGGCATGAGCCTTGTGGCCCCGTGCGGGTGTTGTTAATGGGGAGGTTGAGATGCTGGGGCTTCTTTCCCGGTGTCTCCTTTTGGTTGTCTTGCCATGGTAGCCACGTGGGTGGGGGGATGGTGACCTTGGGGGGCTTCGCACGCTCTTGGTCCCTTTTTTCCCCCTCCGTTGGGGTTGGCTTTCTGGCCTGTGGCTTGCTTTTTCCAGCGGCCTCCTTTTTTTGGGTACTTGTGGTGGGTGTCTTTGGCTGGGCAATGCGGGTTGGCCGCAACTTCGCTTTGGTCATCTGGGACCGAGTCTTGGGCCCTTCAGCAGCAGGTGCCATTGCTCATGGACTCTGAAAGAGAATGAGCTGTGTGTCCAGGACCCTTTAAATAAGATTGGCGGGGTCTCACGCTAGGCGTACGCGTGCATACGGCCGTTCGTCCGGCAGTGCGGAACCTGGAAACCGCAGGGGCATTACTTATCTGCTGCAGACATGAGGCAAGATGGCGCCCACAATCTTCACCTGCCAACAAGAAGAGATCATCATGCTTGTAAGTGTCTTTTAATGCCTTTGATTTGCCATCTAAATGCATGCCTAGCCCTTAAGGAAGCGCAGGAAGAAAGTTTTTTTTTAAAAAGTGTCTAAAACTACGTGCCAAACCGAAGTGAGGGCCCACACGTGCGAACCAACACTGAGGCCAGCTTCAAGGATTGTATTAGGCTACAAATGTGTCTGTTAATGTCATTTAGTCAAATGATCGATTTTTGACAGATATTTGTATGCAGTTTGAACTAGAGGAGGGGCGGCACGGCGTGGGCAGGGAGTCGTACCCAGCGACGCGGTATGTGACTCTTCATGTAGCCGCACACACATATACATGCTATTTCCACCCAAGCTGATTCCCTTAATCTGTTTTTGTAGATGCTTCTGGAGCGGGTGAAGATGCAGAGGCTGCAGCAGATCTCGCCCAGGAGGCACAGGGAGAAGGTGAGTGATGTGACACACACATTGAAAATGACATTGGATTACTGTTGACTAAGACATTAAAAGTGACCCTATTTGCCATGTCTCGACAGCCTCTACTTCACAACAGTGGCAGGGCCCAGGACGTAGGGTTGTCCCCAACGAGGCATCAGTCGGCCACCAACCAAGTAAGTTGTAATGTAATTCTTTGCAGTATGTGTTAATTGACATGATCACCCAGATACATCAAGCCATAGTCAATGGCATTAGCAGACTGACCTGTGGCCACTTGCTTAGAGTAATTACTTAGCAGACTGACCTGTGGCCACTTGCTTAGAGTAATTACTTAGCAGACTGACCTGTGCCCAATTGCTTAGAGAAATTACTTAGCAGACTGACCTGTGCCCACTTGCTTAGAGAAATTACTTAGCAGACTGACCTGTGCCCACTTGCTTAGAGAAATTACTTAGCAGACTGACCTGTGGCCACTTGCTTAGAGTAATTACTTAGCAGACTGACCTGTGGCCACTTGCTTAGAGTAATTACTTAGCAGACTGACCTGTGGCCACTTGCTTAGAGAAATTACTTAGCAGACTGACCTGTGCCCACTTGCTTAGAGAAATTACTTAGCAGACTGACCTGTGCCCACTTGCTTAGAGTAATTACTTAGCAGACTGATCTGTGCCCACTTGCTTAGAGTAATTACTTAGCAGACTGATCTGTGCCCACTTGCTTAGAGTAATTACTTAGCAGAATGACCTGTGCCCACTTGCTTAGAGTAATTACTTAGCAGACTGACCTGTGGCCACTTGCTTAGAGTAATTACTTAGCAGACTGACCTGTGGCCACTTGCTTAGAGTAATTACTTAGAAGACTGACCTGTGGCCACTTGCTTAGAGTAATTACTTAGCAGACTGACCTGTGCCCACTTGCTTAGAGTAATTACTTAGCAGACTGACCTGTGGCCACTTGCTTAGAGTAATTACTTAGCAGACTGAACTGTGGCCACTTGCTTAGAGTAATTACTTAGCAGACTGACCTGTGGCCACTTGCTTAGAGTAATTACTTAGCAGACTGAACTGTGGCCACTTGCTTAGAGTAATTACTTAGCAGACTGACCTGTGGCCACTTGCTTAGAGGGGCCTAAAATGGAAGAAGAACCTAACCGGGAAGTGGTTTGGGTAAGTTTGAGGGGCCTAAAATGGAAGAAGAACCTAACCGGGAAGTGGTTTGGGTAAGTTTGAGGGGCCTAAAATGGAAGAAGAACCTAACCGGGAAGTGGTTGGGGTGAGCTTTAAGGGTCCAAAAGGGAAAATGAAGGATAGCGCTAAGTGGTTGGGGTGAGCTTTAAGGGTCCAAAAGGGAAAATGCAGGATAGCGCTAAGTGGTTGGGGTGAGCTTTAAGGGTCCAAAAGGGAAGATGGAGGATAGCGCTAAGTGGTTGGGGTGAGCTTTAAGGGTCCAAAAGGGAAGATGGAGGATATCGCTAAGTGGTCGGGGCGTGCTTTAAGGGTCCAAAAGGGAAGATGGAGGATAGCGCTAAGTGGTTGGGGTGAGCTTTAAGGGTCCAAAAGGGAAGATGGAGGATAGCGCTAAGTGGTTGGGGTGAGCTTTAAGGGTCCAAAAGGGAAGATGAAGGATAGCGGTAAGTGGTTGGGGTGAGCTTTAAGGGTCCAAAAGGGAAGATGGAGGATAGTGCTAAGTGGTTGGGGTGAGCTTTAAGGGTCCAAAAGGGAAGATGGAGGATAGCGCTAAGTGATTTAGCTAAACATTGTAGCAGAAGTGAGGGTGTCAAATATGTAGGCGAGCACTTTAATGAGTTAAGTTTGTAGTGCGCAGGCGTAAGATCGTAAGGATTTCCGTCTGGACGATTATTTATTGAAAAAGGGTAACAGAATCTATCGGGAAACATAAAGGCTTCGTGGGAGGAGACGATGGGAAAAGGGCAAAAACGAAAGGCTACGTTGTAACATGAGAAAATGAAACGGAAAAGTCTCTGCCGTACGAACGGACGGAAACTTTACAGAAGGATTGCAATGCATGCATAGAATCGCTCGCACACTCATACGAGAGCGGGAACATTAAAAAAAAAAACAGATAAGTTTGAGGGGCCTAAAATGGAAGAAGAACCTAACCGGGAAGTGGTTTGGGTAAGTTTGAGGGGCCTAAAATGGAAGAAGAACCTAACCGGGAAGTGGTTGGGGTGAGCTTTAAGGGTCCAAAAGGGAAAATGAAGGATAGCGCTAAGTGGTTGGGGTGAGCTTTAAGGGTCCAAAAGGGAAAATGCAGGATAGCGCTAAGTGGTTGGGGTGAGCTTTAAGGGTCCAAAAGGGAAGATGGAGGATAGCGCTAAGTGGTTGGGGTGAGCTTTAAGGTCCAAAAGGGAAGATGGAGGATATCGCTAAGTGGTCGGGGTGAGCTTTAAGGGTCCAAAAGGGAAGATGGAGGATAGCGCTAAGTGGTTGGGGTGAGCTTTAAGGGTCCAAAAGGGAAGATGGAGGATAGCGCTAAGTGGTTGGGGTGAGCTTTAAGGGTCCAAAAGGGAAGATGAAGGATAGCGGTAAGTGGTTGGGGTGAGCTTTAAGGGTCCAAAAGGGAAGATGGAGGATAGTGCTAAGTGGTTGGGGTGAGCTTTAAGGGTCCAAAAGGGAAGATGGAGGATAGCGCTAAGTGATTTAGCTAAACATTGTAGCAGAAGTGAGGGTGTCAAATATGTAGGCGAGCACTTTAATGAGTTAAGTTTGTAGTGCGCAGGCGTAAGATCGTAAGGATTTCCGTCTGGAGGATTATTTATTGAAAAAGGGTAACAGAATCTATCGGGAAACATAAAGGCTTCGTGGGAGGAGACGATGGGAAAAGGGCAAAAACGAAAGGCTACGTTGTAACATGAGAAAATGAAACGGAAAAGTCTCTGCCGTACGAACGGACGGAAACTTTACACAAGGATTGCAATGCATGCATAGAATCGCTCGCACACTCATACGAGAGCGGGAACATTAAAAAAAAAAACAGATCGGCACTAAAACGAAAGTATTTTTTTGTCTCTCTGAATCGAGCCTATTGTCTTGCCTTCCTTGTGTCCTGCCCCTTCTAATTCTAAGGAACGGACTCTTCATTCCGTGGATGTGGTTAAGGCTCGCAAATATTATTTGGTCGCCACTGAGTCTTTTCGGAAGTCGAATTCTCTGTTTGTCCTTCCTGCTGGACCTAGGAAGGGCTTGCCTCCCGCCAAATCCACTATCAGCAAGTGGATCAGACAGGCGGTGGTGCAAGCGTACTCTGTCAAGGGGAAAGACTCTCCTGCTCACTCTACTAGAGCTATTGGTGCCTCTTGGGCTTTTCAGCACCAGGCTTCAGTTGAACAAGTTTGTAAGGCCTCTACTTGGTCTTCCGTTCATACCTTTTCTAAAGTGGACCAACACCCACCCCTGATCTTATAGATTCCCGGGCCAATCAGCTCCCTCCCCGCGGGGCATCTGAAATCGGGATGTCCCGCGGGTTGAAAGCCCCTAAAATCTTACCTTTTTGGCGACTGATAAGCCGCCGCCGCCTCACGCGCGTCCCTCTAGCAGGGTGCGCTCCCGCGCCGGCCGTTTGTGAATGTCCTGTAAGAGGGACGCGCAAGAGGCGGCGGCGGCTTATCCATTGCCTAAAAGGTAAGATTTTAGGGGCTTTCTGGGGGGTTTCACACAGCGGGGCACCCCCTATCATAAGTGGACCAACACCCAGGATAGTGAAAATCCTGGGTGTTGGTCCACTTAAGTTTTACAAGCTGTTTGTTTTGAAGCTGTTTTGCCGCAAGGTTCTTCAGGCGGTAGTGACTTGAACTGCCTGCTGTTACTCACTGGGGATCCCACCCTTCTTCATGGACACTGCTGTTGGATGTCCCAAATGTGAAGAATTACAGATGAAGCAAACCGTGCTGGATTCCAGAAAAATACAATTCTGTGATTACTCACCTGTAGAATTGATTTTATGGTAATCCAGCACGGGTTGCTAAATCCCACCCTTGTTATCATTATCCTCTTTTGCCTTGTTATGGTGATTTTTGTTGAGAGAGTTCCTTATTCCTAGTATGTCACACACCCCGCTTCCAACATCCATGACACTTGGGAAACCGGCCTGTAGAGGGCGTTCTTGCAGAGATGACATGGAAAAAAGGAGCCCCTCCTGGTCCATAAGTACCTGGGACCTCCCACTATTCCCCAGTCTTTTCGTCTCTGCAGTCGGCGAAGCATTCAGAAGATGACTCTCTTTCCTGCAGGTAGCCGGGATAACTCCCGGACTTTTCTATTTCTGCCTGGACCTCGTTTTTATTATACTTGGCTGAAGGGCTCAGGCAAGGGTAGATACACCCTTGGGGTGTATATGGGAGCCTTCTCCCCCCGTGAGACCTCAAATAAGGGGTAGGCGGAATCCGGGTTGTGTCCCCCGGCATGGGATGCCCCATCCCTTGAAATCTCCCTGTGCCTTAGAGTGCCTTTTGTACCTTCACCCTTTGCTCTCCTGGGCCCTGCAGGGGTGATAAGGAGGGGGGGGGGTCTTTATTTCTGAGGAGTGTTGTTTCCTATGCACTTTTCGAATTAAGTATATATAAGAGTAAGAGAGAAGAGGCTGGCATACCTGTGGTTCTTTTTTGTTGTGTGAGGATTTGAATTTCCCTCTCTTTTTTTCTCCAGCGTGTGGACCCGGATGTGGGCGGGGCTTGGCGCGCTGTGTCCGGTCCCGTTCTTTTGCGTGGCTTCAGTCTATTGGCTCTCCCTGGCCCGCCCTCCGTTCTCTGCTGCTCTGTTCGGTGGGCAGGGCTTCTCGACAGCGTCGCATATTATGGCGCTTCCTTTCTGTCCACATGCGGTTGTGCTGGCACGCTGGCCCGGTTTCTGGTCCGATCGCTGGTCTGGTTTCTGTCCGATCGATGGTCTGGTCACTGATCCCGTTTGTGGTGCTGTGAGTACCCTTTAGTTCTGCTTATTACTGGTCTCTTTACTCTTATGTGCATAAGGCTTATTGTATTTCTCTCTTTCCAGGTTGAAACTCTTCATTAGGGGTTTCTCCTGGTCCTTCATTGAAATCCTCCCACTTGGGATTATTAAGGGGCATCCTGGGTAGCTATTCCGTAAATCCCACATACTTGGCGACTATAAAATAATTAAGTATATTTTAACAGACACCATATGGAGGCATCTCAGGATACTGGGCTTTCAGTTCCCTCAGGGCAGACTCGGCAGTGTTTACGTTGTGGGGCATCCCTTGTTGGGGATAATGCCTTTCTTTGTGTATCTTGTGCTCAATTGACTATAATACAGCAGTCAGAGGCCCAAGCCTCAGGGTCTGGGGCTCCTGCTTCTTCTCCCACTCAACCTTGTCTTGTCCATACCCCCAGTGATATTGTCATGGGTGGAGAGTCGCTTTCTGATGTATGTGCCAGACTGGCGCACATTGAAAAATTAACGTCTAGCTCTGTGGCTAAGAAGGCCTCAGCTAAAAGAAAACATTTAGCTCCTGCCGTTGCGGCAAGTGAGCTTGATTGTAGCCAGCGTCTTGATTGGTCAGATTGTTCTCCATTGGAAGAAGGAAAATTCTTTGAGGAATCTTATATTTCTGGTGTTCAGCAATTTGTGGGTATTGACGGTATTGAACAGGATGAAGGGGAGGTTTTTGACACCCCTAAAGCTCTTGCTCAATTGTATGAGGTTTTGGCAATCGATTTCACAGAAGCTGTCCCTCCTCAGAAAGGGGAGTTCTTTGGTGTCTCCAAGCTTCATTTAGAATTTCCTAGTCAAAATCATTTTGAAGAGATCATTCTTAAGGAATGGGAGAAGCCTGCGCGGCTTCCTGGCGTTCCTTTAGGCTGGGATAAAAAATATCCTTTTCCGGCAGACACTGTTAAGCGTTGGTCATCCCCCCCAGTGGTGGATACACCTGGGCTTAGTTTGTCCAATTCTTCTGTTTTGCATTCTCCGGAGTCTACTACCCTTAAGGATGGGGAAGACAAACGGATTGATCAAATGGCTTGCCATGCGTTTGCTAGCGTTGGCTCGGCCTTGCGGCCTGTGGGTGCCTCGGCACTTATGGCAGTCGCTATTAGGTCCGCTGTTAGAGACCTATTGAATACCTCAGGGCTTGATCCAGCCTCTGATGAGTTTTCCGCTCTTAAGCGATGTGAATTATTTGTGTCTTTTATACTTTCTGCTTTGGATGATACCATGGCCATGTGTAGCAGAACTTCCGCCTTGCTAGTTGCTATTCGGCAGTCTATATGGCTATGCCAGTGGGCGGCTGACACGGTGGCTAAGAAGTCACTTACATCCCGCCAAGTTGATGATTTACCGGTCGCGTCCGACGATCATAATAATTAATGCACAGGGAAGTCTGTCAGGTATTGCTTTTATTGTGTCTTTTCATGTAAAAGTTCATGGACTCAATTTATGCAAAATGCCTGAATGTCTTGTAATGTTTTTCTTTTCCCGAATTATTCTAAATAAATAAAGAATGTATAAAAAAAAAAAAAAGTCACTTACAGCTCTCCCCTTTGGGGGATTGCGCCTCTTCGGTGAGAAATTGAGAAATTGGATTCTGTCATTAAGGGAGGCAAATTGCCTCAGCGTAAGAAGCAACGTCGTTCCTTTCGGGGATCAGCCTCCTTTAACCCTTCCTTTCGTGGTTCCAGAGCCAGAGTATCGGCCTTTTCAGCCCCAAGGGGGACTGCGTGGAACAGGGGAAGAGGACGTGGCCGTCCAGGTCAGAGTTGGGGGTCCAAGCCTAAGTCCACTTCTAAACCTGTCCAGCAATGAGGAGGCGCCCTCACCCGTACGGGTGGGGGGACGGCTGCGGTCCTTTCCCAGGCTTGGTTCAAAGAGGTATCAGACAGATGGATTCTGGAGGTTGTGTCCTCCGGATACAAGCTGGAATTCGAGTTCCGGCCTCCGCCCAGATTTTTCAGGTCTCGGATGCCCGCGGATCCGGTGATTGCACAAGGGCTCCGGGAGGCAGTAGCGAACCTCTTAAACATGGATGTTATCCGTCTGGTTCCTCCAGCGGAAAGGGGTCTGGGGTTTTACTCCAAGCTATTTACGGTTCCCAAAAAGGACGGCTCTGTTCTGCCTATTCTAGATCTGAGGCGACTCAATCAATTTATTCGCTTCAGAAAGTTCTGCATGGAGTCGCTAAGATCAACGGTTGACGCTCTTCGTCAAGGGGACTTTATGACGTCCATCGACATCAAGGATGCTTATCTGCACATCCCTAATTGTTCCACTCACCAGAGATTCCTCAGATTCACAGTGGAAGACCAGCATTTTCAGTTTGCGGCCCTTCCATTCGGTCTTACCTCATCCCCAAGAGTTTTTACCAAGGTTTTGGCAGGAGTAATGGCCATTCTCAGGCTCCAGGGCATTCGCATTGTGCCATTCTTGGACGACCTTCTCATCACGGCATCGTCTTTCAATCAGGTGGAATTGGACACCAGGATAGTGGTGGCGACGCTAGAGAGATTTGGTTGGGTGATAAACCATGCCAAATCCTCTCTTTGCCCTGTCAGGGAGATTCCCTTTCTGGGCCTGATACTGGATACCCTTCAGGCCAGGGTATTTCTTCCTCAGTCAAAAGTTGTTCTGATTCAGGATTTAATTTGTCTGTTCTTATCCAATCCTCGTCAGCCTATCCACCTGGGGATGAGGCTAGTGGGGCTGATGGTGGCCACATTCGAAGCGGTCCCATTTGCTCAGTTTCACATGAGGACCCTTCAGCTTTTTCTCTAGGCAAAGTGGGACAAGAGCCCGCTGTCTTTGAATCGTGTTTGTCTGTTGTCTCCCCACGTTCTGCAGTCCCTTCAGTGGTGACTGACTTTGAGCAATCTCAGAAGCGGCAAGTCATTTCTGACCCCCTGTTGGGAATTGGTCACCACAGATGCCAGCCTCATGGGCTGGGGGGGGCATCTGGAGGGAACATCGGTTCCAGGGTTTGTGGCGGCCGCAGGAGGCTCACTCTCCAATCAATTTATTGTAGCTTCGGGCCATTAGTTTAGTCCTACTTCGATTGACTCATTTCTTGCGGGGTCTGCTGGTTCAGATTCGGGCAGACAACCGAACAGCGGTTGCATACATCAATCACCAAGTTGGGGAGCCCTCCGGGAAGTGTCTCTGATCCTCCACTGGGCAGAGATTAATGTTCCCTGCATATCGGCAGTTTACATTCCGGGGATAGAGAATGTGGAGGCAGACTCCCTGAGCAGAGCATGCGCTCGCTAGGGAGAGTGGTCTCTCAATCCCAGGGTCTTTCAGTTTCTTTGTCACAAATGGGGGACTCCACGGTTGGACCTGTTTGCTTCTCGTCACAACCACAAACTTCCAGTTTTTGTGTCTCTATCCCAGGATCCTCTGGCAGTGGCAGCGAATGCCATGTCTCTGGCCTGGAAGGATCTGGGGTTCCTGTATCGGTTTCCCCCATTCTCCATGATAAGCAAGGTGGTGCGCAAGCTAGTCCTGGAAGGGGCGCCAGCAATTCTGGTGGCGGCAAGATTGCCAAGACGTCTGTGGTTCGCAGACATCACAAGGCTAGCAGAGGATCAGTTGCTTCTGCCTCTTCTTTCAGATCTCATCACCCAGGGTCAACTCTGTTACCCCAATTTACCAACGCTGGCTTTGACGGCGTGGCTGCTGAAATCTCCATCTTAAAAGAGGAAGGTCTTTCTGACGCGGTCATTCAGACTCTTGTTAGAGCTAGGAAAAAGTCTTCCTCTGTTGTTTACTACAGGACTTGGAGGTCCTATATTGATTGGTGTGAGTCTAGGGTCTTGCCCTGTAGGGTATTTTCTATCCCTAGGATTTTGGAGTTTCTGCAACATGGTCTGGATTTGGGTTTCCAGATTAGTACGTTGAAGGGGCAGGTTTCTGCTTTGGCTATTTTCTTTAAAAGATCTTTTGCTCTTCATCCTTTGGTTAAGACCTTTTTCCAGGGGGTCACGCATGTGCGGCCTCCTAGAAAGCCCCTACTTCCAGTTTGGGATCTTAACTTGGTGCTTTCTGCCATGCAGGCTGCTCCTTTTGAGCCATTGCAGGATGTTCCTCTTCATATTCTTACTCAGAAGGTTGCTTTTTTGGTTGCTATTACCTCTGTCCGTCGGGTTTCTGAGTTGGCGGCCCTGTCAATCCAGGCCCCTTATTTTGAAAGGCATTGGGATAAGGTGGTTTTCCGTTTTAAAAGGTGGTATCTGCCTTCCACCCTAATCAGGATATAGTTCTTCCTTCACTTTGCCCTAATCCTATTAATAACAAAGAAAGGGTTTTGCATTCTTTGGATGTTGTTCGTTGTGTTAAGTATTATTTGGTGACTACTTCTGCTCTCCGTAAGACGGATGCCTTTTTTGTTGTGCCCTCTGGGCCTAGGAAGGGTTTGGCGCCCGCCAAGTCTTCCATTAGTAAATGGATACATCAGGCCATTGTTGGGGCCTATTCTGCAAAGGGGAAGGTTCCCCCTTTTCGTGTCACTGCTCATTCTACTCGTGCTGTTGGGGCTTCTTGGGTTTTTAAGCACCAGGCTTCTGTTGAGCAGGTTTGTAAGGCTGCTACTTGGTCTTCGGTGCATACTTTTTCTAAGTTTTACAAGGTTGATGTGCGGGCCTCAGCGGATGCTGCTTTTGGCCGCAAAGTTCTACAAGCTGAAGTAATTTAAGTTATCCCTTATTTTTCTCCTTGGGTTCCCACCCATTATTGACACTGCTTTTGGATGTCCCAAGTGTCATGGATGTTGGAAGCGGGGTGTGTGACATACTAGGAATAATACCATTTTGTGAGTACTCACCTGTAAAATGGGTATTACGAGTATGTCACTCACCCCGCCTCCCCCCTCCCTTTTCTGTTCTGGGATCCTTTATATGGTGTTTCTTATATTATATAATTTGCTCTTTCTGGTTTCTCACTGCTTTTTTAAAAGACTGGGGAATAGTGGGAGGTCCCAGGTACTTATGGACCAGGAGGGGCTCCTTTTTTCCATGTCATCTCTGCAAGATCGCCCTCTACAGGCCAGTTTCCCAAGTGTCATGGATGTTGGAAGCTGGGTGTGTGACATACTCGTAATACCCATTTTACAGATGAGTACTCACAAAATGGTATTTTTTGGCTATATCTTTTTAACATGTATTGCCTTCCGGCTTCTTGCATTACTGCTTTTCAAACACTGGGGTTTCTGGGTAATTCCTGCCCTTTTATGGGCCGGGAGGAGCCACAAGTCTTTCTGCAGTCTACTGCGCCACCTGGTGGCGGATTACCCAAATGTGAAGAATTACAGATGAAGCAACCCGTGCTTGATTATAGGGGAGTAATCACAGAATTGTATTTTTATGGGGGGCCTATATTAAATAATTTTACATAGTTTGGTGTTCATTGGCCTCCCTATGGTGTACTATGGGCTTTTTTTCCAGGCACAGTGGGTAGAAGGGATCCATGATGGAAGTCAGAAAACAGACTTTTCTTCTGAAAGCTGCTGTAAGAAATTAGCTTGAAAATCTTGAATTTAATTCATGTGTGGAGCCAACCATTGGCACCCGAATTGCTAGAATTTTTTTGCGCTCAAAAGTTCCATACAAATTCATTTCAAAAATCAAATTATTTTCGAGTGCTTTTTTCACACTCAAATTGAAATAGCAAAAACAGCTTTTTTTTTTTTACATATTCTTTATTTATATCTTTTTCATAATACAAGTAAAAACGTTCCACATAGAGACATGAGAAAAGCAACAATCATACATTACGTATAAGAGATTAATATATGCAATACAGTCAACTTATATCACCATCGGGGCGGTTACTTCTGATTCCTAGGGCGAGGGGCCGCTCCCCGGACACCCCCGGCGCTGCCCCAGTCACTACCAGCCACGGCTTACCTACTCATGGGCCTCGCAAGGGCGCCCAATGGACGACCCCCCTACCCCTTCATAAACACATCACCAGCCCCTAGTCGGCACCTAAAAACTTCTACTGGACTGCATCCGTCTGACCAGCTCAGGAGAAACAAAAATAACGACAGTAAAAGGGAAAAAGCAAAGAAGGAAAATTCAAGACGGGTATGACAAGGAGGGGGGGGGGGGGGGGAATGTGCTGACAACTTTGCCTATATGTCTGCTTCCAGCAGGGCTCTATAGTCAAATTCCACCCAACTGAAGCATTTACGGAAGTGCACCTCTGCAATCAGACCTTCGTACCTCTCTATCTCCGCCACTCTATTGGGGGAGTTGATTTCTTCCAAAGTGAGGGGATACAGGCCTTTGCGGCATTCACCATCTGACTCAGGACCGAGGGCATCCCCGAGTGGTGGAGGAGGAAGAAGGCATGGCCATCCGGCAGCTCCCCATCCGTCATCCTCTGCATCGTACTCCTGACCCCCGACCAAAACCCTCTAAGCTCTGGGCATGACCAAAAGATGTGGAGCAGGTCCCCCCTCTCCCCGCCCCAACACCAGCATGAAGGGGATACCGTAGGGCGCCATTTGTTAATCAGGGCCGGTAGCTTATAGTTGCTTTCCTTATATCTGGTACAAACTGAGGTCTTATGAGCCAGACTCAATATCTTACCCCGTTCCCCCTGTGTTCCTCCCATTTCAGAAGGAAAGGGGGGGGCTTGGTCTTGTGGGCGGATGAGTGATTTGTACGCGGCCGAAAGTACATGTCTGTCTCCCTCTTCACAGAGTCTCTCGAAGGCGGTGGGCTCCCTCATATGACCAGTCTGATGTCTAAGAGTCATGAGATAGTGGCTCAGCTGCATCCTCTGCCACTCATCCCATCTCGGCAGCCCCTCCGTGTGAGCCAGCTCGTCCAGGGAGCCCCGGTCTCCTCCATTCTGGAAGTGCCTTACCCTGCACACTCCCTTCTCCACCCATTTCTCTGCGGTGTTACCGCATGTTCCCGGGGGGGAATTCAGGGTTCCCCAGAACCGGGAACATCGGAGAGGGGGCGGTGATATGTCCCTGTAGAGAAAGTATTTCTGACAAATCTTGAGAGAGGCCCCTACTGTTGGGTGTTTCAGTTCCGGGAAGAGGGCCTGTTTTTTAAGCCATGGGAGTGATTTTAAAGGAAGGGACGTACAGCTCTGTTCTATCTGTACCCACTGCTTCTGACGCGAGTGCCTACACCAGTCTATAACCCTGTTCAGATGCGCGGCTGCGTGATACAGTCCAGAATCAGGGAGGCCAAGCCCACTCTCTTCCTTAGCCCTGATCAGCGTCTTCCTACTAATTCTGGGGTTTCTCTCCAACCAAATGAATTTCGTGAAAAGAGCTCCCAGGTTGCTAATGAATGAGTTGGGGATTTCTATGGGAAGGGCCTGTATCAGATATAGTAGGTGCGGGAGCAGGTTCATCGCCAGGGCATTTCATCTGCCGAACCACGAGAGCTTTTTGAGGGACCACGCTTCCGTGTCCTTGGAGAATGCTCGGAGCAGGGGGGGGGGAGTTCAATGAGTATATCTCAACTAATGACCTACCCAGCTTTTTTCCCAGGTATGTTATGTGTTCTTTGGCTCACCTGAAGGTTGACTGCTCTCCTTGCTGGGAGATTGATGTTTAGGACTTCCGACTTTTGCATATTTATTTTATAGTTGGGGACTCTCTTATAATTCTCCAAATCTTTAACCAGATTCGGGAGGGTCACAAAAAAGAGCAGGTCATCCGCGTATGCTGCGGTCTTGTACTGCCCCGACGGGAGAGAGATCCCTTGTATACTCGGGTTTCTACGCACCCTGCATAGTAGGGGTTCCAATGTCAAAATAAAAATCATTGGGGAGTGGGGGCACCCCTGCCTCATCCCGTTCCCGATACCGAAAGGCTCCGACAACGTGCCGTTTACTCTCACTAGGGCAGTAGGGTGCTGGTAAAGACTTGCGATCCAAGCACGCATATTCTATCCAAGTCCAATGTGTTTTAGAACTCCAAACATAAAGTCCCACTGCACCCTGTCGAAGGCCTTCTCGGCATCGGTAGTGAGGAGGAGGGCAGGGGCGCCCGTCCTGAGGGCTGTATGTATGAGGTTCAGTGCTTTAGTGGTATTATCACAGGCCTCTCTGTGTGGCATGAAACCCACCTGGTCTAAATGTATGATATTATGTTGATACGGGGCTAAGCGTGACGCTAGAATTTTAGCAAACAACTTAATGTCGGCATTGAGAAGTGAGATTGGCCTATAACTCGCACTCAATGTAGGATCTTTACCCTCTTTCGGTATGACCGAAATGTGGGCTCTAAGGCTGTCTGCCAGAAGGGAATTCACCGAGGCCAAGGAGTTAAAAAGTACCAGCAACTTTGGAGAGAGAACCTCTGCAAAGGTTTTGTAATAGGAGGCCATCTGGCCTGCCCGTTGGCAGAGTCCTTCAATGCTTTTGCTAGCTCGTCAGACGTGATTGGGCCTTCTAATTCCTCTAACAGCCAGGGGGGAAATTTGGGCAGACCCGATTGTTGTATATATTGATTCAGTTCATCTACCCCAGTTCTTGCACCACCAGACGGGATATTATACAGAGCCTCATAATATTGCCTAAAAATACTGGCCATGTCTCTATCGGAATGCTTCATGTTACCTTCACTATCCTGAAGTTTGGGAATGTATGTTCTGGCCCTTTCTCCCCTCAGAGCCGCGGCCAGAATACATCCGCATTTATCTCCTGACTCATAAAAAATCCTATTACATTTAATGAGCTGGAGTTTTGCTTTGTCATTGAGAACCCCCCTGAGCCGCTCTCTGAGGGAAGTCAGGGCCGCTAGGTGCGCTGCTATGAGTGACTGTTTATGGAGGGTCTCTAGCCTTCTTATCTCACCTAAAAGTTCAATGATTAACTTACCCCTTTCTTTCTTAACTCGCGCCCCCTGTTGGATCAGGATTCCCCAGATTACACACTTATGTGCCTCCCATACAATAGGTGGGCTAGTATCAGTGGTTGTGTTATTGGCAAAGTAGTCCCGTAGGTTTTGCTTCACTATCTCTGCTATCGCTAGATCCTAAGGGAATTATTTAATTTCCAGGTCCAAGGGGAGGGCGCTGGTGTTTGGGCTGCTAACGTAATGCTTACTGGAGCGTGATCTAAAATAGAAATGTTCCCTATAAAGGTTGCGGATACACGGTGCAACATGTGATGCTGGACCAGGAATAAGTCAATCCACGAATACATGTGGGGTGCCGAGTAAAATGTGTAGTCCCTTGTGTCTGGATTGAGTATGCGCCATGGGTCTACTAACTGGTGCATATGCAGAATTTTCCTGATCCTCCTTAACTTAGAGTAGGAAAGATATGAATGGCCATTGGATGTGTCTAGCAGGGGTTCTAGAGAGAGATTGAGGTCCCCACCAATTACTAGTTTCCCTTCTGCGAAATCTGCCACCCTGTTTAGGACCTCCTCCAGAAAGGAGACCTGCCCCACATTCGGCACATAGAGGTTTACAAAAGTGAAGAACTCCGACCAAATTTTCCCTTTGACAAAGAGCCACCTCCCCTCTCCACCACTCAGGGAGCCCACCTCCTCCCAGGGGACCGATCTGGACAGTAGGATGCTCACCTCTCTGGACCTCGAGTCCGGCGAATAGGAATGATATGAGACCGGGAATACCTTATTCCTGAGCGACGGTGGGTTCGCTGCTCTGAAGTGTGTCTCTTGGAGGAATGCCACATGAGCCTTCATTGCCCTAAGGCTCTGCAGTATCGTTGACCTCTTTTCTGGCACATTTACACCCTTCACATTAAGAGAAATTAATTTATTCTCTCACATATTTAGATAACAACAAGGGGGAGGGAGGGTTCCGGAGGGTGAGAATCAGAAAAAAGAGGAGGGAAAAAAGAAAACTGAAAAAACAGGAGAAACAGAAAAGATAATGAATACACTTGACAGACAAAGCTGACGCTCAAGAGAAGGCCTTGAGCGAGGGGAACTAAGTAGCTAAAACACTTGGTCTGTGGCCTTCCCCCAAACGGGAAAGTTCAGAGATCGGCCTAGGTGGGGAACTATGTCTGGCGTCAAACGCAAGAGCCAGTCTCCCCCCCTCCGTTGGGCCTGAATGAAAATGTGCAACCGCCAACTAAATAAACTGGTTACACCCACAGTGGCCTCCCAGAGCCTAGACGGACCGCTACATCTCTTATCAAGCAGCTCTCAACGGGCCTCGTCCGGCGCCGGCCCAGGGAATCGGCCCGCCACCTCCACACGAGGCTGATCCTTCATGAATAGGAATGATATGAGACCGGGAATACCTTATTCCTGAGCGACGGTGGGTTCGCTGCTCTGAAGTGCGTCTCTTGGAGGAATGCCACATGAGCCTTCATTGCCCTAAGGCTCTGCAGTATCGTTGACCTCTTTTCTGGCGCATTTAGACCCTTCACATTAAGAGAAATCAATTTAATCTCGCACATATTTAGATAACAACAAGGGGGAGGGAGGGTTCCGGAGGGTGAGAAACAGAAAAAAAGAGGAGGGAAAAAAGAAAACGGAAAAAACAGGAGAAACAGAAAAGATAATGAATACACTTAACAGACAAAGCCGACGATCAAGAGAAGGCCTTGAGCGAGGGGAACTAAGTAGCTAAATAGCTTGGTCTGTGGCCTTCCCCCAAACGGGAAAGGTCAGAGATCGGCCTAGGTGGGAAACTATCCCCTCGATTCAAAGAGCAAAAGTTAAGTGATTTCGTATCGAGAATCGTAAGTTTGGGTGGGTGTTTGTCATTTTTTCTGTTTTTTTTGGCCATTTCGTATTCGCACGATCGTTCGCGCATAGACGTATATGAACATACGCATTTCGTACGAGAATCGTATAATTTGCGTTAGTTCGTGTGTTTTTCCCGTCCAAATCGTATTATTTGCGTCCGATCCTATTTTTTACGTCCTTCACATGGGCTTGCGACCAATTCAGAGAGGTGATTGCTAATTGTTTTGAAGCCCATTAAAGAGCTGCTTTACGAAATGTTTGCCGGCAGCTATTTGGCCTCGGGAGTAGGATGGAGCGGAGCGAGTTTGTGGCACATCAAGGGCTTATGCTTTTTGGCATTGAGTTGATCGAGATGTCTGAGAGCAGATTGCCCCTGCGTCGTCGCATGAACATCGATAGCATGAATGATGTTGAGCTGTTCGAGCTGACCAGGCTTAATCGCGCTTCCCTCCATAAATTATATAGTGAGCTGCGGCCATGGTTAGCCCGCACCACAAGGAAGGGGCATGCAATTTCAGGTATGACCAAGATGCTTGGCTGCCTGCAATTTTTGGCGAACGGCTCGTTCCAGAGGCTGGGTGCCCTCTCTGTGGGGATGTCACAGCCTACGCTGAGCCGCGCACTGTCTAAATTTTTGGAAGGCATGGCTGCCATAACTCAAAAATATATTTATTTTCCTGATGATATGGCAGCCAGAAACGCCATTAAGCTTGGGTTTTATAATGTGGCCGACATGCCCAACGTTATTGGTGCAATTGACTGCACACATGTGGCACTCGTACCTAGGGCAGCCGACGAGTATATATATAGGTATTGAGATTGGTTATTATGTTGCCCAACGTGTCATGTAACCTGTTTTCCTTTGCGGCAGCATATTTGTTTATCCCTCATTTGTGTAGCTGCTTTATCTCGGCTTTTCATTAGTCTTTCCCAATAGAGTGCAGACATGTTTTGTGGTTAATTTATTAGTTTGGGTCAAATATCAATTACCCTTTTTGTATGTTTTTGCCTTAAGGAATCGTAAAATGGGACACTCACTTAATGTCCAGGCCGTGGTTGGTCCGGATATGCGGTTTATGAGTGTCCTTGCCGGCTACCCCGGATCGTCCCACGACTCCTATATCCTCCGGCGATCTGGGTTGTTTCGGAGATTTGAGGCAGGTGAATTTTCTGGGGCATGGCTGCTTGGTAAGTGTGTCCTATTTGTGTGTTATTAAATGTGGCATTAATCTTGTATTTGTTGATATGTTTTTTAAGGATAAATTTACAGAAGCGTACAACTGCCTTTTTCTTGGCTCATATATTAGGAACTTACCCAAAAAATCCTTGTCTCGCTGTGGCCTTAAGAATGTTTTCCCTTTAGTTAGGATGTCTGTAAGTTCCTTGTGCCTAAATATATTGGTTTGGAGTTTATACCCAAGGATCTTTGACCTTTGGCTCCTTTGGGACTATTGGTCTTTAAATGTCAAAGTGGACTTAAACTGCATACATTGTATTTTCCAGTGAAATGTGGATAGGGATCTTTGACCTTTGGCTCCTTTGGGACTATTGGTCTTTAAATGTCAAAGTGGACTTAAACTGCATACATTGTATTTTCCAGTGAAATGTGGAGAGGGATATTTGACCTTTGGCTCCTTTGGTACTATTGGTCGTTAAATGTCAAAGTGGACTTAAACTGCATACATTGTATTTTCCAGTGAAATGTGGATAGGGATCTTTGACCTTTGGCTCCTTTGGTACTATTGGTCGTTAAATGTCAAAGTGGACTTAAACTGCATACATTGTATTTTCCAGTGAAATGTGGATAGGGATCTTTGACCTTTGGCTCCTTTGGTACTATTGGTCGTTAAATGTCAAAGTGGACTTAAACTGCATACATTGTAGTTTCCAGAGAAATGTGGATAGGCCCTCCGCAGCATCCTAATTGTAACATGTCTGAAAACTACAAATATATGTAAAATACAAATACCCTTGGCCGTGCAGATGTTTGTTAATTAATTGGTATATAGAAGTGCCATTTTTATTTAGGTGATACCTTAGTGCAATTTTTGTGGGCCCTAATGTGCCCTGTTTTTTTTTGTGAACACTTTACCTTACATCATTAGGATATCTGTGAAATTTTGGGTGTTGGTTGTGTTGCCTTTTTAATTTTGATTACATTTAATTCTCTGTTTAAGGTGATTCCGGGTACCCACTTCTACCCTGGCTCATGACGCCTGTGCTGCGGCCCCAGGATGCCTCTCAGGAAGCGTATAACCGTGCGCATCGCAAGACCCGGGCTGTTGTGGAGAGGGCCTTTGGTCTGCTGAAGACACGTTTTCGTTGCCTTGACCATACTGGGGGGGCCCTGCAATATGATCCCAAGAAAGTGATCGACATTATAATGGCATGTGCTGTTTTGCACAATTTTGCCATCATGGAACGTGTCCCACGTTATGTGGACAGCCTGCCCTCTTCAGCCGTCGAGGATGAAGCCGAGAATTTTGAGGGGCCCCCCAGTGAGTCTGGCCAATCTGTTCGAGCCAACCTGATCAGCCAGCATTTTAGTTAACTTTTTTCCCTGTCTCACCATTCTGTATGTCTGTGTTATCCTTTTTGAAACATATGTTGTTTTGCCCTAATGTGGCATTACCTCTAAGTAAAACATTTCGACCTTAATTGTTGCCTAATGTATTTCATGTAGTTTACTTAGCTTTCGCTGTGCATTGTTACACCTCTTCCAACCAAAATTATCTGGTTTAGCCCAAGCTGTTAAAAATGTCTTCCCACTAAAAACGCCACAAGTATTGGAAGTGAAATTTTTGTTTTACTTAGCAAATGAAAAATTATAGTGGTTAACAGAAATCAGTCCACATACATCTGTGGTAACAAATGGATAACATTAAAAAAAACATCGAGCACATCTACACCTGGAAGTTAGTGGCACAACCAAACAAGGACACCCAGTCCAAAGGCCAGCCTAGTCCAGTCATTAATATTGCCTGTGCCCAGGGATATTTGGGCATGGCCATAATGTCACACAAACATGTCTGCAAACAGGAGGAGCACCAACCAAATACATAGGTAAAGCCATAAGTGGCCAGATAAACTCCACATAGACCTATGGCATTGGCTAGTGGCCTTAAGCATTACTCTAAGGAGCTATATGGGAGCAAATACAAAACACAACCTGCCAGAGCAACACAAAATGGATTGTTTGAAACCTCAAAGGACAAGTAAATACAGTGGGGGTTAAGAGAAAAGATGTCCCACACACCCATGGCTTAATAGGGTGGCTGCCCATAATACCCAGGTGGAGGTCCATGGGAATGGGACCTAGCCTGGGCCATGGCAGCATTGTGAATTTGAAACTGCTCCACAATGTTTCTCTGCATATTGGTCATCTCAGCCATGGCTGACTGGATGCCATTACTTGCATTGGCCACGTTGCTGTTGAGGGTACGCAACTCCGCGAGGATGCCCTGTAGACTGGTATGGATGTTCACCATGTCGGCATGCCTTTGCTCACGCTCTGTAACGAGCTGGGCGTCATAAGAGTCCCTTTGTTGGGTCCATAATTGAAGCAGGGCACTCTGCCTCCCCTGGGAAATTGTGGGGCGGCGTAATGGCGTCCGCCGCACAATTACCCTGGCTCTTGGGCGTGCCCTGCCGCGTGGTGTCGTACCCTCAACAGCAACCGGCCTGCTTTGCAAATCCTCAGCAGCAGAGTGAACACTGGGGACTGTAGTGTCAGTCTCCCCATGTGCAAGCACAATGGATGGAGATTCACTCTGCTGCTGAGGATTGGCCAGAGAAACATTATCGAGCAGTTCCAAATTGGGACCCAGGGGGAGTTCATCCGACGTGCCCTGTACGGAGACATCATCATCTTCCTCCATGTCCTGGATCTCTTCCATGAGTGTGCGGGTCTGTAGGGACATATCAAAAAAAAAAAGGCTAAGTTTGCGTCCCAATTTAGGATTTCAACAGTTTAACACATTCTTAAGCACTTGTTAGTATTTATGCTACTAAATTAACTTACCGAAAATCTCTGATCTGGGCTCCGATGCTGTACGGACCTGGTAGGCATAACCAAACTGGGGGGTGAGTTTACCCTTGCTGAGGGATCATGCTGGGCTGAAGAAGAGAAAAAAATACCACGTAAACACACACACATAACCTTTTTTTTTATAGGTAATCAAATATAGCTATATTTGTAATATTATTCCACTCTAGAGCAATGGTGACCTTTGTTCAAACCCACGCAAGTTTACATAGGTGCAATGGCTCGGACAAACTGCTAAGTGACCTCAGTTCTAAGTCATGAAGTGTACCCAGTCAGCATCCAACTTTCAAGGCACATTTTTGGATTTAGCCTACCATTCGCTAGGTCCGGGGTACTCAAACAATTGTTTGAAACGCCCATTTAAAGGTATGTGGTGAGAGGTGAATGTCTGGCCATGGTGCTGACGCAGGGGGTGTCTAGTTAAAAATAAAGACACTGGTGGAGGGGCTGGAGATTTCTAAGTGCCAACTAATAAAGGCTGCTTGCCCTTGCTGGGCTGGATGGGCCAGAGCTGAGGGGACAGGGATTGGATGTCTAAAGGGGGGAGTTAACGTATTGATGGTGATGGGATGGATGGAGCCAATCTGTTACAAATGTATGGGGCTTATGTGGGGGGGGGCATGGGGGGACTGTGGCACATGGGCCAGAGCAGGGGCAGCGGGACACGATTGTGGCCAGTGAAAATTTAAATAAGTTACTGTGTACCTTGCAATGCCACTTCCTGGGCAGTACTTCATATTGCAATGCTATGTTTCACGGAGCCATGACATTGGGCAGGAGACCAACCACTACATGGCCGATCAAGGGGGCAGCTCTGAGCACGTCAACACAGAAGTAACTGAGTGCAGGGCTGTCTGGGCAGGGGTCCTTGAATGTGGTGGCAAGGTCCGCATTGGGACCCCGGGCCGCCATTAGAGTCTCGCTGCTCTTGGTCACATATGTTTGTGGGTGGCTAATTAAATTGTTAACTCAAACACAACTCACACAAGCAAAAGGCAACCCATACATAATGATGTGTGTTTTGTCATTGATTCAAAATTTCTCACTTATCTTGCGAAACTTCATGACTTTAACAATACAATTGGACATTTGAACTTTGGCATAATGGCTGTGGGCCTAAATGTGTGATTCCCAGGGACAAAAAGAGGACACAAACAGCCACAGTAGTGCGAGGCCAAGCAAGGCAAACCATAGGGGCATCCCGTTAGCTTGTTACTAGTCAACTGTCGATTATTTAGCAAACAGGCAAACATGCAGATTTAAGAGTACTCACCGTGGGTACGGGTCGGTGAGTCTGTGTCCCTTAGACCAGCATGTCCACCGACCGCGACCGGATGGAGAAGTCCAAGCACAATCTCCTCAGCAGGGGTAAACTCCAATTTAGATGGAAAGCCACCGCCAGTTTTCATGCTGAAAAGAGAAAAGCGTTTGGTCGTCAGAAAAGGTGCATACAGTACATCCAAAACATTAGATTTAGCGTAAACATTTAGTTACCTGTAATTATGCCTTTTAATTTCTTTTTGCCGTACAGCATACTTCAGATCAGAGATTTTCTTCTGAATTTGGGACACATCTTTCCTCTCTTCCCCCGCTGCATTTACTTGTCGGAGGATGGTTTCAAACAATTCCATCTTGCGCTGCTTGGTGGTGTGTTTGGATTTGCTCCCATATAGCTCGTCATAGTATAATGTAAGGCCACTAGCCAATGCCATATTTTGGTCATGGGAGAATCTCCCACTCAACTGGCCGCGGCGCAATGTGCGGCCAGATGGTTGGCTTGGCTGCTCCTCCATGTGTGCAGACACATGTGGTGACATTATGGCCTGGGGCTGGGTAGGGGAATGGCCGGATTGGTGGCTTCCCAATGACTGGACTGGACTGGCCAAGGGACTGGGTGTTCTTGCGTGGCTGGCCACCGAACTTCCAGGTGTAGATGTGGTCATGGGGGCAATTCGGGGCCCTCTTGGGGGGCTAGGTTCCCGGCTGGTGCCAGGTCGGGGGCTCTGTTCCCGGCTGGTGCCAGGTCGGGGGCTTCTGGCCCTGGATTGGGTTCTTCTGGGCCTGTCGGGGCTTCTGGCCCTGGTTTGTGATGTGCGGGCCCTGTAGGGGCTTCTGGCCCTGGATTGGGTTCGTCTGGGCCTGTAGGGGCTTCTGGCCCTGGTTTGTGATCTGCGGCCTCTGGATGGGCTTCGGGGCCTGGATGGGGTTCGGGCCCTGTCTGGGCTTCGTGCCCTGGATTGTGTTCTTCGCCCTCTGGCTGTACTTCGGGCCCTGGATGGGGTTCGGGCCCTGCTGCGGGGCATGGGTTTCCGAACTGCCCTACTTGAAGGCATGGCCGGTGTGGGCTCACTGGTGCTGCCTGTTCTGGGGGCAGAGGTGGTGGGTGCTGCAGTTGCCAGCTTTTTGGCTGCAGGAGGGGCACGAGGCTTGGGGCCCCTTTTTTGGGTACCTGAGGGTCCAGGGTCCCTTGGTGGGGCCGAGGTGGGAGTCTTGGATCTCAGTTTTCGGCCAGCTTGCTGGGACCTTGTGGTGGGGCCCTCCGCGGTCTTGCTTGCCTGGGGTCGCTTGCTGATCGCCTTTTTTGGTGCCATCGTACAGAAATGCTCAAAGAGAATGAGCTTGGGGGGAAGGGACCTTTAAATAATGAGCCCAGCGTGTGACGCCTATGCGCACGACTACGCGCTCGTACGAACGTACGTTCGAGCGGAACCAGGAAACCGCTGGGGTTTCACTTATCTGCTGCCTGGAAGAAGACTAAAGATGGCGCCCACTATCTTCACCCGTCAACAGGAAGAGATCCTCATGCTGGTAAGTGGCTGCCTGTGCATTTTAATAGAATAGTCAATGATGGCCTAAATGTAAATGATGCGTTGGGAACTAGTTTGGGGTCTCTTAATGTTTAATCACTGGCTCCTCACACTTCATCCTCAAGGGCCGAGCCTGGCCACGTTTTCACCTGTCTATGCTGATGTCCTAATTCGCCCAATTGCTCCGGCTTAGCAACAGTTAATTAACCTGTCGAGTAGCGGGGCGAGCTGTCAAACCTGGCCTGTCTCGGACCTTGATGCGGATGTTTGCGGAACACTGTTGTCCTAAGCCATAAAAACACAACGGGAAGCCACACACGTGGTCCAAAAGCCTAAGCATTAGGCTACATCTTGGATGTTTAAACCATCCTAACATGCCATAGATGCAGGTGGCCTGATTCTTGATGTTGGCTATTATCTGTATGTACATGGTGTGTGATACATATAACATAAGACCAGACTGACAATCACAGTCAACGTCCTCTTTAAGGCACTCCCCAAAAATGGCGGCCATTCGAAATGTGTGTGTTAATGACATTAAATACTCAACTTGTGATGCAACACATATGGGTCTGTGTGTAAAAGTAAAAGCTCTGTGTCCATTATGTTTTTCAGATCATGCTTCAGCGCCGGTATGACTTCGCGCCCAATGTGTGCGAGAAAAGGGACATCGCCCGGGAGATCATCGCCGAGATCCACCGTGTGACCAGCACCACCTTCACTCACACCCAGATAATGCAGCATTGGTCGGACCTGAAGCGTCTGCACATGCCCCGGGTGCGGAGGTTTTTTGGGATCCATTTCCCAAGTAAGTACAAAGCAATTGCATGGTATATGTTCCAAATGTCTAAGTTATGCCTTTATTTATAATGACTTTTCTTTGGTAGTGTTGGAAATGGATTTCAGAATTCGCCGCACCCGGAGACGTACAGGCCGACCAGTGCTGCATGACTCTGCATCTGTGAGTGAAGGTGGTGGATCTCCCGGGCGACGGACCTACCCCTCCTCTGTGGCCTCCTCAGACCAGCCCCTGGACCTTACCACAGAGGAGGGGCCAAGGCGCGTGGGCGTGGAGTCATACCTGGCCACGCATGGGGAAGGCTCTGGTATGTCACTCTTCATGTATAGGCACAAAGATATACATGGCAGGCCAAAAACTAAGTTATCCTTTATTATGTATTTGTAGAAGCTTCTGGAGCGGGTGAGATAGTGGAGGAGGAGGCAGCAGAGATGCTGGAAGGAGATCCTGGCGAAGGTGAGTGATGTCAGCCAGACTGGGAGCCAGATATGTTGGGGATAGTGACTCTCTACAAATACTAACCAAATGTCACATGTTTCTCCAGGGACTTCTTCACAGCAGAGCCAGGACCAAGGGCAGCCTGTTGGCCCCAACCAGCCATCTGTCGGCCACCAACTCCGTAAGTCTCCATGCCATTATTCATATTAATGTTTGGTTAGCTAATAACACACACATAACTAAAGGCGTAGCCAATGTGTAGTTCACACTTTCATGTGGGCACTTCGTTAGCTTAAAGAGGACCCTAACTTGTATTAAGAACATAAGAATTAGCCAACACACTGTACCTACAGATTAGAAACATGGAAAAACACCCTTCAGCCATCTAATGCATGTTATTAGACTGAACAAAACCAATATTGCGGAATATGGAATGCGCAATATTTACAGGCAGCATGGGATACAGATTGAAAAAAGGAAGGTGCTGCCATACATTGTCGGAGTGATGACCTTTCCCTCAACCCAGCTATGCTCTGGAATCCCAACGCACCACTGTAACCTACTCCCCTGTACTTTATCCAACTCTCCACTCCTCATTAAGTGTTATGCTTCAGAGTCCAGATGGCGGCGCTGTAATCCAAAAACATCCCAAATTTACTTTGATCTGGTGCAGAATCATTTGGGAATAGTTATTGGTTTTCATTAAATAATGTGGAAGGTCCGCTTTAAGGAGTTTAAAGACTTACCTGTGGGAAATGCATTAACTTTATCCCTTGGAAGAATGACATATGTCATGCATTTACATGTATTTGATTAACCCCAAATCTATTTCCAGCATACAAACCGGTCTGGGACTCCTATTTATGTTTAATTCTCTATTGGTTACAGGGATGATCCCAAAAACATTGGCTGGGAAAAAAAAAAGAATAAAGGAGTTGGTGGCCGAGCTGCTGGCCATACAGGCGACGTTGGGGCCAACAGATGAAGAAGAGGAGGAGGATTAGTGCCCTTGGTCCTGGCTACTTTTGTTAAAAGTTTTATAAATTTTATAATTGTTTCAAATTTTTTAAAGTTTGTGGTTTTAAAAAAAAAAAAAAATTTTATCTCTGTTTTTAAGGAAAAAAAAAAAAAAATTTTAATATGTTTGTAAAAAAAAACAAAAAAAAAAAAAAAAAAAGGGGTTTTAAACAAAACACCCCAATAAAAAAATTATGGTTAAACCAAAAATATCCCAAAAAAAAAACAAATAATTTAAATAAATTATATTTGAAGACTTCATAAATGTGTCTTTTCTAATATGCGCAAACAGAAACAATTACACAAACAAGAAAAAACACGCTTAGAAACATATAGACATATGTACATTATGTGGTTTGTGTAAGTTTTAGGGTCGTCAACATGAAGTTGGATGCAGGCGCTAAGGGGTTTAGGTAAGTTGTAGGGACCGAGAAATGAAGTTGGATGCAGGCGCTAAGGGGTTTAGGTAAGTTTGAGGGACCGAGAAATGAAGTTGGATGCAGGCGCTAAGGGGTTTAGGTAAGTTTGAGGGACCGAGAAATGAAGTTGGATGCAAGCGCTAAGGGGTTTAGGTAAGTTGTAGGGACCGAGAAATGAAGTTGGATGCAAGCGCTAAGGGGTTTAGGTAAGTTGTAGGGACCGAGAAATGAAGTTGGATGCAAGCGCTAAGGGGTTTAGGTAAGTTGTAGGGACCGAGAAATGAAGTTGGATGCAAGCGCTAAGGGGTTTAGGTAAGTTGTAGGGACCGAGAAATGAAGTTGGATGCAAGCGCTAAGGGGTTTAGGTAAGTTGTAGGGACCGAGAAATGAAGTTGGATGCAGGCGCTAAGGGGTTTAGGTAAGTTGTAGGGACCGAGAAATGAAGTTGGATGCAGGCGCTAAGGGGTTTAGGTAAGTTGTAGGGACCGAGAAATGAAGTTGGATGCAAGCGCTAAGGGGTTTAGGTAAGTTGTAGGGACCGAGAAATGAAGTTGGATGCAGGCGCTAAGGGGTTTAGGTAAGTTTGAGGGACCGAGAAATGAAGTTGGATGCAAGCGCTAAGGGGTTTAGGTAAGTTGTAGGGACCGAGAAATGAAGTTGGATGCAAGCGCTAAGGGGTTTAGGTAAGTTTGAGGGACCGAGAAATGAAGTTGGATGCAGGCGCAAAGGGGTTTAGGTAAGTTTGAGGGACCGAGAAATGAAGTTGGATGCAAGCGCTAAGGGGTTTAGGTAAGTTTGAGGGACCGAGAAATGAAGTTGGATGCAAGCGCTAAAGGGTTTAGGTAAGTTTAAGGGACCGAGAAATGAAGTTGGATGCAAGCGCTAAAGGGTTTAGGTAAGTTGTAGGGACCGAGAAATGAAGTTGGATGCAGGCGCTAAGGGGTTTAGGTAAGTTTGAGGGACCGAGAAATGAAGTTGGATGCAAGCGCTAAGGGGTTTAGGTAAGTTTGAGGGACCGAGAAATGAAGTTGGATGCAAGCGCTAAAGGGTTTAGGTAAGTTTCTGGTTGAGGGTGCGCATGCGCAAGATCTTATAAACATACGAACGCACGAATCTAAGAGGCCAAAAACCAATGAAAACCAGAGGCAAACGCAAGTAATTGGAAGAGCTGGACGATGGAAGCAGCCGAAAAAACAGGCTGCCGCCGCAACAGGTGAGCACATGAACGTGATTTTTACGATGGCCAACTGACTGAGGCAAGTTCGGGAGATATCATACGAACGGACGTATATTTTAGGATAGAAACGTATTTGCTTATTGAATCACTCGCAAGTTCATACGAACGCACGAGCGGACGAAAAAAATAGGATGATCGTGAGCCAAATCCAAGCTGTTACATGTTTCTTTGAATCAACCCATATGTCTGGCGTCCAACGCAAGAGCCAGTCTCCCCCCCTCTGTCTGGCCTGAATGAAAATGTACAAGCGGCAACTAAATAAACTGGTTACCCCCACAGTGGCCCCCCGGAGCCTAGACGGACTGCTACATCTCTTATCAAGCAGCTCTCAACGGGCCCCGTCCGGTGCCGGCCCAGGGAATCGGCCCGCCACCTCCACACGAGGCTGATCCTTCATGAGCGAGAAACTATCTACCTATTTCAGTGGACCTACAGACCGGAGACCCCCAGACTGCCGCCAGCCCGGGCCCGCCTCACCCCGACAGACCGATCCCAACTCTGAGGACCACGCGGAGGGAACATAACCTTAACCTGGAACCGACGGCAACAGTAATACTTATTAACTGGCTACAACTTCCATTGTCCATCTTATTGAGGACTGAGGTACATGGCAACAGCGTGAGGCTGTATCAAACTTCAGAGCTCGTTAACCATTGGGCCCGGGACCCTCTCGCTCCACCTCCTGCGTCTTCTGGATCTTGACCGAAGGGGAAGGGCCCTAGGGGGCCTTGACTCTGGGGGTTCTTCTGTTAGCGTCAACCAGTTCGGTACCGGTACGGGGTCACATCCCAGGAAGGTGAAGAGGCCATCCAGGTCTTGATAGAATCTAAGGGCGTAGGAGTCCCGATATTTGGTAATGATCAAGTGAAAGCCTCTGCGCGCTTCGCGCACGTGGCAGTCTCTGTGGGAGGCCTCCGCTTGGGGATGGGAATGAAAGTGCTGCTTCATGTTCAGGCAGCCGCCCCCTGGAGGTAAATCCAAAGCACTCCAATTTCCCAGTGTAGTGGGCCTCTCCCTCTGGCCTACGGCCATGTTTGACTGTTCTCCCTGGGATCCCGTCTCCCTGGCTGACCTTCTCTCTCGGGGCAGCTCTGTCTGCTCCCCCTCCTGTCATCTCATGTGCAGCCCCAGCCTGTTCTGCCTCTCCTCCCACTCTGTTTGGTAAAAGGCCCGTGGGTCCCTCCTGTGCAGAGGAGCCGTCTTGCTTCCCCCAGCCGGCCAGTCTCTCTCCTTGCAGCGCTGCTGACAGGCGCTGCCGCTGCTGCTCACTCCGTCGGCCGCCCTCTCCCCTCAGCCCACCTACCCGTGTTGCTGGGATGTCTCTCGGGTGGCCGGGGATCTCGGGGGGGGGGAGGACGAGCCTACCTGTCTCCTCTCTGGCTCCGGCCGCCATCTTGGATTCCGGCTCCATGTCTCTCTTCTTCTGTCTGCTGCGGGAGACACTGCCTCTCTCCTCCTCACTTCCTCCACTGCTCAGGGGGCCCTCGCAGCTACGATCTGGGGATGAGACAGCCTCCTCACAGCTCTCTGAATACGATGGGGAGGGTGCTGCTCTGGGCGCCATATCTGCCCCCACATGCTGCTGATTGCTGGGGCTCTTGCCCCTCTGCTCGTCTTCCTCGCTCAATGCCATCCTCCTCCTCTTCTCACTCTTCTTCTTGCCTGCCATTAGGTAAGTCCAATTTCGGTGCCTTGTCGCCCTTATTTCTTGTTATATTGCCCGGAGGGGTCAGGAGCCCACAAACTCACGTCTGCCTCATTTGCTCGCCAGGCCACGCCCCCAGCAAAAACAGCTTTTAAGGTTGTTGAATCGCGTGTGGAATTTTTGTGTGAAAAAAATTGCATATTTTTTATATAGACTGTACTATGCTGTGCTGCCAATATGCCAACCTTGTTTATCTACATGGATATATCAATTAATAGCATTAGTGAAATATGTGTGAATGTTGAGACTACCGCCAACCACCATGCCCTGCTCCTTATCAGCACCAATGGAAATTACCATTGAATACCATGCTCTTGCCCCACACCAGCACTCCAACAACAGGATGGTTGGCAAGTCTGCCAACTCTAATTCTTATGTGTCGTGTTTTTCATGCAAAAGAAAGTTATGCTGGTGGCATCTTCTGCATAGCCTTGGAATATTTCTACAATTATCTTATGTTCTGCAATTCATGGAAACACAGCTGCTTATTGTTTGATTTACAAGTAATTGAATGCTGAGGATGACCTGGCCTCAGTGTGATGGAGAAGATAACGGTCTCTTCCCAAGAGTTCAAAGGATGATTGCGCTTTTGTTTATCAGGGCAACTGTGTTGGTAGCACCTTTGCTATGCACTGAATCATCTCAGCCTAAAGCCGGGCCAGTTTTAGACAAAGTGTATCCCCAGGCAAAATTAAAAGTGGGGCCCCAAGTTTTAAAATATGACACTATCCCCATTGCCGATAATCCTGTCCCACATGCCCAGGTTTTTCTCCCTATGTACCCAGTCACTGGCATACACGGACTCCAGTCAGCTGGTTTAGCCGCTCGTTCATATACATGGCTGAGACAGCTTAAAACCCAGGAAAATGAAAAATTTAACTGACCCCTCAAGTAAGGAGTAGATAATGCGCTTGTGGGGGCCCTACTCGCAGCCAGATGTTTTCCCTCATCTCCATCCTTCGCAGGCAATGCTGTATAACATAGGCTACTGCAGGGGCTCCAATAAGGTGGCACCCCCATTAGTGAGGACACTGTCAGCAGCTCATGGGGGTTAGACATCTTACTGAAGCACCTGCCCGTAGCCCATTCTATCAGCTTAAAAACCGACACCAGCAAATGGCTCTACTGGCGAGTTAATAACCAGGTGGAAACCGTAGCAAAGCCAGCTGCCTGTTTACCTGCCCCAAACGCCGGCCCTGGTCTAAAGCTAAGATTGCCCCCCTCCTATCCCTAACAGAACCGGATGCCCATGCTCATGGACTCTTGACACTTAGAATCTCATATAACCTGTATACCCCCCCTTTCTCCCTTCTCCCTTTTCCCCTCACACCCGTGTCCCCTCTTCTCCCATAGTTTTTCTATGTAAATACTTTTTCTTGTAAATAAAGCTCATATCCCTATAATCCATGGTTTAACCATTATTCGTCGAGCACCTCAAAATCAAGCAGATACAACAGACTTGTTCCAGTGTTACATTGCATTGATAATGCTGCTTGCTGAATTATTCCAGTGAGTTGTGCAAGGCAGTGTCAACTGGCCAATTGAAAATAATTGTCAGCATTTTCCCATGTGATGTGACTGTGTTGGCTGTCGCTGCACATTTATATGCTGATAAATGTGACTAGAGGCCATTAGAGAGATATGGGTGTGTTGTTGTAAGTAGACTTGTTCAATCGTTATCAACAGCAAAGTTAAGCTGTAGACTTGGGTCCAAAGCTACAGAATGGGTCCAAAGGTGTATTACAAAATGGTGAAAATACTTTAACCTAAAACATTTGTGGAAAGTATTCCAGGAGTTTGAAACTTACCTCTCAGAAATCCAAACTGCACCATCCCTGCTTAAAACCACAGCCTATGGCCTTGCTGCCTCCTCACATCAGTCACAGCGACTGGCCATAATGGCTCAATTCAGGTCAATGAGGGGTGTGCTGAGAACTGGTGGTAAATAGAGCGGGCATGGTCAGTTACTGTGACTAAGGCGAGGGGGCAGCCGCTTGGGTCTGGCTTGCTGGGGATAACTTTCAAACTACTGTTATTAGGCGCATGGGACTGTAGATGGGTGCTTGCTATTTTTTATTTTTTGCCTGTACAGGACTTTTAATCAATCCAAGGGGTCATCCCGATTGCTGGTGCCTACTACACATTAATCGCCTGCAGGCTGAGATATCTCACAATTACACCTTGCTCCCCTGGTAAAATCGGCACCTGCAGTTGGCCACTCATGGTCACATGGTCTGTACTCATAAGGTAATCTGGGCCTTGAGGAAGAGGGTTGGGAAACCCTGGATTACAGGGTGGAGCAGCAACCATTTTACTTAGTGATGTCATTGTTCTGGTTAAAATAACTTAAAGAAAGTGTATAGTGAAATTGTGTAAAAATAAGAATTCCATATAAACACATTGGCTAATGAGAGAAGGGGTCATTTATACACCTGAACTGAATAAAACACCAAGCAAGCTTGTGGTTTCTTCTCCTGGTTGGAATAAAATACAGGGATGCCAGGTATGAGTTAATCAGATCTCCCTAATTTCCTCTTCCTTCCATTGAAGGTTACCCCTCCTCCCTTCATCCAGCACCATTTTTTTCGTGCTAGTCCCCCCTGCCATGCATAACAGACAGGACCAGCTATGCAGGGCTTGTAGAACAGGGCGCAGGGGCCAGCTTTGGTGGCCCCTGGCCCTGCAGGCTACAAGCTCACATAGCCTCTTTGGGCCTGGGGCCCGTCTGGCCCCCCCCCCCTGGCCTTTGGGGAGGCAGGTAATTTGGAGGGGCGGGGGTATAGGAATCTCATGGACCCCTTACCAGTTCACAAAGGGTTAACAGTAAAAGAAAACACACAGTAGAAATGATTTTATAAAAAATTATTCACCTCCGATCGTCAGCTCCTCTGTCTCTCGCCAATTCGATGACAGATGCCGGTGATCAGCGGGCAGAGGAGGGGGGGAGGCAGGAGATCAGTGGATTTCCTGCCCCCTCCTTCTCTGGCCACCTATCACTGGCATCCCACAGCTGAGAGGCCTGGAGCTGGCATGACGCCCGCCGGATGATGTAATTAGCCCCGCCCCAAAGGGCTGGCGTTTAACATTTGGAGAGGCAGTCACGTAAATGTTACGTGGTTGGCAATACAAGGGTTAAAGTGAACCAAACGAGGGATTTTAACTATCCCATGTTTTGGTCTGTACTCTTGGAGCATCCAGATTTGTAATGCTACCCTATGTAAAACCCCAACAGTATCCTTACCTCGTTGGCATTCCCACGGCACAGGCCCTGCTCCCATCAGCTTTAGTCACATATTAATATGTGTGGTAAAAGTAACTGAATGGGAGCTTAGCCATTATCACGATCACGCAGCACCCCTCTATAGCTGTGTGCAGATACGTCAGCCTATAATCTATGGCAGACACAACCGTGCACAGAGCTAGAAGGATGCGAGGGATGCCTTCACTGGCCGCACACGTGCAGTGGGTTCACCAGTGAGGTAAGTATATCGGGCAACTGGCAGGGTTTCACATTGCAGGGCATCCCAAACTGGGAGGCCCCAGGGCTGGATTTTTAACCTGACCCAGCTTCTTATAGATGCTACAGTAGGCCTGGGTTTGTTGCACTTTTTGTTCCAGTTTTGCTGGTCGTTAATGTTTTCTCTTTTCAGCTTTTTGCGTGTGTCAATATTGTGCAGTGTTTTAACGTAGCTTCCATGAGAGTTTATTTTTGATGAGTGGTGTAGACAAGTGACTTGTATTATGACAAAAAACATACATTACAATATCTTTGTAGGAAGAAGTTGAAGTCAGGACACCAGTTTCGATATGTGTTTAGGAAGTACATTGCTGTGTGCAATCAAGCTGAATACAACAGGAAGGATGTGTTTTGCTGAAATTAGGCTGCCAAAACTGTAGCTTTATTCGTCTATATTTTTTGTCTTTAATCTTTGTTAGTATGGTGCAGGTCGGCGTCTGGGGAAGGAGGTCAGGTGGGGTGCCAGTCGGTGGCTGCGGAAGAGGATCAGGTGGGGGCTGACTGCAGGGGGAAGAGGGTCAGCTGGGGGTGAGTGTCGGCAGCTGAGGAGGAGGGTTAGGTGGGGGTGCTAGACCATGGCTGTGGAAAAGTGTCAGATGAGGGGTGTGGGTTCATGCCTGGGGAAGTGGGTCAGCACCTGGAGAGGGGGGTCAGGTGGGGGTGGGTTCTTTTGGCTGTGGACAAGGGTCAGGCAGGTGGGTGTGTGAGGGGTCAGCTGCGGGTGAGGGAGTTAGATGTGTGTGCGGGTCGACTGCTGTGGAGGAGGGTCCAGTGGTGATGCCGGTCGGTGGCTGAGGAAGCGGTTGGGAGTAAATAGAGGAGTAAGTGGGAGGCAGGGGAAGAGGAGTCAGGTGAAGGTGCAGGGTCTGCCGCTGGGGAGTAGGATCAGTTGTTGCATGTATGTGTGTGGGGCAAGTTGCAGCCTGGGAGTAGCAGAAAAATCATACCTGGGGAACCAATATTGTACCTACAGGTACACAGCTACCAACAACTATAACCGAGGGGCAGGGCCGGATTAAATGTGGTGGAGGCCCCTGGGCACAAAATCTGGTGGAGGCCCCAGATACAGTATTTTTCTCACCTTTAAAATAATAGTCAAGCAAAGAAACTGATTGGTGGTTGTCTGGCACCCGCCCACTTACTGGAACATCAGATTGAGTACCTTGTGCAGGTGCGTGCTACTCGGGAACTCCTGCTTTGCCATTCTGGGCAGGGGGTAGTGCCCATCTGGTCCAGCAGAAAACAGTCCCCTGCATCGAGTTTCCAGAGGCTGTGCTTGGTGGCTCATGTGCAGTGAGCGGCCACTGATTGACAGCTCTGCACCCACCCATCACTGTAGCATTGCTGATGGCGGCTTTGCTGCTTCAGATTCTCCGTCCTGCCCTGTGGTGGCTTTGGCTAAAGGTGGGCCTCCACTGCCGCCGATAGCTTTGTTGCTGGCATATGGCCCTTCAGACCAAATAATCAGGGTCTATAAGCCAAGTAATGGCAATAAGTAAAGCAACAATGACTGACTACATACTTTAATGTAATCATTCTACTAGGGTCAACCAGTAAAGTAAGGGGTAATAAGTATCATAAAGTGATGACTTATTACACATACACATCCAATTGATTTATGCGGTCTTTATATAAATCATGTTTCCGATGCCCTTGTATTTACAGCAATACCCAGTTTTTTTAAACCGCACATTGTGCGCTGGGGACCGCTTCTCCATTTCGTTGTAGACCATATGGGTCTCACAGATCTGTGAGTGGCGGGGTGCCACGTCACTTCCGCTGGCCCGCTGGAGCGCACCTGTGCCCCGTGTATTTCTCCCAGGACGCAGGTGCGCTCCAGCGGCCATGACGGAAGTGACGTACCGCCTCACTCCCCGTCCGTAACAAACGGCCGCATGATCCAAGCGGCTGCACGGACGTGGGAGCTGTGACCCAAGCGCGATCTGAGCTCGTGCCATCCCCCCGGAGGCAGACAGCCGCACATATTGGACGGCTGGGCGGTGGGGCGGGGCAGGGCAGCGAGCGCGTGCTTTTAGAGCACAGTGCTCGCTGTGCTAGTTAGCCCAGGCAGTTTCCACCTGGTGGCTCCCGGCCCTCTTGCACCAGCAGCTCTTCCATGGCACCCTTTACTTGGAGACGGGGGATAACAGTTGCAGTAGTGAGCGCTTGTCTTTGTGAGGTAAGGCAAGGTCTAATCACCGGTATGGCGTGTCCACCTCTGATTTCTTTCTCACAGTTTTTTAAACTTAGCATCTTCTATTTTAACTACACACTGAGGTGTAACAATAAGCTATATATGGCATTTGGGTCCTTGATCATGCACTGACATACTGCATGCATTGGGATCCTCCAGTCACCAGTATCACCCCTGTTTTTGCAGGCATGCATAAGAGCACGTTTCCAGGGCTTAATTCCACATATTTGTATCCTCTTATTGTCAGCATTTTGCTGGGCCCTCTAATAATGTGAGCCAAAAATGTATTTATTCTCAGCTTTAAATCTTCTCAATGGGAACATGCGCACACATTAAACAAGGCGCATCCATTTACTACCTGAGCAATGGGACAAAATTATCCTATATAATCACACACAGGGAGCAGCTGTCCTTCAAATACAGGTAATGTATATGACTATCGAATCAAAAAATCCTTTATCTCTTCCTATTACATTAAAATTGTACTAATGAGATTATGTATTTCCACATTGTATATAGTAAATTTCATCAATCCCAGCGGGTACTGAGGAAGCCCATACGGCGAAACTAGTCTACCCTGCAGGACTGAATCTACTGTTATGTTCTTCACTGACAAGTCTATGGTGAAATTGTAACATTTTAGTCTTTGATATGTATTTTAAATGTATAATTATAAATATATAATCAATAAAGTAATGTATTTTTTAGATATACTCTGTACATATTTTGTGAAGGCGAGGTTGATCCCCAGTGAGCCCCATTAACACACCTCTTGGAACTAGGGACAAGGTCCAAAAACTCCCACGTTCAACAACTTTACCTTCAGACCAAAGACTGAAAAGCCTCCTGGACCCATAAATCAAAAGTTGGTGGAGGCCCCCTTTTCAGGGCAAGTGGTGGAGGCCTTGGGGCATGCGCCCCTTGCGCCCTGCCGAGGGGTGTGGTTGTGTCACTGCCTGCCCCTCCCAATGTTTGCCCACCCCTCCCAATTTCTGCCCATTACTGACAGGGTGCTGTTGGGGTTGAGTTTATCAGTTTATGCACATACCTATAGCCAACTGCTAGGGACAGCGAGACACCAGGCATTAGGATTGTATCAAACTCAAAATTCCTCATGGCATCCCTGATGTAGGCAGAAAATCAGAAGTTTAAGTAATACAATTGGCTAACACAATGAATAGAGGATGCAAGCTTTGAAAGCATTTTAGGCTTTTATTTCATACATAATACTGTACATAACACTAAAACTACCCCCATACAACCTCAATGTCACCCCCCCTAGAAACCCCTCTTATTTCTCATCCAGGGCAGATGCCTGCCAAAATTGCATTAAAAAGTTCTAAACAGCCCCCAGGGGAAAATGCCTGTGCTAAGAAACAGGAGTAATGGCCCATTTACACGGAGCAATTATCGAGTGAGAAATTTAGCGATAATTGCTCAGTGGCAACAGAGGCTGCGATCAGGCAATGAATGAGAATTGGTTGATCGGCCATCGTATCATTTTGGCTGACCAAAAATGTATTCTCCATCGCGTGATATTTGGAATGTGTCGCCCTCAAAACAATGTGTTTTGCAGACACTTGACCAACAAATCTTCGGCGTCTGAACACAGTCGCACAATTGTGGAATTGTTTGGTCGCTCGCTTGCTGAGCGAACAGCCAATTGATCTGGTAGTGTAGACCCAGCATAAGGCTGATAAGTGGTGGGCTGCAGTAGGTAGAGACTGCCCAGATTCCCTGAACTCATGGAAGCAAGTGAGAAGTAGCAGGGGTGCCATCAGGGTTGGCAGCTGCCACCCCACCCGAGCGATCAGGCCCGTACTGTACTGCCATTTTGCCTAAAGTGGACCAAAACCCAGGATTTTGACTATTCTGGTTTTTGGTACTTTCCCCTAGGGCACCCCGATTAACACTAGGGAGGTGCCCTAGATTGGCGGCTCATGGGACACCCTGGGGTAGCGCTCCCGGTGCCGGATGCCCAGTCCGCAGCTTTCTGTGACCTCCTTAATCGTCATAGCCTGTGCGATGTCTGGAGAGAAAAGAACCCCAACATTTTACTCTAACCCCCATGGTGCATTTTGTAGGATAGACCACATACTAGTCCCTCAATCGGTGTTGCCTGCCACCATCGACTCCAGAATATACACTACAGCCTGGTCCCACCATAACCCAGTAATGGCGGTCTTGGACCTCTTGGTCACAACCAAGCACTCTTATAGTTGGCGACTTAATAACTCCCTTCTATCAAACAAGCCCACCTGCTCTAAGATCCAGGGGGCTCTTCAGGAATATTTTGCGCTCAATACTAACGCGGTCTCTTCCCCAATCTCCCTGTGGGAAGCCCATAAGGCTACCATGAGAGGGAACATTATCTCCATAGCCTCTGCTGAGAAGCGAGAAAAGCAAAAGAAAATAAGGGACTTGACCCTGAGGTTTGAGCGAGCTGAAATACAATGGAGAGGGGCCCCGAACGCCAGGAATAAGAGTGTTGTGGACAAACTGCGAATAGAGCTCAATGCACTCCTGGACGACCAAGCTGAGAAGAGACTCAGATGGTCGAAACAAAAATTCTATGCAAGAGGCAACAAGCCGGACACAATGCTAGCTTGAAAGTTGAGGGTTGCTGACCTTGATAGGCGGCAGTCTATAAGATTGAAGCTCAGCTCAGGAGCAGTCACGGCTGACCCTAATAAAGTTATTTCGGCCTTCGGGGACTTTTTATCAGCCCTTTATTCGGCCCCAGTAAACACAAACACGGCCAAGCTGGATGAATTCTTTGAGCACGTTGAGCTGCCTAATATTGAACAGAGATATGTGGACAGGATGGAGGCTTCCATTACGCACGGCGAGGTGCTTCTTGCTATTAAGTCTCTGAAGACCTCCAAGACCCCTGGTCCAGATGGGTTCAGTGGTCTGTACTACAAAAAGTTTGCTTCCATCTTGGCACCGCACTTATCGAACCTTTTCAATGCACTGTGTGCAGAAACCTCGCTCAGCCCTAGCACGCTGCTGGCGGATATCTGTATGATTCCCAAGCCAGATAAAGATAGCCTGCTTATTCCGAATTATAGGCCAATATCTTTGATAAACATTAATGTGAAGCTACTGGCCAAGGTATTGGCTGCTAGGTTGAACACGTTTGTGGCCGATCTCATACATGGGGACCAAGTAAGGTTCGTTCCAACCCGACAAGCCGGGGACAACGTCAGGAGGGTCGCCCATCTGGTCCACCACGCCCACTCCAGGGGTATCCTGGCCTTTCTACTCTCACTGGACATCCAGAAAGCGTTCGACTTGCTATCCTGGGACTACCTGCTGTGGGTGCTCAGGAAATGGGGTTTTGGACAACGGTTCCTGGAATGGGTGGGTGCTCTTTACACAGCCCCTGCGGCGCGAGTACGATACTTCACTAGGCTTCACTTCAGGGTCATTTGATATCTCGAGGGGTACCCGACAGGAATGCCCCTTATCCCCACTCCTCTTTATCCTGGTCATGGAGCCGCTGGGTATAGCAATAAGAAACTCCCCTAGCATTAAGGGACTTGAAGTGGCGGGTGTCCATCACAAAGCCATGTTTTTCACGGACGACGCTCTGATCGCTATTACCAAGCCAGTCATCTCGCTCCCGAATTTATACAAAATCCTGGACCAGTTTGCCCAAATCTCGGGTTTAACTATCAATAGTGAGAAGTCGAGGGCATTAAATGTGTCTCTGCCGGTGGACGTGGTGGACCAGATCAAGTCTAGCTTCCCCTTCCGTTGGACAACGGAGCGAAATACACCGACCTATATGAGGCCAATTATTCCCCTTTGTTTAAGTCGTTAACTCGCCTACTGGAGGTCTGGAAGTCATACCAGATCTCTTGGATAGGCCGCCTCAACGTGGTAAAGATGACGATACTCCCAAAATTGCTCTACTACTTCAGAGTACTGCCAACAAAAATCCTCATATATATGCTTCGGGTGATGCAGAGGAGGATTTTGGAATTCATAAGGTCCACGGGGCACCCAAGGGTATCCAAGCGCACTATGCTAGCCCATAGAGCACAAGGGGGACTGGGGGTGCCTGACATATTTCAATATTATAAAGCCTTGCAGATTGCCCAACTAGTCCCCATGCATTCTGCCCTCAAACCCCCAATGTGGATATTCCTTGAACTTCCCAACAACTGTGCACCAGTACCCATTGACGGTCTGCTCTGGACGGACCCGGGACTTAGGCCCAAAACTCTTAACCCCTTAATGAAACATTCACTTTCTGTGTGGGATTCGGTCAGGTATTCTGCCTCCTTAATGTCCCCTCATACCCCCCTAGCATCTATGGGACAACCCGAGTTTTCCTCCAGGCGAACAGAACAGATTGGCCTTTAAGTGGTGGCAGGACCGGGGCATAAACAAAATATCGGACTTGCTCATGGAGAGGGGCCTTGGGTCCTTCCATGATCTGCAGAAGAAATATGGTATTCCTCACAAAGAGTTCTTCCGTTACATCCAATTAAGGCATTGGGTTCTACCCCTGACAAAACTGCATCCTACCTTTTTGGGCGAGGACCTGTTATGATGTGATATGCGCTAATAACCCCTTCCAAAGGGGAACAATCTCCCTAATCTACTCGGCCCTAAATTAAACTAAGCCGGAATCACATGGATATGTGAGTATCTGGGAGAGCGACCTGGGCCCCTGTAGGGGAGAAAGGGGGTGGATAGAGCTATGGTCTCGCACTTCAAAATGCTCCATGAACATCCTGACAGTTGAAACGGCCTATAAGGTAATGCTTCGCTGGTACCTGGTGCCGGGCACGCCTGAGTAGGATGTTCCTGGGGCAAAACAGAACATGTTTTAGGGGCTGCGGTGTGGAGGGGGACTTCATGCATACATGGTGGACCTGCCCTATGTTGGCTCGTTTTTGGAGCCAGGTTTACAGAATGGCCAATGGAATTTTCCGAACCAATATAAGAAAGGATCCATGGGTGGCTCTCCTGCACTGTAAGCCTCAAGAGCTCACTAATAAGCAGCACAGACTTCTGGTCTATTTACTTCTTGCGGCCAAACAGGCCATAGCTAAGGCCTGGAAGAAGCAATTTACTCCAATCTCGGAAGTGTCGGCCAGGATGAACGGGTTCCTCATTAACGAGAGACTATCTAGCATCCTGACCGACTCCCACAATAAATTTCTCTCTATATGGGAACCCTGGATAAAGTTTGCCTGGCCTGGCGAACCTCTGCGGATACTGTAACAACTATATGTGATGGCTGGTGAAATGCGGGAGCAACAAACCCCCCCCCCCCCCTCCTCCCCTTCCTTCCCCCTCCCACCTAAACCTAGTTTCCTCTTTCTCTCTATCTTGACCCCTCAAACTGGGTCCTCTTACTCCCTTTTTGTAATATCATGGTTTGAAACGTTTTCTGCGCTCTCAATGGCTTCACCCTCCACGTACACATGACTGTACTCGACAGCCCGACGGCGCACCCTAACACGCCTAACATAATGATCATAAGCTAATAGGTGTGCAGACGACAGTACCGGTTGCGGGCACCACACGGCCCCGCAGCCCGCACGGCTCCAGAAGAGAACAGGGTGTAGAGTGGATTGTGCTAGCTGCATTGAATATGTTGTATGGCCATTGCTCTACCATTCTTGCATTTATACTGTGAACTGTCTAAACACGAGTATATAAGTATTATAAACCCTTTCATGCTTATGCAGATGCAATTGCAGATGTTGCTGTTCCAGTTCGGACACCTTTACATGTGCCTGGATACTGCAAAAATACAATTCTGCAGAATTGTTTTTGGATACATCCAGTCCAGGTCGTCCCAATATCCTTACGACTGGGGTGTTCGCCCCAGGGAGCACTCGATTGCAAGATCAAAGATGTAGCTCCTCCCGACCCCCTATAAAGGCGGCTGTCGCTCTATCATTCCCCAGTGGTTAAAACGCAGTATTCAACAAAGAGGACAGGCTGGGTGGCCTAAGAAACCATGTTACTTCACATAGCTTCAGCTTGTACTCTCTCTAAGCAAAAGATTAGAACAAAACAATGTCCTTTGAAAAGAAAATGGTTGATCACCATAACAGGCAAACAGGACATAATGAACACAAGGGCGGGGTGGGACGACCTGGACTGGATGTATCTAAAAACAATTCTAGAGGTGAGTTACACAGAAATGTATTTTTCCCTACATCCAGTCCAGGTCGTCCCAATATCCTTACGACTGGGACATCCAAAAGCAGTGTCCATATGGGCGGGATCCCCAGTGTGGAACAGGATGTAGTTCATTTCACTACCGCCTGAAGCACCTTTCGGCCAAAAACAGCATCAGCTGAGGCCCTGACATCCACCTTGTAAAACTTTGTAAAAGTATGAACTGAAGACCAAGTGGCGGCCTTACAAACTTGTTCCACCGATGCCTGGTGCTGAAAAGCCCAAGAGGCACCAATAGCTCTGGTAGAATGAGCTGTGATCCGAAAAGGGGGCTCCTTCCTTTCTGTTAGGACAAAGAGCAAATCCGATTTCCTGAAGGATTCAGTCGCAGCCAGGTAATACTTTAGGGCTCTGACCACTTCCAAGGCATGGAGGGTCCATTCTTTGGAATTAGCCGGTGCTGGACACAAGGAAGGTAAGACAACTTCCTCATTAAGGTGAAAAGGAGAAACGACCTTAGGCAAAAAATCAGGTTTAAAGCGAAAAACCACCTTATCCCTATGCAGCTCAAAGTAAGTTGGTTTCTTACAAAGTGCGGCCAGCTCTGATACACAACGCACCGAGGTGATCGCTACCAAAAAGACCACTTTGAGAGTCAACATAGACAATGCAGCATCGCACAAAGGCTCGAAGGGAGGACCCTGAAGCGCGGATAGTACTAAATTCTAGTCCCACACCGGTAATACTGACTTAGGCAGTGGCCGGACATGGGTAACTCCCTGGAAAAAGTCTTGATCAACCTATGGTTGGCAATGAATCTCTGGAAAAAGATGGCTAAGGCCAAGACCTGACCCTTGAGGGTGCTCAGCTGAAGACCCAAGTCTAATCCTAGAAATAGAAAATATGCTGCAAGGAAGACTCCTGGTCTCGTACCAAGCGATATAGGCGCGCCAAACTCTGTAGTATATTATGGAAGAAGATTTCTTCTGCGCCTGAATCATTGTCTACACAACCGTGGCCGATAACCCCTTCTCCGTCAGGATTGAGGTTTCAATAGCCAGGCTGTCAAAGCCAGCGTCCGTAAACTGGAGTGCCGCAGCGACCCCTGTGTGAGAAGTCCTGGGTCGTCGGGCATGATGAAGTGATCTATTGACATCTGGAGTATGTCTGCAAACCAACTCCTTCTCGGCCAGTGAGGAGCCACCAGGATGGCTGGTACCCCTTCCTGGGCTATCTTGTGCAGCACTCTGCCCAGGAGTGGAAATGGAGGGAATGCATACAGAAATTTGAACTCCGTCCAAGGAATCGCCAGAGCATCTGTTGCAATGGCCAGAGGATCTCTTGAGAGAGAGACGAACCTTGGAAGCTTGTGATTGTGTCTGGCTGCAAACAGATCCACGTTCGGCTGACCCCAGCGGAGACACGAGGCATGAAAAGTCTCGCTGCTGAGAAACCATTCCCCCAGGCGCGAGGCACTCCTGCTCAGGGAGTCTGCCTCCTGGTTTTCCACCCCGGGGATGTAGACCGCTGAGATGCAGGGAACATTCTCCTCTGCCCAAGTCAGAATCTGGGTTACCTCCTTGAGGGATCTATTGCTCCGAGTCCCGCCCTGGTGGTTGATGTAGGCGACAGCCGTCTGATTGTCAGAGCGAACCTGGATCGCACGACCTCTTAAATAGGGAGTCAGATGTAAAAGCACCAACCAGATCGCTCTCAGCTCCAAGAGATTTATGGGTAAGCGGTTCTCCTGCAGATTAAGGGCAGGAAGCCCGAAACGCGTCGACGCATTTAGGGAAGATACTTTGCCTTTCATGTATGTGATGTTGCCCGAGGAAGCATTTTAAGATTATCCATTAAACTGGACGTTTTATCTGAACCACGAAGGCTGGCTGGACTTTGTGTATACAGGTTCTCCTGCAGACCCCACTGACCCTGGATCTTCTTGGTCTGCCAAACCCCTCCCCAGCCTGTCAGACTGACATCCGTGGTAACTATCTCTCAATGGTGAGTCAAAAAGGACTTGCCCACCAGCAGGTTCCGGGAGTCCAATCACCACAATAGGGACTGCCTGGCCAGGGGGGACAGCGAAAAGCCGTGTTCCAGGGACTCCTGAGTCCGATTCCAGCCGGTCAGCAGGTTCAATTGTAAGAGGTCTCATGTGAAATTGGGCGAAGGGCACTGCCTCGAAGAATGACACCATTAGGCCCATCAATCTCATCCCCAGACATACCAACGGCTGCTGACAAGACAGTAAGGCCTGCACCTGCGTCTGGAGACCCAAAACCTTCTGCTGTGGCAGAAAAACCTTGACCTGAGCGGTGTCTGTCGTCATTCCCAGGAAGGATCTCACCGTTGAGGGAGTGACAAAGGACTTGGGGTAACTGATTACCCAGCGAAGGCCTCCAGGGTTGACAACACCGTCCGAGTATCGCTCTCGACCTGCTGAAGGGACTGGGCCGCAATCAGCAAGTCATCCAGATAGGGTAACACACGAATACCCTGACTCCTCAGAATAGCCATGATGCCCACTAGCACCTTGGTGAACACACAGGGGCTGAGGATATCCCGAATGGAAGTGCTACAAACTGGTAATGCTTCTCCTCCAGAGCAAACCTCAGGAACTTCTGATGTCCCTGGAAAATCGGGATGTGCAGATAAGCATCCCTGATGTCCACCGTAATCATGAAGTCGCCGGGCCGAAGCGATCTCACCGCTGACCGTAATGTTTCCATGAGTAAATGTCTGAATCTTACAAACCTGTTGAGACCCTTCAAGTACAGGATTGGCCGTAGCGCTCCGTCCTTCTTGGAAACCGTGAACAGGTTGGAGTAAAATCCCTGACCCTGTTCGTGCCGGGGTACAGGGCAAATCACACCTATCCGCAGAAGGTGTTGCACAGCCGTTCTCAAAGCTTGAGCCTTTAGCGGGTTTCGGGATATCCTTGAATGGAGGAATCTTGTGAGCGGCCCGGCTGCCAGCTCTATCTTGTAACCGGAGGACACTACCTCCTGAATACACCGATCCGAGACGTGACGTCTCCAGATCTGAGCAAACCGCAGAAGCCATCCCCCCACCCGGTTGGGTGAGGGCGCCCCCTCATGCCTGACCAGACCGGACCAGGGCTTTCTGGCAGCCGGAACAATAGACACGTCCAACATCCACGTGCGCTCCGGGCAGCCAATCGCGGCTCTGAATTCCTGGCAATGATTGAGACTAAGGGGGTTATTTAAGAAGGGATAGTGCCAGGTAGAGCCTCGTAGCGGCAGGCAGCGCCTGGTGAACGCCGGACGCTGTACGCAAAACTACATTTATCAAAGCGAATCTGGGGACAGCGCCATGTAGCGTCCGATGTATTATTACAGGCGGCTCAGTGTATAGCGCCGGCGCTCTAGTTTCCAGAGTGCCAGGTATTGCCTTTCGCTCACTGTCGCTCTCCCATACATTTCAATGGCCGATCATTTGCTTGTGTTTAAACAGCGTGTTTGGCAATTACATTTTTTTTTGTTTTTTTTTTGCTCAAATCATTGTGTGACCTCTTCTGGCTGCAAACAAACATTTTTAGAAACTTTTTGGGACTTTTTATATTTTTATGCAGAATTGTCATTGCAGGTCTGGCACTAAAGTGTTATTGTTTTAGTGTTAGTGGCCTGGTTTCTCCTTTTCACCTTAATGAGGAAGTTGTCTTACCTTCCTTGTGTCCAGCACCAGCTAATTCCAAAGAACGAACCCTCCATGCCTTGGATGTGGCCTTGCTGGCTCCCTCTTCGATGTGGGCTGAATGCAGCAGCGGAGGGTCCGGAGAGGCCGATGGTAATACAGGGCTAGGGTCAGGGACGACCACCCGCTCATGGTCCAAAATAATGCCTCTGGCGCACGTGGTACAAACAGTGCTGAATCCGCCCAGAGGATTCCTTCTGCACAAGGGGCAGAGCCTGTCCTGCCCAAATGGGGCCCCCAGCTCACTATCCCCTGATGCCTCCATTATGGTGATTTAAAACAGTAAAATTCAATATAGACTCTACTGGCCTAAGCCTATAAAACGATCCCTCTTATTAAACAGGGGGACTGGGAGGAACCACAACCCTCAACCTTAGCCCACGATCTATACAGGAGAAGCGAAAGAGAGAGCCCCTGATCAGCTTTGACATAACACAAAAGACAAAAATCAATGCAGCAAAAAGAGGGACTCACGACACCGACAGTAGGGATTCCGCAGCCTCCGCAGCCAGAAGGCCCAAGCGTGATCCCCAGCAGCAGCAGCAGAGAGGCAGCACCAAATGACAGACAGCGTGCCCAGACCAGCCACCTTCCAGAAGGATCCTCTGGGGGTGCGGCGCCGGCGTGACGTCAGCAGCGTGCCCACGCTAGGCTCCGCCCCCTCGGTGGTGCGTCACAAGAAGACGGCCGCCCCCTTCAGAATTGCTGAGACTGGCCCCAAAATGGCGGCGGCGTCCGAGGCCCGCCGCACATACAGCGCGAGCATGCGCTCCTTTCCCCCCGTCTCTCACAGACAGCTCCGCACAGGCGGCGATGCGGCAGGCTCGCGGGACGTGCCGACCGAGAGGTCCGTGGCCCAGGCGGCCAACGAGGGAGTGCAGGGAGGTGAGTGAGAAGCCAGACCTCTCCTCGCTGAGTTAGCGAGGAGCCAAGCACAGTCACCACAGAGAAAAACACAGTAAAAAACAAGCAAATTACACCAAAATAAAGCTTGTGGGCAGGGAGGGATACATACAACAATATACATAGTGGTTCCCCCTTAGGCTCACCATAAGCCTGTGGCCGGCTACCTTTTAGTATAAGTTCTGCGGCCCACAGCCTAAGCTCTGCCGAACGCCACAGACCCCGGCGTTCACCCTACTGACACAGATCCCGTAGCAGCCAGAGGCTGGGAGGCAGGATTGGGTCAGAAGGGATCCATGGAAATAGAGTCCGCATCGGCCTACGGGCTAGGTGGTCCCACTCTGCTGCCAATATCTGAGAGAGAGTGCCAACGATCTTATGCAGCCAAACTGCAAGATGGGGAATGATGGAGGGACAGCCGCCTTTATAGGGGGCCAGGAGGAGCTACATCTTTGATCTTGCAGTCGTAAGGATATTGGGACGACCTGGACTGGATGTAGGGAAAACAGCATCTGCATAGGTGTGAATGGGGGGGTTAGACTCCGAGGCTGGTCCATACCCTCTTGCCACGGTGTGAAATTTGGCCCCAAAATGCAGGTTGGCATAACCCAGACATCCCTTCAGGTTACTACTAGAATGGCAGGTGCTGGCTTGCACGGTCGGAGGGAAGCAGCTAGTGAGAGGGACTTGCTACTCCATTAATTCCTAATAGATCCAGTTCAGGGGGTGGCTGAACTGGAAGAGTCTGCACGGATGTGCCTGAAAAACCACAATCTACAGGCCAGGAAGGTTGCAGAGTTCTTGTCCTTAGGAGATTAGAGGGAGGTAAGGGGAGTATACTTTTTTGTTTAATGAAAACAGGTTCCCTTTTAATTTTGTACACCAGTACATTTATGTGGATATCCACCGCTTTTGTTCTGTGATGAATGGAGGTCAGGATTATGGACACTAACCTAATCCACTACCTTCCACCATCTATAAGCCGATGGAAAGATGCTCACATTTTTCTAGCAGACCTCCATCTAACAGTGGGCAGGAAATAGCTGGGACATGGAAGGGCATCCCAAATCAGAGTGCCCCAGCCAGGGCCGCCATCAGGGCAGATAGGACTCCTGTATTGGGCCCGTCCAGCCTCATCCAGGGGCCCTACAGCAACCATTGCCAGACTTGCTCCGGAAACTCCCATCGCATAAGATTATCCATGTAGCATCCATGCTCACTGACCCCTTGCCAAGCTTCCCACTTTCCACCTACCACCCCCAGGACTGCAAAAGGGGGTCCATATATATTTCTGATGGCAGCCCTGGCCCCATATGTGTTTGTTAAAAGGTCTTTTTTTATTTTAGGTCCACTTTGAAGCGGACCAAAACATTTTTAACTAGCATCCCCTGAATTGCTCCCCCCATGAAGAGTACCATTTGCCAATTCTCAGTGCTCCTGCTTTACTCTAATCCCAGATAATGGCACCTGTTAGCTGAAAAGCTCCACCTCCTCCATTCATTGCCATTGTTGTGTGTGGCAGTGATGTCATTACCACACCAATGCAATTAATGATCGCCTGCCATCTTACACCGAGGGACAGCAGAAAAAGTGTTCCAGGACGATTTGAAAAACGAAATCATCGATTTCAAGTTCTACACCCTAAGAAGGGAATATCAGCAGGGGGTATTGCCAAATGTATTTTACATTTGGGTTTTGGTCCACTTTAAATAATCAGATCATCATCATATACTAACAGCCGGGTAACAAGAGCAGCTCCTGTAACATTTAGAGAATTGTGAGTAGAAAATAGCATTTATAGATAGATTTCTATGCTACATATGTATTATTCAATTATATTGTAAGTTGTGTGGCCAAATTTAGGCTTATTGTGAGCATTTAGTGGCAACAACATGGAACCGATTGTAAAAATATACCCAATTCTGTACAAACATAGTTGTTAAAGGTTAACCCACCAGCAGATGGTGGGATGGGTGTGAATGGGTGCTGGCCTCGGCCACCGCCTCCTGCACTATAGGGTTGATTCAGAGAGACATAAAATGTTTTTCGTTTTGTTTCCGCTTGCGTATGTATGTGTACGTGTAATTCTAAGCATGCTTCGGGAGCCTTCTGTAAAGTGTTGCTGCGTACGCCAACAAGCTTTTTTTTTTTCAGCTTTCGTTTACGTTACTTAGAAAACAGCGTAGGCTTCAGTTTTTTTGGTTTTTCCAACGTTGCCTCTAACGAAATTTTTACGTTTTCCCTTTAGATTCTGAATCCCGTTTTCTATAAATAAACGTCCAGACGGAAATCTGTCCGACCTTACACATACGCACACCAAAATTAACTCATTCATGTGCGCGTCTCAAGTTTTTTCTCACTCACTTCTGCTACAATGCTTACCTCAATTCCATCGCGGTTTCTATATTCTTTACTGTGCACACTTAATGCTTACCTCAATTCCATCACGGTTTCTATATTCTTTACTGTGCACACTTAATGCTTATCTCAATTCCATCACGGTTTCTATATTCTTCCCTTTGCGCACTTAATGCTTACCTCAATTCCATCGCGGTTTCATTTGTCTTTATTTTGCGCTCTTTTCTTTTTAGTTCTTCCTACGTTTTCCTGTAACCAACCCTTAATGATTTTTTCTTTAACAAAGAAACAAGTTTTATCTTTTGCTTTTTTTATTATGAACACCAAAATGTTTTTGCATTTTTTTTTTTTTTTGAGTTCTGTTTTTATTTAACAATATTTTTTTTTCTTTAGAAAAAATTTTAATTTGTATAAAAACTTTTTAAAGATATAAAATGTGAACAATTTTACAAAGGCATGACAGGCCCCAGCGAATTATTCTTCATCTGTGGTCCCCATCGAAACTCTGAGTTCCTGTATATCGCCCACCAGCCGAAACACTGTCGCAGTGAGTTGGTCTAATCTCGCCTGTGTGGTGTCTGTAAAAAAATTAGAAGAAAATTATTTTTCTGCAAATACATGTTTCACAGCTGTGGATGGAATGATTGTTATGTTTTAATCTAACTCATGAGGCCATATGTCATTATGCTAATTACATCGCCAAGGGATTTAGGATTATTGCTGATTATGTCATTTTCAACATACTTCAAATATTTACATTACAACTTCGGTGGTGGGCGACCTCAGCTTCGGGGACCACCCTACGCTCTGGGACCTGCCACTGCTGGGAATGTGAGGCTGTAGAGACATTTAAAATAGGCTCACTTCTAATGTCTGATTGTACAGTAACCAAATGACACTTAGAATGTGTGTGTGACATCACCCACCTTCTCCATGTTCCTCCTGGTCTTGATCTGCTGCCCTCTCAGCTCCCGATCTTTCACCCGCTACATATTCATCTATAAAAAGAGATTACGGGAATCAGTTTTTGTTTAACCCTTTAAACGCCAGCCACGTAAATTTTACGTGGCTGCTTCTCCAACCGTTAAACGCCAGCCACGTAAAATTTACGTGCCTGGCTTTACCCCCTGCTAGCGCCTGAAAATGTAAAAAAAAACCACTTACCTGACCCCTCATTCGAACTGGCCGGGTCTCCTCTTCACCCTGGGGGGCTCCGATCCCCCGTCGGGGCTCCTCCGGAGGAAGGGGAGAGCCCGGAGTAGGGCCCCCCCCCCCCGTTTTTTGCGGCTGCTGGCTTTTCCTGTAAAAAAATAAAAAAATAAAAATGACATTTACTCACCTCCATGTGCGCTCGATCGCGCCGGCCCTTCTCTTCACCTGGGGGGCCTCCGATCCCCCCCCAGGGCTTTCTATCTTCAGGAGAGAGCCTTTCAGGCTCTCTCCCCTCTTCCTCCGACGGGCGCCGCCATTTTGCCGCGAAGCCCCGCCCCTTTTGGGGGCGGGGCTTATGACGTCACTCGGCCAGCGTCTTCACAGCTCCAGGCCTCTCAGCTGTCAGATGCCGGTGATCGGTGGCCGGAGAAGGATGGGGACAGGAGATCCTCTGATCTCCTGCCTCCCCTCCTCCTCTGGCTGCCGATCACCGGCATCTGTCATCAGAGCGGCGAGGGACCCAAGAGCTGACGATCGGAGGTGAGTATAGAAAAAAAAAACATTTTTTTTTTTAATAAAATGATTTTTACTGTGTGTGTGTGTGTGTTTTATTTAACTGTTAACCCTTTGTGAACTGGTAAGGGGTCAATGAGACCCCTGTACCAGTTCACAAGGCTGGGGTCTGGCAAGCCACCTGCAACTAGCGGGTGGCTTGCCATTAACCCCCGCACCCCCAATTACCTGCCTCCCCAAAGCCCAGGGGGGGGCAGAAGAGCCCGGGCTCACATAAGCTATGTGGGCTCGTAGGCTGCAGGGTGGGGGGGCCACAAAAGCTGGCCCCCCCACTCTGTTCCTACAAGCCCCCATAGCTGGTCCCGGGCTGGTTATGACGGGTAGGGGGGACCCTACATCATTTTTTTTTTTAATTTTAAGGGTTAGGGTTAGGGTTAGCCTAACCCTAGCCCTAACCCTTAAAATTCAAAAAAAAAATGAGGTCCCCCCCCCCTGGGAGGGGGAACCCTACGTCATTTTTTTTTTAATTTTAAGGGTTAGGGTTAGGGTTAGGGTTAGCCTAACCCTAACCCTTAAAATTAAAAAAAAAAAATGAGGTCCCCCCCCCTCCCTGGGAGGGGGGGACCCTACGTAATTTAAAAAAAATGTTTAACGGTTAGGGTTAGCCTAACCCTAACCCTTAAAATTCCCCCAAAAAATGGGGTCCCCCCCTACTTTTTTTTTTTTTTTTTTTTTTTTAAAGTGGACCAACACCCAGGATTTTGACTATCCTGGGTTTTGGTCCACTTTGGCGGGGCACTCCCACGTGACCGCGCCGTCCAATCCCCGCCCACAGACATGCAGAGTGACAGCGACGGACAAGGGGCTCATCTGCCGCCGCCTCCCGCGCGTCACTCTCGGCGTGCGCGCGCCCGCGCCGGCCATTCACAGACGGCCGGCGCGGGCGCGCGCACATCTAGAGGGGAGGAGGTAAGGGTTTTTGGGGGGTCCCTCACCGCGGGACATCCCGATTTCGGATGCCCCGCGGTGAGGGAGGTGATCGGCCCGGGAATCTTATAGATTCCCGGGCCGATCACCCATGGGTGTTGGTCCACTTTAAGTGGACCAACACCCAGGCTGATCGGCCCGGATCAGATCCCTCCCCGCAGGGCATCCGAAATCGGGATGCCCCGCTGTGTGAAACCCCCCAGGACGCCCTGTTCGCCCTACCTTATCCCTGTTCCAACGGTGCATGCGCGGGCCGCATTTCGCGCTTCTCTCAATCAGGGCACACACACGTGCCGGTCATTTGTGAATGGCCGACGCGGGCGCGCTCCCTGTTAGAGGGAAGCGCGAGATGCGGCCGCCAGCGTGCTCAGAGCCGCTGTGGTATGCACGGACAAGGGACGAACAACCACAGCGGCTCTGAGCACTCTGATTGGATGAGCGCTCGCGCATGCGCCGTAGGAGCGGGCTGAGGTGAGTTTTTTTATACCTTTCTCGGGGGTTTTACGCAGCGGGGCACCCCCGCGGAAGTTGATCAAAACGCAGGATAGTGAAAATCCTGGGTGTTGGTCCACTTTTTAGGCTAACCCTAACCCTTAAAATTCCCCCCAAAAAATGGGGTCCCCCACCCCCTGGGATTAGAAAGAAAATTTTTTTAAAAATTAAAATTTTAAAGAATTTTTTTTTAATTTTAAGGGTTAGGGTTAGCCTGGGAGGGGGGTCCCTGTGTCATTTTCTTTTTAAATTAACCCCTTATGTTTATAGTGTGGATAGTAGTATTTTATTTGTAAATGTTATAAAATGCTCTTTTCAGTTTGGGGGGTCTCCTGGACAAGAATGGGGGGGCTATCGATACATATGTGGTACCGTTGTAATCGGGAGAAATAGGGCTATCACATGCAATACGGTTTTTATTACTAAAAAAATGTTTTATTTAAAATAAAGGAGACAATTGTTTAAAAAATATTATTTTATTTATTTATTTATTTTTTTTTTACACAAAAATATTTAAAAAACAGTAGAAAAATTACAAACAAGACATTTAATGTTAAAGCCTAAACTCTGCTGCAAAAAAATATATATATATATTTTCCAAGAAATTCCGACAAAAATCACGGTAAAACATGGCGCAAAATGGGGAAAAATGACCAACTGAGGGTGACAAAAGTTCAAGTAGGCTGGCAATTAAAAGGGTTAATAGTACCTATGCATGTTGGGTATTGTTCTGCTCGGGGGACCTTGCGCTTTCAGATTTACCTTGTTTTTTCTTATTTGCATATTGATATTTTAGGAAAAGGTGTTTTTTATACTGTTTTTTTATAAATTTTTTTTGTGAAACCCTGTGCAACCGAAGAATTCTTCAAGGGATTACTTCCAGAAAGATGAGCCCACGACAACAAGCTGGGTACGCTTAGAAAGCTTAAAATGTGTACTTTCAGGGAATATATGGTTTATCGGGGATATTCCAAATGTAAAGGCTTGTGCACTTTGTCTGCAGAGCTGAAATTTTGAAGTAAAATTACCGTTACGCACATGCTTTACTTTGGTGTGTTTGGCAACTCTTCCATTGACAGTAGCTATGCATGCTGGGTATTGTTCTGTTCGGGGAATGTTGCTTTTTCAGATTTTCAGTTTTTTTCTTGTTTGCATATAGTTTTTTTTAGGAAAATGTGATTTTGATTCTGCTTTTTTATACTTTTTTTCGGGAAACCCTGTGCAACCAAAGAATATATTGAGGGATTACTTCCAGAAAACTGCACCCATGTCAACAAGCCTGGTACGTCTAGAAAGCTTGAGGTGTGTACTTCCAGAGAATATATAGTTTTTGGGGGGTATTTCAAATGTAAAGGGTTGTTTTTCTTGAAAAATTGCAAGGTGCGCTTAGCGCGTAGCTTAGTTGTATTTTATCTGAAAATCTCCTAAAGCATTGTTTCAGTTTGGGGGAGTCTCCTGGGCAGGGAAGGGTGTCTACCAATACACATGTGGTACCGCTGTAACTGGGAGAAATTGGGGTTTCACGTGCAATAAGATTTTATTGACAAACTTACATTTTTTATTACAAAAAAACACTACAAATTGTAAAAAAAATTTTGGGGGGGGTTTTTTGCACATATTTCATCCAAAAATATTGAGAACACACCTAAAAAATGACAAACAAGACATTTCATGTTAAAGCCCAGAATCTGCTGAAAAAAACAATATATCACTTTCCTGGGAAATCCCTGGAAATCCCTTCAAAAATCACAGTTGAACAAGGGGAGCGCAAAATAGTGCAAAATGGTCTGGCAACAAAGGGTGACAAAATCTCAAGGTAGGCTGGCGGTTAAAGGGTTAAATTGCATGTACCTGTGTGTGTTAAAATCTGAGTCACATACTGGAGGGTATTGTGTGAGTCGTTCGGTACGACTGCCTGCCCATGCGTTGAGGCCCCTCCTCTGTTTATAGGTCGAGGGGCTGGTCTGACGCAGCTACAGAGGAGGGGTAGGAAGTTGGTCCTACAGATGCACCACCTTCACTTGGTGGTGCAGATTCATGCAACACTGGCCGGACTGCGCGCCTCCGGGTGGGTCGTATGCGATACTCCATTTCAGACACTAGAAAAGAAAAGCATTTCTAAATAAATGCCTACCTTCTGTGTTTGTTACATCTAGCATGCAATCGGTATGTACTTACTTGGGAAATGGGTCGCAAAAAATCACCGCACCCGGGGCTTGTGCCGTCGCTTGAGGTCCGACCAGTGCTGCATGATCTACGTAAAAGTGAAGGTGGTGTCCGTGTCCTGGTGAATCCTGGCCACGATCTCCAGGGCCAGTTTCCTCTTCTCAAAGTCGTTGGGCAGGTAGTCATACCTGCGCTCCATCACTGTCTAAAGAACACAAAATAGTTGTTAGATCAAACAGCATACAAATATCATTCACAATTAGATCAGTTGACTAAATGACATTCCCCATCACATTTCTAGCCTTAACCTATCCTTGTAGATGCAAGTGAGTTGGTTCGCACATGTGCGCACTAACTTCTGTTTGGCACGGCATCCAATGTGCATATACGCGTTAACGTGAATGCATTTTCGCATGGAAAAAGTAACGTAAAAAACATAAAACCAGGCAAAAATTCAAAAAAAATACACAGACACATGCGAAAGTGCATGCAAATGTGTCTCTGAATCAACCCTTATCTCTGTAGATGCTGTAAAAATAGAAACATAAATGTTTAACCAGGCAGGTGTTACTGGCAATAGTATTGACTATATTCATAGTCTCACAAAAAAACCTTTCACATTTTTGTATGCCTATTTTTCTGCATAAGCAATTTTGTTTTATAAAAACCTTGCCATTTTCTATCACTGTTTGCCCTTTTCCAGAGCTCAGTTGATTTTTCTATCTATAATCAATTTGTATTAATCAAATTAAAGTGGAAGTTTGGAAACATACATTATGTTCAATCCCTGTAACATATGTCAAGTGCAGGGGACCACCTAGATCACAGTAGCACACTGCAGTGCTAATAGTCAGTAGGAAAAGTCAGTAGTTAGACCATTGTTTCGGGTTACATTTGGCACTTTCTTAAACTGTTTTTCATTTTTAAATTGAAGAAGAAATTGCAGATATTTCGAGGTTTACAGTTTCACCTTATGATTTCTCCTCTGAAGCATTTAGGCTTGGTCCTTGGCTCTGTGATGCTGCATAATAATCAGCATAATGGGTGGGTCTATAAGACAGGCATTCTCATCAACCTGGTTGTTTTCCCTCTCTCCCAGTGTCCACAGTCTGAGGATGCGGAGCTTTAGACCACCAGCTTAGCCCTGTTATTGGTGGTCTATGGCAAAGAAATTCAGGGGGTGCGCCACTACTCTTTGCCTTGTTTTTATTCCCATAAATATATGTGTTCTGACTGGAAGGGATAGGCCAGCCATGATGAGGCGATACAAATGAAAGAGGTATGGGGGGGGAGGTGATGGAGTAAAAGAAGTGGATGGGTGGGTATTTTAATATTAAAGCATGTGAAGGAGTGAGTAAGCAATAAAGTAAACACAGCTGGTGCATTCTAAATTCAGCTAGCTCTGTGTCCTCCACCGTACTTCACAACCTCTGAATTTGCTACACAGTGGGTTCGGCATGTAAGGAAGGTAAACATAAAGAGAATAAAATTTGATAAAATGTTTGTAAAGTACACAATCAACACAAGCATAGAAAATGAATCACAAGTTCAGATGTAAGCAAAGCCACGTAATGCTGCTGGGAGAAGATACATGTGAGATACTGCTCCACATAGTTTAGGGTATGGAGTTTTTTTGCTGTTGGTAATCTTTAAAAACATTAAACTTAAAGTGAGCCAAAAAGTATTTATAAGCCCTTTCATGCTTATGCAGATGCTTATGCAGATGTTGCTGTTCCAGTTCGGACACCTTTACATGTGTCTGGATTCTGCAAAAACAGCATCTGCATAGGTGTGAATGGGGGAGGCTGGTCCATACCCTCTTCCCACGGTGTGAAATTTCGCCCCAAAATGCAGGTTGGCATAGCCCAGACATCCCTCCATGTTACTACCAGAATAGCAGGTGCTGGCATGCACGGCCGGAGGGAAGCAGCTAGTGGGAGGGACTTTCTACTCCATTAATTAAGTTGAGGGGGTGGCTGAACTGGAAGAGTCTGCACGGATGTGCCCGAAAAACCACAGTCTACAGGCCAGGAAGGTTGCAGAGTTCTTGTCCTTAGGAGATTAGGGGGAGGTAAGGGGAGTATACTTTTTTGTTTAATGAAAACAGGTTCCCTTTTAATTTTGTACACCAGTACATTTATGTGGATATCCACAACTTTTGTTCTGTGATGAATGGAGGTCAGGATTATGGACACTAACCTAATCCACTACCTTCCACCATCTATAATCCGATGGAAAGATGCTCACATTTTTCTAGCAGACCTCCATCTAACAGTGGGCAGGAAACTGCTGGGATGTGAAAGGGCGTCCCAAATCAGAGTTCCCCAGCCAGGACCACCATCAGGGCAGATAGGACTCCTGTATTGGGCTCGGCCAGCCTCATCTAGCTACACTGATAGCGACGCTGCAGCAACCATTGCCTGACTTGCTCCGGAAACTCCCATTACATAAGATTATCCATGCAGTTGCCTTCACTGCTCACTGACCCATTTCCACCTACCACCCCCAGGACCCCTGCAGCCCTGGCCCCAGAGGTGTTTGTTAAAAGGTCATTTTTTTTTACTTAGGTCCACTTTGAAGCGAACCAAAACATTTTTAACTAGCATCCCCTGAATTGCTCCCCCCCCCCCCCCCAAATGAGGAGTACCATTTGCCAATTCTCACTGCTCCTGCTTTACTCTGATCCCAGATAATGGCGCCTGTTTTAGCTGAAAAGCTCCGCCTCCTCCATTCATTGCCACTGTTGTGTCTGGTAATGTCATTGCCACACCAATGTAATTAATGATCGCCTGCCATCCTACAGAGAGGGACAGCAGAAAAACAGTGTTCCAGGATGATTTGAAAAACGAAATTATCGATTTCTAGTACTACACCCTAAGAAGGGAATATCGGCAGGGGGTATGGCCAAATGTATTTCACAAGTTTGGTGGGTTTTGGTCCACTTAAATAATTAGATCATCATCATTTACTAACAGTTGGGTAGCAAGAGCAGCTCCTGTAACAATCATTAATTAGAGAATTCAGAGTGCTAGAAAATAGCATTTATAGATAGATTTCTATACTATATATGTATTGTTCAATTATATTGTAAGTTGTGTGGCCAAATTTAGGCTGATTGTGAGCATTTAGTGGCAACAATATGAAACCGATTGTAAAAATATACCCAGTTCTGTACAAACATGGTTGTTAAAGGTTAACCCACCAGCAGATGGGTGGGATGGGTGTGAATGGGTGCTGGCCTCGGCCACCGCCTCCTGCACTATCTCTGTAGATGCTGTAAAAATAGAAACATAAATGTTTAACCAGGCAGGTGTTACTGGCAATGTTATTGGCCATATTCATAAGTCTCACAAGTAAACCTTTCACATTTTTGTACGCCTATCTTTCTGCGATTTTGTTTTATAAAAACCTTGCCCTTTTGCATGTCTATCTTGACTGGTTTGTCCATTTCCAGAGCCCATTGGATTTTTCTATCTATAATCAATTTTTATTAATCAAATTAAAGCGGAAGGTTGGCAACATACATTGTGATTGATCCCTGTAACATATGTCAAGTGTAGGGGACCACCTAGATCACAGTAGTGGCACACTGCAGTGGTAATAATGGTCAGCTTTAAATGGATACAGTAGAAAAAATCAGTAGTTAGACCTTACTTAGACCCGTTTCGGGTTACGTTTGGCACTTTACTAAACTGAGGAAGTAATTGACGATATTTCGAGTTTTACAGTTTCACCTTATGATTTCTCCTTTGAAGCTCGTGGGCTTGGCCCTTGGCTCTGTGATGTATAATAATCAGCATAATGGGCGGGGTCTGTAAAACAGGCATTCTCAGTGTCCACAGTCTGAGGATATGGAGCTTTAGACCACCAGCTTCGCCCCATTATTGGTTGTCTATTACAGATGAGCGAATCGAATCTGACGAACCTGAATTCGTTATGAATTTCAGGAAAAATTTGATTCGTAACGATTCCGAATATCACAGCAATTCAATCGCTCAAATCGCTTCCATTTACTACTATCCAGCCCATCTAAAATGGTGGATCCACATGTTAGGACATGTCCCATGGGGCAAGGAATCCTGGGTAGGCGTCACATGCTATCACCAGACAGGCTTACCGATGATGTCACAGCCCTATATAAGCGGCGGCCATTTTGCGGAAGCTCATTTCGGCACTGTATTGCGGCCAGAGCAGATCAGGCAGGGAGAGAGCGAGGGACAGATAGACAGACAGATAGATAGATACAGCAAGGGAGAAATAGATAGAACAAAGAACAGAAGAAGCGAGGGACAGATAGAGAAGGAGAGAGGCAGTGACAGAGAAAGACAGGGAAAGTTTAAAGTGTTTGCATTAGCTTTCAAGCCTATTTAGTGTTAATAACGCACCTGCCTATTTAGCTTTTCCTTTTCCTGGTGCTAGCATAAATAATTGAGTACCTGTCTACTAACCGGTTGCATTTTGTAAAGAAAGTCACCTTTTCACTGTTAAAGCAGCCAGCCTATGTATTTTAAGAGGGGGCATCCCAAATCCTAGCATAAAAATTTGAAGAGTACCTGTCTGCTAACTGGTTGCATTTTGTAAACAAAGTCACTTTTTAAGCAAACTTTGCCTTTCGCTGGGCGGGGGGGGGGGGGGGGGGGGGCATCCCAAATACTAGCATAAATATTTGAAAAGTACCTGTCTGCTAACTGGTTCCATTTTGTAAAGAGTCACTTTTCACTGTTAAAGCAGCCAGCCTATGTATTTGAAGAGGGGGCATCCCAAATACTAGCATAAATATTTGATAAATATTGAAGAGTACCTGTCTGCTAACTGGTTGCATTTTGTAAACAAAGTCACTTTTTAATCAAACTTTGCCTTTCGCCGGGGGGGGAGGGGATTGGGGGCATCCCAAATACTAGCATAAATATTTGAAGAGTGCCTGTCTGCTAACTGGTTGCATTTTGTAAAGAAAGTCACTTTTTAACTGTTAAAGCAGCCAGCCTATGTATTTGAAGAGGGGGCATCCCAAATACTAGCATAAATATTTGGAGAGTACCTGTCTGCTAACTGGTTGCATTTTGTAAAGAAAGTCACTTTTTCGCTGTAAAAGCAGCCAGCCTATGTATTTAAAGAGGGGGCATCCCAAATACTAGCATAAATATTTGAAGAGTACCTGTCTGTTAACTGGTTGCATTTTGTAAACAAAGTCACTTTCACCGGGGGCATCCCAAATATGCTAGCATGTGTCTTTTAGGAGTACACACATTGGAGTTGGCAGCATTAGGAGCCCATAAATTGCCTGAAAGACACACATTGGAGTTGGCGGCAGCAGCATAGGTAGCCCATATATTGCCTGAAAGACACACCCTGGAGTTGGCAGCAGCATAAGGAGCTACCATGCATCAGCTACTACCATGGATCAGCCATTGGTGGGTGGAAATCCTGGCTGATCCATGCCTGATTCATCTTCACAAAGGTGAGTCTCTCCACATTATTCTTAGTATACAGTACGTCCTGCTCCATATATAGTACTTACACTTGGGTTATCCTCCGCCAGATGGCGCTGCACTGCAGAGACATGCAAAACAGGCTCCTTCCGGCCCCTCAAATACCCAGAGACCTCCCACAAATCCCCAGATTTCTCTGCAGTGCTGACTGCGAAGACATGAAGTATCACTCTCTCGCAGGTGAGCGGGGCTATTAAAGCCTGCGGCCCTGTTGGACTATTCCCACCCGTCCTCCCTGTGATGTGCCTCCCAGCCTGGGCTGCGCTGGTCGGTGAAGGTAGGCAGCACCATGTGTGCTTATGGAGCCATGCTCCACCGCAGTCCCCCACCAAAGGGTAGGCGGTTTAGGCTGATGGTGAGCCTCTAGGAGCCTCTAGGGGATGCCCCTCCCGCATTATTGCCCATGCCCCGTGTAGCGGTGGGCCCTGTACAAAGGGTCGCCATCCTCCCTCGTTCCCCCCGTAGCTTGGGGGGAAAGAAAGGGGGGGGTGTGTGGTGGTCTCAGTGTATTGTGATTACACGCTTATGGCCTTAGTATTGTCCCTTGACTTGTATACTTGGTGTCAGATGCCGCGCTGATTTGCATTTTTATTGTGTTTCTGCCGCCGCCGTGCGCGTCTCCATCCTTCATTGGATGTGCTGCGCCGGGCTGCGGCCTCGCCTCAAACGCTGCGGTGTCTGCTTATAATACCCTTCGGGATGCTGAGGACCGGCGCATTAATCTGCTGGCCTCCCACGCCTTTTCTTGTGCAGGGACGGCCTTCCGCCCGGTCTGTGCCGCGGCTATTACTGCAGTGGCCGCTAGAACCCTCATCAGAAAGATGATTGATCATCACTCTGAGGATCTCCCCTGGGATGTGTTTAATGCACTCTCCAGCTGCGATGTGTTTGTAAAATTTATTCTATTAGCGTTGGATGACACCATTAGAATGTGTGCAAGAACTTCTGCCCTTACGGTGGCTATACGTCGCTTGGTCTGGCTGCGACAGTGGGGTGCTGACGTTCCTACTAAAAAGACTCTTACCCGGTTTCCCTTTAGAGGGCTACGCTTGTTTGGGGCCCGTCTAGACCTGTTTGGAAAAAAGAGTAAGTCACCCCTACGCAGGTGGCCGTCTCGGCCCCCTCGGGGCAGGGGCACCCCTCCTCCTCCCTACCATAGTGTTAAACAAGAACCAGGGGTATCCTTCGTTGGGGCTCGCGCAGGCTCCTGCCCCGGGAGCATCAGACAACGCTCTGGCCCCTCCGGCGGGGCTAAGTCTAAATCTTCCACCAATTCCCCTCAAGCATGATGGGGCGCCCTCGCCCGTCTAGGTGAGGGGATGGCTGTGGCACTTTGCTCTTGTGAGGAGGCATTACGCCTCAAAATGGTGGATTCAGGAGGTAGTGTCCTCTGGATACAAGATAGAGTTTGCTGCGCGGCCTTCCCCAAGATTATTAGGTCCCGGGTACTCCTGGTCCCTGCCGCTGTTCTGGTGCTGGCTCAGGCCATGCAGGACCTGCGGGGTCTGAGGGTCACTTGCAGCTTGCCTTTAACAGGCAGAGGCAGGGGCCGTTACACCAATCTTCCACAGTCCCCCAAAAGGATGGGTCAGTCTGGGCCCTTCTGGATTCACAGGTTCTCGGTGATTATCCAAATGCAGGCAGTTTCTGCATGGAAACTCTGAGATGGGCCATCAGCGCCTTGCGCCCAGGGGGCTTCTTGCCGTCTGTGGAGCTCTAAGATGCCTTGTTCACATCCCTGTGTCTTTGGACATCGAGACTCTTCTGGTTCGTGTTGGAAGTCCAACACTGCTAATTTGTGGCCTTGTTATCTGGCCTCTCTTCAGCTCCCAGAGTGCTCACCTTTTTCACTTCCTAGTCTCTACGTCAGGCTAAGTTGGTGTCCATTGGGAGTCATTGGATGGGTGATCAATCACCCCAAGATCTCATTGTCCCCTTGATTGGTATCTCCATCCATAGGAATGACTCTGGATTCGATTCAGATTAGAATCTTCCTTCCTCAGCAACAAAGTGGACTATCTGGTTGCATGGGCTCGGTCCCTCATTGCTGTCCCAGTCCCTTCACCAGGCTGGGATGCAGCGGGTGGGCCCGTTGGTGGCCTGCTCAGAAGAGGTCCCTTATGCTCAGTTTCCCTTGGCCCCTTCTGCGACTTCTATTGTTAGCACAGGACAGGGATCCAGCATCCCTGGACCTGGTAAGGAGGTCCCTCTTAGAGTGGATGAACTTAAGGAACCTGTCTGGGGGCAGTTCCCTTCTTGCCCCGTCCTGGAGACGGTCACGATGGATGCCAATCTGTCAGGTTGAAGGGGCTGTTTTTTTCTTCTGAATCTCCCTGCGGTTCTGGGGGAGGTGGGGCCCTTAGAAGGTCCATACACCTATAGATGTTTTAATCAGTGAGCGTTTAGGTTGGCTCTATCTCGCTTGACTACTCCTCTTCAGGGCCCGCCTGTTCGGGGGCGCTCGGTCTGTCTGACGACAGTGGCCTACATTAATAATTGGGAGGGACCTGGAGCAGGAGGGTCCTCCAGGAAGTGTCTTTGATCCTAATCTGGGTGGAGGACAATGCCCCCTGCATATCAGTGGTATTCACTCCGGTGGGGGTCCCTCTGCGACAGGATGTCACTATCGGGTCCAACCAGTTCTGGATCTGCTTGCCCCGTCACTATCACAAGCTCTCGGCCCTAGTTTCCCTGTCCCAGGATTCTCTGGCCGTGATCAGGATGCCTTAGTAACGTCATGGCTGGACATTCTGTTCTGTATGTCTTTTCTCCATTCCCCCTGCTGGCAGGGTTCTGTGCAAGATTGCCCTGGAAGGGGGACCAGTGTTTCTGGTGGCCCCCGGGTGCCCTAGTAGAGTGTGGTTTGCAGACGTGGTAACAAGGGCAGGAGTGCCAGCTCTGTTCACTCAGGGCCCCTTTACGTCACCCCAATCTACAGACTCTGGCCTAGATGGCCTGACTGCTGAAACATCCATCTTGATGGAGACAGGCTTATCTGTCTCGGTGATTGAGACTATGGGAAGACTAGGAGCAAGCTTCTTCTATCATCTGTTATAGGGTATGGCATAGCCATATTGACAGGTGCGAGTCTAGGTCTCTTCCCTGTTGGGCGTTCTCGGTTCCCAGGGTTCTAGAGTTATTACAGCATGAGTTGGAGTTGGTTCTCCAACTCAGTGCTCTGACGGGTCAGGTTCTGCCCTGTCCGCCTTACCTTAGAAGTCCTTTGTTCAGTCTTACTTGGTTAAGACTTCTTTCAGGGGGTACTCATGTGCGTCCCCCATGTAATCCTATGGTCCCTGCTGGGATTTGAATTTGATTCTGTCTGCCTTGCAGGGTTTTTCCCTTTGGTCCTATTCAGGATGCTGTCTGGCTGCTCTTACCCTCAAGGTTGTCCTTCTGGTGGCTCTTACTTCGGTAAGACGTGTGTTTGGCGGGCGGCTCTGTCTACCTAGCCCCCATTCTTTGAGATACACCAGGATAAGGTGGTGTTCCGCCTGAAGCCGGACTCTCTGCTTAAGGTGGTGTCTTATGTTCATTGTTTCAAGAAACTGTTCTTCCTTCTGTGCCTTATTCCTAGCAACGCTGAGGAAAGGGTTCTGCATTCCTTGAACAGGTGTTGGAAGTTTTTCTTTGGTAGTCACTGTGTCCTTGAGGAGAATTGATGTTCCTTTGGGCCTACGGTCACTCCATCCTGAATGTGCTCGATCTCGTCTGCTCTCGGGGAGTTGGGCGGCTTTGGCCTGGTCATTACTTGAATGGGATGGTTCCTTTCTGGTCCTAGGAAAGGGTTTTTGGCTTCTGTCAAGTCTACTGTTAGCGTTTGGATTCGTCAGGCTGGTATTCAGGCCTATTCCAACAAGGGGAAGAATCTTCCTTTTCGCTTTGCTTCTTATTCTACTCGTGCCTTTGGTCCCTCTTGGGCTTTTCAGCACCAGGCTTCTGTTGAACTGGTTTGCTAGGCCGCTATTTGGTCTTCTGTTCATACCTTTTCAATGTTTTACAAGGTTGATGTTAGGGCCTCAGCTCATGCTGTCTTGGCCGCATGGTTATGCAGGTGACAGTGGTTTTAACTGTCTGCTGTTGCCTTTTTTGTTGGGGATCCCACCCTACTTATGGACACTGCTATTGTATGTCCCAAGTGTAAGTACTATATCTGGAGCAGGACGTACTGTATACTAAGAATAATACAATTCTGTGAAATACTCACCTGTAGAATTGATATTATTTGTATACAGTACGTCCTGCTCCACCCCACCCTGGTTTTTGCATTTTTTCTGGATCCCCTGTATGGTGATTGTTACCATTGTTATAGTTACCAGTTTTGGTGGTTAATTCCTTCCAGCTTCTGGTTCACTGCTTTTCAATGCTGGGGATTTGTGGGAGGTCCCCGGGTATTTGAGGGGCCGGGAGGAGCCTGTTTTGCATGTCTCTGCAGTGCAGCGCCATCTGGCGGAGGATAAACCCAAGTGTAAGTATTATATCTGGAGCAGGACGTACTGTATACAAATAATGTCAATTCTACAGGTGAGTATTTCACAGAATTGTATTTTTCGTGGACAGACGAGTTCTCCTTGGCATGACTATGTAAATGTAAAAATGTTTACAAAATTAACAAAAAAAAACCTTTGATAAATTTTATATGTTACTAATATGTTACTATGTTACTAATATGTTACTAATAAGTTGCTATGTTACTAATATGTTACTATGTTACTAATATGTTACTATGTTGCTATGATATGTTATTATTATAAATGTTCAAATAAGATAAATGTTAAGAATTAATATGTAATTGACAATTAGCAATGGTGTCACAGAAAAGAGTGCCTAAGTGCAAAAAACATGTGCACATTCATGAACCAAAATAGACATGTGCACTGTCACAGGCACAACGGCCTAGGAGCGTGAAGGCCACAGCGGCGGGACCTGCCCCTGTGGGCCTTAAAGGATATGTATTGTCCCTGACCGTAGTTACAGCTCCAGACGTAGGCGCTGCCGTGCACTTTGGTACACACTGACAGGCTCAAGGACTGGCCCACCTTCTGTTCAACAAAATTGTACAGGCCTGGTACTGCCTTCTTCACAAAGAAATGACAGCTTAGGACTCTCCACCTTGGCTCGGCACAAGCCATCAGTTCTCTGAAAGGTCCACCACCTCAAAAGGGAGGGACTGCAGCACCAGCAACTTGGACAGGAGCACATTTAGCTTCTGCGCATTGGATGAGTGGGGACATACTGGTATCTCTTGGACATGGCTTGGCCAATGGATGCTGGCGGAATGATTGACTCGGATTAAGAGAAGGAGGAGCATCTGGAGCGACAGAGGATGGGTATGACACACAGGAGGTGGTGGAGCCTTGGCTGGCTGGAACAGGGAGCGGCGTGCCACTGGGTAATGCAGCAGGCTGGACCACCACTTTGGAGCCAACTCTCCCAGGCCGCTTTATGGTGACGCTGCAAATGTTGACGCAGGGCTGTGGGGCCAACATTGGGACCCTGGCCACACTTCGCCTTCTGCCTACACATCTTTCATATAGCCATGTTAACCTCCTGCGGATGCTTGATGAAAAACTGCCACATCGCTGAGTAGCTGATTTTCCAACCAACACTAATTCACTGCTGCTGCCGCCGCCGATGACTCCAGGGACCCTCTTCCACTACCTCCTGGGAAGGTAGCCTGCCGCGCAGCAAGTGGTCTACCCCGAGCACATTTGCCTCCATACTTTCGCCTCTGCCACCATGCTGACCGCTAAATCTGTCACTCTCCATCACTCCAATCTGCCAAGTGGAAGAAGCGCCGAGTGTCTCCTCCACTTCTTGGCTGGGCAGTAGCTGCTGATTTTTCAGATTATCAGATCGTCCTCACTGTATAGTGGAGCTGAACCCAAAGCATAAGATATAACCGACAGTTGACTGGGGGTGTCAGATGTCACTTGTGATGAAGTTGATGATCGTGTTAACCAATCGATGACGTCAGATGGGTTGCTGGTCGAGACACAACCGCTAGCTGATACCGGGAGATCAGGCCTCTCACTGAGACTCCTGCTGCCACTCACCCCTAGTCTGCTGCGACCTCTGCTTGATGAATTTAGGCCTAATACTATGTTACTAATATGTTACTATGTTACTAATATGTTACTATGTTACTACTATGTTACTAATCTGTCACTCTCCATCACTCCAAGCCTTTAAAAGTGCCCTCAAAACTCACTGATGTCCTCCTCAGGTTCCTCAACAGTGTCTGCTTAAGAAGCCAAAACACTTGCAACACCACCTCCCGCGCCACTCTCCTCATCACTACTTGCCCGCCTAGTGGAAGAAGTGGTGAGTGTCTCCTCCATTTCTTGGCTGGGCAGTAGCTGCTGATTTTTCAGATTATCAGATCGTCCTCACTGAATAGTGGAGCTGAACCCAAAGCATAAGATATAACCGACAGTTGACTGGGGGTGTCAGATGTCACTTGTGATGAAGTTGATGATCGTTTTAACCAATCGATGACGGCAGATGGGTTGCTGGTCAAGACACGACCGCTAGCTGATACCAGGAGATCAGGCCTCTCACTGAGACTTCTGCTGCTGCTTTACGTTAATCTTAATTTTTATTAATATTCTTCGGATAAGATATATGTGCCCAAAATATCTATATGTTCTCTTCATGCTGCTGCCATCTCCAGGTTGTGTCTTTCAGGCAATATATGGGCTCCTAATGCTGCTGCCAACTCCAGTGTCTCTTTCAGGCAATATATGGGCTCCTAATACTGCTGCCAACTCCAGGGTGTGTTTTTCAGGCAATATATGGGCTCCTAATGCTGCTGCAAACTCCATTGTGTTTTTCAGGCAATATATGGGCTTCCTATGCTGCTGCCAACTCCAGGGTGTGTTTTTCAGGCAATATATGGGCGCCCTATGCTTCTGCCAACTCCAGGGTGTGTTTTACAGACAATATATGGGCTCCTAATGCTGCTGCCAAGTCCTGGGTGTGTCTTTCAGGCAATATATGGGCTCCTTATGCTGCTGCCAACTCCAGGGTGTGTTTTTCAGGCAATATATGGGCTTCTAATACTGCTGCCAACTCCAGGGTGTGTTTTTCAGGCAATATATGGGCTCCTAATGCTGCTGCCAACTGCAATGTGTTTTTCAGGCAATATATGGGCTCCCTATGCTGCTGCCAACTCCAGGGTGTGTCTTTCAGGCAATATATGGGCTCCCTATGCTGCTGCCAACTCCAGAGTGTGTTTTTCAGGCAATATATGGGCTCTCTATACTGCTGCCAACTCCAGGGTGTGTTTTTCAGGCAATATATGGGCTCCTAATGCTGCTGCCAAATCCTGGGTGTGTTTTTCAGGCAATATATGGGTTCCTTATGCTGCTGTCAACTCCAGTGTCTCTTTCAGGCAATATATGGGCTCCTAATGCTGCTGCCAACTCCAGGGTGTGTTTTTCAGGCAATATATTGGCTCCTGAAGCTGCTGCGAACTCCTGGGTGTGTTTTTTAGACAATATATGGGCTCCTAATGCTGCTGCCAACTCCTGGGTGTGTCTTTCAGGCAATATATGGGCTCCTTATGCTGCTGCCAACTCCAGTGTCTCTTTCAGGCAATATATGGGCTCCTAATACTGCTGCCAACTCCAGGGTGTGTTTTTCAGGCAATATATGGGCTCCTAATGCTGCTGCCAACTGCAATGTGTTTTTCAGGCAATATATGGGCTCCCTATGCTGCTGCCAACTCCAGGGTGTGTCTTTCAGGCAATATATGGGCTCCCTATGCTGCTGCCAACTACAGGGTGTGTTTTTCAGGCAATATATGGGCTCCTAATAGCGCTGCCAACTCCAGGGTGTGTTTTTCAAGCAATATATGGGCTCCTAATGCTGCTGCCAAATCCTGGGTGTGTTTTTCAGGCAATATATGGGCTCCTTATGCTGCTGCCAACTCCAGTGTCTCTTTCAGGCAATATATGGGCTCCTAATGCTGCTGCCAACTCCTGGGTGTGTTTTTCAGGCAATATATGGGTTCCTTATGCTGCTGTCAACTCCAGTGCCTCTTTCAGGCAATATATGGGCTCCTAATGCTGCTGCCAACTCCAGGGTTTGTTTTTCAGGCAATATATGGGCTCCTGAAGCTGCTGCCAACTCCTGGGTGTGTTTTTCAGGCAATATATGGGCTCCCTATGTTGCTGCCAAATTCAGGATGTGTTTTTCAAGCAATATATGGGCTCCCTATGCTGCTGCCAAGTCCAGAGTGTGTCTTTCAGGCAATATATGGGCTCATTATGCTGATACCACCTCAAGGCTCTCTAATTGTGCCGCTCTGCGACAGCGAATCTAATAGTGACGCCTCTGATCTGCATGTCATACTTCTTTACAATATTATTTCACTAACCCAGCATGCCTCCTATGCATGTTACAGCCAGGCAAAACGTTCTGCAACCCTATGGAGGCTCTCGGAAGCCCAGTAAATTCGGAAGCATAATCAGGGCCAGATTATAAGTAGGGCGCAAGAGGCGTGCACCCCTTTTGGTCCACTTTAACCTGGAAGGCTAGCTCTTGAGCAGCACCAGTAATGAAACATTTATAGAGCCGATACACTTTCATGTAGAATTATGGAACTCTGTAAAACATGTACCGAATGGTTTTGTAGTTACAAATACTTCATTGGCAGGCTTGTATTAACTTTCTTATCTCTATGGAAATTCTGATGGCTCAAGCAGGACTAAACAGCACTATTTTTTCATAGCAGACACTTTAACTGATATATGCAGATAGCAAAAGGGTGCAGTTTTTAAAGGAACAGTCAAAGCAGTGCAGCAAGGAGCTTACCTGAAGCCTGTCCCATGCACCTCTACTCCATGCACAATATAGATGCTGTAGCAGGACTTCAAAGTTTGTTTCTCCATGACCACCATCCAAATGTGGTCACGCGGCTTAGTGTCCCTTAGTGTTTTCTGCATGATTGAGCATTGTGAGTCACAGTGGTTCAACTTGCCAGACTCACATTAGTTTGCACAGCATAACGTGCTGATTGGACAAGAGCTGGCAAATGCGATATGGGAACGGCAGAAAGGTGAGCTGCGTGGGTGATCTTTGGGTTTCGCAAAGCATCCCATATCTAGATGCTCGGGGGCCAATCACCAGGATAGTTAAAATCCCGGTAATAAGCCCAAAAGTAAAAGCAAGAGCAACACACATGCTGGTGATGGTCCCACTGCAACAAGACAGGCTGGGGGGGGGGGGGCATCCAGATTGCTGGACCCCCCTGCCCATAACCCCCCAGAAAAGCCTGACATTTTTACCGAGGCTGATTCACTACTAACGCCAGGTATCGGCAGATGAGCGTCTTTATAGCGACACTTAGAGCGACCACTAGTAGACGCTATAAGCGGGTATCGGGCGCTGTAACAGAGCGTCTCAGTCGCTCTAGCAACCTGGCTGTCATTGATGAATGTGATGTTGGGCGCTCTAACACCAGTACAGCGCTGCAGCGAGCGGGAGGTAGCGCCAGCTCAGTGGCACTCGGCGCTCCACACCATAATCATCTAAAAAGGACACACACACAGTGTTGGCGCTCTAAATCTGGAAATCCGGTCGCTGTAGCATAGAGCGCCAGACGCTGTGTGATTAAAGTCTGTTTTTGAACACATATCCAACAGTAACAAAGCGAAAACACATGGAATGACATTAACACTAAAACAATAACACTTTAGTGCCAGACCTGCAATGACAATTCTGCATAAAAATATAAAAAGTCCCAAAAAGTTTCTAAAAATGTTTGTTTGCAGCCAGGAGAGGTCACACAATGATTTGAGCAAAAAAAAAAAAAACAAAAAAAAAAAATGTAATTGCCAAACACGCTGTTTAAACACAAGCAAATGATCGGCCATTGAAATGTATGGGAGAGCGACAGTGAGCGAAAGGTAATACCTGGCACTCTGGAAGCTAGAGCGCCGCCGCTATACACTGAGCCGCCTGTAATAATACATCGGACGCTACATGGCGCTGTCACCAGATTCGCTTTGATAAATGTGGTTTTGCGTACAGCGTCCGGCGTTCACCAGGCGCTGCCTGCCGCTACGAGGCTCTACCTGGCACTATCCCTTCTTAAATAACCCCCTTAGTCTCAATGCTTGCCAAGAATTCAGAGCCGCGATTGGCTGCCCGGAGCGCACGTGGATAGTGGACGTGTCTATTGTTCCGGCTGCCAGAAAGCCCTGGTCACGTGAGCACCGGTGGCCAATGGTAGCGCTGGATTCTCGGTGAGGATCGAGGGTAAGGTAAGAATTTCGGGCTTTTCTGTGGGGTTATCTACGTGGGGGCTCCAGCATTTCCCCAAAGAAGCAAGAACTTTACAGAAGTTAATAAATGTTTGTGCTGATATGTTGGTTGTGCTAAGCACTTTAAGCAGGACAAAACACAGGATTCTGACTATCCCAAGTTTTGTTCATTGATCCCGGGGCATTCCAATGTTGTATGCCCTGCTGTGTGACGTCCCCCAGATTACCCATACAAACTCACCTTTCCCTGGTCCCATAGCATATGAATGGACTCTAAGAGCCGTTTGCCATGCAAATGTAATGCTCAGCAGGCGGCTCTTTTTACGCCAATTGGAAGCGAGGGCAGCTGAGGGTGGAAGCGCGCCACAAACAAATATGCTTTGGATGTGGCCGGCATAGTTGAGGGAGCCAGGAAGGAGGTGAATTCTGCTGGGACCTGGGGGGGTTCTCACAGTGGAGCATCCCGATTCGGGGTGCCCCAGGGACTGGACCTCTTGGGTTTTAAAGTCCCTGTCCAGGCACAAACTTCCACCCATCTTTTCCCCTGTGGAAGTAATGTCAAATGAACCATTTCAAAGCATCTAAAGATTTCCTATTATATACTGTATAAATACAGTATATAATAGGAGCGCCGGCACTTGGCGCTGAAGCAAATATTCAAGAAAAAACTACACATACCCAGCGTCGGCGCTCTAAAACTGGGAGCTGTAGCATAGAGCGCCAGGCACTGTGTGATTAAAGTCTGTTTTAGAACACATGTCCACCAGTAACAAAGCGAAAAAACATGGAATGACATTGGGGTTTATTCATCAAGCCATAGCGCCAGGTAACGACGGGCAGCGGCAGTTAACAACAGGTAGCGAACGGTGAACACCGGGTGCGGCACGCAATACCACATCTATCAAAGAGAATCCGGTGAGCGACTCTAACAGCAACACGTAGAGACCGATTCATTATCACAGACGGCTCACCGTATACCGCCGGCGCTCTGGCTTCCTGGTATTACCTGTCGCTCTCCCATACATTTCAATGGACGATCCTTTTATTCTCTTTATACAGGGATTTATTTTTTTTTTTATTATCAAATAATTGTGTCACCTCTCATGGCATGGAAAAAGTCATTTTTGAAACCTTTTCTGATTTATAATATTTTCATACAGAATTATCCTTACATGTCTGTTATTAAAGTGTTAATGTTACAATGTAATAATAATGTAATTCCAATGTTTTTGCTTTGTTACTAGTGGATATGTGTTCAAAAACAGACTTTAATCACACAGCCTCTGGCCCTCTGGGCTACAACGACCCGATTTTGAGCGCCGGCGCTGTGTGAGGCTGTTTTTTTGATGAATATGGTGTGAGTCGGTCGCACTGAGCTGGCGCTACTGTTCGCTCCCATACAGTGCTGTACTGGTGTTAGAGCGACTCACACAATATATTCATCAATGCCGGCCAGCAACTGAGACACTCTGAAACAGCGAACCATGGCCGAGCACAGCGACTACTAGCGGTCGCTCTCAATGCCTCGCTGCAGACGCTCATCGGTTGGTACCTGGCGCTAGTAATGATTCAGCCTGCCCGTTTTAACGCTGTGACAATTACACTGCAATGGCAGACCTGCACATACAATTCTGCAAAAAAAAAACAAAAACTATAAAAGTGTTTGTTTGCAGGGCAGGAGAGGGCACACAATGATTTGAGACAAAATGTTAACGTTTACTTTGGCAACACGCTATTTAAACACAACCAAATGTAACACCATTGAAATGTATGGGAGAGCGCTACTGATTGACAGGTACTACATGGCGCTGCTGAACCTAGAGCGCCAGAGCTTCACACTGAGCCGATGCTAGTGATACATGTGACTTTGCGTGATGCTGCTAGAGGCGCTCACCAGATTGGCTTTTTTAAATGTGGTTTTCACATACAGCGCCCAGCTTTCACCCGACGGTATGTGCCGCTACCTGGCGCTATTGGATCTTAAACTGGACCTTTACCATTATTGAAAACCCCAAACCCTTAAAAAACTATTCCCCAGCAAATTAATATATTTTAAGTTTTTAGTCACTTACTTATTATTCTTTCCCCCACAGGGCTGCAACTCTGTTCAGGACTTTAGGATACGGGTGCCGCCATCTTGCCTCAGATGCATCACACTTACTGAGGAGAGGAGAGTGGGATAAGGTACAGGGGGGGGCGGGTTATAGCTGTGCTTTGCTCAGACAGAGCAGAGCTGGGGTCAGGAAAAGGTCAGCAATCCCAGAATGCAGAGCAGCACAGTTAGAAGGCACTTCCTGTTTGCAGGCTGCCTGATGTTCCATGAGCCGCCATCTTGGATGTTTAAACGCTCATAACATGCAGTAGATGCAGGTAGGATGATTTTTAATGTGAGCAATCTGTATGTACAGGGTGTGGGAAACATATAAGATATGCTCTTATTCAGGGTGAAGGACCGCTTTAAATAACCCCCTTTGTTACACCACTGGTAATGAATAATATCAATGGATATAAAATAGTTGTCACATCGACAGGAGCAGATATTTCAAGGAAGGTTTATTGAATCTGTGCCAGCGAGTGAGAAAAGTCAGCAGCAGAGTTCATTGCAGTCTAGGCACAGGAGCCGCAGAACAGCCAGGCAAGGCAGGACAATGCAGAACAACATGCAGCGATGTTAGATTCCCAGCGTGGGAAGATTGGTGATAAAATGAGAAGACAGTTCACTTCCTTCTGTAGAAGGCAGACAAGCCCTCCCACTCCTGTCAGCCTGCCCCCTTCTCTCCAGCCCATTTGAAAAAGCAGACTCCTTCCTGCCCTGTGACAATCTCCGCTCAGCAGCAGCAGCGAAACACAAGAGCTGCTGCACTACAGATCCCAGCAAGAATAGGGAGACTGCATTCGCAGCAGCGACTTCTGCCAGAGACCCAGCAAGTGCTCAACACAAAGCCCCCCCTCATCCTGCTGCACTCTGGTGAGTACGTCCCCCCACCCCTCTACTTTATACACAGCATGCTAAGTCAGCACCCTGCCCTGTCACCTGCCACTGGTGGCCACACTTGCCCCAGGGTAAGATTTTGGGTTGGGTGATGACGCCATGCAATACTTCATCTGTGCCCTAGAGCGCTTTCTCCATCAGATGCTGGTGTGGGCCTCCTATTAATAATGCAGGACTTGTATAGACTGGAGCCAGTGCGGGACACTGGCTCCAGTGTAGTGTCGGCATACGCTGGCACACAGGGTACCATTATTGTTTCTGTGTACCAGGGCATGGCTAGTTCCAACACACAGCATCACGCTGAGATGAAAACGGGCTCCAAAATTAACCCCTAAAAGCTTTCAGTCTTGCTTCTGAAGTGGAAAGTGCAGCAGCGGTGTCATAATAAATCGGTCACTGATCTGATGAATGGACAGTGGTTGCTAATGGTTACAAGGATATGGACTTTTTAAAAGTATTTCTGGGGGCACAGCACAAAGTTACCTCTGTGTGTTACACTTTACAGAGTACATAGAATAGTTCACAACAATTCTTATCAACTTCTCACAACTTCATGGTCCTGCCCAACCACACACTAACTCCCCTTATCACTCCTTGGGAACAAATAAGCCATTTCAAAGCATCTCAGAATGTATATGTAAAAATTTATTCTAAAATATGCAGCTTTCTTTGCTTCAATTTCTGGGTCGTAGCTGACTTGGGAAGGGCATGTAATGGTGCAGCTTTTTTAGTCATGAGCATGCCCCGCTGTGGCAAGAGATTGTGGGACCACTGTGGCTTGCCATGCTTGCTCATGCTGAGAGCACTAAGGAACATAGGGGCTGTTAGACTTCTTTTTTATGTGGTCCTTGAAAGATAAAACTGAAAGGTGAGCACTGCTAAGGCTTCTACCCTGTGCTACAGGAAATGGGGGAGATGCACCTAGGACAGGCATCAGGTGAGTGGCTTGCTGCCCTACTATTGCCACTGGGTGTGTAGTACCTTTTATGTCCCCAGCACAATGGTACATGAGAAAAATGTGTATTGTGTATATAATATAACACCATCATCATTCTTTTACAATGGTATGCTATACTGACTGTTTGCTAAGGGTTACAGTACCTAGCACAGCACCATTGATGGCCATTTGTGGCAGAGCAGGGGGTTCCAACCATTAGTATTAGTTTGCTTATCACTGGTGGTACATAAGGTCCCATTATATTGTATGAGGGAGGCTGCAGAAGTATATGTAAATTATCCTGATCTGCGGCCATTTATACTTTTCCCAAACACAATTCACTCCATAAATACAAAACTGCTCTAAAAGGTGATGAAAACAACTTAGGTGTATTTGTGGGTTTATTTCATGCCATTTAGGTAACAACCCATATATACCCCCAAGGTGGTAATTCAGATAATTAGAAAATGAAAAGTGGTTGGGGACCCCCCATGAGAGCACAAATAATTCACATCTGTCCTTGGGGTTTATTCATCAAGGGATAGAAGCAGGTAGTCTCTCGTAGCGGCAGGCAGCGTCTGGTGAACGCTGGACGCAATACCACATTTATGAAGGCGATTCTGGTGAGCGACTCTAACAGCACCATGTAGCGTCCAATGTATTATTACAGGTGGCTCAGCGTATAGCCCCGGCGCTCTAGCTTCCAGAGGTCGCTACCTGTTGCTCTCCCATACATTTCAATGGATGTTCCTTTTCTTCTGTTTAAACAGCGTTTTTTTTTTTTTCTCTAAAATAATTGTGTGACCTCTCCTGGCCTAGAAAAAGTCATTTTTGAAAACTTTTTAGATTTTTAATATTTTTATGCAGAATTGTCATTATAGGTCTGGCATTAAAGTATTGATGTCACAATGTTACAACAATGTAATTTCATGTGTTTTCGGTTTGTTACTGGTGGATATGTGTTCAAAAACAGACTTTAATCACACAGCGTCTGGCGCTCCATGCTATAGCGACCAGATCCAGAGCGCCTACGCTCTGTGTGTCTGTTTTTTTGTTGAATATGATGTGCGTCGCTGAGAGTCGGTCGCACTGAGCTGGCACTACCTTTCGCTCCCTGCAACGCTGTACTGGTGTTAGAGCGCCCAACATACATCTCATTCATCAATGCTGGGCAGGTTACTACAGCGAATGAGGCACTCTGTTACAGCGTCCGATAGCCGATTACAGCGTATACTAGTGGTCGCTCTTAGCGCCTCTGTACAGACGCTCATCTGCCGATACCTGGCGCTAGTAATGAATGAGCCTGCCCATCTCCTATAGGAACTCACAATCTAATGTCCCTAGTATGCGCATATTATACTACAAGCTAGTGTACTATATATAACATGAAGCATCATATGACCTTCATGGTTGCTAAGGTATAGAGCTCTTGACACAATGCTGCTTTGCATTTTTAAAGTAAGGCTCACTTACATTAATATTCTAAAAAAAAAAAAGCTGACCATCTAGCATCCCTAGTCCTCACATTGAGAACAACCTATCAAACTGTGTAGAAGCATCAATCCAAGAGACAAATCTATAGGGGGTGCAACTGCGCCAGCTCCCAGAAAGTCAGGGAGGCCTCATCAATTTTGCTGCTCCACCTTTTTTAATCAAACGTGTTCTCACTTGGCATAATTCAGAAATAAAGAAGCACCATTTGTCTCTGCCATTTCAGTCTTTAACCATCTAGCTGCATCCAACTGAGTTGAAAGACCGAAAAGTTTACTGTGTGAGCGTTGACAGGGCTCCATTAAAAGTTCACAACAGGGTCCCCTCATATTGAGGAACAGACTTTAAAAATCCTGGAAGATCCCAGCTGAAAAATAAACATCCTGTGCACTGCCACAGCGCCTCACTAACCAAACTATTAAATCAAACTCACACACATGGTTAATTGTGAGGCCGGCACAAGGAGTTACAAAAGGCACATTGCCATTCAAACACTAATTTATTGTTCAAAAACAGCTCAAAAATATGGCACACATGTAAGAAACCCAAAACCCAATACACCAATATAAAACGCCAGTGCTGATACAAAAAGGACCCCCCCCCATACATAGAGGGACTATGCACCTCTCTGGGCCATATACTCAGGATGGCACATGGAGGTCCTAATCACTTTTAAGGATAACGGCGGGAGCTGTGACCGGACAGACGCTAAACCCGCGTCAGGTGGCAGAACTGTACATTTGTGCATGAGTTGCCGTCATATTTAGCTACACCACTTATAACATCTCATCTGTTACCACCAAGCTGACAATATTATATTAACTGTTATTGCGGTATATTGAAAGATACAGCAGGTGGCACATTGATGATTTAGAAGAATGAATTTAGAAGACGGTCTTCAGCATTACATTAGAAATCACACTTTTCCAGCCCCAGAAAGCAGCTCTGTGACGATGTGATGCATATACTATAATTATATTAAGTAATATTTACTGTACCAGTCAACCAGTTCTTCCTAATTGTTGATACTCTGAAACTGGTTTTCAGAACTGGGGAGAATCGGAAGGACAGTGTAGAAGGTAGACGTCAATAGGCGTGTAACTGTTGTGTGTGGGTAAAATATAGTACAAGCCACTAAACATTTTGCTGCGCTAAAAATTAACACACATACAGTACTCACCCCCTTCTCCCGCATTTATATCTGGCTGCTAAAAAAAATACTTAGAGGCCGAATCATTAATAGCGGCAGGTAGCGACAGTTGAGCGACTGTAGCAGTATTTTCAGAGCGCCCGCTAGTAGTCGCTGTGCTTGGCCATTGTTCGGTTGTTGATAGCGACTGAGTCGGTGTGCAGTAATGTTGAATACGGGGTGACGAGTCGCTATTTGACAGGTTCCGCGATGTATGGGTGCGCATGATAGCGACTGGTCAGAGCGTCCAGGTCCCACCATATTCATCAAAAAATCACGCTCAAAAAATGCATGTTTAAACCCCAGAGCGCTGGCGACGATGTGTTAAAAGTAGTTTTTTAAACCCCAAACCACCATATTTTTGGAAACCAAAAAAAAAAAATTTTTAAACAATTTAGTAATATAAATACAATAATATCAGACCTGTAATATCAATTCCGCACAAATTTTTTTTACCTTAAAAAAATTATCTAACATGGCAGAAGTGGTCACAGAATTTTTCACATTAAAAAAAAAAAAAAAAAACATTAATAAACATTAATTATTAATATTTAAAGATTGTTCCATTGAAATGCATTGGAGCGCGCCAGGTAGCGAGAGGTCATACCTGTCGCTGTTCAAGGTCGGACGCTGGCGCTGTGGGCTGAGGCTGGAATAATGATGAATGAGTCGCTATATGGCGCTATCTCAGTCGCTAAGCAGGATCGGCTTGATAAATGTGTGATTGTGGTGGGGAGCCGGCGTTCTCGTGGCGGGGCGCGTCATTACCGGCCGCTCACCAGTCGCTACCTGTTGCTATCCCTTCATAAATAAGGGCCTTAGTGCTGAGGAAGTGCTTGGCACACATTCTGCTTTGCAATCAATGGACGTGCCCATGTGCCTATGTGCCAGTCACTAACTGATGTGGGCATGAGGCTATGTCAGGGGGTGAGTGTCTAAGGAATCTTGTGGTGTATGCACTTATCTCAGAAACAGAAAATGCTTCTAAAGACCAGGCTCAGGACCATTTCTAGGCACGGGCAAGCAGTGCAGTCGCCCCGGGCACCAGAATAGCAGGGGGCGCTGAGCTGACTGGTGACTCTTGCATTCTGGCCCTCCTGCATGTTCTAGGGGAGTGTGGGTGGAAAACAGGAGTTTGATAGACGGGGAGGCCGATTCATCAATAGCGCCAGGTAGCGACAGATGAGCGACTGTAGCGTGATTTTTTCAGCGCCAGCCAGTATTCGCTGTGCTTGGCCGGCATTAGCTTGATGACAGCGACTCAGTCGGTGTGCGGTAATGTTGAATACGGGCTGGGGGGTCGCTGTTTCACAGGTCCAGCGTTGTATGTGAGCGCCTGACAACGAATGGCCAGAGCGAACGGCTAGCTTCATATTCATCAACAAATCACGCTCCGAATGTGCTGTCGCTGTCCATTCCTTGTTTAAACCCCAGAGCGCTGGCGGCGATCTGTATTAACTAGTTTTTAACCCCTAAACAACCATATTTTTTGAATGTAACATTATACATGTTTTTAGAATCATTTTGTAATATGAATACATTAATCTCAGACCTGTTAGATCAATTCTGCGGATATTTTTTTTTTTTTTTGACTTAAAAATAAATCCTAACATTGCAGAAGTGGTCTCCGATTTTTTGACATTAAAAAAAAAAAAAAAAAAATTATTACCAATTAATTATGAATAATTATAGATTGCTCCATTGAAATGCATTGGACATCGCCAGGGAGCGACAGCTCATACCTGGCGCTGTGAGGGAATTTGCAGCGGCTCTGTTCGGTCCAGGCGGCTTCATGATGAATGCCGCGCTAGCCGTCGCTCTCGCCGGCGCTAGCCTCATTTTGCTTTATAAATGCGTCATTGTGACCGCCGCCGGGCGTACTTGAGTCGGTAGTCGCCGTTAGCTGCCGCTACCTGGCGCTCGTCAGACACTACCTGGCGCTATCGCTTGATGAACAAGGGCCTTAGGACCTTATTCATGAAGGGATAGTGACAGGTAGTGGCTGTTATGCGTCAGGTATCGGCATGAGAACGCCAGCCACAGCATGAAGCCGATTCTGTTGAGCGACTGGGATAACACCATATACCGTACGATTCATCATTATCCCAGCCTCAGCGTCTGCCGTGCAGATCGCCGCATTTTACCTCTTGCTACCTGGCGCTCTCCCATACATTTCAATGGTCGTTCTTTTACTTCTCTTTAAACAGGGGGTTTTTATTATTATTATTTTTTTTTAATCTCAAATAATGTTGTGACCTCTCCTGGCCTTGAAAAAGCCATTTTTCCCATTTTTTCCATTTTTTATATATTTATGCAGAATTGACATTACAGGTCTGGCATTAATGTGTTCATGTCACAATGTTATAACAATGTAATTCCATATTTTTTCACTTTGTTACTGGTGGTCAAAAACAGCCTTTAATCACTTTAAGCATTTTTGAGCGCCGGTGGTGTGTGAGGCTGTTTTTTTGATGAATATGGTGTGAGTCGGTCACAATGACCAGTCGCTACCATTCGCTCCCATACATCGCTGTACTGCTCATATAGCAACTCCCCACAACGTATTCATCAATGCTGCAAAGCGACTGAGGCGCTTTGAACTAGCGAACCACAGCTGAGCACAGCGACTACTAGCGGACTCTCTGAAATGCCTCTGAAAAGACGCTCATTTGTCGCTACCTGCCGCTAGTAATGAATCAGCCTGCCCGAAGCATACTGTGGTGACAAATGAGAACAATGAGGAACAGGAGGACATGGACTCAAGAGACTATAAGAGGGACAAATGAGAACAATGAGGGACATGGACTCAAAAGAACAGTCCCTCCAAATTAGGGACACTTGGGAGCTATGTATTAACTAACTTAAAAGGTGTAGAGTTTTAATCTACTGAACAGCGCGTGAGGATGACAGGAACTACTGATTAAGGAACGACATGCTCTCTCTTTGAATTAAACTGGTTCGCAGCCTCTGTGTCTGGTGTTGGTGGTGGGGACTCGATACCAACACAAACTGATTATGACATTTGGAAATTTGTCATTTATTTTAAACCGGACCTTCACCCCGAATAAGAGCCTATCTTGTATTTCCCCCCACCCTGTACACACAGATTGCCCACATTAAAAATCATCCTACCTGCACCTATTGCGTTTTTTTGAGCCTTTTAACGTCCAAGCTGGTCTCAGGATAGTCTAAGGCAGCCTGCAGACAGGAAGTGTCTTCTGACTATGCTGCTCTGCATTCTGGGATTGCTGTCATTTTCCTGACCCCAGCTCTGCCCCCCCCCACCTCCCTCCACTTTTTACCCCTCTCCTCAGTATGTGATGCTTCAGAGGCAAGATGGCAGTGCCTGTAGTCCTGAAAAAAGTTAAAGCCCAGTGGGGGAAAGAATAATAAAAAAGCGGCTAAAAACTTAAATTATATTAAATTTAGATGCTGTGGAAACGTTTTTAAGGGTTTGTGCTTTTCATTAAATGATGCTGAAGAAGGTCCGGTTTAAGAGAAATGTCATCTTTGCTCCATGCTATTTTGTGTGATATTATTATTGTTTATTTATGTAGCCCATTCGCATCCGTAGCAAGGAAGTTATTGTAGACAGGGTAACCATTACAAACAAGATGCTACATAGAGGCTGATTCATTACTAGTGCCAGATACCGGCAGATGAGCATCTGTAGAGCGGCTCTTAGGGGCGACCGCTAGTAGACGCGGTGAGCGGGTATCGGGCGTTGTAACAGAGCGCCTCAGTCGCTCTAGTAGCCTAGCCAGCATTGATGAATGTGATGTATGTTGGGCGCTCTAACACCAGTACAGTGCAGAGAGTGAGAGGTAGCGACTGCTCAGTGCGTCTGGCACTCGGTGCTCCACACCATACTTATCAAAAAAACAGACACACAGAGCGTCACCGCTCTAAATCTGGTCGCTGTAGTAGCATAGAGCGCCAGACGCTGTGTGATTAAAGTCTGTTTTTGAACACATATCCACCAGTAACAAAGCGAAAACACATGGAATTACATTGTTGGAACGCTGTGACATTAACACTTTAGTGCCAGATCCGTAAGGACAATTCTGCCTAAAAATATACAAAATCTAAAAAGTTTTCAAAAATGACTTTTTCTAGGCCAGGAGAGGTCACACAATGATTTGAGGCACAAAAAAAAACCAAAAAAAAAAACCACTGTTTAAGAAGAAAAGGAAAGTCCATTGAAATGTATGGGAGAGCGACAGTGAGCGAAAGGTAACACCTGGAGCTCTGGAAGCTAGAGAGCCGGTGCTATACGCTGAGCTGCCTGTAATAATACAACAAAGACAATAAAGTATTATACCGCGCTAATACAATACACTCAATAAAGCTCAACGTGCACTGAGTCCTTCAAACTCCCTATAAAGATAAGTCCAGAGCTCAGATCAGTCCAATAATTTCTGACATATGATCCCACGGTGCATGATCCACCACAGTGGGTGTGTAGCTGACGGGCGCATAGTGCACACGCGCGATGCTGGAGGCACGCGCGCATAGTGCGCTGTTGTTAATGATGGACGCCAATAGCGGCCTTTATCTCCCTGATCACGTGGGTATTTTCACGTGATCAGGACGTCATACAACTTCCGGCTTAAAATGCCGGTGGATGTGTAGCTGACGGGCGCATAGTGCGCACGCGCGATGCTGGAGATGCGCGCGCATAGTGCGCTGTTGTTAATGATGAACGCCAATAGCGGCTTTTATTTCCCTGATCACGTGGGTATTACATCATCATACACATCATACAACTTCCGGCTTAAAAGGCTGGCGTGTACGCTGTTCAAACATTCCGGCTGAAGTCGCCTAGGCGACGAAACGCGTTGGATCGTTTGAACACTGGTGAATTGAAAGTTTTTTATCTGGACCTTTTATTAAGCAATTGAACATCGGGAGGACTGGCGGTGAGAAATTGACTACTCCATTGTTTTACTGCTTTTACTATCTTGATAGTGCATTTTCAATAAATAGTTATAAGTTATACGTTTTATTGGGCATACTGCACTATTCTTTTACTCTTTTGCTTTGCATGAATCAATCTATTATAACTCTGCGCATGGGATATATTTAAATGAGCCTAAGATCTGGAATGACGGCAGAGACCAACAGATGCTGAAACACTTAAACCGGATCTTCAGCGTGATTTAATGAAACTCTTAAAAAACGGTTCTCCAGCATCTAAAATTAATATATTTTATATTTTTAGTCACTGACTTATTATTCTTTCCCCCACTGGGCTGCAACTCTGTTCAGGAATTTAGGACACGGGCGCCGCCATCTTGACTCAGAAGCATCACACTTACTGAGGAGAGAAGAGTGGGATAAGGTACAGGGGGGCGGGTTATAGCTGTGCTTTGCTCAGACAGAGAAGAGCTGGGGTCAGGAAAAGGTCAGCAGTCCCAGAATGCAGAGCAGCACAGTCAGGAGGCACTTCCTGTTTGCAGGCTGCCTGATAAGATGGCGGCTTCCATAAGCCACCATCTTGGATGTTTAAAGGCTCATAACATGCAGTAGATGCAGGTAGCATGATTTTTATTGTGGCTAATCTGTATGTACAGGGTGTGGGAAACATATAAGATAGACTCTTATTCAGAGTGAAGGTCCGCTTTAAGTGTGCGTTAAGGCGATATTACTACAGTGTTCCGGTAAGCGTGTGGGCACTACGTTTCTTTGGTGTGCACCTTGAGTGGTGGTGGATCATGCACCGTGGGATCATATGTCAGAAATTATTGGTCTGATCTGAGCTCTGTGCCATTTGGTGGAATTGCCTGTAATAATACATTGGACGCTACATGGCGCTGTTAGAGTCGCTCACCAGATTTGCTTTCATAAATGTGGTTTTGCCTTCAGCGCCCAGCATTAACCAGTTGCTGCCTGCCGCTATCCCTTCATGAATAACCCCCCATAGTTCAAAGGGAATACTATGAAAACAGGAAACAATAGGAGAAAGGCCCTGCTCTTAGGAGCTGACAGTCTAAGGCTTATTAGATTCGATGCAAAGATTTCCTGTCTAAATATATACACTCGACAAATGACAAATAGTTATAGGAAACCTGTTAAAAAATGAAATAAAAATACTCAGATTTCACCTGTTACTTACCTTGCATGGCAATAAGTGATCATTAGAGGAGGCCCGCACATGTTCTGTGGGATCGACGGTCCATTGCAGTGTCATTGTCACAGTGTTAAAACAATGTAATTCCATATGTTTTCGCTCTGGTGCTGGTGTGTTGAGAAACAGACTTTTTTCATATGGCGTCCGGAGTTCAACGCTAGAGCATCGGCGCTGGTTTTGTGTTTGATTTTGTTAAATATGGGCTTCAGCGCCGATGGTCGGGCACACTTACAGGCTGATTCATTACTAACGGCAGGTAGCACAGATGAGCGTCGGTAGCAGGGATTTCAGAGCGCCCGCTAGTAGTCGCTGTGCTCAGCTGTGGTTCGCTAGTTCAGAGCGCCTCAGTTGCTGTGCAGCATTGATGAATACGTTGTGGGGAGTCGCTATATGAGCAGTACAACGCTGTATGGGAGCGAATGGTAGCGACTGGTCAGTGCAACCGACTCACACCATATTCATAAAAAAAAAAAAAAACAGCCTCGCACACCTCCGGCGCTCAAAAATGCTTCGCTGTAGCCCAGAGCGCCGGAGGCTGTGTGATTAAAGGGTGTTTTTGAACATGTATCCACCAGTAACAAAGCGAAAACATATTGTTATAACATTGAGACATGAACACATTAATGCCAGACCTGTAATGTCAATTCTGCATAAATATATAAAAAATAAAAAAAGATTTGAAAAATGGCTTTTCTTAGGCCAGGAGAGGTCATATTATTTGAAAATTAAAAAAAAACCCTGTTTAAAGAGAAGTAAAAGAACGTCCATTGAAATGTATGGGAGAGCGCCAATTAGCGAGAGGTAAGACTTGGCACTCTGCAAGTTTGAACGCCGGCGCTGTATGCTGAGGCTGGGATAATGATGAATCGGACGCTACATGGCGTTATCCCAATCGCTCAACAGAACCGGCTTCGTAAATGTGGTATTGCACGCTGTGTCCGGCGTTCTCATGCCGATACCTGCTGCTACCTGTCGAATAACAGCCACTACCTGTCGCTATCCCTTCATGAATAAGGCCCTTAACTGCCGCTACCTATTGCTCGCTGCAGTGTTGTCCTGTTATATGTGGCGCTGCTCTGGGCGGCTTTTCCTCAGGGCGCTACATATGCATTGATTGAGGGAGAACACTCCAGACATCACATTTATCAATGCTGGACAGGAGACTACCGCTACCCTAGGTTATAGCACCAGACACCCGCTTCCAGTGTCCATTAGCAGATGCTCTAAGCGCCGCTACATAGACGCTGAAATGGCAATATGTGGCGCTAGTCTTATTTTTTAGCCTCCACAATGCTCACTGAGATACCGGATGAAAGTCACACTTGCTTCAAAAAAATTATTAGCAAGATGGTGAGTTACATGGTGGGCCGCAGCCCTGTTCTGTCTGTGTGGGATGAAACATGTTTTGCAGGAGAGCGCTCATCAGTTTTCACAAGACATTTGTGCGTTTGATAACTTTTTGTAGAAAGAATGTACGGTAAGCAGTTTTTTTATGACTGAAAATCTTTCTCTATAGTTTCAGGCTAGCAAAATATTACTTTGTAAAGGCTGAAGGTCAAAGTTAATGCAGCGCAACAAACACAAAAGTCAGTTTATCTTACAATATGTGTTTGTATATTTTTCAGCATTTTTTTACCTCAGCAGCTGTTGCCACTTGCTGTTTTCTCTGTGTGATGCTTTGTGACTGTAGAAGCATTTCTGGCCTATGAATAAATAGCTAAGAAGTACCATAGACAACAGGGTTGATTCAGAGCCTTTTTTCTGAGAGAAAGAGAAACTGCCATCACTTTCATTGTCTACCAGGTGTAAATTTTCACCTGGCTCTGAATCAGCCCCAAAGTAGACATTGAAAAAGAATGGCAGTTTAAAAAGTGAAATTTTATTTTATTTTACTCCAAAGAGCGCTTTTTCCACATGGTGTTAAATCAACCCCATTTTCCTTTACATGGCTGCGCACTCTTTTCAGACTTTACTGAATCATCACCCTCATGGATGGATTGGGGATAAAAATTGGCCCAGGGATTCACTGACCCCAGGCAAGCCCATGAGTAGCCCACAAGCTTCTAAGCCCAGCCCTGAGGGTGCTTCCAAGCCAGTCACATGGGTAGCACTGCAGGGGCCAACCACAGGAAAGACTGGCCACTCATAAAAGATGGTAATTTAGTACTGTAGGGATAGGCATGGCCCCCACAACTATGATGCTGGAGCTTTAAAATGGAGCAAAACCCACCCCGGAGTCTATGAGACTCCAGGGCAGGCTTACTGCCTCCCCCCCCCCAGGGCATCCAGATTTAGGATCCCCCTCTGTGTAAAACCCCCCAGATCACCCAGTAAATCGCAGTAGAGCACGCTGATTGAATGGGAGCCCGCACATGTGCCGTAGGATCGGGGAAAGGTGAGTTTCGGTGGGTGACCTGGGGGGTTTCACACAGCGAGGCATCCTGCATCTGAGTGCCCCAGGGGCAAGGTCCAAAACCTGGGTTTTGGTCCACTTTAAGCATTGTGGTGACATAATGTGGGCTGTGGTGACTTGGCTGGGGGGGTACATTGGGTCCTGGTATGGGGAGAACTTAGGAGGCATAAACCTGTTGATGTTTGAGGAGAACTGGGTGATTTCTGGCACAGGCACTGGGTCAAGCCCAGTTGGCCCAAAAGTAGTGCGGCCCACCGATAATTCTCCCTGTGCTCCCTATGGCCAGTCTGCCTCTGATCACCCTACAACACTTAGGCCCTTATTTAACAAGGGATAGCGCCAGGTAGCGAATGGTGAGCGAACGGTAATGACGGTCACCGCCACGAGAACGCCGGCTCCCCACCACAATCACACATTTATCAAGCCGATCCTGCTTAGCGACTGACAGAGCGCCAGATAGCCACTCATTCATCATTATTACAGCCTCACCCCACAGCGCCAGCGTCCGACCTTGAACAGCGACAGGTATGACCTCTCGCTACCTGGCGCTCTCCAATGCATTTCAATGGAACAATCTTTAAATATTCATAATTAATTGTTATTAATTTTTTTTAATGTGAAAAATTCTGTGACCACTTCTGCCATGTTAGATAATTTTTTTAAGGTAAAAAAAAAAAAAAAAAATTGTGCAGAATTGATATTACAGGTCTGATATTATTGTATTCATATTACTAAATTCTTAAATTTTTTTTTTTTATTTTGGTTTCCAAAAATATGGTGGTTTGGGGGTTAAAAAACTACTTTTAACACATCACCGCCAGCGCTCTGGGGTTTAAACATGCATTTCACAGCGCGAGAATTTTTTGAGCGTGATTTTTTGATGAATATGGTGGGAGCCGGTCGCTCTGACCAGTCGCTATCATGCGCACCCATACATCGCGGAACCTGTCAAATAGCGACTCGTCACCCCGTATTCAACATTACTGCACACCGACTCAGTCGCTATCAACAACCGAACAATGGCCAAGCACAGCGACTACTAGCGGGCGCTGTGAAAATACTGCTACAGTCGCTCAACTGTCGCTACCTGCCGCTATTAATGAATCGGCTTCCCCGCGGCAAAGTTACCACTTATTGTTGATTAGACATCTTTGTTACAATTGTTACCAATGTTTTGCTCAGAAGCCCTCCTAGTTACAGAAAGGTTTTAGAGAATATAAAATTGCCTGTCCAGTCACTAGGCGGTCCATTGTAGGATCTGTACGGTTGGGGGAATAAGGGTTTATGAGAAATCAGTTTGGAAATAAAAACTGTAAGGTAGAGAAAAGGTTATATAAGTAAAAAGTATCTGCAGTAAATAAAAAAAGGTGAATTTACACTTTTCATTTTTAAAAGTGGATCCCCCCCTCCTCCTCCGTAGTTTCTGGCTCAACAGGGAGCCTCATTTATCAAGTGTCAGCGCCTGTTAATGCCACTCAGCGCCAATATTTGTGCCTCAGCGCCACTCCGTGTATGATTTAACAAACAAAAAACAGGCAGCGCCAATACGACCACCAGCTTGCCTCTAATTCATCAATATCTTGTTTAAAGGAGCACTAGCAAAAAAACATATAAATATGCTAGATGGGGGGAGGAGGGGTCACTTATACACCGGGCATCAAGAAATATCCAACTAGGCCTGTTTTTTCTTTTCTTTTAATGAAAGGCAGAGGAATTGATAGACAAAATCTGTTACCCCGCGATGTTATTCCTACCAGAAGAAGCTTAGCAGTATTTTTATTCAGTTTGGGAGTATAACTGACCTCCTCCTCTCATTAGCCAAGGTGTTTATATGGATTTTTACGCAATTTTGCGATAGTGCTCCTTAAAGCAGTTTATAGTGATGCTGTAGGTTAAGATCCCATAGAGCACAATGTGCCTAACTGTATTGAACTGTTTTATGCTTATAATTAATATTACACACATTTATTTGTACAGAACTTGTATTGCAACTTGTCAATAATGGGCCTTATTCACGAAGGGGTAGTGACAGGTAGTGCCTGTACAGCGGCAGGTGAACGCCGGAGACGGCACGCAATTACACATTTATGAGGCCGAATCTGGTGAGCGTTGCATTCAATTCATCATTATCTCAGCCTCAGCGTACAGCGCCGGCGTTCAGGCTTGCAGAGCTCCACGGCTTATCTGTCGCTACCTGGCGCTCTCCCATACATTTCAATGGGTGATCCTTAAATCCCTTTCCTGATCCCAATTTTTTTATTCCCTAAAAAAAACAAAACACAAACCTTCTGACATGTATTCTGGGCAAGAAAATGATATTTTTTAAAACATTTTGGATTAATAATATTTTTATGCAGAATTGTCCTTACAGGTCTGGAATTAAAGTGTTCATGTTACAATGTAATAACAATGTAATTCCATATGTTTTCGCTTTGTTACTAGTGGATACATTTTCAAATACAGCCTTTAATCACACAGCCTCTGGCGCTATGGGCTTCAATTACATGATTTTGAGCGGCGGCGATGTTTGTGGCTGTTTTGAGCTGGCGTTACAGTTCTCTCACTTACAGCGTAGTACAGCGATCCGTTGCCAAGCACAGCGACTACTAAGGGGCGCTCTGAAATCCGCTCTACAGACGCTCATCTGTCGCTACCTGGCGTTAGTAATGAATCAGCCTGAATGTAAACTCAGGAACTAGATTTCACCAAATGTCATTTAATTATTTTCTTGTAAAATAGTTTCATGGCTTCTTTTGCTTACCAATGTGTAATTTGAACAACTAAAACGCAGCCTAAGTTTGCAAAGTTTGTCCCCCATCAGTGATATCCTGTAACTGTAATGATGAAACACCACCCAGCAGCGGAAATATACAGTGCCAATCTTTTCAGGATGCCAAGAATGAATAAATACGCTGAGCAGAGCCTAAAATACGGTGGTGCTGGGCTGATCGGCAGTCGTGTCCAACAGGCGCTGACACAGGCCTGCCAATGCCTAGTGCAACAATCAAAGCTAATTAGTTAACATTGGGCGTTGTGTCTTCCTGCGCCATTCTGTCTAAATAGCAGAAAGATATGCCGGGCTCCAAAAATGGCACTATGCCAGCAAAATGACGCTACACGGCTCACCTCCTAAATAAGGGCCCTGATGTCTCATGTAAATTAGGCCTGTTTCTTTCTTTATTTCAGAATAAGGCATCAGATAAAATAAGCATGATTCCATTATAGGAAGAAGTTACAGCATGATTTGCACCTCAAATACTTACTACAATAATGTAAAACTTCAGTAAATCCTAAGTTTTATGGTCATTGGATTAGTCAATGGCTGCTCATTTGCTTGTTTTTAAACAGCGTGTTTGATTTTTTTTTTTTTTTTTTTTGCTCAAATCATTGTGTGACATCTCTGGCTGCAAACAAACATTTTTATAAACGTTTTTTTTTATATTTTCATGCAGAATTGTCATTACAGGTCTGGCACTAAAGAGTTAATGTCCCAGTGTTAAAACAATGTCATTCCATGTGTTTTCACTTTGTTACTGGTGGATATTTGTTCTAAAACAGACTCTGATCACAAAGCATCTGGCGCTCTATGCTATAGCGACCAGATCCAGAGCGCCTACGCTGTGTGTGTGTCCTTTTTTGGTGTGGAGCGCTGAGAGTCGGATGCACTGAGCTGGCGCTACCTTTCGCTCCCTGCAACGGGCCAGGTTACTACAGCGCCTGAGGCGCTATGTTACAGCGCTCGATACGTGGGGGCTGATTCATTACTAACACCAGGTATCGGCAAATGAGCGCCTGTATAGCGGCGCTTAGAGTGACCGCTAGTAGATGCATTAAACATGTATCGGACACTGTAACATAGTGCCGCAGTCGCTGTAGTAACCTGGCTGGCATTGATGAATGTGATGTATGTTGGGCGCTCTAACAGCAGTATAGCGCTGCAGGGAGCGAAAGATAGCGCCAGCTCAGTGCGACCGACTCTCAGCGCTCCACACCATACTTATCAAAAAGGACACACACACAGCGTTGGCGCTCTAAATCAGGTCGCTATAGCATAGAGTGCCAGACACTGTGTGATTAAAGTCTGTTTTTGAACACATATCCACCAGTAACAAAGCGAAAACACTTGGAACGACATTGTTTTAACACTGTGACATTAATACTTTAGTGCCAGACCTGTAATGACAATTCTGTATAAAAAGTCAAAAAAGGGTTTGTTTGCACAATGTCAAACACGCTGTTTAAACACAAGCAAATGAACGGCCATTGAAATGTATGGGAGAGGGAACCTGAGCGAAAGGTAATATCAGGCGCTCTGGAAGCTAGAGCGCCTGTAATAATACATCGGACGCTACATGGCGCTGTTAGAGTCGCCCACCAGATTCGCTTTCATAAATGTGGTTTTGCGTACAGCGCCCGGCGTTCACCAGACGCTGCCTGCCGCTACGAGGTGCTACCTGGCGCTATCCCTTCTTAAATAACACCCTAAGCTAAATTGAGGCCTTCCAGTCCATGGAACCTTATTGCTGTAGTTGGAAACCCCACAAATAATCAAATGAAGGGTTACTCTAACATACCTGCCGGGAGACAGGGCTGGATTATCATTGGGGCAATGGAACACCTGCTCCAGGCCCCAGCAGCTCAGGAGGCCTCAAGGACATTATCAAACGAGAAAGGCAGAGTAACAGGGGAGAGAGACACAAGAATGAGAGTTACAGACAGGGAGAGACACACAAGGGACAGCAGAAACAGACACCAGAGGGACATTAAAGAAAAAGAGAGAAACCGGCTAGACATGAGAGAGAGAGAGACAGTGAGAAATCAGAGAGGCAAAGAAAGAGTGATGGTTGTACTGCTCTGTTCCATTGACACTCTTAGAGGCCGATTCATTAATAGCGCCAGGTAGCGACAGATGAGCGACTGTAGCGTGATTTTTTCAGCGCCAGCCAGTATTCGCTGTGCTTGGCCGGCATTAGCTTGATGACAGCGACTCAGTCGGTGTGCGGTAATGTTGAATACGGGCTGGGGGGTCGCTGTTTCACAGGTCCAGCGTTGTATGTGAGCGCCTGACAACGAATGGCCAGAGCGAACGGCTAGCTTCATATTCATCAACAAATCACGCTCCGAATGTGCTGTCGCTGTCCATTCCTTGTTTAAACCCCAGAGCGCTGGCGGCGATGTGTATTAACTCGTTTTTAACCCCTAAACAACCATATTTTTTGAATGTAACATTATACATGTTTTTAGAATCATTTTGTAATATGAATACATTAATCTCAGACCTGTTAGAGCAATTCTGCACATATTTTTTTTAATTTTTTTTTTGACTTAAAAATAAATCCTAACATTGCAGAAGTGTTCTCCGATTTTTTGACATTAAAAAAAATTAATACCAATTAATTATGAATAATTATAGATTGCTCCATTGAAATGCATTGGACATCGCCAGGGAGCGACAGCTCATACCTGGCGCTGTGAGGGAATTTGCAGCGGCGCTGTTCGGTCCAGGCGGCTTCATGATGAATGCCGCGCTAGCCGTCGCTCTCGCCGGCGCTAGCCTCATTTTGCTTGATAAATGCGTCATTGTGACCGCCGCCGGGCGTACTTGAGTCGGTAGTCGCCGTTAGCTGCCGCTACCTGGCGCTCGTCAGACACTACCTGGCGCTATCGCTTGATGAATAAGGGCATTAATCTGGCCCTACCAGGAGGAAAGCTTTGATAGAATAAAAGTACTTAGAGGCCGATTCATTAATAGCGCCAGGTAGCGACAGATGAGCGACTGTAGCAGTATTTTCACAGCGCCCGCTAGTAGTCGCTGTGCTTGGCCGTTGTTCGGTTGTTGACAGCGACTCAGTCGGTGTGCGGTAATGTTGAATATTGGGTGAGGAGTCGCTATTTGACAGGTTCCGCGCTGTATGGGAGCGCATGATAGCGAATGGCCATAGCGACCGGCTCCCACCATATTCATTAACAAATCACGCTCAAAAAATTCTCGCGCTGTGAAATGCATGTTTAAACCCCAGAGCGCTGGCGGCGATGGGTTAAAAGTAGTTTTTTAATCCCTAAACAACCATATTTTTGGAAACAAAAAAAAAACAAGTTTATAAAAACATTATGTAATATGAATACATTAATATCAGACCTGTAATATCAATTCTGCACAATTTTTTTTTTATTTTTTTTTTACCTTAAAAAAAATATCTAACATGGCAGAAGTGGTAACAGAAATTTTCACATTAAAAAAAAAAAAATTATTAACAATTAATTATGAATATTTAAAGATTGTTCCATTGAAATGCATTGGAGAGCGCCAGGTAGCGAAAGGTCATACCTGTCGTTGTTCAAGGTCGCTCGCTGGCCCTGTGGGGGTGAGGCTGGAATAATGATGAATGATTCGCTATCTGGCGCTCTGTCAGTCGCTAAGCAGGATCGGCTTGATAAATGTGTGATTGCGGAGGGGAGCCGGCGTTCTCGTGGCGGTGACCGTCATTACCGTTCGCTCACCAGTCGCTACCTGGCGCTATCCCTTGTTAAATAAGGGCCTTAATAGAAAGTATATTGAGCATCTAACAATAGAGAAATACTAATAGGGATCATTTTTGCTGGCATAACAGAGATTTAGAGGTACACGCCCAACCTAGCTGTACATCATGATTCATGAATGAGTCACGGGCAGGCGAGTGCGGTGAGGACATGCACTGCACCTAACGTGTCATGTCACATGGTTGGGCAATAATAGTTGTATACAAAGCCTGATGTCAAAATGTCAAATGAACTTGACATCAGCAAACCAAGGTCAAAAAGTCAGTCCAATAAATTGCAGAGTTCAGAACTTTCCTTGATTATAGAAAGGCAACCTACAGATGTGAAATGCTGACAATCCTTAAAGTGGACCTACATTCTCCCTGGCAGGGAGAGTTGACAAGGGCACTAAACTTACCTAATTTACCCTCTTATACCATCAGTGAGCCTTGTGTTAAGCGAGATGCTCACCTTTTGCTATCGAAGCTCTATCTGAATGGCACAGGAAACAACTGCGCTTGCATGTGGCAGTGACACCTCCTCCATTACAAGACATGGATCTTTTCAGTGTGCAGCTGCTTTCTGAGTTCCATGTTTTTGCTTCCTAAGGATCTTTAAATGAAGGGAGACTCCAAATCAGAGCCCCACAGGGGTGATTGTTAAATTATCCTTTAAGTTATACTAAAGGCAAGCCCGAATGCTGTCCCATTGTCTCAGGCTACACGTTGCACTGCCCTAAACCTCAGTCTGTTTTCAAAAATCCCTGGAGTTCCTAAGTTATCTTTATAAGTATTAGAGCATTGGAGATGCAGAGGAAAAATGAGGAGAAACAATGGGTGTGGCAACAGCGATGTGATGTAAGCACACTGTGATGAGCGTGAGAGGAGAGATGAGGACGGGGTTTTAGAGCTGGAGAGAGAGGCAGCCAATCAAAACGTCTGGGCAGGGAGTGGGGGACGTTTCTGTTCTTGGTCCACTGAAAGCTGATGGACCAGGTCAGCGGGGTGGGGACTGACAGCTGAATGAGGAAGTGATTTTCTTCACTAAGGAGAAAGACAGAGGAGGAAGCAGAGCGCTGGAGCCACTTAATGAAAGGTAAGCTACTGAATTTACTTTTTAACTTTTGACTTGCCAAACACTTTCAATTACTGTGTCCTGCTGGCCCCAGAGTCTAAAGTACTCCAGTGCCGGCCGATTCCCTTTTTCTGGGATCCAAGCTGGAATGCCCCATTATGTGAGCTGCCCTGGGACCACCAGTATACTTACCTCGCAGCAATCCCATAGTCACATTCTCTGCATTGCTTGGCTGATAGGCCATGCAGCAGGCTGCTATTCTGAGCATGCATCAGACTAGAGGGAAACTAAGGATGCCACTGCTCCCTATTCTCTGTCAGGCTCTGACATAAGTTGTACAATACTATTAAAGTTGAACAAAGCCAGAACTAGAGTCTGAAAGGTGTAAATCCTTCCCTTCGGGGGATCCCAATTGTGTGAAACACCCTGGTTTTCCCTTAAACTCACCTCTGGGCTCTGGTGGCAGCCCTGTTCTGGGTGTTCACACCAGAGGCAGAATTAAATGTCTGCCATTGGGGATGGACCGGCCAGAGTGAATGGGTATGCTTAGGGTTGTGTGGCGTAGCTTCGCTGCAGCCATTTTAATGAGGATTCAGGTGAGTTTATGGGGAAACCAAGGGGTTTCCCACTGCAAGTCGTCCCAAAGCAGGATGCCTCTGAGGAAATCTCTTAAAGAAATCTTGGGTTTTGATCTTGGCATGTGCCACTGTGTGAAATCAAGCTCTACCACTTGTTATCCCTACCTCTTGTCTCCACCCCCATCCTTTAGACTGTAAGCTGGCAAGGACAGGGCTCTCCTTTCTATTGTCTCCTGTGCTCACAACACTTGGTTTGAACCTCGTGGTATCTAGTTTGTATTGTTCCCTGTACTATATGTTTTACCTTGTCTGTAATCATACCTCGTAAAGCGCTAAGGAAGATGATGGCGCTATATATAAACATTAATAATAATAATAAAAGAATCCCCCATATAGTCTATAAACTCATCTTTTTTACTATTCTACTCTGAGCTTGGAGCAGCAAGAAAAGCTGAATGGTGCATGTGCCGCTGTCCGATCCCCTGCTCCTCCACATACCCACGTCAACCGTTCAGAAATGCCTGACATAGGTACACATCTCAGCAGGAGGTAAGTAGGCCCCTGCATGCATCATGGGATTGCCGGCAAGATGAGTTTACAGGCGATCTGGGGGATTTCACACATGAGGGCATCCCAAATTGGCAACTAGATCTATTTCCGTCCACCGATTGGCTGATCTCAAATGTGCAAGCTCGCTGCCTGCATCCCCGGCTTCCCTCTAGTCTTAGGTGCACTCCTGCCACCAAGCTATCTGAATTGCCGGGCACTGGAGAGCGCCTCAACTACAGGGAAGACGGAGATGCGGCCACGGGCCATGAAGGCTCAGGAGTTATGTAGGAAACCCCAAAGGGTTTCACACAGCCAAGTGTGAAGTACAGCCTGCCCTGGAGTCTTTTACACTTTGGGGCTGGACAAAAAGGGTTTTCTCTTTAAAGTGGACCAACCATGCCCTATGGAAGGTTACATTTAAAAGAAAAAAAACATGTATAAACTCCCCTTAGTGTCCTGGTAATGAATTGGATAAAAACATTTTTAAATACTAAAAAACTATTTTGGCTTCAAAGAAAAAATTATAGGGAAATTAAGGGAACATTAAATCTTATTTTGCTCTTATCTTCTTTCTTGACTCTTATCTTCCTTCACTAGGCTGTAATTGCTCTCAGCACGAGATTGCGAGGAGGGCTTAAATAGCTAGTGTAGAGCAATGGGATCCTGTCAGAAACCATACAAATGGTATACCTGTGGAAAATGAAAATGAAAATCACTATAACAGGAATACACAAGCAGCATTGAGGACAGAAAACATCCAAACAGTAATGTACCTGGGGTGGGGGGAGCAAAATAGATTGAGTTGTTTTGGGGGGTTTTAGTCTACTTTAAACTGAATCCGCTTGGTCATCCTTCTCTTCCACACTTCTTCTATTTAAAGAACAGACGCACCTTTTCTAGTTCTGCAACAGAATGGCCTTAGACATTGCTCTTAGCCTTTGGCCTGCAGACCTTTAGTGATATTTAGTGATCTGCTGCTGGTGGAGTCTGGATAAGATAAAGTCCGGCCTCAACCCAGTCTTAACAATCCTCACAACTCATGGTGCCTCATTCAAGCATGCCATAAAATGATGTGAAATAATTTCCTAATGGGTGGCTAGCCTGGGTTCCAGCAAGTGAGAGCTGCATATTGGGCTTGTTAATGAATAACTTCATGTTGCACTGTATGTAGGCGTGGTTCTCAATCAGTATTGTTATCTGTGCATAAAAATGACAGGCATAGCCGTCGTGCTGCTGAGAGCATAAATTATACTTCTGTTGCTCAATCACTGCAGAGCTTAACCTCATCTGCTACACTGATTGGATGGCTAAGGTGTCACTCATGATCCCAGCAGCATTGGGGGTTGCTGGTGGAGAAAGAACTCATATCATAGATTTAGGGGTTTATTCATCAAGGGATTGCGGCAGGTAGTGCCTAGTAGCGACAGGTAGCGAACGGTGAACGCCGGTTGCTGTACGCAATACCACATTTATGAAAGTGATTCCGGTGAGCGACTCTAACAGCGCCATGTAGCGTACGATTCATCATTACAGACGGGTCAGCGTATACCGCCAGCGATCTGCCTTCCAGAGCGCCTGGTATTACCTGTCGCTACCTGTCGCTCTCCCATACATTTCAATGGACGTTCCTTTTCTTCACTTTAAACAGGGTTTTCTTTTTTTTTTTTTTTTTTTTTTTTTAATCAAATCATTGTGTGACCTCCCCTGGCCTATTATATGTCATTTTTGAAAACGTTTTTGATTTTTTATATTTTTATGCAGAATTGTCATTACAGGTCTGGTATTAAAGTGTTAATGTCACAATGTAATAACAATGTAAATCCATTTTTTCGCTTTGTTACTAGTGGATATGTGTTAAAAAATGGACTTTAATCACACAGCTTCTGGTGCTCTGGGCTACAGTGACCCAATTTTGAGTGCCAGCGCTGTGTGAGGTTTTTTTGATGAATATGGTTTGAGTCGCTCACACTGACCATTCGCTATCATATAGTGCTGTACTGGTGTTATAGCGACTCACACATCAAATTCATCAATGCCGGCCATGTTACTACAGCGACTGAGGAGCTCTGTAATAGAGACTCACGGCCGATCAGAGCGACCACTAGCGGTCGCTCGTAGCGCCGCTGTACAGACGCCCATTTGCCGTTAGCTGGCGCTAGTAATGAATCAGCCTACCAGTGAGTATTTTTTTTCCTTTTCAAGTGAGGGGTCCGATTTAAATAAAAATGAGCAAAGCAGGGCAGACATGCCACTAAGCTAGGTACAATTGTTTCATTCTTTTTTTTTAGTAATCCATAATTTAATATGAAACAGTGTAATCAGAAATGGCTGCTCATATAGAAAGGATTAGAGATTCCATAGAAAGAAAACACAAAGCATGTTCACTTATGAGCTGGGCCCTGCTGAGTGTTACAAAAGGTGAAAATTCTTGGCTGGCAGGAAGTCTGCTTGGCAGAGAAAGGAAAAAAAAATAAAATGCAGCTATTTTATTGGCCGTAGCCAGCAGCCAGGCCATCACAGTGCTTTTCTGCAGCCAATAGACAGCTGTTCTGTGATCTGTCGCCCCCGGCACGCAGCCTTTACTGTAGATCCCTAAACACTTTCTAATAAGTCAGAGTAAGAACACATTCGCATCTCTTTGTGTTTGCGCCGTTGTGGCGACTTTTCATGCATAGCCTCACTTCGATTCCCCTAGCAAACAATATGTTTTTTAAACATGTTTTCCACTTCTAACTGTGGCGAGCAAAGTCTGTATTTGCTAATGGATTTAAATTGTATTCATTTGAAAGCACATTAGCAGCACTTAGTCAGGCAAACATGGCATTCGAAAAAAGAAATGTTTTGTGCGATTATGGTTTTATGGTTACTTAAAGGTGATTATTGTGCTGCATTACAATGCTTACATTCACATTTAGGGGTTCCAACTGAAGCAAGCAAATCTAAAAAAAAAAAAAAAATTAAAAATAAATAAATTCTGTGTAGTTTGGTGTAGCTGTGGATATAAACATTTTTTGCTTTTCCCTAAATAATTTTTGGTTTATCATATTTTACCATCTATATATACTTTAGTATCTTTAGTATTAAAAGTATTGTTCCTTCAAACAGGGAAAGATTGGGGAAAAAATCATCCCTGGAGTTTAGTGCCCAAGCCATCCCATGGCCAGCCCACAAGCTGATCAGCCCCACCCCCAAGGTGCAGGGGGACAGGGACCTGCGTGGGGTGCTAGCGTAGCACTGAGTGGATTCTTGAACAGAGACTGGATGAGATTCCAACCCAGTTGGCCCTAAAGCATTGCGGGCCACCATTAATTCTCCCAGTCTGCCCCTACCTTCGAAATACTCATATTTAGAGTTTCCAATGCCATTTTTCTTGCAATGATGTGTGAATAGGTAGGAACAGGGCCGGCTCTAGGTTTATGTGGCCCCTTAGATGACGGTCTCTGTGGGTCCTTGTGGTGTGACAGGCAAGGTGGTAACTGATTGGGGAAAAAATCATCACTGAAATTTGGTGCCCCCGCCATCCCATGGCCCACAAGCTGATCAGCCCCACCCCCAAGGTGCTTCGGAGTCATTCAATACGTACGCTGAGGCTATAGCACTGCAGGGACAGATCATGGGCCAGCATTGGGATGGCCACCCTAATATTATAGGGGAGGATACTGTGTCAGGAGTAGGTATGGCCAGTATGCTGGGGCTATAAGCATTATGGGGGTAAAAACATGGGCTGGGATGTCTTGGCTGGGGGGGTAATGGGGCAAGTTATGGGGGGAAATCTTTGGGGGGCAGGGACTTGCGTGGGGTGTTAGCGTAGCACTGAGTGGATTCTTGAACAGAGACTGGATGAGATTCCAGCCCAGTTGGCCCTAAAGCATTGCTGGCCACCCTGAATTCTCCCAGTCTGCCCCTACCTTGGAAATCTTACACTGATGTGTGAATAGGTAAGCACAGGGCCAGCTCTGGGTTTATTTGGCCCCTGAGATGACGGCAAGCATGTATTTATGTTGATTACCTTTTGTCTCCACCCTTTATTCTGTAAGTCCACAAGGGCAGGGCCCTCTTGCCTAGTGTATTTCAGTATGACTGTGTATTTTTGTATTTGTCACATCTGATTCATGTATGCTGCTGTATTGTAAGTTAGTTGTTTTACCCTGTTTCTAATTCCACATTGTACAGCACCATGGAAGATGATAACGCTTTATGAATATATAATAATAAGCATTCCCCCTACTTACGGGATCACATTGCTGGCTGCCATAGCCTGGTGCCCTTTGTTACAGTTCCCCCTTACAGTGGATGTCCAGTGTCCCTGTAAACCCCCCCAAAGATGGCTGCCCCTGGGCACATGTTTGTGCATGTGTGTTTTTTGGACATGGGTGCCAGGAGACCCATATGGGCCATGCCCCTATTTTCCGGAGAGGGGAAGGAGGTTCTAGGACTTATGGCTTTGTCTTTCCAAATCCCTGTTCGGCAGAAACCCAGTAAGGCTTTGGTTAGTGCAAGGAGGGTCCATATTTGCCATAGCGGAATCCATAGTTAGTACTTGGAGGGAAAACCACCAGGGAAAACTTTGTTCAGGAAAAGAGGGATAAAATATCCTGTTTCTCTCTTTCAGGGTTTTTTTTTACCAGAGTTGGGGAATTGGGGGTCCTTTCTTTTAAGAGAAGGACCCTAGACAGGGCAACCCATTGGGTTTTTACTGCACATGCACTTTTCACAATTTTTACAATAATATTGCTTCAATAAAAAAAATATGGGCGTTTGTCTGGTTTAAACCGGACCTTCAGCATCATTTAATGAAAAGCCCAAACCCTATTGGAGGAGGTGTGACTGATGCATGTTTGTGGAGCTGTTTCCTGTCTCCCAATAGATTAAAGCCACCCTATCACCCTACCCTGACACTGAGGCAGGACAGGGAGTTACCAAGAAAAAAACATACCTTATCCAGGGGCCCTGGCGTTGTGGATCCGGGGCACCGCCATCTTGAAATTAAGACATAGAGCTGCATCCTCCAGCTCCGTGTGCGCTCCCATCCTTCCAGTGGCGGACTGGGACCAAAAATCAGCCCTGGATTTTTCCCCTGGCCCAGCCTGAGACATCCCTTCTGTGGCCCCCAACCTTAATGCTGGGGCTATAGTATTGGGGGCTGGGGTTCCTTGGTTTGTGGGTACAGTGGGGCTGGGTAGGGAGACTAAGGAGGGCAGGAATTGAATGTGGGTGTTATAAGCAGCAGCCCAACTGGCCCCAAAGCAGTGCGGCCCACCGGGCATTGTCCCGGGTCTCCCTATGGCCAGTCCGCCCCTGCATCCTCCCATTCAAGTGGACACACGGACCTGGGGGAGGCCGCTTTGTATCTTTTCCTGTGGTGGCCATACGGGCAGGGGAGAAGCAGCGCTGGCCCCTGGATAGGGTACGTTTCTTTTCTTTGTAACCCCCTTGCTCTTCCTCAGCGCCAGGGTAGGGTAGCAGGGTGGGGAGGTTATATTGTGACTGGAATTCCACTTTAAGCTCTGTTAAAAAAGAAGATTAGTATTTCTGGCAATTGGAAAGGTCCCTTTTCTTTGCCAAATCTGTCCTCAAATGCTTACACAAATACAGTGCAGGGGGGGAGATTTATGAGCTGCCAAACTAACAATACAGTTAAAAGAGCTCATCACATGACACCTGCCACCAGGTCTTGAACATTTCTCAGTGTGAGGGAAGCTTTAGCCAGTCAGATTTTTTTTGGTGGCTGATTAGGAAGAACTAGTTCACACATTTCGGTCCTAATACTAGTTTTTATTCAGCTTCTATTTTCTCCACTTATCTTAGCTTTGTGCTGCCACCTGGAAGGTTTATTGTGGTCACACCGTCTGGTCAGCTCATGCTTACATGTGCAAATGATTGGTTACAGAAGGGGTCCCCAACAAGTTGCTGGGGGGCCACATGTGGCTCACAAACAGGGGCCAACATGAGTTTCCCAGGGCCTCTTAGCGCAAGTCATGTCGGGCCCCCTTCTGTCATACTAACTGCCCAGGTAGGCGCATGGGGGGGTCTGCTCTCACTGTGGGGAAAGTGTCTTTGTTGTCTCTGAAAAGGAGGAATGTACAACTCCAGCGTCCCTGATCAACGGCAGCCTGTAGAGGTAGTTGTTGCCATGCCGCTAGGCCAGGTTTAAAGCAGACCAAAATTTGTGCCGGGTTGCACTAGGGACATCCCGCATCATGAAAACTTACTACAACAAATGCATGGTTCTTTTAGCGAAATAAATACACCACCTACTCGCTTTACCATGCAAACCTGAATGGCTGTCAGGGTACAGGGAGGGGGTTGGCACCAGGTGCTTCAGCAATGATGACTGCACTTTCGCCACTGCTTAAAGCAGACTTTCTCCCATTCCCTGGGGGCATCCCAAATCAGGATGCCCCGCTGTGTGAAACCGAACCCCCCCCCCCCCAGTTCACCCACTTAAACTCACCTCTCCTCGGTCCAATGAAGCTCAGCCAATGAGAGACGTTTTCTGTGTTTACCACTTTTGGCAAACAGCTCTCATTCACTATAATGGTGAGAATGCGCTGCCACATCCCCTGCATTCCTGGGGAAGGTTGAGTGTGTATGGGTTCCCTGGGAGAGGGTTTCACACCGATTCGGGATGCCCTAGGGAAAAGCCAGCGACTGGCCCTGCAATCTTTTAGATATTAGGCCGCCCGCTTAGGTAGGTTTTGTTATGCTTTAATTATTACATCAAATTATGCATAATTACTGTATTACATATGGAATTTACTGAATTTTTTGTGTCATTTATTTCACGGGGGTTGGGCAGCTAGTCCTGTGTATCCCAACCCTAGTGTAGGTATGTAGAGAACCTTCAGAGAAGGATGAATTATTGCTCTAACATCTCAACGTGTTTTACCCAAATGAAGGGCTTCTTCGGGAGATAATGTGATTTCAATTATAAGACACTGGAATGCAGGAACATGGGCAAGGTATTTATATAGCAACAATAGAGAGCATGCATTGGAATGCCTGGTTGTGTTAACAAGTAGCTGTATTAGGGTAACAGTATAACCAAGGTTATGCTTCTAGAAGTACTATTACGGTATATTTCTTTCTTTCTGGGATCTTTTGCCACAAACCACAGGGAAGATTATTTACACAGGGGATTGCTTCCAGAATAGCAGCTTTCTCCAGCATACGCAAAATATTCCAAGCTGGCCTCTCCAGTACAGTCAGTCTCTCTGGCCATAAAGGCCTACTCACTTAAAATGTAGGTGCTGTTCCATCCAGGAACATGGCCTCCTGGTCTCCGCTCTTTGGAGCTTCTTGCTCAGTCTGTGTGGGCACATCTGCCCAGACACAATGCTAACGTGGCCTCAGGGTGTGGCCTTTGGAACCAGTCACAGTCCCAACTGGTTCCAAGCTGACTGTGAGCCCCGTAGCACACCCTGCCACTCTGTGTGCAGGCCTCTGCAGCACAGTCAACGTCCTCCTGAGAGCAATCTTCAACCCTCTAACACTTGGTCGCAGGTGCCACATGCACCTCAGACCCTTTAGCAGCCCACAGCTACGGCTTATCAGCCCTTTGGGACAGGAAGTTCCTTCTATTATTGTGCTTCCTGGCCTGGTTCGGTGAGGTTAACCATTTGTTTACCTTTTATCAGTCACACCTCCAATCTATATATATGAGGTATGTAGTGGGACTAAATATAGTGGTGACCTGTGCGGACAGATTACCTTTCTTGTTTAGAAAGTATGTAAAGATTTACAGAAATAGGTGTGGTTTATTTCTGAAATTATAATGAAAAGGGTAATTAGGGTATAGTTTGGTACTTACAGGGTTATGTAGGCTTATTTTTCATTGCATTCCATCGCAGTGAATTTAGTGGGCGTGACTGATGGTGTTGTGGGACCCGAATATGGCGATCAGGTAAGCAACACACTCCAAACTATGAACGATCATTGACTTGGGGGGGGGGGGGGGCCCGGACAATGAATTGAAAGTGCACCTATACTCAGAAAGGAAATATATGTAGGGCTTTATTCATCAAGCCATAGCGCCAGGTAACGACAGGTAGCGAACGGTGACCGACGGGCGCTGTACAAGATACCCCATTTACCAAAGCGAATCTGGTGAGCGACACGCAACACGTAACGAGCGATTCATCATCAAAGACGGCTCACCATATACCGTTGGCGCTCTGGCTTCCAGAGCCCCTGGTATTACCTGTTGCTCTGCCATACATTTCAATGGACGATCCTTTTATTCTCTTTAAACAGGGTTTTTTTTTTATATTATCAAATAATTGTGTCACTTTTTGTAAACTTTTTTGATTTATAATATTTTTATGCAGATTTGTCCTTACATGTCTGGTATTAAACTGTTCATGTTACAATGTAATAACAATGTAATTCCATATGTTTTCGCTTTGTTACTAGTGGATACATGTTCAAAAAAAGACTTTAATCACACAGCTGCTGGCGCTCTGGGCTACGACTGGATTTTGAGCGCTGGCGCTATGTGAGGCTGTTTTTTTATGAATATGGTGTGAGTCAGTCGCACTGAGCTGCCGCTGCCGTTCGTACCCATATAGCACTGTACTGGTGTTAGAGCGACTCACACAATATATTCATCAATACTGGCCAGCGACTGAGACGCTCTGAAACAGCGAACCATGGCCGAGCACAGCGACTACTAGCAGTCGCTCTCAATGCCTCGCTACAGACGCTCATCTGTCGGTACCTGGCGCTAGTAATGAATCAGCCTGGTAGTCACCTTTTATCCCCAGCCCAGGGCCCCAAAACAGCCTGTGCTTCTTTTTTTGTTACCTCAGCTTTTGCCCAATATTCATAAAAACACCATGAAAAACAACAGCAGTAATATTAAGGTGAATGGCGGCCATATGCTAATTAATTCAGTTACAAGCGCCACATAATATAACGGAAGTTAGGTTGAAGCGCTCCCTGTTGCCGAGCTGTGTGTACTTTAACCGATTGCATCATCACTGGGGGCGGGGCTGCTCAGCCAGGAAGCAAAATGGCCGACTACCTCCAGTTTGTGTGGAAATGAATAATGGGCAAATGCTGAGGTAAACAAAGAAACACAGGCTGTTTTGGGGCCCTGGGCTGGGGACAGAAGGTGATGACATATACTTCCCTGCAGTATGCAGTATGCATTAGAAAGTTCCCCAGTATGTGAAAAACAACTGATAATATGACTAATATATTTTCAAATAAACTTTTATTTTAAAGGCAGGGTTTACACAACCTTTTTTTGTCTAGGGGCCACATTGTCGTATTGTTCCACTTCAAGGTGGAACTTCAAATATATGTAAGCTGCGAATGCCTTTATGTATATGCAAAGGTGAGCAGAGGTGGCAGAAAGAGGTGGAGTGAAATGAAGGAGAAGAGGTTACCAGAGGTGGGTAGAGGTGAGAAGGGCAAAGGTAAGGCAGGGAAAAGTCATTTCAGCAGAGGTGAAGTGGGCAGAGGTGAAGTGGGCAGAGGTGAAGTGGGCAGAGGTGAAGTGGGCAGAGGTGAAGTGGGTAGAGGTGAAGTGGGTAGAGGTGAAGTGGGCAGAGGTGAAGTGGGCAGAGGTGAAGTGGGCAGAGGTGAAGTGGGTAGAGGTGAAGTGGGCAGAGGTGAAGTGGGCAGAGGTGATGTGGGCAGAGGTGAAGTGGGCAGAGGTGAAGTGGGCAGAGGAAGTGGGCAGAGGTGAAGTGGGTAGAGGTGAAGTGGGCAGAGGTGAAGTGGGCAGAGGTGAAGTGGGCAGAGGTGAAGTGGGCAGAGGTGAAGTGGGTAGAGGTGAAGTGGGCAGAGGTAATGTGGGTAGAGGTGAAGTAGGCAGAGGTGAAGTGGGTAGAGGTGAAGTGGGTAGAGGTGAAATGGGCAGAGGTGAAGTGGGCAGAGGTGAAGTGGGTAGAGGTGAAGTGGGTAGAGGTGAAGCGGGTAGAGGTGAAGCGGGTAGAGGTGAAGCGGGCAGAGGTGAAGCGGGCAGAGGTGAAGTGGGCAGAGGTGAAGTGGGCAGAGGTGAAGGGGGTGAAGTGGGTAGAGGTGAAGTGGGCAGAGGTGAAGTGGGCAGAGGTGAAGTGGGTAGAGGTGAAGTGGGCAGAGGTGAAGTGGGTAGAGGTGAAGTGGGCAGAGGTGAAGTGGGTAGAGGTGAAGTGGGTAGAGGTGATGTGGGCAGAGGTGAAGTGGGCAGAGGTGAAGTGGGTAGAGGTGAAGTGGGTAGAGGTGAAGTGGGCAGAGGTGAAGTGGGTAGAGGTGAAGTGGGTAGAGGTGAAGTGGGCAGAGGTGAACCGGGTAGAGGTGAAGCGGGCAGAGGCGAAGCGGGCAGAGGCGAAGCGGGCAGAGGCGAAGCGGGCAGAGGTGAAGCGGGCAGAGGCGAAGCGGGCAGAGGTGAAGCGGGCAGAGGTGAAGTGGGCAGAGGTGAAGGGGGCAGAGGTGAAGGGGGCAGAGGTGAAGCGGGTAGAGGTGAAGCGGGCAGAGGTGAAGCGGGCAGAGGTGAAGCGGGCAGAGGTGAAGTGGGCAGAGGTGAAGTGGGTAGAGGTGAAGTGGGCGGCAGAGGTGAAGCGGGCAGAGGTGAAGTGGGCAGAGGTGAAGTGGGCAGAGGTGAAGGGGGCAGAGGTGAAGGGGGTGAAGTGGGTAGAGGTGAAGTGGGTAGAGGTGAAGTGGGTAGAGGTGAAGTGGGTAGAGGTGAAGTGGGCAGAGGTGAAGGGGGCAGAGGTGAAGTGGGTAGAGGTGAAGTGGGCAGAGGTGAAGTGGGCAGAGGTGAAGTGGGTAGAGGTGAAGTGGGCAGAGGTGAAGTGGGCAGAGGTGAAATGGGCAGAGGTGAAATGGGCAGAGGTGAAGTGGGCAGAGGTGAAGCGAGTAGAAGTGAAGCGGGTAGAAGTGAAGCGGGTAGAGGTGAAGCGGGTAGAGGTGAAGCGGGTAGAGGTGAAGTGGGCAGAGGTGAAGCGGGTAGAGGTGAAGCGGGTAGAGGTGAAGCGGGTAGAGGTGATGCGGGCAGAGGTGAAGTGGGTAGAGGTGAAGTGGGCAGAGGTGAAGTGGGCAGAGGTGAAGGGGGCAGAGGTGAAGGGGGTGAAGTGGGTAGAGGTGAAGTGGGTAGAGGTGAAGTGGGTAGAGGTGAAGTGGGCAGAGGTGAAGGGGGCAGAGGTGAAGTGGGTAGAGGTGAAGTGGGTAGAGGTGAAGTGGGCAGAGGTGAAATGGGCAGAGGTGAAGTGGGCAGAGGTGAAGTGGGCAGAGGTGAAGTGGGTAGAGGTGAAGTGGGCAGAGGTGAAGTGGGTAGAGGTGAAGTTGGCAGAGGTGAGATGGGCAGACGTGAAGTGGGCAGAGGTGAAGTGGGCAGAGGTGAAGGGGGCAGAGGTGAAGTGGGTAGAGGTGAAGTGGGTAGAGGTGAAGTGGGCAGAGGTGAAATGGGCAGAGGTGAAGTGGGCAGAGGTGAAGTGGGCAGAGGTGAAGTGGGTAGAGGTGAAGTGGGCAGAGGTGAAGTGGGCAGAGGTGAAGTTGGCAGAGGTGAGATGGGCAGAGGTGAAGTGGGCAGAGGTGAAGCGGGTAGAGGTGAAGCGGGTAGAAGTGAAGCGGGCAGAGGTGAAGCGGGTAGAGGTGAAGCGGGTAGAAGTGAAGCGGGTAGAGGTGAAGCGGGTAGAGGTGAAGCGGGCAGAGGTGAAGCGGGTAGAAGTGAAGCGGGCAGAGGTGAAGCGGGTAGAGGTGAAGCGGGTAGAAGTGAAGCGGGTAGAGGTGAAGCGGGTAGAGGTGAAGTGGGTAGAGGTGAAGCGGGTAGATGTAGGCAGAGGTGAGTCAAGGTGAGGTAACCCTGTCTTCACTGGTTTGGTTACATTGTGTGTTACACATTTGCACTGATATATTAAAAGTGGAGCACAAATTGCTTTGTATGTATAATCCTACATTGGTCATATGAACATATTATTTTTATTATTATTGCTACATGGGAATAGTAGCAGGGCTGTATTTACCATTAGCCAACCCTAGGTTATGGCACTCCCATAGGCAGAACATTAATGCCTCCTAACACCCCCCCCCCCCCCCCAGCCACAGAAGGATGCAGAGTGTATTTGTGTGAAGGGGAGGGCAATGGGTTGAACGCATACCAGAGCATCTCCCCTCCACTGGTGTGGTCATGTGACTCCTGTATGTCAGAATGCAGTAAAAGATGGAACATGCTTGCCTGCTTCTCTGCATTTCCCCTTTGTGCCCTCTAGCCCATTGCACCCTTTCCCCCTACACACTTTTTTTTATATGGACCGTGACCTAACTTAAAAAAAGGGGTGCAAGCGCTTAAACCGGACCTTTACCATGATTTATTGAAAAGCCCAAACCCTTAAAAAAATGATTCCCAAGCATATAAAATTAATATATTTTAAGTTTTTAGTCACTTACTTATTATTCTTTCCCCCACTGGGCTGCAACTCTGTTCAGGACTTTAGGATACGGGCGCCGCCATCTTGACTCAGAAGCATCACACTTACAGAGGAGAGGAGAGTGGGATAAAGTATAGGGGGGCGGGTTATAGCTGTGCTTTGCTCACACAGAGCAGAACTGGGGTCAGGAAAAGGTCAGCAATCCCAGAATGCAGAGCAGCACAGTCAGAAGGCACTTCCTGTTTGCAGGCTGCCTGATGTCCCATGAGCCGCCATCTTGAATGTTTAAAGGCTCATAACATGTAGTAGATGCAGGTAGGATGATTTTTAATGTGAGCAATCTGTATGTACAGGGTGTGGGAAACATATAAGATAGACTCTTATTCAGAGTGAAGGACAGCTTTAAAGTGCCTAGGGCACCAAATACAGCCCTGAATAGTAGAACTGTCTAATAATAATAAATACTATTGCATTTTTGTCTAATGTAGCAGTTATGGTTTCTTATGTTTATAGCGGTGTAATTAGATTTTGTTGTTCTCTTGTTGCTCTGCATATACAGGCAGACTTGTTCCCTTTCCAGCACTTCCTAGAATCCATCTGAGATTATCAGCAACATGTGAAATCCAGATTCAGACGGATACTAGGGGGACTGGGGGATTCTGCACACTGCCCATTATCAGCTTCTGTTAGCACACATTTGGTTCGGAACTTAATTTACTATTGTCACGTACATCTTATAATTCATAGTAAGAATCATTGATAATTAAAGTTGTTCTTTTACTCTGCTGTGTGAAATGATGGCCTTGTACTAGCTTCATATCTGAGATTGAAAGAGAAAATTGTTTTTCAGGAGTTTCCTTCTAAAATAACTTTCTATGGCTACTTTTTGAATCATTTGACAGAAGGCCTGCTTGTACGGTTTCTCTGCTGCATATGTTTAATGCATCGTTCAGACAAAGGAAGCACTATATTTCCGTATCTGCAGCTGTTTCCTTTAATTACAATAATCTCAGTGTTTCGTCTAGAATAGAATATTATAGAGCCTGATTTTAAAAGTGCGTCTTTCCTTGCTATTTTGCGTCATTTTGCTGACATTAGTGTACACTGTGGTGCATCCCCCTTTTTTTCCGCTGCTATCTTTTTTTAAGCGTGCATTGAAAGGCACTGCAAGTCAAAATGGAATTAAATGGTAAGTGTATTTTTTTGTGCCAAACGTATGAGCTCAAGATGCTGTTTTACTTTTTCCCATGTTAGAAAATGTGTGTATTGTGAAGCAGGTTTCACTACTTGCAATCTGTAGCTATCGGCAACATACACCAAGTCTGTACACCAAGAGAGAAGTGAGCCCTGTACACACAGAACACTGCTGCTATGGCCACTGCTGAGGTGAGGGAGCTGACTCAACCTAACCCATGCCCAGCAGCAGTGTTCTGTTTAACTATCTGCAATCTGTTGTTATTAGCAACGTACACCAAGTACGTTGAGGGTCATTACAGCTAGTGGACACCACACTTCTTGAATAAAATCCGAGACCAGTGCCCAAACTTTGTGCTCCAGCATTCGGTATATGTTTGCAATCTTATTTCTGTATCCTTTCAGCTTGTTATCAGTGCATCTATGGTGATATGGTGTTGCATTAGTGCCTATAGAATGGACAGCTTACAGTTCTTGAAAGGCACTATCAATGCTGAGCAGTATATGGAGATTTTAGAACAACACATGTTCCCATACAGAAAGCATAACTTTCAGGGGAGGCCATGCATATTTCAGCAAGACAATCCTAAACCACATACTGCATTCATCACAACATGATTATATGAGATTTCCTAATCATTGCATTACATTGTATATAGTGTCATAACTTTTTGGAAATTGGTGTTATACAGTAGTTAATGTTTTCCTAGATGTGTAATAATCATTGTATCTACTTTCTCTACTGTTTCAGGAAGCTACCATGTATTCACCAGGACCCCTATTTTGGCAAATACACATACCGAGGAACTGAGTAAGTAGACTGCAGATATCTAACTCTTTCGATCCCTGCCCAGTCTCATGTCCTTTCTTACCTTGGATTAAAGGATACAAATATTTAACTTTGCTCTTTTCTATAGTCGGGAAGGTGGCAAGGTAATCGATTCCCACAGGCCCGACATACCTCCACCTAGGGTATATTAAACAGTGTGCTGCACCCACCAATATGAAGGGTGCCATGCTGACCTGGTCAGCCTCTTAAAGTGGACCGCCAGTCAAAAAAAAATCAAAGCTTAGTAAATTGCTCCCCCCGAACCCTCCTCTGGCAATCAGTGGAATAATCTATTTAAGAGGGCTTAACCCCATGCAGATTTTACAAACCTGACAGCCCCACAAACTAAATTGCCTTACATCTCTGTGTAATCATCCCTTATCACTAGTCAGAAATAGTAACCCCTCAATTGTAATGGCTCATCATTGCTCAGAGAGCTCATAGAAACATTGTAGCAATTGTTTCAATCACCTTCCACTGTGACAATGATATGAATGTTAAAAGGGACCTCCTTTATCAAAGGATTTGATCCTTGTTCCCTCGGGGAAATACAGGCCACGATTGACTGTGGTGCAGGTGCAGGAGAAACAGGGCTGATGACAGTGTATGCTTGGTGGGGCCTCAGAAATCACGATGCCTCCCTGCACATGGACCTAAACTCATTTGAAGTAGGATATAGAACTACTTCAGTACTGACAGCTTTCCACTTGCAAAACATGACATTAAAGCAGGTGAACAAAGGAGGTTTTAATCAAGCTTGATTTTGTATTCTGTTAACATATTAGCTGTGCAAAACAATTAAAGAATAATAGGAGTTTCCGACAAGTGGGCAAACGTGACATGGAGAAAAGCTTATACTTGAATCATTTCTCACCACTTTGAATAGCGGTGGAAGTGACACTCTCCTTGTGGGCTTCAGGGGCCTCCCGGCATCACCAGTTGCAGTGCTAACATCACAAAACAGTACTAAGCAACAACATGAAGAATAAAGGTGTATTCACCTCCTATAAGGCAAAAAGAAATGATGGTTACAGAAAAATAAGCATATTTAAAACAGACATTCAGCATCATTTAATGAAAAGCCCAAACCCTTAAAAAACTATTCCCCAGCATCTGAAATTTATATATTTTATGTTTTTAGTCGCTTACTTCTTCTTTCCCCCACTGGGCTGCAACTATCTTTTGGACTCTAGGATACAGGCATCGCCATCTTGCCTCAGAAGTATCACATACTGAGGAGAGGAGATGGATGAAAAGGGCCAGGGTTATATGGTGAGTATTTTTTATGTCCTCCTGGGAGATGGGCTCAGCGTTGCCGGAACTAGAATGTTCTGTACTCTAAGCTGTAGAATATACTGCTATCAGTTTTTCCAGCGGATAGAAAGAATTTGTGTGACGTTACTCTGGGATTCCTCCAGATAACAGAGATTTAGTTGGCTCTGTTGCGGCATGTGAGCCTCTCTGACTATAAATGGCCAGCGCTGCATTCGGCAGATTTCTGCACAATCTGATGTCAGGCTGCAGATTCTTTCCATGTACACACCCAGGAGAAGGCTGCCAAGCCTCAGGTAGTGACTGGTGTCTCCAAGGCATCTGGGAAAGAGCCTAGAATTAAATTGCCTTATTGTAATTGATTTTAGTGGCACCTCAGAGGAATAATGTGTAACCGTATAATTGATTGTATTACCTCTAATCTCCAGGTAATGGCTTGGGAAAACAGCAGCTAGAGACCAAGATTAAAATGGGGATCCCTGCTGTTTTCTCTCAGAGCTTTATCTGTTCATGCACGAGTCAAACAGCAGAACCAGGCCAGGATTAGTTAAAGAGGAACATAGGGGGAGGTTACCCCAAACCTCATCGATCTGCGGCCCCTACAGGTTTTACCTTTGGGCACTATTTACTCAACTTGCCGGGGGATCCATCTTCTCGATCCCTTGGATCCCGTGCAACCTTCTGACGGGCGGTGCCATCTTGCATCCCATCAGGCACTGCGTGCGGCCCTGATTTCGCGCCTGTGCAGTGACCATGGATGGAATGTAATGGAGCTGCCCGAAATCCTGTGAGATTTCACTGAGCGGCGACTTTGAAAACCACAGCCAGCTAAAGCCGTGCTGTCCCTTACAGGCAGCTAAGCCTGGGGCAGAGGACCAGGCCCTGAAGCAGCCGGATGTCGCAGCAGGCAGCGGCGATATACAAAAAGTAGGTAAGTGCTGATGTGGGGGAATCGGCCCTTATTCTAAGTATACAGCACGTCCTGTTCCAGAATATTCCTTACACTTGGGTAATACATCCACAAGATGGTGCTGGACTGCAGAAAACAGCTTGTGGCTCCTCCTGGCCCTATATAAGTCAGGAACCTTCCACAAATTCCCCAGTTCTTTTTGCAGTCTGCGCTGTGAAGATAGAAGATAGTTCTCTATGTGGCGCAGGTGAGCGGGGCTTATATGCCTGCGGCCCTGCAGGACTATTCCCACCCGTTCCGTACCATATACTGCCTCCCAGCCTCGGCTGATAAGGTTCGGGTGAAGGTAGGTTAGTGAGCACTTGTGTAAAGGTGCTGTGGAGCTATGCTCCCACCGCAGTCCCTGTTCTGACAGGGTAGGCGGTCTAGGCTGATGGTGAGCCTTTTGGGATGCCCCCACTGCTTCATGGGTGTTTGCCTGTGCAGCTAACCCCCTTCCTTAGGTCTTCACCTCCTCCCTCACTTCTTTCATTGGGGCGCTGTTCTCCCTGGGAAGCCCTTCTTAACCTCCTTCACTCTCCCTCTGGGTGATCTCCGGGGGCGGGGGTGGGGGGGGGGATGTGTTCCGCAGTGTTTTACTCTAAAGAGGGTTTATTACTATGTAAAACGCAGCCGCCGCACGCTTGTACAGCGCTCCGCAGACGGTGGCGTCATTCTCCTCAGAACTGCCAGGCAGGATCACGTGGGCGCGTTCGCCCACGAGCTATTAGGATGATGTTTTCTGCATCATATCTCCTGGAGGGCCCGCCCCTCAAGGTCTGTGGCCGCCATTTTAAGTCTTCTCTGGCTGTCTGTGTGCTGTTGCTCCCGCGGTCCATGAGTAACCCCGGTGGGGTGAATTTAATATATTTTTTCTTGCGGTTTCTCATAGGAATGTTTAATATATCTTTCAGGCGGGTTACAACACTGACACTGTGGCCACCTGCCCTCATTACCTCCCACTTCCTTAGCGGGTCATTGGGGCATCCCGGGTTGCTTGTATTGGCGTTAACCCTTTCTGACCTGCTGTGCCATTATAATCACCATATGGAGGCTTCTGGGGATAATGGGCCTGGGGACAAGCCCGGCTATGTGTTGCGTGTGGGGTATCCCCAATTGGTGATGATGTCAGGGTATCTGTATCCTGTGCCCAGCAGGTACTTGCGTTGCAGTCTGGGCTGTCTGCTACTGGGCCTGGTGGTGTGCCCCCTTTGGCCTCTCCTACCCCCCCATGCTTACATCTGACCCCCACCGAGGGGCATACTAGTGGGGAGTCTCAACCTGATTTAGCTGCAAGGGTGGCCAGCATTGAAAAACATCTTGCTGGGTCTGCCCCACGTAAGGTTTCTGTTAAGAAGCGGCACTTATCGCCCACGGTTTCCCTCTTCCTTGTCGAGGATGAGGGTCCTTTCCCACTGTCAGGTCCTTACCCCCTTGTGGAGGGGGAATTATTTCCGATTCTGAATCCTCAGAGGAACAACCTAAGAGTTATGGGAGCACGGGGACCCCCTTTGGGGAAGACCCGTGGTCCCCTGATGACACTGACAGATTGCTGAGTCACATTTTTGAAATTCTTTGTATATCTCCCCCGACAGTGGCTTCTCAGCAGCAGGGTGATTTTTTTCATACGGTTAAGCCACGCTGGGAGTTCCCTGAGCAGTCTCACTTTAATAATCTAGTGCTCAAGGAATGAGAACGGCCTAGCAAGCTGAAAGGGGTGCCTAAGAGTTGGGACAAGAGGTATCCCTTCCCGGCTGATGTTGTTAAACTTTGGTCATGTCCTCCCGAGGTGGATGCGCCCGTCTCGGGTTGTCCAATACATCTATCATGCATTCTCCTGACACTACTACCCTGCGGGATGGTGAGGACCGCCGCTTGGACCAGCTGGCTTGTCATGCCTTTGCTTGTGTGGGGACTGTGCTGCGCCCGATTTGTGCTTCTTCTATTGCGGCTATTGCCATTAAAGGGGTACTTAAGAGTCTCTTGGATGGGGCAGCCGAGGATGCGGGTAGAGAGGAGTATAGATATCTCCTGCTTTGTGAGGAATTTATTGCACATATCCTCTCTGCCATGGACGATGCCATTAGAATGTGTGGTAGGACTTCTGCTATGTTGGTGGCTTTACGCTGCTCTGTCTGGCTGCGTCAGTGGGTAGCTGATAATGCTGCTAAGAAGGCTCTCACTGGGTTCCCCTTCACGGGGCTGCGCCTCTTTGGTGAACACTTGGACTTGTTTGCCAGGGGTGGTAGGTTGCCTCAACATAGGAGGCCATCCCGGTCCTTTTGGGGGATGGGTGCCTTTTTCCCATATTTTCGTCGCTCCAGAACTGGCCGAGGAGTCTCCTTTACTAGAGCCCGTGGTGATCATTGGGGAAGGGGCAGAGGACGTGGCCGTCCTGGCCTCTCCTGGGGCCCCAAGCCAAAATCCTCACCCAAGCCCCCTCAGGCATGAAGGGGTGCCCTCACCCATCCGGGTGGGGGGACGGCTCTGGCTATTTGCTCACGTCTGGAGGCTTCATGTCTCAGACCGGTGGATTCAGGAGGTAGTGTCCTCCGGTTACAAGATAGAGTTTGCAGCCTGGCCGCCCCCAAGATTCTTCAAATCCTGGATGGCTCAAAACCCCTTGTCAGCTCAGGGTCTGTGCCTGCTGTCCAAAACCTTCTGCCAGGTGCCCTTAGGGGAAAGGGCACCTGGCAGATCTATTCCAATCTATTCACGGTTCCCAAAAAAGATGGGTCCATCCGGCCCATCCTGAATTTAAAGCGCCTCAACAAATTTGTCAGATTCAAACGCTTTCGTATGGAGACTCTGCGTTCTGCTGTCAATTCACTGCGCCCAGGCGACTTCATGACTTCTGTAGACATCAAGGACGCTTACCTTCATGTACCAATCTTTCCGGGTCATCAGAGATTCTTCAGGTTCGCTTTGGAGGATCAGCACTACCAATTCGTGGCCTTACCCTTCGGTCTCACCTCGGCTCCCAGGGCATTCACCAAGGTGCTGGCAGGCGTAATGGCTCTGCTGAGATCTCAGGGCATTCGCATTCTTCCTTACTTGGACGACATTCTCATCACGTCTCAGTCCTTCCAGCAGGTCGAGTGATCAACCATCCCAAGTCTTCCCTGTCACCGTCAATGGTGAAGTCCTTTCTGGGCATGACTCTGGATACTTCTCAGGTCAAGATTTTTCTCCCTCAGCAGAAGGTGCAGAGTCTTCAAGGGCAAGCACAGCTCCTTCTGTCTTGCCCTCATCCCTCCATCTGGCAGGGGATGCAGCTGGTGGGCCTGATGGTATCTTGCTTCGAGGAGGTTCCATACGCTCAGTTTCACATGAGGCTCTTCAACTTCACCTCTTGTCAGTATGGGATCGGGACCCTGTGTCCCTGGATCAGGTGTTTGTTCCGTCCCCTCTGGCCAGGCGTGGTGGTTGGACTCAAGGAACCTGTTGGTGGCCAGATCCTTTCTGGCCCCGTGCTGGGAGACAGTCACCACAGATGCCAGTCTGACAGGTTGGGGGGGGCTTCTGGAAATCCCTGCAATTCCAGGGTCAGTGGGGCCCTCGGGAGGCCCACATCCCTATCAACATCCTGGAACTGAGGGCGATAAGGTTGGTTTTCAGCCCGTTGACTCCACACTTTCATGGTCGGGCTGTTCAGATCCGCTCGGACAACCAGACGGCGGTTGCCTACATCAATCATCAGGGAGGGACCCGGAGCAAGAGGGCCCTCAAGGAAGTGTCCCTGATAATGTCTTGGGCGGAGGAGAATGTTCCCTGCATCCCAGCTGTGTACATCCCGGGGGTGGAAAATCTGGAGGCAGACTCCATGAGCAGGGGGTCTTCTCGCCTGGGAGAATGGTCCCTCAGCAACAGGGTGTTTCGCTCCCTGTGTCACCGTTGGGGTCAGCCAGATGTGGATCTGTTTGCGTCCCGCCACTATCACAAGCTTCCTGTCTTTGTCTCTCTGTCCCAGAACCCTCTGGCCTTGGATGCTCTAGCAATGTCTTGGAAGAGCTTTCAGCTCCTCTATGTGTTCCCCCCTTTTCCTCTGCTGAGCAGGGTGCTGCGCAAGATAGCTCAGGAAGGGGTGCCAACCATTCTGGTGGCCCCCTGTTGGCCAAGAAAATTGTGGTTCGCAGACATCGTGCAGTTGGCAGTAGATCAGTACCAAGTACCAGACCTGCTCACTCAGGGCCAGCTACGCCATCCCAATTTACAAACGCTGGCTTTAACGGCCTGGCTGCTGAAACCTCCATCTTGATGGAAAAGGGGCTGTCTGCCTCTGTTGTTAATACCATGATCAGGGCTAGGAAGAAGTCCTCTTCTTCCATATACTATAGGGTATGGCATGCTTACATTGCCTGGTGTGAGTCTAAGTCGCTTCCCTGTCGGGTGTTTTCTATTCCTAGGATTCTGGAATTTCTGCAACATGGTTTGGATTTGGGTCTTCAACTTAGTACCCTCAAAGATCATGTTTCTGCTTTGGCCATTTTCTTCCAAAGATCCTTTGCTCACCATCATCTGGTCAAAACCTTTTTCCAGGGGGTTACCCACGTGCATCCCCCACGTAAGCCTATGTTACCAGTCTGGGATTTGAACTTGGTCTTATTTGCCTTGCAGGGGTCTCCCTTTGAGCCCTTGCGTGAGGCACCTTTGTCCATTCTGATGATTAAGGTAGTCTTTTTGGTGGCTATCACCTCTGTTAGGCGTGTTTCTGAGTTGGCGCCGCTTTCTATCAAACCTTACTTTGAGAGACACCAGGACAAAGTGGTGTTTCGTTTTAAACAAGATTTTCTTCCTAAGGTTGTGTCTGCTTTTCATCTCAATCAGGACATTGTTTTGCCTTCCTTGTGGTCAGGAATTTGAAGTTCTATCTGGTGGCTACTGAATCCTTTAGAAAGACTGATGCAAAATACTTTTTGTTCTTCTGTCTGGGCCTAAGAAGGGTTTGGCTCCAGCTAAGTCTACTATCTGCAAGTGGATCCGTCAGGTTGTGGTACAGGCCTATTCTGCTAAGGGGAAGGAGCCTCCCTTCCGCCTTACTGCTCATTCCACTCGTGCTATTGGTGCCTCTTGGGCCTTTCAGCACCAAGCTTCTGTTGAACAGGTTTGCAAGGCCGCGACTTGGTCTTCTGTTCATACTTTTTCTAAGTTTTACAAGGTTGATGTTCGGGCCTCAGCTGATGCTGCTTTTGGTCGTAAAGTTCTGCGGGCGGCAGTGGTTTAAACATTTTTGGGGATCCCACCCTACCTTACGGACACTGCTATTGGATGTCCCAAGTGTAAGGAATATTCTGGAACAGTACGTGCTGTATATTTAGAATAATACAATTCTGTGATTACTCACCTGTAGAATTGGTATTATACGTATACAGCACATCCTGTTCCATCCCACCCTTGTTATCATTATTCTTAGTTACCTCTGTATGGTGTTCATATGTTCTTTTTTTGAATTCTGGTTATCATTGTTCTCCTGGCTTCCTGTTAATTGCTTGTCAATACTGGGGAATTTGTGGGAGGTCCCTGACTTATACAGGGCCGGGAGGAGCCACAAGCTGTTTTCTGCAGTCCAGCGCCATCTTGTGGATGTATTACCCAAGTGTAAGGAATATTCTGGAACAGGACGCGCTGTATACGTATAATACCAATTCTACAGGTGAGTAATCACAGAATTGTTTTTTTTATTTTAGATCCGATGAAACAAAACAAAACCCACCAGTGGCCGCTCTGGAATCTTTTACCCGGTGACTGGATTTCCCTTGTGGCCCACTGTGTAAAACCCTCAATACGCCGGTAATTTCTCACCTTTCCCCATATCAATGATACAGGCACAGGCTTTTGCTGGATAAGAGCCAGCACATGTACACACAGCGGGGCATTCCAATTGCCCTGGGGGCACAGAACAAAACCCGGGAAAGCCATATTCACTCCCATAAAGCCCCCTTTTGTTGATCAGTGGAGTATGCTGTTTTAGTGGGCTTAACCCCATGCAGATGTTGTGGAATAGCTGCGCTCCTCGAAAGTCAGAGGGGCTGGGAATGGCCATTTTGGATCACACCTGAGAGCCCTGCTTACACATGAGCATGAGTGTAGGGTTTGCTAGTACACAGGCACACTGCAATTGACCTTGGAGCTGCCTTATGATCAGCCAAATCAGCCAGAGAGTGATTTTTATCTGTTTCCACACAGAATGTTAGGAGATAAAGTCTTTCTCTAGCTGGCTGCATTGGTGTAAACATCAAACCTTTTCCCTTTCAACTCTTCCGTGCGACTCTGGTGTTCACAAAATCATTGATTGGCGAGATTGGGAATGCCGCTGTCCGTCATTTGCGAGGTTGCCGGGTGCCTACAGAAAGACAGAAGTCTGCACCTCCACATACCCGCTCCATTGATTGTAATGGAGGAGGCATGATGGCAGAGTGCGCGGTCTTAGCATTCACTATGCTTTTAACACCAGACCTGGGCGGAAGAACTTCAGGGGACAAAAGGTTAGTATATGTATTTTTTTTGTTTATTTCTGGAAAGACCCTTTAAAGTGGACCAAAACCCACCTTGGGTGGCAATGAATCTATAAGACTCCATGGCAGCCTGATTCCTTTCCCCGGGGCATCCTGATTCACAATGCCCTGCCGTGTGAAGCCCCCCCAAGTTCCCAATAAAATCTTACCTGATCCCCAATTCAATGGCATAAGCATTAGTGGATGGCTGGTGCAGGCATGCTCCATGCTTGGGGCTAGTGGGGATGTGTCCCTAGCTCGCTTGGCTGCATTCGGCTCTATTCAACTTCATTCAGTATTTAGCCTACTCTGCAGGGAAAGGTGAGCTTTTATGGGTTACCCGGGACTGTTTACACAGCGGCCCATCCCAAATCAGGAATGCAATGGGGGGGTGAAGGTCAAAACCGGGATATTCAAAATACCAGGTTTTAGGCCACTTTACAGCAAACATGCACCAAATTAGGTACCAAGGAGAGGCTTCCGGTCCCCATAACAGGAAACCCAACCCAGACAAGGTGAGTATAGCTGGTTGGGGGCAGCTGGAGGAGCATAGGAACAGGCTTCTCCTTGGTACCTAACAGGTTGTATGTCAGCAGTCCTTCTGAAGGGCAAGCTCTAGGAGGGGAGAAAATGGGCCACATAGTAAGTCCTTATATTATCCACATATTAATGCTAAGAAGCTGGTGGGTCCAAAGCAAGGTAATATGTACAGGTGGTGCTGCTATTCAAGATTGTTGGGCCCATGCAACTAAACCAAATATCTGGGCCACCCTCCTCAGAGATCCTAAGTGGGGCTGGAAGACAGTGTGGGTGAGTGGAGCTTGGGGAGGGGGCTAAAATCTTCTCTACGCTGCATAATTAATCTGATGAGCTGGGAATGCCCTAAACAGGCCAGGTGAAATTACTACAGGGCAGCTATAAGGGGCAGCATATGGGCCCCCTTTCAACACTGGACCCCATAGAGAGATCCTTCCTGTCAGGGCCGGCGTCAGCACCTGGCAAGCCTGGTCAGCTGCCAAGGGCCCCCACCGCACAGGGGGGCCCACTGACAGCTGGCACAATGTGGTTAAAGAACAATTTTTTTGCCACTAACATTGCATCGGGCCCCTGCGCCGCCTCCCCCTAGTGAGCCATGTCGTCACTAACCTCGTAACACGGCTGAGCTGCACGCTCTTTTATTGGTGGTGCAGTTGCCCCGCCCCTTAACCTCTTTTCAACCCTGCACTGCCTTGTTTGTTCATCTAGTACCAACCCTGCACCATAGAGCTGAGTCTCCCTGCAAGCCCCTCCCCCAGAGAGGTGTCATCACCCTGCTCTCTGGCCACAGCATTGCAAAAAGAAGTACCGTACTGGTAATACAAGTTTTTTTCTTTTTTCTGTCTCTCTGCCCTATTGGTTGTATGTCACCTCTGCCCCATCCATCCCTATCCCCTGCCCTATTCATCCATGTCCCCTCAGCTTTGCCCCATCCATCCATGTCCCCCTAGTTTTTCCGCCATCCATCCCTGTTCCCTCAGCTCTGCCCTATCTGTCCCTGTCCTCTCAGCTCTGCCTCATCCATCCATGTCCCACCAGCTCAGCCCCATTCATCCATGTACCCTCAGCTCTGCCCATCCATCCCTGTCCCCTCCACTTTGCCCCACAAGCCTGTCCCCTCAGTTCTGTCCCATCCACCCCTCTACCCTCAGCTCTGCCCCACTCCCTCAGCTCTACGCCTCTCCATCCCTGTCCTCCGAGCTGTGCCCATCTACCCCCCACCAGCTCTACCCAGCCATTCCTTTCATTTTGCCCATCCATCCCTCTTCCTCCAAATTATCTCTATCCATCCATTCCTGCCCTTTCTGTTTTGTCCATCCCTCTTCCTCAATACTCTATAGGGGGTTGGAGGAATTTATAGACCCCTGACCCACGACTCTCCACCGCAAAGGGGCCCACTGAGGCCATGCCACCCGAGGGCCCACATAAACCTGGAGCTGGCCCTGCTTCCTGTGCTGCCCTGACTGTGGCCCTGTGTACAAGCATCCATTCTTATCTAGCTGTCTGTCTGGGTCTATGAATAGCTGGTAATAAACATGAAATGATCATCCATCTGTCCATTCTTGCCTTCGGCAGCAGTTGTCCATATTCAGTGGCTGCTATAATAAAGATTGCAGCGGTAATGCTGCCAGTCCAGCCTTCTTGTAATAGCTAGAGTCGCTTTATTACTGCATTTATCTATACGCATTCTTCCACTATCGGCTGCCACCATATTCCTCAATCAATAAAATAGCCAACTGCTGGAAGGCAATCTATTTTATTTCACTGCCGTGGTGGATGGATTTAGAGAGATTTTATCTCAAACACAAGCTTGGAATAGTGCTGAGTGCTTTTTCATTAGGCGTCATGTCAGGCATCTATGTCTCCAGCACCATGGCTTAAATGAAGAAAAGAAAATAGTCGCTCTATTGTGTAAAAATATGTATTTATATTGAGTGCCCGAGCAGCATGAAAGAAGCTAATTACAGGGCAATAATCACTGCGGCTACCATTCTGCCCTAATACGAGTGACACATAATGGCTCTCTCCCTTTGGTGTGTTCCACAGCGTTAAACTGCTAATAATACGTATCCTTGTTATTGGAGTATTGTTATTAATATTGATTTAGAAAGCGCAGCCAGCTTCAAAAAGTAATAATGATTGTATATGTACACATTCTAATAGCATGGAAGAAAATCAGACCTAACAGATACATAGTATAATATAACAGTGCCTCAAGCCGGCAGGTGGCTTATTCAGCTCTCACTGTTTACAATTCAGGGTCAGGAGAGTGCATACGGCCGGGGAGGATGTGGCAGCGGGTCCTCCTCTTTCAAGTTAACGAGAGTCACCTGCCGTATGATGTAGTTACAGCAGACCACTCTCATTGGAAGAGAGCCTCTGCATGCGCTGTTGGGGTGTTTCGCACAATTCTGGATGCCCCAAAGGCACGGAACAAACCCGGGAAAGTCTAATTCCCGGGTTTTGGTCCGCTTTAAAGTGGAGAAAAACTCATTTTCCCGCCCCCCCCAAGTACCTCAGACAATGAAATATTGGGTTTTTCCAATGCCGAAGCCAGATTCCAGGGTCGGCCACTAACTGTTTCCATCTGCTTTAATATAATGGGATAAAAGAGACCAACCAAAGTGGACCAAAGCCCAGGATTTTCACCTGCCGTATGATGTAGTTACAGCAGACTATTCTCATTGGAAGAGAGCCTCTGCATGCGCTGTTGGGGTGTTTCACACAATTCTGGATGCCCCAAAGGCACGGAACAAACCCGGGAAAATCTAATTCCCGGGTTTTGGTCCGCTTTAAAGTGGAGAAAAACTCATTTTCCCGCCCCCCCCCCCCCCAAGTACCTCAAACAATGAAATATTCACCTTTCCCTGTCCCCAAAGAGCATGCACTGACTCTTGTCCAGTCACCTCCATATGAGCTGCTTTTTAATGCATGGCATAGGGCCCTGTTTAGGCACAGAGCCCAACATAAGTAAGCGGCAATAGGTGCATCCCCGTTTCCCTGCAGTTTGTGGCGCACACTCGTCTCCATTCTATCTAATGGATGCTTATCCCAGGAAGGTTTAAATTCAGTGACTGTTGATTTTTCAACTACCTCTGCTGGGAGTTTGTTCCAAACATCTACTACTCTGACTATTATGTCTGTGCATTTGGAAATATTTGCTATATACTCTAAGTTAATGGACTATTTATATGCAAATTCTCTTTTGTTGGCAGAATGAAGTGGCATAGGTCCTGCACTTTGTTCCTCCTACGGCAGAAGCTCACCTTCCTCATCTGCACATTGTCTTTATGGGGCATTTTAAAATTCATGAATACTGAGCTAACGTATTCTAAACTCCCAAATTATATTGTGGAACCAAAGCTATTTTTTTATGATGTTACCAAAACGAATCCACCAAATGACTCTTCCAGTGACATTAACTGCACCTCTATATACGAGCTGGAGCCCATGGAGATCGGCAAAAGCTTGGAACTTCGACAGAGGAACATTTATGACCTTAATGATGGAAAAGTGTTAGCGATGACCAAGGACTGCAAGACTTATAACAATCTACGACAGTATAATCAGAAGCTGGTGTCAAAGGAAGAGCAGGACTTTCCCATTGCCTACTCCCTGGTCGTACATAAGGATGCTATAAATGTGGAACGTCTCCTGCATACCATATACAGTCCAGCTAACATCTACTGCATCCATTATGATCTAAAATCAACTCCTGAATTTCAGAAAGCCATGATCAATTTAGCCAACTGCTTCCCTAATGTTTTTATTGCGTCCAAACTAGAAACAGTTATTTACGCACACATTTCTAGGCTGCAGGCAGATCTTAATTGTTTGTCTGATTTGTTGGCCTCCCCCATACAATGGAAGTACGCCATTAATTTGTGTGGGCAGGACATGCCGCTGAAGTCCAATTTTGAAATTGTGTCTGAATTAAAAGAGCTTAATGGAAACAACATGCTCGAGACATCCAAGCCTTCTGATATAAAAAAAAACCGCTACACCTATCACCACGAAATATCGATAATGACAAATCTTGAATATGTGGAGCTGCCCATGAAAACATCATCTAAGAAGACACCACCCCCTGCTGGTATTGAGATGTATGTTGGAAGTGCCTACTTTGTTTTGAGTCGAGAGTTTGTTCGCTTCAGTTTTGATAGCCCGTTGGTCACAGAATTTTTGGAGTGGTGTAAAGATACCTTTTCTCCAGATGAGCATTTTTGGGCAAGTCTGGTCCGTGTACCTGGAGTTCCAGGGGAGGTTCCAAGGACACAGGGAGATGTCACAGATCTTGATAGTAAGACTCGACTGGTCAAGTGGAGCTATCTTGAAGAAAACCTTTACCCCCCATGCACTGGAACCCATATTCGCAGTGTTTGCATTTATGGCGCTGCAGAGCTGAGATGGCTCCTTACATCAGGACACTGGTTTGGAAATAAGTTTGACCCCAAAGTAGACCCTGTCTTAATTAAATGTTTGATAGAAAAACTGGAAGAAAAGCAGAAAGGACTGGTTTCGAAATCATCCAGATGATTACAACATTCTTAGTATCAAATAATGTTATATTAAAAATCAGCATAAACATGCTAGATAGCCAGAAGAGGGGCAATTTATATACCTGTATGAAATGAAAACCTCCTAAATTTGCTAATTTTCTATTCTGAAAGAAAGTCAGGGAAAGGCCCCTGACCATATCATCCTTCTACACTATTTTAGCCTGTGAGTAACCATAAGAATAACCATTCTAACATATATCTAAAGTAGTGAATGATGGGCAAAAGCATCTACACACATAAAAAGAATTTTATTATCACGTTATTAATGCAACACAGGCTGGCTCAGAGGTTAGGACAGTCCTCCCCTTAAAAAACAGAATGATATATCCACTTCTTTTAAGTAAAAGAAAACAAAAGATGGTAGAAGTAACTACTCATCTTGCCATCTAGCATGTTTATGCAGATTTTTCGCGATACAGGTCTTTTTAAATGCAAATAAGAAAAAAGAGATGCAGACTGGCCTCCTGCAGAACCAATGGAAACGTTCCTGTACCGTTCATGTGGGCAGTGCACTCCCCATGGCCTTGTTTACTTGTATTAACAAGTCAGAGGTGGACAAACAAATAAAGGCATTACATGGTGCGCCCCCTGCTGCAAATCAACAGGGGACCCCCAAGACCAGCAGGGAAGGGCACTGTCGGCAGCAGAGCTGACCACACAAGAACGTTCAGCTCATGGATGGTAAGGTAAGTAATGCTTTTTTACTTATTTGGCACAGAAAGTATACTAAGACCCTGTGTTGGCAAAACATTTGTCATATGACCAAAGTCTGTATTTATTTTGTATGTGCCAAGTTTGTCTTGAATTCCATTTGCTAAAGGAGTTTGGCAGTATAGTTTTATGTTGGGATTAAATTATTGATGCTTCATTGATGGCAATAGTGGTGCCGATCAAGTTTCAAATTTGTTTGCTTTATCCCGGCATTATGGGCTGAAACTATGCCAACTATGTCCATAAGGCAGGGCCACCTCGTCCCGGGTTTCTCAGCTCTATTCTGGCTTTATGAATACCCCTGTTCCATAAACATGAGAAGCTATTGATCAGGTTTGACCTCCAATGCACGGCAACTGAATCCAGACCAGCACCACACTTATAAATATACAAATATTCAATTACTAGGTTTATTGGCAGCATTGGTAAGTGATTTGTGTAATCTGTGTGAATCCAGCTACTGCTACCAAGCCTGGTATTTCTTAGCTGCGGCTAGCATAGAGCAATGTGTATCCTCATGTGACTTAGGCCTCGATGCAAGCACCCTTTATCTTTAAAAGTTAATGACATAAGGAACATTTGAAACTTAAAGCGGATCAACAGTCAAAAATGACTTAAACCAGACCAACACAAAAAACGGTGCTCATATGCATCTTCCCCAGGGCAATTTAGATTGCTGCACATAAACATTCACTTACCTTTTTCTAACTCCTGCTGTAGTCAATTTTAGGCCACTTGCAGGCAGGAAGTGCTGCTGGGCTTCCTGTTACTGTTCCTTGTCAGTTATGTCAGCTGACTCCAGACAGCAGCATGGCTGAGATGCTGGGAGAGGAAGCTCCAAAATGGCCGCTATCTTCTTTTCCAACTGTGCCAGGCTGTTGGTCTGGTCAAAAATGACTTAAACAAGAACCAACACAACAAACAGTGCTCATAGGTATCCTCCCCAGGGCAATTTAGATTGCTGCACATAAAAATTAATTTACCCTTTTCTAACTCTTGCTGTGGTAAATTTTCAAAACAAGATGGTAGTTGGACCGTTAATAGGGGAAAGGGTTGATGGAGACATGGGAGGCTGAGAGTGGAGATGGGTGTTAGAAGAGGAATGGGGGGGACAGCTCATATTGTACAGCTCATTGGGAATTCTGCCTTATAGACTCATGGCATCTCAGTCTGACACTGTCCTGGTTTGACTATCACATGTTTTGTTCTGCGCCCCGGGGGGCACCTAGAGGCTGTGTGAAACCCCCCAGATCACCCAGTTCAACTCACCTGTTCCCGGTCTAAAGGCACATACGCGGCCTCTCGTCCAGTCTGAGCCATTTGTGTGACTATGTCATTTGGCAAACGGCTCAATGGGGAGCGAGATTGTCCATATCCCCAGCAGCTCACGCTCCTGCCCCGCCTATCTGAATACCTGTGGCGTAAGCACAGGCACAGCTTGAGGATGCAGGGGATGTGACCACTCTCAGTCCCCATTGTAAACAATCAGAGCCATTTGACGAATGACATGGCTCTGATTGGATGAGAACCAATGCATGCACTGTTGGACCGGGGAAAGGTGAGTGAATACCGATGACCTGCGGGGTTTCATAAAGCCCAATTTGGATGGTCAACATCCAACCCTGGAATCTTTTAGATTCAAGTGCCGGTCACCCTTGGTTTGTTCTGCTTTAAAGGTGAGGATGTAATCATATGATCCTAGTTACTTTGATGAACACCTCATGTGCCTGTGATTTGACCCTTTACAAGATTTGGTGGTGCAACACTGATCAGCGGGCAGCTTTCATAGGCCAATGGAGACTTTACAATGATAACTGTTAGACTTTTGTCTTTTCATTATGTGCCTTAGGAAAGACATTTGGGCGCCATCGCTATAGTCATCATAGCCGTTTAAAGATGTCTGAGCATCCACCATTGCTCTGTGGGCTTCTGGGTCTTCTCCTAAGTGCTTTTGAGTGAAATCTTATTCTGCAGTGTATTTGATTTCTGACATGTTAATAGTGGCAGAATGGGCAGAAATAACAAGTTAGCTCCCAGAAAAACTGCAGAAAATTACAGTGATTTAGGGATTTCAGAGGGAGAGCAATATTTAGGCATCTGTATATATAGGCCAAGACATAATTAGCCTGGTCACAAGACACAGCTTGTTGTGCCGCAATCAGATGTACAATGTTCTGCATGGAATATCCCATATGTATGTGTATATAGGAGCTGATTTTCAGGTGTAACTAAATGTGACCGGGCCCTGGTGCAGACATTAAATAGGGGGCCCCAAGTTACTCATGCAGGGACCATTTCTAAGTCACATTTAGCTCAAGGATGCCATTTTTTATCTAATAATATATACAATAAGACTACTAAACGCTAAAACAACACATACAAATGATGCTTTTTGTGTACTCAATGCCATGACAGTACAGCTCAGATTAAAAAAAAGGGGGAGGGGCAATAATGGTGGATTCTTCTAACTTTATAGCGGACCAAAACCCACATTTTTAACTAGCATCCCCTGACTTGCTCCCCACATGAAGAGAACCTTTTGCCAATTTTTACTGCTCCTGCTTCACTCTAATCTCAGATAAAGGCGCCTGTTTTAGCTGTAAAGCTCCACCTCCTCCATTCATTGCCACTATTGTGTGTGACAATGATGTCATGTGATCAATGATCATCTGCCATCTCACACCGAGGGGGCGAAAATAAATCAGTATTCCAGGATGATTCGATAACAAAAATATCCATTTCTAGTTCTACACCCTTAGAAGGGAGTATCGGCAGGGGCATTGGTCAGATGTATTTCACAAGTTCAGTGGGTTTTGGTCCCCTTTAAGGCAAGTTTCCTAAATCAAGGCCTGTAACAATCAGATATACCAATAGACATGTAAAAGGTAGGTGAAGTACAATCAGTTTCAAAATAAGATATAAGGTAAGGCAACATATTCTTCAACCAAAAAGCCCCAACCCTGCTCCATGGTGGCCCCCTAATATACTTCATCAGGGGAAACCTTCCCCTCACAAATCACAATGCCTATCATTGGCTTCAGTTTAATGCTATGTTATTGTATGTTTGTGTGTCAGGAGATGGCAGGCACACAACAGAAACCTATGATGCATACCTACCAACTTTTCAGGATGGGAAAGAGGGACATTTGTTAAATTAGGCCACACCCCCTCATTGATTGATAGATAGACAATAGGGTGTAATAGTTACAACAATATACATATTTTAAATAGGCAAATGAATCATTTATTGATGCAGATCTGCATGTTACACCTCAAAGAGGGTAAAAGGAGAACAAAGAAAGGCAGGGGGGACGTGGGCTCGGAAGGACAGTCCCTCCAAATCACGGACACTTGGGAGGTATGAATGATGGCTCATGGCTTGTGATTTGCATGATTCAGCACTTGAAGTGAAAGCTTTGTGAGCAGACATATGCTGCCCCCCTTGACTTTCTACAGACTCCGAAAGAGGAGGGAAAGTTTTCTTTTAAGTATATTCGTCATTCTTTTTATATATTATATATTAGCATTCTGTTCTCGTAGGTGTTTAAAGTGGACCAAACCCCAGGATTTTCACTATCCGGGCTTTTGTCATGGCGCATCCTAATTTGTGATGCTTCTCTTTGCAAATGCCCCCAGATTTGCGTGTCTCTCCTCCAATCAGCTTCTTTGGCTGCGCATATTAATGTGCGGCTGGTGGAACTAAAAGGAAGTCTAGCTACACCTGCCATCGCTGTGTGGCACCCCTGCATCTCTCAGCTCTGCGCGGCCCCGCTATGCCATTCAGTTATGGGTAGAGCCATGCAGAGCTGGAGAAAGATGCAAGAGATTCACCTGCTAGCTGCTCATGCACTTTAGACTCATTAGAAAGGTAAGGAAAGCAGGTGATCAGCTGGGTTTCAAAAAGCCGGGCATCCCAAAGTGGGATGGCCCAGGGGTGGTTGTTTAATGTCTATAAAAAGCTAGGCCAGGTTTTGGTCCACTTTAATTATAGTTATTTTTCAAAGTAAGGCATTCACCAAGGAGGCTCAAGTAATATACAAAGAAGTATTTCAGCTCAACCACTCACTAGCTTCCGGAGGTGCCTGATCGATTGTAATGATCCGCACTCTCTATAAAACTTCACTTTTTATAGTAATCCAATAAAATCTCCATAATATCAAAACAATTCCAACCTTAAAATCAGTAAAAATCAAGTCCTTACACAAGATGAAAGGTATCCACTAACGCGTTTCGGACTGCAGGCCCTTCATAGTTAACACTGAATAACACCTTTCACCTTTATATAGTTGCTAACATACATAAACATCCAATATTAGGGAATTAAGTCCAAGCATTCTGTAACACTCCGACTAACCCTCCCTCCCTCCCCCTGTGCTAAACCACATAAACCAAAAAAGTCCCTCCAAATCAGGGACAGTTGGGAGGTATGATACTGATCTAACTTCATCTCCACAGCTCCAGCACTGCCAATAGTCTAATTGTGGAGCTGATCTAACATATCCTGTTTTAGAAAAAGTGTGGCCCCAGGCAAATTAAAAGTGGTGCCCCAAGTTTTAAAATATTATATCCGCTCATTCATATGCACAGCTAGGACAGCTGAGGTGAGATGGTCAGGTCAGAATCACTGCAATTCCCAGCAGTTTCACGCGGTAGGTCATCCCAAATAAGGATGTCCCGCCAGTGAGAAACAAAACCCAGGATAATGAAAAATTGAACTGACCCTCCCACCCCAAATAAGAATGAGTAGATGTCCTGGTGGTGACCCTACTCACACCCTGTTGTTTTCCCTCCCCTCCATCTTCTTCGCAGGCAATGCTGTATAACATAGGCTACAGTAGGGGCTCCAGTAAGATGGCCGCCCCCATTAGTGAGGACTCTGTCAGCAGCTCATGGGGGTGAATATCTTACTGGAACACCTGCCATAGCCCATTCTGTCAGCTGAAAAAATGACACCAGCGAATTTGGCACAAAAGGCCACGAAAATGGCTCTGCTGTTGAGTTAATAAGCAGGTGACAACCTTAACAGTCAGGGGGTCTCAGAAGGCCTGGGGGCTCCAGGAAGCTGCCTGGTTTGCCTGCCCCATACACCGGCCCTGTTGCCAAAGATAATGAACCGGGAGAAATTCAAGGTATTTTTGCTTTTATGATTGTCTGAGTTTGACAGTCATTTTATTACTATATGTTGGAGTAAAAGTTATTAATAATATTTGGGCTCCTATTTCACGCAATCCAGTATTTCGCTTCATGATCTGCACACTGTATGCCATCGACCATGTAAATATGGCGCCCCCATGTCCTTGGAAGTGCCATTATGTAATATGATAATGTAATAATGTTGTTTTTCTGAGATATGTATGTATATATATGTGTGTACAGTCCATAAAGAAATATACCGGTGCTGGTACACATGGTGAGATCTGTTTCTGAGAAATCAGACAAGAAATGTATTACCAAGGAAAAATTATTTTATATAAAAGGTGTTGGCTTCAGTCACTTCAGATAGTGTTATTGATATTCAATTTTTAATAAAAAAAAGTCTATTTTTTCCAATCTATTATTCAGTCTGCTTTTTTGTGATTCTCAATTTAAACAGTAGTAGAGTTTATGGGTTCATAAATTCTCATCATATATATATACATAAGGTTCAAAAGGGGTTAAAATGGACCAAAACCATCCCTGGAGTCCCAGTTTGGGATGCCCTGCTGTGTGAAACTCCTGGATCTTAACCAGGAAACGGCTGCTCCCAGCTGTACCTTTAGCCAGACACGTGCCCACATCAGGCTAATGGGGATGTGGCCATTGCCGTGCTCAGCTCTATTCAGCTCCTTTCAGGTCATGGAAGCAGCGGCCATTTTTCTGTGGCCCTGGCCGTAGCCCATTTGACAGGATCGCCGGTCGTGACCAGGGACAGGACGGGGCTCAGGTAAGTTGTACAGCAGCTTCTTGCTGCTGGACCCTTTAGGTGAAGCTGGTTGATGGGCTGATCAGCAGCCCATCAACCAGCTTTTCTGGGTTCGGGCCAAACTCGGAACCGCAACACAGTCTTCTGACCGAAGTCCGTGTTCCGGGTTTGAGAATCGGAACTTGCAAAGTTTGCGTTTCGGGTTTGCCCAACACTGCTGACAAGATGTGATCATGCATGGGGACACGATCTCACAAGATCTCACACTTGTTGGTTGTAGATTAACAGGGTCTAAAAAAAAGGTCTAGTCGGATTTTGCCTGTTAGGGTTTGGCAAGCTGGAGGTGCTGCTGGCTGTTGCAGTGACCAGAGCAAGTGGAAGAGGACCCTGGTAGCTGGAACATTGTGAGTACCGTTGGTACATAATTTGCTATTGGGGAAGAGCCCAACAGCAGGTCCCATCTGGCAGGAAGGTGAGACACTTTAAGGACAGGAAATCTACATATTCCCCTGGAGCCCGAGGGTGGGGGCCAAGAACACCTGCAGCCCTCTGGACCTGAACAGGTGGGGGACCAGAATGTTATAACTGGTGTTACGGGAAACACTCCCAGGACCAAGGCTTATCCTACTGTTAGGAACTCCTGATACTGAAAATACCTCATCTATCCCAAGTGGGCATCCAACCACAGGCTAATGGTGGCATTGCAGTGGGGAGGCCCTCCCTTGAGGAGTACCTATAAACCCTTCTGGATGGAAGAGGTGCTGTTGCATTTTGAAAGTTTATTGCACCTGACTGTACTATAAAAATTCAGCCATTGTAAATGGCTGCGGCATATTAAACCGGACCAACAACCATTTCTCCGCTAATAGTTGTTGTTTCAGGTCCGGGTCTGGCTGCATTTAGACAGGCTGGGGGGGCATCCAGAATGCTGGAGCCACCCATGCATTGCCCCAGAACCCTTGGTATCATCTGGATATTCTGATCCTTACAATATCCCCCTGACCTCTCATAATCATCTCATATTTTTTCCTCTCTACTCACCCTATCCTTTCCCTTTTATTTCTCTATCCATTTTACTAAGCTAGAGATCCCTAACTGCTGTGGTGTGGCTCAGGGGCTGCCCTGGTTACTGTATTATTTTGCCCTATAAGACGCACTTATTTTCCCCAAAAATAGTCATCGTTGTTGCCTGCTGACGCAGGTTCGGAGCTAGCGAGTTCCAGCTTCAGGGTGGGCATGGCCTATGACTCCTGCCAGCATCACTGGATACTGACACGAATCACAGGCCACGCCCCACCCGTCCAGAACCGTCTTGCTCTGAAAGAGGACGTCAGTAATGTATTTGTGTGTGTGTCTCTGTCTTGTCTCACTGTCTATGGGAGACGCTGCATGGGAATTGGGAAATGTACGTTTTTTTGTTTTCGGGGCCTGCCACACACTACCGATATTTGGAATGCCTCGCACTACCTTTAAATGGAATGCCATGCACACTGCCTGTATTTGGGGTGCCCGCACACTGCCTGTAATTGGGATGCCTGCACGCTGCCTTTATTTGGGATGCCCGCACACTGCCTTTAGGTGGAATGCCATGCACACAGCCTGTAATTTGGATGCCTGCAAACTGCCTGTAATTCAGAAGCTGCACACTGCCTTTATTTGGGATACCCCACACTGCCTGTATTTGGAATGCCTCATACTGCCTGTAATTAGGATGCCCTTCACTGCCTGTAATGTGGGGTCTGTAATGGGGTTATGGGGGTATTCTGCACACTGTCTGTAATAGGGTTATTGGGAGGAAGGTATTTTAGCACACCGTTTGGTTCAGAATATTTTTTTTTTTTTCTTATTTTTCCCCTCCAAATCCTGGGTGCGTCTTATGGGCAGGTGCGTCTTATAGGACAAAATGTGGTACATCAAAAGTCGGTAATGTGTGCCAGCTTACCTGCACTCTGTTTTCCCTGTCTGCTCATGCATTTTTTTTTAGGGGGGGGGGGGGTCTGGGGCAATACACACTCTCTGTTGAGAATAAATCATGTACTGGTATATATCATATATATGTTGGGTCACTGTACACAGACCCGTGACCATCTCTCTGCTGGATGTGGCTCTAAAGGCAGGAAAGAAGGTTGGGGAGCAATCCACTAAGCTATTACAGTACCTTGCTTTCAAGCTTCAGCACAAAATATGCATCATAAACTTCATTCAGACAACGATGGTAGTAAACCATTAAACTTTAATGATTGTTCTTAGATATTATTCAACTATAGCTCATTAAAGAAGCAAAGGTACTAATATGAAGATCAGCTTCTCCTGTGGGTGGATTATAGACGTATACAATGACATAAGTGCTTTATACTTCTCTTTTTTCTGCTGTATACCTGTTTAGAAATAAAGATATATTAAATAAAAATATTTAACCACCTCTTCAATCATCCAGTGGCCGAGCACCGTTGATCTAGAGAAAACTTACATGTTTCTAAATGCTGCAAGTCAGTTGCCAGACCTGCTGGTAAGTTGCTCTCTTAGTTTGTTGCATTGTTTCCCAAATTGGTATGTCCCCAGGGTAAGGACCAAAACTGGGGATAGGGAAAATCAAGAATTTTTACCTCTATATACTTGGCTTGTGCCCTGCAAATGATTGCTAGTAGTCCGGTGATGTGGCTCTTACTAGATTGTCTCATTGAGGCCTGTGGCATCCAGGTCCATTTGATAGTCACAGCCAGCTCCATGACAGCGGGCTGCCTCAGCCATTCTTCCCAGTGATGCTGGCACGCCCTCTCCTTTACTGCAATGGGGGGAATGTGTCAAGTCCTGGCATTAACAGGACTGCCTTGTCACATCTACCTCACTTATACATGCATTGCATTGTATGTTAACTAAAAGTCCTTACTTTTCATAAGTGACATGAGTGTGCTAGCTTTGCAACAGAAGCAGTGCCGGTTCCAGCTTTTGGGTGGGTGTGGCCTGTGACTCGCGACAGGGTCATTGGACGCTGGCATAAGTCATAGGCCACGTCCACCCATTTGCCAGAACTGGCACCTGGGAACTTGTGTCTGGAGGAGGTGGGCAGAGCAGGTGACAACAGCCATCAGAGGTGATGGAGGATGGTGATGGACAGCGGTGGATGGCGATGGGGGCAGAGCTTGGAAATGTACTTTTTTTGTTGTTTTTTTGGGTGTTCCTCCTTGTCCTTCATGCTGCCCCAAGGCCCTTACTAAGACTGAAACTGTGCTGCACATACTCAGTAGTAAGCTCCTCCCTTAAAGAACACTCAACACTGAGTGTGCCTGCAGTCATCTCGGAAGTGCTAGACAGAACAAGATCACAGTAAATATATAAAGTGTTTGGCAAGTCAAAAGATAAAAAATAAATATCAGTAGCTTACCCTTCATTTGCTTCCTGCTTTGTCTGTCTCCTTTGTGAAGAAAAGCACTTCCTCATTCAGTCCCCACTCTTCTGACCTGGTCCATCAATCAATCTTCCGGTGGCCGAGAATGCAACTCGGAAACCCCGTCCTCCTCTCTCCTCCCACAGTGTGCTTACATCACATCGCTGTTGCCACATCCACTGTTTTTCTTCATTTTTCTATGACTCTCATGACTATGATCTAACACGTTTAAAGATAACTTAGGAACTACAGGGTCTTTTTGAAAACGGATTAAAGTTTAGGACAGTGTGTAGCACGAGACAATAGGACAATGATCGGTCTTGCCTTTAGTATAAGTTTAACCTTTTAACAAACTTTGTATTAATCAATAATCCACTGTGTTTACATAAGGGACAACCCTATTTCTGGCCATTTCATTTTAATACTTGGGCTTGCTAAACATCTAGTTGCAGTTGTCTCAGACATGGCAGGTGAAGACTAGCTACGCCATACACTATACATACACTCAGAAAAGCGCCATGATCATGGACATTACAGTAGCTGCAGTCCCCCCCCCCCCCCCCCCCAATCCCTACAAAGAAGATTTATTTTATTCCAATAATGTTCTGTCGGAGCAGTCTTATTGGCCATTTATGAAATAGAGTCATCGCATGATAAGTTTAGAATAGGAGCATGGAACCAAAACAATATGGCAGCTTCAGACAGGTTGCACTGAAAACACAGGATCTCCAGCATCTGTGATCCAAAGTTAAATTGGTAAAATGTGAAGAAATAATTCTAATATAGCAGTTTTACATTTTCTTTAAAATAAGGTATTCTTTTTTTTGTTCCAGTCATACAGGCTGGAGTAAAACAGTTTAGTATGTTGTATATTATGCTTGGGGGACTACATCTACTCTTGCCATCTGACTGTGTGATCAAACGTATTCCTTTGATTTTCTGTTTCTTTACATTGACTATAAAAAAAACTACTATATAATTAATCCTGCTGAAGATATTTTACTTTTGATATTTTTATGCTAAGCAGAAACGGAAATAAAAGCAGACAGAAAGAAGAGGGACAGGAAAACCTCTTACTTCAAAAACGAATATGTTTTATACTTACTGCGGCAAAAGCTCTACAACAAAAGATGATAATACAGCAACAAAACTTTTTACAGCAGAAATCAGCTCACTGGGTGGTAAGACCAAGTGTTTGCTTAAATTTTACTCCTCACCTGTACAGTTTCATGCCTGTAGCTGACATTAACACTGATAGCCCCAGGTTTAAAATATGCCTTTGCCATTTTTTTAGCCATGCTCCTACCAGTATATTTACCTCAACTGCACAAGTCCTCCTCTGCTGGCAAATGCAATTGTAAAACCAGAACAAGTGTGTAACAGTTTACTGCGTAAATATAAATATGTGTGTGTGAGTGTGTGTGATATAGATCAGTGATGCTGAACCTTTATGCTTTTTTATACCTTTTAAGTACCCTCTAGTGACAACTGAAGTAAGTAGATCAGGGGCCTTGTAGTACAGTAAGTGGTCCAACCACCATGCACGACACTCCTGGAGTCTAAAAAAATCTCCCTGGGGTATCCTGATTCTAGATGTCCAGCTTTTGCGGGGCTCCCACATGGTGCTCGCCAGCAGTGGCCACATCCCTGGTATCCCTGTAGCTCCTGCGCTCAACCATTGAGATAGCCTGGGAGCAGGAGCACGACTCAGCTACAGGGTGCCAGGGGTGCAGCATGGTCCCCTGTGCTGGTATGTGTGTAATCAGCGGAATATGTCAATCCTTAATATGCTTGGCATACGGTGATGATTGGACGAGAGCTCATGCATGCGGCATAGGACTGGGAAAAGGTGAGCTTTTGTGGTGAACTGGTGGAGGGGGGTTTACACAACAGGGCGTCACAGTTTGGGATGGGTTTGGAGCAAGGACCAAAAAGGAAAATCATTTTTGACTGTTAAAAAAGTATACCAGACCTGTCGGATCAACTTCCCCTCCCCCCTGTGGGGCGCCACTGAACAACGCTGCGTACCATAGGTTGAGAAATATTGATGTAGATGATCTGTAGCTCACCCAGTAAGTTTAAACATCGATGTAAATAAATGTGTTGTTACCAGTCTCCAGTCATTCTGGTTCCTGGGTTTCTTCATTTATCGAGCAGACACTTGCACAGCATTTGTGGTAAAACATTTTTTAGAATTTGTCATAAAGAGAATCTAGTCAGAGCCATGTTATGAAAGGAAGATCAAGCCTCAAACAAGGCGGGTCCTGGGAAAACCCGGCACCAGGTAACTAAGGTCATCCTAGTTCTAAACGGGTGCTAGTTTGTCTAGTACCTAAAGAAAAACTTGGTTGCTAAAAAGAAAGAAAAAGGGGTTATCACCTACTACACAATACTGAATAACACTTCCTTCTCCGACATCTCACCTTCAATTATGTAAATCCATCTAAACCAGAACAACAGCCTGACAAACATTTCTGTATCTAGATAGCGCACCCTCGTTATCCAGATTGCTGCAAAAATACCATTTTGTGAATACTCACCTGTAAAATGTGTATTATAAGTATGTCACACACCCCGCTTCAAGAAATTCATAACGTGTGGGTAATACTGACCTGTAGAGGGCGATATGCAGAGATGCCAGGAAAAAAGAGAGCCCCTCCCAGTCCATAAATACCTGGGACCTCCCACTCATTACCCAGTATAAGAACAGCAGTAAGGTAAGGGACCAGGAAGAGCCCAACACAAAGCATAACAACGCAAGGTTCACCATATAAAGGATCCAGAATACAAAAGGGCAGGGTGAAGCGGGGTGTGTGACATACTTATAATACCCATTTTACAGGTGAGTATTCACAAAATGGTATTATTCTAAATATGTCACACACCCCGCTTCAAGAAATTCATAACGTGTGGGACATCCAACAGCAGTGTCCATAAAGGGCGGGGATCCAAAACAAGGCAACAAGGCACAACTTAAACCACTGCAGCTTGCAGAACTTTGCGGCCAAACACAGCATCCGCTGAGGCCCAAACATCAACCTTGTAAAACTTGGAAAAAGTGTGAACAGAAGACCAAGTAGCAGCCTTACAAACTTGCTCAACAGAGGCCTGGTGCTGAAAAGCCCAGGACGCCCCAACCGCACGAGAAGAATGAGCAGTAACACGAAAAGAGGGTACCTTCCCTTTGGCAGAATAGGCCCCAACTATGGTCTGACGGATCCATTTACTAATGGAAGACTTGGCAGGCGCCAAGCCTTTTCGGGGCCCGGAGGGCACCACAAAAAAGGCATACTTCACAAGACGAACCACATCCAAAGAATGCAGGGCCCTCTCCTTGTCATTGCTGGGATTAGGACACAGAGAGGGCAGAACAATGTCTTGGTTTAGGTGAAAGGCAGAAACAACCTTAGGAAGGAAATCGGACTTGAAACGAAAAACCACCTTGTCCTGATGCCCCTCAAAGTACGGGGCTTGAATGGACAAAGCCGCCAACTCAGAGACACGCCTAACCGAAGTGATGGCTACCAAAAAGGCCACCTTCTGCGTAAGTGAAGACAAGGCAATATCATTCAAGGGCTCAAAAGGAGAATCCTGAAGAGCAGAAAGAACCAAATTCAAATCCCCAACAGGGAGCAAAGGTTTTCTAGGAGGCCGCACGTGCGTGACTCCCTGGAAAAAAGTCTTAACCAAAGGATGTAGGGCAAATGATCTTTGAAAGAACACCGCCAGGGCAGAAACCTTCCCCTTCAGAGTACTAAGCTGGAGCCCCAGGTTCCAGACCATGTTGAAGAAACTCCAGGATTCTGGAGATGGAAAATTCCCTACAAGGCAACGCCCTGATCTCACACCAATCAATATAAGACCTCCAAGTCCTATAGTAGATATTAGAGGAAGACCGCTTCCTAGCACTAATGAGAGTTTGAATCACAGCATCGGAAAGACCTTCCTCCTTCAAGATGGAGGTTTCAGCAGCCACGCCGTCAAAGCCAGCGTTGGTAAATTGGGATAACGTAGTTGACCCTGGGTGAGCAGATCCAGCAGCAGGGGCAGAACGAGCTGATCCTCTGCTAACCTTACCACATCTGCGAACCAAACCTGTCTTGGCCACCTTGGAGCCACCAGAATTGCTGATGCACCCTCCAGGGCCAGCTTGCGCACCACTCTGGCCACCAAGGGAAACGGAGGGAACAGATACAGAAACCCCAGATCCCTCCAGTTCAGAGACATGGCATCCACTGCCAGAACCAGTGGATCCCGTGAGAGAGACACAAATGTCGGAAGTTTGTGATTGTGACGAGAGGCAAAGAGGTCCACCACCGGGGACCCCCACCTGAGACAAATCAAGCGAAACACTTTGGGGCTGAGAGACCATTCCCCCCGGCGAGCTGAGAACCTGCTCAGAGAGTCCGCCTCCGTGTTCTCCACTCCCGGAATGTAAACTGCTGAAATGCACGGGATGTGGGTCTCCGCCCAGGCCAGAATCAAAGACACTTCCTTGAGGGCACTCCTGCTGCGAGTCCCTCCCTGGTGATTGATGTAGGCGACCGCCATCCGATTGTCCGACCGGACTTGAACCGGCAATCCTTGCAACTGATGAGTCAAGCGAAACAGAACCATCCTGATGGCCCTCAATTCCAGAACATTGATGGACTCGTGAGCCTCCTGAGGCCCCCACAGTCCCTGAAACTGACGATCCTTCCAGAACCCCCCCCAATCCTGATAGACTGGCATCCGTGGTGACCGTCTCCCAACAAGGGGCCAGAAAGGATCTGCCCCTCGACAGATTGATTGGATTCAGCCACCACTGAAGGGAGCACCGAATTCGGGGGGTCATCAGGAAGGACTGATCCAACGACAGTGGCGACCCGTCCCAGGCCAGCAACAGATGGAGCTGGAGTGTCCTTGTGTGGAACTGAGCAAAGGGAACCGCTTCGAAGGAGGCCCCTCAGGCTACCATCAATCCCACCAGCCTCATCCCCAGTCTGATGGCCGGACGAGGGATAGACAGGAGGAGTCGAACCAACTCCTGAATCAAGAGAACCTTGGACTGAGGAAGAAACACCCTGGCCTGGGAAGTATCCAGGGACATTCCCAGAAAAGACACTAACCTGGACGGAGAAAGGGAGGACTTGGGGTAGTTGATCACCCACCCGAATCTCTCCAGAGTGGACACCACAGTTCTGGTGTCCAATACCGCTTGGCTGAAGGAAGATGCCATAATGAGAAGGTCGTCCAGATAAGGGACAATGCGAATACCCTGGGCTCTGAGGAGAGCCATCACCCCGGCCAGCACCTTGGTGAAAACCCTTGGAGCCGAGGTAAGACCGAAAGGAAGTGCCACAAACTGAAAATGCAGATCCTCCACCACGAACCTGAGAAATCTCTGGTGCGCTGGAAAAATCGGCACATGCAGATAGGCGTCCTTGATGTCTACGGACGTCAGAAAGTCCCCCTGCCGAAGAGAATGGATAGCTGAACGCAGCGTTTCCATGCGAAATTTCAGCGGGCGGACGAACCTGTTGAGGATCTTTAGATCCAGAATGGGTCGAACCGAGCCGTCCTTCTTGGGCACCGTAAACAGATTGGAATAAAAGCCCCGACCCCTGTCTGAGGGGGGCACTGGGCAAATAACTGCCATATCCAACAGACTCTTTACTGCCGCCTGGAGCTCCTGCGCGGCCAGAAGGTCCGAAGGCACCCGAGACCTGAGGAATCTGGGAGGGGGCCGGAGCTCGAACTCCAGCTTGTAGCCGGAAGTCACCACTTCCCGGATCCATCTGTCCGAGACCTCCCGGTCCCAGACCTGGGAGAAGTGTTGCAGCCGTCCCCCCACCCACATGGGTGAGGGCGCCCCCTCATTGCTGAGCTGGCTTGGCAGCGGGTTTGGGCTTAGAGCCCCAGCTGTATCCTGGGTGGGCACGTCCTCTGCCCCTGATCCAGGAATCTCCTCTGGCTGCGGGGAAAACAATTCCTCTGCCAGCTCTAGCCCCACGAAAGGAAGGAGCAAAGGAACCCGCCCCCCGAAAGGGACGACGCTGTTTTTTGCGTTGAGGTAACTTACCACCCTTGGCAACTGAATCCAACTTCTCACCAAAGAGCCGTAATCCCACAAAGGGAAGAGCGGTCAGCGACTTTTTAGACACAAAATCAGCCGCCCACTGGCGCAACCAAACCGAACACCGAATAGTCACCAATAGAGCTGACGTTCTGCCACACATCATCAGTGTGTCATCCAAGGCGGCTAGTACAAATGACAAAAACAATTCACACCTTTTAAGGCCAAGGAACTCGTCACTATCCGGATCTAACCCGGAAGAATTCAACAGGTCCCTGACCACCGACCTGGTAGCCACCACCAGCAGCGCTGAAGCACAAACCGGCCTCATGGCTGACCCAACACTGGCAAGACCATGACAAGCCATTTGGTCAATGCGTTTATCCTCACCATCTTTAAGCGTGGAGCAATCAGGAGAATTTAAAACAGTAGTGTTGGATAAACCCAGAATCTGTGCATCCACCTCGGGAGGGGACGCCCAACGCTTAACCGTATCCAAGGGAAAGGGATATTTTTTGTCCCAACCCTGAGGGACCCCTGAGAGCCGAGCAGGCCTCTCCCATTCCTTAGCAATAATCCCATCAAAATGCTTTTGGTTAGGAAATTCCAAGCGCGGCCTGGATTCTTCGAAAAATTCCCCCTTTTGCTGTGGAACCGCCTCAGGAGGAGAAATAGCCAAAACCTCAAACATCTGAGCCAGAACATTAGGAGTATCCGAAGACCTCCCCAAGCCCCGCTCGGTATCAGCACCCACAAACTGCTGATCGTCCGAATTATCTGATTCTTCATATACCTCCCCTTCCTCAAATTGGGAGTAATCAGACCAGTCCAGATTATCAAGATCATCCAAGTCGGCCGCCGGTGAAGACGGCAACAAGTACTTTCTCTTAGCCGGAGCCTTTCTGGTGACCGTGCTGCAGAATAATTTTTCAAGATTGGCCAATCGGGCACATATCTCCGATTGCAACTGCTCGCCCATGACAACGTCAGACTGGGCACGGATCAAACTGGGAGGGGGGGGGGGAGAGACCGGCGGCGCTGAACCAGACGCCTGGGGTCCGGACTGCCGCGTAATAGTCTGCTGTGTGAATTACGCATATAAGCAACCTGGGATGCCCCTTTAATGTCCCAAGTGGGAGGATTTGCAATAAGCCAATTAAGAACCCAGGGACCCTAGGACTGGGAGAAACCCCCTAACACCACTGTAGGTTATATCTGAAAGACATAATAAAAAAAGCTAATAAGAAAAGCGGAGTATAAAATATATATATATATATATATATATGACATAAAAATATATAATTATAGGTGATGGGACAGAAGGGGGGCCCACCGGGCCACTCATTGTGGTCCTGAAGACAGCTCTGAGGAGAGAAGGGGGGCGTGACCAGCTCCTTCTGAGGAAACAGGCACAGAGAAAAGCACCTCAGCGGTGCCTGTGACACAGGGGTGGGCCGCAGCGCTGAAAAGCCCGGCCCCGCCCCCAAGAGTGAAAGCGTGAGGGGAGAAGCTCCCCTCCGCCATGACAATGCAAAAAGGCCGGCACCGCAGCCATGTGCGGCCGCGGCGCCGGTCTCAGAAGAGACAGAAGGAGGGGAGCGGGCCGTGGCTTTGACCCTGACGCCCGACCCCGCCCCTTTTACCTCAGTGAGAAAGCCTGCATAAAAATGGTGGCCACAGCGCCGTTTTGACAGAGAAATACACGCTGTTATGAAGTAATAAATAAGTTAATAACTATTGGGAGGATAATTTAATAAATTAATACATTAAAACATTATTAAGAATTAATGATTACAAAATTTGGACCTAACACCGAATAAGGGGCCCTGCTCCTACCTTCCGCTATCCCGCTAGAGAGAGGGGCATTACCCAAAGGGGGGGGCCACCCAAAGTGTAAGGCCAAGGGATGGGGCATCCCAAACCGGGGTCACCGGCTTTTCTACCCTCACCCGGACCGTCAGCCTAGGCTGGGAGGCATGAGGTAACAGAAAAAAAAGATCCAGGCGGAAATAGATAACTAAAGGGCCGGGAGTCATCCCGGCTACCTGAAATCCCCCTGTGCAAGGAGGAGACCACATCTTCTGACTTGCTCGCCGACTGCAGAGATGAAGACTGGGTAATGAGTGGGAGGTCCCAGGTATTTATGGACTGGGAGGGGCTCTCTCTTTTTTCCTGGCATCTCTGCATATCGCCCTCTACAGGTCAGTATTAACCACACGTTATGAATTTCTTGAAGCGGGGTGTGTGACATACTTAGAATAGAGAAATGGTCCACAGGTTTAATATGCTTTAAAACACAGGCAGGCTGATTCATTACTAACGTCATATAGCGTCTGTACTGTGGCACCAAGAGCGACCGCTAGTGGTCGCTCTGATCGGCAATGGATGATTGTTTCAGAGCACCTCAGTCGCTGGCTGGCATTGATGAATATGATGTGAGAGTCGCAGTACTACGCTGTATGGGAGCGAACGGTAGTGCCAGCTCAGTGCGACTGACTCACACCACATTCATTAAAAAAGCAGTTTCAAACATCGCCGGCGCTCAAAAAATCATGTAGTTGTAGCACATAGCGCCAGAGGCTGTGTGATTAAAGTCTGTTAATGAACATGTATCCACTAGTAACAAAGCCAAACATATGGAATTACATTGTTATTACATTGTAACATGAACACTTTAATACCAGACATGTAATGACAATTCTTCATAAAAATATTATTAATCCAAAAAGATTTCAAAAATGTCATTTTCTAGGCCAGGATACATCAGAAAGTTTTGAGATTTTTTTTTAGAAGAAATCAGGAAAGGGATTTAAGGATCGTCCATTGAAATGTATTGGAGAGCGCCAGGTAGTGAGAGGTAATACGTGGCGCTCTGCAAGGCTGAACGCCACCGCTGTACGCTGAGCCTGGGATAATGATGAATCGGACGCTACATGGCGTTGTTCCAGTCGCTCACCAGATTCAGCTTCATAATTGTGTAATTGCGTGCCGTGTCCGGCGTTCACCAGCCGTTTGCGTGCCGTGTCCGGCGTTCACCAGCCGTTACCTGCCGCTGTACAGGCACTACCTGTCGCTATCCCTTCATGAATAAGGCCCATAGTTTACCTCATAATGGCGGCCCGTCTGCATAGTGGCCAACAAACCGGAAAAATGCATGGCGCTGCTCTGTCAGCACTGGCCCATTGGGAGGGCACGCAGCCAGACACACACCCCTCCGACTCGTCATGCACAATCAGTGTTTTGAGAGCGAGCAGCAGCGCACGGTGCGGTGCCACTTGCTGGGGTGCGGATCTGAGGCTTCAACTTTGCTGTCCACTATGCACACATTATGAGGTAAACAATGCGTTTTTAAAGCATAATAAACATGTGGACCATTTTTCTTTTGCAGCAATCTGGATAGCGTGGGTCCCCCACTTCCCTCTAACAGGGGGCGTGCCTGCAGCGCCCATTTACAAATGCCTGGCGCAGGCACGCGCCTTTCTAGAGGGATAGCGGGGATGCAGCCACGGCTCGTGCATGTGCCGTTGGACCGGGAAACAAGGTAAGTGTATGGGCCGACCTGGGGGGTTTCACACAGCAGGGCATCCCGATTTGGGATGCCCCCCGGCGAAAGGAATTGAACGGACAGGGAATCTTATAAATTCCTGGGCCGATCGCCGTGGGTTTTGGTCCACAAGGTCCTGCACATGGAAGTGATTTCGCTCAATTATGTATGCTAAAATATGCAGAGGTCATTTTTTGTCCAGTTGTTCCTGATAGTCTACTTAGAGTTCCTTTCACAATCCCCTCTTTAACCCAAGCTAGTTGATTGATTGTCCTTATGCATTTAGTGTGTGTCCCCAGGGGCATACATAGTCCTGATGGGACCCCATAGTAGGGCCCCATTACGAGCCCCCATTCCAGCCCACAGTAGCTTAAAATAAAAAAGAATGTGGGGTTCTCAAAGAGGGGGACCCTATGTCTTTTTTTGTTTTAATTTCAAGATTTAACTCTTACAATTTTTTTTCAAAACAGTGTGGGGTCCCCATCTTCGAGTGGGGGGTGTTGAACCCTTAAAAATAAAAAATAAAAGTGGCATGGGCTCCCCCCTATCCAAGTAAAACCAGCCTGTGCCCCAGCTATAGGGGCTGGTAGACCAGGGCACAGAGGTTGAGCAGCTGGTCCCCAACCCTGAAGTGTATGTTAATGACCTCTTGAAATGTAATGCATATTGGATACTGGGATGCGAAGTTGCCCACAGATAAGTGATAATAACTAGTAATGGGTGAATCTGATACAGTATATGCCTCACAAACACGGGGCAGCTTGTCTATTATTCTATACACACACACACACACACTATGGAGAATATCTAATGTTAATTAAATAGGGGGCATCCATGCTGACAGTAACAGGATGCCTGAAACTGGGCTTACATGTCCCCTTGTTGGCAACTGTTGCCTAGTCACTTTTATGACTGCCTGGTTCCATTTGGTTCAATAGGTGGACTTGCACAGCACTGATTGGCCACTGGCAGTCATGTAAGAACCCTGAGAACAAGGTAATGCACCTCATTTTAGACATTAAAGGGACAGTCCAGTCTAAATACCTCTTTCATGATGGAATTAATGCAGCATGCCACCACAATAGGGTTGGTGCCGCTGCGCCCAAAACCCCCAAGACTATGCGCAACTGCATGCGCAAACTTACACATCAGGAAATTTGAAGTGCCATGAATTTGGGTGAAAGGCATTTTAGAACTTGGTGCACCAAAAATGTGCAAAAAACATTGGTGCACAGGCATGAATCAACCTTACTGACTTCTACTGAGAGAAGGAAGTTATTTAGATTGTCCCTGAATGACATCCCATGATGAAGAGATATTAATACTAGAGATGAACTTCGATTGGACAGTTCACCAAATTTCCCCAATAAATTCGGGTTTGTCCGAAGAAAAAAAAAAAACTCACCTCTTTTCTCGCTATCCGCCTGTGGATGTTCCCCAGCTACTCCGTGCTCTGCAGCTGGGCGGAGGACACTGATCCTCTGCTCTGACACCACAGGTAGCCCTCCCTTGTGCCAGGAGCCCACTGCCAGACAAAGGGTCTGTGTCCTCCTCCCGGATGAAGAGCAGCGTGGGACACTCAATGTGAAAATTGTGAGTGAGGAGATGAGCTAACTGACTTACCTGCATGCATGCTCCCCTGTCATCCTGGCATTGGCAGGTGCTATCTCAGCAGCGCCAAAAGCCTGTTCGCACAGATGACAGTGTGACCTGCTTTCTCTGCTCCCCTTCTGCTGTGCAAGCACAGTGACAGCCAGGCTGTGCAAGGGCATGTGTACACTCCGCAAAGCAGGAGGGGAGCGGGGGAAGCGGGTCACACTGTCATTGGTGCTGCGGAGAAAGTGCCCATAAGCGGGACCCAAGGGGCGGGGTAAGCAGCATGCAGGTAAATGAGTTTTTTTTTAAAGAATTTCAGGGAAAACCGAAGTCTAAGGGCTCATAGGGAAACCTGCACATTTTTGCATACATGCACAGTAGTTGTAGGAAATGGTTGTAGCAGATGAGGGACAGTCTTCTCTTTTTTATTCCAGTACGACCACACTCCTAATGTGGTCGTTTGGCCACCCATGTTCCTCGGGGCTCACAGCTTTAGTGAACCAGACAAGTCACGGTGGTTGCGCTTGCCGGGCTTGCTCACGCGGGGAGGATAGCATGGATTTGCTCTAGCGCAGGCCAATCACGTATAATCTTAGGGCTTGGCACTGGACAGAGTAGCAGGCCTGTAGATTTTACATGCTTGAAATGTAAAGGGTTAATAAGTACAGTGGGTAGAGCCCAGGGTTACTATTACAGCATGGGGAAGTACCTGATGGGTCTAAATTAGTGATGACCTATTGTCTGGGACTTACAATGCTGCGAGAGAGCAACTAACACCTAGGAACTCCAGTCATGCTAATGCAATCAAGAGTCCTAGTCCAGGGCAGCAGCGCTTACCTGAAAGGCTGGATGCAGGTCCATCGCCGCCCGGCACCTTGAGGAGCGCCGCTCTCTCATCAGGCTTCTCTTTCTGTCTCGTTACGACGTGGTGACGTTCCCGCCATCAGTCACAGTGAGCTGTCACATGCCCCCTCCATTGCAGTGAATATCAATGGAGATTCACCCTCAAGGGCAACATAGGACACTTCAGAGCCCTATAAAACCCCTGTTATTACACCTGGGGTCATGTGTGCTACATAGTACTCCACCAGCAGAAACCTGTACTTTTATCGGGGGTGGGATCCAGTATAGGGGGTGGCACAGATGGGGTGGAGCTTTTGCATTTCCCAGCTGCTAAAGTGGTAACTATTAATTCATTGATTAATTTTTATGCTGCTGAACTTTTTGTGGCCAGGCACCTTCTGAGCTATGGCAGCCCCTTCCCCCATCTCCTGAGATGTGTCCTCAGCTTCATGAACTTGCAGCTCCTAAGCCCCGCCTTCTCCCACCTCCTCTTCCCCCTCAGTGTTTTCCTTTGGCAGCTGCTCTCAATAACTATAGTTATTGCCTGGCTGCTCATTTAAACCAGACCTTCACCCTGAATAAAAGCATATCTTATATATTTCCCCCACCCACATTAAAAATTAGCCTACCTGGACTACTGCATTTTCCGAGCCTTTAAACATCCAAAATGGCGGCCCATGGAGCCACAGGCTGCCTGCAAACAGGAAGTGTCCTCCAACTGTGCTGCTCTGCATTCTGGGATTGCTGTCCTTTTCCTTACCCCAGCTCTGCTTGGTCTGTGCAAAGCACAGCTATAACACAATAATATGCAGCCCAATATTATGTAAGTGACTAAAAACTTAAAATCTATTAATTTTAGATGCTGGGGAATAATATTTTAGGGGTTTGGGCTTTGCATTAAATTATGCTGAAGGTCCGGTTTAAATTAAGCTTAAATGCAAATAATGTCCATGCTGCGCTTTATAGGGCTACGCTTTGCTCCACCAGGTCTTTCCCCTCTTGGTGCGCCTGTATTTATTTTGAAAATAGTTCAGAATTTCCGGTACAGCAGTTAAATGGTCTTCTGGATGACCACAAATAAAATCGAGAAAGCTTTCAGGCTATTTTCATTCTTTCATAAAAAGAGGCTGTTTGGAACCTAAGAGCTTGTGTACGACATCAGCCCATAGAAATTCTGATGGGAGTTCCTAAGAGCTGGCGGGCTCACATAAGTGCTGGAATATTCATGGTCTGCTGGATTTCATATCTAGGAAAAGCCTCTCAACTTTCTATTGGGGATATCTGGTAGAGTGCTGCAAAGCATAAACCATTAACAGAAGCCCACTGTTCAATTAAATGGTAATGAATCATATTTTTGGCTGGCTGTGTCGGCCTGCACATGTTCTCAGAATACATTTCTAAACAACATGTCCAGGAAATAGCTCATAACAGGAAAAATCTGGAACAGCAGAGACGTGTTGTCATTTATAACGACTGCTGCCAACCTGTATTTTTCCAGCATCTTCTGTTTGTCAGTGTCACATACTGTATTTCCCAGCCTTGACCTCAAGTGTCTCCATAGGGTCATGTGTGTGTTGAGGTCCTTGCAAGGACAGGAGGCATAACTGGTGTTTCAGCAGCGCTATAGAACTGCCTGGAGGACAGGCTTAAAATAGACCTACACCCCGGTGGTGATAGTCTTAAAAGTCCCTAACGCACACCCTCCTGCCGCCATCCCGGATTTGTGCGACATGGAGGGGCATGCACACCTCCTTTGAAAGCCGCAAAGAGCGACACGAGAAGACATTTTTTTTTACACTTAAACCACTCCCCTAGCCACGCCAAGAATTAAATAAATAACAATAATACAGGCAAGGCCTCCACAAACACATTATAGTCAGGGGCTGTAGTGAGAGGGGCATCCCTTCATTCCAGACAGTGAGGGACATCCCTCTTTTACAACCAGTGAAGGGCATCCCTCATTAAAGCCAGTGAGGGGCATCCCTCCAATACAGCCTGGTGAGGGGCATCCCTCCAATACAGCCAGTGAGGGGCATCCCTCCAATACAGCCAGTGAGGGGCATACCTCCAATACAGCCAGTAAGGGGCAGTCCACCATTACAGCCAGTGAGGGACATCCCTCCAATACAGCCAGTAAGGGCATCCCTCATTACAGCCAGTAGGGAGAATCCCTAATTACAGCCAGTGGGGGCATCCCTCATTACAGCCAGTAGGGAGAATCCCTAATTACAGCCAGTGGGGGCATCCCTCATTACAGCCAGTAGGGAGAATCCCTAATTACAGCCAGTGGGGGCATCCTTCATTACAGCCAGTAGGGAGAATCCCTAATTACAGCCAGTGGGGGCATCCCTCATTACAGCCAGTGGGGGCATCCCTAATTACAGCCAGTGGGGGGAATCCCTCATTACAGCAAGTGGGGGCATACCTCATTACAGCCAGTGAGGGACATGCCTCATTACAGCCAGTGGGGGGCATCCCTCGTTACAGCCAGTGAGGGACATCCCTCATTACAGCCAGTGGGGGCATCCCTTGTTACAGCCAGTGAGGGACATCCTTCTTTACAGGCAGTGAGGGGCATCCATCATTACAGCCAGTGAGGGGCATCGCTCAATACAGTCAGTGAAGGGCAACACAGACAGACACACAGACACACACTTACACACACACTTCAGCACCCCTCACCTCCCCATCTTCAGCTCTGCCATCCGGACTTGTCCCCGCTGCCCCCTCCAACTTTCGTATGGCTCTGCCCCCTCCAACTTCCAGCTATTAGGCTTCTTAAAGCAGCGCCGCCATGCTCGTGCCATGTAAAGCAGCACCACCATACTAAACAATGGGAATACTTAAAGCGACATAAACACCTCCAAGTGCCCCAGGACACAACACTGGAGCCTGGGACGACGGGACAAGGGCCCCAAAGTGGGATTGTCCTGTGAAAATCGGGGCACTTGGGGGGTATGGCATGGAAGCAGCCACACAAGCTTCCACACCTCCTCAATAGGAGGTGATCCAGCAACAAGGGACTTGCACCCTCCCTCCAGCACAGTCTGGGTGTAGCTGCACTTTAAAGAGAACCAACTGGACCTGGAGTCTAAAGGTTTGTGAAACTTATCTATTCTTGTGCTGTAGTCAAAACTTGAAAATCCTTAGCCCTTAGGATCCCTCTCCATATTCTGCAGTACACTGCTGCAGGACTCTAAAATTTGCCCCTCCTTTCCTTTTCATTTTTCTTTAATACTCCCGATGTGGTTGTACAGCCACGCCTTCCCCTCAGCGCTATCAGCATGAGCGAACCTGGCTAGCATGACCACCGTGCAACAATATATGGATGTTGTCATGGTAGAATGAAATCGAAAAGACTGGTAATCTTCAGAGACCTTCTATAGGCACATGGGACAGGCATCAGATGAGCTCCTTGCAGCCTTATTGCCACTGCCTGGACTGTACCTTTAAAAGCTATGTTTTATGGACTTATTGGCACGAGGGGTGGAATTTCCGATCCGTTTGTTTTTTGGGGTGCATCTAACTCATCCAAACACTGCCATTAAACCGTCTGTTGGAAGTGAGCTGTTACTTTAGTTGGTTGAAAGGGAAGTCAGTGCATACAACTGCTGCGTGGCTGCCCCGAGTATCAGAGGCACCTGCATCCTGGCAGGCTTCTAGTCACCAGATTACCCCTCTCCCCAAGATCTTATTAGTTGGCAGAATATTTTGTGGTATTTGCGGTCTTAGACTTTTACTTTGGAAGTCACTGTCTGCTGCAATGAAGTTAGCTACTAAAATTCTAATTTCAGCTGCACTTAGCAGGTAACATGGGAAAGGCAGCAACATCCGCTGTAACAATCCGGGCAGGACCTTGATGGACAGGCTGATTCATTACTAACACCAGGTAGCGACAGATGAGCGTCTGTAGCAGGCATTTCAGAGCGCCCGCTAGTAGTCGCTGTCCGTGGGTCGCTAGTTCATAGCGACTCAGTCGCTGTGCAGTAATGATGAATACATTGTGAGGAGTTGCTATTTGACCAGTACAGCGCTGTATGGGAGCGCATGTTAGCGACTGGTCAGTGTGAACGACTCACAACATATTCATTAAAAAAATCCTCACAAAACTCCGGCGCTGAAAAAAGCTTCTCTGAAGCCCAGAGCGCCGGAGGCTGTGTGTTTAAAGTGTGTTTTTCAGCATGTATCCAACAGTAACAAAGCGAAAACATATGGAATTACATTGTAATAACATTGTAACATGAACACTTTAATGCCAGACCTGTAATGTCATTTCTGCAGAAATATATAAAACATGAAACATTTTGGGGAAAATGGCTTTTTCTATGCCATAAGAGGTCACAACATTATTTGAGATTTTTTGAAAAAAAATAAACAAAAACCCTGTTTAAGGAGAAGAAAAGGATCGTCCATTGAAATGTATGGGAAAGCGACAGGTAGCGAGAGGTCATACCTGGCGCTGTGCAAGGCTGAACGCCGGCGCTGTTTGCTGAGGCTGTGAAAATGATGAATCGGACGCTACATGGCGCTATCCCAGTCGCTAAACAGATTCTGCTTGATAAATGTGTAATTGCGTGCTGTGTCCGGCGTTCACCTGTCGCTACCTCTCATTTACAAGACACTACCTGACGCTATCCCTTCATGAATAAGGGAATAAGTATTTATAGTGAGGCTGGGTGCATGCCTGCATTTCATTTCTAACATGGATCATCCAGATCTCCTGGTTTCTGTTTAACATAACATCTACAAGATAAACAGCTCTATACAAACTATATATCATCTATATGTGTGCTATGTCACACTGGGGCGTCAGAGATAAATATCACGTACCAAGTAAAAATGTCGCATGAACTTTCCATAAGCCTTTTTTTTTGTACAGGCAAAGATGTCATACTTCAATTTACTGTGCACTATAAAAATGTATTAAAGTTAAAGTCCACATTTCTTGGTAGGAATACACTCTATAGATGAACTTGGAGGGATTACACCCAAGAAATCATCTTTCTTGGATTTTGTTCCGCTCTGGCTGGGCATCCCAAAATGGAAATCCACCTTTTCCTTGTACTCACGGCGCATGTGCAGGCCACTCAGCCAATCAGCACCATATGTTTTGGTCAGATTTAATTTTGACATCAGTGTGACAAGGAAATCTGAAAGGAGCAAGCGCTGCAGGTCTCATCCCTGTCTCTGACACTGTGCCCGTTGTGGCCATTCAGAAAGGCCCGGTGCAGGTGCGAAGTTCCCTCAGGATATGTCCATTGCAAGAGCTTGGGGGAGTGGTGAGTGGGTCAGCCGATCTGGGGGGTTTTACACAGTGGGGCATCCCAATTCTGGGTTCCCCATAAAGAGGTAGACCAACCCCCCCCAGGAATCTTATAGACTCGAGGGGGGGGTGTTGCTCCTCTTTAAGATCCCTACCTAGTATGGGAGGGAGAGAGAATAACGCATTTATTTCTACCGTAATTAAAATTGCCGCGCGTCACTCTTACAGGGAGCGCACCCGCGTCGGCCATTCACAAACGGCCGGCGCGGGTGCGTGCCCTGCTAGAGGGTTGCGCGAGCGGTGGCGGCGGTTCGCGCATGCGCTGCTGGATCGAGGAGCAGGTAGGGATTTCAGGGCTTTCTGGGGGGTTTCACAAAGTCTTATAGATTCCCGGGCAGATCAGCATCGGGTGTTGGTCCACTTTAAGGACTTCCAATAAACATCTTGATCATTTGGCAATCAATCACTTCCACCACTATGCCGCAATATCCACTTTGGTGACGCATCGTGCCCACCACCAATATAATGCTCTTACCGGAACATTCAGGTGTATTACGCTATATAATCAACAAATTCCCCAACATTCAGGATCTTGAATAATATCCAGCAACACTTGAGGCCTTAGACAATTGTCTCTCTCATAATATGCATGCAAAGAAGAGAAAACAAACCCATAGTGCAAGAATCAAGTACCACTTTATTGTGCCAAATGAGGAGCCGGCGGTAGGGCGCTTCCCTCATTCTTAATAGAGGGAAACTGCGACACAGTAGTTTAAGGTGGAACGGAGCAGCGTGAGTTGAGACAACTTCTTTTGGATTCAAAGCGTGTTTTAATGTTCTTAATGTGAGTGCGTTTTTGGCACAATAAAGTGGTACTTGATTCTAGCATTCTTGCACTATGGGTTTGTTTTCTCTTCTTTGCATGCATATTATGAGAGAGACAATTGCCTAAGGCCTCAAGTGTTGCTGCATATTATTCAAGATCCTGAATGTTGGGGAATTTGTTGATTATATAGCGTAATACACCTGAATGTTCCGGTAAGAGCATTATATTGGTGGTGGGCACGAAGCGTCACCAAAGTGGATATTGTGGCACGATTACACAGTGGTGGAAGTGATTGATTGCCAAATGATCAAGATGTTTATTGGAAGTCCTGAAAGGAGCACTATCATGAAAAAATGGCCCAAGAATAAAAATCCATATAAATATGCTGGATGGAGGGAGAAGCGGTCACTTATACACCTGGTATCGAGAAATATCCAGCCAGGCTTGTTTTTTTTATTTTAATGAAAGGAAGAGGACATCTCGGGTGACAGACTCTGTCACCTCGAGTAGACTACACCTTTAACCCCTGGATTTTATTCCTACCAGGGGAAGGAAACCACAGGCTTGGCGGGAGTTTTATTCAGTTCGGGTGTATAAGTGACCCCCTCCCCTCATTAGCTAAAGTGTTTATATGGATTTTTAATATTACACAATTTCGCGATAGTGCTCCTTTAAGAGCAATCTATTGACTTTCCTTTTGTTATCTTGTTCTTGGCTTTCCAATCACTATGGCCTGTTGTCCTTGCTGCTCTCACCGCTCATGCCTTCCGGTGAAGCTTAAAGTGGACAAAAACCCACATTTTTAACTAGCATCCCCTGAATTGCCCCCCCCCCACCAATAGTAACTTTTGCTTATTTTTACTGCTCCTGCTTCACTCTAATCCCAGATAACGGCGCCTGTTTTAGCTGTAAAGCTCCGCCTCCTCCATTCATTTCCACTGCTGTGTGTGGCGATGATGTCATTTCCACACTTATGCAATGACTACTCACTTACAATCTTACAGAGAGGGACAGCAAAAAAACAATGTAATTGGTATTGAGCGCTGGAATGGCTGGAGGGGAAGGTGGAAAGGGCTGATGTGTAAAGTGCGGCAACCTAGGAATATAAGTGACCGTTTGCTTATATTTTGAATTGGATTGAAGGTGGGAATAGGTATTTTTTTGTGGTCAAGGAATTGGCCACAAAGAAAAATGCCTTAAGGTCGCGCTCTCTTGTGGGAATGTATCACAGAAAAGGCAATCCAAGTTAATGAATATAATTTGGATATTAGATTTTCTCTGAATACTTGGTGTATGCTGGGTGTTAGAAACTCTAATGGTTCTGTATCCCAGCCAAGAATTGTAAATAACAACCGCGTTAAAACGGCTAAAGGAATAAATCAACATTCAATTGTTATTATGGCTATTCTATTGAATGGGTGAGTGGTCTAAATTACCCTCAGAATAGACATAAAATGAAATGAAACGAAGCACTTACCGCCACGGCCCGGGGGTGCTAAACCTACCCAAGGCCTCTGAGTTGTAATTCTCTCGTTGTAATCCGGTCAATGAATTACTGCACTGTTGATGATTCCTTGTAAAACTGGGTCCAGGCTGCGGTGTGCTTTAAAGCATGGAGATCCTCAATTGGTCGGTTAAAAAGTATTTTATTCAAATACAAATAAACACCATTTGTACTCAAGACAGCAGGGAAGCCGCCGGAGTGCGCCCCTGCTAGTAGCGACTTTTTCACTCGGGGAGACTATATTGAGGACTAGGGATGAGCGAATCGATCCGGACGAACCCGGATTCGATCCGAATTTCATGAAATATTCGATTCGGATCGAATCCGAATTTCCCCGCGATTCGATCGCTCGAAGTTTTCCTTTAACATCCATTCATTTACATTTACAGGCATTCTAAGATGGCGGACGGGACATGTCCAGACATCAACCCCGCGCCAGTGCAAGCTGGGACAGTCACATGCAGCCTATCAGCAGCCAGCAAGCCCGGTGATGTCACAGCGCTATTTAAGTCGGCCATCTTGCTTTTCCTTCCTCATTTCTCTATTGCATTCGTGAGAGACAGAACGCTGTAGTGAGGGAGAGAGGCAGTTAGACAGGCAGGGACAGACAGGGACAGGCAGGAGACAGGCAGGAGACAGACAGAAAGTCAGCGAAAAACAGGGAACGTTAGGAAAAATCGGATGCAGTCACAGGGAGATTTTTTTTTTCATCCAGCCTGAGTGTTTGTTACTGGCTGGCTGACAGGCTTTGTTAGCGTTTTCAGGCTGCTTATACTAACTGTGCATATATACTGAACTGATCTTAAGTCTGCTGTGAGGCATCCCATTCTGTGACTACACCAGCCTCTATTTAAGACCATATAACCATTTGCACTTATTCTAATTGAAATTAGGCCTGATAAAGACACTTTTGCTGTGCATATCACTACTGGTCCCTGCCAGGTGCACTCCTTTTTGGGGCATCCCATTCTGTGACTACAGCAGCCTCTATTTAAGACCATATAACCATTTGCACTTATTCGAATTGAAATTAGGCCTGATAAAGACACTTTTGCTGTGCATATTCTTACTGCTGCCTGCCAGGTGCACTCCTGTTGGGGCATCCCATTCTGTGACTACACCAGCCTCTATTTAAGACCATATAACCATTTGCACCTATTATAATTGAAATTAGGCCTGATAAAGACACTTTTGCTGTGCATAGTCTTACTGCTGCCTGCCAGGTGCTCTCTGGTTTTTGGGGCATCCCATTCTGTAACATACCATTAGCCTCTGCATTTACTGTAAGCTGCACAGTTATTTAAAGAAATTTGGCCTGTATGAGCCTGCTAACACACTGCTGCTGTGTGCATATATACTGATCTCAAGTCTGCTTGGGGCATCCCATTCTGTAACATACCATTAGCCTCTGCATTTACTGTAAGCTGCACAGTTATTTAAAGAAATTTGGCCTGTATGAGCCTGCTAACACACTGCTGCTGTGTGCATATATACTGATCTCAAGTCAGCTTTGGGGCATCCCATTCTGTAACATACCATTAGCCTCTGCATTTACTGTAAGCTGCACAGTTATTTAAAGAAATTTGGCCTGTATGAGCCTGCTAACATACTGTTGCTGTGTGCATATATACTGATCTCAAGTCTGCTTGGGGCATCCCATTCTGTAACATACCATTAGCCTCTGCATTTACTGTAAGCTGCACAGTTATTTAAAGAAATGTGGCCTGTATGAGCCTGCTAACACACTGCTGCTGTGTGCATATATACTGATCTCAAGTCAGCTTTGGGGCATCCCATTCTGTAACATACCATTAGCCTCTGCATTTACTGTAAGCTGCACAGTTATTTAAAGAAATTTGGCCTGTATGAGCCTGCTAACACACTGCTGCTGTTTGCATATATACTGATCTCAAGTCTGCTTGGGGCATCCCATTCTGTAACATACCATTAGCCTCTGCATTTACTGTAAGCTGCACAGTTATTTAAAGAAATTTGGCCTGTATGAGCCTGCTAACATACTGCTGCTGTGTGCATATATACTGATCTCAAGTCTGCTTGGGGCATCCCATTCTGTAACATACCATTAGCCTCTGCATTTACTGTAAGCTGCACAGTTATTTAAAGAAATGTGGCCTGTATGAGCCTGCTAACACACTGCTGCTGTGTGCATATATACTGATCTCAAGTCAGCTTTGGGGCATCCCATTCTGTAACATACCATTAGCCTCTGCATTTACTGTAAGCTGCACAGTTATTTAAAGAAATTTGGCCTGTATGAGCCTGCTAACACACTGCTGCTGTTTGCATATATACTGATCTCAAGTCTGCTTGGGGCATCCCATTCTGTAACATACCATTAGCCTCTGCATTTACTGTAAGCTGCACAGTTATTTAAAGAAATTTGGCCTGTATGAGCCTGCTAACACACTGCTGCTGTGTGCATATATACTGATCTCAAGTCAGCTTTGGGGCATCCCATTCTGTAACATAACATAACCTACCTACCATACTAAGCAGCTCTCTTATTTAAACTAAGCAGGCCTCTTATTTACACTAAGCAGCTCTCTTATTTAAACTAAGCATGCCTCTTATTTACACTAAGCAGCTCTCTTATTTAAGCTAAGCAGCTCTCTTATTTAAACTAAGCAGGCCTCTTGGAGGCTGATTGTCCACTTTTGGGTGTGCATTTATATTCGGTTTCATATACAGTGGGGTATCCCAATTTGTAAGATAACCTACCCCAACCATGTATGGCGCTGTAAAGAAGGTCAAAATTATTTCTCATACTTGGATTATTGTTACTTTTTGTTCAGCTTGAAATATACCAGGCCACACGGGCATCCCAAGGCACATGCTATTTTAACCCTATCTGTTATACAACATAAGCGTTGATCAGCATCAGCTGCTTTATTAAGCTACTTCAGTTTGCACTTGTTTTTGACTGCTTTTAATAAACCAGGCCGCAGGGCACCCCAAAGCTGCACCTTGCACCCTATCTGGTATACAACATAAGCGTTGATCAGCATCAGCTTCATTAAGCTACTTCAGTTTGCACTTCCTTTTTGACTGCTTTCATTTAACCAGGCCGCAGGGCACCCCAAAGCTGCACCTTGCACCCTACCTGTTTATACTAAATAAGCATCTACAGCCTCAGCTTTATTAAGTTATTGCATTTTGATTTGGTTTTGGTCTGCTTTAAATACACCAGGCCGCAGGGCATCCCAAACCTGCATGTTGCACCCCATCTGTTATACTAAATAAGCGTTGATCAGCATCAGCTTTATTAAGCTATTGCATTTTGCATTGGTTTTTGTACTGCTGCCAAAACACTAGCCCATATGGGCATCCCAAACCAGCACATGTCACCCTATCTGTTATACTAAATAAGCTTCTACAGGCCCTTTTTTTATTTATTTATTTTTATTTATATAGAGCTGCAATAGCTTATATTGTGAGGTAAATTTGCCATTTTGCAGCATAATATAGAGCAGCCCCTGTGTAAATCTGAGGGGCAATAGCTTATATAGTGAGGTAAATTTGCCATTTTGCTTCGTTATATAGAGCAGGCCCTGTGTAAATCTGAGGGGCAATAGCTTATATTGTGAGGTAAATTTGCCATTTTGCAGCATAATATAGAGCAGCCCCTGTGTAAATCTGAGGGGCAATAGCTTATATAGTGAGGTAAATTTGCCATTTTGCTTCGTTATATAGAGCAGGCCCTGTGTAAATCTGAGGGGCAATAGTTTATATTATGAGGTAAATTCATGGTTTTGCACCATTATATGGAGCAGCCCCTGTGTAAATCTGAGGGGCAATAGCTTATATTGTGAGGTAAATTTGCCATTTTGCAGCATAATATAGAGCAGCCCCTGTGTAAATCTGAGGGGCAATAGCTTATATAGTGAGGTAAATTTGCCATTTTGCTTCGTTATATAGAGCAGCCCAGTTGCCATCTAAATCAACTACTGTCCGGCCAGTACAGCTTTTCCAGGGCAAACTCTGCTAGTTGCGGACACAAGTCAAGTTTGGCTTCCCAGCAAATCCAGTGGATCCTGAAGGTGTGTTGGCATGGTCATGTCAAGGTATGACATGACCTGCTGTTTGAGGTCCAGCTCCAGGTCTTCCTGCTGCTCATGAGTATACTCACTATGCGGGTGTAGAAAGCTACTCACTAGCGACTGAAGACTGAGGCTGCTGCTGATGGAGCTGCTGCTGCTGCTCCTTCCACCACCCCAGCAGCCATGGCAGTGGAAGGTGATCGCAGAGGTCCCCCCGAGTCAGACCTGCGGGAGTATGGGCCATGGCGCAGATAGACATTGCCCAACTGACTACGTGGGATGTCTCTGTAGTAGGTCAGTTTGTCCTCCCTCTCAGTGGGCGTAAAAAATGCCCCCATTTTGTGCCGGAAGCGAGGGTCCAATAAGTTGGAGAGCCAGAAGTCTTCCCGCTGACAAATGGAGACAATTCTGCGCTCACTAGTACGCAAGCATGTGAGCATGCATCGTGCCATTTGTGCAAGTGACTCGGAGGGACTACCTGTCTCCATCTCCACTGTAAACTGCCACGGTGTGTCTGGGTCCTCTGTCTCGCCTTCCTCACAACCCTCTAGCTCCTGTGGCTGCTCCTGCTCCTCCTCTCCTGTCAGATGACTAGATAAAATGGTCATTTTGTGAAACCTAAACTGTGGTTTGCTGTGCCCCACCCCCTCCTCCTCCTCCACTTCAGCCCCCACAGGCTTCATGTGGCTGTGAAATGTATGTGCCATGTCTCCAGTGCCCTGACCAGCCATGGTTTCCAACATGTGTTGTAGTACATGAAGCAGTGGAATCTCATCGTTCATCTCATAGTCCTGGCAACTGACTAATAACGTAGCTTCCTCAAAGGGCTGAGCAAACGGTCGGTGTCACGTATGAGCTGCCAATGGTTTACATTGAATTTACACAGGGGTGTCCCCCTATCCGTTTGGATCATCCAGAAATCCGTGATGGCTTTTCTCTGTTCCTATAGTGCAGTGGTCCTCAACCCTGTCCTCAAGGCCCACCAACATGTCATGTTTTTTGGATCTCCAAATAGCCAGCTCTATTGCTCTGCAGCTGCACTAATTACTCCACCTGTGCATCTTTGTGGAGATCTGCAAAACCTGGCCTGTTGGTGGGCCTTGAGGACAGGGTTGGAGACCACTGCTATAGTGGATCCTGCATATGGAGGGTGGAATTCCAACGGGTGGAAACATCGCAAATCAGACTATGGTGGGGTACACCGTTGTGACGCTGAGGCTCAATAAGGTTGTGTTTGGTGGTGTAGGAGTGCCAGAAGTGCATGCTAACTTTCTTTCCTGATGTTCGGATGTCTTTCAGATGGGGGCAAGACTTCAAAACTAGACTGAACACGTGTGCCATGTCAGGACGCATGACTCTGGCTTCCTTGTCGCAGCGCAAACAAGATGTTCTTCCAAGTGTAATGCAGCAGGCTGGACTTATGGTGACGCTGTCTGAGAGGAGAAATCCCTCAGACATCAAGATTAAAAATTCCAAGAATTTTTGAGGGCTAATTATTCAGAGGCAAATGATAGCTAGTTGTTTCTGATTTAATTACAAGGTGGAAACACACCCTCAAACAAAACTTCACTTTGGCAATACTATTGCATTTGTCTATTCATAATTTTATGTATATACACTAACTAACCTACTTTTTCTCCACAGGATGCTGCATGAAACACTGCCACATCGCTGAGTAGCTGATTTTTCCTAACAACAGTCTGCAATAATTCACTGCTGCTGCTGCTGCCGCCGCCACCGCCGCAGACTCCAGGGACCCTCTTCCACTACCTCGGCTTGCAATACCTCCTCCCACGACATTCTCCTCATCACTAATTGCCGGCTAGTGGAAGAAGAGGTGAGTGTCTCCTCCACTTCTTGGCTGGGCAGTAGCTGCTGAATTTTATGATTATCAGATCTTAATCAATGGATAGTGGAGCTGAACCCAAAGCATAACAGACAGACAGTTGACTGGGGGTGTCAGATGCCACTTGTGATGCAGTGGACTGCTTTTGCAGCACTTCGAGACAAAGTTGCTTCATTGGCTGACACAATGACTGGTAAAGCTGTGGAACATATGGTTGAAAAGCAAGAATAACCATTTGTTTTTATATGAAAAAGACCCTGGTTTATACAGATTTTTTTTTTCCAGAGACTGCCCTGCGTGGAAATGAATGGCGCATGGATCATCCAAGCTTTCCTCCCAACAATGCCTGATGTATTCCAGTAGATTGATGATGGGGCCAGACCTACACTAAAGAAAGATGGATCGTGCAAAACAGATTTAAGGCGCTGCTCTCCAGTTACAGACATTCCTCCGCATCGGACCACAAGTAAGTATTGATAAAAAATCCTTTACGTTACTCTTACTTTTTATTAATATTCTTCGGATAAGACGGATCAGACATGATTCCAGATTAAAAATTCCAAGAATTTTTGAGGGCTAATTAGTCAGAGGCAATGATACCTTCTTGTTTATGATTTAATTAAAAGGTGGAAACACACCCTCAAACAAAACTTCACTTTGGCAATACTTTTGCATTTGTTTATTCATAATTTTATGTAGATATTACTAACTAAGCTACTTTTTCTCCACATGACTCTCCACAGGGTGTGATTCATCCAATTTTTGCGCTCCTGAAGCCAACCCCAGTGTCTTTTTTAAAGTAATATTTGGGCTCCTGCTGCTGCCAACTCCAGGGTGTGATTCATCCAATTTTTGGGCTCCTGAAGCCAACCCCAGGGTCTCTTTAAAGTAATGTTTGGGCTCCTGCTTCTGCTGCTGCTGCCAACTCCAGGGTGTGATTCATCCAATTTTTGGGCTGCTGAAGCCAGCCCCAGTGTCTCTTTAAAGTAATGTTTGGGCTCCTGCTGCTGCTGCTGCTGCCAACTCCAGGGTGTGATTCATCCAATTTTTGGCCTCCTGAAGCCAACCCCAGTGTCTCTTTAAAGTAATGTCTGGGCTCCTGCTGCTGCTGCCAACTCCAGGGTGTGATTCATCCAATTTTTGGGCTCCTGAAGCCAACCCCAGTGTCTCTTTAAAGTAATGTTTGGGCTCCTGCTGCTGCTGCCAACTCCAGGGTGTGATTCATCCAATTTTTGGGCTCCTGAAGCCAACCCCAGTGTCTCTTTAAAGTAATGTTTGGGCTCCTGCTGCTGCTGCCAACTCCAGGGTGTGATTCATCCAATTTTTGGGCTCCTGAAGCCAACCCCAGTGTCTCTTCAAAGTAATATTTGGGCTCCTGCTGCTGCTGCTGCCAACTCCAGGGTGTGATTCATCCAATTTTTGGGCTCCTGAAGCCAACCCCAGTGTCTCTTTAAAGTAATATTTGGGCTCCTGCTGCTGCTGCTGCCAACTCCAGGGTGTGATTCATCCAATTTTTGGCCTCCTGAAGCCAACCCCAGTGTCCCTTTCAGCCAATGTTTGGGCTCCTGCTGCTGCTGCTGCCAACACCAGGGTGTGATTCATCCAATTTTTGGCCTCCTGAAGCCAACCCCAGTGTCTCTTTAAAGTAATGTTTGGGCTCCTGCTGCTGCTGCCAACTCCAGGGTGTGATTCATCCAATTTTTGGGCTCCTGAAGCCAACCCCAGTGTCTCTTTAAAGTAATATTTGGGCTCCTGCTGCTGCTGCTGCTGCTGCCAACTCCAGGGTGTGATTCATCCAATTTTTGGGCTCCTGAAGCCAACCCCAGTGTCTCTTTCAGCCAATGTTTGGGCTCCTGCTGCTGCTGCTGCCAACTCCAGGGTGTGATTCATTCAATTTTTGGCCTCCTGAAGCCAACCCCAGTGTCTCTTTAAAGTAATGTCTGGGCTCCTGCTGCTGCTGCCAACTCCAGGGTGTGATTCATCCAATTTTTGGGCTCCTGAAGCCAACCCCAGTGTCTCTTTAAAGTAATGTTTGGGCTCCTGCTGCTGCTGCCAACTCCAGGGTGTGATTCATCCAATTTTTGGGCTCCTGAAGCCAACCCCAGTGTCTCTTTAAAGTAATATTTGGGCTCCTGCTGCTGCTGCCAACTCCAGGGTGTGATTCATCCAATTTTTGGGCTCCTGAAGCCAACCCCAGTGTCTCTTTAAAGTAATATTTGGGCTCCTGCTGCTGCTGCTGCCAACTCCAGGGTGTGATTCATCCAATTTTTGGGCTCCTGAAGCCAACCCCAGTGTCTCTTTCAGCCAATGTTTGGGCTCCTGCTGCTGCCAACTCCAGGGTGTGATTCATCCAATTTTTGGCCTCCTGAAGCCAACCCCAGTGTCTCTTTAAAGTAATGTTTGGGCTCCTGCTGCTGCTGCCAACTCCAGGGTGTGATTCATCCAATTTTTGGGCTCCTGAAGCCAACCCCAGTGTCTCTTTAAAGTAATGTTTGGGCTCCTGCTGCTGCTGCCAACTCCAGGGTGTGATTCATCCAATTTTTGGGCTCCTGAAGCCAACCCCAGTGTCTCTTTAAAGTAATGTTTGGGCTCCTGCTGCTGCTGCCAACTCCAGGGTGTGATTCATCCAATTTTTGGGCTCCTGAAGCCAACTCTAGTGTCTCTTTAAAGTAATATTTGGGCTCCTGCTGCTGCTTGCAACTCCAGGGTGTGATTCATCCAATTTTTGGGCTCCTGAAGCCAACCCCAGTGTCTCTTTAAAGTAATGTTTGGGCTCCTGCTGCTGCTGCCAACTCCAGGGTGTGATTCATCCAATTTTTGGGCTCCTGAAGCCAACCCCAGTGTCTCTTTAAAGTAATGTTTGGGATCCTGCTGCTGCTGCTGCCAACTCCAGGGTGTGATTCATCCAATTTTTGGGCTCCTGAAGCCAACCCCAGGGTCTCTTTAAAGCAATGTTTGGGCTCCTGCTGCTGCTGCTGCCAACTCCAGGGTGTGATTCATCCAATTTTTGGGCTCCTGAAGCCAACTCCAGTGTCTCTTTAAAGTAATGTTTGGGCTCCTGCTGCTGCTGCCAACTCCAGGGTGTGAATCATCCAATTTTTGGGCTCCTGAAGCCAACTCCAGTGTCTCTTTAAAGTAATATTTGGGCTCCTGCTGCTGCTTGCAACTCCAGGGTGTGATTCATCCAATATTTGGGCTCCTGAAGCCAACCCCAGTGTCTCTTTCAGGCAATGCTTGGGCTCCTGCTGCTGCTGCTGCCAACTCCAGGGAGTGATTCATCCAATTTTTGGGCTCCTGCTGCTGCCAACTCCAGTGTCTCTTTAAAGCAATGTTTGGGCTCCTGCCCCTCATAGTGATGCCACTTCAACTCTCTGCAATTGTGCCGCTCTGCGATTCTATTAGCGATGCCTCTGATCTGCATGTGATATTTATTCAAAGTATTATTTAACTAACCCAGCACGCATCCTGTGCGTGTTACAGCAAGGCAGAATGGTTTACAACCCTATTGAGGCTCTAGGAGGCTCAGAAATAGCCGTTTTTAATAGCGATTCGTCGCGAATTTATTCGGGTCGAAACGATTTTTGTCGGAAAATTCGGCGAATCAGTCGAATCGAATTTTTCAAAAGTTTGCTCATCTCTATTGAGGACCACGCCCCACCCTTTGAAGGATACTTTCATCATCAACTTTGAAGAAAAATCACATAGGCAACCGCCAATCCGTTGCCAAGGGAAACAGCAGGTTTCTGAAACCTCTAACTGAACATCCCAACGCGAAGCTGATCACCATTCCCGCAGGATACACATTAAGACTTTTTGACTTATCCCATTTACCCTTACCCTGTTATTTTATTAATAAGAATAAAATACTTTTTAACCGACCAATTGAGGATCTCCATGCTTTAAAGCACACCGCAGCCTGGACCCAGTTTTACAAGGAATCATCAACAGTGCAGTAATTCATTGACTGGATTACAACGAGAGAATTACAACTCAGAGGCCTTGGGTAGGTTTAGCACCCCCGGGCCGTGGCGGTAAGTGCTTCGTTTCATTTCATTTTATGTCTATTCTGAGGGTAATTTAGACCACTCACCCATTCAATAGAATAGCCATAATAACAATAGCCATTAGCCGTTTTAACGCGGTTGTTATTTACAATTCTTGGCTGGGATACAGAACCATTAGAGTTCCTAACACCCAGCATACACCAAGTATTCAGAGAAAATCTAATATCCAAATTATATTCATTAACTTGGATTGCCTTTTCTGTGATACATTCCCACAAGAGAGCGCGACCTTAAGGCATTTTTCTTTGTGGCCAATTCCTTGACCACAAAAAAATACCTATTTCCACCTTCAAGCAAAAAAACAATGTTTCAGGGTGATTTGAAAAGTGAAATTATCTTTCTAGGTCTACACCCTAAGAAGAGAGTATTGGCAGAGGATTTGGTCAAATGTGTTTCACAAGTTCAATCAGTTTTGGTCCACTTTTAAGTTAAACTGATCACCTTACAGAGTGATGGGTGTGAATTTTGAAGTTCTCAATCTGTGTTCTCCTGTATGTCACAAAGCCAACCCTAACTTCCTACCCCCTTAAGCTATTATCTGAAGAGATAAGTTATCAGAGGTGGACTTCCACCAGAGAACCAAAGTTTTTTTCCAGTCTGATGCAAAAAGATTAGATATGTCTACCTTTCAGTGATTCAGTGAATTCATAAAATCCAGGGCTAGGTTACAGATGAATGTGCCAGGCTGTGTTTATACAGCCTAAAACATCCTTCTATTTCCAGGACACATAAATTGAACAGGTATCATAACAACTTGTCAATAAATATACATTCAACTTTCATTTTCATTGCCCCGGGGCAACATGAATTGGGATGCCCTGCTTTGTGAAACCCCCCAGATTACCCAGTTCAACTTACCTCAGACTCTCATTCAGTCAGAGCCGGCAGGCTGATTCATGACTAACGCCAGGTAGCGACAGATGAGCGTCTGTAGCAGGCATTTTCGCTGTTCAGTAATGTTGAATACATTGTGAGGAGTCGCTATTTGACCAGTACAGCGCTGTATGGAAGCGCATGTTAGCGACTGGTCATAGCGACCGACTCACACCATATTCAGCAAAAAACAGCCTCACAAATCTCTGGCGCTGAAAAATAGTTGTTTGAAGCCCAGAGCGCAGGAGGCGGTGTGTTTAAAGTCTGTTTTTCAGCATCTATCAACTAGTAACAAAGCGAAAACATATGGAATTACATTGTAGCAACATTGTAACATGAACACTTTAATGGCAGACCTGTAATGTCATTTCTGAAGAAATATATAAAAAATAAATACATTGTGAAAAAACTGCTATTTCAATGCCAGGATAGGTCACAGAATTATTTGTGATTAAAAAATAAATAAATAAACAAAAACCCCGTTTAAAGAGAAGAAAAGGATCGTCCATTGAAATGTATGGGAGAGCGACAGGTAGCGAGAGGTCATACCTGGCGCTGTGCAAGGCTGAACGCCGGCGCTGTTCACTGAGGCTGTGAAAATGATGAATCAGATGCTACATGGCGCTATCCCAGTCGCTAAACAGATTCTGCTTGATAAATGTGTAATTGCGTGCCATGTCCGGTGTTCACCAGTCGCTACCTGTCGCTACCTCTCATTAACCAGCCACTACCTGACGCTATCCCTTCTTAAATAAGGGCCTATGTCATTCAGCAAATGGCTCTCATAGGTTTCAATGGGGAGCAAGAGCGCTGCACTGCCAGCGGTGTGCTCTTCCGTCCCAGCCTATCTGAATAGCTGGGGTGGTAGTGTGCACTTAGCCTGAGGATGCAGGGGGTGCAGACTCTCTTTATCCCCATCACAAACAATCAGAGCCGTTTGCCTGAGTTACAGCAAACAACTCTGATTTGGCGGGAGCCTGCACATGTGTCATTGGACCAGGAGAAAGGTGAATACTGGCGACCTTGTGGGGGTTTCACACAGCGAGGCATCGCAATTTAGATGCGGTCCAGGTTTTAAGTTGCTGCACTGAACTTTAGTCAGTTATGTATTAGATCCACTTCATGGTGAACAAAGTAAAAACTACTGAAACGCATTTATAAAGTAAACCATAAGTGGTTAGAAATATACGTTGGGATAATGGGATCTATTTTATATGTTCTGAAAATAATATATAATTTTAAGTAGATCCATATCACTTCAAGACATAACTGCCACACACTACAGTGGCAATGAATGGAGGAGACGGGCTTTACAGCTAAAGCAAGTGTCATTATCTGGGATGAGAGTGAAGCAGGAGCAGTAAAAATTGTCAAAAGGTTCTCCTCATGGGAGGATCAATTCAGGGGATGCTAGGTCAAAATCTGGGTCTTTAATTCAGCAACATACCAAGATGACTCAACTGTGTGACAGGTAAACAAACTATGATTTGTTGGGTTTTTTTTCACCTAGCCTAGACAATCTGTTTAACAGTTGGTTTTATAAAAAAAAAATATTTCTAGAGTTGGGTTTTAAAACATATCTTAGCGGCACTTTCTACAGCACTGCCAAGTCTCCAGTATACAGTGGCACTTCTTTTCTGTGAGCTGCGGCCAGTGATTGTCCCCACCCTGCTGGCCATGCATGTCTCCCTATTGGACGAGAAGGGCCACACATGGACAGGATGCACAGCCTGAGGGGTGACTATATCAAAAGGCACCTTGCACTTCTCATACTGCACTATGGCTGCCAGGTCTTGCAGGTCAGGGTTACTTTACCATTTATCCCTATTTTAGACATGCAGCTTGTGAAGATGGGAGAACTAAGAGGCCGATTCATCAATAGCGCCAGGTAGCGACAGATGAGCGACTGTAGCGTGATTTTTTCAGCGCCAGCCAGTATTCGCTGTGCTTGGCCGGCATTAGCTTGATGACAGCGACTCAGTCAGTGTGCGGTAATGTTGAATACGGGCTGGGGGGTCGCTGTTTCACAGGTCCAGCGTTGTATGTGAGCGCCTGACAACGAATGGCCAGAGCGAACGGCTAGCTTCATATTCATCAACAAATCACGCTCCGAATGTGCTGTCGCTGTCCATTCCTTGTTTAAACCCCAGAGCGCTGGCGGCGATCTGTATTAACTAGTTTTTAACCCCTAAACAACCATATTTTTTGAATGTAACATTATACATGTTTTTAGAATCATTTTGTAATATGAATACATTAATCTCAGACCTGCACATAATTTTTTTTTTTTTTTTTGACTTAAAAATAAATCCTAACATTGCAGAAGTGTTCTCCGATTTTTTGACATAAAAAAAAAAAAAAAAAATTATTACCAATTAATTATGAATAATTATAGATTGCTCCATTGAAATGCATTGGACATCGCCAGGGAGCGACAGCTCATACCTGGCGCTGTGAGGGAATTTGCAGCGGCGCTGTTCGGTCCAGGCGGCTTCATGATGCTCTCGCCGGCGCTAGCCTCATTTTGCTTGATAAATGCGTCATTGTGACCGCCGCCGGGCGTACTTGAGTCGGTAGTCGCCGTTAGCTGCCGCTACCTGGCGCTCGTCAGACACTACCTGGCGCTATCGCTTGATGAATAAGGGCCTATACCCCGTTCCAGGTCTCTGGCCTATCCGTGTATTACATTGGGTAGCAAGAAAAGCTGGGAAACCAGAATATTCTAGAAGCATATGAGCATACCTCCCAAGTGTCCCTGATTTGGAGGGACTGTCCCTCTTTTGAGTCTATCCCCTGCTGTAACATTCAGATTTGCATCAATAAAAAAATTAAAAATAAAAAAAAGTATAAAATGGTTTCATAATGTTTGCAGATTTATTGCTGGGTGTTAATTACTGACAACTGGAACCACCATAAACTCAGCTGAACGAAGGCCTGGCCATGAAGTTAGCTAAATTCTCTAAATTTGCATATTAACTAATGCACCTCAAACTTCACCATAAACAGTTACTACAATAAAAGAAGTAATAAGAATAAATACAACATGCTGAGGAGCGCACCTGTGGAAATAGTTCAAACAGAGATCTATTGAACATTTACAATGTTTACCTACCCATGATGCTCTTTGACACCATGAAAAGTTCACAGGCATCTCAGAGATAGTGATGTGTGGACACGTGTTACTGACTGAGGGTCATGTTGCACATGTAACTGATGTGACTGTAAAGGGTTACCCGGCTATCCACACTCAATATCTCACCTGTCCTACTTGGCAAGAACAAGAGTTAAAGCAACCCATAATCTCTCCACATCGCAACAGCCCAGTTGCCTGTGTCAGGGGGCATCCCCATAATTGACACTCTCTTACAGGGCAGGAATCAGCACCGGGGATACCCCCTGAGTAGCCTCTATGCAGGATGCAGGGCCATGCAGTAACCGGGACTAAGGACTATCAGCCAGGGACAGATTGGTCATCTCTTTCTTTCTGTCAGTGCTTCTATTATTTGTTTCTTTCCTTCAATGTTTTCATTGTTTCTTTCAGTCATTCCCATCCTTTCATTCTTTCATTTTATTTTTTCCAGTCCTATTCTTTTCTTTCCATCTATTCTTTCTATCTTTCATATGTTCATTTTGCCTTGTACTTTTTTCCTTTCTTCTTTCCTTCTATTATTTTTTTTATCATGCCTTCTAATTTTTCTGCCATTCCTTCCCTTTCTTTTTTCTGTCAGTCCTATTATTTCTTTCTTTCCTTTCATCTCTTCTTTTTACTCCCATTCCATCTCTGTCTCTCTTTCCTGCTTTTTCCCCCATAATGCATTTTATTCTTTCTTTCTTTGGCTGGCATTTATTCTATGTTTTTGTTCTTTGTTTCTTTCCGTTTTTTATAATTCTTTATTTTTTCCATCCATTCTTTCTTTATCTTTGTCATTCTTTTTTCTATTTCTCTTTCTTTCTGTCATTCCTTTTATACTAGTGTTTTTTTTCTGTTCTTTTTTACATGCAACATTATCACCATGTATAGAGTTTCATACCACACTGCCAGGGGCCTTCTAAGACTCTGTCTTCCAAGCGCCCACATAAACCTGGAAAAGGGTCTGGCCCCCCATTCATATAGTCCCTTGCAATCCTGTGTTCCAGGAGCCCAAATACCCACCTCACCTGAGAAAGTATCTATTGGCAGACTGTTGCGGAACCCACATGACCACAGGTGGCCAATCACAATAGCCCTGCCAGGGGGATCTGTTGGCCAGCAGCAGTCAAGTGGGGTAGGTGCCAGAGGAGGAGCAAGGACAAGGTGAGTTTCACACTCCAGGGACATGGGCTTGACTGATGCTAAGCAGAAGCAGGGCATAACGTATTTGGATGCCCCCTTGTATTGCCTACTGAAAAACATATGTAACTCACTCGCTTTAAAGAAGTTTTATTAAGTAATTAACATAATGACATACACTCAGGTGATTTGAAGTATACTTTTGAGTCAAATATAATCAAAGCTTAAATACGTCTGTATAATCAGATACTATGAGGGATAGATGATCAAAGATCATTTGTATTCCTCCCCACATGCATATTATGACATCATCTAATCTGTATGACATCAGCCACGAAAGCCAAATAGCGCCAGACCAGAGAACAATGCTATGGGCAAATCTACGGCAAAGGCAACTTCCCGTATTCTGCATCGAGAAAGGGCTTCTGATCTGCATCGGAAGCCTCCCTGGCCTATGTATCCTGTGTCTCTATTACTAACCCAGGATGGCCAACAAGTGGCAACAAGCATCACGAACACTTAGTGGTCTGTATTTTTAGCAAAGCTCACCTCAATGTTTTTGAACAAACTCATGAGGCAATATGGATTCTGGTTAGACAGACATTTTGTATGCTTCTGATGGTTCCATTTTTTCCACATCTTCCAAACAATAAGCAGTGGCGGGTTTGCAAGAATTTGAATAATCCTGGGTGTAGGTCCCATGGTACAGGGGCACAAGCTTGAGGGGCATTGTCCTACTTATCCTCATCCACCCTCTTCCATTCAAAATTTCACAGGGGACAGGCGATCTGGAGCATCTGATTGTAGATGACACCACACAAAGCCCAGAGCTCTTTTGATTGGCCACAGAGAGCTCCAATCAGATGCGGACTGATCTTTGCCCACTGTGAAAGTTTGGATACGAGAGGGTGGCGGATGATGAGAGGGGCAACACCCCAGGAGGATCACAGAGGAGTGTCTTTCTACATCGGGGGCTCCCGATAGCATCCCCGTACCCTCTACCCTGCATGCAACCACTGCCAAGCCATTCTGGTCTGTCTGGTGTGGCAAGCAAGCAGAGTGGAGATACTGCCAGAGAACTGTGCAGTGTGCTCAAACTTCAAGGTAATTCTATAGGGACCCTAAGGGGTCAAGATGCCCCTAGGGCTAGCTTTCACACAGCCATAGACTCTAGGGCCAGATTATGAGGGATTTGCTTTGCTTTAAAATGGACCAAAACCCAGGATTTTGACTACCATGGGTTTTGGTTATAATGAATTTTCTCTGCTTTAAAATGGACCAAAACCCAGGATTTCGACTATCTTGGGTTTTGGTCCTTTCCCCTCGGGGCAACCCTATCAGGGGTGTCCCACTGTGTGAAACCCCCCAGATCGTCGAAGTTAACTAACCTCTTCCCTTGAAGAGAATTTCCGTGAAGATATAACAGAATTTATATAACTGTCATATTTTGGGAAGTTTACCTAAATAATGTTGTCTTGAGTTTAGCTAATGAAAGTATATGTGGAGGCTCCCACCTAGTGGTTGATAATATAAGCGATTACATTCAAATCAGCTAATCCTAGAATTAAAAGTACAAGCACAAAAATAGATGTGGGATTTTTTTAAACAATATTTGTATGTTTTGCAATCTAGTGCTTAATAAACAGCTGATTTGACTTGTGTTGTGCGCATAGAACATGTTTTGGCCATTGCTGTTATTTGATTATACATAGAGAAACTAGACAGACAAATAAACACCAATCGGCAGCAAACTTTGAGCATAGATATTTTATAAACCAGCAGTAAATGGAAATGAGTTGAATAATATCAAATATTACTTTTGTTCATATTTAATACTGTCCCCTATGGCAAGGTAGTATAGTCCAAAGCTGCAGACTGACTTGTACACCTACCTGATCTGCTGCCATCAGTACCGTCTTACTTTAAAAGTACAAAACTGCTCCAAAAGGTGTTGAAATCAATTTACTTGGAATTATTTGAAAATGGAAAGTGGTACTTGGAAAAAAAACATTTTTACAACTTTGACAAGGATTTCCACTTTGGCTGGACAATGGTAGATGAGATGAGATGAGTTTTTGGAAGACTGCATGCACAGCTAAGATAGGTTATTGCTACAGGCAAGTTGATTTGATAGGCATGAAAGTGGTCCAAACCCCATTTTTTGGGTTTCCAAAAAACAAAAGCCAGTGTGTCCAATTGCCTTCAGATGTCACCTAATGAGTAAATAGATTGTTACTGTATGTCATTTACTCTCAGCAGGGCCTGTAGGATCTGTTCTGTTGCCTGGGGTGCTAGGTATTTTCAAGTGGAACAAAACCCAGGATTTTGACTATACTGGGTTTAACAGGGAGTGTGCCCATGCCGGCCATTCACGAATGCCTGGCGCGGGCATGTGTCTTGCTAGAAAGATAGCGGGGATGCGGCTGCAGCTCGTGCATGAGCCGTTGGACCAGAAAAGAAGGTGAGTTTATGGGCAACCTGGGGGGTTTCACACAGCGGGCACCCCCCAATCGGGGTGCCCAGGGTGGAGGTGATCGATCGGTCCAGGAATCTTATAGAGTACAAGAGTGATGGTTACCTCAATCGGTAAGTATTTCGGGTTCAGACTGCATGCCACCATGCCCAGGGTGGCCATGGAATTCCAAGATATAAAAGAGAACACACACCTGAACTGCTATTAAATGTCAATAGAAGTGTAAAAATTGCAGAAGGACGTTGCAATACAGAAATATGGCTTCATATAACTGGAACATGAGGAATACAATTAGAAAGCATGGAAATCCTGGCTTCCAATTCCCCCTGTACCTCTGCTTTGTCAATATGTAAGGATCTTGCTCACTCTGTTCATTTTTTGACTGACTGCACAGATTCTATGTTATGTAATTTGTTATACATGGGATCTATCCTCTGTATATTTTATACTGTTGGCCTTTCTTTATGCACAACTACAGGTGTCTAGATTACTACCCTGGTAAAGTTTGCTACATTCTTGATATCCCTTTACATACATGCTTTCTCTTTGATCTGATACTGCATCAAATATATACACTATACTGTGTATCACACTATACTGTGATTGCTAGTACCATCATACTGCATCTGCTCTATACTATATCTGATATATATCTGGGCCTGCTTGCCATTATACTGGATATACTGGATACGTTATATCGTGGTCTACTTGCTATATACAATATCTATTACTGCATATTAAGAAGGAAGGCGACCTCTGGTGGCCGCAGTACAATAATACAATTCTGTGAAACTCATCTGTAGAATTGTTTTTGAATATATCCAGTCCAGGTCGTCCCAGAAGTGATGACATGTGGGTATTCCGCCCCCAGGGGGCACTCGACTGCAAGATCAAAAGCTGTCGCTCCTCCTGGCCCCCTATAAAAGCAGGTGTCTCACTATGATTTCCCAGTGGTTAAACAGCAGTAAGAAAAAGAGACAGGCCGGGAGGCCAAGAAACCATGTTACTAACACATAGCTTCAGCATGTACTCTCTCCAACAAAAAACTTAAGGACAACGGTCCAATCTAAAAATGGTAATCACCATAACAGGCAAACAAGAGATAATGAAACAAGGGCGGGGTGGGACGACCTGGACTGGATATATTCAAAAACAATTCTACAGGTGAGTTTCACAGAATTGTATTTTTCCCTATATCCAGTCCAGGTCGTCCCAGAAGTGATGACATGTGGGACATTGGGACATCCAAAAGCAGTGTCAATTAGGGCGGGATCCCCATGCAGAACAGCATGTAGTTCATTTCACTACCGCCTGAAGCACCTTTCAGCCAAATACAGCATCAGCTGAGGCTCTAACATCAACCTTGTAAAATTTGGTAAAGGTATGAACTGAAGACCAAGTGGCGGCCTTACAAACTTGTTCAACAGATGCCTGGTGTTGAAAAGCCCAGGAGGCACCAATAGCTCTGGTAGAATGAGCTGTGATCCGAAAAGGGGGGTCCTTCCCCTTGGCAGAATATGCTTGCACCACCGCCTGTCTGATCCACTTACTAAGAGTGGACTTGGCTGGTGGCAAGCCCTTCCTAGAACCTTCTGTTAGAACAAAGAGCAAATCCGATTTCCTGAAGGATTTAGTCGCAACCAGGTAATACTTAATGGCTCTGACCAAATCCAAGGCATGGAGGGTCCTTTCCTTAGAATTAGTCAGTGCTGGACACAAGGAAGGCAAGATCACTTCCTCATTAAGATGAAAGGGATAAACGGCCTTAGGCAAAAAAATCAGGTTTAAAGCGAAAAAACACCTTATCCTTATGTCGCTCAAAATAAGGAGGCTTCATACAAAGCGCAGCCAGCTCTGACACGCGGCGCACCGAGGTGATCGCTACCCAAAAGACCACCTTGAGGGTCAAAAAAGGCAATGCAGCATCGCACAAGGGCTCAAAGGGAGGACCCTGGAAAGCAGAAAGTCCCACACCGCTAATACAGGCTTACGTGGTGGGCGTACATGGGTGACTCCCTGGAAAAAGATCCTGATCAATTTATGATTGGCAAAGGATCTCTGGAAAAAGATGGCCAAAGCAGAGACCTGGCCCTTGAGGGTGCTCAGCTGGAGACCCAAGTCTAAACCGTGTTGTAAAAACTCCAAGATCCTAGAGATAGAGAATGTGCGACAAGGGAGATTCTTGGATTCACACCAAGCAATGTAGGCATGCCAAACCCTGTAATATATCATGGAAGAAGACTTCTTCCGTACCTGAATCATGGTATGCACAACCGTGGCTGTCAGCCCCTTTTCCATCAGGATTGAGGTCTCAATAGCCAGGCCGTCAAAGCCAGTGCCTGTAAATTGGGGTGCCGCGGCGACCCCTGCGTGAGAAGCCCTGGGTCGTCAGGCATGATGTAGTGATCCACTGACATCTGAACTATGTCCGCAAACCAACTCCACTAGGATATTTGGAACCCCTTCCTGGGCTATCTCGCTGAGGGAGTCTACCATCCTTAATCAGGAGGTCCAGACGCTCCCCGAACAACCTGTGCCCCACGAAGGGGATACTAGTGAGCGACTTCTTGGGCGCGGCATCAGCCGACCATTGCCGCAACCAGAGCGAGAGGCGAAGCGCAACAAGCAGGGCCGAAACCCTGGCACCGAGCCGGACACCATCACCATCGTCCATGGCAGAGACAACAAATGCAATAAAATCCACACAAGCTTTGAGGACTTTATACTCCTCCACCCGCTTGCGAGACTTAGCAATATCCACAAGACGTCTCACCTTCTTTCTGATGGCTAAGGAGACAATAGCCGCGGCACACACAGGGCGAAACCAAGCACCAGCAAAGGTGAAGGCATGACAGACGAGCTGATCCATGCGCCTGTCAGCTGGATCACGTAAGGAAGCGGTATCCGGTGACGGAATAACCGTAGTGTTGGATAACCCCGACACAGGGGAATCCACTTCGGGGGGGACGGGACCATAAGCGGACTAGCTCCTCCGGAAAGGGATACCGCCTGTCCAGGCCCTTAGGCACCAACGGTAGTTTGTTAGGCCTTTCCCACTCCTTAAAAATCATATTAGAAAAATGGGCCTGCTCAGGAAAGACACTCCTCTGTCTCTCAGGCTGAAACAAAGCACCCTGCTTCCTCTTAGCCGCTCTTGGAGGGATATGCAATGTCTCAAAAACTAAAGCCAGCAACTTCTCTGTATCATCAGGGAGCCACGTATCCTCGTCCGAGAAAGAGCCAGACCCACTGTCATAGCCGGCAGAATAATCCACTGTGGAAATGGAGTCCTCATGCAACTCGCCTTCCTCCACGGAGCCCAGACCTCCAAAAAGATCATCATCATTATCCGAGTAAACGGGCTCGATGTGCAGCTTCTTACTCGTGGCCTTCTTAGGAGCCGTGCGTGAGAGCTGTCTCTCAAGGCTGGCCACCCGGTATGCCAAATCAACTTGGGGCCCCCTGCTGGCTTCCCCCTCGCTGGGGGCTGAGTGCAGTAGCGGGGGTTCTGGAGAGGCTGCAGGCAATAACGGGCTAGGGGCAGATACGCCCACCCGATCATGCTCCAAAAAGACGCTCCTGGCGCAAGTGACAAAAACAGTGCTGAGTCCGCCCAGAGGGCTGGCACTGCACATGGGGCAGAGCTTCACCCGCCCAGATGGGGCCCCTAGCTCACTATCCCCAGAAGCCTCCATTATGGTGATTAGCAGACAAAAATCTTTATGAAGGTTACAAGGCACTGATGGCCCAAACCTATGTAGCCCTCTTTTTGTGATCCCTCTTAATAAAAAAAGGGGGGAGGAGGGGGGCAGGGGACTGGGAGGAACCACTACCCACAATCAAAGGGCCCAACCTGAAAGACACAAGCAAGAAAAAGGGCCATAAGCATCCCACAGCACATGCGCATAACAGTAAAACAATAGATATTGATAACAAAAGGGACTCACGACACCGACAGTGATGGCTACACCAGAGGGGTTCCAGACAGCAAGGCAGGAGAATCAAAATGGCGCCGAGTCAGCAGCTCCGCGCTTTCCCCGAGGTGCGGGCCACACGGCAGTGACGCGAAAAGCGTCATAATGCGGCCCCGCCCCCGACGGCGCGAACACAAGGCCTGCCTCCTCACAGCCCTGCATCTGCCAAAAGCCAAGATGGAGGCCATCCTCCAAGAATCCACAAGACTTGCCGCAGGGCAGCCCACAGCGAGGCCCCTGCACAACGCGCACAACGCACTGCACAACTGCACAACGCACCGGCCTCGCACCACCGCCGAGCAGCGTCCGACCCCCACCCCCCCTCACCGCGTAAGGGCCCAAGATGGAGGGGAGAGGGGAGAGGGGAGCAGTAAGAGACAACTCGAGGAAGCGAGGGAGGTACGTATGACCAGTGCAATGATCAAAAAGTAAAGTGACATAATCACACACACACAATAAAGCTCGTGGGGCAGAGGGAATAACAGAGGGCAGTAAGTGGTTCCCCCCCCTATAGGCTCACCATCAGCCTATGGCCGGTTACCCTTTAGACAGGGTCTGCGGCCCAGAGCCTAGCTCTGCCAGACACCTGACCCCGGTGTTCTCCCTACTGTCACAGTCCCGACAGCCTTGGCTGGGAGGCAATAGTGGGTCCACGGGATCAGTGGGAATAGGGTCCGCAGCGGCCAATGGGCTAGGAGGCCCTGCACAGCTGCCAATGGGCTAGGAGGCCCTGCACAGCTGCAATATCCAGGAGAGTATCCAATGATCTTCAGCAGCCAGACTGCAAGATGAACACTGGGGAATCATAGTGAGACACCTGCTTTCACAGTAGGCCGGGAGGAGCGACAGCTTTTGATCTTGCAGTCGAGCGCCCCCTGGGGGCGGAATACCCACATGTCATCACTTCTGGGACGACCTGGACTGGATATAGGGAAAATTACAGATTCCCATGCTTTCTAATTGTATTCCTCATTTGGTCCACTTTACCAGAAGCTTCCTGATTTGGCATGCCCCTGTGCATGAGTTCTTACCACGCACCACACATGCAATACAGTACATATTAATGGCCAACAATCTCCTCTGAATGAACAAATTACTGTGGCACCCTGCATGCACTGGAAGGAGGAAGCCAGGGAGGCCAGCAGAGGCCTGGGGAAGCGCTGTAAGAGCAGGTATCAAGTAAGTTCAATGAGTGATATAGGCGGTTTCAAACAGAAGTTTGGTTTGCATTAAAAAGGCCACTAAGATTGGAGGAGCAGTTTCTAATTTAGTCACCACCCCCCTCCCCTGGTACTGAGGCAAAATGGGTTTGAAAAATCAACCTCACGTGTAGTTTTCGTGTGGTGCGTATAGAGGCATGAGGATGCTCCACATAGTAAAATTCCTCAGTTTGCCCTACAATCTCCTTGATCTTGTGACTCCCATGGTGCTTGTTCCAACCTCCTGCAGAATCTCTGGTCACGATGCCAGGCAAACTTAAATGGCTGCCAGCAGGTGCGTGTGGGGCAGAGGTCATGGCCATGCCTCTGGGTGCTGCAGAAATAATGAGCATGCTCAAGCACTTGTGTTTGTCTGCAGAAGTGATTGTGCAGACCAGGGATGCTATTGGAGGTCTACACGTGTTTTGGGATCAATGTATCGAGCGGAGTATATGGTGAACCAAGGGGATTCCACGCAACAGGGACAACTTTCACTTAGCCCTAGATCAGGGGTGACAAACTCATTCGTGAAGGGTACACAAGTCTTAAAGGAGCCACAGCACTCAACCCTGTTAGCTTGCAGACCAACCTATAATCTGTCTCTCAACTCGGTTAAAAACGAGGCTTGGTCACACACATCTGCAGAAGTATGCTAAAGCTGCAGTACCAAACGCCAAGGCGCCTCTGTGGGGTGCAGTCCTAACTCTAATCTCTGAAAGCCCCATTTGGGACATACAATGCAATAGATAAATTGGGAGCAGGCTTACCTGAGGTTGCCCTAAACCTCAAGTGCAGCTCATGGGGCAGAAGGGTCGAAAGCCTTGCAATACAGGCTAGACCCCACACCCCATGTGCACAAAGGAGGGATGGCTGCCGCTCAGACCATTTTATAACTAACCTGGGAGGTGCACGTTAGCTGGGCAATTATGATACACAAGTCTTAAAGGACCCAGAGCACTCAACCCTATTAGCTTGCAGACCAACCTAAAATCTGTCTCTAAACTTGGTTAACAACAGGACTCGGTCACACACATCTGCAGAAGTATGCTTAAGCTGCCCCACCAAGCGTCAAGGTGCCTCTGTGAGGTGCAATCCTAAATCTAATCTGTGGGGTCCCATTTGGGACATACAATGCAACAGATAAATTGGGAGCAGGCTTACCTGATGTTGCCCCAAACCTCAAGTGCAGCTCATGGAGTGGAAGGGTCGAAGACCTTGTAGTACAGCCTAGACCCCACACACCACGTGCTTGCACAAATTCAAAAGAAACAAAGGAGGGGTGGCAGCCGCTCAGACCATTTTATAACTAACCTGGGAGGTTCCTGAAGGGGCAGCGACAGGTAATGTTTTGTGGGTCTCCACATAGCTGCCTCTACAGCCCTGTATGAGCACTAATTACTACATCTCTGCGTGGTGTTACGCAAGATGCCTGCTGCTGACCTTTCTGAAGAGAGTTTGACATCTGTGCCCTAGAGTCATCAGTGTCCTGTGAATAAAGTTTGGGTTCTCATTAAATTGGAAGTCCAGTCTAAATGGTCCCCCCAACTGCCCCCCCCCCATTGCTGAGCCTAATTTTGAATAATAAACATAGAAAACAGTGCACACCTCCCCAGTGCCCAGCATTTACATCCTGACAGAGACTGCTAAGGCAGCAATCACTGTGCAGAAGCCATATTGCTGCGGCCCTTATTGGTTGACTTAGCAGTAGCTTGGAACTCAGAATTTCTGCTGCTCCCAGCTGAGGAATGGGCACCTGGCACAGTCTTTAATTTTGTTACCCAATCAGGCTCAGCACCATGGGGTGGTAAGGGTACCATTTACATTAGCCTTACAATTTAAAGTGGACCAAACCCCAAGTTTTTCACTCACCTGGGTTTTAGTTTGCATAATAGGGGATCCCGATTTTGCAACTGTGTGAAATCCTCGGGGGATTGCCAGTGTCCGTACCATGCTCCCACAGAGCATGTGCAGGCTTCAAGCCCATTAGAATAGATAATATGCCGTTAATATTTATATCCAACAATCTATTTTAAGTGAATGCATTGTCGTGTGCTCCCCGCTGGCTGTATGTGCTTACGCTGGGCATATAAGCTGCAAGGATGCCTAGGATGTTGATGTGACCTGCACATGCACCGTGGGATTGTCCAAAGGGTACATTTCATAGCGATTCCCGGGGTTTCACACAGGGCGTAGGCAAGCTGGTTTTGGTCCACTAAAGGGGGCCCCAATAATGATTTCCTCTGGTGGGCCCCAGCTGCTCCAGTCTGACCCTGCTAATGGACATATATAGGTAGGCAGAGGAGGCTGCTGGAGTCAGTGGGCAAGTTTATACAGAATTTGTAAAGCACATTTGATCTTCATCCTACAGTTAGTGGGAATTGTATACCACATTGTATCTTTTTTCCATTTAACTTAATTTTCTGGCACTGCCATTACACTGTGCCCAACAATGTAGAAAGCAGCAAATAAGGGATAGGGATGTGGCCGTGGTGCTGCTGGTGGTGATTAAGCTGGTGCTGCAGGGAGAGGATGTGTCTCATCTGCACCTGCTACACCTTCCTCTGGGGCAAGTGAGCACCAGGGTTTGCAGCTTCTTTTGTGGCCATTGTACTGTTGCCAGAGTGGCTAGGCCACTCTTCTAGACTTTACTACTGGTAAAAGTGTGGCAGTCATGACTTGTTATAAAGATCCGCTTTTCCACAGCCAACGCAGACATCCTTACATTCCTTAAAGTGGACCAACACCGAGAGGTGATCGGCCCGGAAATCTATAAGATTCCCGGGCCGATCACCTCCCACCCCGCGGGACATCCCGATCTCGGATGTCCCGCGGGGTGAAACCCCCCAAAAAACCCCCAAACACCTTACCTGATCTTCGGCGGCGGCCGGCCGCCGCCGCCTCCCTCGCGCCCCTGTAGGCGTGCTCGCGCCCGCGCCGGCCGTCTGCGAATGGCCGGCGGGGGCGCGCGCGCGCCGAAAGTGACGCGAGGGAGGCGGCGGCGGCGGCAGCCGCTTGGACGCTCCTGATCCCCGCCTGGACGTTGGCGGGGATTGGACCGTCCTGTCACGTGGGAGCGGGGACAGGTAAGATTTTGGGGCTTTCTGGGGGGTTTCACACAGCGGGGCACCCCCGATCGGGGTGCCCCGCCGAAGTGGACCAAAACCCAGGATAGTCAAAATCCTGGGTGTTGGTCCACTTTAAGATGTATCAGGCGTGGATGCCACGGGACTTGGCTGTGCCAGCTCCTGAGTGAGTGGTTTTAGTGTTGGCTACCTCCTCCTCCTCCGCCTCTTCCACCTACACCGCTACATCCACCTCCTCCCCCTGGACACCTGTGAAAAAATGAATTTTGTATTTTAAATATTTATGTATTTCTTGATTTTCTTTGTTTTCTGTTATTGTTTTGAGTACTTTCCTTACCCCATTTTGTGCAGGGCAATCGTTTCGCTGTTACCCCCAAATTTGCCTCTGAGTCTGACACCTGTGAAAAAATTAATATTGTATTTGCTTTTAATTCATAAAACCTTTCTTCCCATGAGAATTTTCATCCAGAATTGAGATATGATCAGGAGCCACATTCAACATAAATACCTTACACCCTAGAAGCAATATACCAGGAAACAACTGGAAACCTTTCCAAATAGCTACAAAGTAAAGTACACAACAGCATTAAACTTGGCAACCTATCATGCTTGACACCCCCGCCCCAGAGGAGTGGATCCCCCAGCCCCCAGCGGCAGAATCGAAGTGCAGACCTTTCTGGGAGACTGGTAAAGTGTGGCACTGGAAGCTGCTGAAACAGGTAAAGCGGTACACCTCTCCCCCTGCCTGACTCTGCATTAGCTCCATGGATGGCAGTGCCCAGTCCTGATTGCCATGTAAACCCCCTAGCCTCAATATTGTGCTGTGGCTCCCTACACACACTTCCCTAGGACATGGCAGAAAAAGTACAATAAAGGGCGTGCCACACTCAGAGCACAAAGCATAACTCAACAGTCTGCTCAATGAGCCTAGAAATGGAGATGGAAAAAAGGAAGAATTCATTTTTATGATTTCAAACAGGCTAGCAAGGGGAATTATTGCCAGGATCAGTCCCTAGTACGCTTCTCCATTGAAATCTTTGCATATAAAAGAGTCTGGCTTGTCATCTTTATCATACTGTGGACAACACATGGGGGTGGTGCATGTGCTTGGGAGTGCCTGACTGAATAGAGTCCTCCATGGGATTGGCCAAAGACGGGGCAATGTACTCACACTTGTGCAGCAGCAGATGGACACTCTCCCAGACGGGCTTGTGGAGGAACGCAGATACAGGCAAAATTTAGTTTCAACTGAGGTAAGCCCCTCCCTTTATTCAGGCATTGACAAATAGTTAATCCTTTCTTCACAACAAACTTCAGATCCCACTTCAAGCCTCCATTAACATCCCGACTCAAGCTGCTCATGGATGGGTTTCAAGGTCCACACTTGCCCCAGTCTCCTACCAGCCTGGAACCCTCTCTCCTGGTACTCCGCTCTTCCTGGCTGCCCCTCTACATCAGGCTGCCTCACTAGGGCCCACTTCCCAAGCCTGGATGTCAGAGATCCTCTCAGGTCTCAGTTCAGACTGCCTAGAACCCTCCTCACCCCACCCTTATATCTCTATGGGTCTCTCTTATATCCTTGGAAAACTAACCAATCAGGGTAGTGGGACATCCTCCAATTAACCACTGTGTAGCAAGCAGGCATTTCTCTTAAACTACTTACCATATTTATCAGCCTACAGAGGCATCTAGTGGCCTCCTTAAAGTGGACCAACACCCAGGATTTTGACTATCCTGGGTTTTGGTCCACTTCAGGGTGGCACCCCGATTAAGGGTGCCCCGCTGTTTGAAACCCCCCAGAAAGCCCCCAAAACTCACCTCACCACGCTCCCATGTGGCCACGCTGACCAATCACCGCCGACGGACAAGCGGGTGACAGCGGCGGACAACACAGCGTGTCCGCCGCCGCCTCCCGCGCGCCCCTCTGACAGTGCGCGCACCCGCGCCGGCCATTCACAAACGGCGGGCGCGCGGGAGGCGGCGGCGGTAGCCGCCGCCGATGAGGTAAGTTTTTGGGGGGTTTTGGGGGGGGTCCCTCACCGAGGGAGGTGATCGGCCCGGGAATCTTATAGATTCCCGGGCCGATCACCCCTGGGTGACGGTCCACTTTAAGTGATTACAATGTTACACAACAGACAATTTCCAACTAACCCTCCCTAGGCATCCTCCAACTCTCCCCTCCCACGTGCACCCCTAGCCAGGGGCTATTCTATTACAGAACTCATTCTCATCATATTCCTCTTGCCACTCAGAAATGTACTTATTGTCATTCTCGTCATCCTACTCCTCTTCTTGCTCACCCCCCCAATGTCTGCTGCCAATGCCCCCCCCCAATGTCTGCTGTTGAGTCAGAGCTGCCATCCAGGTTCTTCTATTCCCAGAGGGACAAATGGCAATGCAAAGAGGAGGCACAGGGCAGAAGGGCGAGAAAAGTGCAAGCTCCGGCAGAGGAGAGGCACAGGGAGGGATAAACCTAGTCTCTCTGCTGCCTGCAGCGATCTATAGAAATACGCCCATGCACTCATAAATAAAACAATGCAGGGGTAGGGAGTGGAGGTGGGCTGGGCTGCTGAGCCACCAATAGTTGACTTAAAAACATGACAGCAGTAATAAATAATTAATATAGATATTTAAAACAGAAAAGAAATGAAAAGGGTAGGTCAATGTAGGTAGGTCAATAGCTGCCCTCCTTTGCCTTGCCACCAGATGTAGCTCCCTCAATTGGCCTCATTACAGGTGCACCCTGGGCACAGGGTAGACAATCAAAAGAACAGGGCAAAACACAAAGAATAGCAGAGGAACAGGGCAAAAGTAGGAGAACAGCAGAGGAGCAAAGCACAAGGGGTACAAAAGAGCATAAGGCAGAGAACAGCAGAGGAGCAGGGAACAACAAGGACAACAGCAGAGGAGCAGGGCACAAGAACAGCAGAGGAGCAGGGCGCAACAAGGACAACAGCAGAGGAGCAAGGCACAAGGACGAGAACAGCAGAGGAGCAGGGCACAAGGAGGAGAACAGCAGAGGAGCAGGGCACAAGGAGGAGAACAGCAGAGGAGCAGGGCACAAGGAGGAGAACAGCAGAGGAGCAGGGCACAAGGAGGAGAACAGCAGAGGAGCAGGGCACAAGGACTAGAACAGCAGAGGAGCAGGGCACAAGGAGGAGAACAGCAGAGGAGCAGGGCACAAGGAGGAGAACAGCAGAGGAGCAGGGCACAAGGAGGAGAACAGCAGAGGAGCAGGGCACAAGGAGGAGAACAGCAGAGGAGCAGGGCACAACAAGGACAACAGCAGAGGAGCAGGGCACAAGAACAGCAGAGGACCAGGGCGCAACAAGGACAACAGCAGAGGAGCAAGGCACAAGGAGGAGAACAGCAGAGGGGAATGAAGAAGAAAAATGTTAATGTAAGCTGCCCTGCTCCTCTGCTGTTCTCCTCCTTGTGCCCTGCTCCTCTGCTGTTCTCCACCGTGTGCCCTGCTTCTTTGCTGTTCTCCTCCCTGTGCCCTGCTTCTAAGTTGTTCTCCTCCTTGTGCCCTGCTCCTCTGCAGTTCTCCTCGTTGTGACTTGCTCCTTTGCTTATAACCTTCTTGTGCCCTGCTCCTCTCCTGTCCTCCTCCTTGTGCCCTGTTCATCTGCTGTTCTCCTTGTTGTGTCCTGCTCCTATGCTGTTCTCCTCCATTTGCCCTGCTCCTCTGCTGTTCTCCTCCTTGTGACTTGCTCCTCTCCTGTTCTCCTCCTTGTTCCCTGCTCCTCTGCTGTTCTCCTCCTTGTGACTTGCTCCTCTGATGTTCTTCTTGCGCCCTGCTCCTCTGCTGTTTTCCTCCTTGTTCCCTGTTCCTCTGCTGTCCTCCTCCTTGTGCCATGTTCATCTGCTGCTCTCCTTGTTGTGTCCTGCTTCTATGCTGTTCTCCTCCCTTTGCCCTGCTCCTCTCCTGTTCTCGTCTTTGTGCCATGCTTCTCTCCTGTTCTCCTCTTGGTGCCCTGCTCCTCTGCTGTTCTCCTCCTTGTGCCCTGCTCCTCTGTTGTTCTCCTTCTTGTGCCCTGCTCCTCTGCTGTTTTCCTCCTTGTGCTCTGCTCCTCTGCTGTTTTCCTCCTTGTGCCCTGCTCCTCTGCGGTTCTCCTCCTTGTGCCCTGCTCCTCTGTTATCCCCCTTGTGCCCTGCTCCTCTGCTGTTCTCCTCCTTGTGCCCTGCTCCTCTGCTGTTCTCCTCCTTGTGCCCTGCTCCTCTGCTGTTCTCCTCCTTGTGCCCTGCTCCTCTGCTGTTCTCCTCCTTGTGCCCTGCTCCTCTGCTGTTCTCCTCCTTGTGCTCTGCTCCTCTGCTGTTCTCCTCCTTGTGCCCTGCTCCTCTGTTGTTCTCCTCCTTGTGCCCTGCTCTTCTGCTGTTCTCCTCCTTGTGCTCTGCTCCTCTGCTGTTCTCCTCCTTGTGCCCTGCTCCTCTGCGGTTCTCCTCCTTGTGCCCTGCTCCTCTGTTCTCCTCCTTGTGCCCTGCTCCTCTGCTGTTCTCCTCCTTGCGCCCTGTTCCTCTGCTGTTCTCCTCCTTCTGCCCTGCTCCTCTGCTGTTCTCCTCCTTGTGCCCTGCTCCTCTGCTGTTCTCCTCCTGTTCTCTGTACTCTTCCCTCCTCGCGTTGTTTGGTTAGTGTAACAGTGTCTTATAATTGAGTAGTGTTTATTCATGTTTTTTTTTATTAATATGTCCACCATTTTGGGGGTTGCTGCTTTAAACAATATCACATTTCTTATTTTTAATAAATGTTTTGAACATTTTTTCATTCACAAAATTGAAAAAAATGTTACAAATAAAGAAAAATAACTGGCGTATGACACTTTCAGTCATTAAAAAAATATGTTTTTTGAATGAAATAAATATTTAGTTAGTGAAGTTTGCTTTTTCCAGTGACATTTCCGCATTTTGCTGGAAAATGCTGCATGGAAACAACACATTTGCGCACATTTTCAAAACACACATGAATCACACACGAATATAAGTGCATTTGTGCATGAAATCTTAATTCATGAGTAAATTTACTCACAAAAAATGGCACACAAAAAAAAAGTTCAGCTGAATTGGGAGTAAGGAAAAAAATGTGAGTAAACCATTTTTACTCAGTGGCCATTATCAAGCCAGAGTTGCAAAGTTTGGGGGTGTGCAAACTTTGCAAGTTTAGGTCCCCGAACCTGAGCACAGACTTTAGCAAAATGTATGTGCTCAAGTTTGACGCTCGTCCGAACCCGGAAACCTTTTTAAATATAGAAATCACAGCCATGCCCATGCTACATGTACAATCAGGGGCAATTTTATACCACATTTTATCTATGTCCTACAGATTAGTAGGAATTGTATACCACATTTGATCTATATTGTACAATCAGGGGGAATTGTATACCACATTTGATCTACATCCTATAGCTTAGTAGGAATTCTATACCACATTTAATCTATATTGTACAATCAGGGGGGATTTTATACCATTTGAAAACCACACACAACAAGGTTAAGCGCGGGACTGGCACAAATGACTTACTGAAGTTGCCAATGAACAAACGTTATTTATTAATCAAGAATGGCACATACAGATACAAGTAATAAACCGTATTGATCATATAAAATACATGCAAAAGTGACTTAAAATATACGGGGGCCCCCCATGCAACCACATCGGCCACACTTCTGTCCCCACTTATCCATACTGCGCAGCTGTAAATCGGCCATAGGTTAGTAGAGTAGCTCTGGCCTGAGTATAATATCCTCAGCAGAAGACAAATACACACACGCTGTTGTATGCAGATGTACAGGCAGCAGATTCAGAGGCTTTCAGCGCCATATCCATTCCTTTGCAAGCCTCTATTTCATTCATTGTGAGCCCGGCTCATACAGTCCCACACCTGGCTGTCCATGCAGTACAGCTATAGACTCTCTGCTCAGGGACAAAACCACGTTGCTGTACACTTAGCAAATGCGCCTATGCAGTAGCTACACTTACGTTCACTTATCTGTGTTTCCTTCGACAAGGAGCACTTTCATCAATATGCAGCAGCATAACAGGGCAAGCGGCCGCAGCCGGGCTATGGGAAGACGCGGACATACAGGGGCCGGCCGTCCGCCGACACGTGTTTCGCTCCGCCCATCAGAGCTTCGTCAGGGTCAATTTTATACCACATTTGATCTACATCTTACAGCTTAGTAGGAATTGTATACCACATTTAATCTATATTGTACAATCAGGGGAAATTGTATACCACATTTGATCTACATTCTTCAGTTAGTGGGAATTGTACGCCAAATTTTGGTCTACATCCTACAGGTTAGTGGAATTATATACCGCAATTGATCTACAGGTGCTGCATAAAGTGCGTGGCATGTGCATGCACTTTTGGCATTCCCACCATGTTGCCGCTTGCCTGACTGCGCTGCAGAACTTCAGACCTCCCACCCACCATCTAATATGTGGCTTTCCAACCAGGTGGAATTCCACACTGTATATGCTGCAAACGGTGTGTGAGCAGCAGCAGGCTATAGTGGAGTTCCAGCCCCAAAATGCCCAGGTGAGTCAAAGTGCACACCAACATCAATGAAAGGGCCTCCATGAGGGACATTTGTGCCGTGCTGCTGTGCTTCCAGTATGCCACCAATATGGTCAACACTAATGATGCCATCGTCAGTGCTACCATCACCATCCTTTGCCTGCTCTAAAAAACCCTCAGGCCATAACGGAGGATGTGATGATGGCACAGGAGGAAGCAAAGGAGGAAGAGGAAGGCCCATTTTCCCAGGTGTCAGGGCAGTGCCCACGTGGCTCGCAGGGTGGGATGCTGGGCCAACAGCAGCCAGGTACTCCCCTGTCCAGCCAGCAGGAGGATTTGGAGAGGAAGGAGGAGGACTTTCTCTCACATCAGGGTGCCTCCCAGCACAGCTCATGGGTATCACTGAAGCATGGCTGAAGGGAGGAGCAAGAGGTAGAGACACATTGAGGCCAGCTTCTCCTTGACTCACATGAGCCACTACATGCTGCAGTTTGCCCTCACCTCATAGTCACTAGTGCCTATTACTGGGTGGCCACCCTGCTAAAAGGATTACATCCTTGATTCCACCACTTCCCCATTGCTCCACAATGTGGAACCCCTTATTTCATTGTCCACCACCATCGGATATGTCCTGTAGTACCAGAAGGCCGGCTTTGACCTGCATGGTGGATGACTACCTGTAGATGCATCTGGCACTGATTGATGGGTCCTCTCCATTCAATTTTTGGGTCACTAAATTGGACACATGGCCAGAGCTTACCCTCTATGCCCTGGAGGTGCTGGCCTGCCCTGCGGCAAGTGTGCTATCAGAACGTGTGTTCAGCACCGCAGGTGGTATCATCATCGACAGGAGGATCTGCCTATCCATAGACAACGTGGACATCCTTACATACTTAGGAGTATCCACTTATGGAGAAATAAAAAATTGGACTGCCAGCACAGACCACAAGGGCTAACCTCGGTATACAAATCAGCCGCACTACAAATGATATATTAAGAAATTCAAATGTTTATTAAATTCAATAATATTAGAAGCCAAAAAACATGAAGATTAAAAAACAATGTAAAATAATATGTTGGGGGGGATGACAGATAGGACTAAACTAATGCTATATAGTGTAGGTTACACACATTGGTACTATGTATCAGTAAATTTCATAAAATGCCTTATAACTAAGAGGTAATGCTATATGACTATATGATTATAATAATATTTTTATTTTATTTATATATAATTTCGTATATAACTTATGCCCTGGGGTCTCCCCCTCAGAAAGTGCTTGTGCAGTAATAAATAGCAAGGATATGTTCAAAGAATTAATAAAGTGCCAAGGAATAAAATAAATACCAAAGATAAGTGCAAAGGAGACCAAAAGCGTCTCTTGAAAAGAGGGACCAAAATGTCCCTGTGCAAATAAGACAATAGAACGTGCACAAATTAAAGTGTTCTTGTGCAAAGTGCAAATTAGTGCAATATGAGAGAGAGGAAAATAATGAGATTCCAGGGCAAATGATGCTACAGCCGCTGAGGCAACAGCGGCTATAGCAGCTATAACATTAAATTAACTACAGTTAATAAATGATTGATACTTGATAATAAAAAAGTCACAAAGCAAAACACATTTCCAGATAAATGAGTCCAGGTCCAACTCAAGCTCTGCGCACCCTCACCACCGACGCGTTGCGTGGCACTCGCCTACTGCCACTTCATCAGGGTGTGATATTGTGTGTCCAACTCATGCTTAAGTACTCCAAAAATGGAGGGAAAGAGAATATGGATGAAAACTCCACCCGCAATTTTGAAGAGGACGGAAGCGGTCACAGTATGGGCGGAAATAGTCACAGTGTGGGCAAAAGATATGAGCAAACGATACATAGGGAAAGAGAATATGGATAAGAGCTCCTGCCCACAATCTTAGAGAGGCCGGAAGTGGTCACAGTATGGGCAGAAGTGATCACAGTATAGGCAAAGGATATGGGCGAACATGGTCACAGTATGGGCGGGAGTAGTCACAGTATAGGCTAAAGATATGGGCAAAGGATGTATAGGTGCTATTGAGTCTAAAAAAGCCTGCACTATGTGATGGCAAGTCGCCAATATTGTGCAGCAAAGCTGCTTATGTGAATACCATACTGTGCGCAGTACCAGCGCATCACCAGCGTCAAGCGCCTAGATACAACGCGCAAGCGCACTGCGCGCAGCACAGGCGACGCGTGCCCGGGGTCCGGACACATGCCAGCCACTCAGCCAGGTTGGGGATGTGGCTCTGATCACAACCCCGCAAGGTAGGGGAATCAGATAAGAGGAATTAAGATGAAGAACACACAAGCATGAGCGGGACACACATACTACTAACACATACAAACAATACACACAATGCAAGCAATAATAGGCTATACATAAAAACCATACTCATAAAACATAGATTGAGTATCTCTATTCTATTATACAAATAACTATATACTGCTATGTATAAATGAGTTTCTATAATAGAGTTTCTATAAAGAGAGTGATTGTATAGGGCTTAGAGATGTAGAAAAAGGCAAACTACAGAGTACTTTAATAATGGAAAGAGCCACCATCGAGAATCAAATATAAAACATATTCAGGGGAAAGGGGAATAAAGTATTAGACATCTAAGTTCATCTGTCAAAAGGTACGGTATCTGGAAGGATACATATATACATATATGTATGTACATATCAGAATTTATCCCCAATCACTAAATACAGAGAAATATTTTAAGATGTTGATATTTGTGTTTGGATCGATCTAAGACGGTGAGTCTGATCAAACATATTTTTTATATCTGTCTGGATATTAAAATTTGGAAAGCTGACAAAATAATAATTAATAGTGGTAGTTATGACACCAAAGTGGTCCCATCTACTCAAACAACCTGTCAGAGTCTGGTATGTTCACATAATGTCAAGGGGACGTGGTTTTTACATGTATATTATCTTAAAGATACTGTTAGTCAACCTCTAGTGCCGAAAGTATTGATAGTAGTAATCTAACTTGGCTATGTCGATACATCTGCCGTGGATGTTATAAAGGTCCCAAAGAAGAGGGGGGGGGGGGGTGAGAGAAGGGCCTCTAGGGCCAAGCAGAGCCCTACAGATATTATAATATTATTTGTTTAGTTAAACTGAGGTAGCTACCATGTTGATAAACAGAAAGAAGGAAGGACAAGGGAGGAGGTAGGGGAGTATGGGAATGGGAGAAGAGGGGGGAGGGGAAAAGGGGGAATGGGACCTGTATCAGCATGTTGGATATAGTTCTTCCATGATTAACTCCACTTGTCCTTCAATATTCATGAAGGTTGGTTGGAGTAACAAGATGTATTCTCTTGCCTTCTCTGTTGCCTCAGCGGCCGTAGCATCATATGCCCTGGAATCTCATTATTTTCCTCTCTCTCATATTGCACTAATTTGCACTTTGCACAAGAACACTTTAATTTGTGCACTTTCTATTGTCTTATTTGCACAGGGACATTTTGGTCCCTCTTTTCAAAAGATGCTTTTGGTCTCCTTTGCACTTATCTTTGGTATTTATATTATTCCTTGGCACTTTATTAATTCTTTGAACATATCCTTGCTATTTATTACTGCACAAGCACTTTCTGAGGGGGAGACCCCAGGGCATAAGTTATATACGAAATTATATATAAATAAAATAAAAATATTATTATAGTCATATAGCATTAACTCTTAGTTATAAGGCATTTTATGATATTTACTGATACATAGTACCAATGTGTGTAACCTACACTATATAGCATTAGTTTAGTCCTATCCGTCGTCTCCCCCAACTCTTTGCATATTATTTTAAATTGTTTTTTAATCTTGTTTTTTTGGCTTCTAATATTATTGAATTTAATAAACATTTGAATTTCTTAATATATCATTTGTAGTGCGGCTGATTTGTATACCGAGGTTAGCCCTTGTGGTCTGTGCTGGCAGTCCATTTTTTCTTTCTCCATAAGTGGATACTCCTAAGTATAGGTGGGGCTTCCTCTTCTCAGCCAGCATCCAGATTTAACCCCCCTGGCGTTATGATAGAGGCAAATGTAATGGTAACGAAAGCGTTACCATTACATTTGTCTCTGACGCACGGTTCCGCCCCCATGAACCTCTGCGGCTCACAGAGACGGAACCCGGAAGTGCGACGGACGCCGCAGCCGCGGCTCTCACCTGCTATCGCAGCGGGGACATCGCTGGATCGCAGGGAGAAGGTAAGGAGACTGCGCCGCCCTGCTCCTCTGCCAAATAGATCCCGAGCATGACTCGGGGTTACCGCTACTTACAGCGCAAATTAACCCAGAGTCACGCTCGGGATCACCGCTAAGGAGGTTAAACGATTATCATTATATTTGATATTGCTGTGCGGGTATTCCTTTCTTTTTTTTGTTATAATTCAACCGACATCCTTACATACCTTAAGATGAACCAGGCGTGGATCCCACGGTACTTGGCTGTGCCAGCATCTGAGTGAGTGGTTTTCGTGTTGGCTACCTCCTCCTCCTCCCTCTTCTATTTACAGCGCCACATCCACCTCCTCCTCCCCCTGGACCTCTGACACCTGTGAAAAAAATAATATTTTATTTTATTTGTTTTTAATTTATTTTAGTATGTATTTCTTTATTTGTTTTGTTTTCTGTTATTGTTTTGAGTACTTTTCCTACTCCATATTGTGCAGGGCAATCCCCTGGTGTTACTCCCAAATTGGTCCCTTTTGTAATTTATTTTGAATTTATTTATATTTGTATTTTTATAATTTTGTTATCTGTTATTGTTTTGAGTACTTTCCCTAACCCATTTTGTGCAGGGCAATCGCCCTGGTGTTCCCCTGATTTGCAGCCCTCTAGCTCTTGCTAACCCTATTATACAGCCATTTTTGAACCTCCATGTATGGGTTCCCATTGACTTCAATCGAGGTTCAGGTCAAGTCCGGGGAACTTTCTGAACCGAACTTCCACAGGCTCACTCATCTGTGCTTACTACACATTTTGGGGGGATTTATTAAATCAGCTATACTCAACTGGCATGCCGGGGTCCGAATGCGGACCCTGGTGCCAGATTTCCAGACCCCTGCCCTGACAGGCCTGCGCTCAGTTGCTTCTGTGTTGCTGTGCTCAGAGCTGCCTCCTTGATCGGCGATTTAGTGCTTAGTCTTCCTGCCAGTGTCAAGGCTCCCTAGCACTTTTCAATATGAAGTACTGCACAGGCGGGAAGTGGCATTGCAAGGTACACATGCTTTGTTTCTTGGTCCCTTAGTCCCATACAAAAAAATTAGGAAAAAAAAAGCTCCTGTTTTTCCCCAGCGCCCAATAGGATTATTGGGGTGGGGGGCAAGCAGCCTATTTTTTAGTTTTGCCTGGGAAATCTATAGCCCCTCCCCCAGTGTGCTGATTTCTAACTATCCACCCCCCCCCCCCACCCGCAACAGCCCCCCATCCGAACCTTCACCTCTCACTGGATGCCTTTGAAGTGGACCAAAACCCAGGATAGTCAAAAGTTTCCGGTCGGGGTGCCCCCGGGGAAATTACCAAGACCCAGCATAGTCAAAATCCTGGGTTTTGGTCCACTTTAAATGGACCTTTACAAGAAATGGTTGAGTACTCCTGTACTTTGTTTTTGCAGTCATGGTTTTATGTCTCCATCTAGTGGTAATTTAATATATGATAGCTGTGTCTTGATCTTTTGCATATTCTTTGCACAGGTCTTTGCACAACCTTTATGTAAATGGCATGTAGAAAAACGTATTTTCATTCATCCTGCCAATACGCATGTATGATTTTGTAGTCTCGGGAAAACAAATATAGAAGCAATACCCACTTGTCAGTGATCAGTGTCCCTGAATGGACACCTAAGGAAAAAACATTTAGGTAAGTACAAAAAAAATAGAATTATTCAGACAACCATACAATCTGGCTTAAGCAATATAGGACACATGCCACAAAACTCAATGCTGACTGTTCCTTCCCTTTGTCTCCACCCCTTATCACCCATTACACTGTAAGTTCACAAGGGCAGGGCTCTCTCAGCCCATTATTCATTGTGAACTGTGAACCTTGTACAGCACTGAGGAAGTTTATGGTGCTTTGAAAATAAACAATATGAATAATATTAAAAATAATGACAATAATGATAATAATAATAAAAATGGTCCAATACATTTAGTTCTTAAAGGGATTGTAAACCCAATTGCAATAAGAAGCTTGCCTGATTCCTCTTCTATTCCTGCAATGCAGGGTAGAAGCTGTAGCAGGGCTCCTAAGTTTGCCCTCCTTTCAATTCCAGTCTTCCAGGACCATGCCAAAAAAGTGTTCTAACACTCTGTCTGTTGGTGCTCTCAACATCGGTGGACATGGTAAGCCACAGTGGTCCCACAGAGCAGAGATTTTAAAATGGTTTGCTATACACAAGTACAAGTAAAAGCTGCTGGCTTTGCTTCCATTTCTCGGCATGTGTGAACTGGGAAGAGTTTGTTCGGGCACAGCTTTATGAGCCATGGGGATGCTCCTCTGTGGTCAGAGACAGTTTTGGTTTGCCGGACATTGTGTACCAAGGGACAGAGTGGCTCCACACTGTGTATCCCCGTGGCAATCCCACTGTGCATGCGCAGCAAATTAGTGGCTTGTACTCAGATCGGCTAGCAGCCTGAATAGCCAATTCCCCATATTTCTGCGTACCTGTAAAAGCCATTATGACATCATCACATTATCTAACAGCAGGGAATGGATCTCTAAAATGACCAGCAACCCCTCTTATCTGTAGCACAGCCTGACCAACAAACCCTCTCATCTGTAGCACAATCTGACCAACAAACCCTCTCACCTGTAGCACAGCCCGACCAGCAGCCCCTCTCATCTGCAGTACAGCCTGACCAACAGCCGCTCTCATCTGTAGCACAGCCTGATCAACAGCCCCTCTCATCTGCAGCACAGCCTGATCAACAGCCCCTCTCATCTGCAGCACAGCCTGACCAACAGCCGCTCTCATCTGCAGCACAGCCTGACCAACAGCCCCTCTCATCTGCAGCACAGCCTGATCAACAGCCCCTCTCATCTGTAGCACAGCCTGACCAACAGCCCCTCTCATCTGTAGCACAGCCTGATCAACAGCCCCTCTCATCTGTAGCACAGCCTGATCAACAGCCCCTCTCATCTGCAGCACAGCCTGATCAACAGCCCCTCTCATCTGCAGCACAGCCTGACCAACAGCCGCTCTCATCTGCAGCACAGCCTGACCAACAGCCCCTCTCATCTGCAGCACAGCCTGATCAACAGCCCCTCTCATCTGTAGCACAGCCTGACCAACAGCCCCTCTCATCTGTAGCACAGCCTGATCAACAGCCCCTCTCATCTGTAGCACAGCCTGATCAACAGCCCCTCTCATCTGTCACACAGTCTGATCAACAGCCCCTCTCATCTGTAACACAGCCTGATCAACAGCCCCTCTCATCTGTAGCACAGCCTGATCAACAGCCCCTCTCATCTGTCACACAGTCTGATCAACAACCCCTCTCATCTGCAGCACAGCCTGACCAACAGCCGCTCTCATCTGTAGCACAGCCTGATCAACAGCCCCTCTCATCTGTAGCACAGCCTGATCAACAGCCCCTCTCATCTGTCACACAGTCTGATCAACAACCCCTCTCATCTGCAGCACAGCCTGACCAACAGCCGCTCTCATCTGTAGCACAGCCTGATCAACAGCCCCTCTCATCTGTAGCACAGCCTGATCAACAGCCCCTCTCATCTGTAGCGCAGCCTTACCAGTGGTGCTGGTGGATATGGGTTCAAAAACAGACTTTAATCACACAGTGTCTGGCACTATGCTATATATTTAAGGAACAGGCTCTATGCTATAGCGACCAGATCCAGAGCGCCTACGCTCTGTGAGCTGCATATGGTGTGAGTCGCTGAGAGTCGGTCACACTGAGCTGGTGCTACCTTTCGCTCCCTGCAGCGCTGTACTGGTGTTAAAACGCCCAACATACATCACAATCATCAATGCCGACCAGGTTACTATAGCGACTGAGGCGCTCTGTTACAGCATCCAATACACGTACACGAGTGTCTAATAGTGGTCGCTCTAAGCGCCGCTATACAGACGTTCATCTGCCGATACCTGGCACTAGTAATGAATCAGCCTCCCCGTATGCACCATCCAGGGTGCTATGTAGAGATGAGCGAACTTTTGAAAAATTCAATTCGACTGATTCGCCGAATTTTCTGACAAAAATCGCTTCGAATCGCTATTAAAAACGGCTATTTCTGAGCCTCCTAGAGCCTCAATAGGGTTGTAAACCATTCTGCCTTGCTGTAACATGCACAGGATGTGTGCTGGGTTAGTTAAATAATACTTTAAATAAATATCACATGCAGATCAGAGGCATCGCTAATAAAATCGCAGAGCGGCACAATTGCAGAGAGTTGAAGTGGCATCACTATGAGGGGCAGGAGCCCAAATATTACTTTAAAGAGACACTGGAGTTGGCTTCAGGAGCCCAAAAATTGGATGATTCACACCCTGGAGTTGGCAGCAGCAGCAGCAGCAGGAGCCCAAACATTACTTTAAAGAGACACTGGGGTTGGCTTCAGGAGCCCAAAAATTGGATGATTCACACCCTGGAGTTGGCAGCAGCATCAGCAGGAGCCCAAACATAACTTTAAAGAGACACTGGGGTTGGCTTCAGGAGCCCAAAAATTGAATGAATCACACCCTGGAGTTGGCAGCAGCAGCAGCAGGAGCCCAAATATTACCTTAAAGAGACACTGGAGTTGGCTTCAGGAGCCCAAAAATTGGATGAATCACACCCTGGAGTTGGCAGCAGCAGCAGGAGCCCAAACATTACTTTAAAGAGACACTGGGGTTGGCTTCAGGAGCCCAAAAATTTAATGAATCACACCCTGGAGTTGGCAGCAGCAGCAGGAGCCCAAACATTACTTTAAAGAGACACTGGAGTTGGCTTCAGGAGCCCAAAAATTGGATGATTCACACCCTGGAGTTGGCAGCAGCAGCAGGAGCCCAAACATTACTTTAAAGAGACACTGGGGTTTGCTTCAGGAGCCCAAAAATTGGATGAATCACACCCTGGAGTTGCAAGCAGCAGCAGCAGCCCAAACATTACTTTAAAGAGGCACTGGAGTTGGCAGCAGGAGCCCAAAAATTGGATGATTCACACCCTGGAGTTGGCAGCAGCAGCAGGAGCCCAGTCATTACTTTAAAGAGACACTGGGGTTGGCTTCAGGAGCCCAAAAATTGGATGAATCACACCCTGGAGTTGGCAGCAGCAGCAGGAGCCCAAACATTACTTTAAAGAGACACTGGGGTTGGCTTCAGGAGCCCAAAAATTGGATGAATCACACCCTGGAGTTGGCAGCAGCAGCAGGAGGAGCCCAAACATTACTTTAAACAGACACTGGGGTTGGCTTCAGGAGCCCAAAAATTGGATGAATCACACCCTGGAGTTGGCAGCAGCATCCAATACACGTACACGAGTGTCTAATAGTGGTCGCTCTAAGCGCCGCTATACAGACGTTCATCTGCCGATACCTGGCACTAGTAAGGAATCAGCCTCCCCGTATGCACCATCCAGGGTGCTATGTAGAGATGAGCGAACTTTTGAAAAATTCGATTCGACTGATTCGCCGAATTTTCCGTCAAAAAATCGATTCGACCCGAATTTATTCGCGACGAATCGCTATTAAAAACGGCTATTTCTGAGCCTCCTAGAGCCTCAATAGGGTTGTAAAAAATTCTGCATTGCTGTAACATGCACAGGATGCGTGCTGGGTTAGTTAAATAATACTTTGAATAAATATCACATGCAGATCAGAGGCATCGCTAATAAAATCGCAGAGCGGCACAATTGCAGAGAGTTGAAGTGGCATCACTATGAGGGGCAGGAGCCCAAATATTACTTTAAAGAGACACTGGAGTTGGCTTCAGGAGCCCAAAAATTGGATGATTCACACCCTGGAGTTGGCAGCAGCAGCAGGAGCCCAAACATTACTTTAAAGAGACACTGGGGTTGGCTTCAGGAGCCCAAAAATTGGATGAATCACACCCTGGAGTTGGCAGCAGCAGCAGGAGCCCAAACATTACTTTAAAGAGACACTGGGGTTGGCTTCAGGAGCCCAAAAATTGGATGATTCACACCCTGGAGTTGGCAGCAGCAGCAGCAGGAGCCCAAACATAACTTTAAAGAGACACTGGGGTTGGCTTCAGGAGCCCAAAAATTGGATGAATCACACCCTGGAGTTGGCAGCAGCAGCAGCAGCAGGAGCCCAAATATTACCTTAAAGAGACACTGGAGTTGGCTTCAGGAGCCCAAAAATTGGATGAATCACACCATGGAGTTGGCAGCAGCAGCAGGAGCCCAAACATTACTTTAAAGAGACACTGGGGTTGGCTTCAGGAGCCCAAAAATTGAATGAATCACACCCTGGAGTTGGCAGCAGCAGCAGGAGCCCAAACATTACTTTAAAGAGACACTGGAGTTGGCTTCAGGAGCCCAAAAATTGGATGATTCACACCCTGGAGTTGGCAGCAGCAGCAGGAGCCCAAACATTACTTTAAAGAGACACTGGGGTTGGCTTCAGGAGCCCAAAAATTGGATGAATCACACCCTGGAGTTGCAAGCAGCAGCAGCAGCCCAAACATTACTTTAAACAGACACTGGGGTTGGCTTCAGGAGCCCAAAAATTGGATGAATCACACCCTGGAGTTGGCAGCAGCAGCAGGAGCCCAAACATTACTTTAAAGAGACACTGGAGTTGGCTTCAGGAGCCCAAAAATTGGATGAATCACACCCTGGAGTTGGCAGCAGCTGCAGGAGCCCAAATATTACTTTAAAGAGACACTGGGGTTGGCTTCAGGAGCCCAAAAATTGGATGAATCACACCCTGGAGTTGGCAGCAGCAGCAGGAGCCCAAACATTACTTTAAAGAGACACTGGAGTTGGCTTCAGGAGCCCACAAATTGGATGATTCACACCCTGGAGTTGGCAGCAGAAGCAGCAGGAGCCCAAACATTACTTTAAAGAGACACTGGAGATGGCTTCAGGAGCCCAAAAATTGGATGAATCACACCCTGGAGTTGGCAGCAGCAGCAGCAGGAGCCCAAACATTACTTTAAAGAGACACTGGAGTTGGCTTCAGGAGCCCAAAAATTGGATGATTCACACCCTGGAGTTGGCAGCAGCAGCAGCAGGAGCCCAAACATTACTTTAAAGAGACACTGGAGTTGGCTTCAGGAGCCCAAAAATTGGATGATTCACACCCTGGAGTTGGCAGCAGCAGCAGGAGCCCAAATATTACTTTAAAGAGACACTGGGATTGGCTTCAGGAGCCCAAAAATTGGATGAATCACACCCTGGAGTTGCAAGCAGCAGCAGCAGCCCAAACATTACTTTAAAGAGGCACTGGAGTTGGCAGCAGGAGCCCAAAAATTGGATGATTCACACCCTGGAGTTGGCAGCAGCAGCAGGAGCCCAAACATTACTTTAAAGAGACACTGGGGTTGGCTTCAGGAGCCCAAAAATTGGATGAATCACACCCTGGAGTTGGCAGCAGCAGCAGGAGCCCAAACATTACTTTAAAGAGACACTGGGGTTGGCTTCAGGAGCCCAAAAATTGGATGAATCACACCCTGGAGTTGGCAGCAGCAGCAGGAGCCCAAACATTACTTTAAACAGACACTGGGGTTGGCTTCAGGAGCCCAAAAATTGGATGATTCACACCCTGGAGTTGGCAGCAGCAGCAGCAGGAGCCCAAACATTACTTTAAAGAGACACTGGAGTTGGCTTCAGGAGCCCAAAAATTGGATGATTCACACCCTGGAGTTGGCAGCAGCAGCAGGAGCCCAAATATTACTTTAAAGAGACACTGGGATTGGCTTCAGGAGCCCAAAAATTGAATGAATCACACCCTGGAGTTGCAAGCAGCAGCAGCAGCCCAAACATTACTTTAAAGAGGCACTGGAGTTGGCAGCAGGAGCCCAAAAATTGGATGATTCACACCCTGGAGTTGGCAGCAGCAGCAGGAGCCCAAACATTACTTTAAAGAGACACTGGGGTTGGCTTCAGGAGCCCAAAAATTGGATGAATCACACCCTGGAGTTGGCAGCAGCAGCAGGAGCCCAAACATTACTTTAAAGAGACACTGGGGTTGGCTTCAGGAGCCCAAAAATTGGATGAATCACACCCTGGAGTTGGCAGCAGCAGCAGGAGCCCAAACATTACTTTAAACAGACACTGGGGTTGGCTTCAGGAGCCCAAAAATTGGATGAATCACACCCTGGAGTTGGCAGCAGCAGCAGGAACCCAAACATTACTTTAAAGAGACACTGGAGTTGGCTTCAGGAGCCCAAAAATTGGATGAATCACACCCTGGAGTTGGCAGCAGCTGCAGGAGCCCAAATATTACTTTAAAGAGACACTGGGGTTGGCTTCAGGAGCCCAAAAATTGGATGAATCACACCCTGGAGTTGGCAGCAGCAGCAGGAGCCCAAACATTACTTTAAAGAGACACTGGAGTTGGCTTCAGGAGCCCAAAAATTGGATGATTCACACCCTGGAGTTGGCAGCAGCAGCAGCAGGAGCCCAAACATTACTTTAAAGAGACACTGGAGTTGGCTTCAGGAGCCCAAAAATTGGATGATTCACACCCTGGAGTTGGCAGCAGCAGCAGCAGGAGCCCAAACATTACTTTAAAGAGACACTGGGGTTGGCTTCAGGAGCCCAAAAATTGGATGATTCACACCCTGGAGTTGGCAGCAGCAGCAGGAGCCCAAACAAAGAGACACTGGGGTTGGCTTCAGGAGCCCAAAAATTGGATGAATCACACCCTGGAGTTGGCAGCAGCAGCAGCAGGAGCCCAAACATTACTTTAAAGAGACACTGGGGTTGGCTTCAGGAGCCCAAAAATTGGATGAATCACACCCTGGAGTTGGCAGCAGCAGCAGGAGCCCAAACATTACTTTAAAGAGACACTGGAGTTGGCTTCAGGAGCCCAAAAATTGGATGATTCACACCCTGGAGTTGGCAGCAGCAGCAGCAGGAGCTCAAACATTACTTTAAAGAGACACTGGAGTTGGCTTCAGGAGCCCAAAAATTGGATGATTCACACCCTGGAGTTGGCAGCAGCAGCAGCAGGAGCCCAAACATTACTTTAAAGCGACACTGTGGTTGGCTTCAGGAGCCCAAAAATTGGATGAATCACACCCTTGAGTTGGCAGCAGCAGCAGGAGCCCAAACATTACTTTAAAGAGACCCTGGGGTTGGCTTCAGGAGCCCAAAAATTGGATGAATCACACCCTGGAGCTGGCAGCAGCAGCAGGAGCCCAAACATTACTTTAAAGAGACACTGGAGTTGGCTTCAGGAGCCCAAAAATTGGATGATTCACACCCTGGAGTTGGCAGCAGCAGCAGCAGGAGCCCAAACATTACTTTAAAGAGACACTGGAGTTGGCTTCAGGAGCCCAAAAATTGGATGATTCACACCCTGGAGTTGGCAGCAGCAGCAGCAGCAGGAGCCCAAACGTTACTTTAAAGAGACACTGGGGTTAGCTTCAGGAGCCCAAATATTGGATGAATCACACCCTGGAGTTGGCAGCAGCAGGAGCCCAAATATTACTTTAAAGAGACACTGGGGTTGGCTTCAGGAGCCCAAAAATTTGATGATTCACACCCTGGAGTTGGCAGCAGCAGCAGGAGCCCAAATATTACTTTAAAGAGACACTGGGGTTGGCTTCAGGAGCCCAAAAATTGGATGATTCACACCCTGGAGTTGGCAGCAGCAGGAGCCCAAATATTACTTTAAAGAGACAGTGGAGTTGGCTTCAGGAGCCCAAAAATTGGATGATTCACACCCTGGAGTTGGCAGCAGCAGCAGCAGGAGCCCAAACATTACTTTAAAGAGACACTGGGGTTGGCTTCAGGAGCCCAAAAATTGGATGATTCCCACCCTGGAGTTGGCAGCAGCAGCAGCAGGAGCCCAAACATTACTTTAAAGAGACACTGGGGTTGGCTTCAGGAGCCCAAAAATCTGATGATTCACACCCTGGAGTTGGCAGCAGCAGCAGCAGGAGCCCAAAGATTACTTTAAAGAGACACTGGAGTTGGCTTCAGAAGCCCAAAAATTGGATGATTCACACCCTGGAGTTGGCAGCAGCAGCAGGAGCCCAAACATTACTTTAAAGAGACACTGGAGTTGGCTTCAGGAGCCCAAAAATTGGATGATTCACACCCTGGAGTTGGCAGCAGCAGCAGCAGGAGCCCAAACATTACTTTAAAGAGACACTGGAGTTGGCTTCAGGAGCCCAAAAATTGGATGATTCACACCCTGGAGTTGGCAGCAGCAGCAGCAGCAGGAGCCCAAACGTTACTTTAAAGAGACACTGGGGTTAGCTTCAGGAGCCCAAATATTGGATGAATCACACCCTGGAGTTGGCAGCAGCAGGAGCCCAAATATTACTTTAAAGAGACACTGGGGTTGGCTTCAGGAGCCCAAAAATTTGATGATTCACACCCTGGAGTTGGCAGCAGCAGCAGGAGCCCAAATATTACTTTAAAGAGACACTGGGGTTGGCTTCAGGAGCCCAAAAATTGGATGATTCACACCCTGGAGTTGGCAGCAGCAGGAGCCCAAATATTACTTTAAAGAGACAGTGGAGTTGGCTTCAGGAGCCCAAAAATTGGATGATTCACACCCTGGAGTTGGCAGCAGCAGCAGCAGGAGCCCAAACATTACTTTAAAGAGACACTGGGGTTGGCTTCAGGAGCCCAAAAATTGGATGATTCCCACCCTGGAGTTGGCAGCAGCAGCAGCAGGAGCCCAAACATTACTTTAAAGAGACACTGGGGTTGGCTTCAGGAGCCCAAAAATCTGATGATTCACACCCTGGAGTTGGCAGCAGCAGCAGCAGGAGCCCAAAGATTACTTTAAAGAGACACTGGAGTTGGCTTCAGAAGCCCAAAAATTGGATGATTCACACCCTGGAGTTGGCAGCAGCAGCAGGAGCCCAAACATTACTTTAAAGAGACACTGGAGTTGGCTTCAGGAGCCCAAAAATTGGATGATTCACACCCTGGAGTTGGCAGCAGCAGCAGCAGGAGCTCAAACATTACTTTAAAGAGACACTGGAGTTGGCTTCAGGAGCCCAAAAATTGGATGATTCACACCCTGGAGTTGGCAGCAGCAGCAGCAGCAGGAGCCCAAATATTACTTTAAAGAGAACCTGGGGTTGGCTTCAGGAGCCCAAAAATTGGATGATTCACACCCTGGAGTTGGCAGCAGCAGCAGCAGGAGCCCAAATATTACTTTAAAGAGACACTGGAGTTGGCTTCAGGAGCCCAAAAATTGGATGATTCACACCCTGGAGTTGGCAGCAGCAGCAGCAGGAGCCCAAACATTACTTTAAAGAGACACTGGGGTTGGCTTCAGGAGCCCAAAAATTGGATGATTCACACCCTGGAGTTGGCAGCAGCAGCAGCAGCAGCAGGAGCCCAAATATTACTTTAAAGAGACACTGGAGTTGGCTTCAGGAGCCCAAAAATTGGATGATTCACACCCTGGAGTTGGCAGCAGCAGCAGCAGGAGCTCAAACATTACTTTAAAGAGACACTGGAGTTGGCTTCAGGAGCCCAAAAATTGGGTGATTCACACCCTGGAGTTGGCAGCAGCAGCAGCAGGAGCCCAAACATTACTTTAAAGAGACACTGGGGTTGGCTTCAGGAGCCCAAAAATTGGATGATTCACACCCTGGAGTTGGCAGCAGCAGCAGCAGGAGCCCAAACATTACTTTAAAGAGACACTGGGGTTGGCTTCAGGAGCCCAAAAATTGGATGAATCACACCCTGGAGTTGGCAGCAGCAGCAGGAGCCCAAACATTACTTTAAAGAGACACTGGGGTTGGCTTCAGGCGCCCAAAAATTGGATGAATCACACCCTGGAGTTGGCAGCAGCAGCAGCCCAAACATTACTTTAAAGATACTTGGCTGTGCCAGCATCTGAGTGAGTGGTTTTCGTGTTGGCTACCTCCTCCTCCTCCCTCTTCTATTTACAGCGCCACATCCACCTCCTCCTCCCCCTGGACCTCTGACACCTGTGAAAAAAATAATATTTTATTTTATTTGTTTTTAATTCATTTTAGTATGTATTTCTTTATTTGTTTTGTTTTCTGTTATTGTTTTGAGTACTTTTCCTACTCCATATTGTGCAGGGCAATCCCCTGGTGTTACTCCCAAATTGGTCCCTTTTGTAATTTATTTTGAATTTATTTATATTTGTATTTTTATAATTTTGTTTTCTGTTATTGTTTTGAGTACTTTCCCTAACCCATTTTGTGCAGGGCAAACGCCCTGGTGTTCCCCTGATTTGCAGCCCTCTAGCTCTTGCTAACCCTATTATACAGCCATTTTTGAACCTCCATGTATGGGTTCCCATTGACTTCAATCGGGGTTCAGGTCAAGTCCGGGGAACTTTCTGAACCGAACTTCCACAGGCTCACTCATCTGTGCTTACTACACATTTTGGGGGGATTTATTAAATCAGCTATACTCAACTGGCATGCCGGGGTCCGAATGCGGACCCTGGTGCCAGATTTCCAGACCCCTGCCCTGACAGGCCTGCGCTCAGTTGCTTCTGTGTTGCTGTGCTCAGAGCTGCCTCCTTGATCGGCGATTTAGTGCTTAGTCTTCCTGCCAGTGTCAAGGCTCCCTAGCACTTTTCAATATGAAGTACTGCACAGGCGGGAAGTGGCATTGCAAGGTACACATGCTTTGTTTCTTGGTCCCTTAGTCCCATACAAAAAAATTAAGAAAAAAAAAGCTCCTGTTTTTCCCCAGCGCCCAATAGGATTATTGGGGTGGGGGGCAAGCAGCCTATTTTGTAGTTTTGCCTGGGAAATCTATAGCCCCTCCCCGAGTGTGCTGATTTCTAACTATCCACCCCCCCCCCCCACCCGCAACAGCCCTCCATCCGAACCTTCACCTCTCACTGGATGCCTTTGAAGTGGACCAAAACCCAGGATAGTCAAAAGTTTCCGATCAGGGTGCCCCCGGGGAAATTACCAAGACCCAGCATAGTCAAAATCCTGGGTTTTGGTCCACTTTAAATGGACCTTTACAAGAAATGGTTGAGTACTCCTGTACTTTGTTTTTGCAGTCATGGTTTTATGTCTCCATCTAGTGGTAATTTAATATATGATAGCTGTGTCTTGATCTTTTGCATATTCTTTGCACAGGTCTTTGCACAACCTTTATGTAAATGGCATGTAGAAAAACGTATTTTCATTCATCCTGCCAATACGCATGTATGATTTTGTAGTCTTGGGAAAACAAATATAGAAGCAATACCCACTTGTCAGTGATCAGTGTCCCTGAATGGACACCTAAGGAAAAAACATTTAGGTAAGTACAAAAAAAATAGGATTATTCAGACAACCATACAATCTGGCTTAAGCAATATAGGACACATGCCACAAAACTCAATGCTGACTGTTCCTTCCCTTTGTCTCCACCCCTTATCACCCATTACACTGTAAGTTCACAAGGGCAGGGCTCTCTCAGCCCATTATTCATTGTGAACTGTGAACCTTGTACAGCACTGAGGAAGTTTATGGTGCTTTGAAAATAAACAATATGAATAATATTAAAAATAATGACAATAATGATGATAATAATAATAAAAATGGTCCAATACATTTAGTTCTTAAAGGGATTGTAAACCCAATTGCAATAAGAAGCTTGCCTGATTCCTCTTCTATTCCTGCAATGCAGGGTAGAAGCTGTAGCAGGGCTCCTAAGTTTGCCCTCCTTTCAATTCCAGTCTTCCAGGACCATGCCAAAAAAGTGTTCTAACACTTTGTCTGTTGGTGCTCTCAACATCGGTGGACATGGTAAGCCACAGTGGTCCCACAGAGCAGAGATTTTAAAATGGTTTGCTATACACAAGTACAAGTAAAAGCTGCTGGCTTTGCTTCCATTTCTCGGCATGTGTGAACTGGGAAGAGTTTGTTCGGGCACAGCTTTATGAGCCATGGGGATGCTCCTCTGTGGTCAGAGACAGTTTTGGTTTGCCGGACATTGTGTACCAAGGGACAGAGTGGCTCCACACTGTGTATCCCCGTGGCAATCCCACTGTGCATGCGCAGCAAATTAGTGGCTTGTACTCAGATTGGCTAGCAGCCTGAATAGCCAATTCCCCATATTTCTGCGTACCTGTAAAAGCCATTATGACATCATCACATTATCTAACAGCAGGGAATGGATCTCTAAAATGACCAGCAACCCCTCTTATCTGTAGCACAGCCTGACCAACAAACCCTCTCACCTGTAGCACAATCTGACCAACAAACCCTCTCACCTGTAGCACAGCCCGACCAGCAGCCCCTCTCATCTGCAGTACAGCCTGACCAACAGCCGCTCTCATCTGTAGCACAGCCTGGTCAACAGCTCCTCTCATCTGCAGCACAGCCTGATCAACAGCCCCTCTCATCTGCAGCACAGCCTGACCAACAGCCGCTCTCATCTGTAGCACAGCCTGACCAACAGCCCCTCTCATCTGCAGCACAGCCTGATCAACAGCCCCTCTCATCTGTAGCACAGCCTGACCAACAGCCCCTCTCATCTGTAGCACAGCCTGATCAACAGCCCCTCTCATCTGTAGCACAGCCTGATCAACAGCCCCTCTCATCTGTCACACAGTCTGATCAACAGCCCCTCTCATCTGTAACACAGCCTGATCAACAGCCCCTCTCATCTGCAGCACAGCCTGACCAACAGCCGCTCTCATCTGTAGCACAGCCTGATCAACAGCCCCTCTCATCTGTAGCACAGCCTGATCAACAGCCCCTCTCATCTGTCACACAGTCTGATCAACAACCCCTCTCATCTGCAGCACAGCCTGACCAACAGCCGCTCTCATCTGTAGCACAGCCTGATCAACAGCCCCTCTCATCTGTAGCACAGCCTGATCAACAGCCCCTCTCATCTGTAGCACAGCCTGATCAACAGCCCCTCTCATCTGTAGCGCAGCCTTACCAGTGGTGCTGGTGGATATGTGTTCAAAAACAGACTTTAATCACACAGCGTCTGGCACTATGCTATATATTTAAGGAACAGGCTCTATGCTATAGCGACCAGATCCAGAGCGCCTACGCTCTGTGAGCTGCATATGGTGTGAGTCGCTGAGAGTCGGTCACACTGAGCTGGTGCTACCTTTCGCTCCCTGCAGCGCTGTACTGGTGTTAAAACGCCCAACATACATCACAATCATCAATGCCGACCAGGTTACTATAGCGACTGAGGCGCTCTGTTACAGCATCCAATACACGTACACGAGTGTCTAATAGTGGTCGCTCTAAGCGCCGCTATACAGACGTTCATCTGCCGATACCTGGCACTAGTAATGAATCAGCCTCCCCGTATGCACCATCCAGGGTGCTATGTAGAGATGAGCGAACTTTTGAAAAATTCGATTCGACTGATTCGCCGAATTTTCCGACAAAAATCGCTTCGACCCGAATTTATTCGCGACGAATCGCTATTAAAAACGGCTATTTCTGAGCCTCCTAGAGCCTCAATAGGGTTGTAAACCATTCTGCCTTGCTGTAACATGCACAGGATGCGTGCTGGGTTAGTTAAATAATACTTTGAATAAATATAACATGCAGATCAGAGGCATCGCTAATAAAATCGCAGAGCGGCACAATTGCAGAGAGTTGAAGTGGCATCACTATGAGGGGCAGGAGCCCAAATATTACTTTAAAGAGACACTGGAGTTGGCTTCAGGAGCCCAAAAATTGGATGATTCACACCCTGGAGTTGGCAGCAGCAGCAGCAGGAGCCCAAACATTACTTTGAAGAGACACTGGGGTTGGCTTCAGGAGCCCAAAAATTGGATGAATCACACCCTGGAGTTGGCAGCAGCAGCAGCAGGAGCCCAAATATTACCTTAAAGAGACACTGGAGTTGGCTTCAGGAGCCCAAAAATTGGATGAATCACACCCTGGAGTTGGCAGCAGCAGCAGGAGCCCAAACATTACTTTAAAGAGACACTGGGGTTGGCTTCAGGAGCCCAAAAATTGAATGAATCACACCCTGGAGTTGGCAGCAGCAGCAGGAGCCCAAACATTACTTTAAAGAGACACTGGAGTTGGCTTCAGGAGCCCAAAAATTGGATGATTCACACCCTGGAGTTGGCAGCAGCAGCATGAGCCCAAACATTACTTTAAAGAGACACTGGAGTTGGCTTCAGGAGCCCAAAAATTGGATGAATCACACCCTGGAGTTGGCAGCAGCAGCAGGAGCCCAAACATTACTTTAAAGAGACACTGGGGTTGGCTTCAGGAGCCCAAAAATTGGATGAATCACACCCTGGAGTTGGCAGCAGCAGCAGGAGCCCAAACATTACTTTAAAGAGACACTGGAGTTGGCTTCAGGAGCCCAAAAATTGGATGATTCACACCCTGGAGTTGGCAGCAGCAGCAGCAGGAGCCCAAACATTACTTTAAAGAGACACTGGGGTTGGCTTCAGGAGCCCAAAAATTGGATGAATCACACCCTGGAGTTGGCAGCAGCAGCAGCAGGAGCCCAAACACTGGAGTTGGCTTCAGGAGCCCAAAAATTGGATGATTCACACCCTGGAGTTGGCAGCAGCAGCAGCAGGAGCCCAAACATTACTTTAAAGAGACACTGGGGTTGGCTTCAGGAGCCCAAAAATTGGATGATTCACACCCTGGAGTTGGCAGCAGCAGCAGCAGCCCAAACATTACTTTAAAGAGACACTGGGGTTGGCTTCAGGAGCCCAAAAATTGGATGAATCACACCCTGGAGTTGGCAGCAGCAGCAGGAGCCCAAACATTACTTTAAAGAGACACTGGAGTTTGCTTCAGGAGCCCAAAAATTGGATGATTCACACCCTGGAGTTGGCAGCAGCAGCAGCAGGAGCCAAAACATTACTTTAAAGAGACACTGGAGTTGGCTTCAGGAGCCCAAAAATTGGATGAATCACACCCTGGAGTTGGCAACAGCAGCAGCAGCAGGAGCCCAAACATTACTTTAAAGAGACACTGGGGTTGGCTTCAGGAGCCCAAAAATTGGATGATTCACACCCTGGAGTTGGCAGCAGCAGCAGGAGCCCAAAGATTACTTTAAAGAGACACTGGGGTTGGCTTCAGGAGCCCAAAAATTGGATGAATCACACCCTGGAGTTGGCAGCAGCAGCAGGAGCCAAAACATTACTTTAAAGAGACACTGGGGTTGGCTTCAGGAGCCCAAAAATTGGATGAATCACACCCTGGAGCTGGCAGCAGCAGGAGCCCAAACATTACTTTAAAGAGACACTGGAGTTGGCTTCAGGAGCCCAAAGATTGGATGATTCACACCCTGGAGTTGGCAGCAGCAGCAGCAGGAGCCCAAACATTACTTTAAAGAGACACTGGAGTTGGCTTCAGGAGCCCAAAAATTGGATGATTCACACCCTGGAGTTGGCAGCAGCAGCAGCAGCAGGAGCCCAAACGTTACTTTAAAGAGACACTGGGGTTAGCTTCAGGAGCCCAAATATTGGATGAATCACACCCTGGAGTTGGCAGCAGCAGCAGCAGGAGCCCAAACATTACTTTAAAGAGACACTGGAGTTGGCTTAAGGAGCCCAAAAATTGGATGATTCACACCCTGGAGTTGGCAGCAGCAGCATGAGCCCAAACATTACTTTAAAGAGACACTGGAGTTGGCTTCAGGAGCCCAAAAATTGGATGAATCACACCCTGGAGTTGGCAGCAGCAGCAGGAGCCCAAACATTACTTTAAAGAGACACTGGGGTTGGCTTCAGGAGCCCAAAAATTGGATGAATCACACCCTGGAGTTGGCAGAAGCAGCAGGAGCCCAAACATTACTTTAAAGAGACACTGGAGTTGGCTTCAGGAGCCCAAAAATTGGATGATTCACACCCTGGAGTTGGCAGCAGCAGCAGCAGGAGCCCAAACATTACTTTAAAGAGACACTGGGGTTGGCTTCAGGAGCCCAAAAATTGGATGAATCACACCCTGGAGTTGGCAGCAGCAGGAGCCCAAACATTACTTTAAAGAGACACTGGAGTTGGCTTCAGGAGCCCAAAAATTGGATGATTCACACCCTGGAGTTGGCAGCAGCAGCAGCAGGAGCCCAAACATTGCTTTAAAGAGACACTGGGGTTGGCTTCAGGAGCCCAAAAATTGGATGATTCACACCCTGGAGTTGGCAGCAGCAGCAGCAGCCCAAACATTACTTTAAAGAGACACTGGGGTTGGCTTCAGGAGCCCAAAAATTGGATGAATCACACCCTGGAGTTGGCAGCAGCAGCAGGAGCCCAAACATTACTTTAAAGAGACACTGGGGTTGGCTTCAGGAGCCCAAAAATTGGATGAATCACACCCTGGAGTTGGCAGCAGCAGCAGGAGCCCAAACATTACTTTAAAGAGACACTGGAGTTGGCTTCAGGAGCCCAAAAATTGGATGATTCACACCCTGGAGTTGGCAGCAGCAGCAGCAGGAGCCAAAACATTACTTTAAAGAGACACTGGAGTTGGCTTCAGGAGCACAAAAATTGGATGAATCACACCCTGGAGTTGGCAGCAGCAGCAGCAGGAGCCCAAACATTACTTTAAAGAGACACTGGGGTTGGCTTCAGGAGCCCAAAAATTGGATGATTCACACCCTGGAGTTGGCAGCAGCAGCAGCAGGAGCCCAAACATTACTTTAAAGAGACACTGGGGTTGGCTTCAGGAGCCCAAAAATTGGATGAATCACACCCTGGAGTTGGCAGCAGCAGCAGGAGCCAAAACATTACTTTAAAGAGACACTGGGGTTGGCTTCAGGAGCCCAAAAATTGGATGAATCACACCCTGGAGCTGGCAGCAGCAGCAGGAGCCCAAACATTACTTTAAAGAGACACTGGAGTTGGCTTCAGGAGCCCAATGATTGGATGATTCACACCCTGGAGTTGGCAGCAGCAGCAGCAGGAGCCCAAACATTACTTTAAAGAGACACTGGAGTTGGCTTCAGGAGCCCAAAAACTGGATGATTCACACCCTGGAGTTGGCAGCAGCAGCAGGAGCCCAAACGTTACTTTAAAGAGACACTGGGGTTAGCTTCAGGAGCCCAAATATTGGATGAATCACACCCTGGAGTTGGCAGCAGCAGCAGCAGGAGCCCAAATATTACTTTAAAGAGACACTGGGGTTGGCTTCAGGAGCCCAAAAATTTGATGATTCACACCCTGGAGTTGGCAGCAGCAGCAGCAGGAGCCCAAACATTACTTTAAAGAGACACTGGGGTTGGCTTCAGGAGCCCAAAAATTGGATGATTCACACCCTGGAGTTGGCAGCAGCAGGAGCCCAAATATTACTTTAAAGAGACAGTGGAGTTGGCTTCAGGAGCCCAAAAATTGGATGATTCACACCCTGGAGTTGGCAGCAGCAGGAGCCCAAACATTACTTTAAAGAGACACTGGGGTTGGCTTCAGGAGCACAAAAATTGGATGATTCACACCCTGGAGTTGGCAGCAGCAGCAGCAGCCCAAACATTGCTTTAAAGAGACACTGGGGTTGGCTTCAGGAGCCCAAAAATTTGATGATTCACACCCTGGAGTTGGCAGCAGCAGCAGCAGGAGCCCAAAGATTACTTTAAAGAGACACTGGAGTTGGCTTCAGGAGCCCAAAAATTGGATGATTCACACCCTGGAGTTGGCAGCAGCAGCAGCAGGAGCCCAAACATAACTTTAAAGAGACACTGGAGTTGGCTTCAGGAGCCCAAAAATTGGATGATTCACACCCTGGAGTTGGCAGCAGCAGCAGCAGCAGAAGCCCAAACATTACTTTAAAGAGACACTGGGGTTGTCTTCAGGAGCCCAAAAATTGGATGAATCACACCCTGGAGTTGGCAGCAGCAGCAGCAGCAGCAGGAGTCCAAATATTACTTTAAAGAGACACTGGGGTTGGCTTCAGGAGCCCAAAAATTGGATGATTCACACCCTGGAGTTGGCAGCAGCAGCAGCAGGAGCCCAAATATTACTTTAAAGAGACACTGGAGTTGGCTTCAGGAGCCCAAAAATTGGATGATTCACACCCTGGAGTTGGCAGCAGCAGCAGCAGGAGCCCAAACATTACTTTAAAGAGACACTGGAGTTGGCTTCAGGAGCCCAAAAATTGGATGATTCACACCCTGGAGTTGGCAGCAGCAGGAGCCCAAACATTACTTTAAAGAGACACTGGGGTTGGCTTCAGGAGCCCAAAAATTGGATGATTCACACCCTGGAGTTGGCAGCAGCAGCAGCAGGAGCCCAAATATTACTTTAAAGAGACACTGGAGTTGGCTTCAGGAGCCCAAAAATTGGATGATTCACACCCTGGAGTTGGCAGCAGCAGCAGCAGGAGCCCAAACATTACTTTAAAGAGACACTGGGGTTGGCTTCAGGAGCCCAAAAATTGGATGATTCACACCCTGGAGTTGGCAGCAGCAGGAGCCCAAACATTACTTTAAAGAGACACTGGGGTTGGCTTCAGGAGCCCAAAAATTGGATGAATCACACCCTGGAGTTGGCAGCAGCAGCAGGAGCCCAAACATTACTTTAAAGAGACACTGGGGTTGGCTTCAGGAGCCCAAAAATTGGATGAATCACACCCTGGAGTTGGCAGCAGCAGCAGCCCAAACATTACTTTAAAGATACTTGGCTGTGCCAGCATCTGAGTGAGTGGTTTTCGTGTTGGCTACCTCCTCCTCCTCCCTCTTCTATTTACAGCGCCACATCCACCTCCTCCTCCCCCTGGACCTCTGACACCTGTGAAAAAAATAATATTTTATTTTATTTGTTTTTAATTCATTTTAGTATGTATTTCTTTATTTGTTTTGTTTTCTGTTATTGTTTTGAGTACTTTTCCTACTCCATATTGTGCAGGGCAATCCCCTGGTGTTACTCCCAAATTGGTCCCTTTTGTAATTTATTTTGAATTTATTTATATTTGTATTTTTATCATTTTGTTTTCTGTTATTGTTTTGAGTACTTTCCCTAACCCATTTTGTGCAGGGCAAACGCCCTGGTGTTCCCCTGATTTGCAGCCCTCTAGCTTTTGCTAACCCTATTATACAGCCATTTTTGAACCTCCATGTATGGGTTCCCATTGACTTCAAAAGGGGTTCAGGTCAAGTCCGGGGAACTTTCTGAACCGAACTTCCACAGGCTCACTCATCTGTGCTTACTACACATTTTGGGGGGGTTTATTAAATCAGCTATACTCAACTGGCATGCCGGGGTCCGAATGCGGACCCTGGTGCCAGATTTCCAGACCCCTGCCCTGACAGGCCTGCGCTCAGTTGCTTCTGTGTTGCTGTGCTCAGAGCTGCCTCCTTGATCGGCGATTTAGTGCTTAGTCTCCCTGCCAGTGTCAAGGCTCCCTAGCACTTTTCAATATGAAGTACTGCACAGGCGGGAAGTGGCATTGCAAGGTACACATGCTTTGTTTCTTGGTCCCTTAGTCCCATACAAAAAAATTAAGAAAAAAAAAGCTCCTGTTTTTCCCCAGCGCCCAATAGGATTATTGAGGTGGGGGGCAAGCAGCCTATTTTTTAGTTTTGCCTGGGAAATCTATAGCCCCTCCCCCAGTGTGCTGATTTCTAACTATCCACTCCCCCCCCCCCCCCCACCCGCAACAGCCCTCCATCCGAACCTTCACCTCTCACTGGATGCCTTTGAAGTGGACCAAAACCCAGGATAGTCAAAAGTTTCCGATCGGGGTGCCCCCGGGGAAATTACCAAGACCCAGCATAGTCAAAATCCTGGGTTTTGGTCCACTTTAAATGGACCTTTACAAGAAATGGTTGAGTACTCCTGTACTTTTGCCCTTATTCATCAAGCGATAGCGCCAGGTAGTGTCTGACGAGCGCCAGGTAGCGGCAGCTAACGGCGACTACCGACTCAAGTACGCCCGCGGCGGTCACAATGACGCATTTATCAAGCAAAATGAGGCTAGCGCCGGCGAGAGCGACGGCTAGCGCGGCATTCATCATGAAGCCGGCTGGACCGAACAGCGCCGCTGCAAATTCCCTCACAGCGCCAGGTATGAGCTGTCGCTCCCTGGCGATGTCCAATGCATTTCAATGGAGCAATCTTTAATTAATCATAATTAATTGGTAATAATTTTTTTTTTAATTTTTTTAATGTCAAAAAATTGGAGAACACTTCTGCAATGTTAGGATTTATTTTTAAGTAAAAAAAAAAAAAAAAAAAAATATGTGCAGAATTGATCTAACAGGTCTGAGATTAATGTATTCATATAACAAAATGATTCTAAAAACATGTATAATGTTACATTCAAAAAATATGGTTGTTTAGGGGTTAAAAACTAGTTAATACAGATCGGCGCCAGCGCTCTGGGGTTTAAACAAGGAATGGACAGCGACAGCACATTCGGAGCGTGATTTTTTGATGAATATGAAGCTAGCCGTTCGCTCTGGCCATTCGTTGTCAGGCGCTCACATACAACGCTGGACCTGTGAAACAGCGACCCCCCAGCCCGTATTCAACATTACCGCACACCGACTGAGTCGCTGTCATCAAGCTAACGCCGGCCAAGCACAGCGAATACTGGCTGGCGCAGAAAAAATCACGCTACAGTCGCTCATCTGTCGCTACCTGGCGCTATTGATGAATCGGCCTCTTTGTTTTTGCAGTCATGGTTTTATGTCTCCATCTAGTGGTAATTTAATATATGATAGCTGTGTCTTGATCTTTTGCATATTCTTTGCACAGGTCTTTGCACAACCTTTATGTACATGGCATGTAGAAAAACGTATTTTCATTCATCCTGCCAATACGCATGTATGATTTTGTAGTCTCGGGAAAACAAATATAGAAGCAATACCCACTTGTCAGTGATCAGTGTCCCTGAATGGACACCTAAGGAAAAAACATTTAGGTAAGTACAAAAAAAAATAGGATTATTCAGACAACCATACAATCTGGCTTAAGCAATATAGGACACATGCCACAAAACTCAATGCTGACTGTTCCTTCCCTTTGTCTCCACCCCTTATCACCCATTACACTGTAAGTTCACAAGGGCAGGGCTCTCTCAGCCCATTACTCATTGTGAACTGTGAACCTTGTACAGCACTGAGGAAGTTTATGGTGCTTTGAAAATAAACAATATGAATAATATTAAAAATAATGACAATAATGATGATAATAATAATAAAAATGGTCCAATACATTTAGTTCTTAAAGGGATTGTAAACCCAATTGCAATAAGAAGCTTGCCTGATTCCTCTTCTATTCCTGCAATGCAGGGTAGAAGCTGTAGCAGGGCTCCTAAGTTTGCCCTCCTTTCAATTCCAGTCTTCCAGGACCATGCCAAAAAAGTGTTCTAACACTTTGTCTGTTGGTGCTCTCAACATCGGTGGACATGGTAAGCCACAGTGGTCCCACAGAGCAGAGATTTTAAAATGGTTTGCTATACACAAGTACAAGTAAAAGCTGCTGGCTTTGCTTCCATTTCTCGGCATGTGTGAACTGGGAAGAGTTTGTTCGGGCACAGCTTTATGAGCCATGGGGATGCTCCTCTGTGGTCAGAGACAGTTTTGGTTTGCCGGACATTGTGTACCAAGGGACAGAGTGGCTCCACACTGTGTATCCCCGTGGCAATCCCACTGTGCATGCGCAGCAAATTAGTGGCTTGTACTCAGATCGGCTAGCAGCCTGAATAGCCAATTCCCCATATTTCTGCGTACCTGTAAAAGCCATTATGACATCATCACATTATCTAACAGCAGGGAATGGATCTCTAAAATGACCAGCAACCCCTCTTATCTGTAGCACAGCCTGACCAACAAACCCTCTCACCTGTAGCACAGCCCGACCAGCAGCCCCTCTCATCTGCAGCACAGCCTGACCAACAGCCGCTCTCATCTGTAGCACAGCCTGATCAACAGCCCCTCTCATCTGCAGTACAGCCTGATCAACAGCCCCTCTCATCAGTAGCACAGCCTGATCAACAGCCCCTCTCATCAGTAGCACAGCCTGATCAACAGCCCCTCTCATCTGCAGCACAGCCTGATCAACAGCTGCTCTCATCTGTAGCACAGCCTGACCAACAGCCCCTCTCATCTGTAGCACAGCCTGATCAACAGCCCCTCTCATCTGTAGCACAGCCTGATCAACAGCCCCTCTCATCAGTAGCACAGCCTGATCAACAGCCCCTCTCATCTGCAGCACAGCCTGATCAACAGCCCCTCTCATCTGCAGCACAGCCTGACCAACAGCCGCTCTCATCTGTAGCACAGCCTGACCAACAGCCCCTCTCATCTGTAGCACAGCCTGATCAACAGCCCCTCTCATCTGTAGCACAGCCTGATCAACAGCCCCTCTCATCAGTAGCACAGCCTGATCAACAGCCCCTCTCATCTGCAGCACAGCCTGATCAACAGCCCCTCTCATCTGCAGCACAGCCTGACCAACAGCCGCTCTCATCTGTAGCACAGCCTGACCAACAGCCCCTCTCATCTGTAGCACAGCCTGATCAACAGCCCCTCTCATCAGTAGCACAGCCTGATCAACAGCCCCTCTCATCTGTAGCACAGCCTGACCAACAGCCCCTCTCATCAGTAGCACAGCCTGATCAACAGCCCCTCTCATCTGTAGCACAGCCTGACCAACAGCCCCTCTCATCAGTATCACAGCCTGATCAACAGCCCCTCTCATCTGTAGCACAGCCTGATCAACAGCCCCTCTCATCAGTAGCACAGCCTGATCAACAGCCCCTCTCATCTGTAGCGCAGCCTTACCAGTGGTGCTGGTGCATATGTGTTCAAAAACAGACTTTAATCACACAGTGTCTGGCTCTATGCTATATATTTAAGGAACAGGCTCTATGCTATAGCGACCAGATCCAGAGCGCCTACGCTCTGTGAGTTGCATATGGTGTGAATCGCTGAGAGTCGGTCACACTGAGCTGGTGCTACCTTTCGCTCCCTGCAGCGCTGTACTGGTGTTAAAACGCCCAACATACATCACAATGATCAATGCCGACCAGGTTACTATAGCGACTGAGGCGCTCTGTTACAGCATCCAATACACGTACACGAGTGTCTACTAGTGGTCTCTAGTAAGCGCCGCTATACAGACGCTCATCTGCCGATACCTGGCACTAGTAATGAATCAGCCTCCCCGTATGCACCATCCAGGGTGCTATGTACTGCCCTTAAATACAACCACCAAAACTCTGGAACAATATAGCAGTAAATGACTGCACAAATCTTTATTAAATCACAGCAACACACAATATAGATACAAAATTAATAAAAAACATTTGTGACAATGCACAACACCAAAATACATAAACTGGGTTCTCCAGCTATCTGACCTTACACAATATTCCATAATCTATATAAATATCATCCAAAATTAATTATTCATGAGCACCCAAAATAATATTCCTGCCAAAGAAAAGTGATTTCAATGTGCAATATAAAGAACCCACGTACCCTAAAGCAGATCAAAGCGTAAAACGTACCCTGCGGGTACAGCTCTCTAGCCTCTGCCTTCCCCTGGATCCGGTCACCTGACAGGTTGTCTTTATATTGACTGCATGGTTTATTTTTGTCTGCTGTTGTGTCTCAACTCTGAAGGATTGGTACTTTAATTTGTGTTGGATAGAGAGGTATTAGGGTTCATTGAGTTGTGCTGAGGGGTTTTCTACCGCACATAATCCATTGTTCCCACATCTATTTGTTATGTATTATTATATTAAAACTGCACAGAAATAATTTTCTTGTATATACGATATTAATATAACACAAATGCACTTTAGTTATATTTTAAACTGCTTTAGGGTGAGTGAGTTTCTCATACTGCACATTAAAATCAATTTTGAATGTTGATCTGGATCTTTGGCAGTGATATTCATTTGGATGAAATTTATATGGATTATGGAATAATGTTTATAGTCAGATAGCTGGAGAGTTCCCTTTCATGTATTGCGGTATTGAGTCACAGTTTTATGCATTTTTGATTAAATGAATATTACTTCCAGTATTGTGTGTTGTTGTGATTTAATAAAGATTTGTATATTTTATTTTTAATATTGATTGAGGTGTGCTGTCATTTACTGCTATTGTATTCCAGAGTTTTGGTGGTTGTAGCACAGCCTGATCGGCAACCCCTCTCATATGTAACACAGCATGACCAGCAACCCATCTTATTTTGAATCACAACCTAACCAGCAACCCATGTAGCCAAAATAAATGATACACGCAACAGTTTATTTAGTTAAAAGGGGATCTATTAAGGGGACAGTAAAAGGTTTGGATGGGAAGGAAAAGAAAGGCAGCATAGGGATAACGGGGTCCACTGGGGTTTTCTCTTCTTGGAGTAGGAGGGAAACAGGTGCTTGTCAAATGAAAGTAACAGGATTTAGTTACTGGGAATAGGTTCTAGTGTCCCACCTGGGTAACCCAATCTATAATGTACTATTTGCTTACCAGGTGGGTGTTGGAAGGAAGACATGGACCAATACAGGGAAGCTATATATCACGCCCATTGGTGGTACTGGGACAACATATACCCATTGCAGTCCTGGGGTTCCCCACGACATTCCCAGGTGTCCCAATCTGATATGGACTGGTGGCGGTCTGCGTCTGTAGATAGGGAAGGGTTATTAGGAAAGTATAGTGGTGCCTAGGCTGGTAGAAGGATCGCGAGAGTGTGGCTTACCTTGCCAGGAGACATCCGTCCTTGGTCATTGTCTCTGCGGCCGCAGCTATGGGTCTGGTCATGTGGGAGGTGTGTGGGTTACCCAGCTTTCTGCCGCAAAGGTGCCTCAGGGAGTTCTCCATCAGCCTGGTTGTCTCAGGGGTGCAGGGCCGCGGGAGCAACAGGACAGCAAGGGAGCAGCGCCTGGTCCGGCCAGATTGGTTCCACCATTCCTAGGGGACCGGGATGCTCCATGGTCCCTGGATTTGGGTGGCCCCTGCGGGGTTTGGGTCTCCTTAGTGGAGAGCATGCCTGTGGATCCGAGCTCAGTCGGGATGCAGCCCCGTCCCCTACTCTCTGCTCTGCGCCAATAGGGTGGTAGGGATGAGTCCAGGATGTGGAGCTGCCTATTAAGAGTACAGTGGTGGAGCCTCTTTTTGAGCTAAGAGAAAGAGGTGGACCTTAAGAACAGGGGGGCAGGACGTGCCAGGGTATAAAACCACTACTACAGCAAGAAATCAGGGTTCTGGTTCAGGTCATGGTGCAGCAGACATTGGGGTGGAACAGAGAAAGGCTCTACACCAAAAAGAAGAGGGCCCTGGTGGGAAGAAGCCCAGGGTGGTCTTGACATAGTTAAGACGGATGAGGTGCCCCATATGAGTGGTTGGATGCATTGGAACCGTGAGGCTGTGAAGCAGTGCCTGATTTTAATAAGGGATAGATAAATAGGACTTGGGTGTCATTGCATCATAAATCCACATGATGGCAATGTTGCCTAAGGAATTAGACAAGTTAATATTAATTAGTCTAGTGTATCCCTTTAGTTAAGTAAATAGAGACTAAGCCGGATGGCAGTAGCAACATTGACTGCTTTGCCTTTGGATAGCGTTAGAGATTTAGGGGGTTATTTAAGAAAGGATAGCGTCAGGTAGCGCCTGGTTAAGCTACCTGTCGCTCCCCCATACATTTCAATGGAAGAACCTTTTCTTCTCTTTAAACTGTTTTTTTTTTCTTTCCCCAAAAATCACAAATAATTCTGTGACCTCTTCTAGCATTGAAAAAGCTGTTCACATTTTTGACATTTTTTAAATATTTCTTTAGAAATGACATTACAGGTCTGCCTTAAAGTGTTCATGTTACAATGTTGCTACAATGTAATTCCATATGTTTTCGCTTTGTTACTAGTTGATAGATGCTGAAAAACAGACTTTAAACACACCGCCTCCTGCGCTCTGGGCTTCAGATAAGCATTTTTCTGCGCCAGAGTTGTGTGGGCCTTTTTTTTTTCTTGAATATGTTGTGAGTCGGTCGCATTGAGCAGTCGCTACCATGCGCTCCCATACAGCGCTGTACTGGTCAAATAGCGACTTGTCACAATGTATTCAGGATTACTGCACAGCGACTGAGTCGTTATAAACTAGCGACTCACGGCCGAGCACTGCAACTACTAGCGGGCGCTCTGAAAATGCCTGCTACAGACACTCATCTGTCGCTACCTGCCACTAGTATTGAATCAGCCTCCCCGTTTGTACTGGCAACATATAGGGGGTTATATAAGGGAGAACCCAACCTGGTAGGAAGGTTCTGGAAGTGTCATCTCACGGGGGAAGATCTATGTGAATGTAGGAAGAGAAAGAAGGGCAGCAGCAGTGAAGGGAGATTCCAGCTTTTGGCAGCCAGGGCTAAGGGACTAGAAGTCGGAGGCAGCTCAAGGCCCAACAAGCTAACAAGACTTGAGCACCTTATTTGTGGGATTAAGAGCAGCCTGACCAGAGTCTCAAGTGGAACTAGAGTGCGGAGGGAAGCTGAGGAAGTAGATCTGTTGAAGTGTTCCATCTGTAATGGAATGTGCTGCTATGCTGAATTGAAGGCTTTAATAAAGGAACTGTTGTTATTTTACAAGAAGTGCCATTCCTGGAGACCAGTGACGACTAAGAAGTAAGTGCACCTCACCCCACATGCAACAGCAACCTGAGTCACCTTACCCTAGGTCCAAGAAGCCCCCTCGCTCCTCACAGCCTCAGGCCAGGCGGATGCCCGCTACAATTGGTTACCTGATAAGAGCCCTTTTTTGGATTACACCCCTTTCATTTGTAGCACAGCCTTATCAGCAACACACCCCCATCTGTAGCACAGCCTGACCATCAACCCCCCTCATATGTAGCACAGCCTGACCATCAACCCCCCTCATATGTAGCACAGCCTGACCAGAATCCCCTCTCATATGAAACACAGCCTGACCAGCAACCTCTATTATCTGTAAAACAAAAAGACCAGCAACCCCTCTCATCTGTAGCACAGCCTGACCAGCAACCTCTATTATCTGTAAAACAAAAAGACCAGCAACCTCTCTCATATGTAGCATAGCCTGACCAGAAACCCCTCTTAAATGTAGGGCAGCCTGACCAGCAACCCCATCCCCTCTCATATGTAACACAGCCTGACCAGAAACCCATCATATATAGCACAGCCTGACCAGCAACCCCATCCCCTCTCATATGTAACACAGCCTGACCAGAAACCCATCATATATAGCACAGCCTGACCAGCAACCCCATCCCCTCTCATATATAACACAGCCTGACCAGAAACCCATCATATATAGCACAGCCTGACCAGAAACCCCTCTCGTCTGTAGCACAGCCTGACCATCACCCCCATCCCCTCTCATCTGTAGCACAGCCTGGCCAACAACCCCTCTCATCTGTAGCACAGCCTGACCAGAAACCCCTCTCGTCTGTAGCACAGCCTGACCATCACCCCCATCCCCTCTCATCTGTAGCACAGCCTGGCCAACAACCCCTCTCATCTGTAGCACAGCCTGACCAGAAACCCCTCTCATCTGTAGCACAGCCTGACCAGTGACCTCTCTCATCTGTAGCACAGCCTGACCAGAAACCCCTCTCGTCTGTAGCACAGCCTGACCATCACCCCCATCCCCTCTCATCTGTAGCACAGCCTGGCCAACAACCCCTCTCATCTGTAGCACAGCCTGACCAGAAACCCCTCTCATCTGTAGCACAGCCTGACCAGTGACCCCTCTCATCTGTAGCACAGCCTGACCAGCGACCTCTCTCATCTGTAGCACAGCCTGACCAGAAACCCCTCTCGTCTGTAGCACAGCCTGACCATCACCCCCATCCCCTCTCATCTGTAGCACAGCCTGGCCAACAACCCCTCTCATCTGTAGCACAGCCTGACCAGAAACCCCTCTCATCTGTAGCACAGCCTGACCAGAAACCCCTCTCATATGTAGCACAGCCTGACCAGCAACCCCTCTCTTCTGTAGCACAGCCTGATCAGAAACCCCTCTCATCTGTAGCACAGCCTGACCAGAAACCCCTCTCATCTGTAGCACAGCCTGACCAGACACCCCTCTCATCTGTAGCACAGCCTGACCAGAAACCCCTCTCATCTGTAGCACAGCCTGACCAGACACCCCTCTCATCTGTAGCACAGCCTGACCAGAAACCCCTCTCATCTGTAGCACAGCCTGACCAGAAACCCCTCTCATCTGTAGCACAGCCTGACCAGACACCCCTCTCATCTGTAGCACAGCCTGACCAGAAACCCCTCTCATCTGTAGCACAGCCTGACCAGACACCCCTCTCATCTGTAGCACAGCCTGACCAGAAACCCCTCTCATCTGTAGCACAGCCTGACCAGAAACCCCCCTCATCTGTAGCACAGCCTGACCAGAAACCCCTCTCATCTGTAGCACAGCCCGACCAGAAACCCCTCTCATCTGTAGCACAGCCTGACCAGAAACCCCTCTCATCTGTAGCACAGCCCTACCAGCAACCCCTCTCATCTGTAGCACAGCCCGACCAGAAACCCCTCTCATCTGTAGCACAGCCTGACCAGAAACCCCTCTCATCTGTAGCACAGCCCTACCAGACACCCCTCTCATCTGTAGCACAGCCTGACCAGAAACCCCTCTCATCTGTAGCACAGCCTGACCAGACACCCCTCTCATCTGTAGCACAGCCTGACCAGAAACCCCTCTCATCTGTAGCACAGCCTGACCAGAAACCCCCCTCATCTGTAGCACAGCCTGACCAGAAACCCCTCTCATCTGTAGCACAGCCCGACCAGAAACCCCTCTCATCTGTAGCACAGCCTGACCAGAAACCCCTCTCATCTGTAGCACAGCCCGACCAGAAACCCCTCTCATCTGTAGCACAGCCTGACCAGACACCCCTCTCATCTGTAGCACAGCCTGACCAGACACCCCTCTCATCTGTAGCACAGCCCGACCAGAAACCCCTCTCATATGTAGCACAGCCTAGATGGGGAAGATTTCCTCATTCTCTGACTTGCTGCCAGCGGAGCCGGATCCTCAGCCGGTGTGGGCTATGTGGGCTGGTAGCTTTCAGGGCTAAACACCTGGGTTTAAAGGGTAGTTGCACTTTCAATGGCAATCATTGTTGCATGCCAAAATGATGTCTTCAGAGTGTTAAGCTTTGTAACTCTGTGTTATAAAAGAAAACACTTTTCCATAACCACAATGTGCATCAGCCGGTGCATTAGATTTACAGATCAGAGACTTCCTGATCTTTATCCAGAAAAAAGAATGGGGTTGTGGAAGAAAGAGAAAAAAGCTGAATGTGTTAAAGAAAGAAAAAATGAAATGTGGATAAGAGAGAAAGAAGGTGGAAATGTGCAGGAGAAAAAAAGAGGGACTGTGTAAAAGAATGAGGAAATGTGGAAGAGAATGAAGTAGGATGTGTTAAACAGAGAGAAAGAGAATAAATTGTAGAGAAAAGAAAAAGAAGATACAAATGTGGAAGAAAGTTGGAAAAGAGAACGGAGGAATATGAACGAGGGAGTAAAACGGAGGAAATGTGGAAGAGAGGGAACGAATGGGAATTTGAAAAAGAGAGGGTATGCAGAAAACAGAAGAAGAAGATGGATGTATAAAAGATAAAAAGAAGAAGAAAATGTGGAAGAGAGAGAAAAAACACGGGAACATGGAAGAGTGAGAACAATGCAGAGAAAACAAAAAGGAGGGAATGTAAAAGAGAAAGAAGAGAGTGTGAAAAAGCCAGAAAAAGGAAATGTAGAAGAAAGAGAGAGATAGAGACATGAATGACATGTGAAAAAGACAGAAGGAGATATGAAATATACAAGAGATAGGAGGGAATATGAAAAATAGAAAAAAGGAGGGAATTTGGAAGAGAAAGAACGAATAGGGATGTGGAAAAGTGTGCAAGAAGATGGGAATGTGGAAAAGAGAGCAAGACAAGGAGAATATGGAACACAGAGAAAGGAATAGGGGGGAACAGAGGGAATAAGGAAAAGGGGCAGAGAAAGGAGGGAGAGAATCTGCAACAAAGATAGAGAACAAGAATATGGAAAATAAATAAAGAAGGAAGGAATGTGAAGGTGAATTGAGGAAGGACTGTGGAAGAGAGAGAATGAAGGATATAAAAAAGGGAAAGAAATAAAGAAGGAATGTGGAAAAAAAGAGGGAGGAGATGTAAAAGAACGAGGGGTGTGAAAGAAGGATGGGGTGCGAAAAAAAAAGGAATGTGAAAAGGCGATAAAGTAGGGAATGTGAAAGAGAAAGAAAGCTGCTGATATCCCCGCCATCAATATAACACAGCGCCCCCGGCCTCGGCCAGCGCCACGTGACGTCAGCAGGGCAGAGGCAGCTGAAAGCGCCACCCAGCGGCAGAATAGGACACGGCAGGCGGCGACCACTGTAAGTCACTCGGCCCAGAAACGGGGAGGACAGCGCTTGTTGTAGGTGAGTGATGGCGTCTATCGGTCTCCCCGGTTCCCCCGCCGGCATCACCCGCCTCCTCAGTATCTCTGCTGCCCCCATAATAGGCTGACATTCACCGCTAAGCGCTGGGGAAAATGCCGAATCAGCTGAGCTCAGGTGGCGGCACCCCGCTCCCCGGCTTCAGTATCTCTGGGGCTTCATGAGGATGGTGGTGTGTCTGTGACGTCATGCCATCTCTGGGCACGGGGCTGTACATCTACATATAATAGATAGATAGATGATAGATAGATAGATAGATAGATAGATAGATAGATAGATAGATAACTGGGGGAGTCATGATTTGCTGCCCCCTGTCATGCTGGCATCGGATTGTGGCAGGGCAGACCTCCATTTTACATCCATTGTATTGGTGCTGCTCTATGGGCAGCATAAGAGCTCACCCTGCACCCCGAGGAAGGGCTCTGTACTTCTTATTCTTTTATTCCTATTTATATCTAAAAGAATCATTCAAAATGTGTGGAATCAGGACAGTGTGGTGGAGGAGCTCACACTGCATGGCTGACATTTGATTGGCTGCTGGGGGTGACTGGTCCAGTTTTGTGCATCACATCACTGGTTGTTCCTGGTTATATATTTCCAGTCAGCCAGCACACCTAATGCTGAACAAAACCTGGGAATTTGACTTTTGCTCCATTCCCCTGGACATCTACTCTGGGGAAAGGAAATTGATGACTGGCGCCCTGGGGGGGGTTTCACCCGGCGGGGCATCCCAATTTAGGATGTCCCTGGAGAAAGCCAGTGGCCGGCCCTGGAATCTTTTAGATTCTAGTGTGGCTGCTGGTGGGTTTTGTTCTGCTTTAAATGAATGGGCTCCCGCTTATCTGAAAGCTAATGATGGGATGCCCCCAGGGCAAGAAACAAAACCTGGGACAGTGAAAATCCCCAGTGGCCAGATCCACCCCAGCCCATGATCTGTCCCTGTAATGCTATAGGCTTAGCATCATGTCTGGTGGCCATCCCTGCCTTGAGGCTCCCACAGTGTTTTCTTGGCCGCATCCCCGGATTCCCTTTAGCTGAGCTAGCCATGCAGATAGGCTGGGGTGTGAAGGTGGGGATGCGGTCAGCGGGCTTGTCATGTCAGCCGGCACGTTTGAGAACAGTCAATTGGTCATCTCTGATCTGCTGGCTGGACGAGGCTATGGTGGTGAAAAAAAGCTGTTTTCCTTAAAATGAGCTGCAGCTGAGCCCAAAGCATTGCCCATGGTACTTGTAGGGGGCATGGGTGGGAGAGACTTGTAGGTGGCATGGGTGGGAGAGACTTGTAGGTGGCATGGGTGGGAGAGACTTGTAGGTGGCATGGGTGGGAGAGACTTGTAGGGGGCATGGGTGGGAGAGACTTGTAGGTGGCATGGGTGGGAGAGACTTGTAGGGGGCATGGGTGGGAGAGACTTGTAGGTGGCATGGGTGGGAGAGACTTGTAGGGGGCATGGGTGGGAGAGACTTGTAGGGGGCATGGGTGGGAGAGACTTGTAGGTGGCATGGGTGGGAGAGACTTGTAGGGGGCATGGGTGGGAGAGACTTGTAGGGGGCATGGATGGGAGAGACTTGTAGGTGGCATGGGTGGGAGAGACTTGTAGGTGGCATGGGTGGGAGAGACTTGTAGGTGGCATGGGTGGGAAAGACTTGTAGGTGGCATGGGTGGGAGAGACTTGTAGGTGGCATGGGTGGGAGAGACTTGTAGGGGACATATGTGGGAGAGACTTGTAGGGGACATGGGTGGGAGAGACTTGTAGGGGACATATGTGGGAGAGACTTGTAGGTGGCATGGGTGGGAGAGACTTGTAGGTGGCATGGGTGGGAGAGACTTGTAGGTGGCATGGGTGGGACAGACTTGTAGGGGGCATGGGTGGGAGAGACTTGTAGGTGGCATGGGTGGGACAGACTTATAGGTGGCATGGGTGGGAGAGACTTGTAGGGGGCATGAGTGGGACAGACTTGTAGGGGGCATGGGTGGGAGATACTTGTAGGTGGCATGGGTGGGACAGATTTGTAGGTGGCATGGGTGGGACAGATTTGTAGGTGGCATGGGTGGGAGAGACTTGTAGGTGGCATGGATGGGAGAGACTTGTAGGGGGCATGGGTGGGAGAGACTTGTAGGGGGCATGGGTGGGAGAGACTTGAAGGTGGCATGGGTGGGAGAGACTTGTAGGTGGCATGGGTGGGAGAGACTTGAAGGTGGCATGGGTGGGAGAGACTTGTAGGTGGCATGGATGGGAGAGACTTGTAGGTGGCATGGGTGGGACAGATTTGTAGGTGGCATGGGTGGGAGAGACTTGAAGGTGGCATGGATGGGAGAGACTTGTAGGTGGCATGGGTGGGAGAGACTTGTAGGTGGCATGGGTGGGACAGATTTGTAGGTGGCATGGGTGGGAGAGACTTGTAAGTGGCATGGGTGGGAAAGACTTGTAGGGGGCATGGGTGGGAGAGACTTGTAAGTGGCATGGGTGGGAAAGACTTGTAGGGGGCATGGGTGGGAGAGACTTGTAGGGGGCATGGGTGGGAGAGACTTGTAGGTGGCATGGGTGGGAGAGACTTGTAGGAGGCATGGGTGGGAGAGACTTGTAGGTGGCATGGGTGGGAGAGACTTGTAGGTGGCATGGGTGGGACAGATTTGTAGGTGGCATGGGTGGGAGAGACTTGTAGGGGGCATGGGTGGGAAAGACTTGTAGGGGGCATGGGTGGGAGAGACTTGTAAGTGGCATGGGTGGGAAAGACTTGTAGGGGGCATGGGTGGGAGAGACTTGTAGGTGGCATGGGTGGGAGAGACTTGTAGGTGGCATGGGTGGGAGAGACTTGTAGGAGGCATGGGTGGGAGAGACTTGTAGGTGGCATGGGTGGGAGAGACTTGTAGGTGGCATGGGTGGGAGAGACTTGTAGGTGGCATGGGTGGGGGAGACTTGTAGGTGGAATGGGTGGGAGAGACTTGTAGGTGGCATGGGTGGGAGAGACTTGTAGGTGGCATGGATGGGAGAGACTTGTAAGTGGCATGGGTGGGACAGATTTGTAGGTGGCATGGGTGGGAGAGACTTGAAGGTGGCATGGGTGGGAGAGACTTGTAGGTGGCATGGATGGGAGAGACTTGTAGGTGGCATGGGTGGGACAGATTTGTAGGTGGCATGGGTGGGAGAGACTTGAAGGTGGCATGGGTGGGAGAGACTTGTAGGTGGCATGGGTGGGAGAGACTTGTAGGTGGCATGGGTGGGAGAGACTTGTAGGAGGCATGGGTGGGAGAGACTTGTAGGTGGCATGGGTGGGAGAGACTTGTAGGTGGCATGGGTGGGAGAGACTTGTAGGTGGCATGGGTGGGGGAGACTTGTAGGTGGAATGGGTGGGAGAGACTTGTAGGTGGCATGGGTGGGAGAGACTTGTAGGGGACATATGTGGGAGAGACTTGTAGGTGGCATGGGTGGGAGAGACTTGTAGGTGGCATGGATGGGAGAGACTTGTAGGTGGCATGGATGGGAGAGACTTGTAAGTGGCATGGGTGGGAGAGACTTGTAGGTGGCATGGGTGGGAGAGACTTGTAGGTGGCATGGATGGGAGAAACTTGTAAGTGGCATGGGTGGGAGAGACTTGTAGGTGGCATGGGTGGGACAGATTTGTAGGTGGCATGGGTGGGAGAGACTTGAAGGTGGCATGGGTGGGACAGATTTGTAGGTGGCATGGGTGGGAGAGACTTGAAGGTGGCATGGGTGGGAGAGACTTGTAGGTGGCATGGATGGGAGAGACTTGTAGGTGGCATGGGTGGGACAGATTTGTAGGTGGCATGGGTGGGAGAGACTTGAAGGTGGCATGGGTGGGAGAGACTTGTAGGTGGCATGGGTGGGAGAGACTTGTAGGTGGCATGGGTGGGAGAGACTTGTAGGTGGCATGGGTGGGACAGATTTGTAGGTGGCATGGGTGGGAGAGACTTGTAAGTGGCATGGGTGGGAAAGACTTGTAGGGGGCATGGGTGGGAGAGACTTGTAAGTGGCATGGGTGGGAGAGACTTGTAGGGGGCATGGGTGGGAGAGACTTGTAGGGGGCATGGGTGGGAGAGACTTGTAGGGGGCATGGGTGGGAGAGACTTGTAGGTGGCATGGGTGGGAGAGACTTGTAGGAGGCATGGGTGGGAGAGACTTGTAGGTGGCATGGGTGGGAGAGACTTGTAGGTGGCATGGGTGGGAGAGACTTGTAGGGGGCATGGGTGGGAGAGACTTGTAGGTGGAATAGGTGGGAGAGACTTGTAGGGGGCATGGATGGGAGAGACTTGTAGGTGGCATGGGTGGGACAGACTTGTAGGTGGCATGGGTGGGAGAGACTTGTAGGTGGCATGGGTGGGACAGACTTGTAGGTGGCATGGGTGGGAGAGACTTGTAGGTGGCATGGGTGGGAGAGACTTTTAGGTGGCATGGGTGGGAGAGACTTGTAGGTGGCATGGGTGGGAGAGACTTGTAGGTGGCATGGGTGGGAGAGATTTTTAGGTGGCATGGGTGGGAGAGACTTGTAGGTGGCATGGGTGGGAGAGTCTTGTAGGAGGCATGGGTGGGAGAGACTTGTAGGTGGCATGGGTGGGACAGACTTGTAGGTGGCATGGGTGGGAGAGACTTGTAGGTGGCATGGGTGGGAGAGACTTTTAGGTGGCATGGGTGGGAGAGACTTGTAGGTGGAATAGGTGGGAGAGACTTGTAGGGGGCATGGGTGGGAGAGACTTGTAGGTGGCATGGGTGGGAGAGACTTGTAGGTGGCATGGGTGGGAGAGACTTGTAGGTGGCATGGGTGGGAGAGACTTGTAGGTGGAATAGGTGGGAGAGACTTGTAGGGGGCATGGGTGGGAGAGACTTGTAGGTGGCATGGGTGGGAGAGACTTGTAGGTGGCATGGGTGGGAGAGACTTGTAGGTGGCATGGGTGGGAGAGACTTGTAGGTGGAATAGGTGGGAGAGACTTGTAGGGGGCATGGGTGGGAGAGACTTGTAGGTGGCATGGGTGGGAGAGACTTGAAGTTGGCATGGGTGGGAGAGACTTGTAGGTGGCATGGGTGGGAGAGACTTGTAGGTGGCATGGGTGGGAGAGACTTGTAGGTGGCATGGGTGGGAGAGACTTGTAGGTGGCATGGGTGGGAGAGACTTGTAGGGGGCATGGGTGGGACAGACTTGTAGGGGGCATGGGTGGGAGAGACTTGTAGGTGGCATGGGTGGGAGAGACTTGAAGGTGGCATGGGTGGGAGAGACTTGTAGGTGGCATGGGTGGGAGAGACTTGTAGGTGGCATGGGTGGGAGAGACTTGAAGGTGGCATGGGTGGGAGAGACTTGTAGGTGGCATGGGTGGGAGAGACTTGTAGGTGGCATGGGTGGGAGAGACTTGAAGGTGGCATGGGTGGGAGAGACTTGTAGGTGGCATGGGTGGGAGAGACTTTTAGGTGGCATGGATGGGAGAGGCTTGAAGGTGGCATAGGTGGGAAAAACTTGTAGGTGGCATGGGTGGGAGAGACTTGTAGGTGGCATGGGTGGGAAAGACTTGTAGGGGGCATGGGTGGGAGAGACTTGTAAGTGGCATGGGTGGGAAAGACTTGTAGGGGGCATGGGTGGGAGAGACTTGTAGGTGGCATGGGTGGGAGAGACTTGTAGGGGGCATGGGTGGGAGAGACTTGTAGGTGGAATAGGTGGGAGAGACTTTTAGGTGGCATGGGTGGGAGAGACTTGTAGGTGGAATGGGTGGGAGAGACTTGTAGGGGGCATGGGTGGGAGAGACTTGTAGGTGGCATGGGTGGGAGAGACTTGTAGGTGGCATGGGTGGGAGAGACTTGTAGGGGGCATGGGTGGGAGAGACTTGTAGGTGACATGGGTGGGAGAGACTTGTAGAGGGCATGGGTGGGAGAGACTTGTAGGTGACATGGGTGGGAGAGACTTGTAGAGGGCATGGGTGGGAGAGACTTGTAGGTGACATGGGTGGGAGAGTCTTGTAGAGGGCATGGGTGGGACAGACTTGTAGGTGACATGGGTGGGAGAGACTTGTAGAGGGCATGGGTCGGGGGGGGGGGGGGGTTGAGGGTTTTTTGGTCACCCTTTCCCACTCAGTCCTAGCTCAAAATAAATATTTTGCCTGGAGATAGCTTTTAATGCCCTGCATGGTATGGGGAGGTTGCTGGTATAGAAAAGGACCTAAAGCCCCCCTATTAGAAACCAGGGCTGTGGAGTCAGCAAGCCAGCTCTATTTTCTCTGGCCCCAACTCCGACTCCCTCATAATTGGGCAATAATTAGTAAAAACAAGTTTACTGTAGTAAAAAGGTAATAGCAGGCTTTTATTTTTACTAGCGTATAAGCAATTAGACTACTTAGATAGAACATAAAGCATATGTATTGGAATACAGTAAATATGTTTTATAAGAATAAGGAGAGAAATGAGAAAGCTCCGATCGAGACAGGATTCCAGGGGAGACACCAAAGACACTGCACATCTACAGCTACTGTAATTTCCTCCATGATCATGCGGCTTTTCTAGGTGCATAAGAGAAGATTAGGAAGCAGACTCTCCTCTATATTCCCTGTACAGTGGATTGTGTATCTAGTCTCCACTGACCATGAGGTCAATTCAAAGCCAGGTGAGAATTCTCACTTCTTTTTTAGGAGAGACCACTGCTGTTGACTTTCATTGCCTACCTTGGGGCTGATTCAGAAAATTAAAACCCGATAGACAATAAAACTCAATGGCAGTTTTCTCTCCAAACCCATGTCTGAGAGAACTGCAACAGAGGTTCGGCAAGCACAGAGGAAAACTGCAAAACAATGCCAGATACTAAGTAATTCAATGGCCAGTAATAGGGTTGTTCCTCGTGTACGCAAACTAGTCTATTGATTAATGGAAAGATTGTTGAAACGGCAATACTTGCCGTGTTTCTGTTCTGTCTAGCACTTTTGAGATGACTGCAGGCACACTTCATCTGGTGTTTAGAGGAGGAACCTACTATTAAGCACCTTGTAAGATACCTTGATAAACCCTGTGTTCACACCTATGCAGATGCTGCTGCAGTTTCTTTTCCAGTTTGCAGCCCTCATACTGCACCTGAACTGCAAACAGCAACTACATATTGTACTGTAGGTGTGAATGCAGGGTAAGGGGGGAGAACTCATTATCTATTACTGATAGAACACCCTCCTGCTGCTTATTAAAGGAGCACTATTGCGAAATTGTGTAATATTAAAAATCCATATAAACACGTCAGCTAATGAGAGGTGGGGGTCACTTATACATCCAAATGGAATAAAACGCCCGCCAAGCTTGTGGTTTATTCTCTCATGGTAGGAATAAAATCCAGGGGTGACAGGTTTAGTCTATCCAGGGTGACAGAGCCTGTTACCCCTGATTTCATCTTCCTTCCATTAAAAGAATGAAAAACACGCCTGGCTGTATATTTCTTGATGCCTGGTGTATAAGTGACCCCCTACCTATGCCATCCAGCAAATTTATATCGATTTTTATCATTGGGCCTTTTTTTGCGATAGTGCTCCTTTAATGGTTTCTTCTAACAGGAGAAAAAAGGGATTGATATAACATCAAATATTTTTATGATTAACTTTTATAAACTTCATCTAATAGTTACATTTATAATCACATTTCTACTCACTCCAACTCTGGCTCCAGCCCAAACTAGCTCCGACTCCATAGTCCTGTTAGAAACAGGCATTACTGGTAGTTATTGATCAGTTGATATAATATATGGATTTTATTAGCAATCTGCTCTCCTAGCTTTTAAAAGCTTTTGGATCCAGAGTGAGAAGAGGCCGACCTTCTTTAGTATAAAGATTTCTCTAAGGCACATGGGTGGGGGCTGCAGAGTCATTCCTGTGTCAGGAAGTTGGGTGTTAGGGTGAGGCGGTGAATGTATGTGCACAGTGTGGCCTTGTGAGCAGTGACACAGTGAGCCTACCGATGGCCTCCAGGGAGCTGCATGGAATGCTATATACTAGTGCAGTGTGTTGTAAAGCAGCTCTGCCCAGCAATGCATGATGGGTGTAATAGTATGGGAGAAAGGCAAAGGCCAGTATAAGCTATTCCCTCTGATTCATCACAACTCGGTACTCGAGTCCAAAGGCTTAGGCCCTTATTTAACAAGGGATAGCGCCAGGTAGCGAATGGTGAGCGAACGGTAATGACGCTCAGCACCACGAGAACGCCGGCTCCCCTCCGCAATCACACATTTATCAAGCCGATCCTGCTTAGCGACTGACAGAGCGCCAGATAGCGAATCATTCATCATTATTCCAGCCTCACCCCACAGCGCCAGCGAGCGACCTTGAACAGCGACAGGTATGACCTCTTGCTACCTGGCGCTCTCCAATGCATTTCAATGGAACAATCTTTAAATATTCTTAATTAATTGCTATTAATGTTTTTTTTTTTTTTTAAATGTCAAAGATTCTGTGACCACTTCTGCAATGTTAGATATTTTTTTTAAGGTAAAAAAAAAAATAAAATTTGTGCAGAATTGATATTACAGGTCTGATATTAATGTATTCATATTACAACATCTTTTGAAAAACATGTTTTTTTTTTTTTACAAAAAATATGGTTGTTTGGGGGTTAAAAAACTACTTTTAACCCATCGCCGCCAGCGCTCTGGGGTTTAAACATGCATTTCACAGCGCGAGAATTTTTTGAGCGTGATTTGTTAATGAATATGCTGGGAGCCGTTCGCTATGGCCATTCGCTGTCATGCGCTCCCATACAGCGCGGAACCTGTCAAAGAGCGACTCCTAACCCCGTATTCAACATTACCGCACACCGACTGAGTCGCTGTCAACAGCTGAACAACGGCCAAGCACAGCGAATACTAGCGTGCGCTAGTATGAAAATAACGCTACTGTCGCTCATCTGTCGCTACCTGGCGCTATTAATGAATCGGCCTCCCCAATATCTCCATTTTCAGGTATAAGGATTTGGGATTCCCTGCAGTGGAAAAATTCCGGTATACTCACCTTAATCCTTAATCCCACAGCATATGAGCAGACCTCTGAGGGCAACCCCACTTTGCATGCTTGCTGCATCAGGCAGACTTTAAAGGGAATGGGGTTGCTGTAGAGTGATAAAAACCCCACTAAGCAGATCACAGTAATCCTTCCTCTGATGCCGGCCGGGGGAGCAGACCCTCAGCATGGAAGACCACAAGCTGTGTACTTGACTAGAGCAGCACTGCCACCGGAGAACACTGGTTTATTCAGAAACTGGGCCAGGTAAACAAAGCAAAACCCTTTCCCGTACGCTCACTCCTTGGGTGATGCGGAGTCTTTTTGACTGCAGGGCTGCCATCAGAGGGTTTTAGTCCCCTTTAAGCATCACTTGCCCTTTTTAATAAGGACCTGTACTCTCTTTAAACCCTTAAAAACGATCCCCCAGCATCTAAAGTTATTATATATTAAGTTTTTAGTCACTTACTTATTATTCTTTCCCCCACTGGGCTGCAACTCTGTTCAGGACTTTAGGATACGGGCGCCGCCATCTTGACTCAGAAGCATCACGCTTACCGAGGAGAGGAGAGTGGGATAAGGTACAGGGGGCGGGTTATAGCTGTGCTTTGCTCAGATAGAGCAGAGCTGGGGTTAGGAAAAAGTCAGCAATCCCAGAATGCAGAGCAGCACAGTCAGAAGGTACTTCCTGTTTGTAGGCTGCCTGATGTTACTTGAGCCGCCATCTTGGATGTTTAAAGGCTCATAACATGCAGTAGATGTAGGTAGGATGATTTTTTAATGTGAGCAATCTGTATGTACAGGGTGTGGGAAACATATAAGATAGACTCTTATTCAGAGTGAAGGACTGCTTTAATTAGCCACTTTCTGTCCTGAAAATGCACCTACCAGGGCCTAGGCACGTCACCAGTGTAAGCTTGGCCCCTGCGGGTTAAAGTGGATTAAACCTGGAGTTATCCTGGGTTCTGATCTGTACCCTTGGGGCATCCCGATATAGGACGCCCTTCTGTGGGTAACCCTGCTAATGGCATGCTATACATACCTCATCAGAGATCTCATGGTGCAGAAGATTCTCTGCTGGAATCAGCTTATAAAAGAGCAGCTAGAGAAGCTGAAGCCGCAGCTCATTGTACCTGCATCGCTCTATGGCTGATTCAGTTATGGGGGTGCCACCCCCCCCCCCCCCCCCCCCCACAGACATAGAGGTATGTATGTGGCGGGGTTTCACACAGCAGGGCATCCCAAATCAGGATGTCCCAAGGGTGTATAAGTGGTTTTGGTCCACTTAGAAGCAGTAGAACATTAACAATATCACTTGCTGAAATGGGGATATATCGATTAAGTTAAAGAAGGATTAATAAATAAATAAATAAAATGAGGCAGCCAGTGAGTCTTCCTGTCTGGGCTTCTATCACACGCCCCCATTTCTCTCTGGCCTAGAGCTGTATGCTTTATGCTGGTGTCAGAAATGTGAGTGGCGTCATCTATGTGGTGTCCCTGGGCAAAACTGACCGGATTTGCTAGCTATGAAAGAAAGCAGCGATCAAATAAATATCCCAACATGCTGGGACACAATCCATCATCCGGTAATCTGAGCCCTGCCATTACATATGTTATGCTTTGGTTTTGGATAGAGTAAGGAAGGGTTAGAACCCATTTAATATTCTTCCTCATGTATGTGATGCCAGTGAAGGGATGTATACTAACGTACTATCTGCATCGACCAAACAGGAAGCTTATCTTACAGAGAAGTCACACGGATCAGAATAGCATCACTGACACAGAAAGCCCATACTTTGTGTTGGCCATCCTTTGTCACCCATAGATTTTGAGATAAACGTATGCCCTCCCCCTGTTAACCAAACAGATATTGAGGCTGTATCTGGAGTTGGGTTTGAAAGTGGACCAAAACCCAGAATTTTGGCTATCCTGAGTTTTGGTCCTTTCCACCGGGGCACCCCGATGTCCTACGGCGCATGTCTTACTGCACGCTCATAGCCGCCGACATCACAGCGTCTAAGCCTTCATCTAAAGCTTGAAGCTCCGAATGCGCTGGTGGCTGCCTTCCCCGCTTGCCTCTAACAGGTAGCATGGCCACGCCGCCATTCACAAATGCCTGACACAGGCACACGCCCTGCTAGAGGCATAGCTTGTGGCTCGTGCATGCACCGTTGGATCGGGAAGGTAGGTAAGTGTATGGTATGACTTGGGGGTTTCACACAGCGAGGAATCCCGTTTTTGGATGCCCCTGGGGGGTGGAATTATAAGATTCCCGGGCCAATTGCCGTGGGTCTTGGTCCACTTTGAAGCGTTTCTCATTTCCCCAGGTTTTGTTCTGTGCCCCCAGGCATCCCGAATTGGGATGCCCCACTGTGTGAAACCCCTCAGATATAACGTATTCAGATTCACTTCTTCCCAGTCCGGCACCTGTGAGGGCCCTCCTCCATTCAGAGCTGCCCGCTGAACTGACTTAATTCGGTGAGCAGCTCTGACTAAAGTGAATGGGGATTGAGAGCTCCCCCCCATCCGCTGCTTTTTCCCCCGCGCTCTCGCCCCAGCCTGTCTGCCTCGCCAAGTTACGCCATTTCAGCGGGTGGCTCTGATTGGATGAGAGCCTGTGCATGCACCGCTGGTCCACAGACAGGTGAGTGATTACCGGTGCCCGGGGGGGTTTCACACAGAGGGGCATCCCAATTCAGGATGACCCAGGGGAAGGCCAGCAGCCGGCCCTTGGATCTATTAGATTCCAGGGCTGGATCCAGTGGGTTTTGTTCCGCTTTAAAGTCCCATTCCTGGCAAAACATAAAAAACACATACTGTTAGTCTTGCGCAGCTGATCCATTTTAGTTCCATAGTCTGAAACTTACCACCTCGCAAATGACACCCCCCCATCCCATTGGTGACTGCTCTTTCCTTGTCATTTGACAATTATTCCCAAAATCACGATACCTAAAGTTTTTATTTTACTATTTATACACCTAAACGCCGTAGACTTTTTTTTTAGCTAAAATCTTTTCTGCCCTAACACTGCTTCAATCTACCAAAGTTCTGTTGCCTGCAGCTTGGCCATTTTGAAATTGCTCCCCTTGTGACTGAAAGCAGGACCGTGCACTGAAAGGGTTCCGGGAGCGCACTGTCTGTACCGGAGCTGACAGCAAAGAAACCAAAAAGAAAGAAAAAGAAGAAAAAGAGATGTGGGCAAATAAGTATTTCACTAAAATAAATTGCGTACCAAGTGGCTTTAAAGTGGAGCACAACCTGGTATTTTCACTTATCCTGGGTTTTGGTCTGTACGTTTGGGACATGCTGATTCTGTATGGCCCGCTGTGTAAAGCGCCACCGTTTGCCCAATATACATACCTTGCTATTGTTTCCATGTGCGGTGAAAGAAGCGGAACAGGAGCCTAGCGCACTCCTGATCAGCATGCGGCACCTCCTGTATCCGTCTATGCGTGTGCACGCCCACACCACCTATTCAGTATGCAACATGGGTTTGCTGAGAATGTGGGGGTGATTGCTGGGGTTCCCCACGGTTGGGTATTTAACTGGACCTACTGGGTTATAGATGCAGGTCGGATTTTGGTCCATCTTTAAACCTAACCATTAAAATGGCTAAAAAATGCTCTATTAAAGAGGAACAACACACAGGAATTTCATTTTACGTGCTGCGGCTTCCCGAATTGGGATATCCCGCTGTGTGTACCCCCTCAGGTCGCACCATACACTCACCTTTCCTCCGCTCCCACGGCACAGACTCGGCCAAGAGCGAGTGCGTTGAACGGTGCGCTCAGCCAATCAGTATGCTCGCTGTCACTTGGCTCCCTTCGGCACCGCTGACGTCTAAGCCCCGGAGCGACACCAAAGGGAGCCGAGTGTGCCACCAGCCCCCCCCCCCCCTCAGCTTGCAGTCGTGGTGTGCCTGCGCCACTCATTCAGAAAGGACGGGTGCAGGAGCGTGCACGGCTAGATGGGATGTGGCCGTAGCACGTAGTTCGTTCATCTGGGGGGGGTTCACACTGTGGGGCCACTTTGGGATGCCCCAAGTACAGGAACTTGGATGGCCCAGGAGTTATTTAGACTCCAGGACCTCCGAAGTTCTACTTTAAAGGGATAGTCCTGGCTGGATATTTCTTGATGCTGGGTGTTTAAGTGACCCCTCCTCCTGCCATCCAGCATATTTATATGAATTTTTATAATTGGGCCTTTTTTTGCGATGGCCTAAACATAAATGTGGCCGATACCCCCTCCCCCATTGGGCCCTGCTTACCTTTTAGATGTCGCCGCCGCCTGATGCGGCGACATCCGGCTGCTTAATGGCGCGATTCTCTGCCCCCGCCGGCTTAGCCAAAGTCCTGCATCTGCACTTGGTGGATATTGCCAATGGCAACAGATGAAAACTGCCTCCATAAAACACACAATTTCTAACATTAGAAAAAAATTAAAAAAATGCTCGATCAGCTCAGCAACTTTAAGACATTATTTTGCCACACAAATATAAACGCTTTCAAAAATTCAGTCGAAAGTGGGCTTACTCTTTAAAAAACACATAAAGAGTCTAAAGTTTATTAAGGAACATAAGATTTGGACATTATATAAATAACATTAAAGTGGACCAAAACCCACGGCGATCGGCCTGGGAACCTATATCAGATTCGCGGCTGAGCGCACTGAAAAAAATACTAAGCGCTCGCAGAGGCTCAAAAAACTGGATTCCAGGCACACTGCTCCTGTTGTAATCCCCATTTTTGTATTTTTTAGGGTCAGGGCAGTATTTCTTTTTTTAATGGTAATTGCATTGGGGACACTTGAAAGACATGACACAGCTTTTTCAGGGGCCAAATCACAAGTTTGCAGCGCAACACAAAAGTGCCTAAAATACATCCAGAAATAACCCCAAACAACCAAGGGATCCAGTGGCACATTCACCCCCCCAAAAAAAAATTATTTAAAAATGCCAAAATAATTATTATCTTTCCAACCCAATCTATGGGATAAGGCCACACAGTGCAGGGTGAGCACCTGGTCCTAGTGAACTCAGCGGCGGCACTCATCCCATCCCTGGCGCAGATAATAGATGGGACATTACCTGGCAATATCAGAGGTGCTCTGGATTTTTGACTTGATTACTACATTTTTTTCACTGGGACCTGACATTCACCTTACACTCATCTGGCACTACACGGCACTAGCATTTCTTAAATAAACCCCTAAGCGGCCCACACTGTGTCAAGGAAAAGCATGAAACCGGACTTTCACCCTGAATAAGTCTATATTGTATGTTTCCCCCACCCTGTACATACATATTGCCCACATTAAAAAAATCATTCTACATGCAGCTAGTGCATTTTCTGAACATCCAAAATGGCGGCTCATGGAGCCTCAGGCTGTCTGCAGACAGGAAGTCTCCTCTGACTATGCCGTTCTGCATTCTGGAATTGCTGTCTTTTTCCTGACCCCAGCTCTGCTCTGTCTGTACAGAGCACAGCTATAACCCGCCCCCCTACACTTTTAACCCCCCTCCTCTCCTCAGTATGTGATGCTTCTCAGGCAAGATGGTGGCGGCCGGAACCTAGAGTCCTGAACAGCGTTGGAGCCCAGTGGGGGAAAGAATAATAAGTAAGTGATCTAAAATTTTAAATATATTAATTTTAGATAGTAATAAACATCCGTTTGGGCTACGGATAAGAAATGTGGGCAGCACCAGTAAATATTTCTATAGGTGCACTGCTCTGTGGGTTAATACCCAAAAACCAAATGTATTAGTTTGGGGTAACCTCTACACCCCCTGCCAAAAAGCACTGGCACTTTATTAGGGTGAGGATATTAATTGTGAATTGTATATTAAGTTTTAGAATAGTTGTATATATATGAATTTATTGATAGATTAGCACAAAATCACTTTGAAATTACTTATATGTATATGAGATTGTATTGTTAATGAGGGAGTGCGCCCCCTGGTGGCTTACCATGCATATGGTTCAGTAAAATTTGTTTTTAAATTGGTTTTAAACAATATGCTACAATAAAATGGATTTATAAATTGATTGTTTGAGTGCAATAGTGAGTCTCTGTTGGGCTTTTTGGCAGGGGGTGTAGAGGTTACCCCAAACTAATACTATTAATTTTAGATGCTAGGGAATAGTTTTTTTTTGAGGGTTTGGGCTTTTCATTAAATGAGGCTGAAGGTCAGGTTTAAAGTGGACCAACACCCAGGGGGCCGATCAGATCCCTCCCCGCGGGGCATCCGAAATCAGGATGTCCCGTGGGGTGAAACCCCCCAGGAAGGCCACGAGCCTTACCTTCTCCCCGTTCCAGCGCAGGCCGCCGCCGCCTCCCGCGCGTCCCTCTAGCAGGGCGCGTACCTGCGCCGGGCGTTTGTGAATGGCCGGCGCGGGGGCGCGCTCCCTGTAACGCGCGGGAGGCGGCGGACGCGCTCGCTTGTCCGTCGGTGATTCGCTGGAGCGGTCACGTGGGAGCGGGGTGAGGTGAGTTTTCGGGGCTCTCTGAGGGGTTTCACACAGCGGGGCACCCCCGATCGGGGTGCCCCACTGAAGTGGACCAAAACCCAGGATAGTCAAAATCCTGGGTGTTGGTCCACTTTAAATACCCATAGGAATTTTATGTGGAAAGTATCTCTACCTCATGGAAATAATAACACCTCAGGTGGAGAGGTTTCCCACCTAGAACCTCATCAGGTGTGAAGGATTTAGGGTTTGAGCAAGTGGAGAATATTAAAACATCATTGATTACTGGCCAATGAAGATGGTGGTAGGGCAGCAAGCTCTTCCATGTGGTGAGGTATGGAGGCCAGCTTAGCGTAAGTAGGACCTATAGTGACCATTGATGCTGAGTGACTGGTGACCTTGCTGGCTGTGTGGTTTGGATCATAGGGGGTTATGTAAGAACAGCTAGCGCCAGGTAGCGCCTCGTAGCAGCAGGTAGCGTCTGGTGAACGCTGGGCACTGTAGGCAAAACCACATGGACCAACACCCAGGATTTTCACTATGCTGGGTGTTGGTCCACCCAAACATTCACCTGACCCCGCTCCCACGTGACTCGCTCCACCAATCACCGCCGATGGACAAGCGAGGTCCATCGACGGACAAGGTGAGAGCACCCGCCACCGCCTCTTACAGGGAGCGCACCCACGCCGACCATTCACAAATGGCCGGCGCGGGTGCGCGCCCTGCTAGAGGGATGCGCGAGAGCCGGCGGCGGCCCGCGCATGCGCTGTTGGAACAAGGAACAGGTAGGATTTGCGGGCGTCCTGGGGGGTTTCACACAGCGGGGCACCCCCGATCGGGATGCCCCGCAGGCACGGAGCTGATCAGCGGTGGGTGTTGGTCCAATTTGAGAATCTGGTGAGCGCCTCTAAAAGCACCATGTAGCGTCACATGTATTACCAGAGACGGCTCAGTGTATAGCGCCAGCGCTCTAGGTTCAAAAGCGCCATGTATAACCTTTCGCTCAGTGTCGCTCTCCCATACATTTCAATGGCCACTCATTTGTAAACAGCGCGTTTGGCAATGAAACATTTTATTTTTGCTCAAATCATTGTGTGACCTCTCCTGGATGCAAACAAACAATTTTATACGTTTTTTGGACTTTTTATATTTTTATGCAGAATTGTCATTACAGGTGTTATTGTTCCAGTGTTATAACAATGTCATTCCATGTGTTTTCACTTTGTTACTGGTGGATATGTGTTCAAAAACAGACTTTAATTACACAGCGTCTGGCGCTCTATGCTAGAGCGACCAGATTCAGAGTGCCGATGCTGTGTGTGTGTAGTTTTTTGTTAAACCGGACCTTCACCATGATTTATCGAAAAGCCCAAACCCTTATAAAATGATTCCCCAGCATCTAAAGTTATTATATTTTAAGTTTTTAGTCACTTATTATTCTTTCCCCCACTGGGCTGCAACTCTGTTCAGGACTTTAGGATACGGGCGCCGCCATCTCGCTATGTGAGGATAGGAGAGCGGGATAAAGTACAGGAGGGCGGGGTTATAGCTGTGCTTTGCTCAGACAGAGCAGAACTGGGGTCAGAAAAAGGTCATCAATCCCCATCTTGGATGTTTAAAGGCTCATAACATGCAGTAGATGCAGGTAGGATGATTTTTAATGTGAGCAATCTGTATGTACAGGGTGTGGGAAACATATAAGCTATGCTCTTATTCTAAGTATGTCACACACCCCACTTCAGATACATATTATTATTACACTTGGGTAACTCACCGCTAGGTGGCGCACTTGCAGAGATCTCCAAAAGCTTCAGCAAGCCCCTCCCGGTCTATATATACCTGGTACCTCTCACCAATTCCCCAGTGTTGGTCTCTGCAAGATGGCGACAAGACAGAAGAGAGAAGTCTCCTGCTTGCAGGTAGCCGGGGTATCACCCCGGCCCCCCCCCAATGGTCTATTTCTGCCCGGCTCTGTTTTGTGTTTATCCCCTTATTCTATGGCAGCCTCCCAGCTCAGGCTGGAGGCCGGGCACGGGTAGATGGCACTCTAGGTGCCTAGGAGATTAGCTCCTCCGCTCGACCCTATATTATGGGGCATAGCGGTGATCCGGTTTTTGGTGATCCGGACGTGGGATGCCCCAGCCCTCATGCCCCTCATTAGGTTTTCCCCTATCTTTTATCTCCCATGCTGGAGTGTGTGTGTGTTCACTTGTGTACTAGCGTGTTTTGGGGCAGAGGCAGGGACAGGCGGCCTGGGTGGCGTTGGTGTGTTTGGGGACTCCTGTGTGCCTTTACGTGTGGCGGGGAGTCCATCATCCGCCGCCCGGGGCGGTGGGCGGGCGCCATGTTAGGGCGCCCGTCTTTGTTAAGTGCTCTCCTCAGAATGGTTTCGGTGGGCGGGGCCGAGCGGCGCGCTGCGCCGCCGGCCCGCCTGGGTGCCAGGGCGCAGTGGTTCCGTGGCGCCCCGCTTGTTAGCCGTTAGGCGGGCGGGACCGGGCGGCTTGCGGCCGCCGGTCCGCCCGACATGTTTTCTGCGGGCGTCTTTACTATGCGGCGCCCGCCGCTCGCTATGCGGCTTTAGGTGGGCGGGCCGCGTATGGCGCGGCCTGCGCTGTGTCTGGCGGTTAGGGAGGGGCGGGGCTACAGCGGTCCCGCGCTTCTGGCGGGCCCGCCCCTCGTCTCCGCCTCTGGTTCTCCGTCGCTGATGTGCTCTGGCTGGTGTCATTTTCTCGCGGGGCTTCAGGTAGGCTGCCCCCCCTCCTTCCTTGTTTTGTGTTTGTTCACTGCTATTATATCGACACCGAATGCTAATTCAAGTGTGGCTGAGACTGGGGTGAGCTTTTGATTAAGGGGGGTAACAGTGCCTTCTTTAGTGCTAACTTAGGCTAACTGTCTTTAAATTAGGACATGGTCTGTGCCTCCCTCTCCTCCCCTCCCCCTCTCGTGGGGGCAACGGCAGGGTGCTTCAGACGGGTTTTGGTTATGCTGGCTGGAGGTGTCTTGGCTATTTATTATTTTTTGGCCTGTAGTTCTGTGCCTTGTTGTGTGTGCCTGGATTGATTGTTTCCTTTCCCTTCCAGTTCCCGGGGTTCCATCAGTCATGGGCTATCCCGGTCTTGTATTCCTGGCTAGGGGGTTGGCTTAGTGTCCCTTGGGCCTATATTCCCCGGTCAGGGCTGTTGTAATATTTCATATATAGATATATTTTTCTATTGAAATCTGAGAGGGGCATCCCGGGTCGCTTATTGCGTAAATCCCTTGGGTCTGCGAATGCCTTAAAATTCACCTTATGGAGGCTGCCAAAAGACACCGGACACGGTCCTTCGGGACAATCCAGGTTGTGTGGGGATTGCGGGACTACGCTCCCAGGGGATGATGTCATTATTGTGCACAGCGGAACATTGAGCGCCAGTCCGGCACCCCGGTGCCCGGTCCTTCCTCGGCCGCGCCATCTCCCTCCCCTCCTCGCCGGTTCCGGACCCCGTGTGACGTTGTCATTGGGGGTGATTCGCAATCCGAGGTTTGCGCCCGATTGGCCAGCCTCGAGAAGTTGTTTTCCGCTGTGGTCGCTCAGAAGGCTCAGGCTAATCGGAAACACTTGTCCCCGCCTCCGTCGGACTCAGATGATGAGGTTGTTGAGGCTTTGGTTTGGTCAGATCGTCCCCTTGAAGAGGGTGAGCTTATTGAGGATTTAGATGATCCTAAGGTTCAGCAGCTGCTGGGTGCTGAGGTTGACCAGGCCACGGGGTTGGTCCCCGACACGTCTTCCATTCTGGCCTAAATGTTTGAGGTTTTGGATTTGGACCTTCCCGAGGTTGCTCCTCGGCCTAGGGGTCAGTTTTTTGGGGGCTCCAAGCAGTGTTTGGAGTTCCCCAGTCAACAGCCTTTCGAGGACGTTGTCCTTAAACAGTGGGAGCATCCTACACGGCTCGTCGGGGTACCGCCTAGCTGGGATAAGAAATATCCCTTTCCGGCGGATTTGCTGAAGCGTTGGTCTGTCCCTCCCGAGGTGGATGCTTCGGTTTTGGGGCTGTCTAATACGGCGGCTGTTCATTTTCCTGACACTTCTTATCTTAAGGATGGCGAGGATCGCCGGATTGATCAGCTGGCCCGCCATGGTTTCGTCTATGCGGGTTCGGTTTGAGGCCTGTTTGTGCTTCGGCTCTTTTGACTTTGGCGGTTAGGTCTTTGGTCAGGGATTTATGTGTGGACCTTGATCCCTCTGGTGATGAGTTTCTTGCGCTTAAGCGTTGTGACTCTTTTTTGTCATTTGTTCTGGCCGCCTAGGATGATGCCATGTTGATGTGTGGCAGAGCTTCTGCTCTGTTGGTGGCTATTCGTCGCTCTGTGTGGTTGCGACAGTGGACAGCTGACCTTAATTCTAAAAGTCTTTCACGGCCCTTCCTTTTTTGGGGTCGAGGCTTTTTGGTGAAAAGCTGGATTCTGTTGCCAAGGGAGGCAGGTTGCCTCAGCGCAAGAGGTTGCGCCGTTCCTTTCGGGGGGCGGCCTCCTTCAATCCGTCCTTTAGGGGAGCCAAAGCCGGCAGAGGTGCGGGCGTCTCGGTTTCCAGGGGCACGGGTTGGAACAGGGGTAGAGGCCGTGGCCGCCCCGTTCACGCTTGGGGCGCCAAGCCCAAGTCAGTTGCCAAGCCCGCTCAGCAATGAGGGGGCGCCTTCACCCGTACGGGTGGGGGGACGGTTACGGTGCTTCTCCCGGGTATGGGACCTGGAGGTATCGGACAGGTGGATCCGGGAGGTAGTGTCGACCGGTTACAAGCTGGAGTTCGAGTCCCGCCCTCCTCCAAGGTTTCTCAGGTCTCGGGTGCCTCTCGATCCTGTGGCCGCGCAGGGGCTCCTGGCGGCAGTAAGGAATCTTCCTATGTTGGCAGTCATCTGCCCGGTTCCTCCTTCGGAGGTGGGAAGAGGTTATTACTCCAATCTCTTCACTGTTCCCAAGAAGGACGGGTCCTTCCGTCCGATCTTGGATTTGAAGTGTCTCAACAGGTTTATTCGTTCCCGGAAGTTTCGCATGGAGACCTTGCGGTCGGCGATCGGCTCGCTTCGGCAGGGGGACTTCATGACGTCCATAGACATCTAGGACGCGTATCTTCACATTCCTATCTTTCCGCCACATCAGCGGTTTCTTCGCTTTGTGGTGGAGGATCGTCATTTTCAGTTTGTGGCTCTCCCATTCGGCCTCACTTCGGCCCCGAGAGTGTTCACAAGGGTGTTGGCAGGGGTGATGGCCCTGCTCAGAGCTCAGGGGATTCGCATTGTTCCTTACCTGGACGATCTTCTCATCATGGCTCGTTCCCTCGGTCAAGCGGAAGGGGATACCAGCACGGTGGTGTCCATGTTGGAGAGGTCGGCTGGGTGATCAATTACCCCAAGTCCTCTCTGGTTCCGGCCAGGGTGGTGACTTTTCTGGGGATGTCCTTGGACTCTTGTCAGCACAAAGTGTTTCTTCCTCAGGACAAGGTTCTTTTGATTCAGGAATTGGCTCAGCGTCTTCTTTCCATTCCTCGCCCGTCCATTCGGCTAGGGATGAGACTGGTGGGGTTGATGGTGGCCTCGTTCGAGGCGGTTCCCTTCGCACAGTTTCACACGAGGACGCTGCAGCTTCATCTTTTGGCGTCTTGGGACAGGCGCCCGCGGTCGTTGGATCGGTCCTTCCAGATTTCTCCTCGGGTTCGGCGGTCTCTTCGGTGGTGGTTGTTTCCGGACAATCTTCTGAAGGGCAGGTCGTTTCTGACTCCGCGGTGGGAGACTGTCACCACGGATGCCAGCTTGTCAGGATGGGGAGGTTTCTGGAAGGATCTTCAGTTTCAGGGGCTGTGGGACCCTCAGGAGGCTCACTTGCCCATCAATGTTCTGGAATTGCGAGCCATCAGGTTGGTTCTGTCTCGCTTGACGCATCGGTTACAGGGCATGCCTGTTCAGGTTCGATCGGACAATCAGACGGCTGTTGCTTACATCAATCACCAAGGAGGGACTCGCAGTCTGGGTGCCCTCAGGGAAGTGTCTCTGATTCTGGTCTGGGCAGAGACGTATGTTCCTTGCATTTCGGCGGTGTACATTCCAGGAGTGGAGAACGCGGAGGCGGACTTCTTGAGCCGGTGCTCGTCCCGCCGGGGGGAATGGTCTCTCCATCCCCATGTGTTTCGGTCCTTGTGTCTTCGGTGGGGAACGCCGGAGGTGGATCTGTTTGCCTCTCGTCACAATCACAAGCTTCCGACATTCGTGTCACTGTCTCGGGACCCTCTGGCACTGGCGACGGATGCCATGTCATTGAGCTGGAAGGATCTGGGGTTCCTGTATCTGTTCCCTCCGATTCCCATGCTAGGCAGGGTGCTGCGAAAGCTAGTTCAGGAAGGAGTTCCCGCCATTCTCGTGGCTCCAAGGTGGCCAAGGCGGGTGTGGTTCGCAGACATCGTTCGTCTGGCAGTGGATCAGTTCGATTTGCCTCTTCGGCCAGATCTGCTCACTCAGGGACAACTGTGTTACCCCAGTTTACCAACGCTGGCTTTAACGGCTTGGCTGCTGAAACCTCCATCTTGTAGGAGGAGGGCCTTTCGGACTCGGTCATTCAGACTCTTGTTAGTGCTAGGAAGAGGTCTTCCTCTTCCATCTATTATAGGGTCTGGAGATCTTATATTGATTGGTGTGAGACTAGATCTTTGCCATGCCGGGTTTTTTCTATTTCTCGGATTTTGGATTTTCTTCAATCTGGTTTGGATTCTGGTCTTCAGCTGAGTACCTTGAAGGGGCAGGTGTCTGCCTTGTCAATTTTTTTCCAGAAGTCTTTTGCTAGCCATTCCTTGGTTAAGACTTTTTTCCAGGGGGTTTCGCATCTGAGGCCTCCTAGGAAGCCATAGCTCCCAGTGTGGGATTTGAATTTGGTGCTTTCTGCGTTACAGGCTCCTCCTTTTGAGCCTTTGCAGGGTATTGCTTTATCCACTCTGACTCAGAAGGTTGTCTTTTTGGTGGCCATCACTTCGGTTCGGCGTGTTTCGGAGTTGGCAGCCTTGTCGATTCAGGCTCCTTATTTTGAGAAACATCAGGACAAAGTGGTCTTTTGTTTCAAGTCAGATTTTCTTCCTAAGGTGGTGTCTGCTTTTCATCTTAATCAGGACATTGTTCTTCCTTCCTTGTGCCCTAGGCCTAGGAATGATAAGGAGAGTGCGTTGCACTGCTTGGGTGTGGTGCGATGTGTTAGGTACTATTTGCGTGTCACGTCTTCTTTTCGAAGGACTGATGCTTTGTTTGTAGTGCCTTGTGGTCCTAGGAAGGGTTTGGCTCCGGCCAAGTCTTCCATTAGTAAGTGGATTAGCCAGGCGATTATTGCTGCCTATTTTGCCAAGGGGAAGGACCCCCCTTTTCGTGTTTCTGCACATTCTACTCGTGAGATCGGTGCTTCCTGGGCTTTTCAGCACCAGGCTTCAGTTGAACAAGTTTGTAAGGCTGCTACCTGGTCTTCAGTTCACACCTTTTCCAAGTTTTACAAGGTTGATGTTCGGGCCTCGGCGGATGCTGTTTTTGGCCGTAAGGTTCTGCAGGCTGCAGTGGTTTGAGTTTATCTGCGTTATTGCCTGGTTTGGATACCCGCCCTCTTTTGGACACTGCTGTTGGATGTCCCAAGTGTAATAATAATATGTATCTGAAGTGGGGTGTGTGACATACTTAGAATAATACCATTTTGTGATTACTCACCTGTAAAATGGGTATTATAAGTATGTCACACACCCCACTTCACCCGCCCTTTTTTGGTATCCTGGTTCTTTATATGGTGAAGTTTTGTTATTTACGGTTGAGGGTTAAATTTGTTTAGTTCTGGTACCTTGTCTTACTGCTTTTTGAACACTGGGGAATTGGTGAGAGGTACCAGGTATATATAGACCGGGAGGGGCTTGCTGAAGCTTTTGGAGATCTCTGCAAGTGCGCCACCTAGCGGTGAGTTACCCAAGTGTAATAATAATATGTATCTGAAGTGGGGTGTGTGACATACTTATAATACCCATTTTACAGGTGAGTAATCACAAAATGGTATTATTCAGGGTGAAGGTCCGCTTTAAGTATGGTGTGGAGCGCCGAGTGCCGGGCGCACTAAGCTGTCGCTATCTCTCACTCGCTGCAGCTTTGTGCTGCTGTTAGAGCGCCCAACACACATCACATTCATCAGTGCCGGCCAGGTTACTACAGCGACCACAACGCTAGGTTATAGCGCCCGATACCCGCTTACAGCGTCTACTAGCGGTCGCTCTAAGCGCCGCTATACAGACGCTCATCTGGCAATACCTGGCGCTAGTAGTGAATCTGCCTCATATTCATTTTCCTAATCGTTTTCCAAACAAAAAGAAGAATCTGGTTGCTCTGTGTAAATCTGAACGAATTACTTTTTGTGTAACCCTATAGAAAACCGTTATATTTATGTTCACCATAGCTGTTTATTGGCTGCTGTATGAGCGCAAGGAGTTTTCTCACGCCCAGGTCTAGTTGTGATGCGCCTTCAGTAATATGCGTTTGCTGGGGAGGCTGCAGCAGCAATGTAGGTCAGGGGATGCCTGGTGACTTGATACGGATAAACGGGATTACACTATGTGCAATCAGATTAGGTCCAGCTACGATGGCATATGTGCTGTACGACTGTCCTGTCTGGATACTACTAGTCAGAAGCAGCTAAAGCACATGTGCTCAATCTGCAGCCTGGGGCCACATGTGGCCCTCACAGCCATCTGATGTGGCCCCTGACCTGCTGTGGGGAAAGTCTGAGGGGTAAATAGTCATATTAAGGTATTAATCATTTGGTAAAATTGTTTTTCTATATAATAGTATGCTTAGCGTTGGTGGGAGTTTAGATGGGTTGAGTATTGGGAACATGGTTAAGATATAGGACTGATAAGAGAGGGCTATAAATCTGGGACCCATATATTCAGAGAGGTATCGGCCTGTGCATTGGTAGCATGTGGGGATTGTTACATAGGAATATAGAGGTGTGGCGGAAGCACATGAGTGCAGTTTGTGGAATAATTGGATAGCTTGATATCCTCACCTGTTGTTGAAAATCATTATTATGTTATTTCAAATGAAAAAAATACCATTTTGTGAATACTCACCTTGTAAAATGGGTATTATAAGTATGTCACACACCCCGCTTCAAGAATCCATAACATGTGGGTAATATCGTCCTGAAGAGGCGTTCCTGCAGAGATGATAGTAAAAGAAAGCCCCTCCCTGATCCATAAATACCTGGGACCTCCCACTCATCACCCAGTATACAGAAGCAGTAAGGTAAGGGACCAGGAAGAGGCAAATATAAAACACAACCACGCAAAGTTCACAAAATAGAGGATCCTGAATACAGAAAGGGCGGGTGAAGCGGGGTGTGTGACATACTTATAATACCCATTTTACAAGGTGAGTATTCACAAAATGGTATTATTCTAAGTATGTCACACACCCCGCTTCAAGAATCCATAACATGTGGGACATCCAAAAGCAGTGTCCAAAAACAAGGGCGGGGATCCAAAACTAGGCAACCATGCACAACTTCAAACCACTACAGCTTGCAAAACTTTGCGTCCAAAGACAGCATCCGCGGACGCCCAAACATCAACCTTGTAAAACTTGGAAAAAGTGTGAACAGAAGACCAGGTAGCGGCCTTACAAACTTGCTCAACAGAAGCCTGGTGCCGAAAAGCCCAGGACGCACCAACTGCACGAGTAGAATGAGCAGTAACACGAAAAGGGGGACTCCTCCCCTTGGCAGAATAGGCCCCAATGATGGCCTGACGAATCCATTTACTAATGGAAGATTTGGCAGGAGCCAAACCTTTCCTAGGCCCGGAGGGCACCACAAAAAAGGCGTCCGTCTTGCGAAAGGAAGACGTAACCTCCAGATAATATTCCACAACACGAACTACATCCAAGGAATGCAACGCCCTTTCCTTGTCGTTGCTAGAATTAGGGCATAGAGAAGGCAGAACTATGTCCTGATTCAGATGAAAAGCCGAGACCACCTTAGGAAGAAAATCCAGCTTGAAACGAAAGACAACCTTGTCCTGATGCTTCTCAAAGTATGGAGCTTTAATGGATAAAGCTGCCAACTCAGAAACACGCCTAACCGAAGTGATAGCCACCAAAAAGGCCACCTTTTGAGTAAGCGAAGACAAGGCAACCTCATTCAAGGGCTCAAACGGAGGACCCTGAAGAGCAGAAAGAACCAGGTTCAAATCCCAAACTGGAACCAAGGGCTTCCTAGGCGGACGCACATGCGTAACTCCTTGGAAAAAGGTCCTGACTAAAGGATGAAGTGCAAAGGACCTTTGGAAGAACACCGCCAGGGCAGAGACCTGCCCCTTCAAGGTACTAATTTGGAGCCCCAGATCTAAACCATGTTGAAGAAACTCCAGAATTCTAGGAATGGAGAACTCTCGACAAGAGAAGGACCTACCTTCACACCAATCAATATAGGACCTCCAGGTCCTGTAGTAAACAGAAGAGGAAGACCGCTTCCTGGCGCTAATAAGAGTCTGAATCACCGCGTCAGAAAGACCTTCTTCCCTCAAGATGGCGGTTTCAGCAGCCACGCCGTCAAAGCCAGCGATGGTAAATTGGGATATCGTAGCCGACCCTGGGTGAGCAGGTCCGGCAGCAGAGGCAGGGCGAACTGATCTTCTGCCAGCCTTACAAGATCTGCGAACCAAACGCGCCTCGGCCACCTTGGGGCCACCAGAATCGCCGACGCGCCTTCCAAGGCCAGTTTGCGCACCACTCTGGCTAGCATTGGAAACGGAGGGAACAGGTAAAGGAACCCCAGATCCCTCCAGTTCAGAGACATGGCATCCACTGCCAGAGCCAGAGGATCCTGCGAGAGAGACACAAAGACTGGAAGCTTGTGATTGTGACGAGAGGCAAAGAGGTCCACCGCTGGGACCCCCCACCTGAGACATATCGAACGAAACACCTTGGGACTGAGAGACCACTCCCCCTGACGAGAGGAGGCCCTGCTCAGCAAGTCCGCCTCCGTGTTCTCCACCCCCGGAATGTAGACTGCTGAGATACACGGGACGTGGGTCTCGGCCCAGTCCAGAATCAAAGACACTTCCCTGAGGGCACTCCTGCTGCGAGTCCCTCCTTGGTGATTGATGTAAGCAACCGCCGTCCTGTTGTCCGACCGGACCTGAACTGGCAGGCCTCTCAACTGATGAGTCAAGCGAAACAGAACCAACCTGATGGCTCTCAACTCCAGAATATTGATGGGCTCGTGAGCCTCCTGCGGACTCCACAGACCCTGAAAATGGAGGTCCTTCCAAACACCCCCCCAACCTGACAGACTGGCATCCGTGGTCACCGTTTCCCAACGTGGAGCCAGGAAGGATCTGCCTTTCGACAGATTGACAGACCCCAGCCACCATTGTAGGGAACGACGAGCTCGGGGAGTCAACCGGAAGGACCGGTCCAATGACGACTGCGACCTGTCCCAAACCGTCAGCAGATGAAGCTGAAGCGCCCTCGTATGGAACTGCGCAAAGGGAACTGCCTCGAATGAGGCCACCATTAGCCCTACCAGCCTCATCCCTAGCCGGATGGTCGGATGAGGGGCCAACAAAAGAAGCTGAACTAACTCCTGAATCAAAAGAATCTTGGCCTGGGGCAGAAACACCCTGGCCTGCGAGGTGTCCAGAGACATCCCCAGAAAGGTCACAACTCTGGACGGACAAAGAGAAGACTTGGGGTGGTTGATCACCCAACCGAACCTCTCCAGAGTGGACACCACCACTCCGGTGTCCAACTCCGCTTGGTTGAAAGAAGAGGCCATGATCAGTAGATCGTCCAGATAGGGCACAATGCGGATACCCTGAACTCTGAGCAGTGCCATCACCCCCGCTAGCACCTTGGTGAAAACCCGAGGGGCTGAGGTGAGACCGAAAGGAAGTGCCACAAACTGAAAATGCCGATCCTCCACCACAAACCTGAGAAACCTCTGGTGTGCAGGAAAAACCGGAACGTGCAGATAAGCATCCTTGATGTCTATGGACGTCAGAAAGTCTCCCTGACGAAGAGAGTGAATGGCCGAGCGCAGCGTTTCCATGCGGAATTTGCGCGGCCGAATAAACCTGTTGAGAAACTTCAGATCCAAGATAGGACGGACCGACCCGTCCTTCTTGGGAACCGTGAACAGATTGGAATAGAAGCCCCTGCCCCGCTCCGAGGGGGGCACTGGGCAAATGACAGCCATGTCCAGAAGATTCTTTACAGCCACCAGGAGCCCCTGCGCCACCAGAGGCTCCGAAGGCATCCGAGACCTGAAGAACCTGGAGGGGGGGCGGAGCTCGAACTCTAGCTTGTAACCGGAAGACACCACTTCCCGGATCCATCTGTCCGAGACTTCTTGATCCCAGATCTGGGAGAAGTGTCTCAGCCGTCCCCCCACCCGCAAGGGTGAGGGCGCCCCCTCATTGCTGAGCTGGCTTAATAGCCGGCTTGGGCTTAGAACCCCAATTGTATCCAGAACGGGCACGTCCCCTGCCCCTGCTCCCGGAATCTCCTCTGGAAGAGTGGAATGCAGATCCTCTGCCAGATCTGGCCCCACGAAAGGAAGTTGTAAAGGCAGGCGCCCCCCGAAAGGAACGGCGCTGCTTCTTACGTTGAGGCAACCTACCGCCCTTGGTGACGGAGTCCAATGTTTCTCCAAAGAGCCTCAATGCAACAAAGGGTAAAGCCGTCAGAGACTTTTTAGACATGAAATCGGCCGCCCACTGGCGCAGCCAGACCGACCGCCGAATAGTCACCAACAAAGCCGACGTCCTACCACACATCATCAAAGTGTCATCCAAGGCAGTTAATACAAAGGATAAAAACAACTCACACCGTTTGAGGCTAAGGAACTCAGCACTACCAGGGCGAAGCCCGGAAGAGGTCAACAAGTCCCTGACCACAGACCTGGCAGCCAACACCATAAGCTCTGAAGCGCACACAGGCCGTATGGCTGACCCAACGCTAGTAAAGCCATGACAAGCCATTTGATCAATACGTTTATCCTCCCCATCCTTAAGGGTGGAACAATCCGGTCTATTTAAAACCGAGGAATTAGACAACCCCAAAACCGGAGCATCGACCTCGGGGGGGGGGAAGCCCAGCGCTTAACCACCTCCGAAGGGAAAGGATATTTCTTATCCCACCCCTGAGGGATACCAGGGAGCCTAGCCGGCCTGTCCCATTCCTTATCAATGATTTTGTCAAAATGCCGTTGCGAAGGAAACACCAAGCGCGGCCTGGACTCCTCAAACAACTCACCCTCCTGCTGTGACGCCACCTCGGGAGGGGAGATATTCAGAACCTCCAACATCAGCGCCAGCGCGTGAGGAGAATCCGAGGATCTCCCTAACTCACTAAACTCCGCATCAGCGCCAGCAGACTGCTCATCGTCCAAAACATCTGAGCCCTCAGAAACTTCACCTTCCTCTAACCCAGAATAATCAGACCAATCCAGATTATTAAACTCATCCAGGTCATCAGCCGGCATAGCCGGAGACAAATGCTTCCTCTTGGCCGGAGCCTTACGGGCGACCGAACTGGAAACAATTTTCTCAAGGTTGGCCAATCTGGCGCACATCTCAGATTGCAGATCCCTGCCCATGACAACGTCACACGGAGCGCGCGTCAGGGTGGGAGGTTGAGATGACTCGGCCGGCGGTGCTGACCCAGAAGCCTGGGATCCGGACTGCCGCGCAATAGTTTGCTGTGCACAAGGTATACAAAGCAGTACATCGTCCCCAGTAATGGATGCACCACACAACATGCATTTTTTGGGATGCCCCGAAGGGGCCCCTGCCCCAGTATCCGGGGATGCCTCCATAAGGTGAACTTTATTAGTCGCAATGACCCAGGGAATTACGCCAATAAGCAACCCGGGATGCCCCTTTAATGTCCCGAGTGGGAGGATTTAAGACTAAGTGAACCCAGGGATCTAGGACCGGGAGAAACCCCTAAATACTAATGAAGATCCTCTGTAAAAGCCTCCGCCTAAAAGACAGAAGAAAAACCCCATAAATGCCAAAACAGAACACACAAGGGAGAAAGAATAACAAATAAGGCCCAATGGGCCACTCACAGATCCTTAGGGAACAGGAGCAATGGAGCCCGCAGCACACGAGGAGAGACGCAGGACGACAAGGGGCGTGGTCAGCGCGAACCGCGCGAATGGTCATCACCGCCCCCATCTCCCTATGATTGCAGCCAGCTCCGCATCGGCGCTCCAGCAGCGCCACACAGAAGCAGAGGGGGGGCGGAGCCGTGGCGACGCGCCGAAAGCCCGGCCCCGCCCCCCCTCCGACGGAGAAGCGAGAGGAGATGGCTCCCTCGCGTAGCTGTACAGAGACCGGCGCCGCCGCATGCCGCGGCGCCGGTCAGAATCACACTGCGGGCGGGTGCGACCGCAGCAACCAGCGGAGCACCCGCCCTGCCCAGCGAGGGGACAGCCAGCGGGGGGCCACGGCCACGGCCCGGCCCCGCCCCCCCCCAACAGTGCGTGAGGGGAAGCTCCCCTCACAGAAACAACCGGCGCCCCGGCCATAATGGCGGCCACGGCGCCAACAGTAAAAAGCACAACACACACACACACACAAATTAAAGGAGACAGATAGCTAAAGTATGCTGCTATGTGAGAAACAACCAAAACACTGGCCCTGAGAGAGACCCCCCCAAACCCCCACTGAGTTACCGGGGAAGACTAGAGGGACCCCCCAGGGGCAAATACCAAGGGACGGGGCATCCCAAACCGGGATCACCTAACCCGGCATCACCGCCTACCCTCTTATTAGGGTCTCACGGGGGAGCAATGCTCCTAGGCACCAGAGGTGCCAATATACCTTCGCTCGGGCCCGCAGCCAAGACTGTGGAGGCATTTATCTGAAGGGCTAATTAGGGAAAAGAAAGTCCGAGCGGAAATAATCACAAAAAACTGGCCGGGAGTTACCCTGGCTACCTGAAATCCCCCTGTGCAAGGAGGAGACATCATCTTCTGACTTGCTCGCCTTCTGCAGAGATGGAAAACTGGGTGATGAGTGGGAGGTCCCAGGTATTTATGGATCAGGGAGGGGCTTTCTTTTACTATCATCTCTGCAGGAACGCCTCTTCAGGACGATATTACCCACATGTTATGGATTCTTGAAGCGGGGTGTGTGACATACTTAGAATAATCCGAACCCATTCATTGTGGCCCGTGACCAGCTCCAAAAGCATTTAAACTGGACCTTCACCCTGAATAAGAGTCTATCTTATATGTTTCCCACTCCCTGTACATACAGATTGCTCACATTAAAAATCATCCTACCTGCATCTTTTGCATTTTCTGAGACTTTAACCATCCAAGAAGGCAGCTCATGGAGGTGCAGGCTGCCTGCAAACAGGAAGTGTCATCTTCCTGTGCCGCTCTGCATTCTGGGATTGCTGACCTTTTCCTGACCCCCAACTCTGCTCTGTTTGTGCAAAGCACAGCTATAACCCCGCTCTCCTGCACTTTTGACTCCTCTCCTCAGAATGCGACACTCTTTAAGCAAGATGGCGGCGCCCGTATCCTAGAGTGCTGAACAGAGTTGCAGGCCAGTGAGGGAAAGAATAAAGAGTTAATAACTAAAAACATTAAATATGTTAATTTTAGATGTTAGGGAATAATTTTTTAAGGGTTTGGGCTTTTCATTAAATGATGCTGAAGGTCCGCTTTAAGTCCAAACTCCTCAAAGACTATTCCCTAGCATCTAAAATTAAGATATTTACGTTTTTAGTCACTTACTTTTTATTCTTTCCCCACTGGGATGCAAGGACTCTAGGATACAGGCGCCGCCATCTTGCCTCAGATGCATCACATACTGAGGAGAGGCAATCCCAGAATGCAGAGCGGAACAGTCAGAAGACACTGTTTGTCTTCTGTTTGCATGCAGCCTGAGACTCCATGTGCAACCATCTTACATGTTTAAAGTCTCAGAAAAAGCAGTAGAGGCAGGTAGGATGATTTTTAACGTGGGCAATCTGTGTGTACAGGGTGGGGGAAACATACAAGATAGGCTCTTATTCAATGTCTGGTTTAAACCAGACCTTCACCATAATTAATGGAAAGGCCCAAACCCTTAAAAAACGATTCCCCAGCATCTAAAATTCTAATTTTTTAGTCACTTACTTATTATTCTTTCTCCCGCTTGGCTGCAACGCTGTTCAGGACTTTAGGATGCGGGTGCCGCCATCTTGACTTAGAAGCATCACACTTACTGAGGAGAGGAGAGCGGGATAAAATGCAGGGGGGCGGGTTATAGCTGTGCTTTGCTCAGACAGAGCAGAGCTGGGGTCAGGGAAAGGACAGCAATCCCAGAATGCAGAGCAGCACAGTCAGAAGGCACTTCCTGTTTGTAGGCTGCCTGATGTTCCATGAGCCGCCATCTTGGATGTTTAAAGTGGACCAACACCCAGGATTTTGACTATCCTGGGTTTTGGTCCACTTCGGTGGGGCACCCCAATCGCTGTGTGAAACCCCCCAGAAAGCCCCTAAAACTCACCTGTCCCCGCTCCCACGTGACTCGCTCCACCAATCCCAGCGAGGTCCGTCGACGGACAAGGGGAGCGAGGCCGCCGCCGCGCTCGCGCTTCCCTCTAACAGGGCGCGCACCCGCGCCGGCCATCCACAAACAGCCGGCGCGGGTGCGCGCCCTGCTCGCGCATGCGCCGCTGGATCCAGGAAGAGGTAGGCATTTAGGGGCTTTCCGGGGGGTTTCACACAGGTGCCCCGCTCGCCCGATGCTGATCGGCCCGGGAATCAGCATCGGGTGTTGGTCCACTTTAAAGGCTCATAACATGCAGTAGATGCAGGTAGGATGATTTTTAATGTGGGCAATCTGTATGTACAGGGTGAAGGACCGCTTTAAGTGACCCTTGCTCAGCAAAAGGTTGAGTCCCCCTGAGCTAAAGTAACCCTTTGCCTGGAATATCCCTTTAAAACCACCTATACCTCTGTATTTTTTAATTTAATTCCTGCTAATTGCATAATCCTTCGGGAGTGAAAATACTCTTCCAAGATGATGGGAGGAGTATTTCTACTCTGTGGGAAAAAGTGCGACCTCTGGATTCATATACACTGAGACCTAAGGGAAGCAGCATGTGCATTAGTAGCATTTGGTAACATGTGGTAACAGGGACATGAGTGCAAACATTCGCTTCAAAGTAGTCCGTGTGATGATTAGTACAAGTTCTAATTTCTGTACATTTTATTGCATTGTGGCAGTTACGGGCAGGCTGATTTATTACTAGCGCCAGGTATCGGCAGGTGAGCACCTGTACAGAGATGCTAAGAGCGACCGCTAGTATACGCTGTGATCGGCTATCGGGCGCTGTAACAGAGCGCCTCAGTCGCTGTAGTAACCTGGCCGGCATTAATGAATGAGATGGGAGTGAAAGGTAGCGCCAGCTCATTTTGACCGACTCTCAGCAACTCACACCATATTCAACAAAAAAACAGACTCACAGAGCCTTGGCGCTCTGGATCTGGTCGCTATAGCAATGAGCGCCACACGCTGTGTGATTAAAGTCTTTTGAACACATATCCACCAGTAACAAAGCGAAAACACATGGAATGACATTGTGACATTAACACTTTAATGCCAGACCTGTACTGACAATTCTGCATAAAAATTTCAAAAATCAACAAAGTTTTCAAAAATGTGTCTTTCTAGGCCAGGAGAGGTGACACAATTATTTGAGAGAAAAAAACTAAAAACCCTGTTTAAACATAAGAAAAGGAACGTCCATTGAAATGTATGGGAGAGCGACAGGTAGCGACAGGTAATACCTGGCGCTCTGGAAGCTAGAGCGCCAGCGCTATATGCTGAGCTGCCTGTAATGATTAATCGGACACTACATGGTGCTGTTAGAGTCGCCCATCAGAATCGACTTCATAAATGTGGTATTGCGTACAGCGTCCAGCGTTAACCAGACGCTCCCTGCCGCTACGAGGCACTGCCTGGCGCTATCCCTTGATGAATAAGACCCCTAAATCAATAAAGTGGCCCATGGTCCTCAAAAAGCTGGACACACCTGCTGTACACAGGCTTTAGGATGATCACTGCTTACTACAGGGTTTCCTGAGGGAAAGTACATAACCAGGGGATGGAGTAAGTAGCACAGGTCCTTCTGGTGGGTAGAACATAACCTGTCTATATCTGATGTCTTTCAGGCAATGATTATATTATATGTAACTGAAATGTATATTTTTTAAACAAGAATATGACTATAAATTGTAAAATAAAAGTGCTTGGAGCAGACCTATACTAATATTATGAGCAGGGCTTGGAGGTAGCTTATATTTCATCATATAAAAGGGGTAGACAGAGCTTATTTTTGTTTTTTTGGACATTCTTTTCCACTTCAATATCCGTTCTGCATGACTGTATTTATTGAGCACATTTGCTCTAGGGTAATAGAGCTTGCTCACTGATGTGGAATCAGCGCTGTCCTATCAGGGAGAGGCTGGCGAGAGACTCCAATGTGGTGACATACATAGGAACTGGCAGGCCAGAGAAATGCTCCAACAGCACTACTATTGGTTTTAATATTTCATGCTACCAACGTGTAGAATAAAGGAAGCGCAGCCAGGAGATATGAAGTAGCCCGGGTCTGATTTATTACGTTGATTTTAGTGAGAAATCTTTAGGTGCTATCATGCCAGGGATGGTACAGGGGTTTTACCATCAGCACTGTTATGCTTAAATTAAAAAAATGCCAAAGAGCTGTAAGTTTTAAATAATAAAGGCCAGGCATCCCAAACCTCTCGCTGGGGAGCCACATGTATTTCAGACATCACATTTCATCAGAACACCTACTGAGGCTGGGAGGCCGATTCATTAATAGCGGCAGGTAGCGACAGTTGAGCGACTGTAGCAGTATTTTCACAGCGCCCGCTAGTAGTCGCTGTGTTTGGCCATTGTTCGGTGGATGATAGCGAGTCAGTCGGTGTGCCGTAATGTTGAATACAAGATGCTGAGTCGCTATTTGACAGGTTCGCTGTTGTATGGGAGCGCATGATAGCGACTGGACATAGCGACCGGCACCCACCATATTCATTAAAAAATCGGCCTTAAAAATTCCTAGCGCTGTGAAATGCATGTTTAAATCCCATAGCGCTGTAGGCGATGTGTTAAAAGTAGTTTTTTAACCCCCTAACCACCCAAAAAAAAAATGGAATGATTTTGAAATAATATTCAAACCTGAATAGTTTAAAATCAGACCTGTAATATCAATTCTGCAAAAAAAAAATTTTTTTTTTAAATCCCCCAAAAATACATTTTCAAAGGAAGAAGTATCCACAGTTTTTTTTTGGAAATTTAAAAAAAAAATAAATAAATGGAGGGGGCGTGTCTGGCCGATGGCGGAGTAGGCTGCAACCCGTTGGAGCTCTGCACAGCGACACCACAGACAACCCTAAGGCACACCGTGACAACACCCATCACTACATGCCCAGGCGTGGGAGACCCTCGGGCGCGGGCAGGAAGCGGCAGCCGGCCTCCATTGCCCACTATTTTGGAGCGACGGGCCGGGGGAGAGAGGAGGAGGGCGGCACAGGCAAAATGGCGGCGACGCGCCGGAGAGCATCGCACATGGCGGCGGAGGAGGCAGAGACCGTACCGAAGTCCCTTACCTTGGGGCGAGCGGGCCCCGGGGAGCCGGTGCGGGAGCCATGCGAGACGCCATCGTCTGCCTGCGCGCGGGGCAGGCTACTGGAGGAGGAGATGACGGCGGCCGCGGGGAGCGCTGAGGCGGCACCGCACATGAAGGTGAGGGAGGCGGTGGGGAGTAGCGGCGGGGCCTCCCCCATCCATCGGAGGGGAGGGCGCGCTCTCTCGCCTGCGCCCCAGCTTCCAGGAGATCCGGAGGTCATGGCCGGGGGAACGGGGGAGGAGGCGGGGCCAGGCGATGCTGCGGCCCAGGCACAGACCGTGCAATACAGCAACCCACCGACAAAGCCTGGCCTGTCGGGGGATGTGAGAAACAATTCCCCCCCTGGCCAGAATACATCCCCAGCGCGGGCTATGAACCCTCTCGCCTCAGTATGGGCCCCACCACAGATGCAGGAGGGGGCTGAGGGGGGCTGCCCCACGCCCCAACATGATCCACCTGGCCTGCTGGGAGATAACCAGAGGCTAGACGCCACCAGCACCCGCCGACCATTTGCTGCCACGCGGGATGCCCCTGCAGGGCGACCATGGAATGCCCCTGCAGCAGCAGAAGGAGACGCTTCACAACTGCGCCGCCTGTCCCCTGAGCGTACCAGGAGCGAGGAGCCCACAGGATGGGGTGGTAGCTGGTCTCCCGAGGCCTTCTCCCCCAGAAACGACGGCGGGCCGCCGATGGAGACGTTTGTGGTTCCCCCGTGTGGGATGCCCGCAGCGCTGCAACATGTGCCCCCGTCCTTATTCTCGGCCCTGGCGGAAGTAGTCCGTTCCAACATCTCGGATGCCCTCCGAGTGCTTCCCTCCCGATCAGACTTTGATGGATACATTTCACAAATGGAGAATACCCTCCGGAGAGAACTCAGCTCACTGCAGAATTCTATCTCTGAAGTCGCTCACAGAGTGGACTCAATTGAGCAAGACCAGTCCGCACTGACACAGAGAGTGGCGGCCCTGGAGCAGCAGCAGCGGGAAGAAAGAAGACACACCTCCGCCCTGTATCTCGGCCTGGACGATCTCGAGAATCGTGGAAGGCGCAACAACGTGAGGCTGCGGGGGCTCCCAGAGACGGTTGCCCAGCCGGACCTGGAGAACGCGGCCAAAAGCATCTTTAACACAATCCTGGGCTCCCCCCCCGCGAGCGACATCATTATCGACAGGATCCACCGTGCCCTCGGCCCCAGACCAACAGATCCGCAGCGACCTAGAGACGTGATCTGCAGGATCCACTACTACAAGTCCAAAGAGGACATCCTGAGAAAGGCATGGGACAAAGGTCCAATCAGATTTGAAAGCTCTTCGGTGGCGGTTCTCCCTGACCTCTCTTCCAGGACTCTCCAGATGAGGCGAGTGATGAAACCCTTACTGGAGGTGATTCAGCGCCGGGGGGCCTCCTATCGATGGGGGTTCCCATTCCACCTTATTGTTCGTCGAAATGGAAGATCCTTTGCCTTGAAAACAGCCGACCAACTCCCACATCTATTTGCATTCCTGGATACTGACCCAGTTCGGGTCCCGGACTGGCTCGCGCCGACTCTGGAGCTCCAGCGTGATGGGGCGGGGGGTCCGCGCGGGCCGCTCGGAGGGGCGAGGGGGGCTCTGAGGCGCAGGGGGCCCCAACCCGGCAACAGAGCTTAATTGAAGATGGACGGTCCCGGGTCGTGGCCCTCCCTGGTCGGGCCCCCCCCCCTCCCGGGGTTGTCCCTCGTTTTTGCCCCATAAAGAAGAAGAGGATCATGCACCAGCTCAGATGGACGATCGTCAACCGCCCCCCCCCCGCGGGCCCTATGGGGACTAACTATCTCTCGGGCCTCCCCCCTCGGGGGATGGCCACATCACAAGTAGGTACGGGGTCCCGGGGGGATGGGGGTGGAGACCTTCAGAGACTCAAGAGGGAACGGGTGGTGTGACGGGTGGCCGGGGTCGATGGGGGGCCCTTTGGGGGGGACCGACCCGTTTCTACAAGGTTATTTAGTACATGGGGCCCGCGGGTCTCGGGCCCGGCGACGGGCCTGGGTGCGGCCTCTGGTGTGGGTGCCTCGCATGGGGGGGATCGCGGCCTCCGTCCGGCCCCCGGGCCCCTCGCGGGCCTCGGCCTGTGGGGGGCGCGGGTGGCTGGGCGGGGGGCGCTCCCTCGGTGTGCCGGACGGGCGCCGCGATCGGGCCGTCCTCGGGCGCGCTCCCCCGCATGGGTGGCGCCCACAGGTTGAAAAATGTTAAAACGTATGAGGTTGAAATGTTGTTTGCACTTGTTCCGGGGCTGCTGTGCAGCTTAGGAAAATGTTCAGGTTAATTGATGGTTCTGTGTGTCTTCTGGGCTTGGGGCCCGGTTTACCCCTGGCTGATGGGGAGTGCTTGGCCGCCATTCGCCCTCCCGCTCACCTCGGTGGGGGGGCGGGAGATGGGGGCCCGGACTCGGGTGTGGCGGCTCGCGGGGCTGTCCGCGCCTGGCACCCCCGGATGCCTGCTTTGGGCCTCACGCCCACGAGACACCACAATTATACATTGTTGTTTGTGCCTTACATAGCGATATAAGTATGTACTTTTTCTTTTGTCTGTGTATGATGCGTAAAGGCTTTTCAGGGTGTGCATCTCCTACGCCTATGCTGTTTTCGTCTTACACTTCCCCAAATTAGGTGTCCCTGGTTGGGTTTTGCGCCTTTCTTCTTGGCGTTGCCCTAAACAGGGAAACGAGGGTGCTCGCGGTCCGTGTGTTCCGCAGGGCCCCCCGCAATAGAGTTTCCTGCGGCGGCGCCTAACCCCGGTGCCCCCGCTATTTTGATTAACCCCTTCCCGCACAGCAATCTTCCTAAAGTTTCCCTTCCCCTTCCCGACCTGATTTCTTGTTAATACCTCGCCCCTATCCACCTTGCCCTAACTGCACCGCCCTCTGCCTTTCCCTCCCTTCATTCGCTCCAACTCCATCGACCCTACTTCCCTAAACATACCTTGGGCCCTACCTTCCCCCCCTTGCCGCCGGATCGCCCGCTTCCACCTCCCATCCCCCAACGGGTCATAGACCTAGTGTCTGCACTTGTGATTGGGGCTCGGGCCTGCTCCCGGTCCGGCGCCTCTCGCCCGGGATGGCTAAGCTGACGGTCTGCTCTCTGAACATTAAAGGATTCAATGTACCAGAAAAGCGCTCCAAGGTCCTATACGATCTGCACAAGCAAAGAGTGGGCATACTTCTTCTCCAAGAGACCCACTTTCAAGAGAATAATGTGCCCAACATGCATCACAGATACTTTACATCATGGTACCACAGTACCAACCCGCAAGGCAAATCACGAGGTGTGTCAATAGCACTCCACAAATCCCTGCCATATACGGAGGTGGACCACCTTGCAGACCCCGAGGGGAGGTTCGTCTTTCTCAAGATACAGCTACATCAGAAAACCTACACAGTGGCGAATATGTATTTACCGAACTACAGCCAGGCCGCGACGCTCCAGAAGTATCTCAGGAAATTAGAGGAGTTCGCTGATGGAATACTGGTTCTTGGGGGAGACTTCAACCTCACGTTGAACCCCTCCTTGGATTCCTCGTCCGGGAGGAGTTCGGTGCCCTTGGGGAAACTGCAGTCCCTGCGGAAGGCGCTGCACGGCATGCGGCTGATGGATGTGTGGAGGTTGGAGCATGGACAGACCAAGGACTACACGTACTTCTCACCCATGCATGGATCATACAGTCGTATCGACTACATACTCCTAAGCCATCATGCCCTGCAATGGCACCCCGAGTCCCGCATTGGCCCTTTTCTGTGGTCGGACCATGCGCCGGTCTTTGTATCGTTTACTCTACCAAACGCAACACCGGGATGCTGGAACTGGCGCCTCAATGACAATCTCCTGAATGATAAGGTCTGTATGGACAGAGTGAGGGAGACCATCAGTAATTTTACAGCGGACCACAGACGGGACGATTGTGCGCCAGTAATTCAGTGGGAAGCATTAAAATGTGTCCTAAGGGGTGTCTTTATCCAAGAGGGCGCAAGGGCGAAACGTGAGAAAGCGACTCTGATCACCCAGACTCTGCAAACCATCTGTGATCTGGAGTCTAGACACAAGCAAGATCTCACGCCGGACCTGCTCGCAGAGCTCTCACTCCACAGAAGTAAACTACTTAAACTTTACGATCAAGCTCATCTTAGGTACAGAGACAAGCGACGGGCCACAATGTACGAGCACGCTAATAAGTGTGGGAAGCTTTTAGCCAGGTCACTTCACGGTAGGTCGGCAACTACATTCATCCCAAGCATCAGTTCAGGAAGAGGAAAGCACGTCTCTAACCCAGCTATGATCCCGGAGGTGTTTAGAAGCTTCTACAGCAGCCTATATAACCTCCAACCGGACCTCACCCGTACTTCGGCCGCAGAGTTGGAGACGAACATAAACAATTATATGGCAGAGACGCCACTTCCTACAATCCCGGAAGAGTCCGCAGCAGACTTGGAGGTGCCCTTTTCGGAGTCGGAGGTCCTGAAGGTCATAAAGGAGGCCCCTGCGGGGAAGAGTCCGGGTCCCGACGGCTTCACTCCGAGATTTTTCAAGGTTTTGGCCCCCCAGCTGGCCCCTTGGTTGACGAGGGCCTTCAATCACATAGGAGCAGACAGCCCTTTCCCAAAACAGACCCTGGAAGCCACTATTACCGTGATCCCTAAACCAGACAAGGACCCCTCGGTGTGCGGCAGCTATAGGCCCATCTCCCTGCTTAATGTCGACTTGAAATTGTACGCAAAAATTATAGCCACCAGAATCAAACCTTTGATCCCCCAAGTGATACATTTGGACCAAGTAGGATTTGTCCCAGGCCGCGAAGCCAGGGACAACACCAATAAACTGCTAAACCTCATTGCCCATGTACACAAGAACGGCATACCGGCATGCGTGTTATCCTGTGACGCCGAGAAGGCGTTTGACAGGGTGAGCTGGCGCTTCCTCAGGGCAACTCTCTCCCAGATTGGCTTGGGCCCTATTCTCACCTCCAAGATCATGGCACTGTATCAGGAACCCTCGGCTCGTGTCAGAACTAATGGGGTATTCTCGAGCCCCTTCACGATCAGGAACGGTACGCGACAGGGCTGCCCGCTCTCACCCCTGCTATATATCTTAACAATGGAGCACCTGGCGATAGCCATCAGGAACAACCCAGACATTAAGGGGATTGAGTGTAAGGGTAGACAATACAAGGCCTCGATTTTTGCAGACGACCTGCTCCTTCACCTAACATCCCCGGCTGTATCTTTCCCGGCGGTTCTGAGGGAGTTTGAGCGGTTCGGCCAGTTGTCCAACTTTCGCATTAACTACGCAAAGTCAGAGGCGTTGAATCTTACTCTGTCGCAGCCCCTGGTGGAGAGGCTCCAGAGCAGTTTCCCATTTAGGTGGCAACCCACAGCGATAAGGTACCTTGGGGTCTTCATCCCATCCGACTTGAATAACCTCTACGAGCTAAACTTTAAGGTTTTACAGGCTAAGGTTCGCCAGGACCTTTCAAAATATGATAGAGGCCGATATTCGTGGTTTGGAAGGATCAACATCTTGAAAATGGATATACTCCCTCGGTTTCTGTACCTCTTCCAAACCATGCCGATCACGCTTCCCAGACAATTCTTCAAATCAGTTCAAGCGGAATTCCTGAAATTCATTTGGGGCTCGCGGAAGCCACGCATCAGATTTAATATCTTGGCCAGACCAAAGAACGCGGGAGGAACCGGAGCCCCGGACTTAAGACTTTATCACTCAGCGGCGGTCATTACAAGGATGGCGGACTGGACGTATAGGAGAGAGGACAAGCTCTGGGTACAAATGGAGCGGGATATCCTGGGGTTTAACCCATGCTCCCTCCCGTGGGTATCCACCGCGGGAGATGCCAGCAGAAAAGGGTGCCCATTCCTGACCCGGCATTTCCTTTCTTGCTGGGACAGACTACAAAGGCAGGGGGAGCTGATAACTAGACCCGGACCTCTCACCCCGCTGTTTAATAACCCGGAGTTCGTACCGGGACAGAATGCCTCCCGATTTTTGATCTGGCGAGAGGTAGAGGATACGAGGTTACGTGACATCTTGATAGGAGGGAGGCTGCCCTCCCTAGCAGAAATGAGAGCTCGGAATAGAGGCGGCCACCTGTCCTGGCTACATCATTGGCAGCTTGAGGCGTTCCTAGCCTCAGGAGGGCGCATTAGCAATGCATCTCTACCCCTAAAGCCTTTGGAGGAATGCCTCACGCAGTTGCAGCCACTGGAACATGTGATCTCTGCTTTTTACAGTATATTGGTAGCCGCCAGGCATACCTCGAAGCTGGAGTTCATGTCCAGATGGGAGAGGGACTTGGGGACGCCGTTTACCAGAGAGGAAACACAGAAGATATTTACTTTGACGCACAAACTGGCAGGAGCCAGTTCAGCGCAGGAAAAAAACTACAAAGTCCTCACAAGATGGTACAGGTGTCCAACGGACATTGCCGCGTTCTCATCCGGGGGATCGGACGCATGCTGGAGGTGTGGAGCGCCCCATGGAGGGATCTTGCACATTTGGTGGGAATGCACCCCGATCAAGAAGCTCTGGGACACGGTTCTCAGGATTCATACGGAGGTGGAGGGATCCGTGGTACCGAACACGCCGAGAGTCGCCTTGCTCTCCCTGATTCCTGGCTCGATGGCCAAGGCTAAGAAAGGAGTCCTTAAATATTTCCTGACGGCTGTCAGGTCAATCATCCCCAGGCATTGGAAGTCTCCCCTCCCGCCAAGTTTGGCAGAATGGTTTGCCGAAATGGATCACATCTTGAGGATGGAGGAGCTGGTGGCGGAGGGCAGAGAAGGAACAGAGGCGCATTGGACAACCTGGATGAATTGGATTAGATTCAGGGAGTCGAGCGAGGCGAAGGTCTTCTTGGCGATGGACGTGGGCTGAGATGATACACATTGCGGTCGGGATTGGGGCGGTCCGTCGGCAGGGGGTCACTTTTACTACACTACCCCCCTCCCCTGTTCGCCCCACACAAGCCCTTCTGTTGTTTCCCCATAACCCCCCTCATTCTTCCCACCCCTCCTTTTCCCCTCCCCCCCCGCTTTCTTTTTATTATGTTTTTTTTATTTTTCTTCTTTTCCTCTTTTTCCTTTCCCGGGGATTTCCCCGCCGTTTTCTCTCTGTCACCCCGTGGGTGCTTGACGGGTCCCCTCTCCCCCCCGCGTCTCATCTCGGCCCGCCTTCCCCGGTCTCTACCCGATTGCCGCGGGCGCCCTGCGGTGGGGTCACCCGGGGGGCCCCTGCGCCCCGGGCCCCATTGCCGCCCCGGCAGCTCGTGGGATGAGGAGGCCCCGGTCTGGGCCTGGACTCTAGGGGCCGGGTGCGATGTGGTGGGGCGGGTGGTGCCCCCCCAACGCGCCCAACAGTGCGCGCCCGGCGCTTCTTACGATAGCGACCCAAACCCTACCATAAATGACGATTGGAGCTCCTGCTTCCCGGAAACACTGACTCCCACCTTCGGCAGTATGAGATGCTAACACTGGAGGCTGTAGGGTTGTAAGCCGTCTTGTGGGGGTGGCTTGTCGGTGGCCGGGGGGTCGGGCGGTGCCCCAGCTGCGCCTGGTGGCGGGAGGGGTACGAGGGCCCGGATTGACCCTTTATCTGCATTCCCTACCCTTATGTACCTGTACTGTTTCTTGTCTATGTATATATATATATTTTTTTTTTTTTTTCTCTGTTTCTCCTTTGAAAACTGAATAAACAAGAGATTAAACTAAAAAATAAATAAAAAATAATTATTAATTAAAATACATTCTGACATTGAAATGCATTGGAGAGCGCCAGGTAGCGAGAGGTCATACCTGTCGCTGTTCAAGGATGTTCGCTGGCGCTGTGGGATGAGGCTGGGATAATGATGAATGAGTTGCTAGGTGGCGCTATCTCAGTCGCTAAGCAGTATCGGCTTGATAAATGTGTGATTGTGGAGGGGAGCCGGCGTTCTAGTTGCGGTACCTGGCTTTACTGGCCGGCTCCCCAGTCGCTATCTGTCGCTATTCCTTGATAAATAAGGCCCTAAGGCTTACATGGCTCCAAGGGTACCATACAAAGGGTTGGGTTGATAGAGAGGCATGATGGCTGCATGTCACTGCTGCTCCCAGCACTGCACTTACAGGCTGATTCATTACTAGCGCCAGGTAATAGCAGATGAGTGTCTGTACTGCGGCGCTAAGAGCGACCGCTAGTGGTCGCTCTGATCGTCCGTGAGTTTCTATTACAGAGCGCCTCAGTCGCTGTAGTAACATTACCGGCATTGATGAATTTGATGTGTGAGTCGCTATAACACCAGTACAGCGCTATATGAGAGCGAACGGTAGTGACTGGTCAGTGTGAGCGACTCAAACCATATTCATTAAAAAAAAAATCTGCGTCACGTAGCGCCGGCGCTCAAAATTGTGTCGCTGTAGCCCAGAGCGCCAGCAGCTGTGTGATTAAAGTCAATTTTTGAACACATATCCACTAGTAACAAAGCCAAAACACATGGAATTACATTGTTATGACATTAACTCTTTAATATCAGACCTGTAATAAATATTCTGCATAAAATTATAAAAAATCTAAAACGTTTTCAAAAATGTATTTAAATAGGCCAGGAGACAATGATTTGATACAAAACAAAAAAATTTATTAAAAGAAAACCCTGTTTAAAGAGAAGAAAAGTAACGTCTATTGAAATGTATGGGAGCGCGACAGGTAGCAAAAGGTAATACCAGGCGCTCTGGAAGTCAGAGCGCCGCCGGGATCCGCTGAGTCATCTGTGATGATGAATCAGTCGCTGCGTGATGTAAGAGTCGTTCACCAGAATCGCCTTCATAAATGTGGTATTGCGTGCCGCTGCCGGCGTTCACCTGACGCTTACAAGTTACTACCTGGTGCTATCCCTTGATGAATAAGGCCCTTATTGTTTCAGCTTCCTAGAATGATGTCTGGGTTTCTGTTTTGCCATTTGTGCAGGGATATCTGCCTGTGTGGGGCAAATATTTTATGGGGTGGGAGGTTCGTTTGTGCTCTGTTTATAGGGCGAGGAGGAGCCACATGCACGTTTGATGCTTATAAGTATAAAAAATAATTAGGCCCGATGAAGCTGCTGCCCCTGGGGCATCCAGATTTCAGATGACCTGTTGCCTAAAATGATCCCCCACTCCCAGGCAATGTGGCCAGCTCGGCATTGACCCAGTTTAAAAAAGGAAGTGGGTTTTTCCACTGCCATGGCCACTCCCATCTGCCATTTTTGAGATTGCAGATTGACTGATCACAAGAATGCCGATTAACATTAACTGCTCCCTTGCTGCATCCCCGGTAGACTGGAAACCTGAATGGCTGGACGCGGCAGTGCTACACAGCTACAGGGAAGCCGGAGATGCTGTGGGACACCCTGATTTCGGATGCCCCGGGGGGGGGGGGGGGCAGGCAACCCAACTGCCCACCGCACAGGTTTTGCGTCACCCGGCCTGCATGACTGCCAGCTGCCAATTTGCATGGAAAGGAGCATGTTCATGCCCACCTGGCAAATCCAGCTGACTGCCTGCAAAAAGTCTGCAGTCAATGTGAACAACGGGTGTTAGAAGCCCATTTTTGAGCATCTTAGGAGTTTTTAGGCTGGAGGACATTTCAAATCAGAATGCCCCAAGGGGAAGCTATGCAGCAAACCTGAAGTCTTTTTTGTTTCCTCTTTTATTCTTTTCCTGTTCTAAGTGCCACTCTATATACTTCTACAATCTGTTCCCATAAAACGGGTCTCCCGACCATGGCTCAACATCTTAAGTTTTACCTTGTTAAAAATGAAAAAAAATAAGATTTGGGGAAAAAATTCTTCAACCAGAAATGCGGACTCATTGCCATTTAATGAGTCGTGGGAGTGGAGTCCTGATTGGTGTCTGTCAATGTCTATCAATTCAAACAGCATCAGAGCTCTTTCGCGTTTTTTTGCTTGTGTTGGGATGATGATTATAATTTTTTTTTCTTTTTAGCTGTTCAGCACTATATTAAATTGCTACAGCAGGCAAAGGCAATTGTTACACCATTGTGTCGGGCTACGTTTGGAAGTCCTAAACTGTTTTCCTTTTTTAAATTGAAAACGACATGGCCAAGATATCAAGGTTTACAGGTTCGCCTCATGATTTATCTACTGAAAAAAGTGGGCATGGCCCCTGGATCTGTGATGCTGCATAATAATTAGCATAATGGACGGGGTCTGGAAGATTGATAGAAATTGCTTCGAAAACCCTGGCTGTGTCTTTCCCTTTCCCCCTGTTGCTAGGTTACATTGGAGTCTAGACCAGCACTTGCAGACACACATGTCTCAAATGCGCATGCGTGCACTCGCAAGCATCCATCCGTACTCCCAAAGTGCATGCGAGCATTCCCAAACATCCATGCCCGCACTCCCAAGGTGCATGCATGGATTCCCAAAAGTGCGCAATCCCAACGTGCATGTGCTCACTCCCAAACATGCATATGCACACTTCCAAAGTACATGTGTGCGCACTCCCATGCACACAACCTCACAAGCATATGTATGCACTCCCATGCACATGCACACGCTGCCATGCACATGCACACACTCCCATGCACATGCGCATACTCTCATACGCACAGCGAGCAGTACTTGCCAGGAGGGGGGCATCAGCCCAGGGTTGATGCAAGGGGAATGAGGGAGGCAGCACTTGCTAGGGGGGGGGGAGGGGGGGCATCAGTGTGGGCATGACACACAGGGGAGGATGGGGGCTGCAGCAGCAGCAGCGGCTGTAATCACCGGGGAGAGGAGGGGGGGCAGTGGGGAATCTCACATTTTTGCAGCACATCCAGCATGATGGCTGCTTCCAGCGCTGCTCTCGCTCTCCCCGCCTGGGCTGCCTCCTCGGCACATGTCACAGAGGTGCTGAGGGGGCAACACAGAGAGGAGACAGCTGAGAGCAGGGCTGGAGGTAGCCGCCATCATGGTGGATGTGCTGCATTACCTTTACAATTAGCAACGCCGCCTGACACATGTGCCGAGGAGAAGGCGGCTTCACAGGGAAGGGGCGGCATAAGGAGGAACTGTGAGGAATGGAGCCAGGAAGGCAGAGGGGCATGCTACACAGGGGAGAGGAAGGAGCCTATTGACTGTTCCATCCCTGCTGTGCTGAGCAGATTGGGGACTGAATGTGAGGGGAGTTTCTGTTTGGCCAGGAAGCAGGTGCCCATATCCAGTCTACTGCAATGTTCACAAGCTGAAGAATATATATATATATATATCTCAGTTTGGTGAATTGCAGCTGGTACAGCCCCCCCTTCAGTCTCATGTGTAAGCAGGACTCTCGTGTGTGTGTCAAGATGGTCGCTCCCATGCAGTCCAGGAGAGCAGCATCTGCAAATATATACAACGTCTGCATGGGACTAAGCAATTTACTAAGCAGTCAAAAAACTTTGGTCCGCTTCATTCAAAGGGACTGTAAACCCAGCCAGCAAGCAGCTCACCTGATGCCTGTCCCATGTACCTCTATTCCATTTCATGCAGTGCAGGGTAGAAACTGTAGAAAGGTTTCAAAATTGGCACTTCAATTGTATACTTCCAGTACCATGACAATTATACACAAGGAGGGTGGCCCAAACACCTCCAGGACCATGTAAAACAAGTGGTCTATCAGCCACTCTGTCCCTTGGAGCCCTCAGTGGCAATGAGCATGGTAAGCCACAGTGCTCTTGCCGCTACCTCTGACCTCAGCAGGACAGACAGGCGGCTTGTAAAGTCGGGTCATGACATGCCCTTCCCAGCTCAGCCACTATCCAGAAATTGAAGTGAAGAAATTACTTTGCTTATCTGGGATTTAGAGATGCTGTGAAATGGCGGCTTAGTTTACACTGTTCCTACAGAGGATAAGGCCAGGAACTTTAATATCTTTCAGTATAACAAGATATGTTATCGTCGATCATAAATGTCCTAATGTTTTTTGTATTACAGATCCAATGACAATGAGAATGGAATTTAGGTGCAGTTTAGTTAATGCATGTTCTGTTTTTGCTGTCCTAGGCATGGCCTTCCCTGTTGATATTTTGGATAGTCACAGCCACGAAGAGTTGGAAAGTTTGTCAGAGGATTATTTGTCCTACCTGCGCTGTGCTGACCCTGATAATCCAGAGTACTTGACTCTTCAGGATGGAAGAGAGGTAATATTGGATATGTTTAAAGACTGACATTAATTAAAAATAAAATATACCATCCATAGGCCTCGATTCAGTAAGAGTTAAAAATGCTCTTGGTAATACAAAATTTACTTTAGCCTGAAAATGTCACTGTTACTGATTAACCAGCTACAAAGACAATGAAAGTTAATGGCACTTTTTATTCCTGAAAACCCAAAATCTTTCCCAAACCCCAACATGGACTTCAACCTGAAGTCTGTGTTTGAGTTTGGCAGACGGAAAAGCTGGTTGATGGGCTGCTGAGCTTCACCTAAAGTGTGCAGCAGCAGGAAGCTGCAGACGGCCTTCCGCTGTCAAAAAGTCCACAGCAGAGGCTTCAGAAATATGGCCACCCCCATGATTAAGGACACTTGCAGGGGCTTACAATGTAGAATGTCCTCACTCATGGGATGGCCATTTTTCTGAAGCCTTGGTCGTGAACATTTTGGCAGTGGAATGACGACTTCCGATGGATGGCTCGCCGGGCTCAGGTAAGTAGAAAAGCTGCATCCTTTTGCTGTGCCCTGAATTAGGGGACCCTCCACTTCGCATCTGCTCCCCTGGACTCCATAGGCGAACTTTGGGACCGAAAAATGACAGGGTTCTCCCCACGCCTCACCTGCCAGTCAACAGAGTTAAAATTACCGGCAGGTCTGTCATTTTTCAGTCCCAAAGATTAGGTCCGCCCTGCGCTCTGCGGCGGGAGACGCTGCGGGGGCTTGTCCGCCTCCCTCTGGCCCGCCCCTCGAGGTTCTACTGCGGTGCCATCTTACCTGCTCCGCTCCTGTGCTGGCTGGGTGCTGGTTTTCTTGGGGACGCTGCCCTTCCTGGCCGACTGGGTGACATCGCCGGTGTGCCTTCTGCCATTCGCGTGCTGCGGACGCCGTTGCAGCTGGTCCGTGAGTCGATCCTGCCGTTCTTCATATTCTTTGGTGCATGTGCTGTGGGATGCTCATATATTTTTCATGCTTATGTCTTGCACACGGGATAGCAGTGACAAGGTATTTCTCGCCCTTGGTCGCCGCTGGGGTCAGCCGGATGTGGACCTGTTTGCGTCCTGTCACAATCACAAGCTTCCAAGTTTCATCTCTCTGTCAAAGGATCCTCTGGCCTTCTCCACAGACGCGCTAGCCATTCCCTGGACAGAGTTTCGGCTCCTCTATGCCTTTCCTCCCTTTCCTCTGCTGGGTCGTGTGCTGCGCAAGATAGCCCAGGAGGGGGTACCGACCATACTAGTGGCCCCCCGTTGGCCGAGGAGGGTATGGTTCGTGGACGTCGTCCAGATGGCAGTGGATCGGTACGTCTTACCCGACGATCCAGAGCTTCTCACTCAGGGACAGCTGCTCTATCCCAATTTACAAATGCTGGCTTTAACAGCTTGGCTGCTGAAACCTCCATCTTGATGGGTAAGGGTTTGCCGGCTTTGGTTGTCGATACTTTGATTCAGGCTCTGAAGAAATCTTTGTCTATGATTTACTATAGGGTCTGGCATGCTTATATTGCTTGGTGTGAGTCCAAGTCTCTATCTTGTCGTGGTTTTTCCATTCCCAGGATTCTGGAGTTTTTACAGCATGGTCTAGATTCGGGTCTACAACTTAGTACCCTCGAAGGACAGGTTTTAGCTCTGGCAATTTTTTTTCAAAGATCTTTTGCCAATCATAGGCTTGTCAAGACTTTTTTTCCAGGGAGTTATTCATGTGCGTCCGCTGCGTAAGCCTCTGTCTCCGGTCTGGGATTTAAATCTGGTGCTTTCTGACCTACAGGGTCCTCCCTTTGAGCCTCTGCGCGATGCCGCTCTTCCTATTCTGACTCTTAAGGTAGCCTTTTTGGTCGCTATTACATAAGTGCGTCGCGTCTCTGAGCTGGCAGCGCTCTCCATGAAACCTCCTTATTTTGAGCGGCATCAGGATAAGGTGGTTTTTTTCGACTTAAACCGGATTTCTTGCCCAAGGTTGTTTCTGCCTTTCATCTCAATCAGGACATTGTCTTACCTTCCTTGTGTCCTGCTCCTTCCAATTCTAAGGAACGGACTCTTCATTCTCTGGATGTGGTTAGGGTGCTCAAATTTTATTTGGTCGCCACTGAGTCTTTTAGGAAGTCTGATTCTCTGTTTGTTCTTCCTGCCGGGCCTAGGAAGGGCTTGCCTCCAGCCAAATCTACAATCAGTAAGTGGATTCGACAGGCGGTGGTGCAAGCTTATTCTGCTAAAGGGAAGGAACCTTCCTTCCGTGTTACTGCTCATTCTACTAGGGCTATTGGTGCCTCTTGGGCTTTTCAGCACCAGGCTTCTGTTGAACAGGTTTGTAAGGCTGCTACTTGGTCTTCAGTTCATACTTTTTCTAAGTTTTACAAGGTTGATGTTTGGGCCTCGGATGATGCCGTCTTTGGCCGCAAAGTTCTGCAGGCGGTAGTGGCTTGAACTGTCTGCCTTTACTCATTGGGGATCCCACCCTACTTTTTATGGACGCTGCTATTGGATGTCTCAGATGTAATGATTGAAATGAAACAGGCCGTGCTGTACACAAGGAAAAATACAATTCTGTGATTACTCACCTGTAGAATTGATTTTACTGTGTACAGCACGTCCTGTTTCATCCCTCCCTTGTTATCGTTGTCCTTGGTTGCCTCTTTATGGTGATTTGTTTAAGAAGTTATTTTTTTGTGTATTTTGTTCTCATGGATTATCTCCCGGCTTCTGACATTACTGCTTTTCAACACTGGGGGTCTATAGGTGATTCCTGGGCTTTTATAGGGCCGGGAGGAGCCACAAGTCTTCTGCAGTCAACTGCGCCACCTTGTGGCGGAATACCCAGATGTAATGATTGAAATGAAACAGGCCGTGCTGTACACAGTAAAATCAATTCTACAGGTGAGTAACCACATAATTGTATTTTTTTTAAAAGAGTGCCATTGCCTTTCATAGTTTTCCTAGCTGGTGATTCAGCGACAGTGAAATTTTTATGCATTTTTCACCTAAAGTGATTTTTTTTAACTCTTGTTAGTGATATAACTGCCTTTCACTGCAGATTTGGATAAGCACTAGGGCAATCTATATGTCCTGTATTTATACTGTATTGTGAGACATATGATATTGGAACTGTAGATAGAACACTAGATAGAGTTGCCTTTTTTAGAAAATATATATTAATTATAGGATAATAGATATTAACAGATGCAGCAAGGAACATATTAAAAATGTTTCTTTCATGGGTTTCAATAGAACATGTGGCTATAGCTAGATCATGAAGGTTAGCTGGCCTTGAATATTGGTAACATAAGGTTTGATTCAGTCCTGTAATTTATTTTTTTTCTCACATTTTTTGTGAGGAAAACAATTTTTTCATATTTTACCTTAATTTAGGTAAAAAATTAATAATAAATAATTTAGCAAGTGATGATATTAGTCCTTTCAATCCTTTTTTTCAGGTCCCGATCAGTCTTTCTACAGTAGGGTATGCACCTCTCTATGGAGGAGACCAGGCACAAAAAGTCCTCGCTTTGTTTGCACCTGAGGATACATTGACAGGTATGATATCACCAATACATAGCAGATCTATTAAAGCAGATCAAAACCTAGGGGGGGGGAGCGGACCTGGAATCTAAAAGATTTTGGGATGCCCCACTGTGTGAAACCCCCTGGTTGCCGGTATTCACTCACCTCTCCCCGGTCCATTGGCACATGTATGGGCTCCCGTCACCATACCTTTGTAACGGCTCTGATTGTTTAAAAAGGGGGCACCCCAGCAATTCTGATAGGCTGGGACAGGAGTGTGTGTGCTGCTGGGGATGCGGCTGATCCCGCTTCCCATGGAAGCCTATCAGAGCCTATTGCTGAATCACAAAAGGGCTGATTTGGCACCGTGAGAATGTTTTTTTCTCATATTTTTTTGGGAAAAGAAACTTTTATCTCTACTTTTTTCCTCAGTGCAACTCGGCATCGTTTTAGCGGTGCAAATTATTCAAATATTTGCACAGCTAAAATGGTGCTGAATTGCACAGAGGAAAAAAAATCAAGACATATTTTTTTTCTCATAAAAAAGCATGAGAATTTTTTTCACTGTGCCGAATCAGCTTTATAGTCACAGTAAATGGCTCTAAAGCTTCTTGCAGTGCAGCAACATGTTCCAGTGTAAAAAAAAAAATTGCACCAATGTGGCATTGTCTGGCAGAAGTGCTTAATAAATCAGGTCCAAAATCTTCTAATTTAAAAATTCCTGGATAGGGAGGGGAAGGGTTACCTATACACCCGCCATGCTTGTGGTTTATTTTCCGGGTTGCAATAGAAGCCAGAGTTGACGGGGTTTTCAGCATTCCATTCCACTTTTACAGTCATGATCTACAAGGGAAGAGGCAGCTGTAGATGAGACACCCCCCCCCCTCCATAATAGAAGAATGGTATGTTCAAAACATGTCACCCATGATCCTTTTTCGATCCATTAAAATAATGACAAAAATGTTGACAAACTTAGCTGCATTGTTATTTTTTATTCAGGGTGTATAAGGGAAACTTTCTCTTGCCATCTAACATATCTATGTGAATTTTTATTATTGGATTATTTTTTCGAGGTAGTGCCCCTTTAAAGTGGACCAAAACCCCCCAGGTTGCCCCATTCACTTACCTTGTTTCCCGGTACCACGGTGTGTCTGAGAGCATCGCGTCGCATCTCTAGCAGGGCGCCTGACCTTGTCAGGCATTTGTGAATGGCTGATGTGGGCACACTCCCTGTTAGAGGGAAGCGGAGGATGCGTCCGTCAGAGCCGCTGCTCTTAGATGTGCCGTGCCACCGGGAAGAGGTGAGCTGGTCTCGGCGTCCTGGGGTGGGGGGGGGGTGTTCACACAGCGGGGCACCCCCGATCGGGGTCCCCCGAGGAAGGGACCAAAACCCAGGATAGTCAACAATCTCTACCAACTACCTGCACAATATACATGAGGAGTAACAATCTCTACCAACTACCTGCACAATATACATGAGGAGTAACAATCTCTACCACTACCTGCACAATATACACAAGGAGTAACAATCTCTACCAACTACCTGCACAATAATACATGAGGAGTAACAATCTCTACCAACTACCTGCACAATATACACGACGAGTAACAATCTCTACCAACTACCTGCACAATATACACAAGGAGTAAAAATCTCTACCAACTACCTGCACAATAATACATGAGGAGTAACAATCTCTACCAACTACCTGCACAATATATATGAGGAGTAACAATCTCTACCACTACCTGCACAATATACACAAGGAGTAACAATCTCTACCAACTACCTGCACAATAATACATGAGGAGTAACAATCTCTACCAACTACCTGCACAATAATACATGAGGAGTAAAAATCTCTACCACTACCTGCACAATAATACATGAGGAGTAAAAATCTCTACCAACTACCTACACAATATACATGAGGAGTAACAATCTCTACCAACTACCTGCACAATATACATGAGTAGTAACAATCTCTACCAACTACCTGCGCAATATACATGAGGAGTAACAATTTCTACCAACTACCTGCGCAATATACATGAGGAGTAACAATCTCTACCATTACCTGCACAATATACATGAGGAGTAACAATCTCTACCAACTACCTGCACAATATACATGAAGAGTAACAATCTCTACCAACTACCTGCACAATATCCATGAGGAGTAACAATCTCTACCAACTACCTGCACAATATACATGAGGAGTAACAATCTCTACCAACTACCTGCACAATATAAATGAGGAGCAACAATCTCTACCAACTACCTGCACAATATACATGAGGAGTAACAATCTCTACCACTACCTGCACAATATACATGAGGAGTAACAATCTCTACCAACTACCTGCACAATATACATGAGGAGTAACAGTCTCTACCAACTACCTGCACAATATACATGAGAAGTAACAATCTCTACCACTACCTGCACAATATACATGAGGAGTAACTATATCTACCAACTACCTGCACAATATACATGAGGAGTAATAATCTCTACCACTCCCTGCACAATATACACGAGGAGTAACAATCTCTACCAAGTACCTGCACAATATACATGAGGAGTAACAATCTCTACCACTACCTGCACAATATACATGAGGAGTAACAATCTCTACCAACTACCTGCGCAATATACATGAGGAGTAACAATCTCTACCAACTACCTGCGCAATATACATGAGGAGTAACAATCTCTACCAACTACCTGCGCAATATACATGAGGAGTAACAATCTCTACCAACTACCTGCACAATATACATGAGGAGTAACAGTCTCTACCACTACCTGCACAATATACATGAGGAATAACAATCTCTACCAACTACCTGCACAATATACATGAGGAGTAACAATCTCTACCACTACCTGCACAATATACACGAGGAGTAACAATCTCTACCAACTACCTGCACAATATACATGAGGAGCAACAATCTCTAACACTACCTGCACAATATACACGAGGAGTAACAATCTCTACCACTACCTGCACAATATACATGAGGAGTAACAATCTCTACCACTACCTGCACAATATACATGAGGAGTAACAATCTCTACCAACTACCTGCACAATATACATGAGGAGTAACAGTCTCTACCACTACCTGCACAATATACATGAGGAGTAACAATCTCTACCAACTACCTGCACAATATACATGAGGAGTAACAATCTCTACCAACTACCTGCACAATATACATGAGGAGTAACAGTCTCTACCACTACCTGCACAATATACATGAGGAGTAACAATCTCTACCACTACCTGCACAATATACATGAGGAGTAACAATCTCTACCACTACCTGCACAATATACATGAGGAGTAACAATCTCTACCACTACCTGCACAATATACATGAGGAGTAACAATCTGTACCAACTACCTGCACAATATACATGAGGAGTAACAGTCTCTACCACTACCTGCACAATATACATGAGGAGTGACAATCTCTACCACTACCTGCACAATATACATGAGGAGTAACAATCTCTACCCACTACCTGCACAATATACATGAAGAGTAACAGTCTCTACCACTACCTGCACAATATACATGAGGAGTAACAATCTCTACCAACTACCTGCACAATATACATGAGGTCAAGTGGGTCTTTCCAAGAAAATATTAAGCATGATGTACACTGCACACTGATGAAGGAGTGACAATCTCTACCACTACCTGCACAATATACATGAGGAGTAACAATCTCTACCCACTACCTGCACAATATACATGAGGAGTAACAGTCTCTACCACTACCTGCACAATATACATGAGGAGTAACAATCTCTACCAACTACCTGCACAATATACATGAGGTCAAGTGGGTCGTTCCAAGAAAATATTAAGCATGATGTACACTGCACACTGATGAAGCAGCCTTTATATATTACACTTCATATTACATAGTTACATATTTAATACGGTTGAAAAAAGACATATGTCCATCAAGTTCAACCAAGGGTATTGGGGAAGGGGAAGTTTTTCTTTTTATTTTATAGGGGAAGCTATTTATTTTATTTTTTGTTTTATTTTTTTTTACTGATAACCGCTAATAGTAACTGTTAATGTTATTTTCTTCTAAATAAGCATCTAATCCTTTTTTGAAGCGGTCAGCGGTTGATGCTATAACAAGCTTCTGTGGGAGGCTATTCCATAGATTTATAGTTCTTATGGTTAAAAACGATTGTCGCCTCCGGAGACTAAATTTATTTTATTCTAAGTATACAGCACGTCCTGTTCCAGAATAATCCTTACTCATGGGTAATACATCTTCAAGATGGCGCTGGACTGCAGAGACAGAAAAGTGGCTCCTCCCGGCCCCATATATACCAGGAACCTCCCACAAATTCCCCAGTTCTTCTCTGCAGCCTGGGCTGCGATGACTAGAAGATGGCTCTTTCTACTCGCAGGTGAGCGGAGCTTATTAGCCTGCGGCCCTGTAGGACTATTCCCCTCCGTTCCTTTTCACTGCCTCCCATCTTAGGCTGCGCTGGTCGGGTGATGGTAGGCAGCACCGCTGTCAGGTGCTACGGAGCGCTGCTCCTACCGCAGTCCCCCACCAAAGGGTAAGCGGTACAGGCCCGTGGTGAGCCTTATGGGATGAGCCTTGCGGATGACGTTTTCCGCATCACTTCTCCGCTGCCCGCCCCTCAAGGTATATGCAGGCGCCATTTTGGAGCTCCTGTGCTGCGTGTCAGGCGTCTCCCTATTGCGGTCCGTAAGCGCCCCTGCGGGCTGGCTATTCTAAGTATGTCACACACCCCGCTTCAAGATATCCATAACACGTGGGTAATACCGACCTGAAGAGGGCGTCCTGCAGAGATGATAGGGAAAAAGAAAGCCCCTCCCGGTCCATAAATACCTGGGACCTCCCACTCATTACCCAGTCTTTTATCTCTGCAGACGGCGAGCAAGTCAGAAGATGATGCCTCCTCCTTGCACAGGGGGACTTGAGGTAGCCGGGATTATTCCCGGCCCGCGTTTTATTCTATTTCCGCCCAGATGCCCCTTATCCTTACTTTACATGCCTCCCAGCCTTGGCTGAGGTCTGGGCGACGGTAGAATGGCACATTAGGTGCCCAGGAGCTAAGCTCCACCGTGAGACCCTGTTTCAGAGGGTAGGCGGTGATCCGGGCTGGTGACCCCGGTTTGGGATGCCCTGTCCCTCGTCCATTTCTCCCCTGGTATGTTCCCCTCTCCGGATGCCCTTCTCCTCGAGGGGGGGGGGGGTGAGGGCCCACTTTTTATTCAGTAGTAGTGTTTATGCATGAGGTGTTTTTGTGATACTTTGTGTTTTTTCACTGTTAGCTGGGCAGCCGTCGCCGGTTCTCGCTGGGGCTTAGCCTGTGAGGGGATTTCTCCCCTCACGATGTTAGTATAGGGGGCGGGGCAGGGCTTTCGGCGGGCTGCCGAGGCCCGCCCCCGTTAGGCAGGCGCCACTGCGGATCGCGCTCTCCCGTGCTGGCCACGCCCCCCTTCTTCTCTCAGACCCCTTGCTGCGGCTTCTGGCTCCTGGAGGTGCGGTCACCGTCTTAACTGGCAGGAACTGTGAGTGGCCCTGTGGGCCCCATTCTTTTCTTATTTCTGCTTCCCTTTTTTGTACATGTATTTATTGCTGTCCATATTGTGTCTTGCAGGTAGACCTTCATTGGGTTAGGGGGTTTTCTCCCGGTCCTAGGGTCCCTGGGTTAAATTTACCTTATTCAAATCCTCCCACTTGGGACATTAACGGGGCATCCCGGGTTGCGTATTCGCGTAATTCCCCCGGTCATAGCGACTGCACATAAGTTCACCATATGGAGGCATCCCCGGATACTGGGCTCGGGATCCCCTCGGGGCAATTCCGGAAGTGTATGTTGTGTGGGGTATCCATTACTGGGGACGATGTACTTCTGTGTATACCCTGTGCACAGCAAACTATTACGCGGCAGTCCGGATCCCAGGCTTCTGGGTCAGCACCGCCGGTCGCTTCATCTCCTGAGCGAGGACGTCTCGGACAGATGGATCCGGGAAGTGGTGTCTTCCGGTTACAAGCTGGAGTTCGAGCTCCGGCCCCCTCACAGATTTTTTCAGGTCTCGGGTGCCTTCGGAACCTCTGGCTGCACAGGGACTCCTGGTGGCAGTGGAGAATCCTCTGGACTTGGCTGTCAATTGCCCAGTGCCCTCCTCAGACCAGGGCAGGGGTTTTTATTCCAATCTGTTCACGGTACCCAAGAAGGACGGATCGATCCGACCCATCTTGGATCTGAAATTTCTCAACAGGTTCATCCGGCCGCGGAAATTCCGCATGGAAACGCTGCGTTCGGCTATCCACTCTCCTCGTCAGGGAGACTTTCTGACGTCCATAGACATCAAGGACGCTTACCTGCACGTTCCGATTTTTCCAGCACACCAGAGGTTTCTCAGGTTCGTGGTGGAGGATCGGCATTTTCAGTTTGTGGCACTCCCTTTCGGTCTTACCTCGGCTCATCGGGTGTTCACCAAGGTGCTGGCGGGGGTGATGGCTCTACTCAGGGTTCAGGGTATCCACATCGTGCCCTATTTGGACGATCTTCTGATTATGGCTTCTTCCTTCAACCAAGCGGAGTTGGACACCAGAACGGTGGTCTCCACTCTGGAGAGGTTCGGTTGGGTGATCAACTACCCCAAGTCATCTCTTTCTCCGTCCAGGGTAGTGACCTTTCTGGGAATGTCTCTGGATACTTCGCAGGCCAGGGTGTTTCTGCCCCAGGCCAAGGTTCTTTTGATTCAGGAGTTGGTTCGGCTTCTCTTGTCGGCCCCTCGTCCGGCCATCCGGCTAGGGATGAGGCTGGTGGGGTTGATGGTGGCCTCATTCGAGGCAGTTCACTTTGCGCAGTTTCACACAAGGACGCTCCAGCTTCATCTGTTGACGGTTTGGGACAAGTCTCCACTATCGTTGGATCAGTCCTTCCAGATGACCCCCCGAGTTCGTCGATCCCTGCAATGGTGGCTGGGGTCTGTCAATCTGTTGAAGGGCAGATCTTTTCTGCCGCCGTGTTGGGAGACAGTCACCACGGATGCCAGTCTGTCAGGTTGGGGGGGTGTTTGGAAGGATCTTCAGTTTCAGGGTCTGTGGGGCCCGCAGGAGGCTCACGAGCCCATCAATGTTCTGGAATTGAGAGCCATCAGGTTGGTTCTGTTTCGCTTGACTCATCAGTTGCAGGGCCTGCCAGTTCAGGTTCGGTCGGACAACCGGACGGCGGTTGCTTACATCAATCACCAGGGAGGGACTCGCAGCAGGAGTGCCCTCAGGGAAGTGTCTTTGATTCTGGACTGGGCGGAGAGCCACGTCCCGTGTATCTCAGCAGTCTACATTCCGGGAGTGGAGAACACGGAGGCGGACTCTCTGAGCAGGTCCTCCTCTCGCCAGGGAGAGTGGTCTCTCAGTCCCCAGGTTTTTCGTTCGATTTGCCTCAGGTGGGGGTTCCCGGTGGTGGACCTCTTTGCCTCTCGTCACAATCACAAGCTTCCGGTATTTGTGTCTCTCTCGCAGGATCCACTGGCTCTGGCGGTGGATGCCATGTCTCTGAACTGGAGGGATCTGGGGTTTCTTTACCTTTTCCCTCCGTTTCCAATGGTAGCCAGAGTGGTGCGCAAGCTGGCCCTGGAGGGCGCGTCGGCGATTCTGGTGGCACCAAGGTGGCCAAGGCAGGTTTGGTTCGCAGACCTGGTAAGACTGGCAGAGGATCAGTTCGTTCTGCCTCTGCTGCCGGACCTGCTCACCCAGGGTCGGCTACGCTATCCCAATTTACCATCGCTGGCTTTGACGGAGTGGCTGCTGAAACCTCCATCTTGAAGGAGGAAGGTCTTTCTGATGCGGTGATTCAGACTCTTATTAGCGCCAGGAAGCGGTCTTCCTCTACCGTTTACTATAGGGCCTGGAGGTCCTATATTGACTGGTGTGAAGGTAGGTCTTTCCCGTGTAGGGAGTTTTCCATTTCCAGGATTCTGGAGTTTCTTCAACATGGTCTGGATCTGGGGCTCCAGCTTAGTACCTTGAAGGGGCAGGTTTCTGCCCTGGCGGTGTTCTTTCAAAGGTCCTTTGCACTTCATCCCTTGTTCAAGACTTTTTTCCAAGGGGTTACGCATGTTCGACCCCCTAGGAAGCCCTTGGTTCCAGTTTGGGATTTGAACCTGGTTCTTTCTGCTCTTCAGGGTCCCCCGTTTGAGCCCTTGAATGAGATTGCTTTGTCTTCACTTACTCAAAAGGTGGCGTTTTTGGTGGCTATCACTTCGGTTAGGCGTGTTTCTGAGTTGGCAGCTTTGTCCATTAAAGCTCCGTACTTCGAAAGGCATCAGGACAAGGTTGTCTTTCGTTTCAAGCCGGATTTTCTTCCTAAGGTGGTTTCTGCCTTTCATCTGAATCAGGACATTGTTCTGCCTTCTCTATGTCCTAATCCTAGCAACGACAAGGAAAGGGCTCTGCATTCCTTGGATGTTGTTCGCGTTGTGAAATACTATCTGGTGGTTACGTCTTCCTTTCGTAAGACTGATGCCTTTTTTGTGGTGCCCTCTGGGCCTAGGAAAGGTTTGGCACCTGCCAAGTCTTCCATTAGTAAATGGATTCGTCAGGCCATCATTGGGGCCTATTCTGCTAAGGGGAGGAGTCCCCCTTTTCGTGTTACTGCTCATTCTACTCGTGCGGTTGGAGCGTCCTGGGCTTTTCAGCACCAGGCCTCGGTTGAGCAAGTTTGTAAGGCCGCTACTTGGTCCTCTGTTCACACTTTTTCCAAGTTTTACAAGGTTGATGTTCGGGCCTCAGTGGATGCTGTTTTTGGTCGCAAAGTTCTGCAAGCTGTTGTGGTTTAAGTTGTGCTTGTTGCCTTGTTTTGGATCCCCGCCCTTTTATGGACACTGCTATTGGATGTCCCACGTGTTACGGATATCTTGAAGCGGGGTGTGTGACATACTTAGAATAATACCATTTTGTGAAATACTCACCTGTAAAATGGGTATTATAAGTATGTCACACACCCTGCTTCACCCGCCCTTTTTGTATTCTGGATCCTTTGTATTGTGAACTTTGCGTTGCTTTGGTTTATATTTGCCTCTTCCTGGTCCCTTACCTTACTGCTTTCTTTATACTGGGTAATGAGTGGGAGGTCCCAGGTATTTATGGACCGGGAGGGGCTTTCTTTTTCCCTATCATCTCTGCAGGACGCCCTCTTCAGGTCGGTATTACCCACGTGTTATGGATATCTTGAAGCGGGGTGTGTGACATACTTATAATACCCATTTTACAGGTGAGTATTTCACAAAATGGTATTTTTCTTTGTATTTCACTGTATTATGCTTACGAGTTCTTTGCTTTAAGTCTTACAGGGGGGTCAAACTTTTTTGTGGTTTCTCCCGGTCCTATCCCCTCTATTTAGCGTTAACTCCTTATTGGAGGACTTTTGTGATCCATTGTCTCCCACTTCCCTAGCGGGCTATTGGGGCATCCCGGGTAGCCTTATTGGCGTCAATCCCAATTGGCCTATTGTGCCACAATAATCACCATATGGAGACTTCTCAGGATAATGTGCTTGGGGTTCCTTCGGGACAAGCCCGGCTGTGTATTGCGTGTGGGGTATCCCCTATAAGTGATGATGTCAGGGTGTTTGTACCCTGTGCCCAGCAGATGCTTGCGCTGCAGTCTGGGTTACCTGTGGCTGGGCCTGCGCCCCCTCTGGCTTCACCTACCCCCCCAAGCTTACATCTGACTCCTAGTGAGGTGCATACCAGTGGGGAGTCTCAACCTGATTTGGCTGGACGGGTGGCCAGCATTGAGAGACATATTGCTGGGTCTGGCCCGCGTAAGGCTTCTGCTAAGAAGCAGCATTTATCACCTGGTGTTATTATTTTTCCTATGGATGCTGAGGAATTTTTTGACGTTACCGGTTATACCCTCCTGGAAGAGGGGGAATTATTTTCTGATTCAGAATCATCTGAGGAACAACCTAGGGTGTATGGTGCCGATTCTGGGTCTGACCCATGGGCTTTAGATGATTAGATGATACAGACAGGCTTTTAGCTCACATTTTTGAAGTACTCTGTATCTCTCCTCCTGCCGTGGCTCCGCGGCAGCAGGGGGAGCTGTTTCATACTGTTAAACCACGCTTGGAGTTTTCTGAACAAACTCACTTTAATAATCTGGTGCTCAGAGTGGGAACGGCCTAGCCGGCTTCCCGGGGTACCAAAGAGTTGGGATAAGAGGTATCCCTTTCCCGCTGAGATGGTTAAACGTTGGTCATGTCCTCCCGAGGTGGATGCACCAGTTCTGGGGTTGTCCAACACATCCGTCATGCATTCCCCTGACTCTACTACCCTGAGGGATGGGGAAGACAGGTGCATAGATCAGCTGGCTTACTATGCCTTTGCCTGTGTGGGGACCGCGCTGTTTCCGGCTGTTGCTATTAAAAGCCTGCTCAGGAGTCTCTTAGATGGGGCCCCTGATGATGCAGGTAGTGAAGAGTATAGAGTTCTTCTGTGTTGTGAGGAATTTGTTGCATATGTTCTCTCTGCCTTGGATGATACCATTAGAATGTGTGGCAGGGCATCTGCCTTGTTGGTGGCTATAGGCCGCTCGGTCTGGCTGCGCCAGTGGGCAGCTGACAACGCTGCTAAGAAGACTTTAACTGGTTTTCCCTTCAAGGGGCTGTGCCTCTTTGGTGAACGTCTGGACTTGTTTGCTAAAGGAGGCAAGTTACCTCAGCGTAGAAGGCAGCCCCGGTCCTTTTGGGGTTCAGGTGCCTTTCTTCCTTCCTTCCGGGGTTCCAGAATTGGACGGGGAGCTTCTTTTGCTGGAGCCTGCAGAGATTTTTGGGGCAGGGGCAGAGGACGTGGCCGCCCTGGTCCCTCCTGGGGTCCCAAGCCTAAGTCCTCCCCCAAGCCCCCTCAGGCATGAAAGAGCGCCCTCACCCATCCGGGTGGGGGGACGGCTTCGGCTCTTTGCACACGTCTGGAGGCGTCATGTCTCAGACCGGTGGATTCAGGACGTAGTGTCCTCCAGTTACAAGATAGAGTTTGCAGCCTGGCCGCCCCCAAGATTCATCAAATCCCGGATGGCTCAAAACCCCCTGTTAGCTCAGGGTCTGTCCCTTGCTGTCCAAGGCCTTCTGGAATTGGGAGTCATCTGCCAGGTGCCCTTGTGGGAAAGGGGCAAAGGCTACTATTCCAATCTTTTCACTGTTCCCAAAAAAGACAGGTCCATCAGACCCATCCTGGGTTTAGAGCGCCTCAACAAATTTGTCAGATTCAGACATTTTCGCATGGAGACTCTGCACTCTGCTGTGAATTCTCTATGCCCAGGGGACTTCATGACCTCTGTAGACATCAAGAATGCTTATCTTCACATTCCAATCTTTCCAGGTCATCAGAGATTCCTCAGGTTCGCTCTGGAGGATCAGCACTACCAATTTGTGGCCTTGCCCTTCGGTCTCACCTCTGCTCCCAGGGTTTTCACCAAGGTGCTGGCAGGGGTGATGGCTCTGCTGAGATCTCAGGGCATTCGCATTCTTCCCTACTTGGATGACATGCTTATCGCTTCTCAGTCCTTCCAACAGGCAGAGCTGGATACCCAGCGGGTGGTGTCCACACTGGAGTGGTTCGACTGGGTGATCAACCACCCCAAATCTTCCCTGTCTCCTTCCATGGTGAAGTCCTTTCTGGGCATGATTCTGGATTCATCTCAGGTCAAGATCTTTCTTCCTCAGCAGAAGGTGGAGGGTCTTCAAGAGCAGGCACGGCTCCTTCTGTCTTGTCCTCATCCGTCCATCAGGCAGGGAATGCAGCTGGTGGGCCTGATGGTGTCCTGCTTCGAGGCGGTTCCATATGCTCAGTTTCACATGAGACCTCTTCAGCTTCACCTCTTGTCAGTATGGGATCGGGACCCCGTGTCCTTGGATCAGGTGTTTGTTCTGTCCCCTCTGGCCAGGCAGTCTCTATCGTGGTGGCTGGACTCAAGGAACCTGCTGGGGGGCAGATCCTTTCTGGCCCTTTGCTAGGAGACTGTCACCACGGATGCCAGTCTGACAGGTTGGGGGGGCTTTTGGAAATCCCTGAAATTCCAGTGTCAGTGGGGCCCTCAGGAGGCCCACACCCCTATCAACATTCTGGAGTTGAGGGCGATCAAGTTGGTTCTCGCCCACTCAACCCCACACCTTCGGGGTCGGGCTGTTCAGGTCCGCTCGGACAACCAGACGGCGGTTGGCTACATCAATCATCAGGGAGGGACCCGGAGCAAGAGGGCCCTCAGGGAAGTGTCTATGATTCTGTCCTGGGTGGAGGACAATGTTCCCTGCATCTCGGCTGTTTACATTCCGGGGGTGGAGAATCTGGAGGCAGACTCTCTGAGCAGGGGGACCTCTAGTCTGGGAGAACAGTCCATCAGCAGCAGGGTGTTTCGCTCCCTGTGCCACCGCTGGGGTCAGCCGGATGTGGATCTGTTTGCATCCCGTCACAATCACAAGCTTCCAGTCTTTGTCTCTCTGTAGCAGGATACTCTGGCCTTAGCCATGAATGCCTTAGCAAGAGTTTTCAGCTCCTGTATGTGTTTCCCCTGTTTCCCCTGCTGGGCAGGGTGCTGCGCAAGATAGCTCAGGAAGGGGTGCCAGCCATACTGGTGGCCCCCTGTTGGCCAAGAAGAGTGTGGTTCGCAGACATCGTGCAGCTGGCAGTAGATCAGTACGCCCTGCCCCGGGTTCCAGATCTGCTCACTCCGGGGCAACTACTCCACCCCAATTTACAAACGCTGGCTTTGACGGCCTGGCTGCTGAAACCTCCATCTTGATGGAAAAGGGGCTGCCTGCCTTGGTTGTTAATACCATGATCAGGGCTAGAAAAAGGTCCTCTTCTTCCATCTACTATAGGGTTTGGTGTACTTACATTGACTGGTGGAGTCTACGTCGCTTCCCTGTCGTGTGTTTTCTATTCCTAGGATTCTGGAGTGTCTGCAACATGGTTTGGATCTGGGTCTTCAGCTCAGCTCAGTACTCTGAAAGGTCATGTTTCTGCCTTGGCCATTTTCTTCCAAAGATCCTTTGCTCAGCATCCCCTGGTCAAGACCTTCTTCCAGGGGGTTACTCACATGCGTCCCCCACGTAAGCCAATGTTACCAGTCTGGGACTTGGTCTTATCTGCCCTGCATCGGTCTCCCTTCGAGCCCTTGCAGGGTGCCCCTTTGTCCATTCTTACGCTTAAGGTAGTCTTTTTGGTGACTATTACTTCTGTTAGGCGTGTTTCTGAGTTGGCGGCGCTTTCCATCAAACCCCCTTACTTTGAGAGACACCAGGACAAGGTGGTGTTTCGTTTTAAGCGAGACTGTCTGCCTAAGGTTGTTTCTGCTTTTCATCTCAATCAGGACATTGTTTTGCCTTCTCTGTGTCCTAATCCTAGTAACTCTAAGGAGAGGGTTTTACACTCTTTGGATGTGGTCAGGACTCTGAAGTTCTATTTGGTGGCTACTGAATTTTTCAGGAAGACTGATGCTCTTTTTGTGCTCCCGTCTGGATCTAAGAAGGGTCTGGCTCCAGCTAAGTCCACTATCAGAAAGTGGATCCGTCAGGCTGTGATACATGCCTACTCTGCTAAGGGGAAGGAGCCTCCCTTCTGCCTTACTGCTCATTCTACTCGTGCTATTGGTGCCTCTTGGGCTTTTCAGCACCAAGCTTCTGTTGAACAAGTTTGCAAGGCCGCCACTTGGTCTTCTGTTCATACTTTTTTTTAAGTTTTACAAGGTTGATGTTAAGGCCTCAGCTGATGCTGCCTTTGGTCGCAAAGTTCTGCAGGTGGCAGTGGTTTAAACTGTCTGCTGTTGCTTTTGGGGATCCCACCCTACCTTACGGACACTGCTTTTGGATGTCCCATGAGTAAGGATTATTCTCGAACAGGACGTGCTGTATACTTAGAATAATACAATTCTGTGATTACTCACCTGTAGAATTGGTATTATACGTATACAGCACGTCCTGTTCGACCCCGCCCTTGTTATCATTATTTTTAGTTACCTCTTTATGGTGATTGTTCTTATGTTCAATATTTGATAATGGTTATAGTTCTCCCGGCTTCATTTTAACTGCTTTTCAATACTGGGGAATTTGTGGGAGGTCCCTGGTATATATGAGGCAGGGAGGAGCCACTTTTCTGTCTCTGCAGTCCAGTGCCATCTTGAGGATGTATTACCCATGAGTAAGGATTATTCTGGAACAGGACGTGCTGTATACATATAATACCAATTCTACAGGTGAGTAATCACAGAATTGTATTTTTCCAATCGAAGGCAGTCCCCCCTTGTCTTTAGAGAGGATTTTACATGAAATAGTGTTCCCCCATATTTTTTGTATGGGCCATTTATATATTTATACATGTTAATCATGTCCCCCCTCAACCGCCTCCTCTCAAGACTAAACAGATTTAATTTTAGTAATCTTTCCTGATAACTAAGATATTTAATTCCCTTTATTAGTTTGGTGGCTCTCCTCTGCACCCTTTCCATAGTCAGAGCGTCCTTTCTATGAATGGGTGCCCAGAACTGGGCGGCATATTCCAGGTGAGGGCGCACCAGTGCCTTGTAAAGAGGCAAAATGACATCCCTATCCCGTGATTTCATGCCTCTTTTAATGCATGATAGTATCTTGGTGGCCTTGGAAGCAGCTGCTTGGCATTGCATGCTGTTATTTAGTCTGTGATCTACCAGTACCCCCAGATCCTTCTCAACAAGTGACTCTTCCAGTTTTACTCCCCCGAGGACATATGTGGCCTTCAGGTTGTTAGACCCCAAGTGCATGACTTTACATTTTTCCACATTGAACTTCATTTGCCAAGTGGATGCCCAGACACTCAATAGGCTCGATTCAGAGAGACACAAACAAACTTTCGGTTTGGTGCCGACGTCGTAAGATTTTCAAAATTTCCCGCTCTCGCATGAACGTTCGATCGATTCTATGCATGCTTCGTAAACCTTCCGTAGCGCGTCCGTGTGCTCGTATGCCAGAGTACGCAGACGAGGATGTCATTTTCCATCGAAACGGTTCAGATTTATTTTGCCCAACTACCAACGTAGCCTTTCGTTTTTGCCCTTTTCCCATCGTATCCTCACACGAATCCTATCATTTTCCCGCTACATCCTGCTTCATTTTTTCATAAAGTATCTGTCCAGACGAAATTCTTACGATATTGCGCCTGCGCACTACAAACTTCTCTCATTAAAGTGTTCGCCTACATAATTTCACTTCCATCACTAAACTCACCCTAACCACTTAGCGCTCTCCTGCCTTTTCCCTGGAGCTCCCTTAAAACTTACCCCAATCACTTAGCGCCTTGTTTCTTCTTCCATTTTCACACCCTCAAACTTACCCAAATCACATAGCGCCTTGGTTCTTCTTCCATTTTAGGTCCCTAAAACTTACCCAAATCACATAGCGCCTTGGTTCTTCTTCCATTTTAGGTCCCTAAAACTTACCCAAATCACTTAGCGCCTTGTTTCTTCTTCCATTTTAGGTCCCTAAAACTTACCCAAATCACTTAGCGCCTTGGTTCTTCTTCCATTTTAGGTCCCTAAAACTTACCCAAATCACTTAGCGCCTTGTTTCTTCTTCCATTTTAGGTCCCTAAAACTTACCCCAATCACTTAGCGCCTTGTTTCTTCTTCCATTTTAGGTCCCTAAAACTTACCCCAATCACTTAGCGCCTTGTTTCTTCTTCCATTTTAGGTCCCTAAAACTTACCCAAATCACTTAGCGCCTTGGTTCTTCTTCCATTTTAGGTCCCTAAAACTTACCCAAATCACTTAGCGCCTTGGTTCTTCTTCCATTTTCACACCCTCAAACTTACCCAAATCACATAGCGCCTTGTTTCTTCTTCCATTTTAGGTCCCTAAAACTTACCCAAATCACATAGCGCCTTGGTTCTTCTTCCATTTTAGGTCCCTAAAACTTACCCAAATCACTTCACGGACATCACAATCTTGATTTTCAAATATGTCATTGTCCCCTTGTTTTTTTTCAATGTATGTGTGCAAATAAATGGGACAACATGTTTTTTTTGTTTTTTTGGGTTTTTAATAGCTCAATTGCCATTTTTGGCAAAATTTTTCAGGCAACTTTGGCCAAAAAAAAAAATAATAACTATATACAAATTTTTTTGCCTTTACTAAAAATATATACACAGTTTTTGTTAAAAACTTTTAAAACTATATACAATTTAAAACTTTTAAAAAACCAGACAACTATATACAAAGAAATTGGGTGTTTAACCCAGAAAACTATTTACAAATACAACTATTTACAAATCTACAGGGCCAGGAACCCGGACACTAGTCTTCCTCTTCTGTTGTCCCCAACGTGTCCCGCATCGCCTGCAGATCGGCCACCAACTCAAGGACCCTCCGATTGATATCAGCAAGTCGCTGTCTTGTGGTCCCTTCCCAAAAATCAGAAATTCAAATTATTCGGAGAACAATACATGTTTTTCACCTGTGTAATTAATGTATTTCAAGAAACAAATTAAGTATAATGCACATATGATTAATCACAGGAATTAAGGTTAGTAAGTGGCCACAGGACAGTTGGGCACCTAATTAAGCTAATTCAGTGGCCACAGGACAGTTGGGCACCTAATTAAGCTAATTCAGTGGCCACAGGACAGTTGGGCAACTAATTAAGCTAATTCAGTGGCCACAGGACAGTTGGGCAACTAATTAAGCTAATTCAGTGGCCACAGGACAGTTGGGCAACTAATTAAGCTAATTCAGTGGCCACAGGACAGTTGGGCAACTAATTAAGCTAATTCAGTGGCCACAGGACAGTTGGGCAACTAATTAAGCTAATTCAGTGGCCACAGGACAGTTGGGCAACTAATTAAGCTAATTCAGTGGCCACAGGACAGTTGGGCAACTAATTAAGCTAATTCAGTGGCCACAGGACAGTTGGGCAACTAATTAAGCTAATTCAGTGGCCACAGGTCCCTCTTATATTGGCATTGACTAGGGCATTATGTGTTTTTGTGTTCATGGGAATTTAGACCGAAATCTCTAGAATGACATGACTACTTACTTGGTTGGTGGCCGAGAGATGGCTCGTTGGGGACAACACCCTGAGGTCCAGGTTCCTGGCTCTGCTGTGAAGAAGTGCCTGTAGAAACATGGGCCAAATGGTTAGTTTGGATGTCTGATTCCGCAGTCCTCCAATGTTTTGAGCTAAGTCTGGGTCACATCACTCACCTTCTCCAGGGTCTTGTGGGCTCCTATCTGCTGCCTCCTCACCCACTACTTCACCCGCAACAGAAACATCTACAAATACAGAATAAAGGATTCAGTTTGGTGATATCAGTAGCTAGCAATTCTCTGTTTTGGTGTAGACATGAAGAGTGACATACCCGAGGATCCCGCATGCGTGGCAGGGTACGACTGCCTGCCCACGCTGTGCCGCCCCTCCTCTGTGGTAAGGTCCAGGGGCTGGTCTGAGGAGGCCACAGAGGAGGGGTCGCCCCGTCGCCCTGGAGATCCACCACCTTCACTCCCAGCTGCAGAATCATGCAGCACTGGTCGTCCTCTGCGCCTCCGGGTGCGGCGAATTCGGTAATCCATTTCCAACACTAGAAAAGAAAAGGCATTCTAAGTAAAGTCCTACCTTCTGTCTTAGTTACATATTGCATGCAATCGCAATCTACTTACTTGGAAAATGGATTCCGAAGAACCTCCGCACCCGGGGCATGTGCAGCCGTTTGAGGTCCGACCAATGCTGCATGATCTGCGTGTGGGTGAAGGTGGTGTTGGTCTGCTGTTGGATGGTGGAGATTATCTCCAGGGCGACGTGGCGTTTTTCAAATGTGTTGGGCAGGTAGTCGTACCTGCGCTCCAGCATGGTCTACAAAACAGAAAGAAAACATCGACTTTACTTCTCAATACATATCAATATGTGTCAGCAAAACATTTTTTGGGGTAATTACATTAACACACACACATTTCTATTGTTCATTAATTTCACAATATGGCCTAAATGTTGTTTGGCACGTGTGTTGCGTGCCTTTGCTTGTGCATGTAGTTTATCACATTTTTAACCAAAGCCATTTATTCCTGCGCTTCCTTCACATATAGAGCAGCATTTCCTAATCTAACAAAAGTCCATCGAATACACTTACGAACATGATGATCTCTTCTTGTTGGCGGGTGAAGATAGTGGGTGCCATCTTGCTTCTTTTTCTCGGCAGCAGATAAGTAACGCCCCAGCGCGTTCCGCACGGCCGTGCGAACGTACGCAATGCCTCAGCGGGTTCCGCACGGCCGTGCGAACGTACGTCACACGCTGGCTTGCTTACTTAAAGGTCCCTGCACACCCAGCTGATTATTTGAGAAAATCAAAATGGCACCCAAAAAACCTCCGGCCAAAACTGGAAAGGAGCAGACGGGGAAGAAGGCAGCCAAACGGCAGGAGCCTTCCGAAGGGCCCAAAACCAGGTCGCAGCAGCCAAAAGCAAAATTACGGCCTAGTACCAAAACGCCGGCCAAGCCAACTACCAGCTATGGGCAAAAAAAGGAGCAGGCAGGCAAACCAAAGACCCAGGCCACAAAGGCTAGTATGGCTACTGGGCCAAAAACGGGTAAGAGGGTCCGAAGACCCACCCCACCCTGCCCCACTACAACACCCACAATAGTCCGCAGTAGGTCCCGCAGTCCCCCTCGAGGCCGAACCAGGTCCCGCAGCCCCCCTAGACGCCGCAGCAGGCCACGCAGCCCCCCTCGAGGCCGAACCAGGTCCCGCAGCCCCCCTAGACGCCGCAGCAGGCCACACAGCCCACAAAGAGGCCGAACCAGGTCCCGCAGCCCCCCTAGACGCCGCAGCAGGCCACGCAGCCCACAAAGAGGCCGAACCAGGTCCCGCAGCCCCCCTCGAGGCCGAACCAGGTCCCGCAGCCCCCCTAGACGCCGCAGCAGGCCATGCAGCCCACAAAGAGGCCGAACCAGGTCCCGCAGCCCACCACGAGGCCGAACCAGGTCCCGCAGCCCCCCTAGACGCCGCAGCAGGCCATGCAGCCCACAAAGAGGCCGAACCAGGTCCCGCAGCCCACCACGAGTGTGCCCAAAAAAAAAACAGAAGAGGGCCGGCCCTGCAAGATCGCCCTCAGCCTTGGTCCGCCCTACTACCTCCAAGGGCAGCACTACTTCAGGCTCCGAACGAAGCTCTCCTGCTCGCCCACATTTGGCACCGGCACAGGTGGAAAGGCAAGGTTACTATGCCACATCAACACCTGGGACTTCTGTGGCCAGCCAGGCCAGAACACCCAGTCCCTTGCCCAGTCCAGGCCAATCCCCAGGCAGCCACCATTCCCTGCATTATACCCCACAAACCCAGCCAAGGATGTCACCCCATTTGGATGACACCATGGAGGACCCACAACCCAAAACAACAGGGCGCACATTGCGAAGAGGGCAGTTAAGTGGGCGTTTTGGTGAGGCCCAAATTATGGCCTTGGCTAGTGGCCTGACCTTAGTTTATGATGAGCTATATGGGCGCAGATCAAAAAACACCACCAAACAGCGCAGAGCCAACATCTTGGCAGACCTAACCAGACAAGTGAATGCAGCGGGGGAAGAGTTAAAGGATGTTGTACAGATTCAGCGCAAGATATCGGACCTCAAATATGCTGCACGGAAGAAAGAAAATCAAAGGCGGATTGACAGGTAAAAATGTTAGCTTTAGGATTAGACTGGATGTTGTACTGGCCACCTGGTTCTAAATTACCCTAACTCTGTTTTGCAGCATGAAAACTGGAGGAGGTTTTCCCTCCAAACTCAAGTTGACCCCGGCTGAGGAGATGATTTATGGATTGATGCATCCAGTCGCCGTCGAAGGCCACGCGGCCCTAAGGGACACAGATTCCCCGACCCGTCCTGCAGGTGAGTAAGATGTATGTGACCTTTACAATTAGTGAGCATGCACAATTAGCCAGTAACACATCTGGGAAGCCAGGCACCTAGGCTGTGGCTTGTAGGTGATTTCTGTGTTGGGCCAGGGTGTGGCATGTGTGTGGCCACTTAACTTTAGATTTTTGGTCCACATACAAGACGTGAATGTACATTGAACCCGAGTGTAAAAGTTTGTGGGTTCCCATTAAACCGGACCTTCACCATGATTTAATGAAAAGCACAAACTCTTATCCAAAAAATCCTCAGCATCTCAAATTAATATATTTTACATGTGTAGTCACTAATGTATTATACTTTCCACCACTGGGCTGCAACTCTGTTCGGCAATTTAGGATACGGCCGCCGCCATCTTGACTCCGAAGCATCACACTTACTGAGGAGAGGAGAGTGGGATAAGGTACAGGGGGGCGGGTTATAGCTGTGCTTTGCTCAGACAGAGCAGAGCTGGGGTCAGGGAAAGGTCAGCAGTCCAAGAATGCAGAGCAGCACAGTCAGGAGGAACTTACTGTTTGCAGGCTGCCTGATAAGATGGCGGATTCCATAAGCCGCCATCTTTGATGTTTAAAGGCTCATAACATGCAGTAGATGCAGGTTGGAAGATTTGTAATGTGGTCAATCTGTATGTACAGGGTGTGGGAAACATAGAAGCTAGACTCTTAATCAGAGTGAAGGTCCGCTTTAATGGCCTCTAAGGGATGTGGTCAGCCACATAACAAGCTGAACTTGAATGTTTGGCTTAGTTGAGTAGAACAATGTGGAAGTAGTTGTAGGCCAAAAATTTAACCACATAATGGCATGGAAATTGAAGCTTATTTGGCACCGTTGTTGAAGTGCCCATGACAGTTTGGACCCGTTAACTAATTCGGCATATGTCTTTTGACCCGTCAACAATGCATAGGTGTGTGTTTACATAGTGTCTTTGCTTCTCATGCAGGCCACCATCATCGCTCAGCTACTGTGGAATCCACTGCCAGTGTGGACATGCCGTCAACTTCCGTGCAGCCTAGGAGGGAGGAACCGATATATTTGGTAAGTTTATTGAGCAAATGTCGTTTAGCCATGTTACTTTGCATGTTACTACTAACAGATTGACATATGTAGTGGGCAAGCTAACATCTAATTTGTCTCTGTCCATACAGACCCACACACTCATGGATGAAATCCAGGAGCTGGAGGAGGATGGCTCCTTTATGTGCCCTTCTGAAGATCTACCCCTGGCCCAGAATCTGCAACTGGTCCAAAATGTTTCACCACCAACTCAGCAGCAGCAGAGGGAATCTGGCAGCATGGTGGCTGCACATGATGGCCAGCATGCACAGACTGACAGTCAAGTCCCCAGTGTTGTCTCTGCTGTTGAGGATAGTGAAAGCATGCCTGTGTCTGTTGAGGGGCCCAGACCAACAGCCTCGGCACGACCCCGAACCAGGGGATTGGGGAGGCGGAATCCGCTACGGCGCAACCAGGGGAGGGGCATGGCAATGTTGGACGCATGGCACCACGAGAGGGTGACCTTCCAGCAGCAAAACCAACTAAACCGAGAGGCACTGCATGGCCGGATCGAGAACCTAAATACCACATTACAGGCTGTGCAGAACGAATTGAGGACCCTCAACAGCCACATGGAGACTGCCAACAATGACAACCGTGCCTACAGGGGTGAAATGGTAAATATCATGCGCAACATTTTGGACCAGTTGCAGATTCAGAATGCCACACAGGCCCACGTTCGGGGCAATCAGCAAGGGCCACCACCTGGGTACTATGGCCATCACCCATATTAATGTCTCCACAACATGAATCTGTACAACATCTTTGCTCTTAATCCCCCCTGTATTGACTTGTCTGGTGAGGCAAACCAAGATACCCTTGGTGTATGCCTTGGGTTGTGTGTTTTTGATTTGCGCCCATAGAGCTCCTTAGAGTGGTGAGGTAGGCCACTAGCCAAGGCCATATCTGAATCCTCACTGAACGTGCCACTCAAGCTTCTACCCCTGTACCAGGTTTACACCTGTGGCAGGGCCAAATGTGGCCAACCAGGATTGTTTGTTTTTTTCATTATTGCCATGGTTGATCTAACCATTAATCCTTTGTGTTTACCTCAATTTTTTGTGCAAATTGGAGTGAGCAGCAACTCCAAGTTGGAGCTCTTATTTATTTCAAATAAACAGTTAAAGACACCTGTGCCTCATAAATTTTATTGTCTCTTTTTTGGGTGTCACAGAGAAATATATACTTGGACATTCACACAGTTCACACATCCAAAAAAGAGAGTTGGAAAGCATTAGGCCTGTGGTGAGTAATTACTTTATTACTTATTTGAACACCACAAACATAACGAAACATACACAAAGGGAAATAAAACTTAATCAACAACACAATGTTAAACAAAGGCCAATAGAGGTTACATTAAGCAAAATGGGTCGCGATCAAATTAGTCCGCACACTTTGGCCAGACACACTACTGTGTGTGTCCAGAATTGACTCCTCCTGGTCTTCGCTGGGTGGAGAGGGAGCAAATTCGACATACCGGGGGACCCGTTGTGAAATAGCAAAATTGTGAAGAACAGCACAGGCCATTATTATGTCTATGACCTTTTTCGGATCATATTGCAGGGCGCCCCCGGTATGATCCAAACAACGAAACCTAGTCTTCAAAAGACCAAAGGCCCTCTCTACCACAGCCCTGGTCTTGCGGTGCGCACAGTTGTAGGCATCCTGGGAGGCATCCTGGGGCCGGAGTACTGGCGTCAAGAGCCACGGCAGCAGCGGGTATCCTGAATCACCTTATACATAAGATTAGGAAAACAAACATGTAAGACCATCAAGGCACCAGCAACATCAATAGGAGGCTATTTGTCAATTGTGTGATCAACATGAGGCAACATTTGCCACTGTCCCAGTCCCAAACTAAACATCTGTCCTAGAGGTTTACAAAAGGACAACATACAAAGAGTGAGGATGAGGGACAATCATACATATGGATCCCAGCTCTGGGTTTCAAAGTGTGCTTAGGATGTAGGTTTTGCTGACCCCTTATATGCTTTGTGTGAGACCAAAACAGCAGAAACACGCCACATGCACTTTATCCCGCTCTACTCTCGTGTGGAAGTGCAAACCAGCTTAGCAAAGATGGGTCCGAAACTATGCTCAAGTTAAGTGCACGATTCCACACAAGGGTGGTGTAAGAGGGATTATTAAATTAGACCAACAGATAATTTAGAATGTGGCTAATGCAGGCCAAACTTGGCGAAACGCTTGGTTGGTTACTAACTAACATTCAAGTGTGGTTTCACATGGGCAGAAGTTTATTTAAGGTGTAAGTTTGGCAGACATTACTGCCAAATGGTAATTAAAAACAAACATCCACAACTACACTATGTGGTTTATGTTCACTTACCAAGGAGCCATGCACCTGAAAATTCCCCAGACTCAAACCGTCGGTACAATCCTGATCGTCTAAGGATGTACGCATCATGGGCTGAGCCTGGGTAGCCGGCGAGTACGCTAAGGAACCGCATGTCCGGCCCCACCACTGCCTGCACATTAAAGGAGTGGCCCATTTTGCGGTTCCTGGAAAAAAAGGAAGACAAGAAAACATTAGGAAGGCATTTAGAAAAATGAACACACACATTTCGATAAGGAGGGACCATTACAAGGTGGGACCATTACAAGGTGGGAGCATTACAAGGTGGGACCATTACAAGGTGGGTCCATTACAAGGTGGAGACATTAGAAGGTGGGAGCATTACAAGGAGGGACCATTACAAGGTGGGACCATTACAATGTGGGACCATTAAAAGGTGGGACCATTACAAGGTGGGAGCATTACAAGGTGGGACCATTACAAGGTGGGAGCATTACAAGGTGGGTCCATTACAAGGAGGGACCATTACAAGGAGGGACCATTACAAGGAGGCTTAAGCTAAAATGAAAACAAAAATTAAAAACATTACTTACCTGTATATGTACTCGTCGGCAGCAGGAGGCACCAGGGCGACGTGGGTACAGTCAATGGCACCAATGACGTTGGGCATGTCGGCGATATTATAAAAACCAAGCTTAATGGCGTTTCTGGCTACCATATCATCGGGGAAAAAAATATATTTGGGGGTTAGGGTAGCCATGCCTTCCAAAAAATGTGATAGTGCGCGGCTCAGCGTAGGCTGTGAGATCCCCACGGAGAGGGCACCCAGCCTCTGGAACGAGCCGTTCGCCAAAAATTGCAGGCAGCCAAGCATCTTGGTCATACCTGAAATTGCATGCCCCTTCCTTGTGGTGCGGGCTAACCATGGCCGCAGCTCACTATACAATTTATGGAGGGAAGCGCGATTAAGCCTGGTCAGCTCGAACAGCTCAACGTCATGCATGCCATTGATGTTCATGCGTCGCCGCCGGTGCAATCTGGGCTCTGACCTCAAGATCCCATCAATGCCAAACAGAAGAAGACCTTGATGCTCTTCAAAGTCACTCTCCATCACGCTTGGCTGCCTAGTCCCGAGGTCAAAAAGGTGCCGTAAGACGCTCGACAAGGAAATGACTATATGGGCGTCGGAATACTTGCCAATCAGCTCTCTGAATTAATCGCCAGCCCATTGCAATGACGTAAATGATTTGACCGATCGAAACATTTTCGATTTCGAAGGAAAAAAGTCCCGAAGTTGCGTAAAAACACAAAATGAATTTCGATGGACGAACGAACATATACGTCTATGTTCGAACGTTCGTGCGAGTCGAAAATGGCCAAAAAAAAAGGAAAAAATGACAAACACCCAACAAAACTTTCGATTGCAAATATGAACATAATGACATTTGGGATTTTGAATCGAGCCTAATGTGTCCAAGTCAGCCTGAAGCTTGTGAACATCTTCAATAGATTGCACTGTGCCACATATCTTTGTGTCATCTGCAAAATTAGAGACAGTGCTTTTAATTCCATCTTCTATGTCATTTATAAACAAGTTGAATAATAGTGGGCCTAGCACTAAACCCTGGGATACGCCACTTACAACTGGTAACCATTCAGATTAGGTATCATTAACCACAACTCTCTGCACACGATCCTTCAGCCAGTTTTCAATCCAGTTACAAACTGTGTTTTCTAATCCTGAATATATACAACGTCTATAGGGGACAGTGTCAAATGCTTTTGCAAAGTCCAGAAAAACTATATCCACAGCCGCCCCTTTGTCCAGGCTTCTACTCACCTCCTCATAGAAGCCAATCAGGTTAGTCTGGCAGCTTCTGTCCTTAGTAAAACCGTGTTGGTTGTCACTTATAATATTATAGATAGTTACATATTCGTTATCCCTTAATAGCCCCTCAAGCAATTTCCCCACAATGGATGTTAAGCTAACAGGTCTGTAATTGCCCGGAGAAGGCCTAGAGCCCTTTTTTAAAATGGGCACCACATTTGCCTTGTGCCAATCCCTTGGTACTATACCAGTTGCTAGTGAGTCTTTAAAGATCAACAATAGAGGCGATGAGATAACGGAACTGAGTTCTTTGAGGACTCTTAGGTGAAGTCCATCTGGTCCTGCAGTCTTATTCACATTTAAATTATTTAGTTTTTCTTGGATGATATCCATGTTTAGCTTGTTAATTATTATACTTCAGCTATTGCTATCAGTGGCGTCTCCTGTGTGGGCTCCTTGCTCTTCTCTTGTGTACACAGAGCTAAAGAATCCGTTTAACAGCTCCGCCTTATCTTCATCCCCAGTGACCATTTCCCCATTATCATTAATTAGGGCACCTACCTGTTCTGATTTAGTTTTCTTAGAATTAATATAATTAAAAAATAGTTTAGGGTTTGTTTTGCTTTCTTTGGCCACATCGCTTTCATTTTTTGCTTTTGTCAACCTTATTTCTTACACATTTTATTTACTAGTTTATACTTTTCAAGTGTTACAGCTGAGAGTTCAGCCTTGTAATGTTTAAATGCCCTTTTTTTGTTCGTTATTGCCTTTTTAACCGCAGGTGTCAGCCATGAGGGGTTTAATTTTAGCCGCTTATATTTGTTACCCGTAGGAATACATTTTGCAACGTTTCTACTCACAATTGATTTAAAGCATTCCCATTTGGCATCTGTATCCGTATTCCTAAACAGATGCCCCCAGTCAATGTCCTGGAGTGCAGCTCTGAGCCTGGGGAAGTTGGCCTTCCTAAAATTTTATGTTTTTCCCTTTCCAGGCAGAAAATCTTTCTTACAGTTTATGTTAAATACAATTATATTGTGGTCACTGTTGCCAAGATTTTCACGGACTGTTACTGTCCCCATCAGGTCATCATTATTTGATATTACAAGATCTAAAAGAGCATCACCCCTAGTAGGTGCCTCCACAAGCTGATTCATATAATTATCTTGTAGCAAGCTGAGGAATGCTCTCCCCCTTGTAGTGGAAGCAGAACCATGTCTCCAGTCGATTCCTGGATAGTTGAAGTCCCCCATCACCACCACTCTACCAGCCTGTGAAGCCCGCTCTATCTGTTTATGCAGTTGACCCTCTATTTCCTCAGTTATATTTGGGGGGCCTATAGATTACACCAAACTGTATTTTAACATTGTTTACATCGCCCCCCACTTCTACCCACAAGGATTTTACATCCTCACAATCTTCTTCTAGTATCCCCTCATTAATATATGCTTTGAGTTCTTGCTTTACATAAAGACGCACAATGCCACCTTTCCTTTTTGCTCTGTTTTTCCGAAAAAGAGCAAAACCTTGTAGATTGACAGTCCAGTCATGTGTGGAATCCAGCCATGTCTCAGCCACACCAACAACATCAATATTCTCTGCCAGCACCAAAGCCTCAAGCTCCCCCACTTTATTTACCAGACTTCTGGCATTTGTTAACATACACTTTATGTTCCTATCTAGTTTGACACGTTGGGGTATAGCATTAGTTTCTGCAGTAATGCATCCGTCTATTTTTTCACTGCTGGTTTGCAACACATGGATCTCCTTATCCATCATAGCAATCCTCCCCCCTTCTAATTCTCCACCTACCATCATATTCTGTCCCCTAAGTAACCTGTCTTCACTTGTTTCGCTTGTTTTCACTCTTGCCCTCCCCCCTCATCTCTAGTTTAAATAACTCTTCACCCCCTCTAGTATCCTCTTACCCAGCACAGCAGCCCCCCTTCCATTCAGGTGCAAATTATCTTTAGAATACAGTTTGTACCCCAATGAAAAGTCAGCCCAGTGCTCTAGGAACCCAAATCCCTCTGCCCTGCAACAGGACTTGAGCCATGCATTTAACTCTCTAAGCTCCCGCTGTCCTTAATGTGTAGCGCATGGCACTGGCAGCATTCCAGAGAATACAACCTTGGAGGTCATTCCCTTCAACTTGGTGCCTAATTCCTTAAATGTATTCTTAAAGTGGACCAACACCCAGGGGGGATCGGCCCGGATCAGATCCCTCCCCGTGGGGCATCCGAAATCGTCTCCCCATTCCAGCGGCGCATGCGCGTCCGCCGCCGTCTCCCGTGCGTCCCTCTAACAGGGCGCGCTCCCGCGCCGGCCGTTTGTGAATGGCCGGCGCGGGTGCGCTCCCTGTAAGAGGGACGCGCGGGAGGCGGCGGCGGACGCGCTCTGCTTGTCCGTCACTGCCTCTCGCTTGTCCGTCGGCAGGGATTGGATGCAGTGGTCACGAGGGAGCAGGGTGAGGTGAGTTTTCGGGGCTTTCTGGGGGGTTTAACACTGCAGGGCACCTTCAATCGGAGTGCCCCACCAAAGTGGACCAAAACCCAGGATAGTCAAAATCCTGGGTGTTGGTCCACTTTAAGGATCCTCCATTTCCCATTAATTCTGTCTTTGGCTCCCACATGGACCACGACAACTGGGTCATTCCCAGACCCTCCCAGTAATTTATCCACCCTTTCCACCACATGCCGAACCCTGGCACCAGGGAGACAGCAAACCATTCGGTTAAGGCGGTCTTGATGACAAATTAGCCGCCTGATAATAGAATTCCCATATGACCACTAACTGTCTAGTACTACCTGCAGTCCCAACCACCCACTCACTAGCTGGGCTGTTCTCCCGGCTGTTAGGGAGAACAGTATCCTCTAGGGCTGCCATTTCTGAGACTGACACTCTTGCATCATTACCCAACTTGGCAAATTTGCTAGGGTGCGCAGACACAGGTATGGCCTTCCTTTTCTGTGCACCCTTTCTACTCCCTCTATCTACATTTACCCAGCTACTTATCTGCTCTTCCTGACCTATTACTCCACCCTCTGTATCTACCCCATTTACTGCCTGCTCAGTGAGCAGAAAACTCTTTTCCATATTGTCAATCCTCCTCAATGTTGCATTTTGCTCCTCCAGATCTCTAACCCGAGCTTCCAGGTTTGCAATTTGTTCACATTTACAACAGCTGTATTCACCCGGGAACTGCTGCTCCTGAAGTGTATACATATGACAAACTGTGCACTGAAGTAGACCTCCAATATTGCTGGCCATTATCCTAGTTACAAAACAGCAGTAAAAACAATTTTAGTGCTCACAGTTGCAGCAACCTTCTTATTTTAGCACATAGGCAATAAGAACACTTGAAGTCCCAATCTAAAGTCCCTTAATGAAAAGTCCCCTCACTTATAATACAACTTCACTTGAAATTACAACTGGAACTCGCAAAAGCTCCTGAGCTCGCTTTAAACAATCTTATTTATACAAAGCAATACTTCCCTTCCAAAAGGCAGTCTCTGTCTGGCAAACTGAACACGTACATAGCCGTAATCTTCAACAAGAACTTCCTTGCTGGTAGCTAAGGGTGTAGGTTGGCTGCATTGGTGGTCACTTTTAACATCACATGAGGCTTACTGTTTTTAGAAATGTTTCAAATAAATGTGCAGTTTTTGTTTCTAAATTGCAATTTTGGTCCACAGCTGTGGCCCTGTATCTGGCTCATCATTGGTGGACAATTGATGATGTCATAAGGACATCCAACACCTCGCGAGAAGGCCTGCAGCAGGTAAATGTTTAACCCTTTAATTGCCAGCCTGTTGCCGGACAGTTTGTCACCATTTTAGTTATATATATTTAACTGTGATTTTTGCAGGTATTTTTATACAGAGTGAGATTATGGGCCTTATTCATGAAGGGATAGCGACAGGTAGTGCCTTGTAAACGACAGGTAGCGACAGGTAGTGGCAGGTGAACGCCGGACACGGCACGCAATTACAAATTTATCAAGCTGATTCTGGTGAGCGACTGGAACAACGCCATGTAGCGTCCGATTCATCATTATCCCAGTCTTAGCGTACAGCCCCGGCGTTCAGCCTTGCAGAGCGCCATGTCTTACCTCTCCCTACCTGGCGCTCTCCCATACATTTCTATGGACGTTCTTTTACTTCTCTTTAAACAGGAGGTTTTATTATTATTATTTTTAGTTTATTCTCAAATAATGTTGTGACCTCTCCTGGCCTTTTTACATTTTTTATATATTTATGCAGAATTGCCATGACAGGTCTGGCATTAATGTGTTCATGTCACAATGTTATTACAATGTAATTCCATATGTTTTCGCTTTGTTACTGGTGGATACTTGTTCAAAAACAGCCTTTAATCACACAGCCTCCGGCGCTCTGGGCTACAGTGAAGCATTTTTGAGCGTCGGCAGTGTGTGAGGCTGTTTTTTGATGAATATGGTGTGAGTACAGCGCTGTACTGCTCATATAGCGACTTCCCACAACGTATTCATCAATGCTGCACAGCGACTGAGGCGCCCGTTCAGAACGGGTATTCTCTGCCCAGCTGAAGACCCGGTGGGGGATTACATGCTCCCCAGGCAAGAGGAGACCCCCCAGAGCTGGATCCATGATGGAGGTCAGCCTTTTTTTTTTGCCTGGTTTGGCAGTTAATGGTAGGATAGGCAAGGTCATAGAATCTACATGCTTGCCATTTAAAGTGGACCAACACCCAGGATTTTGACTATCCTGGGTTTTGGTCCACTTCGGCGGGGCACCCCGATGGGGGGTGCCCCGCTGTGTGAAACCCCCCAGGAAGCCCCAAAATCTTACCTGTCCCCGCTCCCACGTGACTGGACGGTCCAATCCCCGCCAACGTCCAGGCGGGGATCAGGAACGTCCAAGCGGCTGCCGCCGCCGCCGCCTCCCTCGCTTCACTTTCGGCGCGCGCGCGCCCCCGCCGGCCATTCCCAGACGGCCGGCGCGAGCACGCCTACAGGGGCGCGAGGGAGGCGGCGGCGGCCGGCCGCCGCCGAAGATCAGGTAAGGTGTTTGGGGTTTTTTTGGGGGGTTTCACCCCGCGGGACATCCCGATCTCGGATGTCCCGCGGGGTGGGAGGTGATCGGCCCGGGAATCTTATAGATTTCCGGGCCGATCACCTCTCGGTGTTGGTCCACTTTAAAGGGTTAAAGGGTAAGTCCACTTTCGATGGAATTTTGAAAAGTATATATATATTTATGTGCGAAAATAATGTTCTCAAAATTCTGAGCTGAGAAGTGAGCTCTGTACACACAGAACATACATTCAGGGCATGAATAAGTGTGAGTGGGCTCCCTCACCTCAGCAGTGGCCATAGCAGCAGTGTTGTACTTTGTGTACAGAACTCGCTTCTTTTTTCCTGGTGAGGCCTTGGCGCTTACATAAAACACACATACTAGATCAGTTCAGAACCTTAAGGACATCCTTTTAGAACAAAAAAAATACACTTTCTTTGAAAGTGGACTTTCCCTTTAAAGTGGACCAAAACCCAGGATTTTGACTATCAATGAAAGAAGCATGTGTTGCCCCCTATTGTAAGGGATCGCCCAGCAGCCTGAATATTTCCAGAAATGATTGGCCTATCAGATTTGCCTCTCCGGTCCTGTTTTTGGGCACCTGGAATTCATCCTGGTGCTCTGCTGATTTAAGCTATTAAAGCTCAGATCTATCTCATTGATGAAGCCCCCCCTCCCTTTATGCATGACCATTTTTTTCACCTTAAGAAGGGGACCAATCTCCACCCCTGTTGCTTGACACTATGTTGATCATACCATCTCCTGTGTCTGCAAGGGAAACATTGCTCCTTTTTCTGCTTCTTTGTGCACTGTTACGTTTGCAATGCAAAAAAAAGAATCCTTATTTATGCTGGAAGTATATTACTTCTCAGTAGTTTTAACTAATTACACAGACAGGATGAAATAAATAACTTAAAGTCGAATAATCACCATTGACACTGGCCCTGGATTCTAAAAGACTCCAGAGCTGGACGACTAGGAACCCCCCTTCCCAGGTGACCCGCAAACCCTTACCTTTTTGCCAGGGCCTCACTGCGATCGCGGGCCTCACTGCGATCTATAAGATTCCTGGGCCAATCAGATCCCTCACCGCGGGGCATCCAAAAATTGGGATGCCCTGCTGTGTGAAACCTCCCCAGGACACACCATTCACCTTACCTTACTCCCGTTCCAATGGCGAATGTGCTTCTCTTTAGCAGGGCGCGCGCGCGCCGCCCACTTGTGAATGTCCGGCAAGTGGGCGGTGCGCGCTGATAAAAAGTTATTTTTGTTACTGTATGTTTCTTTTTTAGTGCATAATTCTTCATAATTCTGAAAATTATATAGATGAGATTAAATGAATTGCAACTACAAGCACATTTATGATGCACTATTGGCACTTAATTATCTAATTGGGGTTGGCTTGCTTAATATTGTACTGTTGTTACCACCCAATATATTTTGATCATTTATTGTTGCTATTGGATGTATTATCTGGGTCCAGAGAAGGCAGGGTTTTTCATTTTGTCTTGTCCTGTGGTGTATGGTTGTTTTTTATTGCTTTGTGGCCAAAATAAAATGAATCATGTTTTTAAAGATAGCTTGGGTGTAGTGCCCATTTTTCTAGTCCCATCAAAACTTTTTCCTTGATCTGTGCGTGCTGTTGGACGAGCAGCCGCGCATGCGCCATAGGACAGAGGACGAGTAAGCCAAATCGGGTGATCTTGGGGGTTTCAAACAGCGGGGCATCCCTGATTGGGGTGCCCCGGTGTCAATTATCAAAACCCAGGATATTCAAAATCCTGGGTTTTGGTCCACTTTAGCCCAGGGCCCCCAAACAGCCTTTGTTTCTTTTTTTTTACCTCAGCATTTGCCCAATTTCATTCACAAACACAAACTGGATGCAGTCGGCCGAATGCTCCCTGGCCCAGTGATGATGCAGTCAGTTAGAGTACACACAGCTCAGCATTGGGGAGCACTACAACCTAACTGCCATTATGTGACAGTTTGGTTGTAACTGTATTAATTATTATATTGCTGCCATTCACCATAATACTACTTCCTGTTGTTTATTCTAAGTATGTCACACACCCTACTTCAATCATTAATTATTACACTTGGGTAACTCCACCAGCAGGTGGCGACGTGCAGAGAAGTCATGAAAAACAAGCCCCTCCTGGTCTATACACTCCTGGTACCTCTCACTCATTCCCCAGTTTTTCTTCTCTGCAAGATGGCGACAAGACAGAAGAAAGAAGTCTCCTGCTTGCAGGTAGCCGGGGTATCACCCCCCCCCCCCAGGTCTATTTCTGCCCGGCTCTTTTTGTGTTTATCCCCTTGTTTAATGGCAGCCTCCCAGCTTAGGCTGTAGGCCGGGTAAGGGTAGATGGCACTTATGGTGCCTAGGAGATTAGCTCCTCCGCTCGACCCTATATTATGGGGCATAGCGGTGTTCCGGTTGGTGATCCGGACGTGGGATGCCCCAGCCCTTATATCCCCAGTAGCTTTGTCTTTTACTTTACTTCGTGTTTGTGTGTTTTTTTGTGTGTTTGTGTGGGCAGGGACGAGTGGTCTGTGGCTGGCTGTCTGTCTCTGCGAGTGATTCATGCTTGGGGGGGCTCCCTGAGCCCCTGTGTTTGTGACTTGGTCGATTTGGACGGGCGCCATGTCGGGCACCCGTCGTTTGACTGGGATCCTGGTCTGCAGCTTAGTACAGCCTGTAGGCCGTCGATCGCGCTGGGTGCTTTACTGCGGGCGGGACCGGGCAGCATGCGCGCCGCCGGTCCGCCCGACGGCCTCTGCGGGCGCCATTCTTTGTGGCGCCCGCGGCTGGCTGGGACTCAGTGGTGGGTGGGGCTGCGTCTCGCGCGGCCCGCGCCGTGTCTGGCGGGAGGCGGAGGGGCGGGGCCACAGCGGTTCCCGCGTTTCTGCTGGGCCCGCCCCGCGTCCTCTCCGTCTCTCCCTGGCTGGCCGCCATTGCTGTACCTCCCGGAGCTGCGGGATCCAGGTAGGCTCTTCTCGTTTTTAGGCCCTACGGCCGCTATTATAAGGAGGTTGGGGCGGTTAAGCCGGTCTGGGCCTCCAGCTATTATATGCTTTAGGGGCCGGGCTCCTGTGGCGGACCTCTGCGCTCTCCTCCACACACCCCCCCCCCCCCCCCCTCTCGCTGGGGGTGGTGGCGGGGTTTTTCAGCCAGGCTATGGGCATGTTGGCTGAACTTGTCCATTCTGCATATAGATTTCGTTGGATTGCCTTAAAGCTATGTTTATTTGATTGTTATATGTATCAGGCCCTGTCCCCCTTTTTCTGTTGTCTGGGCCGCCCCTGGCATCTCAGTGTTTTTACTATTGTGTGTTTGCCAGTGTTCTTGTTGTGCTTGAATATGACTGTTGTCTCTTTTCCTTGTTTTTCAGATCCCGGGATTCCTTCCTGCAGGGCTCTCCCGGTCTTATATACCTGGCTAGTTGGGGGGTGGTCTTATAGTCATTCCTAGGTTGATTGCTAAATTCCCCTGGCCAGGACTGGATATATATATATTTTCTTATATTTATACATATATATATATATATATATATATATATATATATATATATATATATAGATTCACATATCTATTTTTGCTGAATTACTAGGGGGGCATCCCGGGTCGCTTACTGCGTAAATCCCTGGGTTCTGCGAATACCATAAATTTCACCATATGGAGGCTGCCAAAGATACCGGAATCGGTCCTTCGGGACAATCCAGGCTGTGTGGGGGATGTGGGACTCCGCTACCGGGAGATGATGTCATTATTTGTATTCCACAACACGCAAAAGAAACGTGCCGTTATCCGTACAGGGGTACTCTGGTTGGTCTGTCTCTATGCACAGTGATTATTACACTTTTTACTTTGCTGTATTCCTTGATATTTGTTTATTCTCTTTGCACACCCTGGTTTGTCCTCCTGTTTTTTGATACTGATTTAGTTTGTATAGAATTGTTTACACTTAGCACTGTTGCACAATGCTTTTGCTCATTGTCACACAATGGATTTAGGTCAGGCTTATGACTTAGGTATGGTGTCAGGGTGGTTCTAATATATTTTTTCATTGCTGGCAGACCCCCAGTGCCTTCTGATGTTTTTTAGACTGTATTGTCATGTCTAGTGTGTATATGTTTTGTTTGATGTGTTATGTTCTATGTAAATTTTGATGAGAATAAACCTTTTTATATTTTTTCATATTTATGAGTAGTGCCACTCATTAGTGACCCGGTTCTCTATTTTGGGGGAGGGTGGGGCCCCCCTTTCTTTTGCGTGTTGTGGTATTATAGTGTGATTCCGGGTCGAGTAGGCACACGTGTATTTTTTGGTTATAATTTACTGCATACTAGGTTAGTGCTGCCCAGCTAGCTTGTCTATTTTTTGTGATTATTTGTATTCCATGTGCACGGCGGAACATTGAGCGCCAGTCCGGCACCCCGGTGCCTGGTACTTCATCGGCCGCGCCATCTCCCTCCCCTCCCTACCTGTTCCGGACCCCGTGTGACGTTGTCATGGGTGGGGATTCGCAATCTGAGGTGTGCGCCCGTCTGGCTAGCCTCGAGAAAATGTTTTCCACCTTGGCCGCTCAGAAGGTTACGGCTAAGCGAAAACATCTGTCTCCGCCTCCGCCGGACTCCGATGGGGAGGTCGTTGAGGATCTGGATTGGCCAGATCGTCCCCTTGAAGAGGGTGAGCTCGTTGAGGAATTAGAGGATCTGGAGGGCCAGCAGTTGCTGGGCGCTGAGGGGGACCAGGCTGAAGGTCCCGTTCCTGATACACATTCTATTTTGACCCAAATGTTTGAGGTTTTGGATTTGGATCCTCCTGAAGTTGCTCCTCGGCCTAAGGGTCAGCTTTTTGGGGTGTCCAAGCAGCACTTGGAGTTTCCCAGTCAACAGCATTTCGAGGACGTTGTCTTTAAGCAATGGGAGCAACCTACGCGTCTCGTAGGGGTACCGCCCAGCTGGGATAGAAAATATCCTTTTCCATCGGATTTGATTAAGCGTTGGGCTGTCCCTCCCGAAGTGGATGCTCCGGTCTTGGGACTGTCTAATACGGCGGTTGTACATTCTCCTGACACGACTTCTCTCAAGGACGGCGAGGATCGCCGGATTGATCAGCTGGCCTGCCATGGTTTTGTCTGTGCGGGTTCAGTATTGAGGCCTGTTTGTGCTTCGGCACTTTTGACGTTGGCAGTTAGGTCTATTGTCAGGGACTTATGTGTGGATCTTGAGTCTACTGGTGATGAGTTTCTTGCTCTTAAGCGTTGTGATTACTTCTTGTCGTTTATTCTGGCCGCTCAGGATGATGCCATGTTGATGTGTGGCAGGGCTACTGCTCTGTTGGTGGCTATTCGCCGCTCTGTGTGGTTGAGGCAGTGGACGGCTGATTTTAATTCTAAAAGATCTCTCACGGCCCTTCCCTTTCTGGGTTTGAGGCTTTTCGGTGAAAAGCTGGATTCTGTTGCCAAGGGAGGTAAGTTACCTCAGCGCAAGAAATTTCGCCGTTCCTTTCGGGGGGCGGCCCCCTTCAATCTGTCCTTTCGGGGAGCCAGAGCCGGCAGGGGTGCGGGCTTCTCGGCTTCCAGGGGCGTCAGTTGGAATAGGGGTAGAGGCCGTGGACGTCCTGTTCACGCCTGGGGCGCCAAGCCCAAGCCAGCCGCCAAGCCTGTTCAGCAATGAGGGGGCGCCCTCACCCGTACGGGTGGGGGGACGGTTGCGACTCTTCTCCCAGGTATGGGACCAGGAGGTCTCGGACAGGTGGATCCGGGAGGTGGTGTCGGCCGGTTACAAGCTGGAGTTCGAGTCCCGTCCTCCGCCAAGGTTTTTCAGGTCTCGGGTACCTTCAGCTCCTTCGGCCGCGCAGGGGCTCCTGGCGGCGGTAAGGAATCTTCTGGAATTGGCAGTCATCTGCCCGGTCCCGCCGTTGGAGGTGGGGCACGGGTATTATTCCAATCTCTTCACTGTACCCAAAAAGGATGGGTCGTTCCGTCCTATTCTGGATTTGAAGTTTCTCAACCGGTTTGTGCGTCCCCGGAAGTTTCGCATAAATACCCTGCGGTTGGCGATCGGTTCGCTCAGGCAGGGGGTCTTTATGACGTCCATAGACATCAAGGATGCATACCTTCACATTCCAATTTTTCCGGCTCATCAGCGGTTTTCTTCGCTTTGTGGTGGAGGATCAGCATTTTCAATTTGTAGCTCTTCCTTTCGGCCTCACCTCGGCTCCGAGAGTGTTCACCAAGGTGTTGGCAGGAGTGATGGCCCTGCTCAGGGCTCAAGGGATTCGCATTGTGCCTTACCTGGACGATCTTCTTTTTTTTTTTTTTTTTTTTAAATTCTTTATTTATTAAATTTTTGTATACATCATAGAAACAAGACCACAATAAAATGTAGAAGATAAGCAATTTTGTGCGTTGTCTAACATTCTTAAGCACGTTCCAAAAAAAAAAGAAAACAGAGAAAGTGAAAAACCAGTGCAATGAATCGTACAGCTCTATAAACCAACAGATATGAAAATAACGCCTTAGAGGATGGAGGGATGGTTGGGAGGGGGAGGGAGAGAAGGGGGGGGGGGGTCAAGGGAAGGCACGTCTGTTCAGGTATCCTGAAGCAGTGCCTTGCACTTGTCTGAATCCGAGAAGACCATCCAATCGTACCAGGTCTTTGTGTATTTCTCGAACCCTCCCTCCTTATTTAGTGCTAAATCCTTGAAACGCATGGTTTCATTGACCTTCAGGACCCAGCTGGCCAATGAGGGGGGGGAGGTCCTCTTCCACATCAGAGGGATGCAGGTTTTTGCGGCATTGAGAAGGTGGCACATAAGGGATCTCTTATACACTTTCAGAGGGGTCTTTCCCAAGTGTAGCAGACATGTTCCTGGATCGGCTGGTACAGTTTCCCCGGTGACCTCCCCTATCACTTTCCTCACTGAGTCCCAGTAAGGCCGAAGCTTAGGGCAGGACCAGAAAATGTGGATAAGGTCGCCTCCTGCAGCACCGCATCTCCAGCAGTTATCTGGTTCGTCAGGAAACCATCTGTGCAGAGTCACCGGGACTCTGTACCACCCGGTAAGAATTTTGTAATTACATTCTTGAGTCCGGGTGCAAATGGAGGTCTTATGCGGCGCCGCGAGGAGTCTCCTCCGCTGTTCTGGCGTAAATGGGGCCCCCAGGCTTCTCTCCCAATACTTAACAAAGTGAAGCTCCTCTGCATCCTGGGGGGTGATCAACAGCTTATAAATGGATGAGAGCACGTGCCTCTCCACGTTAGGGCCGGAGCAGAGCTCCTCGAACCGGGTCCCCGGGCGCAAACCCGTCGAAAATTCCTGTAAGGACTGAAGGAAATGTGCTATCTGCGATTGTTCCCATTTTGACCACCTCGGAACGGAGCCCCTCAATGCCAGGTCATCAGTCTTAGCCCAGCCCGCCTGTGTCCAGAAGTGTTTGGCTCTGTACAGTCCAGCCTCACGCCACTCTCTCGCCTTGGGACCGCTACACCCGGGGGGGAATCGTGGGTTCCCCAGCACCGGGAACATCGGAGATGGGGATGGGGAGATATTCGGGAGCTCCTTAAATCTCCTAAAGATGCGTATGGTAGCCCCAACCGTGGGGTGTTTTAGTGCCTCCGGGATGTCTTTCCCCTCTAGCCAAGGTAAGTTGGCCAGCGGGGGCCCCCCGGAGCCTCGCTCCAGCCCAACCCACTGCTTATGTCCCGAGTGCCGGCACCAATCCACCACTCTGCCCAGGTGAGTGGCAGCATGGTACAACACTGGATCTGGGAATCCCAGCCCTCCCTCCTCTTTTGGTCTGGCTAAAATAGTTCTACTTAATCTGGGTTTTTCTCCCTTCCATATAAACCCAGTGAATAGGGCTCTGACCTTCTGGAGGAAGGCTGGCGGGACCACTACTGGCAGAGCCTGGAGTAGATAGAGAAGGCGGGGAAGGAGGTTCATCTTGACCGCGTTTGTACGCCCGAACCAGGAGATCCTACCCATAGACCATCTAGCGATGTCATCCGAGAATTTTTTCAGTAGCGGGGGGAAGTTCATATTGAAGATCTTGGACAGGTCATTCCCTATCTTGGTCCCAAGGTAAGTGACCCCTTCCCTTGCCCACTTAAAGGGGAAAGCCTCCTTGATCCCCGCAAAGCGCCGCTCAGGGATGTTGATGTTTAAGATTTCGGATTTGGAACAATTGATTTTGTATCCCGACATATCTCCGTATCTTTTAAGCTCTAGCATCAGATTGGGTAACGAAACCTCTGGGGTAGAGAGACAGAAGATTAGATCATCTGCGTAGGCTGCGACTTTGTAATGGGTTTTGGGGCCCTCCAATCCTTTGATGTCAGGGTTTCCGCGGATGTAGCACAGCAGGGGCTCAAGGGTCAGGATAAAGACCAAGGGGGAAAGCGGGCAACCCTGTCGTGTCCCATTGTTGATCCCGAAGGGTTCTGAAATTACCCCGTTGACTCGCACCGACGCCGAGGGCTTCCTATAGAGGCTTGCGATCCAGTTCATAAGGTTTGAACCGAGTCCAATATGGCTAAGGGTGGAGTACATAAATTGCCAATTGACTCTGTCAAAGGCCTTCTCGGCGTCGGTTGCAAGCAACAGGGAAGGCTTATTAACGGTTTGGGCAAGGTGCACCAGGTTCAACACTTTGACAGTGTTGTCCCTAGCCTCCCTATGGGGCATGAACCCCACCTGGTCTAGGGCGATTATGTGGTGGAGTTGGGGGGCAATTCTAGACGCCAGGATCTTTGCGAAGATCTTGACATCTGTGTTCAAGAGTGAGATGGGCCGGTAGCTAGCGCACTGCGTGGGGTCCTTTCCTTCCTTGGGCAAAACTGTGATGTATGCTCTGAGGGAGTCCGAGGGGAAGGCCTCCCCATCTTTGAGCGAGTTGAAGACCCTGAGAAGACTGGGGGCCAGGAGGGGGAACATTTTTTTGTAATACTGGGAGGGGAAACCATCAGGCCCTGGGGCCTTTCCGCTAGCTGTCTCCGCTACCGCCTTCTGCAACTCCAACAGGGAGATGGGGTCCTCCAACCTCTCTACCACCTCTGCCGGCAACTTTGGCAGCCCCGAGTCCCTTATGTACTCTGTTATGCGAGAATCCAAGTCCTGCCTCTCTGTTCCCTGAATGTTGTAAAGGGATTCATAGAATTTGCGGAAGGTTTCCGCTATTCTCTCTGTTAAATGCTCGCTATGACCCTCCTGGTTTACTATCTTTGGGACATAAGATCTCACTCTTTCCACTCTGAGTGCCCTTGCCAGTAATTTCCCGCATTTGTCCCCCGCTTCATAGAACCTTTTCCTACATTTGGTCCACTGTGCCTTCACTCTATCGCAGCACAATGATTTGAGCTTCTCTCTCAGCGACGTTAGGGTTGCCAAGTGGGCCGCTGCTAAGGACTTCTTGTGTAACTTTTCTGCTTTCCCTATCTCTGCCAAGAGGTCTTTAATGAGTTTTGCCTTTTCCCTCTTAATTCTAGATCCAATGCTAATTAGGGAGCCTCTAATTACGCACTTATGCGCTTCCCAGATGACCCCTGGGCTGGTCTCCGGCGATGAGTTACACTCAAAGTACTTTTTAATTTCCTCTTGGACCTCAGTTACTATTAATTGATCATCTAGGAGAGAGGTATTCAGGCGCCAGGACCAACCCCTGGGGATGGGGCGGGGCAGAGAGACCAATAGAGAGACCGGGGCATGGTCTGATAAGGTAATATTCCCAATGGAGGAATCCACCACTCTAGAGAGCGAGGCGTGAGGTACAAGGAATAGGTCAATTCTCGAGTATGACCTATGCGGGAGGGAGAAAAAAGTGTAGTCCCTCTCGGTCGGGTGTTGAATGCGCCAGGGGTCTATCAACTGGTGTTGGGCAAGTACCTTTTTAAGCCGCCTCAATTTGGCGTATGACTCGTGCGGGGTCCCCCTGGAGGTATCTACTAGTGGATCAAGTGCCACGTTGAAGTCACCGCCTATCAACAATTCGCCCTCCCTAAATGTGTCCAAGGTGTCGAGGACTCCCTCCAAGAAGGTTGACTAACCCACATTCGGCACGTATATGTTTGCGAAGGTGAAGAGGTGAGATGCAATCCTCCCCTTGAGGAAGATCCACCTCCCCTCTTGGTCCGTCTGATAGTCAATCAATTCCCAGGGCAGGGCAGCGTCTAACACGATGCTAACCCCTCTGGATCTTGAGTCTGGAGAAAGGCTATGGTAGCCTCTAAGGTAGTACTTGTTGCCGAATGAGGGGGAGCCGCCCGCCCTGAAATGAGTCTCCTGGAGGAAGGCAACCTGCGCCTTCAACCCTCTAAGGTTCCTCAAAATCAGGGCTCTCTTTTCCGGACTATTTAAGCCCTTCACATTGAGGGAGACCACGTTGACCTCGGAGATGGGCTTTCCCTGCATTATTATGGTTTGCTAAGCTGTACGGGGGGAAGTGGTTTTGGGGTATCCGCCCCTGAACACAGGGGGGGGGAAGGCAGATGAACAGAGAGGGGGGGGTGAGCAAGAAAGGAGGGGAGAAAACGGGAACGGGGGGGGGGGGGGGAAGGGGAAGAAAGACCCCGGCTTCCAAAAACTACCGGGAAAGGAAAAGGGGGGGGAACACCCCCAAACCAAGGGGACAGAGTGAGTCCAATCAACCACTGGGGTCGACCAGGTCCACCCTCGGGGGAATTGCGTCCGAACCAGGGGGGAGAGCGCGCAAGAGCACCCGCTCTCCCACTCCCGGTCGGAGGCCGCCAAAAAGAACCAAAACCAAAGGAAAGAGAACAAGTCTAGTGCGGAGGTGCACGCTCACGCTCTAGAAGAAACAAACACTAAGGTTCCCCACAACCGGGGTGAATACAGTCAACTAGGGCCACGTGTGCCCAGAAGACCGACCTATTGGGGGTGCAGTGTCCGACAAGAGTTGGGAGACGCAAAGGGGGAATCATTCCAGGCCCTCCCAAGTCATGCTGACGCCTCACCATCAACCACTAGGCGGCCGGGAGGGGGCCCCACCCGCGGAAGCCAAGGGTTCCGCAAGCAGGGCGCCAGCCCGCGTCCAAAAAGGATTAGGCGATTATAACCGAAACAGATTAAGTTTCTAAATAAAGCAGAACAGAGGACATGCATAACACATTATGACCTGTTAGCAGGGGGTTGATGACCCTAGGGGCCTCAAGGGGAAACGAGCCGATCAGGGACGCGCCCGCCCCGACCCCCCCCCCCCCCCCCCCCCCCCGGCGAGGCAGGCCGAGGGGGGAGACGGGGGCCGGGCCGCGCGCGCCCCCGACCGACGGCACCAGGACCACCCCCGGGACTCAACGCCCGGGGCAGTGGCCCGGAGCCCGCCGAGTACCCCCCGGAGGGACCCCCAAGGCGCCCCAGATCTCGAAAGCTCTTCAAACTCCTCTTCCTTCTCCTGGGAGGGCCCCCCGGGAGCGGGGTCCCACTCGAGACAAGCCAGTCTGGAATGTCCACTGGGTCACACCCCAGGAATGCAAACAGATCCTCAAGTTCACGATGAGATTTCAAGATGAAAGTCCCAGCCGCCTTCTTCACTATCAGATGAAAAGGGAAACCCCATCTATACGTTGCTCCCTGACTGATAATGGTTTCAAGGAGAGGCTTCATCATTCTACGCATCTGGAGAGTCCGCCCAGACAGATCCTGCAAAATCTTGATCGGCGCTCCTCTGAAGTGTAGGGTGCCCTTGTTCCACGCTCTCCTCAGGATTTCCTCCTTCAATGAAAAAAGGTGAATCCTGCACACAATGTCTCTGGGATAAGCTGGGTCTGCCCTCTTAGGACCCAAGGCCCTATGCGCTCTGTCAAGTTCTATAGGGGTCGAGGGTTCCCTGTCCAACACTTCGTTGAATATTGCGGTGACTATAGCCTTAACGTCCTCTGTGTCTCGCGGCTCCGGGACACCTCTGATCCTCAAGTTGTTCCGTCTATTGCGGTTCTCGAGGTCGTCAAGGTGCAGCTGGCAGGCCGACAACATTGCTTCCTGGGAGTCGCATCTCGCTTCCAATGCCCGCAGACGGCAGGCGTAAGAAGGCCCTTCCACCTCCAAGGCCCGAACTCTAGTTTCAACTCCGGCCACCTCATGACGCACGGCGAGGACCTCGCGCTTGAAGCTTGCTTCATATTTCGCGATCAGATTTTCAATCTCCCCCCTGGAGGGGATACCCCTCAGAAGCGAGATGGTCTCCAAATGGATCTGGCTCTCTTGCAGCTTCTCCTCCGCGGGAACCTCCACCTGGGTATCCGTGATCCACTCGCTAGGCACCTCAGCAGTCGGGGCTCCCGGGGACGTCGCCGGGGTCATCGGCGAGGGGTCATCCGCCCGAGTAAATAGACTTTTTTCTGGAGAGGGTTGGAGTGGGGATAGAGGCGATCTCGACCTTTCATCCAAATTCCCCGGCGACTCGAGGGCATCCCCTCTCCCTGATCTCTGCTTCGCTGGCCTCTGCTGAAGTTTGGTGCTTTGGGTTTCAGGGGCACGCTCCATTTCACTCGCGGGGGAGCAGGGAGTACAGGCCGGCCGCCGCTCCACCGCAGGCTTGTAGGCAAATCTGCTGAGGCTTGTTGGGAGCCCCTGGCGGGGCCCGGCGGTGCGCTCCCCATCATGTGGCCGCCGATATTCAACCCCTGCTTCATCCACCTGTGACGCCCCAGCCGCGGGGGTCTCACCCCCGAGTCCCGTGGGAGGTGTGGTCAAGGTATGCGGGAGCAGGGCAGGGGGCACGCACTGGGCCACATCGTGGCAGTCCGGGGGGATCCCCTCCACATCCAGGACCCAGCTTTTATTTCTCCCGTCAGGGCCTCCTGATCTATAGGGCTGTACATGGGTCTCTCCCCATATGGTGTGCTGTGACTTTAAGAGGCTGCAGCTGATGTGAGACCTAGCAGGGGCAGCGGCCGCCATCTTGCTCCACCCAGAGGCTCTGCTATGCGGCTCCTCCGCCTGTGCTCGGGCGTCATCCACTCCAGAGTCCCCCGGGGGACCCGCCGCCTCTACCCAGCTGGCACTAACATCGGGGCGACCCCCTCCGCCCCCGCACTCTGCGCTTACACGGGCCGCCGGGCGGGCGCCGGCCGCCATCTTGGTCCTCCCGCCGGCCTCTGTCTCCCGCAGCTCCCCCAGCTCACCGCAGCCTGCGTCCACAGCCGACTCCTCGCCGCGCGGTCCCGCCGGCAACAGTCCTCCGCTCCACGGGGACTCCCCGCTCTCTCCGCTTGATTCCTCCATGGATGAGAGGGACGCCCGCTCCAGTCCCCCTCCGCCGCGCCAGCCGGACAGCTCCTCGGCCGCCATCTTGGTGACCTCCGCCACCTCACGATTCCGGACCTTGGCAGACTCGCCACGTCCCGCCGGGGTCCCTCCACCGCTCCTCGGTCGTCTCTGTCGCTTAGGCTTCTTAGCCATCTGTCTCTCCGGGCTCCAGCCGCCAGGTAGGTGCCGAAAATGAAGGTAGGGAGAGCAGGAGATCTCTCACCCACGTCTCTCCTCGTTCATGCCGGGACACGCCCCCCTGGACGATCTTCTCATCATGGCGTCTTCCTTCAGTCAAGCGGAAGGGGACACCGGCGTTGTGGTGTCTATGCTGGAGAGGTTCGGCTGGGTGATCAACTACCCCAAGTCTTCTCTGGTTCCGACCAGGGTGGTGACTTTTCTGGGGATGTCTCTGGACTCTTGCCAGCACAGAGTTTTTCTCCCTCAGGCCAAGGTTCTGTTGATTCAGGAATTGGCTCAGCTTCTTCTTTCCAATCCTCGCCCGTCCATCCGGCTGGGGATGAGACTGGTGGGGTTGATGGTAGCCTCTTTCGAGGCTGTTCCTTTCGCGCAGTTTCACACGAGAACGCTTCAGCTTCATCTTTTGGCGTCTTGGGACCGGCGACCGCGGTCGTTGGATCGGTCCTTCCGGATGTCCCCTCGAGTTCGGCGGTCTCTTCTGTGGTGGATGGTCTTGGACAATCTTCTGAAGGGCAGGTCATTTTTGACACCGCTTTGGGAAACTGTCACCACGGACGCCAGTTTGTCAGGATGGGGAGGTTTCTGGAAGGATCTTCGGTTCCGGGGGCGGTGGGGCCCTCAGGAAGCCCACTTGCCCATCAATGTTCTGGAGTTGAGAGCCATCAGGTTGGTTCTGTCTCACTTGACGCAGCATCTACAGGGCCTGCCGGTGCAGGTTCGGTCGGACAATCGGACGTCGGTTGCTTACATCAATCACCAAGGAGGGACTCGCAGTCTGGGTGCCCACAGAGAGGTGTCTCTGATTCTAGTTTGGGCGGAGACTCATGTTCCTTGCATCTCGGTGGTGTACATTCCAGGAGTGGAGAACACGGAGGCGGACTTCCTGAGCAGGTGCTCGTCCCGCCAGGGGGAATGGTCTCTCCATCCCCAGGTGTTTCGGTCGCTTTGTCTCCGGTGGGGGACGCCGGAGGTGGATCTGTTTGCCTCTCATCACAAGCTTCCGACATTCGTGTCGCTGTCTCAGGATCCTCTGGCTCTGGCGGCGGATGCCATGGCTCTGAGCTGGAGGGACCTGGGGTTTCTTTATCTGTTTCCTCCGATCCCCATGCTAGGCAGGGTTCTGCGAAAGCTGGTTCTGGAAGGAGTTCCCGCCATTCTCGTGGCCCCAAGGTGGCCAAGGCGGGTGTGGTTCGCAGACATCGTTCGTCTGGCGGTGGATCAGTTCGAGCTGCCTCTTCGGCCGGATCTTCTCACTCAGGGTCTACTGTGTTTACCCCAGTTTACCAACGTTGGCTTTGACGGCTTGGCTGCTGAAACCTCCATCTTGAAGGAGGACGGCCTTTCGGATTCGGTCATTCGGACTCTTATCAGTGCCAGGAAGAGATCTTCTTGTTCCATCTATTATAGGGCTTGGAGATCTTATATTGATTGGTGTGAGGCGAGATCTTTGCCCTGCCGGGTCTTTTCTATCTCTAGGATTTTGGAATTTCTTCAATCTGGGCTGGACTCTGGTCTGCAGCTTAGTACCTTGAAGGGGCAGGTTTCGGCCTTGTCTATATTTTTTCAGAGGTCTTTTGCTCTTCATTCTTTGGTCAAGACTTTATTCCAGGGGGTTTCGCATCTGCGGCCTCCTAGGAAGCCTTTGCTCCCTGTTTGGGATTTGAATTTGGTCCTCTCTGCTCTTCAGGCTCCTCCTTTTGAGCCTTTGCAGGATATTGCTCTATCCATGTTGACTCAGAAGGTTTTCTTTTTGGTGGCCATCACTTCGGTTCGGCGTGTTTCGGAGTTGGCAACCTTGTCTATTCAGGCTCCTTATTTTGAGAAACATCAGGACAAAGTGGTTTTTCGTTTCAAGCCAGACTTTCTCCCTAAAGTGGTTTCTGCTTTTCATCTGAATCAGGACATTGTTCTTCCCTCCTTGTGCCCTAGACCTGGGAATGACAAGGAGAGGGCGTTGCATTGTTTGGATGTGGTACGTTGTGTCAGGTACTACTTGCGTATTACGTCTTCTTTTCGTAAGACTGATGCCTTTTTTGTGGTGCCCTGTGGGGCTAGGAAGGGTTTGGCTCCGGCTAAGTCTTCCATTAGTAAATGGATTTGTCAGGCGATTGTTGGGGCCTACTCTGCCAAGGGGAAGGATCCCCCTTTTCGGGTCACTGCTCATTCTACTCGTGCGGTTGGTGCGTCCTGGGCTTTTCAGCACCAGGCTTCTGTTGAACAAGTTTGTAAGGCTGCTACTTGGTCTTCGGTTCACACTTTTTCCAAGTTTTATAAGGTTGATGTGCGGGCCTCAGCGGATGCTGTTTTTGGCCGCAAGGTTCTGCAGGCTGCAGTGGTTTGAGTTTTCTGCATTATTGCCTGGTTGGATACCCGCCCTTTTTGGACACTGCTGTTGGATGTCCCAAGTGTAATAATTAATGATTGAAGTGGGGTGTGTGACATACTTAGAATAATACCATTTTGTGAATACTCACCTGTAAAATGGGTATTATAAGTATGTCACACACCCCACTTCACCCGCCCTTTTGGTATCCCGGATTCTTTATAGGGTGAAGTTTTCGTTTACAGTTTGAGGGTTTTTTCCTGGTACCTTGTCTTTACTGCTGTTTGAATACTGGGGAATGAGTGAGAGGTACCAGGAGTGTATAGACCAGGAGGGGCTTGTTTTTCATGACTTCTCTGCACGTCGCCACCTGCTGGTGGAGTTACCCAAGTGTAATAATTAATGATTGAAGTGGGGTGTGTGACATACTTATAATACCCATTTTACAGGTGAGTATTCACAAAATGGTATTTTTTCCTGGTGTTTTTATGAATATTGGGCAAAGGCTGAGGTGGGGCTCAGGGGTGGGGATGGAGGGTGACCACAAATTTCCTTTCTGAGTATAGATGCACTTTATCAATGTGTAATTTGGACAACAACAAAAACGCAGCTGAAATGCACTGTAAAGTTTGTCCCCTTTGAACAGTGATTTCTTGTAACTGTAATGAAGAAACGCCATCCAGCGCTGGGAAAATACAGTGCCAAAGATTTCAAGGAGGAAAAAATTCATAAACATGCTGTTGAGTGCCAGAAATATGGCAGTACAAAGTGGCGCTCACTGGCGCTGGACTAATCAACAGTCGGGTGTAGCAGGCACTGTCATAGGCCAGCCAATACCTCAATCAAAGCTAATTAATTCGTGTTTGGCGCAACGCCTGCTGGTCGGGAATGCTAGTCGGGAATTCCGACGCTCCAAAGGTGCATAAATTAGGCTATCAATTTCTGCAGCATGCAAGTAGAAAGATGGGAAAGTAGTTTAAGTATTTTTGAGGCTCAAGGCCAACTCACGCTGCTGAATTCCGCGCTGAAAGTCGCGCTGAGCGACGAAACGCGTTGGGAGCCGGCGGTCTACACATTGGAATTCAGCAGCGTGAGTTGGCCTTGAGCCATGATATGATATGCAAGTTTTAATTTTTTGGATTGTGAGTATTTTATTGGCTTGATTTAAAGGAATTTATAGTTGGCAGTATTGCGCTATGGATTTTTTATTTCCCTTTGCATGAACATGCTATGGAGATTCGGCTGGCCATTTTATATTGTACTGAGGAATTGTACCCCATGTGGTGGAGCTGATTGGAGAGGTTGTCTTCGTGATTGTTGAAACTGCTGTTTGATTTAATCATTTCTGGTAAGAGTATAATATCGGTGGTGGTATTGCACAAATGGATTGTTGACACACTTGGTGGATTCAGAAAAAGAATTGGAAGGACTATAAAGAGGACTCAAACTAATTCACTTATAGCTCTGTGCCCTTTTTTGTATATTTTTGGAATGTATTTACTTATTGGTGAGATTTAAGTAATTGCACGTGTAGCTAGTTATATGATTATTGGTTTTTCACAAATAATTTTTTGAGTTTAATTAGTTCGCAGCGCGGTATTTATTATTTTATATTTAAATGTATAAAAGTGTTTGTTTGCAGCCAGGAGAGGTCACACAATAATTTGAGCAAAAAAAAAAAAAAATTTTTAATTGCCCAACACACTATTTAAACACAAACAAATGAAAGCCCATTGAAATGTATGGGAGAGCGACACTGAGCGAAAGGTAATAAGTGCTGGCGCTATACGCTGAGCCACCTCTGGTAATACATGTGACGCTAAAGGTGCTGTTAGAGTCGCTCACCAAATTCGCTTTCTTAAATGTGGTTTTACGTACAGCGCCCAGCATTCACCAGACGCTACCTGCCGCTAGGAAGCACTACCTGGCAGTAGTCGTTCTTAAATAACCCCCTTTGTCTGTTTTATTTGCAGGTCAGGACTCTTGGAGAAAGAGTGGCTCTTTATGTGTTGAATCGAATTATATATAGAAAAAAGGAAATGGAGAGGAACGAGGTTCCCTTTCTCTGCCACAGCAGCTCTGATTATGCCAAGATTCTGTGGCGGGAAGGAGAAGCCATTGGATTTTATTCTGTGAAGCCAGCAGGTTAGTTTTTATTATTATTATGCTCCTGTTGTTTCTAAAATGGCTGCATATTGTTGCACTATCTGCGGCAATGGGATTAGCCATACCATATAGACACCAGGCTCCTGGTCTTTCCTGTGGCCACTCCCACATCTTAGATATTAGTCCGGTCACACACTTCCTGCTTCTGACCTTGAGGGGGGTGAGTGCTGAGTACATAGGCCAGATGGCCAGGCACCCGACATTTTATATGGCTAAGCCATCAGCACCAGGAGCTCTGGAAGAAAGGTGAAGCACTGGCAGGAAAAATGGGGAGCCTTGTGCTTTTGTTGCTGATCTAGGGTTGTAGATAATAAAATGCAATGCCTAAGCTCTGCTGAATATTTTCTATATCTTTGCAGCCTTTGCTATTGCGGTGCACACTCACTAAATCTGAAAGTAAAGTGCTCTAAGTTGGATGAGAATTTGGTATATCTGCAGTCTGCATGTGTCGTCATCACATCTACCTACCTTACAAACTCTCCTGTCTGCCATGATTTTGGAATCTTGTGCTTTGTACTCTTGTAATCGTGGAGGCTGATTCATTACTAGCGCCAGATACCAGCAGATGAGACGCTCAGAGCGAGCGCTACTAGTCGCTGTGATCAGCTATGGTTCGCTGTTACCGGCATTGATGAATTTGATGTGTGAGTCGCTATAACACCAGTACAGCACTATATGGGAGCGAACGGTAGCGACTGGTCAGTTGGAGTGATTCAAACCATATTCATCAAAGAAACAGCCTCACACAGCGCCGGTGCTCAGTAACACAGAAAAAATATGGAATGACATTGTTATTACATTGTAACATTAACAAATCAAAAATGTTTTTAAAAATGACTTTTTCTAGGCCAGGAGAGGTCACACAATTATTTGATAAAAAAATTAAAAGAAAAAGGAACGTTCATTGAAATGTATGGGAGAGCGACAGGTAGCCACAGTCTGTGATGATGAATCGGTCGCTACGTGACGCTGTAAGAGTCGCTCACCAGAATCTCTTTGATAAATGTGGTATTGCGTACAGCGCCCAGCGGTCACCGTTCCCTACCTTGCGCTGCCAGTCACTACCTGCTGCTATGGCTTGATGAATAAACCCTCATAGTTACTTTTCTGATTCAGTCTTCCTTTGTATCTGGAAATTTCTAGGACATGAGGGCAACACTGGTATAACAGTTCGTCTGTCTCAAACTTCAGTGACTTTTGACTTTTTGGCATCTGAGAATGTACTTTGGCTCATAGACCATTGCTGTGGCTAGCCTAATGTTTTCACATTACTACCCCGATATGCTGCTTGTCACCAGGAAATACCAAGCTGGAGCACTAGAATGGCTTCTTTATAGATCATGTGATTCTTTATGTGACTCTAGCTTTAAATATAGGGTTGTGCATCGTGACTTTATTAGACTGGCAGTTGACGAGAGGAATGTAAAGACTTTGGACCAGGAGCCTGACTTTTGCAGCTTTTCTTTAGCAGGCCACTCTGTTAAGATTTGCTATCCCTCACCGCCATCTCCATCCACTCCCCCCCCCGGAAGTCTTTTGTTTGGTCAATAGATCCAGGCCGGTAATTCTTCCTTTTCCTCAGTGAGAGGTGACTTTGGTGACCCATTTGAGATGTTTGTAACCTGTACCTCCTCTGGTCCTTGCCTTTCACTTCCTACTTTAGTCCTGCCTGCAATGTTAAAGCAAACCAAAACCCACTGAACTTGCATTTGGTGAAATGCATTTGGCCAATGCTCCATTCTTAGGGTGTAGAAGTCGAAATGGATACTTTCGAATTGTCCTGGAACACTTTGTTTTTGCTGTCCCTTTCTGTAAGATGGCAGACTATCAGTCAGTGCATACATGTGGCAATGACATATTGTTCCACACACAACAGGGGCAATGAAAGAAGGAAGCAGAGCTTTACAGCTAAAACAGGCGCCATTATCTGGGATTAGAGTGAAGCAGGAGCAGTGAAAATTGCCAAAAAGGTTCTCTTCATGGAGGGAGCAATTCAAGGGATGCTAGTTAAAAATGTGGGATTTGGTCTGCTTTAAACTTACTGGCAGTCTATGGGCAGAGCAGGTAAAGCACAGCACTGCACCACAGGGCTGCGATGTCTAACAAATGGCAAGACTTGAAAATGCAATGCAACACAAACCACTACTGTCTAAACTGCCAGCAACCATGATACCCCTGCCCTGCCAACTGCAGTACTGAGAGGTAACTGGCACCATAGTCCTGATATCTCTTAGTTTTTGTGGTACTTGTGGACATGTGATGGGTGGCTATGCATGGGTACTGTCAAACCCTGGGGACAGCCACCTACTTTGTGAGCAATCTCCGCAGCTAGCTTCACCTTTTGCCAAGCTCCTGTTTGCCAGGACACTTTAAATGCCTCACCTGACAAGGTTGACCCCAGGACTTAGTAGCTCAAATGATGTAAGCTCACAGGGGTGAAGACGGATGAACCAAAGGTAAGACTGGGTGTAAAAGGGTACACAAGGTAAGTACAGAATGCAGTTCTGGGAACTCCAAGGGAGAAAACAGTCAACGTCAAGGGTCACGCCAAGGGTCAAACCAGGAGATCAGAGAGCTTTGCAGCACCAAGGGTTAGACGGGTTTGTAGTCGTAATTCAGGCTGAGGTCGCTACTAGCAGCAGTCAGGATAGTCGGGCTAGCAAGGGTCGGTAACGAATAACCAATACGGGAAATCTCAGGTTCAATCACACCCAGCTAAACGCTATCACAGACAAGCAAACAATGTGGAGGAACAACCTTTATATGACGGGAACTAACGGGATTGGCTGGGGGGAATACTTGGCTCATAGGCTGGCTAAGGCAACTTGTGGCCTGACTTATAGGGCGTTTTGCCCACAGTAACACCAGGGCTCATTGGTCCTTTAAATCAGCAAAAGTCAGATGTGCTCCCGCACCCACAGTAGCGCGTCGGGGAGAGGAGGAGGTGGAAGTGCTCGGCGACGTTGTTGGAGCGTTTGCCGTGCTGAAGGAAGCCTGGCCCACCACCCGAGCCCACGCCTCCTGGAAACACCGTGGGACTGGACCAGGTACTAGTGCATGCCTGGTATACACTATTGCTCTATGTTCTGTTTGGTCCTGGACTCAAACTCACCCATAAATTTACAGTGGGGTCCCAAGTTGACGGCATTCCGACAGGGTTGTGGACATGGCAACCTTCAGGGTTTTGGGACCAGTTTAATTTGCACTGAGAGAGTAAAGAATTTCCTTCGTAAAAAAAAGCTTTTTGTGTCAGATAAACCCATTGCTAGGCTGCCATTAATGTTAATGTGATTTCTGTCCCCAGGAAGTATATGCTCCACGTATCTTACACAGAGTTACACCCTTCCTGTTCTGGACACTATGTTTGTTAGGAAGAGATTTCAGAATGAAAATTTTGCTCTGCAAATGCTGGAAGATTATGTGGACTGCTTCACAGAGGAAACACTGGGGTTGAGGTATCCTCTGTCACCTACAATGTTCAAAGGTAACCTAATGAGCTTGACAATTCTATACTATAAATTATTACTGTACCATCTTCATACAGTGATAGACTAACACCTTCTGTGTTTTCTCCGAAAAATAAGACTTATATTAATTTTTGCTCCAAAAATAGGTGCTAGGTTTTATTTTCAGGGGATGTCTTATAGCCGGCTGGCAGTACAGCAGCTCCATTACAGTATGTGCACAGAGCTGGCTGGCAGCGGGGGGGATGCCGCCATGTGTCTGGCATGGGGGAAGGCTGGGGTAGAGCCAGCACGCTCGGATAACATTAGACAAGCTCCTGGACGAAGGGGCTGGAGCGGATCCGAGCACGCTGATTGGACAAGCGGGCATGCATCATAGGACCGGGAAGAGGTGAGTTTGTTCAGATGACCTGGGGGGTTTCACACAGTGGGGCACCACCGATCGGGGTGGCCCAGGGCAAGGACCAAAACCCAGGATAGTCAAAATCCTGGGTTTTGATCCACTTTAAAGTAACAAATGAGGCTTACCTTGCAGGCTTGGTTGTCCTTTCCCCTCTCAGTGACCCTTGTTTTTTTTTTGTCTTATAGCCTGCAAGCAGTATTTACGGAAATACCCAGGAGACCAAGAGCTGCTGTGGGAAGTGGAAGGTGTCGGGCACTGGTTCCAGAGAACCCTTATTATAGACACTCTCAGAAGAGAAGCTTCAGGATTATTGGGTACATTCACAATTGCATTCACCACACACTAAGGGGGTTATAGTGCTTCAAACAGAAAAACTCATATCAGCAAATCATCTTATGAAAAAGAAAATTAGAGCCCAATTTAAAGAGTGCAGCAGGCGCTTTGTTGTTTGGTTCTGAAGGCTATGCGCTTGGTGCTGTTTTTTTGTGCCTCAAAACCATTGTATTTAATATAAAAAATCACAGTACCTGCACTGGCACTCTTAAACCCGGACACTCAGTCATACAGCGACAGGTGCAATGGAAAAAAAAGGCATTTAAAAGGATGGCAGCACGTTGACAACAAAAACTTAAGTTAGGTATCTGGTAACTTCTTTTCTAAACATCGGAACGGGCAGCATACACCGAGTCCCTCCCCCAAAAGGGGAACACGTGACCACCAGAATAAAATAAAAACTTGACTCCACCCTCCAGTCCTCAGTTGTAGAAATCTGAAAGAGAGAAAAGAGAAACAGACCTACAACTTTACAAAACATGACAGAATAGTCTAATTCCATATAAAAAAAGGGGGTGGGTTCCGTATGCTGCCCGTTCGGATGTTTAGAAAAGCAGTTACCAGGTACCTAACTTAAGTTTTCTCAAAACATCCTCCGGGCAGCATAAACCGATAGATAGACGAGATCTACCTCATTGGGTGGGAAGAACAGCACGTAGAACACTTCTACCAAAAGACTGATCCTTCTGAGACAGAAGATCCAATCGATAATAACTGGCAAATGTTCTAGCTGAGGACCAAGTAGCTGCTCTACAAATCTGTTCCATAGAGACCCCAGCCTGCTCTGCCCAAGATGTAGAAATACTTCTTGTAGAATGAGCCATGATTCCACCTGGTATTGAATTATTCTGATAAGCCATTTTAATCGTACTCTTCATCCACCTTGCTAAAGTCGTCTTAGACACTCTCTGGCCTTTCCTTGGGCCTGGAAAGGACACCAACAAACTGTCGGCTTTCCCCTCATGGAGGAACACGAAAACAACTGAAGATTGAAGAGTGGAGTCAAGTTTTTATTCTATTCTGGTGGTCACGTGTTCCCCTTTTGGGGGAGGAACCAGGGATCCGGTGTCACATGAATGAGCACAGCTTTATGAATCGTGCATGCGCTGATGTGGTCAGAGACAGCTGTGACCACCTTTTTGTGTGGTCCTGGAGGAAGAAATCAAAGGGAGGGGAAAACTTTGGAGCCCTACTGTGGCTTCTACTTGGTGCTGCAGGAAATATAGGAGAGGCACATGGGACAGGCATCAGGTGATCCACTTGCTGCCTTAATATTGCTGTTGGGTTTACAGTCCCTTTATACAAAATGGATGTTGATCGCTGCTGGCCACAGTCTGAGGGTCATCCCGTATGCCAGTGCCCTCAGTGTATACCTCCCACAAGCCCCAGTTTCTCTTACCTATTTTCAGTGAAACCAGGTGCTGTGGTTACAAACACATGCGGTGGCTAGAAACCTGGAAGACAATCATGGGGCCCACAGGGAGCAAAAGAATAGGTAACACAAAACTGGGATTGAGGGGGGGCAACGACAATCTGATCCCCCCCCCCCTTCATGCTGTGCTGGCCTGCATTCAACACCAATTTCGTATATAAGATGGGTGTTGAGTTGCTTTAAAGAGGACCAAAACCCTGGGTTATTAACTCTCCCCAATATTCTAAGTATGTCACACACCCCGCTTCAAGATATCCATAACATGTGGGTAATACCGACCTGAAGGGGCGTTCCTGCAGAGATGATAGCAAAAAAGAAAGCCCCTCCCTGATCCATAAATACCTGGGACCTCCCACTCATCACCCAGTTTTCCATCTCTGCAGACGGCGAGCAAGTCAGAAGATGATGGCTCCTCCTTGCACAGGGGGATTTCAGGTAGCCGGGATGATTCCCGGCCCGCTTTTCATTTATTTCCGTTTGGACCTTTTTTCCCCAGAACTCTATATGCCTCCCAGCCTCGGCTGAGGGTCCAGGCGAGGGTATATCGGCACCTTAGGTGCTCAGGAGCTATGCTCCACCGTGAGACCCTATATGAGAGGGTAGGCGGTTACTCCGGGTTGGTGACCCCGGTTTGGGATGCCCTGTCCCTTATTTAACTTCCAATGGCCCTCCCAGGATTCCCTTCCATAGGTGGGGTTGGGGAGTGTGGGTCCCTTCTTTATTAATCCTTTTCACAGGACAGCATACTTTGAGTGTGTGTGTGTGAGTGTAGTGTCTCTTTAACTGTATTCACCGCCGCAGCCGTTTTACAGGGCCTGTGCGGTGCTGGCCTGACTTCTTCCCCCCATCTTCCTTTCACTTTTTATTAATGGCGGAGGTATTCACCTCACGCCATGTTACTGTGCTTCAGGGGGGGGGGCGGGTCCGGACCGTCGGCGGGGCCGGGACTTGTCCCTCCCGTCTTCACATGTGCTTGTGTGTGTGTGAGACGTGTTTTTTCTGTGTAACTGGCCGGGCCGGCGACCGCTCTTTGCTCTGCGGCGCCGGCCGGCTCTGGGCGCCATTATCTTCTGAGGTGATTCACCTCACGCTGACTGGGGGGGCGGGGCCGGTGTGACGGCGCGTCACCGCTCCCCGCCCCCATCCTTCGCTGGCGCTGGCCACGCCCCCTTCTCCCTTTCTGGCTGCAGCTCTGGTGTTGATGAGGAGCGTCTGGAAGTAATCCCTCACGGTCGCCATTGCTGTCTATCGGTTTTGTAAGTGGCCTCTGGCCATTCTTCTTTTCTCACTGTATGGTTGAATTGATATGTCTTCATTAGCCTTATTAGTCCTTCTGTTCTGTCTTTCAGATGGTGGTTCAGGAGGTTCGCCAGTAGCATTTAGGGGGTCCCTCCTGATCCTTTATCACTGGGTTAATTTTTTGCCATAAATCCTCCCACTCGGGACATTAAAGGGGCATCCCGGGTTGTCTAACGGCGTAATTCCCTGGGTCATAGCGACTATTCATATAAAAAGTTCACCTTATGGAGGCATCCCCGGATACTGGGCTCGGGGCCCCTTCGGGGCATCCCCGAAAGTGTATGTTATGTGGGGTATCCATTTCTGGGGACGATGTACTTCTGTGTATACCATGTGCACAGCAGACCATCACGCGGCAGTCCGAACCACAGGCGTCTGGGTCAGCACCGCCAGTCGTTTCATCTCCACCTCCCGCCTTGACACGCACCCCGTGTGACGTCGTCATGGGCAGGGAGCTGCAATCTCTGAAAAAATTATCTCTGGCTCGGTCGCCCGTAAGGCTCCGACTAAGAGAAAGCATTTGTCGCCGGCTCCGCTGGTGGAGGACCAGGAGGATGTTAATAATCTGGATTGGTCTGATTATTCCCAGCTAGAGGAAGGGGAAGTTTATGAGGATTCTGATTTTTCGGACGATGAGCAGTCCTTTGGCGCTGAAGCCGAGCTGGGTGACTTGAGGAGATCCTCTGATACTCCCCACGCTCTGGCTCTGATGTTAGAGGTATTGAATATTTCTCCTCCTGAGGAGGTGTCACAGCAGAAGGGTGAATTGTTTGAGGAATCCAGGCCGCGCTTGGAATTCCCTACACAAAGGCATTTTGACAAAATTATTGCCAAGGAATGGGACAGGCCGGCTCGGCTCCCTGGCATCCCTCAGGGATGGGATAGGAAATATCCCTTCCCTTCGGAGGCGGTTAAGCGCTGGGCATCTCCCCCCGAGGTGGATGCGCTGGTTTTGGGGTTGTCCAATTCCTCGGTTTTAAATAGACCTGATTGTTCCCTTCTCAAGGATGGAGAGGATAAACGTATTGACCAGATGGCTTGTCATGGTTTTGCTAGCGTTGGGTCAGCCATGCGGCCTGTTTGCGCATCGGCACTAATGGTGTTGGCTGCCAGGTCCGTGGTTAGGGACCTGTTGACCTCTTCCGGGCTGCGTCCTGGTAGTGCTGAGTTCCTTAGCCTTAAACGGTGTGAGTTGTTTTTATCTTTTGTGTTGACAGCCTTGGATGACACTTTGATGATGTGTGGTAGAACGTCGGCGCTGCTGGTCACTATTCGGCGCTCGGTGTGGCTGCGCCAGTGGGCGGCAGATTTTATGTCCAAGAAGTCACTAACGGCTCTACCCTTTGTTGGATTACGGCTTTTTGGAGAGACATTGGACTCTGTTACCAAGGGTGGTAGGTTACCTCAACGCAAGAAACAACGCCGCCCCTTTCGGGGGGCCCCTTCCTTTACCCCCTCCTTTCGTGGGGCCAGATCTGGCAGGGGATTTGCATTCCCCTCTTCCAGAGGAGATTCTGGGAGCAGGGGCAGAGGACGTGCCCGTCCAGGATTCAGTTGGGGCTCTAAGCCCAAGCCGGCTGCCAAGCCGGCTCAGCAATGAGGGGGCGCCCTCACCCTTGCGGGTGGGGGGGCGGCTGCGACTCTTCTCCCAGGTTTGGGATCAAGAGGTCTCGGACCGATGGATCCGGGAAGTGGTGTCTTCCGGTTACAAGCTGGAGTTCGAGCTCCGCCCCCCTTCCAGATTTTTCAGGTCTCGGATGCCTTCAGAACCTCTAGCGGCGCAGGGGCTTCTGTTGGCAGTGCAGAATCTTCTGGACATGGATGTCATTTGCCCAGTGCCTCCTTCGGATCAGGGCAGGGGTTTTTATTCCAATCTGTTCACGGTACCCAAGAAGGACGGATCAGTCCGACCCATCTTGGATCTGAAGTTTCTCAACAGGTTCATCCGGCCACGGAAATTCCGCATGGAAACGCTGCGTTCGGCCATTCACTCTCTTCGTCAGGGAGACTTTCTGACGTCCATAGACATCAAGGATGCTTATTTACACGTTCCAATCTTTCCAGCACACCAGAGGTTTCTCAGGTTCGTGGTGGAGGATCGCCATTTTCAGTTTGTGGCACTCCCCTTCGGTCTCACCTCGGCTCCTCGGGTGTTCACCAAGGTGCTAGCGGGGGTGATGGCTCTGCTGAGGGTTCAGGGTATCCGCATTGTGCCCTACTTGGACGATCTTCTGATCATGGCCTCCTCTTTCAACCAAGCGGAGTTGGACACCAGAGTGGTGGTGTCCACCCTGGATAGGTTCGGTTGGATGGTCAACCACCCCAAGTCTTCTCTTTCTCCGTCCAGAGTAGTGACCTTTCTGGGAATGTCTCTGGACACTTCGCAGGCCAGGGTGTTTCTGCCCCAGGCCAAGATTCTTTTGATTCAGGAATTAGTTCGGCTTCTCTTGTCGGCCCCTCGTCCGGCCATCCGCCTAGGGATGAGGCGGGTGGGGTTAATGGTGGCCTCATTCGAGGCAGTTCCCTTTGCGCAGTTTCATACAAGGACGCTTCAGCTTCATCTGTTGAAGGTTTGGGACAAGTCCCCTCTATCGTTGGATCAGTCCTTCCTGATGACTCCCCGAGTTCGTCGATCCCTGCAATGGTGGCTGGGGTCGGTCAATCTGTTGAAGGGCAGATCTTTTCTGGCCCCGTGTTGGGAAACAGTCACCACGGATGCCAGTCTGTCAGGTTGGGGGGGTGTTTGGAAGGACCTCCAGTTTCAGGGTCTGTGGGGCCCGCAGGAGGCTCACGAGCCCATCAATGTTCTGGAATTGAGAGCCATCAGGTTGGTTCTGTTTCGCTTGACGCATCAGTTGCGGGGCCTGCCTGTTCAGGTCTGGTCGGACAACCGGACGGCGGTTGCTTACATCAATCACCAGGGGGGGACTCGCAGCAGGAGTGCCCTCAGGGAAGTGTCTTTGATTCTGGACTGGGCGGAGAGCCACGTCCCGTGTATCTCAGCAGTCTACATTCCGGGAGTGGAGAACACGGAGGCGGACTCGCTGAGCAGGGCCTCCTCTCGTCAGGGGGAGTGGTCTCTCAGTCCCAAGGTGTTTCGTTCGATCTGTCTCAGGTGGGGGTTCCCAGCGGTGGACCTCTTTGCCTCTCGTCACAATCACAAGCTTCCAGTCTTTGTGTCTCTCTCGCAGGATCCTCTGGCTCTGGCAGTGGATGCCATGTCTCTGAACTGGAGGGATCTGGGGTTTCTTTACCTGTTCCCTCCGTTTCCAATGGTAGCCAGGGTGGTACGCAAGCTGGCCCTGGAGGGCGCGTCGGCGATTCTGGTGGCACCAAGGTGGCCAAGGCAGGTTTGGTTCGCAGACCTAGTAAGACTGGCAGAGGATCAGTTCGTTCTGCCTCTACTGCCGGACCTGCTCACTCAGGGTCGGCTGCGCTATCCCAATTTACCTTCGCTGGCTTTGACGGCGTGGCTGCTGAAACCGCCATCTTGAAGGAGGAGGGTCTTTCTGACGCGGTGGTTCAGACTCTTATTAGCGCCAGGAATCGCTCTTCCTCTACTATTTACTATAGGACTTGGAGGTCCTATATTGACTGGTGTGAAGGTAGGTCTTTCTCTTGGCGGGAGTTCTCCATTTCCAGAATTCTGGAGTTTCTTCAACATGGTCTGGATCTGGGGCTTCAACTTAGTACCTTGAAGGGGCAGGTTTCTGCCCTGGCGGTGTTCTTTCAAAGGTCCTTTGCACTTCATCCCTTAGTCAAGACCTTTTTCCAAGGAGTTACGCATGTACGGCCTCCTAGGAAGCCTGTTGTTCCAGTTTGGGATTTGAACCTGGTTCTTTCTGCTCTTCAGGGCCCTCCGTTTGAGCCCTTGAATGAGATTGCTTTGTCTTCACTTACTCAAAAGGTGGCCTTTTTGGTGGCTATCACTTCGGTTAGGCGTGTTTCTGAGTTGGCAGCTTTATCCATTAAAGCTCCGTACTTGGAAAGGCACCAGGACAAGGTTGTCTTTCGTTTCAACCCGGATTTTCTTCCTAAGGTGGTCTCTGCCTTTCATCTGAATCAGGACATTGTTCTGCCTTCTCTATGTCCTAATCCCAGCAATGACAAGGAAAGGGCGCTACATTCCTTGGATGTGGTTCGTGTTGTGAAATATTATCTGGTGGTTACGTCTTCCTTTCGTAAGACTGATGCTTTTTTTGTGGTGCCCTTTGGACCTAGGAAAGGTTTGGCTCCTGCCAAATCTTCCATTAGTAAATGGATTCGTCAGGCCATCATTGGGGCCTATTCTGCCAAGGGGAGGAGTCCCCCTTTTCGTGTCACTGCTCATTCTACTCGTGCGGTTGGAGCGTCCTGGGCTTTCCAGCACCAGGCCTCTGTTGAGCAAGTTTGTAAGGCCGCTACTTGGTCCTCTGTTCACACTTTTTCCAAGTTTTACAAGGTTGATGTTCGGGCCTCAGCGGATGCTGTTTTTGGCCGCAAAGTTCTGCAAGCTGTTGTGGTTTAAGTTGTGCATTGTTGCCTTGTTTTGGATCCCCGCCCTTTTTATGGACACTGCTATTGGATGTCCCACATGTTATGGATATCTTGAAGCGGGGTGTGTGACATACTTAGAATAATACCATTTTGTGAAATACTCACCTGTAAAATGGGTATTATAAGTATGTCACACACCCCTCTTCACCCGCCCTTCTTGTATTTGGGATCCTTTATATTGTGAACTTTGCGTTGTTTGATTTATATTTGCCTCTTCCTGGTCCCTTACCTTACTGCTTCTATATACTGGGTGATGAGTGGGAGGTCCCAGGTATTTATGGATCAGGGAGGGGCTTTCTTTTTTGCTATCATCTCTGCAGGAACGCCCCTTCAGGTCGGTATTACCCACATGTTATGGATATCTTGAAGCGGGGTGTGTGACATATAATACCCATTTTACAGGTGAGTATTTCACAAAATGGTATTTTTGCTTTATGCCCTCTGTTTAGCATGATGCCCCCCTGTGTGAAACCCCCTGGGGTCGGTGGTAAACCCACCTCTACTGCCGGCTCCTGCGACGCTGCGATCACCGGCTACCGCATTCCCAGTTTTCCTGCAGCCGCGCACACTCCCACGCCCAGATATTCACAAAGACTGGCACAGCAGGCACACCAAAGTACTAAGCCAGGGATGCTGCCAGCCGGCTGGTATGCACCGTACGGCACTATTGAGATCAGCCAATCGTGATCTCAAGAGGTCAGCTGGACGCGGCTTTTTTTTAACCAGGCCACCACCGAGATACTCGAGCGGGGAAGGGGGCTGGGAAAGGGTTTCCATTCAATTTTAGTAGTAAGTTGATTATGCCTGAAGAAGAAGCTTGAACAGCTTCGAAAGCTTGCATTTTCAATCTAAATGAGTTAGCCAATAAATGGTATTAAACCTTGGATTTCCTGCATTCACTTTTAGAAAATGGTGTAAAAAGGGCTACATGCCATAGAGTTAAAATGACAAATAAAAATGAATAATGGCCTTGATCTATAAAACGAAATATCATTTTCTACTGTTGAAATTGTTTGCATCTATGGTTATTATTATAGTTTTATCATATAGATATTATTAATGTTTAATTTTAATTAAAAATGGTCAAGTCTCTCCTTCTTTTTCTTATCAGATGCAGAGCCCAGCAAATATGAGCCAGCCCATCACTGTACAGAGGTGTACCTACCTGAGCCTCCTGCATGCCCCCAGACCCCTAACACTGAACGTATAGAGCTCCTTAAAGAGCCTCTTCAAATAGACCATACAGAGGAGACACAGGTAGGTTCCTGTTTTTACATTATTTGAAATAATGTATATTTCAGATGATTTGATTTATGGGATGGTTAGATGGGAGGGCCATGAAAAGCCACTTATATCTCATATATTTAGAGTATTAGGGAGGGGCCCTGTTTCTAAAACCAAGAGATCATGTGGCAAGAGGCAAAACGCAATTCCTTTCTCCTGGCTGCAGGTACTGAGCTGTACTATAATTCACCATAGATGGATAGGTGGAAACGGGGCCTTAGATATATATATATATATATATAATGCTATATTTCCTAATGCTGCATTGAGTATTATGATGAATATATATCTTCAGTATTTGAAAGACGCTATCTTTCCATTCCAGATAGAAGCAGAAGAGAAAAGTGTTAACAGTGATGATACCAGTCCCACTAAGGGTAAGACCTGTAACTACCTTACTGCCAGCACCTTTAGGTTGGTCATAGAAACATTGAAGGTTGACAGCAGAAGGAGACCATACAGTCCATCTAGTCTGCCCTTATGTGTATACTGTATGTTCTCTTTATCTAAGGATAGATGTGTGCTTATGCCCAGGGCTGGATTATGAGGAGGGTGCAAGGGGCGCACCCACCACTTGCCCTGCAAAGGGGGCTTCCACCAACCTTTGGGTTATGGTCTGGTCCAGGAGGCTTTTCAGTCTTTGGTCTTACAGGTTCTCGGGGCCGGCTACAAAGCAATTGGCGGCAGTGGGCAAGCCTTTTTTTTTACTTTTGCAAAGCTGCAGCCAAAGCCACCACAGGGCAGGACAGAGAGTCTAGAGCAGCAAAGCTGCAGTCAGTAACACTACAGTGATGGGGGAGTCCCCCCCCCCCACCCAGAATGGCAAAGCAGGAGTTCCCGAGCAGCACACACCCGCACAAGGGTGGCACAAGGGACTCTGTCTGACGTTCAAGTAAGTGGGCGGGTGCCAGACAACCACCAATCAATCAGTTACTTGGCTGGACTACTATTTTAAAGAAAATGCTGTATCTGGGGCCTCCACCAGATTTTGTGACCCGGGGCCTCCACCACACTTAATCCGGCCCTGCTTATCCCAGTCATGTTGAATTCACTTACTGTCGGATTTTCAACTACCTCTGCTGGAGGTTTGTCCCACGCATCTACTACTCTTTCTGTAAAATAATATATTCTAAGCATACAGTACGTCCTGCTCCATCTATAATACTTACACGTGGGTAATCCTCCGCCAGATGGCGCTGTTCACTGCAGACATGCAAAAACAGGCTCCTCCCGGCCCTTCATATACCCAGGGACCTCCCACAAATCCCCAGATTTCTCTGCAGTGCTGACTGCGAAGACATGAAGTATCACTCTCTCGCAGGTGAGCGGGGCTTTTACAGCCTGCGGCCCTGTGGGACTATTTCCACTCTTCCTCTGTATGATATGCCTCCCAGCCTGGGCTGCGCTGGTCGGGTAAAGGTAGGCAGCACCATGTGTGCTTACGGAGCAACGCTCCACTGCAATCCCCCACCATAGGGTAGGTGGTCAAGGCTGATGGTGAGCCTTCAGGGGATGCCCCTCCCGCATCACTGCCCCACGCCCCATGTAGCGGTGGACCTTATTCAACGGGTCGCCTTCCTCCCTCGTGCCCTCCTTAGTCAGGGGGAAAAGAAGGGGGGGGAGGGGTTGTGTGTAGGGCGGCCTCAGTGTTTCATTACACGCTTATGGCTTGACTGTGCTTTACTGGGAACGGGGATCAGAGCTGCGCTCTTTCCTTACTGTTAACCGCAGCGCCATTAGTTTCTGTTTGCTGCTCGCACCGCATGTACGGCGGCGGCTTTGCGGACGCCTCGGCGTCTTTCTTCTCCATTCCTCTCCTTCTTAGCCTTAGTGGCTCTTCCTAGGCTGCGCTGGCTTAAGCGCCTGTCCAATACAGTACCGCCTTGTCACGGCGGACCGGGGTTCATTCCCCGACAGAAGAGCCCGAGTGCTGCCCTCGGCCGTGCCTGTGTAGGCTCCGAGCGCCATTTACGCCTTACAAGCTTCGCGCTCGCTGAGGAGGGGTGTGATTCCGGCTTGGCGTGCTACGCGCCGCGGCCGGCTCAGGCCCGCCCTCCGAGGTTCGCTTGGCGCCATTTCCTTCTCCCGCGCGCATGGTGAAGATCGTCCTCTCCTCTCTGTCTGTAAGTGCCCTCATGGGCGAATCTTCTTTAGTTCTATCTCCCATTACGCATGGCTCTGACATCCTTGTTCCCCCTTATGTCTTTCAGACCGCGGATTTCGGTGGCTTCTCCCGGCCCAGTGTAGCTCCCGGTCGTGACCATAAAAAATTACTCCCACTTCCCCGCGGGTTATTGGGGCATCCAGGGTAGCTTACAGCGTCAATCCCTACTGGCATATTGTGCCGATTAAATCACCATATGGAGGCATCTCAGGATATTGTGAACGGGGTTCCTTCGGGACAAGCCCGGCTGTGTGCAGCTTGTGGGGTCCTACCTAGCAGCGGTGACAATGCACGGGTCTGTGTTCCTTGTGCACAGCAGGCGCTATCGGTGCTTCCCGTCTCCTCTGAGGCTGGGCCTGCACCCCGCCGCACTTCACCTACTCCCCCAAGCCTGAGTCTAACCCCCAATACCAGTGGGGATTCTCATCCTGATCTGGTCACGAGGCTGGCTATTGTTGAAAACTTGCTTGCTAATTCATTAGCGCGTAAAGCCACCGCCAAGAGGCGGCACTTGAACCCTGAATCGGCTCTCTTCCCTATAGAACCTGATGATTTGTTGCATTCCTATGCCCATATCCCCTCGGACGAAGGGGAACTGTTCTCTGACTCAGGGTCATATGACGATGAGTCCAGGGGTCAGGAAGAGTCTGGCTCCGAGCATTGGTCCTCAGATGATATTGATAGACTGCTGGTTTAGATCTTTGAGGTTCTGTCCCTCTCTCCCCCTGCTGCGGCTCCCCGGCAAAGGGGTGATCTTTTTCATACCGCTAAAGCTCGATTGGAATTTCCAGAGCAGACCCATTTCAATAGCCTCGTGCTTAAAGAATGGGAACATCCCAGCAGACTTCATGGGGTCCCTAAGAGCGTGGATAGGAAATCTCCCTTCCCTGCTGACTTGGTTAAGTGCCGGTCATCGCCACCTGAGGTCGATGCTCCTATTCTAGGGTTGTCCAACACCTCTATTATGCACTCTCCTGACATAACTACCCTGCGGGACTCTGAGGACCGGCGTGTTGACCAATTGGCATGTCATGCCTTTGCATTTGGGGGAGCGACTCTGCGCCCGGTTTGCGCTTTAGCCATTACGGTGGTAGCGCTCAGGGCCGTGGTTAGGAGTGCTCTCGATGGCACAGATGAGTTGCCTCCTGATACTGTCAATGCTCTGTCCAGCTGTGATGCGTTTGTGAACTTTATCCTGTCCGCATCGGACGATGCTATTAAGATGTGTGCCAGGTCATCCGCCCTGGTGGTTGCTATACGCCGCACGGTCTGGTTGCGCCAGTGGGCCGCAGACAATGCCGCCAAGAAAGCCCTCACGGGGCTCCCATTTAAGGGGCTGCGATTGTTTGGGGATCGGTTAGACCTCTTTGCCAAGGGAGGCAAGTTACCCCAGCGCAGGAGGCAGACTCGGCCTTTTCGTGGCCAAGGCTCCCTATCAACCCCCTACCGTGGGGCCAAGCAGGGAAGAGGGGCGTCCTTCGCTGGGGCCCGCGCAGATTCCTGGCACAGGAACAGAGGACGCCGTACCGGCTCCGCCTGGGGGCCCAAGCGCAAAGCCCCTCCCAAGGCCCCTCAGGCATGAGGGGGCGCCCTCACCCGTCAGGGTGGGGGGACGTTTACAGCATTTCGAGCACGTCTGGCGGCGCCATGTCTCAGACCAATGGATTCAGGAGGTAGTGTCCTCCGGCTACAAGATAGAATTTGCTGTACGGCCCCCCACCAGATTCATTGGGTCTCGAATCCCTCAAGACCCTGCCTCAGCTCAGGTATTGTTGCTGGCCATACAGGGTCTCCTGGATCTAGGGGTCATTTGCAAGGTCCCCCTTCGAGACAGGGGCACGGGGTTCTACTCCAACCTTTTCACAGTACCCAAAAAGGATGGGTCAGTCAGGCCCATTCTGGATTTAAAAATCCTCAACAAGTTTGTCAAGAACAGGCACTTTCGCATGGAAACTGCGCTCGGCCATTGGCTCACTGCGCCCAGGGGACTTCATGACGTCAGTAGACTTCAAGGATGCTTACCTTCACGTTCCGGTGTTTCCAGGACACCAAAGGTTTCTCAGATTTGCAATAAAAGATCAGCATTACCAATTTGTGGCCCTGCCATTCGGCCTAACGTCGGCTCCCAGGGTGTTCACCAAGGTGCTGGCAGGGGTGATGTCCCTGATAAGGCTAAGGGGCATACGCGTGCTGCCCTACCTGGATGACATTCTCATCACCTCTCGGTCTCTGCGGCAGGCAGAGTTGGACACTCGTCTGGTAGTGTCTACCCTGGAGTCCTTCGGCTGGGTGATCAATTACCCCAAGTCCTCCCTGTCCCCCTCCTCGGTGACTCCGTTCCTGGGGATGATTCTGGATACAGTTCAGTCAAGGATATTTCTTCCTCAACAGAAGGTGGAAGCTCTGACGGCGCAGGCGAGGTTCCTGCTTTCGAGCCCACAGTTCTCCATCCGGCAGGGAATGCAGTTGGTGGGCCTGATGGTGGCGAGCTTCGAGGCGGTGCCCTTTGCCCAGTTCCATTTGAGACCTCTGCAGCTTCGCCTTCTGTCAGTGTGGGACAAGAACCCAGCGTCCTTGGACGGGGTCTGTGTGCTTCCCCCCTCGGTCAGACAGTCCCTTGCGTGGTGGCTGGACCACAGGAACTTGTTAGGGGGAAGGTCTTTTCTGCCCCCCTGCTGGGAGACGGTCACAACGGATGCCAGTCTGTCAGGTTGGGGAGGATTCTGGAAGTCCCTGCGCTTCCAGGGGACGTGGGGTTCTCAGGAGGCCCATTTGCCCATCAACATTCTGGAATTACGGGCAGTCAGGTTGGTACTGGAGCGATTGACCCAACACCTGAGGGGTCTGTCGGTTCAGGTACGCTTGGACAACAGAACGGCGGTTTCCTACATCAACCATCAGGGAGGGACCCGGAGCAAGGGTGCTCTCCAAGAGGTGTCTCAGATTTTGACATGGGCGGAGGCCAATGTCCAATGCATTTCGGCTGTCTACATTCCGGGGGCGGAGAACCTGCTGGCGGACGCCCTGAGCAGGGGGATGTCCCGTCAGGGGGAGTGGTCCCTCTGCAACAAGGTATTCCAGTCCCTGTGTCACCGTTGGGGACTACCGGATGTGGATCTGTTTGCTTCCCGCCACAATCACAAGCTTCCGGCCTTCGTCTCCCTGTCTCAGGATCCTCTGGCCTTGGCCACGGATGCCCTGTCCATGTCTTGGAGGGAGTTTCGACTCCTGTATGTTTTTCCACCGTTCCCCCTTCTGAGCAGGGTTCTGCACAAGATTGCTCTGGAGGGGGTACCTGTGATTCTAGTTGCCCCCAGGTGGCCAAGAAGAGTGTGGTTTGCAGACGTGGTTCAAATGGCGGTAGATCAGTACGATCTGCCAGGGGTGCCAGATCTGCTAACTCAAGGGTCCTTACGCCATCCCAATTTACAAACTCTGGCTTTGACGGCCTGGCTGCTGAAACCTCCATCTTGATGGAGAAGGGTTTGTCTGCCTCTGTGGTGGCTACTCTGGTGCAGGCCAGGATGAAGACTTCTTCTGCTATATATTATAGAGTATGGCGTTCCTACATTGATTGGTGTGAGTCCAGGTCTCTTCCCTGCCGGGAATTCTCAGTCCCTAGGGTTCTGGAGTTTTTACAGCATGGTTTGGACTTAGGTCTCAAACTTAGTACTCTGAAGGGTCAGGTTTCTGCCCTGTCTATCTTCTTTCAGAAGACCTTTGCCCAACATCACCTGATTAAGACCTTCTTTCAGGGGGTCACTCACGTGCGTCCCCCTCGAAAACCTATGGTCCCTGTCTGGGATTTAAACTTGGTTTTGTCTGCCTTGCAGGGCGCTCCCTTTGAGCCTATTCAGGATGCTGCTCTTGCTGTTCTCACTCTCAAGGTTGTCTTCTTGGTGGCTATCACTTCGGTTAGGCGTGTGCCTGAGCTGGCTGCTCTATCTATTCAGTCTCCGTACTATGAGAGGCACCAAGACAAGGTGGTGTTCCGCTTCAAACCGGATTTTCTGCCTAAAGTTGTGTCTGCATTTCATTTGAACCAGGACATTGTTCTTCCTTCGTTGTGTCCCAATCCTAGCAACGACAAGGAGAGGGTTTTGCATTCCTTGGACGTAGTCAGGTGCTTGAAGTATTAGCTGGTTGTCACTGCGGCCTTCAGGAAAACTGATGCTCTCTTCATTGTGCCTTCTGGGCCTAGGAAGGGTTTGGCTCCTGCCAAGTCTACCATCAGTAAATGGATTCTTCAGGCTGTGATTCAGGCCTATTCTGTTAAGGGGAAGACTCCCCCCTTTCCGTCTTACTGCCCATTCTACTCGTGCTATTGGGGCTTCTTGGGCTTTCCAGCACCAGGCTTCTGTTGAACAAGTTTGCAAGGCCACTACTTGGTCTTCCGTTCATACCTTTTCAAAGTTTTATAAGGTTGATGTTAGGGCCTCAGCTGACGCTGTGTTTGGCCGCAAGGTTTTGCAGGCGGCAGTAGTTTAAACTGCTTGCTGTTGCCTTTTTTGTTGGGGATCCCACCCTACTTTATGGACACTGCTATTGGATGTCCCACGTGTAAGTATTATATATGGAGCAGGACGTACTGTATGCTTAGAATAATACAATTCTGTGAAATACTTACCTGTAGAATTGGTATTATACGCATACAGTACGTCCTGCTCCACCCCACCCTGGTTTTACATTATTCTGGATCCCCTGTATGGTGATTGTTATCATTGTTGTTATTACCAGTTTTGGTGGTTGGTTTCTCCCGGCTTCTTTTTCTCACTGCTTTTCAATGCTGGGGATTTGTAGGAGGTCCCTGGGTATATGAAGGGCCGGGAGGAGCCTGTTTTTGCATGTCTGCAGTGCACAGCGCCATCTGGTGGAGGATAACCCACGTGTAAGTATTATATATGGAGCAGGACGTACTGTATGCGTATAATACCAATTCTACAGGTGAGTATTTCACAGAATTGTATTATTGTTGTGTTGGTCTGGTTTGAGTCATTTTTTAATGTTGGTCTGCTTTAAAGCGGACGAAAACCCACCAAATTTGTGAAATACATTTGGCCAAAGCCCCTGCCGATGTTACCTTCTTAGGGTGTAGAACTTGAAATGTATATTTTCGTTTTTCGAATCATCCTGGAACACTTTATATTCTAAGTATGCAGCAAGTCCTGCTCCAGATAGTATTCATAACAGCTGGTATATAGTCCACAAGAGGGCGCTTTACTGCAGAGATGGCAAAAAAGAGGCCCCTTTTATATATATATATATATATATATATATATATATATATCCGGGACCTCCCACTAATTCCCCAGTTCATTCTCTGCAGTGGGCTGCGAAGGTCAAGATGATGGCTTCTCTTCTCGCAGGTAAGCTGGGCTTCACAGCCCCTGGTCCTGTGTCCTATTCCCACCTGTTCCACCTTTACTTGCCTCCCAGCCTTGGCTGCATGGTCGGGTGATGGTAGGCAGCACCTATTAGAGGTGCTTCATTGGAGCTTGCTCCACCGCAAATCCTCCACCAAAGGGTAGGCGGCACAGGTTTTATTCTAAGCATACAGCACGTCCTGCTCCAGACATATTCATAACGTGTGGGTAATCCTCCGCCTTCAGCGCCGTGCACTGCAGAACACAAAGAAAACAAGCTCCTCCCGGCCCTACATACACCGGAGGACCTCCCACAAATCCCCAGATTTCTCTGCAGTGCTGAACTGCGAAGACATGAAGTATCACGCTCCCGCAGGCGAGCGGGGCCTGACAGCCCGAGGCCCTGCGGGACTATTTCCACCCGTCCTCAGTGTGAATTAATGCCTCCCAGCCTGGGCTGCGTTGGTCGGGTGAAGGTAGGCAGCACCTAGTGTGCTTATGGAGCTAGTCTCCTCCGCAATCCCCCACCATAGGGTAGGCGGTTAAGGCGTATGGTGAGCCTTATATTGGATGCCCCTCCCGCACCAGTGCCCCACACCCCGTGTAGCGGTGAACCCCTATATGGGTCACCTTCCTCCCTAGATTCCCCCGTTAGTGGGGGAAAAAAGAGGGGGGGGGGGGTTGTGTGTACATTGGCTAAACCTTGCCCTAATTACACTAGTCACCTTTTGCCTTTAATGGTTACCGGAGTCAGAGCCACGCTTTACATTTCAGTTTTTAGTTATCCGCAGCGCCTTTATTTAATTCACTTGGCGCGTACGGCTGCTCGGTTTGGGAGATGCTTGGCGTGTCTATCACGGTATTCACCCTGTCAGATTCTCTGTGGTGATTTGTTTCTGACAATAACTGTCGCTTCTGATTGGCTGCGCGCCTTCGAGCTTCGCGCTCTCCGAAGGGGGGGCATGTTTCGGTTTGGCGCGTTCCGCGTCATCGCCCGCTCTGGCCCGCCCTTCGAGGTTCGTTTGGTGCCATTTCCTTCTCACATGCGCGTGGTGAAGACGATCCTCCCCTTCGCTGTTCTGTAAGTGCCCTCATGGGCGATTTTTTCCTAGCTTTTTGCTTCCTCGCGCTTGGCTCTGACATTCCTGTTCCCATTGTGTCTTTCAGACCGCGAATTTCGGCGGCTTTTCCCGGCCCGGTGTAGCGCCCGGTCCAGACCACTAACAAATCTCTCCCACTTCCCAGCGGGTGTATCCAGGGTTGCTTTACAGCGTCAATCCCTACTGGCTTATCGAATATAATAATCACCATATGGAGGCATCTCAGGATATTGGGAACGGGGTTCCCTCGGGACAAGCCCGTCTGTGTGTAGCTTGTGGGGTCACACCTAGCAGGGGTCTGCGTCCCTTGTGCCCAGCAGGCGCTAGCTGGCCTCCCCACCTCTTCCGAGGCTGGGCCCGCACCTCGCCTTGCTTCCCCTACTCCCCCAAGCTTGAGCCTAACCCCCAATACTAGTGGGGACTCTCATGCTGATTTGGCCACTAGACTGCCTAGTGTGGAAAATTTAATCGCTGGCTCCTTGGCGCGCAAAGCTACTGCCAAAAAGCGCCATTTGAATCCTGAAGCTACTATTCTCCCTGTAGAATCTGACGAATTACAGCTATCCTATGCACATTCCCACTCAGAGGAAGGGGAACTGTTTTCTGACTCAGGGTCCTATGACGATGAGTCAAGGAGTCAGGATGAGTCTGGTTCTGATCATTGGTCCCAGGATGACGTTGATAGATTGCTGGCCCAGATCTTTGATGTGTTGTCCCTCTCTCCCCCGCCCGCGGCTCCTCGGCAAAGGGGTGACCTTTTTCATACCGCTAGGGTGCGGTTGGAGTTTCCTGAACAAACTCATTTTAATAATCTAGTCTTAAAAGAATGGGAACATCCCAGCAAACTTCAGGGGGTCCCTAAAGCCTGCCGACCTGATCAAGTGTTGGACTTCGCCGCCCGAAGTCGATCCTTGGTCTGTCCAATACCTCTATTATGCACTCCCCTGACACTACTACGCTGCGGGATCTGGAGGATCGGCGGGTTGATCAACTGGCTTGTCATGCCTTTGCATTTGGAGGAGCGTCGCTCCGTCCGGTTTGCGCCTTAGCCATCACGGCGGGGGCGCTCAGGATTGTGGTTAAGTCTGCTCTTGAAGGGGCGGATGATTTGCCATCTGACGCCGCCAATGCTTTGGTTACCTGTGAGACTTTTATCAATTATATCCTATCTGCATCGGATGATGCTATTAAGCTAAGTGCTAGATCCTCAGCCCTGGTAGTAGCCATACGCCGTGCGATCTGGTTACGCCAATGGGCCGCTGACAATGTCGCCAAGAAGGCCCTTACGGGGCTTCCATTCAAAAGGCTGCGCCTGTTTGGAGAAAAATTAGATATCTTTGCAAAGGGGGGCAAGTTGCCCCAGCGCAAGCTTCAGATTCGGCCCTTTCGTGGTCCAAGTTCCCATTCGACCCCCTATCGTGGGGCTAAACAGGGCAGAGGAGTGTCCTTCGCCGGGACTCACGCAGATTCCTGGAACAAGAACAGGGGACGCCGTCCCAGTTCTTCCTGGGGGTCCAAGCCCAAAGCCCCTCCCAAGACCCCCCAAGCATGGGGGGCCCTCGCCCGTCAGGGTGGGGGGACGTCTGCAGCAATTTCAGCATGTCTGGAGATGCCACGTCCCAGACCGGTGGATTCAGGAGGTAGTGTCCTCCGGTTACAAGATAGAGTTTGCTGTACTGCCCCCTACCAGGTTCATCGGGTCCCGAATCCCACAGGACCCTGCCTCAGCTCAAGTCTTGATGCTAGCGGTACAGGACCTTCTAGACCTCGGGGTCATTTGCATGGTCCCCTTAAAAGACAAGGGCGTGGGGTTTTATTCCAACCTTTTCACGGTGCCCAAAAGAGACGGGTCAGTCAGACCCATTCTGGATTTAAAAATCTTAAACAGATTTGTCAGAAACAGACATTTTCGTATGGAAACTTTGCGCTCGGCCATCGCCTCGCTGCGCCCAGGGGACTTCATGACATCTGTGGACATCAAGGACGCTTACCTGCACGTCCCAGTGTTCCCAGGGCATCAAAGGTTTCTCAGATTTGCGCTGCTGGATCAGCATTACCAGTTTGTGGCCCTGCCATTCGGCTTACGTCGGCCCCCAGATTGTTCACCAAGGTGCTGGCAGGAGTAATGTCTCTGTTGAGACTAAATGGCATACGGGTGTTGCCCTACCTGGACGATATACTCATCACCTCTCGGTCTCTGCGGCAGGCAGAATTGGACACGCGGTTGGTGGTGTCCACTCTGGAGTCCTTCGGCTGGGTGATCAATTACCCAAAGTCCTCTCTGTCCCCCTCCTCAGTGACCCCGTTTCTGGGGATGATTCTGGATTCGGTTCAGTCAAAAATATTCCTTCCTCCACAGAAGGTGGAAGCTCTGACAACGCAGGTGAGGTCCCTGCTCTCAAGCCCTCATCCCTCCATCAGGCAGGGCATGCAATTGGTGGGCTCGATGGTGGCAAGCTTCGAGGCGGTGCCCTTCGCACAATTCCATTTGAGAACTTTGCAGCTTCACCTTCTGTCAGTTTGGAACAAGGACCCAGCGTCCTTGGACGAGATCTAGGTGCTTCCCTCCTCGGTCAGACAATCCCTTGCGTGGTGGCTGGACCACAGGAACTTGACAAGGGGCAGATCCTTCCTGGCTCCCTCCTGGGAGACGGTCACAACAGATGCCGGTCTGTCGGGCTGGGGGGGATTCTGGAAGTCCCTGTGCTTCCAGGGGAGGTGGGGCCCTCAGGAGGCCCATCTACCCATCAATGTCTTGGAACTCAGGGCGGTCAGATTGGTGCTGGAACAATTGACCCAGCACCTGAAGGGTCTGGCGGTTCAGGTACGCTCAGACAACAGGACGGCGGTGGCCTACATCAACCATCAGGGAGGAACCCAGAGCAAGGGTGCTCTCCAGGAAGTGTCTCTGATTCTAACATGGACAGAGACCAATGTTCAATGCATCTCGGCTGTTGAGTTGATATTATATGCATACAGCACGTCCTGCTCCACCCCACCCTGGTTTCACTTTGTTCTGGATCCCCTGTTTGGTGATTGTTACCTTTGGTATTTTTGCCAGTTTTGGGTGGTTGTTTTCTCCTGGCCTCTTATTCTCACTGCTTTTCAATGCTGGGGATTTGTGGGAGGTCCTCCGGTGTATGTAGGGCCGGGAGGAGCTTGTTTTCTTCGTGTTCTGCAGTGCACGGCGCTGAAGGCGGAGGATTACCCACACGTTATGAATATGTCTGGAGCAGGACGTGCTGTATGCATATAATATCAACTCTACAGGTGAGTACTTCACAGAGTTGTATTTTTGGTGAGCCTGTATTTGGGATGCCCCATCCGCTTTAGCCCTCCCTTACATGCCCAAATGTAATCAAGGGCTTCTACTTCCCCCTTCTCCCGTTTGCTCTGTTCGTCGGGGGGGGGGGGGGGGGGGGGGCGTGTGTGAGTGATTGCTTGCACTGTGAACTGGTTTTGCTTTTGTGACACTGTATAAATCGTGCTGGCATTGTGCTCAGCGTTCCTCCTCTCCTCCTGTTCTTTCTCGTTTGCCCGGCGTTCGCGGGCAGTGTCGTCATACCGGGGCCGGCTGCACGCTGATTGGCTGCGGGGTGGCCTGTCCTCGGCCTGTCACTCCGTTCCTTGAGGGGTCGTGGCCTAGCGCTTGGCGCGTTACACAAGCGCCCCCCCCCCCCCTGAGCCTCTCAACACCATCTTGTCCCTGCGGTCTGGTGAAGTGCTAGCTCTTCGGCGTCCATGAGTGCCCTCAGCGGGCCTGTATTTGAATTTAATTTTTTCTTATATTGTGTATATTAGTCTGATTGGGTGTATTGTGTTTGTGTCTTTCAGGCGGGACAAACTAATTACAGGTTTCTCCCGGTCCTGTGCCCTCTATTAGCCCTATTGACATTATTAGAGGCCTAATTATTAAATCCTCCCACTAGCGGACATTTAAGGGGCATCCTGAGTAGCTGCACAGCATAATTCCCATTGGTCATAGTGACACCAAAATTCACCATATGGAGGCTTCACAGGATGTTGTGCTCGGGGTCCCATCTGGGCAAGCCCGGCAGTGTGTGGTGTGTGGGGCATCCCATGTGAGCGATGATGTGCGCGTCTGTGTACCCTGCGCCCAGCAGGCGCTTGCGCGGCAATCTGGGCTGCACTTGTCTGGGCCTGCGCCCACCATGTCTTCTCCCACGCCCCCTCAGTTAATCGTGACCCCCAGTGAGATTAACACTAGTGGGGAGTCTCAGCCTGATGTGTCTTCCAGGCTGGCCAACATTGAGAGGTTGATTGCTAGCTCTGTGGGCCGTAAGGCCCCAGCTAAAAGATGGCACTTGGCGCCTGCCTTCCCTATGGAGACGGAAGAATTCCTTGATTTGTCTGACTGTACCCCGCTTGAGGAGGGGGAATTATTCTCAGATTTAGAATTTTCCGACGATCAGCTTTTCCTTGGCGCTGATGCCGGCTCAGAGCATTGGAATGCTGATGACACCCATAGACTTTTGACTCAAATCTTTGAAGTGCTTTCCATTTCTCTCCCTGCTGTGGCACCCAGGCAACAGGGGGAATTGTTTGGTACTACAAAGCCACGTTTGGAATTTCCAGAACAGGCTCATTCTCATAATCTGGTTCACAAGGAATGGGAGCAATGACAATGTGAAATGTTTATTGCTTATATTCTTTCTGCCTTAGATGACACCATTAGGATGTGCAGCAGGACCTCGGCTCTGGTTGTTGCTATTCGCCGCTCGGTCTGGCTGCGCCAGTGGGCAGCTGACAATGCTGCTAAGAAGGCTCGCACAGGGCTATCCTTTAAGGGGCTGTGCCTTTTTGGTGACCGGTTGGACCTTTTTGCAAAAGGAGGTAGGTTGCCCCAACGCAAAAGACAACTGCGGCCTTTTCGAGGTTCAGGGTCCTTTACCCCGTCCTTTTGTGGATCCAGGTCAGGTAGGGGGGTACCCTTTGCGGGGATTTCTGGGGCAAGGGTAGAGGCCGTGCCCGTCCTGGATCCTCCTGGGGATCTAAGCCCAAATCTGTCATTAAGCCCACTCAGCCATTAAGGGGCTCCCTCACCCTTACGGGTGGGGGGACGGCTGCGGCTCTTCGCTCATGTCTGGGGACAACAGGTCTCAGACAGGTGGATTCTGGAGGTTGTGTCCTCCGGCTACAAGCTAGAGTTCGCGGCCCGGCCCCCTCCAAGATTTCTCAGGTCTCGGATTCCTCTAGACCCCCTGGCGGCTCAGGGTCTATTTCAAGCTGTACAGAACTTATTGGGTATGGGGGTCATCTGTCCGGTCCCTCCGGGGGAGAGAGGTCAAGGTTATTATTCCAATCTTTTCACAGTACCCAAAAGGGATGGCTCCATCAGGCCCACCCTGGACTTACAGCTTCTCAACAGGTTCATCAGAACCAGACGCTTTCGCATGGAGCCCCTGTGCTCTGCGATCAGCTCCTTGCGCCCGGGGGACTTCATGACCTTCATAGACATCAAGGATGCTTACCTTCATGTGCCAGTCTTCCCAGGGCATCAGTGGTTCCTCAGGTTCGCCCTGGAGTACCAGCACTACCAATTTGTGGCACTTCCCTTTGGTCTCACTTCAGCCCCCAGAGTGTTCACCAAGGTACTGGCGGGAGTGATGGCCATCCTCAGAGCCAGGGGTTTTCGCATCCTCCCTTATCTGGACGACATTCTAATTACATCTCATTCTCTCCAGCAGGCAGAGTTGGATACCCAGATGGTGGTGACGGCCCTGGAAACGTTCGGATGGGTGATCAATTATCCCAAGTCCTCCCTCTTCCCGTCCCGGGTGACCCCCTTACTGGGCATGAATCTGGATACCATTTAGGCCAGCAGAGGGTGGATTCTCTTCAAGCTCTGGTTCATTCCATGCTGTCCAGCCCTCGTCATTCCATCAGGGAAGGGATGCAATTGGTGGGACATATGGTGGCCTGCTTCGAGGCAGTCCCTTACGCTCAATTTCACATGAGACCCCTTCAGCTCCATCTCCTTTCAGTCTGGGACAAGAGTCCCCTGTCTTTGGATCAGGCCTTTGTTCTCTCTCCTCTGGTCCGGCGGTCCCTCCTGTGGTGGCTGGACTCGAGGAATCTTCTGGGGGGCAGATCCTTTCTGACTCCATGTTGGGAGACGGTCACTACGGATGCCAGTCTGTCAGGTTGGGGGGGGCTACTGGAGAGCCCTCCAATTCCAGGGGCTGTGGGGCCCTCAGGAGGCTCACGCTCCTGTCAATATCCTGGAGCTGAGGGCGGTTCGGTTGGTACTGGCACAGTTAACTCCTCAACTTCAGGGTCTGCCGGTACAGGTTCGTTCCGACAATCAGACGTCGGTCGCCTATATAAATCATCAGGGAGGGACTCGGAGCAAGAGTGCCCTCCAGGAGGTGTCCTTGATTCTGGCCCGGGCCGAGAACAATGTCCCGTGCATCTCAGCAGTTTATATTCCGGGAGTGGAGAATCTGGAGGCGGATTCCCTGAGCAGGGGGACCGCTCGCTGGGGGAAATGGTCCCTCAACAGTGAGGTCTTCCTATCCCTTTGTCACCGGTGGGGGAGGCCAGACGTGGATCTGTTTGCTTCTCGCCACAATCACAAGCTGCCAGTATTTGTTTCCCTGTCCCAGGATCCCCTGGCTCTGGTGGTGGATGCTCTGTCTCTGTCCTGGCAGGGTCTAGGTCTCCTGTACCTCTTCCCTCCGTTTCCTCTTCTGACCAAGGTTCCACGCAAGTTGGTTCAGGAGCGGGTGCCAGCCATTCTGGTGGCCCCCAGGTGGCCAAGACAGGTGTGGTTCGCCGACGTCATGCGGCTGGCAGTGGATCAGTACGCCCTACCCTTGGTTCCGGACCTTCTCACTCAAGGACGGCTCTGTTATACCAATTTACAAACGCTGGCTTTGACGGCCTGGCTGCTGAAACCACCATCCTGAAGGAGGAAGGTCTGTCTGATTCGGTGGTTCGTACTCTTGTCAGCGCTAGGAAGAAGTCCTCCTCCACTATTTACTAAAGGACCTGGCGGACCTACATTGACTGGTGTGAGTCTAGGGCCTTTCCCTGTCGTGTGTTTTCCATTCCTAGGATCCTGGAGTTTCTGCAACATGGTTTGGATATGGGTTTTCAGCTCAGCACCTTGAAGGGTCATGTGTCCGTCTTGGCTGTTTTCTTCCAGAGGTCCTTTGCTCTACATCCTCTGGTCAAGACCTTCTTCCAGGGGGTCACTTATGTGCACTCCCCCCCCCCCCCCCCCCCGCAAACCCATGGTACCGGTCTGGGATTTGAATTTGGTTTTGTCCGTCCTTCAGGGTCCTCCTTTTGAACCTGTGCATGAGGCTGCCTTGTCTCTCCTTACCCTGAAGGTTGCCTTTTTGGTGACCTCTGTCCGGCGTGTTTCTGGGTTGGCGGCTCTGTCAATTCAGGCCCCCTACTTTGAGAGACACCAGGACAAGGTGGTTTTCCGATTTAAACCAGACTTCTTGCCTAAGGTTGTCTCTGCCTTCCATCTCAATCAGGATATTGTGCTTCCTTCTTTGTGCCCTAATCCCAAAGAGAGGGCCTTACACTCTCTGGATGTTGTCAGGAATTTTAAATACTACCTGGTGGCTACTGCTCCTTTCAGAAAGACGGACGCCTTGTTTGTGGTTCCATCAGATCCCAAGAAGGGGTTGGCTCCTGCTAAGTCTACTATTAGCAAATGGATCCATCAGGCCATTGTTAGGGCCTATTCTACTAGGGGGAAGGATCCTCCTGTCCGTGTTACTGCTCATTCTACCTGTTCTGTTGGGGCTTCCTGGACCTTCCAGCACCAGACTTCTGTTGAACAAGTTTGTAAGGATGCTACGTGGTCTTCTGACTTTGTCACCTGCAACTTAAAAACATCTCACACATCCGTCCCTTCCTCTCACCTGACACCACTAAAATGTTAGTGCATGCCCTGGTCATATCCCAACTGGATTACTGCAACATCCTTCTTTGTGGCTTACCAACTAACAGACTGGCACCCCTCCAATCTATCCTGAACTCTGCTGCTCGCCTCATCCATCTCTCCTCTCGCTCCTCCAATTCTGCACCTCTCTGCCAATCCCTACACTGGCTGCCCGTCCCACAGCGAATCCTGTTCAAAACTCTAACTCTCGCATACAAAGCTCTCTCTAACCAGGCCTCTCCCTACATCTCATCTCTAATCCAACAATATCAACCTAGACGCAGTCTTCGCCCTGCTGCTGACCTTCTCCTGTCCTCCACCCTGGTCACCTCCTCTCATGCCCCCCTCCAGGACTTCTCACATGCAACTCCAATCTTCTGGAATGCCCTCCCGCACCCAATCCGCCACTCCACAACCCTCAAAACCTTCAAAGGCGCCCTTAAAACTCACTTATTCAGACAAGCATATAATCTGGCCTAACCAATCTGCTAAAGGGCATATGCCACAAAGCTCAATACTGACTGTTTGTGATCCTTCCCCCTCGTCTTCACCCCTCTTCCTTTAGACTGTAAGCTCGCAAGGGCAGGGCTCTCTTTCCTATTGTATCTTGTATTCAGAATATCCATTGTCAACTGCAATGTTAAACTGCATTTGAAATAGTATGTTTCTACCCTGTCTGTAAAGCACCATGGAAGATGATGGCGCTATATAAATAAACAATAATAATAATAATAAAGCAGGAGCACTGAAAATTAGCAAAAGGTGCTCTTCATGAGGGGAGCAATTCAGGGGATGCTAGTTAAAAATGTGGGTTTTGGTTCACTTTAAGTCATTGGAATAATGATATACCTCACCTGTAAAAAGTTTTTTTTTTAGAAAAAATAGAACAAATATTTGTTATTTCATTTTTTGGTTTGTTAAAGGTAAAAATCTCGCAAAGAAACAAGTTGCATTGCACAACCACTGTGCATTATCCAGTGCACTTTCTTTAGCACGACCCTGAATAATACATTATTGTTACTTATTTTAGTTACTGGTTTAGGGTGCTTTATTTTTAAGCTCATTTAGCCCTGGTGTAAGTTTATAAACCCAGTTATTTCACCTTTTTTGGTTAGCATCTGAGGAGACACCTGTTTCTACCCGCACTAGAAGTAACCAGCTGAAACGACCCAAGATTGGAAAGAAAGTGGAAATAATGGATGATGATACGAGAAGTTGCAGTCTATCTAAACAGTAATTTCAGCTTTAAATGTATATTATACATATGAAATGAAAATCCCTGTCCCGGCTAAAAAAAAAAAAAAACCCTTACTTACCTGTGCTGCAACTGGACTGGCTCATTCTAAAGCAGCGGGATTGAGGTTGCAGGCTGGCAGGTAAGTGAGGATTGTATTTTAAAGTGGAACAAAACCCAGGATTTTGACTATCCTGGGTTTTGGTCCTTGCCCCCCCCCCCCCCCCCAGATGTGTGAAACCCCCCAGATCGCCGAAGCCAACTCACCTCTTCTACGGTGCATCTGCGGTCACTTGTCCAATCAGCGCACTCTGAGCCGCTGACAACACGTCGTCTAAGGCCAGTGGCTCCAAGCGCGCTAACGCCTGCATCCCCCATCGTCTGGCGTGGGCACCCGCCCTGCCAGATGGATAGCGGGGATGCCACCACAGATCGCGCATGCACCGTTGGACTGGGAACAAGGGTCTGGGCGACCTACAGGGACTTTGTGAAAAGGGATTGAAGTTTAGGGCAGTGCAACGTGTAGCCCGAGACAACGGGACAACTTTAAAGCCTGCAATCCTGGGTTATTCCTACCGTTTGCTGCATAGTTAAACTGTGTTCCTAGTCTTTGTGACTGCAGGGTGAGGGTAAGAGCTGAGCAACTCATGTTTGCAGGCTTTGGAAAAAATATGTTGAGCGCTTGAAATGCAGCACATCACTACTGGTTCCTGCATAATAACTTAAACTTGACCAACACCCGTTATTACTTTAATGGTGTTGGTCCCTCTTTCTGCTGATAGGAAGAACCTCGGGGGGGGGGGGTCATCCTGAACTCTGGAGCCCCCTCGCACCTAACTGCACAGATCGCTCGTAATACCTTCATTATGAGCCAGCGGCGGGAAAGGAGTCCCGCGATTGGCCACTGGGCGGTCACTGGATGCCCCCCTCCGAGCTTCTTGCTATCTGCAGAGAGAGGGACCAATACCCGTTAAAGAAATAACAGGTGTTGGTCCTCTTTAAACTTGATCTTCAGCATGAAAAGCCCAAACCCTTAAAAACTATTCCTCAGCATCTAAAATTAATATCTTCTAAGTTTTTAGTCGCTTATTATTCTTTCCCCTGTAGGGCTTTAACTGTTCAGGATTCTAGGATACAGGCGCCACCATCTTGCCTCAGAAGCATCACATATTGAGGAGGAGAGGAGAGGGGGGAAAATTACAGGGGGTGGCTTATAGCTGTGCTTTGCACAGACAGAGCAGAGTTGGGGTCATGAAAAAACAGCAATCCCAGAATGCAGAGCAGCTTAGTCAGAAGATACTTCCTGTCTGCGAGTAGCCCGGGACTCCATGGGCCACCATCTTGGATGTTAAAAGGCTCAAAAAATGGGTGCAGGTAGGATGATTTTTAATGTGCGCAATCTGTATGTACAGGATGGGGGAAACATACAAGATAGACTCTTATTCAGGGTGAGGGTCCGGATTAATGTGGGCAATCTGTATCTACAGGGCGGGGGGAAACATACAAGATAGGCTCTTATTCAGGCTGAAGGTTGGGATTAATGTGGGCAATATGTATGTACAGGGTGGAGGAAACATACAAGATAGGCTCTTATTCAGGGTGAAGGTCCAGCTTAATCTTCCTTGAAGTGAGCCAGATGTAGTGTATTTATTTGTAGGATGGAGTCCAAGGTCCGGATTAATGCGTGCAATCTGTATGTACAGGGTGGGGGAAACCTTCAAGATAGGCTCTGATTCAGGGTGAAGGTCCAGCTTAATCTTCCTTGAAGTGAGCCAGACGCAGTGTATTATTTGCAGGATGGAGTCCAAGGAACAGATAGTGGAGAACTTCAAAGAGTTGATCCAGCAACTTGCAGAAGACAAAGATGAGTCGGACATGACCAGACTTCAAGAGGAGATCTCAGCTAAACCCGTGCAACACATGTTACATGAGAGCCAGGATGCTGAGACAGCACAGGAGGAAGGCAGTGAAAATAAACAGGTACAGTAAAAAAAATACCTGGCAATTGTAGAGCTGTTTTCCCTTTCTGTGCATGCGCGTGCCCCCAATTCATGTGAAATAGTGTAATTGTATAAGCACAGAGCTCCCCTAAGGTGAAGAGATAATGGTCAGCCGAACACAACAGTCCCAAAGCGCATGCACTTCACCCGGACAGGCACCCGTGTGTCCTCCACCAAGAAGTTTGGACTCTTACCAGACTTCAGTAAATCTTAGGCACATCTCTCAAATGGTGAGATTCCTTGTAGTTACTCCAATCTCTCACACAGTGAATTTGCTTGTAATCACTCCAAACGGCAATTCAATATAGGGAAATTATCCCTTTTATATGTTGTCCCTGGAATTCTCAAACAACATTGCAAACATATATGGAAGGAAAAAGAAATAACACATCTACCGTAATATTGTAAAGATGTATGAGGCTTTAGTCCTAAAGAAATGCGCTTACAAATATAATAAGTACAGCTTTAAAAAGTGGCTCTCACCAACCCCAAACGTTAGACCTGGCCAGATCCAAGTACATCCATACAGCTCATATAAAAGAAGATAGGATGGCAGCATGGCGGAAAAGAAAAAAATAAATAACTTTTGGCTGTGCAGGGAACGCAAACGCCATACACGGGGGCGTGGACCAGCCAACATCCCTTCTTGCCTTCCGTGCGCGTCAAAATATGTGAAATAGTGGCTTGTAGCCTCGCCAACATGGCTGGACTCGCATCCAGAAACATTGGGGTAACCTACCTGCCACCCCATGGGGCATTGGCGAGCTGCTACTCTGCTCCCCTCCCATCTGTGTGTACCCACGCCAGCATTTTGTGAACAAGGTTGTGTACAAGGTAGCAGGCTGCACACCTTTCGCCTTTACTTGCTCTGAGCTCAGAGAGGCGCTGTAAAACCTGAATGGGACATGCACCGTGATTGGATGGCGGTCTGTGCATGTGCCATGGGAAGAAGGGAAAGGTGAGTTTAGGGGATATATTCCATCAGGGCATCCCAAAATCAGGAACAACAAGAACCCGGGATAGTGAATATCCTGGCTTTTGTTCCTTTTTAACGTATGCTATGTATATATAATAAATCCAAACGATTCTCTTCTCTTTAGGAGGCTGATCTGGAGCCGGTGAATGGTGACATAACTAAGGAAGCTTTTGAGCCTCATCTGATGAATGCGCAAGAAATTGCAAGAGAAGCATTGGATAGCGAGTCCAATTTAGAACCAGGGGATAGTGATGGGAAGTCTCTCACTACTCTGGTATCTGTGAACATGGACTTGAAATCTTTTGAAGACTCCTTTCCAGACCAGGTGAGTAATATTTATGCTACCCTTTCTTTTATTTATTAGGACTCCTTTGTGTAAACACTCGCATGGACAGGCTCTTGTCCAATGAGAGCCATCTGTTTGCTCTATGTCATTCAGCAAACGGCTCTCATTGTTGTCAATGGGGAGCATACGCTGCCGCATCCCTTGACTCCCTGGCGGCGTGCCATTCAGCCATTCAATTTCTAGTAACAGGGGTGCACCAGACAATACCACTGAATATAAACATGTGCTCACTCACATGAACCAAACAAGACTGAAGTGGACGTGTCCAATTACACACCTTTCTTCAAAAAGGAGCACCAATATCAATATGGATACAAAATTCTTTATTATGAAAAAGGAGATATTAAAATACACAAAAACACACTGGACAATTAAAATCACAATAATATTAATGAAAAAACCCCTAAGGGGAACAATGCATCAAAAGACCCTATGTGCACTTATTAGATCCTATTATAAGTTATTTTATGCCGGCATAAAAATTGTATGTGTAAACCCTCAAAGTGTAAAACCTCTAATAAATATCAACTCTTAACAATACCTCATATGTGAAAATGAATAAAAAACTAAATTCCACAGAAAATATATTGGCAGACTCGCCCAGTTCAAACAGTTATAAGTGAATGGAAACAATAAAGATATACTCAAAGTGCACGTGTGCGTGCTAAATGACACCAGCAAACCTGAATATTCAAGAATAAGAAATGGCACATAGAGTCAGCATCACAGGGTCATCAAATATAAATCACCGCGCCCGCAACTCCCATGTTGCTTCAAGGTGAGGGTTAGTATCCAATGTCTATTCCTACCCTTAAATAGTGTTGTCCCATCCTCTGATTCATATCAGCTGTAACAAATCAGCCGGCATTTGCTTACATCCTGTTATGGCGCTGAGCATTGTGGGAAACCATCGTCATCGATTACATGCGCATCACTGTTGTCTAGGAGACGTGCTGGTGCAGAGCCGTCCCGCCCCTCCCACCCACTGAGCCAGCCCACACTCACTGTGTCATCATCCCAGCTGCAGCATAATCAAAGCATAGTGTGCTGCAAACACAGGCAGATCCATCCATCCTGCTCAATCCTTATTGACAGACACAGCCCATAGAGCTGATAATGTCTAAGCGCATATGCACATTACTGCTAGGAGGAAAATGACTGTCAGTAAACGAGCCGAGTGTGTTTTTGTGTATTTTAATATCTCCTTTTTCATAATAAAGAATTTTGTATCCATATTGATATTGGTGCTCCTTTTTGAAGAAAGGTGTGTAATTGGACACGTCCACTTCAGTCTTGTTTTGTTCCATTCAGCCATTCAGATGGGGTTGGGGGGGCACATGTTGCCGGGGAAGCGGCAGCACATGTTCCCCTTTCTAGTCAATGACTCCTCTTACTGGATGAGAGCCCGCGCATTCACCGTTGAAACGAGGAAGAGGTGAGTGAAAGCGGCGTTCCAGGGGGTTTCACAGAGGGGCATCCCAATTTAGGAAAGTCAGATTCCTGGGTTTTGTTCCACTTTAAAGGAATTATCCAGGCAAAAAAAATAAACAGCTATACTTACTTATTCTTAGTATACAGTACGTCCTGCTCCAGATATGGTACTTACACTTGGGTTATCCTCCGCCAGATGGCGCTGCACTGCAGAGACATGCAAAACAGGCTCCTCCCGGCCCCTCAAATACCCGGGGACCTCCCACAAATCCCCAGATTTCTCTGCAGTGCTTACTGCGAAGACATGAAGTATCACTCGTGGGTGAGCGGGGCTATTAAAGCCTGCGGCCCTGTTGGACTATTCCCACCCGTCCTCTTTGTGATGTGCCTCCCAGCCTGGGCTGCGCTGGTCGGGTGAAGGTAGGCAGCACCATGCGTGCTTATGGAGCGCTGCTCCCCCGCATTCCCCCACCAAAGGGTAGGCGGTATAGGTTGATGGTGAGCCTCTATGGGATGCCCCTCCCGCATTATTGTCCCATGCCCCGTGTAGCGGTGGGCCCTGTACAAAGGGCCGCCATCCTCCCTCGTTCCCCCCGTAGCTCGGGGGGAAAGAAAGGGTGTGTGTGTGTGTGTGTTGGTGTCAGTGTATTGGATTACATGCACATGGCCTTTGTAATGTCCTTTGGACTTGTACATGTTGTGTCAGCCTGCCGCGCTGATTTGTGTTTTACATGTTACTGCCGCCGGGCGGCGGCGTCGCCTCAGACGATGTGGCGTTATCATTGGCTGCTGTCTTAGAGCTTCGCGCTCTTCATGGGGGGCGGAGACCTGGCTTGGCGCGCTTCGCGTCATGGCCCGCCTTGGCCCGCCCTTCGAGGTTCGCTTGGCGCCATTTTGATGTGTAGTCGCGCGCGCATGTGTAACGATCCCCCCTTCCATGGTCTGTAAGTGCCCTCGCGGGCGATTTGTATGCTCATTGCTTACTGTGCATGGTTCTGACACCCCTTATTCTCATTATGTCTTTCAGACTTGGTGAATCCGGTGGCCTAGTATAATTACTCCCACTTCCCTGCGGGTCATTGGGGCATCCAGGGTAGCTTACAGCGTCAATCCCTACTGGCCTATTGTGCCTATTAATCACCATATGGAGGCATCCCAGGATAATGTGACTGGGCTTCCTTCGGGACAAGCCCGGCTGTGTGTAGCTTGTGGGGTCTCACCTATTAGTGGTGACAATACACGGGTCTGTGTTCCTTGCGCGCAGCAGGCGCTAATGGTACAATCCTGGTGGCCGGGCCTGCACGCCTCACTTCACCTACTCCCCCCAAGCATGAGTCTAACCCCCAGTACAAGCGGGGATTCTCATCCTGATGTGGCTGCTAGACTGGCCAGTGTTGAAAATTTGATTGCTAATTCCTTAGCGCGTAAGTCCACCGCTAAGAAGCGCCATTTAACCCCCGATGCCACTCTTTTCCCTCCGGAGTCTGACGAGTGGTCGCATTTATATGGCTATACCCCCTCGGACGAAGGGGAGCTGTTCTCTGACTCGGGGTCATCTGACGAGAGGCCCAGGGGTCACAACGATTCTGGCTCTGATCTCTGGACCCCGGATGATACTGACAGATTGCTGGTTCAGATTTTTGAGGTTTTGTCTATCTCTCCCCCTGTTGCGGCTCCCAGGCAAAGGGGTGAGCTCTTTCATACTGCTAAGGCTCGTTTGGAATTTCCTGAGCAAACCCATTTCAATAACCTCGTGCTTAAGGAGTGGGAACATCTCAGTAGACTTCCTGGGATACCTAAGAGCTTGGACAGAAAGTATCCTTTTCCTGCTGATATGGTCAAGTGTTGGTCATCGCCCTCCGAGGTCGATGCTCCTATTCTAGGGCTGTCTAACACCTCTATTCTAAGCATACAGCACGTCCTGCTCCAGATATAGTCCTTACATGTGGGTAATCCTCCGCCTCCAGCGCCGTGCACTGCAGACATGTAGAAAAACAAGATCCTCCCGGCCCTACATATACCGAGGGACCTCCCACAAATCCCCAGATTTCTCTGCAGTGCTGAACTGCGAAGACATGAAGTATCACGCTCTCGCAAGCTTTACAGCCCGAGGCCCTGCGGGACTATTTCCACCCGTCCTCTCTGTGAAGAATATGCCTCCCAGCCTGGGCTGCGTTGGTCGGGTGAAGGTAGGCAGCACCTCGTGTGCTTAACGGAGCCATGCTCCACCGCAATCCCCCACCATAGGGTAGGCGGTTTAGGCTGATGGTGAGCCTCTAGTGGATGCCCCTCCCGCATTATTGCCCCGTACCCCGGGTAGTGCTGGACCCTGTGTAAAGGGTCGCCATCCTCCCTCATTTCCCCAACTAGTTAGTGGGAAAAGAAAGGGGGGGGTATGTGTGTGGTGGTCCCAGTGTACTAGTATTTCACGCTTATGGCCTTATTTCTGCCCTTCATTAACATTGAAATGTCAGAGCCGCGCTGCTTGCTCTTTTCGGCTGCCGCCGTATGTCTTATGCACAGTTGCTGCGCTGTCTAGATGCTGTGGCGCTTTTTCCTTACTAGACGTAACGGTTTTTCTACAAATCCTTGCTAGCGTGTGATTGTATCCTTGCCTTGCCATTACCTCAGAGCTTTGCGCTCTTCGGAGTGGGCGGGGACTTGAATTGGCGCGCTCCGCGTCACGGCCGAGCATCGAGCCCGCCCTTCGAAGTTCGCTGGGCGCCATTTTGTTGATCTTCGCGCGGTTGCGGTTCCCCTCCTCCCTTGGTCTGTAAGTGCCCTCGCGGGCGACTTCCTTTTTATATGTTTTTTCCAGCTGCGCCCATTCTTATCCTTATGTCCTTCAGACGCCAGGTTCCGGTGGCATCTCCCGGCCTGATATATATCTTAAACGGGTTCACATTTAAATTCTCCCACATTCCTAGCGGGTCTTGGGGCATCCAGGGTTGCTTATAGCATAAATCCCTACTGGCATATTGATTAGATTAATCACCATATGGAGGCATCTCAGAATTATGTGCCCGGGGTCCCGCGGGGACAAGACCGGCTGTGTACTACGCGTGGACAACCCCACGCTGATGCTGACAGAGCACGGGTCTGCGGACCGTGTGCTGAACAAGTGCTGGCCCTGCATTCAGGTTTACCAGTGCCTGCACCTCGCTCCAATGCACCTGTCCCCCCGTGCTTAAGTCTCACTCCTGATGAGTCGCACTCGAGCGGGGATGACCAGCAGGTGGTGCCGCGCAGGCTACCCACGGCGGTGTAGGTGATATCTGGTTTGACGGAGCGCTTGGGCGCTGGAAAGAAGCGGTCCCTGACGCCCCCTGGCTCTAGGTTCCCATTGATTCTAAAGAGTCTGCTGCTATGCAGGACCTTGATCCTTCTGATGAAGGTGAACTGTTCTCAGGTTCCAGTTCCTCAGACGAGATTTCCTGGAGCCGTGACATTTCTGGTCCTGGTTCTTGGGGCCTGTGTGAAAGGACCGCGTGGCCTAATGGATAAGGCGCCTGACTTCGGATCAGAAGATTGAGGGTTCGAGTCCCTTCGTGATCGAGCTGTCTGTGTGACACTGATGACTTACTTATAAAGATCTTTGAAGTACTGTCCATCTCTCCTCCGGGAGAGTCTCCCAAGCCCAAGAGGGAGAGTTTCCACACGGCGATGCCGCACCTGGAATTCTGGAGCAGGATCATTTCCAGGCTCTTATATCTAAGGAATGAAATTCACCGTGTAAACTTACAGGGGTCTGGGACTGGAAGTACCCTTTTCCCCCTGATTTGGTTGACTGCTGGTCAGTCCCTCCCGAGATGGATGCACCTATTATTGGGGTTGCTAACCCTCCCTTCATGGCAGCTTCTACTCTCGTACCCTTCGAGATGCTGAGGACCGGCGCTTCGACAGACTGGCTTCCCACGCCTTTTCGTGTGCAGGGACGGCTCTGCGCCCGGTCTTACTGGCCTTCCGTTTAGAGAAAGGGTACGACACCCTCGCGCAGAAGGCCCTCCAGGCCGCCCAGGGGCAGGGACACCCCTCCCCCTCCCTACGTTAGTGTCCAGCGAGAACCAGAAGTGTGCTCCCAACTTTTTGGAGTGGAGGCCCGCCCCAGGGGGGGCAGGCAACGCCCTGGGACCTCCGGCAGGGCGAAGTCCAAATCTGCCAAAACCGCACAAACATGAGAGGACGCCCTCGCCCTGTTGGGCGAGGGGGCTGCCGCAGCGCTTGGCTTCTACCGCAGGGCGCCATGCTTCGCTCAGGTTGTTACAGGAGTTAGTCCCCCTAGATGCAGAATGGAGTTTGTTGGGCGGTTCCTTCTGAGGTTGTCAGGTTCTAGTCCCTGTTTTTCCCTTCGGGAGTTGAGGCAGGCCGAGTTCGGCCTGCAGAGTCTGGGCTCTCTTACAGGTTGGCCTTTGACTTGTGATTGCATCCACATTACATTTTCCCTCTGGGATGAAGCAGTCTGACCAGGGCTGGCATTCTGGACCTAGCATTTGGAAGTCACAGGCAGTTCTTATATGGTATCTAACTGTTGGGTCGCAGGCGCTCTTGTCCAGTGGACCTCTTGCTGCCTGTGTGGATCTATATTCCCTTTTGGTTCCTCTCCTGCTCCCAGACTACTCACTAAGGCGAGTATGGAGGTGGTGTCTTGGACGTGCCCGTGTGGCGTCCGTGCTAGGTTCTACCTTATTGTCCTTCTTGTCCTTCCATTTTCGCATCAGGCCGTGTTGGCTATTGACTTGTGGCTCCCCTGGGAGTCCTGTGGATTAGTGCTCAGGCACATCACTTACTTAGTGTCCCCCGGCTCGGTGTCTCCCTGCGGGGTGGCATTTAGATTGGTTCATGTTAGAACCTTCCTTCTGCTATATGTGGACTTGTTATGGAAAGGGCATTTCCCTCTTGATGTCACACTACCTTCACCTTGCAGCTGGTGGGCCTGTTGGTGGTGGCCTAGATGCTGTCTCTTTTTCTCAGGAGCTCTTGGGCCCTGCGACACCTTAGTTTACTTATCCTGGACAGGGTTCCAGCACCCCTGGACGTCTGGGACCATTCCTTTCTTCTCTCTTCTCCCTGTAGATGGTCATCATGGGTACCAAGTCTTGCAGGTTGACTGGGGGGTCTTATTTCTTCCGAAACCCCCCGTGGTCCCTAAAGGGGTCCCCTTAGGGGGATCCATCTTCATACAGCTTTTCGGTTGACACATTGAGCCTTTTATGGGCTCTAATTTGCTGGACTACTCCTTTTCAGGACTTGTCTGTCTGACTTGTCTGAAGACAGTGGCTTGTCCTTTTTATCTGTGGAGGTCTTGGAACGGGTTGATCCTTCAAGAAGGTTCTGGTTCTGTCCTAAGTGGGGGTTTACATCCCTTGCACTTTATTGGTATTAGCTTGGCTAGCTGCCCTAACGTGGCAGGAGGTTCTATTCTAGTGTTTCACTAAGTCCCTACTGGTGTGGCCCTGTGGGGCCCCTTTGCTATTACAGGGACTCTGTTCTGGGTTATTGTCCCAGGACTCTCTGGCCTTGGTCATGAGGGCCTAGTATTGCTTCTGTCAGGACATTATATTCTATATGTCTTTACTTCCTTCGCCCTGCCAGGCGGGGTTCTGCATAAGATTGCTGTTAAAAGGGAGAACTGTTATGCTGGTGGCCCAGCGGGGTGCGGTTCGCAGATTTCTGCGGAAGACAGCCGTACTGTATGCCCTCTCAAGAGGGCTGTTCTGCCTATTCAGGCTCCTTACTACGTCGCCCTTACCTACAGGCCTTTTAGGCGATTGGTCGGTTGGCTTTTCACCCTATTGGAGATGGGTATCTCTGGGTGTCTTTTCTCTATTGGAGGGCTAGGTCTAGTTCCCTCCTCTTCTTCTCCCTTTTCTGCCGGCTATGTTGGAGTATGTTGTTCTAATTGCTTGGACTAGCTCTCTCTCCTGCCGGATGTTCCCTATCCCTGGGCCCTAGAATTATTATAGCACGGTTGAAGTTGGCTCCCCAACTCGGTGCTCTGAAGGTTTCAGGGCTCGCCCTGTTCGCCTACTGCAGAAGTCTAGTTCAATCTTCTGTGTTGGGCATTCCTCAGGGGTTGCTCAGATGCATTCCCCAGGGAATTCTACGCTCCCTTTTGGGGGGGTTTCTGATCCGGATGCCCTGCTAAGGGTTCCCTTGGGTCTTATTCAGGTTCTTGTCTGAACTGTTCCTTCCCTCATATCGCTCTTCTGGGGCAGTTGCTTCAGTCAGAAGTGTGCCATTAAGGATGGCTCTGTTAGCGGTCCTAGTCATTATATATATATATATGTTATATATCTGTACACCATGAGGTGAGGGTGTTCCGCCTTACGTCGTTTGGTTCCAGGCGGTGTTTGTATTCTCCTTTATTCCGGACCCTCCGGTCTCTGGTCTATTGTCTTGATTACTCTGAGCGAAAGGGATCTGTATCACTCATCAGGTGTTGGAGATTCCTGGTCTGTCTCTTGTCCCTGGTAGGTATTATGCCCTTGGGGCTTATAGGTTTCTCCATCCTTATGTACCGGATCAGATTGCTAACACGGGTGTAGGTGCCCTTTGCCTTGGTCCTGCTCGGTTGCTTTTGTCCTTCTGAGCCTAAAGTAAACGTCTCGGCTCTTGCTGAGCCTTGTTAGCGTTGTTTTTCAGTATTCCTGCTGGTCTCGCCTGAGACCTGGGTTCCTACTCCCAGATGGGGAGAGCTCTAAGGTTGCCATGGCTGCCCTTTTTTCCAGTAGCATGGTTAGGTTGTTACTCTGGCCTACTCGTTTAGGGGAAGATTCTTCTTCTCTCTTGGTTTTTGCTCTCTTACTACTTGTGCTTGGCTTGGGCCTTTCAGCACTAGGTTCTGTTGAGCAAGCTGGCTAGCCCGCTGCTTGTGTTCTGTTCTGCCTTTACAAGAATTCAAAGGCTGAGGTTAGAGCATTGCTCTCGTTGCTCTTGGTAGCATGGTTAAGGTGACAGCACTTTTATTGTTGTCTGTGCCTTTTTTCACGGGGATCCCACCCTACTTATGGATACTGCTATTGGATGTCCCACATGTAAGGACTATATCTGGAGCAGGACGTGCTGTATGCTTAGAATAATACAACTCTGTGAAGTACTCACCTGTAGAGTTGATATTATATGCATACAGCACGTCCTGCTCCACCCCACCCTGGTTCACCTTGTTCTGGATCCCCTGTATGGTGATTGTTATCATTGATATTATTACCATTTTCTGGGTGGTTGGTTCTCCCGGCTTCTCTTTCTCACTGCTTTTCAATGCTGGGGATTTGTGGGAGGTCCCTCAGTATTTGTAGGGCCGGGAGGAGCTTGTTTTTCTACATGTCTGCAGTGCACGGCGCTGGAGGCGGAGGATTACCCACATGTAAGGACTATATCTGGAGCAGGACGTGCTGTATGCATATAATATCAACTCTACAGGTGAGTACTTCACAGAGTTGTATTATTATGCACTCCCCCGACACTACTACGCTGCGGGATGCCGAGGACCGGCGTATTGACCAATTGGCATGCCATGCCTTTGTGGGGGCGGCGCTGCGCCCGGTTTGCGCCTTGGCCATTACTTCTGTGGCGCTCAGGGCCATGGTCAGAAATGTACTCGAAGGCCCAGATGAATTACCACCTGATACGGTTAATGCACTGTCTAACTGTAATTTGTTTGTAAACTTTATCCTGTCTGCATCGGATGATGCCATTAGGATGTGTGCCAGATCTGCCTTGGCGGTAGCTATACGCCGCGCGGTTTGGCTGCGACAGTGGGCTGCTGACAATGCTGCTAAGAAAGCCCTTACTGGACTTCCATTTAAGGGGCTACGTCTGTTTGGGGACCGTCTAGACCTCTTTGCTAAAGGAGGTAAGTTACCCCAGCGCAGGCGACAGTCTCGGCCCTTTCGGGGCCAGGGCCCCCTTTCCACCCTACCGAGGTGCTAAGCAGGGAAAGGGGGTGTCCTTCGTGGGGGCTCGCGCCGATTCCTGGCATAGGAACAGAGGACGACGTCCTGGATCCTCTTGGGGGTCCAAGCCCAAAGCCCCTCCCAAGACCCCTCATGCATGATGGGGCGCCCTCGCCCGTCAGGGTGGGGGGACGGCTATAGCACTTCGAGCACGTCTGGAGGCGTCACATCTCAGACCGGTGGATTCAGGAGATAGTGTCCTCTGGTTACAAGATAGAGTTTGCTGTGCGGCCTCCCCCAAGATTCATCAGGTCCCGGATCCCACAGGACCCTGTCTCAGCTCAGGTCTTGAAGCTGGCCGTGCAAGGACTCCTGGATCTGGGGGTCATTTGCAGGGTCCCCTTAAGAGAAAGGGGCAAGGGGTTCTATTCCAACCTTTTCACAGTGCCCAAGAAAGATGGGTCAGTCAGGCCCATTCTGGATTTAAAAATCCTCAACAAGTTTGTCAAGACCAGGCGCTTTCGCATGGAAACTCTGCGCTCAGCCATCGGCTCTCTGCGCCCAAGGGACTTTATGACGTCTTTGGACATCAAAGATGCTTACCTTCACATCCCTGTGTTCCCGGGACATCAAAGGTTTCTCAGATTCGCGTTGGAAGATCAACATTACCAATTTGTGGCCTTGCCATTTGGCCTCACTTCAGCTCCCAGAGTGTTCACCAAGGTGCTGGCGGGGGTGATGTCTCTGATAAGGTCAAGGGGCATACGCGTGCTGCCCTACCTGGACGACATTCTCATCACCTCTCGGTCTCTACAGCAGGCGGAGTTGGACACTCAGATGGTGGTGTCCACCTTGGAGTCCTTCGGCTGGGTGATCAATCACACCAAGTCCTCTCTGTCCCCTTCTTCGGTGACTCCATTCCTGGGAATGATTCTGGATACGATTCAGTCAAGGATATTCCTTCCTCAACAGAAGGTGGAAGCTCTAACTGCGCAGGTGAGGTTCCTGCTCTCGTGTCCCCAGCCCTCCCCCAGGCAGGGAATGCAGCTGGTGGGTCTGATGGTGGCGTGCTTCGAGGCGGTGCCCTTTGCTCAGTTCCATTTGAGGCCTCTGCAACTTCACCTTCTGTCAGTATGGGACAAGAATCCAACATCCTTGGACGGGGTCTGTGTGCTTCCCCCCTTGGTCAGACGTTCCCTTTCGTGGTGGCTGGACCACAGGAACTTGGTAGGGGGCAGGTCCTTTCTGGCCCCCTCCTGGGAGACGGTCACCACGGATGCCAGTCTGTCAGGTTGGGGGGGATTCTGGAAGTCCCTGCGCTTCCAGGGGAGGTGGGGCCCTCAGGAGGCCCACTTTCCCATCAACATTCTGGAACTACGGGCAATGAGGTTGGTCCTGGAGCAGTTGACCAATCACCTGCAGGGTCTGGCTGTGCAGGTGCGCTCAGACAACAGGACGGCGGTTGCCTACATCAACCATCAGGGAGGGGTGCCCTCCAGGAGTTGTCGCAGATTCTGACATGGGCGGAGGCCAATGTTCAATGCATATCGGCTGTGTATATCCCGAGGGCGGAGAATCTACTGGCAGACTCTCTGAGCAGGGGGACTTCGTCAGGGGGAGTGGTCCCTCTGCAACAGGGTATTCCAGTCCACTGCGTCACCGGATGTGAATCTGTTCGCATCCCGTCACAATCACAAGCTCCCGGCCTTTGTCTCCCTGTCTCAGGATCCTCTGGCCTTGGCCACGGATGCTCTGGCCATGTCATGGAAGGACTTTCGGCTCCTGTATGTCTTCCCTCCATTCCCCCTGCTGGGCAGGGTCCTGCGCAAGATTGCTCTGGAAGGGGTGCCAGTGATTCTGGTGGCCCCCAGGTGGCCAAGAAGAGTGTGGTTCGCAGACGTGGTACAAATGGCAGTAGACCAGTACGTCCTGCCAGGAGCGCCAGATCTACTCACTCAGGGCCCCTTACGCCATCCCAATTTACAAAATCTGGCTTTGACGGCCTGGCTGCTGAAACCTCCATCTTGATGGAGAAAGGCTTGTCTGCCTCGGTGGTGGATACCATGGTGCAGGCTAGGAAGAAAACTTCTTCTGCCATCTATTATAGAGTATGGCGTACCTACATTGGTTGGTGTGAGTCTAGGTCTCTTCCCTGTTGCGAGTTCTTAGTCCCTAGGGTTCTGGAGTTTTTACAGCATGGATTGGAGTTGGGTCTAAAGCTCATTACACTGAAGGGTCAGGTTTCTGCCCTGTCCGTCTTCTTTCAGAAGTCTTTTGCTCAGCATCCCTTGGTTAAGACCTTCTTTCAGGGGGTCACTCATGTGCGTCCCCCGCGTAAACCTATGGTCCCTGTTTGGGATTTGAACTTGGTTTTGTCTGCCTTACAGGGTGCTCCCTTTGAGCCTATTCAGGATGCTGCTCTGGCTGTACTTACCCTCATGGTTGTCTTTCTGGCTATTACTTCGGTCAGGCGTGTGTCTGAGCTGGCGGCTCTGTCTATTCAGCCCCCGTACTATGAGAGACACCAGGACAAGGTGGTGTTCCGTTTTAAGCCAGACTTTCTGCCTAAGGTGGTGTCTGCTTTTCATTTGAATCAAGATATTGTTCTTCCTTCACTGTGTCCTAATCCTAGCAACGCTAAGGAATGGGTTCTACATTCCTTGGATGTGGTCAGGTGTCTGAAGTATTACCTGGTTGTCACTGCGGCCTTCAGGAAGACTGATGCTCTTTTTGTGGTCCCTTCTGGACCTAGGAAGGGTTTGGCTCCTGCCAAGTCTACTATTAGCAAATGGATTCGTCAGGCTGTGATTCAGGCCTATTCTGCTAAGGGGAAGAGTCCTCCCTTTCGCCTTACTGCTCATTCTACTCGTGCTATTGGTGCCTCTTGGGCCTTCCAGCACCAGGCTTCTGTTGAACAAGTTTGCAAGGCCGCTACTTGGTCTCCTGTTCAAACCTTTTCAAAGTTTTACAAGGTCGATGTTAGGGCCTCAGCTGATGCTGTGTTTGGCCGCAAGATTTTGTAGGCGGCAGTGGTTTAAACTGCCTGCTGTTACCTTTTTTGTTGGGGATCCCACCCTACTTTATGGACACTGCTATTGGATGTCCCAAGTGTAAGTACCATATCTGGAGCAGGACGTACTGTATACTAAGAATAATACAATTCTGTGAAATACTCACCTGTAGAATTGATATTATTTGTATACAGTACGTCCTGCTCCACCCCACCCATTTTTTTTGCATTATTCTGGATCCCCTGTATGGTGATTGTTATCATTGTTTTAGGTACCAGTTTTGGTGGTTAAATTCTCCCGGCTTCTTGTTCACTGCTTTTCAATGCTGGGGATTTGTGGGAGGTCCACGGGTATTTGAGGGGCCGGGAGGAGCCTGATTTGCATGTCTCTGCAGTGCAGCGGCATCTGGCGGAGGATAACCCAAGTGTAAGTACCATATCTGGAGCAGGACGTACTGTATACAAATAATATCAATTCTACAGGTGAGTATTTCATAGAATTGTATTTTTGTCCAGCGTAGTTTCAACACCCAGACTCGCTGTTGATTAACATACTGAAAATGAGCACCCATAGTTGTGTCTAGTTTATGGCCCTGGTGGGGTCATATGAGTGGTGGAGCTGTGCTTGAACAAAAGTCAAGTATAGTTGTTTTTATTTTTTTACCTGGACAATCTATTTAAAGTGGACCAAAAGCGACCCTGAAGACTATAAGACCCCAGGGTTGCCTGAATCCCTCCTCCCGGGGCATCTAGATTCAGGATGCCCCGTCTGCTGTACCATTAGTAGGGCACGCATGCACGCCAGGCATATGTGAATGGCCAATGCAGACACACTCCATTAAAGGGTAGCAGGGATGTGGTTGATATGAGCAGAATCAAGCCTGCTAACCGAGCGGGGAAAGGTGAGTTAGACTGGGCGACCCGTGAGGCATCCCAGATTGGACAAGGACTAAAACCCGGGATAATCAAAATCCAGTTTTAACTCTTGTGGTTCATGGGGGCAGCCATGACGGGATTACCCGCACCTGCTTCCCCATTGGGGTCAATTCATAGACAGAGAATTTGCACTCCTTTTTAGGAGAGAAAACTGCCATTCACATTCATTGTCTACCGGGTGTACATTTTCACCTGGCTCTGAATCGGCCCCAAGGTAGACAATGAAAGTGAATGGCAGAATTCTCTCCTAAAAAAAGAGTGAGAATTCTCACCTGCCTCCAAATCGACCACTGTCTCTTCTATCGAGATGTATAACACAAGGACCCCCATCCTTCTCCTCACAATAGAAGTCAATGTGGCCGCAAACACAGTTACCCCATCATGGCTGCACCCTTGAATCACAAGAGTTATTTAAACTGGGCTGTGCCTTTAAATGAAATTCTCACAAAGCCCTTACTTTACCTTTTGTTTGAAATAAACCCAACATATCAGTCGTTTGAATGTGTAAAATCTTTCCAGGTTCTTCATCCAGAAGATCTGGAGACAACACATGAAAATATTATAACAGCAGTGGAACAGACAGAAATCCAAGAGGAAGAGAAACTGGCGGAGCAGCCCAGTGAACCATGTGTAGCAGATGCCAGCGAGTTAACAGATAATGGGTTACCAGGATGCCCAGAAAGTCACGCAGCCGAAGAGTGCATTACATCCGACGATACATCCACCCTGGAGACTGGCTCTGTGGAGGAGGCAACAATGAACATCACGGCGGACACGATCCTGCGACAAGGCCCGCTGCTTGTGGTGGAACTACAGGACGTGGCTCTCCAGCAACAGTCTGATGGACAGAGAAGCGTCTCTGGGGAGCAGTCTGAGGGCTCTGTGGAGACCGATCAGTCGGCACGAAAATCCATAGATAGGGGAGGCGATAGCAGCTCAGAGGAGATGGAAATGGAGAGCCCCATTCTGGACAGAAGGGGAGGATTGCGCAGGAAGGCCCGAGGTTACAAAGGACCTGCTAAAAGGAGAGCCAAGCTGTCAGCCTAGCTGCTGGCTGCCTATCACAGTATTTGTTACATTAGCATTTTTAATAAGGTTGTGCTACATAGGTCTCCGACATTTGTAACCGTTCAGTTTTCCAGTTGATGTTACTTTTATTGCGTTTTTTTTTTTGTGTGTGTTTCACAACTTTTCTTACTTATTACACAAATCCAGTTGACATTTAAGTGTTCCCCAACCCTCCCCTCTAACCACCAACAGGCCATGTTTTGTGGATCTCCAATATAGCCGGCTCTACAGCCTCAGCTACACTAAGACAATACAGTGCGTAAAAAAAAAAAAAAAAAAAAGACCAACACCCATTTTTACTTTAACGGGTGTTGGTCCCGCTGTTTGTGCTTCACAATAATCTCGGTGGGGGACATCCAGAATGCTGGAGCAGATAACCTAGCAGAATGCTCGTAAAACTCACCATGATTACAAGCCAGCCCCAGGGCATCCAGAATGCTGGAGCAGATAACCTAGCAGAATGCTCGTAAAACTCACCATGATTACAAGCCAGCCCCGGGGCATCCAGAATGCTGGAGCAGATAACCTAGCAGAACGCTTGTAAAACTCACTTTGATTACGAGCCAGCCCCGGGGCATCCAGAATGCTGGAGAAAATAACCTAGCAGAACGCTCGTAAAACTCACCGTGATTACGAGCCAGCCCCCGGGCATCCAGAATGCTGGAGCAGATAACCTAGCAGAATGCTCGTAAAACTCACCGTGATTACGAGCCAGCCCCGGGGCATCCAGAATGCTGGAGCAGATAACCTATCAGAATGTTTGTAAAACTCTCCTTCATTACGAGCCAGTGCCGGCAAAGGAGTCCCGCGATTGGCCGTCGGACGGTCATGTCCTGCTGGTGGCCAGCACAGAGGACACGACTGCGGCCCACGTGACCACCCAGCGGCCAATTGCGGGATTCCTTTCCCGATGCTGGCTCGTAATGAAGGAGAGTTTTACAAACATTCTGATAGGTTATCTGCTCCAGCATTCTGGATGCCCCCCGAGGTTATTGTGAAGCACAGACAGTGGGACCAACACCCGTTAAAAAAAAACAAAAAACAGGTGTTGGTCCAGTTTAAAGGCCATAATCTTAAACTAGTAATTTAAAAGATGCTCAACGTGCTAGAATCCAATTTCCCAAAAAGTTCTAAGTATAAAATGTTCACAAAATGCCCTGAGCAATCAGGACGAGGAGCTTGTCACTTGCACAGATTTAGCCCACGTGGAATGAAGCAAAACATCAGCGTGATTGGCCACCACCAGCCTAAATTCCCTTACTGGCACTTTAAATTGTTCAGGCCAAAAGCAAACATAAATCCAAAGAAGCGCATGAATAAGACAGGAAGCACCAGACATCTTGAACACCACTGAAACCAATACAGTCAATAAGAGAAGGGGATCTATGATCTCACCGTTTGCACGCTCCACTGTAGAAACTCCTTTTGCTGCCACCAATGCCCCCGCCGCTGCGTTTTAATTGGTATTTAAACACCTTTATGGATATGTAAGACGTTATTGCGCTAGAATCTCCATTATCTCTATTTGCATGCTTTCATTGGAGGAACATTGTGGAGTCCTATTATCCCAATACAAACTGATTGATTATCGATGGAATTAATGAAGTGAGGTGTTGATTACTAGCTGGAGATCACTTTAAAGCAGACAAAGACCCACATTTTTAACTAAAATCCCCTGAATTGCTCCCCCCATGAAGAGGAACATTTGCGAATTTTAACAGCTCCTGCTACACTCTATTCCCAGATAATAGCGCCTGTTTTAGCTCCATTCATTGTGTGTGGCAATGATGTCATTGCCATACATTTGTAATGACTGATCTCCTGCCATTTTACAGAGAGGGACAGTAAAATATCTATTTCTAGTCCTACACCCCAAGAAGGGATTATAGGCAGGGGCTTTGGCTAAATTTCACATCTCAGTGGGTTTTGGTCTGCTTTAACTCCCTGTAGGGAAGTGAACAATTTAAAGTGCTGGTAAGAGTACTTCAAGTGGACCAAAACCCAGCTCAAGATTCCTGCCCCCCCCCCCCCCCCAGGGAATCCTGAAAATCAGGATGCCCCGCTGTGTGAAACCCCCCAGGTCGCCCAGTTCACTTACCTTGCTTCCCGGTTCAACAGCACATGTGAGTGGTCGGCACGGGCATGCTCCGTTAGAGGGAAGCGGGGGGGCGCTCAGAGCCACTGGCCTTAGACGGCATCTTAGATGGCGTGCCGACGGTGGCTCAGAGTGCGCTAATTGGATGAGCTGCAGTGCATGCAGCATAGGACCGGTAAGAGGTGAGTTTCTTCGGTCGATCTGGAGGGTTTCACACAGCGGGGCACCACCGATAGGGGTGCCCCGGGGGAAAGGACCAAAGCCCAGGATAGTCAAAATCCTGGGTTTAGGTTCACTTTAAGCTGGTGATGTACACTCTGATGTTTTGCTTCTTTCCCCATGGGATAAATCTGTGCAAGTGACAAGCTCTTTGTCCTGATTGCTCTGTGCTTTTTACAGCACTAATTACTTCACCAGTGCATTTGGTTGTTGGCGTCTCTCCCGGAGAGGGTTGGGGAACACGGTTATATAAAATAGCACAAGTGTTATAGAGCCGGGACTGGACAGGATGTTAATGGGCATTTTGAAGTTCAAGGAACAAGTAAAAGTGCTTTTGGATATGAAGTTTGTGTATTATTGAGCAACATGATACAACACATATTTTCTTAGGAAGATTCTAGACACCACTAAATCTGTTTAAGGGACAAAGTGTAAAATCAAAGCAAGGTTTTTCCCTGTGTGAGGTCCGGGTTGTCCCAGTTATCCATATACGTGTGGGTATTCCGCCACCAGGTTGTGCCAGTTACTGCAAGATCCAAAGCTGTAACTCCTCCCGGCCTCCTATAAATAGAGCCGTTTCCATGGAAATCCCCAGATTTGTCTTGCAGTAGCTACTGCGAAGATCGTCAGGAAACTCTCTCTGGATCATGGCAGTTGAGCGGGGCGTTTGTAAGCCTGTCTGCCGCTGCCGCCCTATTGCCTCTGTTCCTGTGGACCCAGTTTTGCCTCCCAGCCTCGGCTGACGGGAACTGGTGAAGGTAGGGAGAACGCTGGGGTTGGGCGTTCACAGAGCTAGGCTCTGGGCCGCAGACCCTCCAGCCTATTGGGAACCACCTATATTGCCCGGGGTTATGCCCTTATCTGTGCCCACAAGCTTTATTGTCATGTGTTGTGCTTTTTACCTAAGTTTTACTTCTTTTTTACCTCAGACTTTGCTGGCAGCTGTGTTCTTACTCACCTTCCCTCGTTCCCTCACCTCTTCTCCTTCCCCTCCATCTGGTAGCTGTGAGGGGGGGGGGCGGGAGCGGCGTTGTTGAGGCCTTCTTCTACCAAGTCCTCGGCATGTTGGCGGGGCCTCCTCCGTGAGCCCCCCCCTTCCAGCGCTCTCGGCGCCATTTTATGTGCTGCGGGCGCCTCTTTTGCGCCCGCAAAGGGGGGTGGGCCCGCCCCTCGAGGTTCGGCCCCGGGCCGACGACCTCAGTTGCACTGCCTGCGCTTCTGGTGCCTGCCTCCCGGACTCCCGCTACCTCGCCGCTCGGTTCCGTGAGTCTCCCTGGTTTTTTCTATGTTGGCTTTTGATGTGCATGTGCTGTGGGATGCTCATGAATCCTTCCGTTTGTCTCTTCTAGGTGGGCCCCCTCCATTGCTAGCTGAGGGTTGTGGTTCCTCCCAGTCTCCTACACCCCCCCCCCCCTCTCTCCAAACCCTCTCCCCTTAATGAGGGATTACTAAAAAGGACTAATTTGGGGGTCACTCATGTTTGGGCCGTTAGTGCCTTGTAACCTGTATTTTTTATCACCATAATCACCATATGGAGGCTTCTGGGGATAATGACCTAGGGGCCCCCTCTGGGCGGGGGAAGCTCTGTCCCATGTGCGGTACCTGCCCCCTAGGCGGACTCAGCACGGTTTGTGTCACTTGCGCCAGGAGCGTATTTTTAGCATGATAGGGCAGGTGTCCCTGCCCCTAGCCCTCCTTTGCCTGCGGCCTCGCCAACCCCCCCCACTACTGCGTTCAGCCCTCAGCGAAGGGGAAGTCGATTTGGCTTACCAGGTGGCCAGCCTGAAGAGACAGTTATCTTGCACGGCTACGGGGAAGGCCACGAGTAAGAAGCTACACATCGAGCCGGGTTACTCGGAATTTGCTGATGATCTTTTTGGAGGTCGGGACTCCATGGAGGAAGGAGAGTTGTTTAGGGACTCCGCTGCCTCAGGGGATCGGTCGGTTGGCTATGATAGCGAGCCTGGTTCCTCCTCGGATTAGGATATGTGGCTCCCTGACGACACCGAGAAGTTGCTGTCTTCTGTGTTTGAGACTTTGCATATTGTTCCTCCTAAAGCAGCTAAGAGGAAGCAGGGTGATTTATTCTGGCCTGAGAGACAGAGGCTTGTCTTCCCGGATCAGGCCCACTTTTCCAATATGGTGTTTAAGGAATGAGAAAGACCTAACAAATTGCCATCGGTACCTAAGGGCCTGGGCAGGCGGTATCCCTTCCCTGAGGAGCTGATCCGCCTCTGGTCCCGTCCCCCCGATAGGGATGTCCCTGTTTCGGGGTTATCCAACACTACGGTTATGCCGTCACCTGATACTGCTTCCTTGCGCGACCCAGCTGACTGGCGCATGGATCAGCTGGCTTGTCATGCGTTCACCTCTGTAGATGCTGGGCTTCGCCCTGTCTGTGCCGCGGCCATTTTCTCTGCCATCAGGAACAAATCTCGCAAGCGGGCGGAGGAGTATCAAGACCTCAAAACCTGTGTGGATTTTATTGCTTTTGTAGTCTCGGCCATGGACGATAGCGTCTGGCTGGGGGCCAGGGCTTCGGCTCTGCTTGTTGCGCTCCGTTGCTCGCTCTGGTTACGGCAGTGGTCGGCTGACGCTGTGGGCAAGAAGTCGCTCACTAGTATCCCTTTCCTGGGGCTCAGGTTATTCGGGGAGCATCTGGACCTTCTGGCCAAGGATGGAAGACTCCCTCAGCGCCGGAAGCCAGAGCGGCCCTTTTGGGGTTCTTCTGCCTATCGCTAGGTTCGAGGAGGAAAAGGCTCTTAATTTTCAGGTGGCCGCAGAGATTCCTGGGGTCGAGGTAGGTCTCGCGGCCGACCCAATACCTCCTGGGGAGCTAAATCCAACCCCCCTGCCAAGCCCTCTCAGGCATGAGGGGGCGCCCTCACCCATCCGGGTGGGGGGGGCGGCTTCTGCTATTTGCTCACATCTGGAGACAGCACGTCTTGGATCGATGGATCCAGGAGGTGGTTTCCTCCGGGTACAAAATAAGAGCTGGCAGTTTGGCCGCCCTCAAGATTTCTTCGGTCACGGATCTCCCGGAATGCATTGACGGCGCAGGGCCTAAGGATGGCCGTTCAGAGCCTTCTACTATCAGGTGTGATTTGCCTCTGCCTCGCCAGGAACGGGGTTGAGGGTTCTACTCAATCTGTTCACGGTGCCCAAGAATGACGGAACGCTGCAACCTATCCTGGATCTGAAGGGTCTCAACAGGTTTGTCAGATTCAGACATTTCCGCATGGAGACCTTACGGTCTGCGGTGAGCTCGCTTCGGCCCGGAGACTTCTTGACCACAGTGGACATCAAGGATGCATATCTGCACATCCCGATTTTTCAGGGGCATCAGAAGTTCCTGAGGTTTGCGCTGGAGGATCAGTATTACTTTGGGGCACTGCCATTCGGGATAGCCTCAGCCCCGCGTGTGTTCACCAAGGTGCTGGCGGGCATCATGGCTATTCTGAGGAACCAGGGCATTCGTGTTCTTCCTTATCTGGACGATTTGCTGATTGCGGCTCAGTCCCTTCAGCAGGCCGAGAGCGACACCCGGTGTTATCCACTCTTGAGGATTTCGGATGGGTAATCAATTACCCCAAGTCTTTCATCACTCCCTCAATGGTGAGGTCCTTCCTGTGCATGATGTTGGTCACCTCTCAGGTCAATGTATTCCTGCCCCAGCAGAAGGTGGAGGGCCTCCAGACACAGGTACAGGCCTTACTGGCTTGTCAGCAGCCATCTATTCGTCTGGGGATGAAACGGGTGGGCCTCATGATGTCCTGCTTCGAGGCAGTGCCCTTAGCCCAGTTCCACATGAGACCTCTTCAATTGAATCTGTTGACCGGTTGGGACTGTCAGATTCAGTCAGATTCTGACTTGGGCGGAGGAGAATGTTCCCTGCAGAAAACCCTGTAGAAAACCAGGAGGCAGACTCCCTGAGCAGGGGGACCTCTCGTCTGGGGGAAAGGTCTCTCATGAACAAGATCTTTCACACTGTGTCTCCGCTGGGGTCAGCTGGTTGTGGACTTGTTTGCGTCCAGACACAATCACAAGCTTCCAAGGTTCGTCTCCCTGTCAAGAGATCCTCTGGGGTCGGCACAGACGCTCTGGCAATTCCGTGGACGGAGTTCAGGCTCCTTTATGCATTTCCACTCCTGGGCCGAGTGCTGCACAAGATAGCCCAGGAGGGGGTACCAACCATCCTGGTGGCTCCTAGTTGGCCGAGGCGTAGTTGGTTCGCGGACATAGTTCAGATGTCAGTCGATCGTTACATCATGCCCGACGACCCAGGGCTTCTCACTCAGGGATCGCTGCGGCATCCCAATTTACAGACGCTGGCTTTGACGGCCTGGCTATTGAAACCTCAATCCTAACGGAAAAGGGGCTGTCAGCCACGGTTGTTCAGACCATGATTCAGGCGCGGAAAAAGTCATCTTCCATGATTTACTACAGAGTTTGGCATGCCTACATTTCTTGGTGTGAATCCAAGAGTTTCCCTTGTTGCACTTTTCCTATTTCTAGGATTTTGGAATTTTTACAACACGGCTTAGACTTGGGTCTACAGCTGGGCACCCTCAAGGGCCAGGTCTCGGCTTTGGCCATCTTTTTCCAAAGATCCTTTGCCAATCATAGGCTGCTCAGGACTTTTTTCCAAGGAGTTACCCAAGTACGTACACTGCGTAAGCCTGTATTACCGGTGTGGGATTTGAATTTGGTACTTTCTGCTCTCCAGGGTCCTCCCTTTGAGTCTTTGTGCGACGCTGCATTGTCTATCTTGACCCTAAGGGTGGTCTTTTTGGTAGCCATCACCTCGGTGCGCCGGGTGTCAGAACTGGCCGCTCTTTGTATGAAGCCTCCTTACTTTGAGCGGCGTAAGAAGGTGGTTTTTCGCTTAGGCCTGATTTTTTGCCTAAGGTTTCTCCCTTTCATCTTAACGAGGAAGTTGTTTTGCCTTCCCTGTGTCCGGAACCGTCTAATTCTAAGGAAAGGACCCCCCATGCCTTGGATTGGTCAGAGCCATTAGGTACTACCTGGTTGCATCTGAATCCTTCAGGAAGTCAGATTCTCTCTTGTTCTCACTGAAGGTTCTAGAAAGGGTTTGGCTCCGGTCAAGTCCACTCTCAGCAAGTGAATTAGACAGGCGGTGGTGCAAGCTGGCAAGGGGAAGGATCCCCCTTTTCGTGTTACAGTTCATTCTACTAGAGCTATTGGTGCTTCCTGGGCTTTTCAGCACCAGGCCTCTGTTGAACAAGTTTGTAAGGCCGCTACCTGGTCTTCTGTTCATACGTTTACTAAGTTTTACAAGGTTGATGTTAGGGCCTCAGCTGATGCTGCTTTTGGCAGAAAGGTGCTTCAGGCAGTAGTGAAATGAACTACATGCTGTTCCGCTCTGGGGATTCCTCCCTATTATGGACACTGCTTTTGGATGTCCCACACGTATATGGATAACTGGGACAGCCCGGGCTGAATACAGGGAAAAATACAATTCTGTGAGTACTGACCTGTAGAATTGGTTTTGCCTGTGTTCGGTCCCCCACCCACCCCGTCCTGGGTTCATTTCTTTTGCCCATTATGGTGATTATTTTTTGTATTGGACCTTTGTCCTTATCTTGTTTGGAGAGAGTACATGCTGTAGCATGTTTGTTAACATGTTTTTCTTAGCTTCCCGACCTGTCTCATTTACTGCTTTTTGAGGTTCTGGGGATTTCCATGGAAACGGCTCTATTTATAGGAGGCCGGGAGGAGTTACAGCTTTAGATCTTGCAGCAACTGGGGCCACCAGGTGGCAGACTACCCACACATATATGGATAACTGGGACAGCCCGGACCGAACACATGCAAAATCAGTTCTACAGGTGAGTACTCACAGAATTGTATTTTTTGCACACCCCACAGTGGCTCCATCCTGCTGTGTTGGCAAATTCTAGGCCACTTTCTGTTGCCAAAGATCAAAGTGATAAGTCAGCGAGCATGCTGGTTTGGGATTCCCCACCTTATTTGGGTTACCTTGTGGGATCCAGTGGTAGCTTGAAAAGCAGAAGCGCCCCCTCCCCCCATGCTGCTATGTGTACAGCAGGGACATAGTGGTAGCAACTTTCAGATACATTGGTTTCGATTCATGAAGAGTTGAAAACAATTCTAAAAGGTAGTAAAATAATTCACTTTAGATGAAGAAAAAGCCTTAGAATGTCACTGTTGCTGAATCACCAGGTAAGTCTTTTTTTGGGGGGGGACTAAGTGTAGCATCCCTAGCACTCCACTATATGATGTGTGCACCTGCATATCTGATTGGCTGCCAGTGGGTGTGTGGCCATTGGGAGGCATGCAGGACACATTGCAGGGCATAAATATTAACAGCCATTACTTCTGTTTGGATCTGTGCCCAGCAAACTGATGATTGTTTACAATTGGCAGCGTGCACACCACCACCAAATCAGGGAAATTCAAATTCCTGGGTCTTGTACCGCTTTAAAGACAAAACCCAGGAATTTTCTATTTGCTGAAATGCACTCTAATGGGGGAAATCTTACTCTTCTTATTGTTCTCCCAGAGAAATCAAGTGCTGCAATTGTCCACAACCCAGGGCGATTTGCCGCCAGTGGTCACGTCGAACAGAGAAGATAATGCGACTGCCAGCAGCCAATCATTGGGCTGCAGATATTTCTTAGCCCAGTCTTAGCGTTTAAAGTGGACCAAATCCCAAGATTTTGACTATCCTAGGTTTTGGTCCCTTCCCCCCAGGATGCCGAGACCAGCTCACCCCTTCCCGGTCCCATGGCGCGTCGCAGCGGCTGTGACAGCTGCATCCTCCGCTTCCCTCTAACGGGGAGCGTGCCCACGCCAACCATTTACAAATGTACTGATAAAGGAATGGCGGGGATGCGGCCGCTGCTCCTAGACGCGCCGTATGGGACTAGGAAACGAGAGTAAGTGAATGGGGCGACCTGGGGGGTTTCACACAGCAGGGGAATCAAGATTTTTGGATCCGTGGGGAAGGGGGGGAATCAATTGGCTCAGGAATCTTATAGATTCCTGGGCCAATCGAGCTGGGTTTTGGCTCACTTTAACCTGTGTTCAGTGGTGGTCAGGTTTTGGGCCTCTTTACCTTGGCCATGTCTCTGAGCGCTGAACACCTTATACTGCTGGACACTCCGGCACTAGAGGACAGACGCTTCTTACCCCCTGAAGATCTGATTCTTTAAATTTTGGGAGTTAATTTGCATCTTTTTCACAACATGTTTCTCGCTGCCCTTTTGACTATTTGCACCAAACCGTTTCCTGGTTCTGCGAAGAGATTTCAACAATTTTGGACTTTCCAGAGCCTATTTTGACTGAGGAAAAAAAAGCTGCCTAATATTTATGCACACATTGATATATAGAGGTATTTGTGTTTGTTTCAGCGCAAAGGTACCAAGTTGAATTTAGCTGCACCTAAAATAAGGCGAACCTGTCCTTTGGATAGTTAGGGTGGGGTCTGTGGTAAGCACCCCCCAATGCTTTCTAATGATATTTTCCAATTTCTTGTAGTCTCTGGTGAATTTAGTAATGAAGGTTGGAGCCCCAGAATATGGGCGCATTATCTTCTCTGTATTGGAGGGTGGTGCCTGGTTTTTGACTCTTTGCACTGTTGAGTCTTCTTCTGGGCAGTTTCTCCTGATTCTTTGGAATTGGAATTTTGGAATGTTGTTCATCCAGATGGGGTGATGGCAGTTGTTCATTGGGATATAACTGTTTCTGTCTGTTTCTTTGAAGTGTGTTTTTGTTTTAATGAGGTGATTTTCTTTATACACTTCGATGTCTAAGAAATGTATTGCTTGAGTGCTGGTTTCATGGGTGAAGGTAATGTTCCAGTTGTTATGGTTGAGGTTTGTTAGGAAGGTTTTAAGGTTTTTTTTTCCTCCGCTAACCTTTTCTATCCACTAACCTTCATTCCCCTTTATAGCGCACCTAATACTTACCTTTTCCTTGAGTACTCATAGGATTAGGACAAGTAAACAGCCACTTCTAACACATTGATATATAGTCTGGATTAGCCTTAGGCCACACCCTCCAACACAATCATTACACATAATCAGCTTTCCATACTAGCAGATAAAATAGTCCTGAATAAGAGATGCTTCAAACACAGATGGAACGCCCTTTATTCCAGATCATCATAGCTGGCCATACCACACAAAGCCACGCAGTTATTTTTACTGCTGAAAATCTTTGCATTAAAAAATATATATATAACCAGAGTTGCACTCCCAATATGGGCAATTTTATTTGTTGCAAAATCAAGTCTTTGTAATACTTGTTGGTTGATATTAAACAAGCAAAACGGCATTTATACAGCCGTCATTTTCAGGATTATTTGTGACTTGCGCATATTTTCCTGTAAGAAGAAAAAAAATAAAATCAGGCACAAATGTACGACAAAGGTCAATTAAAGAGGAAGCCCAAGCATTCTGTGACACCCCACCCACCAGTCTCTTCCTCTGTGCTGAGCCCAATTTGTGCAGTAACATTAAACTCACCAGGGGCCCTGGCACTGCCTGGAAGATGAAGCTGGGAGTGAGGTCAGTTGCACAATCCATGCAGGAGCGCGACTGTCTACAGCTGCCAGGCAGAGCCCAACCCAACCCCCCCCCCCCCCCCCCCAAAAAAAATATATATCAGGGGAGGATTGTAGTGATCAGTGGAAGTTTATTATTTGAATGCTTAGCACAGAGGGAGGGAGGAAGGGTTATAAAAAGCTTGGACCGCTAAGCACAAACATAATCAAATGTCAACTTACCCCAAATAACTTTGCCTCCTTGTGTGACAAGACCCAGCTCACTAACATTCACCTCAATCACTGTTCCTTTAGTGATGACGCCCAAGGTTGTATAGAGCGGTGAGGAAGGGTTCTTCTTCACCCCAAGGATAGGGAGACAGAACGTGGCCTTCAGTTCTGGATGAGTCACATGTGCCTTTTTAAAGCGCAAACCCTAAAAACACAAGATGCAAAGATACATTTCATTGCAAGTTTGGGGCATTAAAGCGGACCTTCACCCTGAATAAGAGCCTATCTTATACGTTTTCCACACCCTGTACATACAGATTGCTCACATTAAAATTCATCCTACCTGCATCTACTGCAGGTTATGAACTTGAACATGATGGCGGCTCATGGAGCATCAGGCAGCCTACAGACAGGAAGTGTCTTGACTATGCCACTCTGCATTTTAGGATTGCTGTCCTTTCCCTGGCCCCAGCTCCGCTCTGTCTGTGCAAAGCACAGCTATAACCCCATCCTCTGCACTTTATCCCGCTCTCCTCTCATCAGTATGTGATGCTTCTTAGTCAAGATGGCGGCCCCCAAGTCCTGAACAGAGTTGCAGCCCAGTGGGGGAAAGAATAATAAGTAAGCAACTAAAAACTAAAAATATATTAATTTTAGATGCTGGGAAATTGTCTTTTAAGGTTTTGGGCTTTTCATTAAATCATGGTGAAGGTCCGGTTTAAAAGAACTTAAAGGGATACAGCAGGCAAAGGCAATTGTTAGACCATTGTGTCGGGCTACGTTTGGCATCGTCCTGAACGGTTAGCAATTTTAAATTGAAGAAATCGTCAAACTATAATGGTTTATAGTTTCACCTTATGGTTAATTTTCTGAAACAAGTGGACATAGCCCTTGGTGACCCAAGTGGGTGGTGATGGCCCATAATAAAGTTGTGCCGCGATCGTTGTTAGTCATAGCTCCGTCAGTCATTTTGCGGCGTCCATTTATTGCAATGAACGGACAGCGATATGCACACATACAGATTGATGTCAGGGGCAGCACGGTACGCGAGGCACCAAGAACAGCATTCTTGGAAACCGGGAGAGAATGCAAGTGTCTTTTGTGTTGAATAACCCTTTAACTGTTGTCAGACCATTGGTACTAGTAACACTGGTTGTACATAACCTTTCCTTTTTTGCTACCCAAGGCCACCGTGCGGGGAGTGAGGGGACATGATGCACTGCAGAATGGATACTGCTTCAATACAAAGTGGCAGGTTTGTATGCAGTCCACAAGCTGCAGACAGTGCATCTTGGGATAATTACATATCTGGCTAAAGTGCCAGTCTCATTGGGGGTACATTTTTTTTTTGCTGTATTGTTGGTGGTAGCGTGGTACATAAAATAACTGGTATTCTATAAAAATTGGGAAACACAAAAGACAAATCAAACTGGACACTTTCTATATTTAATCACTTACCATAGGTCTAATAAATCGCTCATATTTGGGGGGTTTTCGGGTGAAACCATCTCCAACAAAACAGACTTTGGTGACCATTCTCTTCCAGGCCTTCTTCTTTCTCTTTCCTGTGCGGATAACTTTAAGCACTTCAGTCTCTCCCTGAGCGCGCACCTTGGGCAGAGGTACTTCCCATTTACCCTACAGAAAAAAATATATACATATTGGTTGCATCCAAGTTATATTCAGCTGGTTAGTAGCAATCATCACAAACATGGTTTACTTACAGCTTTCTCTTTTCGCTTTTGCTTGATCATATTGGAGAGAACTTTGGCTCTGCTTTGGCCTTCTCTGTCCAGTAAATAAGCGGGCACAGCGCCTTCTGGTGTCTTCTCATCATTCTTCTGTTTGGTGTTCCTCTTCTCGTGCATCTTAATACTTAAGAGGTATATAAAGAATAGGGCAGTTGCGTTTCATGAAACAGTATGCACATAGTTAAAAGTCCCTATCCAGACTATAAAACAAACACAATCACCTTTTTGTCCAGGCCCAGTAATATAACATTTACCAGGTGCCAATAAAAAAACCTCATGTTTACAACAACGCTTCTGGGACGACCCTCCTTCTAGTGCCTATGCCTCCTCTACTCACCGCAATGGAGGGGGTGTGCCAGGTATTAGCATGCCCAATCTATTGAAATTAATGGGGTGGGCACTGTTTCTAAGGGATGGAGGGGGGTCAGCGCTTGCTTGACACAGATGTCATCATGGGTTTCAATTTTGGGACCCAGTAAGTTATACACCACTGGACAGAAGAGCTAAAGGGACAAAAGGTGAATTGGTGCTTTTTTGTTTTAGAGAGAGGAGAGGTTGTTTGGCCTTTTAAATTTTAACTAATAGCGTTTTGCCCAAATTGGGCAACACCTTTGATTCTAGAGCACCAACCCCTCCAAAATGAATGGCTGGTACATGCTCATGGCTGACTACAACAGACACAATGGTGTTGGGCTTAGGCAATTCCCAACTAGAAAATGTGAGCCATTGGGCAAGACCCCGTGATAATTAACACAATCTAAAGAATTATTCTATTTTGTTAAAATATTTTTTTCTTTATTCATGTTAATTCCATGTATTGAGGATCGATTAGACCCTCATATAAAACACACTAACACATACATAGTATTACAAACTCACAGACAAAAATCCATACAACATGCCATGATGTCACCATAACACCTGAATATATCCATGAAGCGCCTGTGTTCTATTAAAGCATTTCACAGTGAATATGGCTTCAGTTTACTAGTTTTGCCTATACGGATTAATCAGCACCATTAGCATTTAAGAACATAGCACAGAAGGATTCTGTCCAAAGAACAAATTAATAGGACCCATTAGTAATGTGTGACACACATTACTTCATATTACTCATGAAATGTGTCACGAAACGAGTGCAACAAAGCCATATTCACTATGAAATGCTTTTATAGAATACAGACCCTCCATGGATATATTCAGATGCTATGGTGACATCACGGCATGTTGTATGGATTTTAGTCCGTGAGTTTGTGATACTATGGCCTCGATTCAATAAGAGTTGAAAAAAATGTATTAATGAGAAAAAAGCCTGAGAATGTCACTGTTGCTGAATCACCAGATAGGAATACAATGAAAGTCAATGGCACTTTTTTACTTCTAAGAAAAGTAGAGAACTGTTTACTTCTTTCTACGCTGTATGTCATGTCCCACGACGTACATTTTATTTACCTAGGGTAACTAGTAATATAATGTTTATTTGCATAGGCTCAGCACTGTGCCTTTATGTTCCCTCCAGGCTCCCTTAGTCTGCTCTAATGTTAGTAACTCCTCCCCTCTTCCTCTCTCTGGTGGCCATTCTTACCCTGTCATCCAAGGAGTGCACAGCTGCTGCTGCCCTCTTCAGCTATAGTTCTTTCACCTGTTGTTGCTGTATAGATTCACCACAAGTTTCTAGCTGCATTGAAAGTACATGTCTCCTGTACCAAGATTATGTACCGAAATAAAGCTTTTGAATACTTATCACTGGTCTCCCAACAACTGAGTGAGCTATCTGCCGAGCCCTATGGAGTGAAGAAACATCCAACACAGACACACACAAGGAATGTGGAGCTGTCTACAGGATTCCATTTGCTGCCATCTAATGAGTCAGAATACTGTAGTAAAAGCTGCCATTGACTCATTGTATTTTTATCTGGCGATTCAGTAACAGTGACATTCTCAGGCTTTTTTCGCATTAATTGAATTTTTTTACTACCGTGAGAATTTTTTTCAACTCTTATTGAATCGAGTCCTATGTATGTGTTAGTGTGTTTTTATATGAGAGGGTCTAATTGCAATTTATATTTGTGTTTATTAAATTTTTTTCTCACGACTACTATTGTTGGTCATTCCATAACACAAAATAAAGAAGTGTTGGCGCCCTGCCCTTAGGCAACAGAGGGATAAAAATGGTTTTAGAGCTCACCATAAGAGCCCTTCTGAACGCGTGAAGGACACAGCTCCTGCCTTGTTTATATTTCTTGGCTGTGCACTGCAAATATTATCTTGTACCTTTTTACTTGTTACAAACTGGCTATTGTTGCCGGGGAGGGTTTGTAGTGTCTGCATTCCCGTATGAACAGGTCCTCAAAATCTATCTTTTAGAATATAGACGCTGCATACAGAACCTTTTTTTGGACCAAGGTAAAATTTGATTCCCTGCTTGTTTTTGTTCCACTAGGTTGACTCTGGATTTGATCTACTAACAATTAAAACCCAACATGGATTCCAGAAACGGCTAGACAGGCTTGCCCTTTAACAGTTTTTTTGTAATTAAAACATCAGGAACAGCAGGACACCACAGATGCCAAAAAATATGCAAGGGGTATTATATTTAGAAAATACATGTAGAAAATATAATATGAAATATAAAAAAAAAAAAATGTACTGGGTCATAAATTTCCATGAAAAAAATAGAGCGCCATCAAAATGAGCTCCAGTGCCACTTACGTTTTCTTCATCTGTATTTTCTCAGCATGTCGCTGCTTGTGGTACAGTTTGGCCTTTAGACCAATAAGTTTCTTTGCTTTCTGTGACCGCTCATGAGCCTCACGGCTCTCCTTCTTCCTCTTCTTTTCATGGTAGTCCAAGCGATAACCATACCGCTTACGGTGCAATTCAATGTAGTCGTTCTGAGGCTGTTACAACAGAACAACAAATTATATATATGAGAGAGCAAGAAAGAATAGGCACCACAATAAGTGACAAGTTTTTTATCAGATAATAAAGGAATGGAATGGTTTGCGGACATGTTTACTTTGCTCTCTTACGGACTGAAAAGCAGCAATTAGAACAAACTAAGTGGCTCATTATTAAGTATGGCTACACTGATATGGTTGGCAATACTTTATCAGCATCCTCTTGTCCTCAGCTCCATAGACTTTAAAGTGGACTGAAACCCAGCAGGATCCCCGTGGGGCATCCAAAATGGGGATGCCCCGATGTGTGAAACACCCCAGGTTGCCCGCTACACTTACATTAATCACGGTCTAATGGTGCTTGCGCGGGTCGCGGCTGCATTCCTGCTATCCCTCTAGCAGGGTGCGGGCGCACTCCCCGTTAGAGGGAACTGCGAGATGCGTCCACCAACGCGCTTAGAGCCGCTGAGCTTAGACGTCCATAGATCAGCAGCTCCGAGCATGCCGATTGGATAAGCAGCCGTGCTAGAAGATTCCCGGGCCGATCAATTCCCTCCCCCGGGGCATCCAAAATCAGGATGCCCCACTGTGTGATCCCCCCCCCCCCCCCAGGTTCCCAATACACTTATCTTCTTTTCCGGTTCAACTGCACGTGTGCGAGACGCATCCCCGCTATCCCTCTAGCAGGGCTCGTGCCTGCGGCAGGCATTTGTGACTGGCCAGCGCGAACACGCTCCCTGTTAGAGGGTAGCGGGGGATGCGCCATGAGCAAGCTCAGAGCCGCACGTCTTAAATGAAGGGATGTCAGTGGATCCGAGCGTGCTGATTGGATGAGCAGCCGTGCATAGGACCAGGAAAAGGAGAATTTGTTTCAGCGACCTGGGGGGTTTATCTCAGCGAGGCACAGGGGCAAGGTTCACAACCCAGGATAGTCAAAATCCTGGGTTTTGGTCCACTTTAATGGGGTGTGTGAAAGGGGCTATAGAGGTGCCATTACTGTATATTTTTTGCAGAACCTCAGCGTCTGCTGCGAATGCAGAAATGCATGCAGTACCAGACAGGAGTGAACAAGGGCTAACCCCCTTCTCACTCGGCTCAAAGCACAGATGAAGAAAGTATTCCAGCTTCCATAGAAAACAACTCATTCCGTGTTTTTTAAAAAGTATCCATTAGAATCAGGCCAAAATACAAACAAAATGCCTGTGAAAGCTGAAATTCTTTTTTTCTGCATGTAGGTGTAGCTATGATTGGATTTATATTTTAAATAGGAACACCCCCCTCAAGTCTTTAAAGAGGAACATTGTAGGTCTGGGGAGTTAATAAAAACACCCCAGACCTGGCTTGCTCGGCCCCCTGCCCCTCCGGTTGAGCATTTGATTAGTAAAAGCTCACCTTTCCAGTCACATCGCACTCAGCAACCCTCCATTCGCTAACCTCTGTAGGAAAGCACCATCTTGGAAGCCTTTGGGTTCCCGACAGACACTGCGCCGCCCCTCAGATCTCGCGCATGTGGCGTGTCTTGGGCTGCAATGAAGATTTGAGGAGCAGCGCCAGGGATTTGAAAGCGAAGAGGTGAGTATGCTCCATCACTCTGGGACGGCTAAGGTGGGGAGAGGGTGGAAATGGGTCAGGAAGTCAGCAGGATGTCAGCGTTTAGGATAATGCGGACATCCAAAAAGCAGTGTGGGAGGGTGGATGGATCATCTGAGAGGAACATCAAAAAAGGTTTGATGTTCCTCTTTAAGAATATTTTGATATAATGAAATAAAAATTTCATGATTCACTCACCTCTTTCTCGAGCTCTCACAGCTGCATCCCTAGCATACCTCTAGCTAGGTGAGCAGGCCGCTGCAGGCATGACCACAACTAGAGGCGGCCAGGGACAATGGCCCTCCCTCAATTAAAATGTCCTTGCCACTCTGAGTGGCAAAAGAGATCTTAATGGTTTGCCGACTGGCTGCCCCGCAGATTCACCACGAGAAGGAAAAGGTGAGTTTATGGCCGATCACACAGAAAATACAAAGCCAGGCATCACAATTTGGGTTGCCATAGACGAGAGAAACAAAAAGCCCAGGTTTTTACTATCCCAGTCCCTGGGTGAAACCTCCTTGGTTCGTTGGGTCTGCTTACCTCCTCTAACCAGCATTCTATGGCGTGCATATAAATGAACTGCATAGAACGCAGAGAATACACAGAACTCGCTGCAGAGCAATGGGAGTGACCGGCATAGCTCTGGTGGCAGCAGCCCTCCCGCTGTGCCAGGCCTGTCTGAATGGGTGCACACATCAGCAGGAGTGATGCCAATTTAGCTCACACATGCATCATGTGGTAGCCAAAAGGATTTTTACTGTCCCGTGTTTTGGTCCGTTCCACTGCTGTGTAAACTCCGGTGTTCACCGAATGTACTCACCTCTCCTGAATGAAGACCCCAGCTGCACACATTGTTGGCGTGTGGCATTAGTTGCATCCATTTAGTTGCAGCAGACATGGCTGTGCACAGCTGAGAAGGGATGCAAGTGATGCCGGGGGCACATACGCTATTGGCCCGATGGAAAAGTAAGCATTGTTGTGGTTCCACACAGTGGGGCATTCCTAGTATATCCCACCGGAGGAGAGAATACAGCAGACCTGGAGTTTTGGTACAGAGTTTTACACTGGACCTATCAGTGACATTGCAAGCCCTGGAGCATCAAAGACTCCAGGGCCAGTCAACTAAGCACCCTGGGGAATCCTGATTTGGGATGCCCCCCCCCCGTGCAAAAACACAACCACACAGCCTCACAATCACTCATCTTTCTAGTGGTCCCTTGTCACATCTCTGTAGCTGAGGCACATTGTTTCAGATAAACTGGGAGTGTGGGCGCATTGCCGACTGCAGAAAAACAGGGGATGCGGCCGCTCCATATGTTACTACTCTGTTCAAAACGACGCTGCATGTACAGCATAAAGCCCTGATTGGACGAGAAGCAGACATGTGCATTGGGAATGGCTGAGGAGTGAGAGGTGTGGGCAATCTGGAGAATTCCACACAGCAGGGCATCCCAAATCAGGATGCCCAATGTAAACAGACTTATCACCAGAATAATAAAAACACTGGTAAGAGGTCCACTTCCTTCTGCCCCTGACAAGTAAACAGGAAGTGATCATGAATTTCCTCAGTGGGTTCGCAGGCAGCAACATCATTGCCAATATGTTATTACTTCAAAGCTACACGGGGGTACAGTGACCCTACCCACAATCCCCTCCCTCATCTGAGCTCTCCCCACCACCAGCCCTTACATATAGACCTCTATATTTAGCCTAGCATGGGGCACACACAAGATGGAGAGGGGCCCTATTGAAGCAAAGGCCCCCGGAAGCCAGACGTGTCCCGTCACTCACCATGGCGTCTCTGTGTGGTTACCGAGCAGCCCCGGGTGTGTATCTGAGCTGGGAAGGTGGTAAACAAACGCCCAGAGAACCCAGGCCGACGCCGCCGCGTGACGACGAGGATGGAAAAGGAAAGCCCGCCCACTAGCTAGTCATGACGTCACTTCCGTCGTCTCCATAGACACGGCTGTGTATAACTTTGTGTAGCAGCAAGATATACTTTCAATATATACACAGCGGTGGTGAGTGGGTGAGGCGAGGGAAGCTCGGTTCTTAATTACATGGTTCCAAAGCTCGCTTTAGAATGGTTTTCTGTAAAGCTTACGCCATGACGTCAGCTACGTGCTGTCATGGAAGTGACTGGAGCTTGGAGGTCACGTGGGACACGTGATGAGCCGGAGTTGCTGCACGGTGCCGGGTGAGGGAGCTTATAAATGTCAATGCTGAGGGACCCTTCAAAGTGGACCTACATTCCTACTTGCCTACTGGGGATCTTAGTTCTCAGGGACACTAAACGTATCACCCACCCACAGAGTCAGTGAGCCGCGCTACTACATCTGGTGATGGACAAGAAACAGCTGCACACATGTGGCTGCCACACCTCCTCCAAAAGGAGAACTTGTTTCATTGCAGTGCACAGCCTTTTTTTGTCCCTCATCATATAAAGTTGCTGACTGTTGGGGCATCCCAAATCAGGATCCACCCATGGCCATTGATAGAAAGGACTCTATTTATCTGGATTTCTAATTGCACTGCTGCCTGTCACTAAGCAAGCTGCCTGCTGGGGCAATGCAGTGTGTGGAGCTTGACAACGTCAGATTTAGGCTAATGATGGCCACACTGGTAGACGTTAAAGGGGACCTACACCATATCTAGCATCTATAAAATGCTACGTCTGGTTAAACAAACCCTGGGGGATCCTGGCTCAGGATGCCAGGCTGTGTGAAACCTCTGCCAATCGCCTGGAATCTTACCTGACCGATGAGGCCATGGCACATGCGCAGCTACAGGTAACGTCTCACACATCCTTCTTGGCCCCAATCGCTGTAACTGAATGGCTGACGTGGCCACACACAGCTGAGGGATTCAGTGAGTGCCGATCGCAAGTGCGGCTCGGATTTAATGCAGCTTCTCCATCCCCACATTAATGTGAGAAGCTGGAGGGCGAGCCGTGGGCATGTTGGAAAGGTAAGGAAAGCAGGTGAATGGCGGGGTTTCACACAGTGGAGCATCCCAAATCCGGATGCCTGAGTCGCTTTCATCAGAATTGGGGGGAGCTCCACTAAGGTCACTGTAGGTGTGGGGCAGTGACTGCTGCAGTGAATGGGTGACTAAGTAATCACCTATGATCCCCTGCGGCTGCAGACAGGCCAAAGTTGCAGTGTCTGAGTTGAGAGCAGTTACTCCCAAGTGTCTTTTTTTTTTAAACCTCCGCCTGAAATCAGGCTTGGAGAGGATTATTGGATGGGAACCCCCCACCCTGCTCCCATCTACTGGTGCTGAGGCGGTACTCGGGGTCCGAACGGCGTGGGTATTGGTCCACTTTAAAGTGGGAGACAGAAGCCCAAAACTTTAACAAGGGCGTAGACCTGCTTTAAAGTTAAAAAAGAAAAAAACAATTGTGTTTTTTGAACTATAATACTCACCTGCCCACAAGACGCTCCTAGGATTAGGAGGAAGAAAATAAGAAAAAAAATATTCTGAACCAAATGTTGTGGTGAAACACTGTCCACTTAAGGATCAAATAATAGGCAAGGTGCAGAATCCCCCCATTACAGGCAGTGTGGCACCACCCCTCCTATCCCCATAGGTAGTATGGCATTCCCCCCTCCCATTCCCCATAGATAGTGTGGCATTCCTCACCACCTCCCAAGTGGCCATCAGCTGCTTTTGCCTCGGCGATGGCTTGGTTTTCAAAGAAAACCGAGCTTCTTCACCGCTGAAGCCATGCCCCTGGCAATTTTAAGAGAGGCACTCTCAAAATTGGCGCTGTGATGAGATGCAGCTGGCTGGCCACATCCCCGGCATGCTGTTTTGGAGAATGCGTGCGACCGCACAGAAACTGGAGATGTGGCGTCAGCGGAGATATCGTTGCGATCAGGTAAGTTCACCAGCGCCCCAGGGGGTTTCACACAGCCGGGCATCCGGTGTAGGATGATCCGGGGGTAGGCTAGCGGCTGGGCCTGGAATCTTTTAGATTCCTTGACCCGCTTTATGGGTGCCCTTTAAAACCTACCTATTTAGACGAACATATCACCTGGCCTAAAAAAAAAAGACAGCCTGAGCCACTTCAGCCATCATACAAAGTATATATTACTTGTGACCTTCCTTTTGTCTCCACCCCTTATCCTTTAGATTGTAAGCCCCCAAGGGCAGTGCCATCTCTCCTAGTGTATTTCAGTATGACTGTGTGTTTGCTTTTCTGTCATGTATTGTAAGTTAAACTGGACCTTCACCCTAAATAAGAGCATACCTTATATGTTTCCTCCACGCTGTACATACAGATTGCCCAGCTTAAAAATCATCCTACCTGCATCTATTGCATTTTCTGAGACTTTAAACATCCAAGATGGTGGCCAATGGAGGTGCAGGCTGCCTGCAAACAGGAAGTGTCTTCTGACTGTGCTGCTCTGCATTCTGGGATTGCTGACCTTTTCCTGACCCCATCTCTGCTCTATTTGTGCAAAGCACCGCTATATCCCCACCCCCCTGCACTTTTGACCCCTCTCCTCTCCTCTTTATGTGATGCTACTGAGCCAAGATGGCGACACCCGTATCCTAGAGTCCTGAATAGAGTTGCAGGCCAGTGAGGGAAAGAATAGAAAGTAAGTGACTAAAAATGCTAAATATATTAATTTTAGATGCTGGGGAATAGTTTTTTAAGAGTTTAGGTTTTTCATTAAATGATGCTGAAGGTCCGCTTTAATTGTTTAACCCTGTTTGTCATTTCACATTGTACAGTGCCACGAAAAATGATGGTGCTTTATATATAAACAATAATAATAATAACTGTAACCAAAAATATGCCGTCTTGCTTTTCTACCCAAAGGCAGATCAGTTTCAAAAGTAAGTCAATGAAAGTGGTACAAAGGATTAGCTGCTATGTTAGCCCCCTCCTCGGACACTTAGTGTCAGGTGCTTTCCAACTACCCCCAGTTAGGTCAAACTCAAGAGCCGTTCAGGTTATAAAATACAAAGATCACAGATGAAATATTTAATTTTGCTATGAAAGTCTTTATACTTGTTATTTACCTAGGTAACTGTTAACTCCCCTGTTCTAAATGCTAAAGTGGCACGTTGATACTCACTCCACTGGCCACTGGGTGCAGCTACACCCAACACAGAGCCAATGACAGTATCATTTTAAGACCTGTAGAGGTTTAGGGTGGCTAACAGCTTGGTTAATCAGAAATGTATGTAAACGCTCCTGTGCTTTTTTTTTTTTTTTTTTTTTTTACATTTTATTTTTTTAGGATAGCATGCAGTGTTCCTGTAGTCTGAAGAAATCTGTGGCGTAAGGATGCTGGCCCTACTTAAGAGTCTATCAGGCAGGCTCCACAGTTCTCATTATGTGTATACAGAGGTAAGGGTGGGAATGTCTGCCATATCATATGCCAAGGTGATTATTGTTAAATGTGAGTTTTGCCTTATACAATTTAGGTTTCCTTAAATAGGAACAAAAATGAAAATCCCATTTTTTTTCCTCTGCCCTGGGGCATTACAATATTGGGATTTGGCATGTCCCACTGTGTGAAGTTTGGACATGAAGTCACCTTTTCGACATTCCCATGATGCTTGCATCATTCACTGGCTCGTGTTCCACTCACCATTTAATAGAGCCACAAGTAAAGCTAAATGGAGCATATGCCACAGGCCACACCACACTTCTCCATGCACCCGCATGGGCCATTCAGAAAGGCCTGGAGTGGGCATGTACCTCAGCTAAAGGCATAGTGGGGATTGGCTCTGTGAGTATTCCGGGCAATTCTCGAGGATGCTACACAGCAGGGCTTCCCAATTTGTGATGCCCTGCAAAGAGGGAGTCCTATAGACTCTAGGGTGGTGATTCCTATTTAAAGGCACCATCCAGGGTCATTAAAATAAATGCTGCCAGCCCACAAGCAGGATCACAGGGAAGTTCTGCAGGCTACAGCACTCACCTCCAGTCCTGCCCAGCCTCGCTCCACATCCATGTTGCCAGTCAAGAGGAAGCAGGCTTTGGCAACAGGGTATACATCATGTGAGCATCTACTGCTGATGTGCTATCAACAATGGATGCTTAGATGTGCACCTGGATCCTTTCAGAAGCTGAGCAAAATGAGGGAGCAAAATGGCCACACAGAGGAGGTAAGCTGGTGATACTAGAATTTTGTTATTTGGCCAATCTCTTTAAGTTCAAATGTACTATGTCTGTTCTGTGCCTGTACGGTTTTTGCTAGCCACAACCCCAGAGCAAAGCACTGAGCACACGGAGTTGAGGCATTACACATATACGTGGTGATCACCTTGTGGGGCTGCCGGACAGTTTTATTTTCACTGGCTGTAGGAATATGCTGGATGCCATGTAAGTGGTATGTCAGTTATACATTTTTCAGAAAGAGATTAGCAAAAAAATACTTTGTAGGATGCTTCTAAAGATTTGGAATGCTCTGCTGTGTGTATCATTGAAGATCACAACTTTTACCGGCGAGGTGAGTTTGCTTGACTATTCTCTAAAACAGCGGTACTCAACTGGCGGGACGGGGTTTAAATGCGGACCTCCACGCCCGATTTCTGGACCCCTGCTCCTATAGCTTTGCACTCAGTTGCTTCTGTGCTGCCATGCTCAGCACTGCTCCCTTTACTTAACGGCGGTGTAGTGCTTAGTCTCCCTGCCAGTGTCATGGCTCCCTGGCACCCAGCATTACAATATGAAGTACTGCACGGGCGGGGGGTGGCATTGCAGGGTACACACAAACTTGTTTCTCAATCTCTTTGCCCAATCCTATTCTGTCCAGTGCGTGGATTTCTAACTATCCACCCTGGACCTTCACCTCTCACTGGATGCCTGTATATGGACCTTTACGTGGTTGAGTACCCCTGCTATAAAAGACTCTTGGGAGGCTGTTGTTCCTCTTTAAATAGGACTTTTACTGTGTTCCATATGGACAGGCTTCCCTTTCTGCAGGTCAGGGTGTGGCCATGCTTGCATTCTAATATTCTGCATGCTGGTGCTTTTGCAGTGAGGCAACATGGTCACCAAGCCAACAGTTTCCTGGTTGGAGAAATCCGGCATCTTGAGATGCCTGTAATGCCAGGAGATTCCATACTGTGGATATGTGCGGCAAGGCAGATGCTCTGTGACGCATGTATTGGCAGGGAGTAGAGGGTTTTTTTTTGTAAGCAGAATTGCCCTTGAAGTAGCACTATAATGAACAAAAAACATCCACATAAATATGCTAGATAGTCTGAGGAGAGTTACTTGCATAAAAAAAAAATCCAGCCAAGCTTCTTTCTTTTACTAGAAGGAAGAATAAATCATTTGGTTTTTACAGGGGTCACCCAACAAGTGCTGCTAAATATCAGCTTTTAGCTATTGTAATTCTTCTAATGGATGTAGATGTGTTTGCCCATCATGTAAAAGTTTTGTATAGATATTATTGTTCCCTGCTAGCTTGTTTAAAGAAAAAACCTCCCCAAACCTCACCGATCTGCTGCCCCCCCCCCCTCCGGTTTGACCTTTGGGCAATGTTTACTCACCTCCCTGGGGCATCCATCTTCTGGGTCCCTCGGATTCCGGGCGACTGTCCGAAGGTCGGCTTTATCCTGCATTGAACCTGCGCTGTGCCCATGGATGCAATGGAGCCGCCCGAAATCCCGCGAAACTTTGCTGAGCGGTACGGGACTTTGAAAAGCACGGCTAAAGCCGTAATGTAATTTACAGACAGCTAAGTCGGGGGAGGCAGCACGCAGCGGAGACATCCAAAAGCTAAGTAGAGGCCAATGGAGGGGGGATCGGCCCCTTTATTATTTTTGGTCCAAAGTTCCTCTTTAAAGTGGAGAAAAACTCATGATCATGTGCGGCCTCTCTTCCCATAAAGCACCCTCGTCTGTGCTCATGTCAAATCATCGAAGACTGATCTCCAGCCTAGTCTAGCCGAGCACGCCGGCTGCATCCCCGCTACCCTCTAACAGGGTGCCTGTGCCAAATGCCTGATCTGAGCCCTGCTTGGGGAGAAGGTGAATTTACTGGATGACCTGGGGGTTTTTACATAGCAGGGCATCCTGAATCTGGATGTCTCGGGGGGGGGGGGTGAATCCATTTAAGTATGTTTAATGTAATGTACTTCTTTAGATTTGACTGGACATTGAACATGTAGGAGAGGCAGTGTGCCATATCCCTTTTCTGTGACACTTCTTTTCTTCCTGTCCAGTGTTTACAGTGCTACAGAAGACAACTGGAGTTCTGTAGAAGAACAAAACCCCAACATGGCTGTGTCAGGAGCTACAGCTTGCCCACAGGTATCATTGTAATCATGTGATTTTTGTGGAGATGTTGACAATTTGGTGGTGACACCTCTCATATTTCATATAAACAGTGTTCCCCCTCCCCCTAATGATAATATAATAAGTCCATTCTTATTCAAATAGTACAACATCATGTTGCAGAAAAACATATTCATAAGCAAAATGTCTTCAGAAAATGCAATGTTTATTCGGTTAACCAGGGGCCGGATATGCCTCTGCCCAAATTGCTGGCTCTTTTGCTTGCTTAGATACAGTTTTAGACGAAGCTTAAATGACCATTCTTGATTGGATACCTGAACACATGTCATTTTCCCGTTTGGTCATTTCAAACATATGCAGATACACATATATGGAAGGTATAGTTCAGACATGAAGAACATCTCTTTCTCATTAAGCAGACATAACATTCCATTATTGGTAATGGTTTAAACCTATGAGGAGGGAGGGGTGAAAATACCCCTAAACACTGACAATGTGTGAGATGTCATACAGGCAGCTAGAACTAAATAATTAATACTAATTATAATATTTAATTTTCCACTTCAGTCAAATCAGACTGGCAGCATACGATTACATACAGTCATGGCCGTAAATGTTGACACCCCTGAAATTTTTCAAGAAAATTAAGTATTTCCCACAGAAAAGGATTGCAGTAACACATGTTTTGCTATACACGTTTATTCCCTTTGTGTGCATGGGAACTAAACAAAAAAAAGTTGAAAAAAGGCAAGTTTGACATAAGAGCACAACTTTTCCCGGGGCTAGGTCCCCTCAGGATTTTGTAGGCTTAGGGCTATGACCACACCTATTGTGTTTGAAAAAATATATACAATTTTATTAAATACGTTTAAAATAATTGCTGCATTGCAATAACATCATTTACATCCATATTCTTAAATGCATTGCTGAAATATCACATCTGAGTTTGTTACAAAACCTTTGTGAATCAATGTTCCATCATTTCTTAAAAGGGCAGACATGTAACATGTTTCGCCTAGTTCGGCTTTCTCAATGCCCTATATGTGTAACGAACTAACATTTATCATTAGTATGTTAGTATATTAATCTTATCATGTACATTATATAATATGAGGTAGGAAATATTTTGGAGACATTAAAATACCTTTTTCAGTAGTTTTTCTCAAGAAATCAGTTGTTTACATACAGCTTCTAAATGCCCTAAGGAGAATTGGTGGTGCGCCCGTTTCCTTGTCTTTAGCCTTGCAGGAAATAATATTGTGGTCCAATTAGATCCAACATCTGGATTATATGTAATCATTCTGAGGCACTATCAATCATTTTCACAAAATACCTGTTCCGGGTGTTGTCCCCTTTAAAAGTCGTTCAATAGGTCCCTTTTAGGGATTCCTTATCACGGGGTACCCTCGCAGTGATCTATAGGAAAGGGAAAATACATGTGCATGCCCTCCAATTATTATTCCCAGCTATATAGTTCTAATATCAAAATGTATAGATGTATATACCGTATATACTCGAGTATAGGCCGATCCGTGTATAAGCCGAGGCACCTAATTTTACCCCAAAAAAGTGGAACAAGCTATTGACCCGAGTATAAGCCGAGGCATTAAACATTCTTGGGGGGAAAGCAGGGACAGGCAGGGTTAATGCTGCTGTGGACAGGAAAGGCACATTTTTTGGCCCTGCCCCTGCTCTAAAGGACTGGGCATGAACCAGCGTGCACGCACACACACACACTCACACACACACAGGTACCTGCTGCTGCTGCCGCCACCAACCTCCTCCTCCAGCCGGTCGCTCTCTCCATTCAGCGCCGCCGCTCCCGCCGCCGTCATCCGCCTCCAGCCTTCAGCCGCTCCCTCCGCCGCTGTCAGCCGCTCCCGCCGCCGTCGCCGCCGCCGTCAGCCGCTCCCGCCGCCGCCGTCATCCGCTCCCGCCGCCGCCGTCAGCCGCTCCCGCCGCCGCCAGCACTTCCTGGCTGTTGCGCGCTGGTCGTCGGTGGGCTTGCCCCATATGGCCGGCGTCCAATGTTTTCATTGGACGCCGGCCATATGGGGCACGCCCACCGACGACCTGCACGCAGCAGCCTGGAAGTGCAGGCGGCGGCGGGAGCGGCTGTCGGCGCCGTATTGACTCGAGTATAAGCCGAGGTGGCTTTTTTCAGCCCAAAAAGTGGGCTGAAAAACTCGGCTTATACTCGAGTATATACGGTATAATCATATTGCCTCTAGTTTTGTGGCTGTCACAGGTTGTCGCAGCGGTGGGTAATAGACAATGGTCCGTGTGGATCTAATATATTTGCCTGTTTCAGCCCTGGGCCGCGCTGTTCCCTCCCAGCTCCCCCGCGCCCCCGTCTCGTGAGCGTCCTTATTGTTCTGTTATTAAGCGCACAGAATGCTTACCCGCCGCCGCGCCAGCAACGCTCTTTATGCGCTTCAAGCACCTGGTGCGGATATGGCGTGTCGCTGGTCTGGCTCCGAAGTCTGCAAAGGCGGCGCCATTTTATTGGAGATCCGCCATATTGTTGGAGGTTTCTATTTAAAAAAGTGCAGATCACCGTTCTATTGGTAATCCGTCATTTCTTTGAAGACCTATTACTGATGACTATCCGCCATCCTTCCAAAAATCAATTAATCAAATGGGAGACAATGTTTTCAATCAAAGCCTTCCCATTTATGTAATTAGGAATAAATAAACAGATTCTTAGTTTATATCTGATAGAGCCAGAACTACCTCATAACAGTGTAAATACAGTATATATACAATATCAATATAGTTGCCTCTAAGCTTATGCTATACACGCCCTGGCATTTTAACTAAGGCGGCACTCCACCATTTCCCCCTGGGTTAGCAATTTTCCTTGTAATATTATTTACATAATGTCTTGTGAAACAGAATGTCCGTCAACCATGACTTTACATTGTAAAACGTCTCCGTGTGTAATTTAAGGTTTTACATTTTGAATCCTATGGCCTACTTGTTTACAGGGTCTCTCTTTCCTGATGACCCACTATATTCTTCTTTTCCAGAGTATCAATATAGCGTCTCAAATTTGTCCCTCTATAAATAAGAGGCAAAGCTCAGGGTTTCATTGAGACCAGGGTAACAAAGCGCCCCCAGCCTATAGATCCACCTCGTCTCTAGTTGGAGGGTCATTTCTTCAATGTCCCCTCCACGGGTTGAGGGGTGTATCCTGTCTAATCCATGCACCTAAAGGAAACTCAGGTCCTTATTGTGATATATAAGGAAATGACGACTTATTGGGGTCTTTAAGGACCCTGTCTTTATACTGTATTGATGCTCGTAAGTTCTTTTTTTCAGAGGGCGATTCGTTTTGCCCACGTAAAAGCATCCACAAGTGCAGCATAACAAATAGATCACATTGACCGTATTGCAATTAATGAAGTGATGCGTCTTATGGGCACCTCGATCCCCTATTGATACTGTTGAGCCTACTTTCACGTACCTACACATATTACATCCCCCACACCGGTATGTGCCTTTGATCTTACAACACTCTCTTCTTCGGTTTTGCTCTTAGTGACTATGTACAAGGGTGTTCCTTAGGTTCTTTGACCGTCTAAAGATCACTTTCGGTACTTTTGGCAAAAAGGTGTGTAAGTGTTGATCATTTAATAGGACTGGCCAGTGGGTTCGTAATATTTGTTGTATTTGGCTGTAGGCCTCGGTGTAGGTCATAATGAGGGCGGGTCCTAGTTGTTCCTTTTAGGTCTATATAATAATTCCTGTCTATCCATGCTTTTCGCCTTTTTATAGGCTGATCTTAGGACCTTATCTTTATATCCTCTCTCCCTGAGTCTAATCCTAATACTTGCCGCTTCCCTCTCAAATAGCACCATTGTGGCGCAGTTGCGCCTCGCATGGATTAATTTCCCATATGGGATACTTTTTAGAAGATGTACTGGGTGCGAGCTACTGGCTAGCAATATATTATTCGCAGAGGTCTCTTTGCGATATAAATTCGTTGTTATGCGACCACCTGAGTCCTTCATGATTTTTTTTGATGGTCATAACTACATGTGAATTTGAGGTTGACCTAATTTTGATTAAATTTTTCCTCAAATTTCACCAATTCCTGCTTCGGCCCCTCCCAAATGACTAGAATGTCATCAATGTACCTGTGCCATGCTGCCACATGGCACAGGTACTGGGCCATGTCGTCCCCACTCCACAACCCCCTCTCCCACCAACCCAGATACAGGTTCGCGAACAAGTCGTCCCCATCGCCGTCCCCTGTATCTGGTGGTACAGCTGACCCTTAAAGAGGAATAGGTTGTGGGTGAGGACAAAATTGAGCCAAAGCAGGAATAGGTTGTGGTTATGCCGAGAAATATCTAGCTAGTTTAGGAAAGATTCCACTGCCCTTATACCGTTCTCATGTGGGATGCTCGAGTATAGGGACTCCATGTCCAGAGTCACCAGAGTACACAATACTCGAGGTAATATGATTATATATACACATATACATTTTGATATTAGAACTATATAGCTGGGAATAATAATTGGAGGGCATGCACATGTATTTTCCCTTCCCTATAGATCACTGCGAGGGTACCCCGTGATAAACTTAAGGAATCCCTAAAAGGGACCTATTGGATGACTTTTAAAGGGGACAACACCCGGAACAGATATTTTGTGAAAATGATTGATAGTGCCCCAGAATGATTACATATATTCCAGATATTGGATCTGATTGGACCACAATATTATTCCCTGCAAGGCTAAAGAACAGGGAAACAGGCGCACCACCAATTCTCCTTAGGGCATTTAGAAGCTGTATGTAAACAAGTGATTTCTTGAGAAAAACTACTGAAAAAGGTATTTTAATGTCTCCAAAATATTTCCTACCTCATATTATATAATGTACATGTTAAGATTAATATACTAGCATACTAATGATAAATGTTTGTTTGTTACACATATAGGGCATTGAGAAAGCCGAACTAGGCGTAACATGTTACATGTCTGCCCTTTTAAGAAATGATGGAACATTGATTCACAAAGGTTTTGTAACAAACTCAGATGTGATATTTCAGCAATGCATTTAAGCATATGGATGTAAATGATGTTATTGCAATGCAGCAATTATATTAAACGTATTTAATAAAATTGTATATATTTTTTTAAACAAAATAGGTGTTGTCATAGCCCTAAGCCTACAAAATCCTGAGGGGACCTGGCCCTGGGAAAAGTTGTGTTCTTAAGGAAGGGCTGGGCTGTGGACCAACCCACTCAATTGTCATATAGGGTTTTTTTGTGGTCGCTAGTAGGGAACACATTTTGTAGTTCCTAAGAAATGTTTGACCTAATGTCACACCAAACTCGAAAACTCCACTCAACTTAATATTTGGTTGCACACAATTTGGGAAAAATAACAAATCAGACGCTTCTTATACCTCTCAGTTGGAATGTTGCACCAATCTTCTTTTGCAAACTGCTCCAGGTCTCTCTTATTGGAAGGGCACCTTTTCCCAACAGGAATTTTGATATCTCCACAGGTGTTCGATGGGATTTAGATCTGGACTCTTTGATGGCCACTTCAAAACTCTCTGGCGCTTGGTTGCCATCCATTACTGTGTGCTTTTTGACGTATGTTTGGGGTCATTGTCCTGCTGGAAGAACCAAGATCTTGTATGCAAAAGCAGCTTTCTGACACTGAGCTGTACAGTTTGACCCAAAATCCGTTGGTAATCCTCAGATTTCATGATGTCTTGCACATATTCAAGGCACCCTTCTTTGTAGGCCTCATTCTGCTTTTACTGCTTTAACAGTAGAATCATGTGCTTTATCTATCTTGGTCTATCTTGGTCTCATCTGTCCATAAGACGTTTTCCCAGAAAGATTTTGGCTTACTCAAGTGCATTTTGGCAAAATGTAGTCTTGCTTTTTTATGTCTCTGTGTCAGCAGTGGGGTCCCCCTGGGTCTCCTGCCATATTGATTCATTTCATTTCAGCGGATAGTTCGTGCTGGCACTGATTTTTCCTGAGACGCCAGGACAGCTTGAAGAGCTTATCCACCATCCGGACTATCCTGCGTTGACACCTTTCATAAATTTTTCTCTTCTGTCCACGCCCAGGGAGATTAGTGCCATGGGTTGCACGCTTCTTGATAATGTTGCACACTGTGGACAAAGGCAAATCTAGATCTCTAGAGATGTAACCTCGAGATTGTTGATATTTTTCCACAGTTTTGGTTCTGAAGTCCTCAGACAGTTCTCTTCTCCTCTTTCTGTTGCCCATGCTTAGTGTGGCCCACACAGACACACAATGCAAAGACTAAATTAACTTCTCTCCTTTCTATCTGCTTTCAGGTGTGATTTATATATTCTAAGTATGTCACACACCCCGCTTCAAACATTAATAATTACACTTGGGTTAATCCACCAGCAGGTGGCGACGTTGCAGAGAAGTCTTGAAAAACGAGCCCCTCCTGATCTATAATACCTGGGACCTCCCACTTATCTCCCAGTGTTCTTCTCTGCAAGATGGCGACAAGACAGAATAATGAAGTCTCCTGCTTGCAGGTAGCCGGGGTGACACCCCGGCCCCCCTTCTGGTCTATTTCTGCCCGGCTTGTTTTATCTATTAGCCCCTTGATTCATTGTGTAGCCTCCCAGCTTAGGCTGCCGGCCGGGCAAGGGTAGACGGCACCTTAAGGTGCCTAGGAGCTTGCTCCTCCGCTAGACCCCATACCATGGGGCAGCGCGGTTATCCGGCCTGGTGATCCGGATTTGGGATGCCCCGTCCCATTGCCCCCTATGGGTATTGCCATGTGTCCCGCTTGGTCCCTTCTCCCTGCGCTAGAGGGGGGGCTGTGTCTGTGTGCTTGGTACATGTTTTGTTGTCTGCATGTGTTGTCTGACACTTGGTTGAGGCTGGCGCGGCCGGTGTGGGGTGGGGCCGGGCGGCGTGTGTGTCGCCGGCCCGCCTGTCTGACCGGTCCCTTGGTGTGTCGGGGCTCTGGGGAGCCCCTCTGGCTGAGGAGCGGGCGCCATGTTTTTTGGCGCCCGCTGTGTGTGGCTGGTACTCCGGAGGAGGAGGGGGGCGGGGCCGCATCTCGCGCGGCCCGCGCTGTGCTGCTGATTGGAGGGGGGGCGGGGCCGGAGTGTCTGGCGCGCTTGGGCGGGCCCCTTCTTCTCCCTGCCTCCTCGTTTCAGATGGTTGCCTGAATGCTGCGTCTGTCCTCTGCGCCGCCATTTTATATGATCGGCTTTTTAAGGTAGACTGTGTTTTATTTAAGGTGGTATGGTCATTCTGCTTTTTACTGGGGACATTAGAGCTGACTTCTTATGTCAGGGTGTGGCTGTCAGTAACCCCTCAAGGTTTGGGGTTTGTCTGGGTGCTGTCAGCATGATCTTTAGTCATCAGCTGTATTGCAGCTGGGTCCCTTGCACTTGTGTGCATATATAGACTTATGTGTGTGTATATAATATATATATATATATAATATATATATATATATATATATATATATATATATATATATATATATTCTATATATTTTTCTGTGTACTGGTTTATGCTTGTTTTTGCATTTTATTCACGTACTGACGCATGCTTGTTTGTTATTTGCTTGGAGTGACTGTTGTCTTTTCTGTTGCAGATCCTGGGATCCCGTGCTGAAGGGGTCTCCCGGTCTTAGATATCTGGCTAGTGGGGTTGTCCATTACAATTATATTTATATATATGTTTTATATTACAAAAACTCCCACTACTGGGACATTAAAGGGGCATCCCGGGTCGCATACGGCGTAAATCCCTGGGTAATTGCGAATACCACAATTTCACCATATGGAGGCTTCCAAGGATACCGGAAACGGCCCTTCGGGGCAATCTAGGCTGTGTGGGGGTTGTGGGGCTCTGCTCTCGGGGGATGATATCATTATATGCATTCCATGTGCGCAGCGGAACATTGAGCGCCAGTCCGGCACCCCGGTTTCTGGCCCCTCGCTGCCCGTATCATCTCCTACTCCTCCCCGCCTGTTCCGGACCCCGTGTGACGTTGTCATGGGTGGGGATTCGCAATCCGAGGTATGCGCCCGGTTGGCTAGCCTCGAGAAAATGTTTTCCACTGTGGTTGCTCAGAAGGCTCCGGCTAAGCGGAAACACTTGTCCCCGCCTCCGCCGGACTCAGACGTGGATGTTATTGAGGCATTGGATTGGTCAGATTGCCCCCCGGCTGAAGAGGGGGAGATTCTAGAGGAATTGGACGACCCTGAGGTCCAGCAGTTGTTTGGTGCTGAGGGTGACCAGGCGGCGGGGGCGGTATTTGACACCCCTTCCATATTGGCTCAAATGTTTGAAGGTTCCTCCGCCTAAGGGTGAGTTGTTTGTTGTGGCCAAGCCGCTTTTGGCGTTTCCCAGTCAACGACATTTTGAGAATGTCGTCCTTAAAGAGTGGGAGCAGCCTACTCGTCTCGGTGTTCCGCCTAGTTAAGAAGTATCCTTTTCCGGCGGACTTGGTGAAGCGTTGGTCTTTTCCCCCCGAGGTTGATGCCCCGGTTTTGGGGCTATCTAACATGGCTGTGTTGCATTCTCCTGACACGACTACCCTTAAGGATGGCGAAGATCGCTGGATTGACCAGCTGGCTCGCCACTGATTTAACTGTGCGGGTTCGGCTTTGAGGCCTGTTTGTGCTTCGGCACTTTTTGTTGTTGGCGGTTAGGTCCATTGTCAGGGATTTATGTGCGGACCTTGATCCTATTTGTGATGAGTTTGTTGCTCTCAAACGTTGTGAGTCCTTTGCTTCGTTTGTCCTAGCCGCTCAGGATGACGCCATGGTGATGTGTGGCAGGACCACGGCTTTGTTGGTGGCTATCCAACGGTCGGTGTGGTTGCGGCAATGGACTGCTGACTTTAATTCTAAGAAGTCGCTTACAGCTCTTCCCTTTTTGGGTTTGCGCCTGTTTGGTGAGAAATTGGATTCGGTTGCCAAGGGAGGTAAGTTACCTCAGCGCAAGAAATGTTTTCGTTCCTTTCGGGGGGGGGCGGCCTCTTTTAATCCCTCCTTTCGGGGAGCCAGAGCTGGCAGAGGTGCGGGCTTTTCGGGCCTCCAGGGGTGCAAGCTGGAACAGGGGTTAAGGCCGTGGCCGTCCTGGGGTGCCAAATCCAAGCCCGCTGCCAAGGCCGCTCAGCAATGAGGGGGCGCCCTCACCCTTGCGGGTGGGGGGACGGTTGCGACATTTCTACCGGGTGTGGGACCAGGCGGTCTCGGACAGGTGGATCCGTGAGGTGGTGTCGGCCGGTTACAAGCTGGAGTTCGAGTCCCGTCCTCCTCTAAGATTTTTCAGGTCTCGTGTTCCCTCAGATCCTTTGGCCGCTCAGGGGCTCCTGGTGGCGGTGAGGAATCTTCTGGAAATGGCAGTCATCTGCCCGGTCCCTCCCTCGGAGGTGGGCCGCGGGTATTATTCCAATCTCTTCACAGTACCCAAGAAGGACGGGACGGTTCGTCCCATCCTGGATCTGAAGTTCCTCAACGTGTTTATTCGTCCCCGGAAGTTTCGCATGGAAACTCTGCGCTTTGCCATCAATTCTCTTCGGCAGGGGGATTTCATGACGTCCATAGACATCAAGGATGCCTACCTTCATATTCCTATCTTTCCGGCTCACCAAAGGTTTCTTCGCTTCGTGGTGGAATATCCGCATTTTCAATTTGTGGCTCTTCCGTTCGGCATTACCTCGGCTCCAAGAGTGTTCACCAGGTGTTGGCGGGCGTGATGGCCCTTCTCAGAGCTCAGGGGATTCGCATTGTGCCTTATCTGGACAATCTTCTCATCATGGCTCCTTCCTTCAGTCAAGCGGAGATGGACACCAGGACGGTGGTATCCACTCTGGAGAGTTTTGGCTGGGTGATCAACTATCCCAAGTCCTCTCTCCTTCCGGCCAGGGTGGTGTCCTTCCTGGTGATGTCCTTGGATTCTTGCCAACACAGAGTGTTTCTGCCTCAGGCCAAAGTTCTCTTGATTTAGGACTTGGCGCAGCTTCTTCTTTCCAATCCTTGCCCATCCATCCGGCTAGGGATGAGACTGGTGGGGTTGATGGTAGCTTCCTTCGAGGCAGTTCCCTTTGCTCAGTTTCACACGAGGACGCTTCAGCTTCATCTGTTGGCGTCTTGGGACCGGCGACCGCGGTCGTTGGATCGGTCCTTCCGGATGTCCTCCCGGGTTCGGCAGTCTCTCCAGTGGTGGATGGTCTTGGACAATCTCTTGAGGGGCAGGTCCTTTCTGACGCCTCTTTGGGAAACTGTCACCACGGACGCCAGTTTGTCGGGATGGGGAGGTTTCTGGAAGGACCTTCAGTTCCGGGGGCGGTGGGGTCCTCTGGAGGTTGGTTCTGTCTCAATTGACACAGCATTTACAGGGCTTGCCGGTTCAGGTTCGGTTGGACAATCGGACGGCGGTTGCTTACATCAATCACCAGGGAGGGACTCGCAGTCTGAGTGCCCTCAGAGAGGTGTCTAGCCTGGGCGGAGACTCATGTCCCTTGCATCTCGGCAGTGTACATTCCAGGAGTGGAAAACACGGAGGCGGACTTCCTGAGCAGGTGCTCTTCCCGCCGGGGGGGAATGGTCTCTCCACCCCTTGGTGTTTCGGTCGCTTTGTCTCCGGTGGGGGACGCCGGAGGTGGATCTGTTTGCCTCTCGTCACAATTACAAGCTTCCGACATTCGTGTCGCTCTCTCAGGATCCTCTGGCTCTGGTGGTGGATGCCATGTCCCTGAGCTGGGGGGACCTGGGGTTCCTTTATCTGTTTCCTCCGATCCCCATGCTAGGCAAGGTGTTGCAAAAGCTGGCCCTGGACGGGGTTCCCACCATTCTCGTGGCTCAAAGGTGGCCAGGGAGGGTGTGGTTCACAGACATCGTTCGTCTGGCGGTGGATCAGTTCGATCTGCCTCTTCGGCCGGATCTTCTCACACAGGGTCAACTGCGTTACCCCAATTTACCTACGCTGGCTTTGACGGCCTGGCTACTGAAACCTCCATCTTAAGGGAGGAAGGTCTTTCGGATTCTGTTATTCAGATCTTATTAGTGCCAGGAAGAGGTCCTCTTCTACCATCTATTATAGGACTTGGAGATCTTATATTGATTGGTGTGAGGCTAGATCTTTGCCCTGTCGGGTCTTTTCTGTTTCCAGGATTTTGGAATTTCTTCAATCGGGGCTGGACTCTGGTCTTCAGCTGAGTACTTTGAAGGGGCAGGTTTCTGCTTTGTCTGTCTTTTTTTCAAAAGTCCTTGGTCAAGACTTTCTTCCAGGGGGTCTCGCATTTGCGGCCTCCTAGGAAGCCTTTGCTCCCTGTTTGGGATTTGAATTTGGTTCTCTCTGCTCTTCAGGCTCCTCCTTTTGAGCCTTTGCAGGATATTGCTCTTTCTACTCTGACTCAGAAGGTTGCCTTTTTGGTGGCCATCACTTCGGTTCGGCGCGTTTCGGAGTTGGCAGCCTTGTCGATTCAGGCTCCTTACAGAGACATCAGGACAAAGTGGTTTTCCGCTTCAACTTTCTTCCTAAGGTGGTCTCTGCTTTTCATCTTAACCAGGACATTGTTCTTCCTTGTGTCCTAAGCCTAGGAATGACAAGGAGAGGGTTTTGCACTGTTTGGACGTGGTACGCTGTGTGAAGTACTATTTGCTTACTACATCTCCTTTTCGTAAGACTGATACCTTTTTCGTGGTGCCCTGTGGGCCTAGAAAGGGTTTGGCTCTGGCTAAGTCTTTCATTAGCAAATGGATTCGTCAGGCTGTTGTTGGGGCCTATTCTGCCAAGGGGAAGGCTCCCCCTTTTCGTATCACTGCTCATTCTACTCGTGCTGTTGGAGCGTCTTGGGCTTTTCAGCACCAGGCTTCTGTTGAACAAGTTTGTAAGGCTGGTACTTGGTCTTCTGTTCACACTTTTTCCAAGTTTTACAAGGTTGATGTGCGGGCTTCAGCGGATGCTGTGTTTGGCCGCATGGTTCTGCAGGCTTCAGTGGTTTGAGTTTTGCATTATGGCCTTGTTGGATACCCGCCCTTTCTGGACACTGCTTTTGGATGTCCCAAGTGTAATTATTAATGTTTGAAGCGGTGTGTGTGACATACTTAGAATAATACCATTTTGTGAATACTCACCTGTAAAATGGGTATTATAAGTATGTCACACACCCCGCTTCACACGCCCTTTTTGGTATCCTGGATTCCTTGTAGGGTGAAGCTTCGTTTACAGTTTGAGGGTTACCAATGGTTTTTTCCTGGTACCTTGTCTTTACTGCTTTTTTGAAAACTGGGAGATAAGTGGGAGGTCCCAGCTATTATAGATCAGGAGGGGCTCGTTTTTCAAGACTTCTCTGCAACGTCGCCACCTGCTGGTGGATTAACCCAAGTGTAATTATTAATGTTTGAAGCGGGGTGTGTGACATACTTATAATACCCATTTTACAGGTGAGTATTCACAAAATGGTATTATTGCCCGCACCTGTTACTTGCCCCAGGTGAGTTTAAAGAAGCATCACATGCTTGAAACAATCTTATTTATCCACAGTTTTAAAGGGGTGCCAATAATTGTGTTCAGACCATTTTTTCAGTTGCTATGCTGTGTTGTGACATTATGTCCAATTTGCCTTTTTTCCTCCATTTTTTGGTTTAGTTCCAATAAACCCAAAGGGAATAAACATGTGTATAGCAAAACCTGTGTTACGGCAATCCTTTTCTGTGAGAAATACTTTATTTTCTTAAAAAATGTCAGGGGTGCCAATATTTACGGCTATGACTGTACCTCCCAAATGTCCCTGATTTAGAGGAACTGTCCCTCTTTTGAGTTCATGTTCCCGTGTCCCTTGTTGTTCTTCTCTCTCCTCCTTTGAGGTTTAATATGCATATCTGCATCAATAAATTATTCATTCTCCCAGTCAAAGTGTTTATATATCTCTTGTGTACAATATTTTATAATATATGTGTGTGTTGTTTCCCAAAGCGTCCTTCGGGACGGCCCAGCCAGGTGGCTCCTCCCACCTCCTCCACGGGGGGGGGCGGGTTTGGGGTGCGGACCGGAAGTGAGTGCCCCACCTCCCCCTCCTGGACCTCCAGAAAGATCCTTAAGATGGTTTCCCTACCCTGAGGTATAATTACTCGTTCATCATTGGCTGGGCTGTCCTGGAGGACGTTTTGGGAAAGCCCTAATTAACTTACCGGTAATAGGATTTCCAGTAGTCCTCCAGGACGGCATCCTGCTTCCCGCCCAAGATAAGTATGTTAATGTAGATTCTTGGCTTAGCTTGTTCCTTTGGGATTTCTTGGTTAAAACACTGAGGTTCAGGAGGAAGGGGCGGGGTATTTAATCATGTCCAGTTTGTGTTTCCTGTTTAGGAGTTACTCAGCTGGGCCGTCCTGGAGGACTACCGGAAATCCTATTGCGTTTTTTTGGGGATGGGGGGGTTCTATTCTACATTGCTGTGACTACCCCAGACAAAGGGTACATTCTGGTTTGCGTGTGTCACTGCATATTGTTTACCCAGCAATGCTAATCCATATGTTCATGAAGCCATTTTTAGCAGCATTGCATCCATGTTTCAGGTGATATCAAGTCTTTGCGGAGCATTATCAGTCCCCCAATATCCAAGTAAGTCACACTTCTTGCTTTGAAAAAATTACACAAGCTGAGCATTACATCTACCATATTTGAATTGTTTATATTCTAAGCATACAGCACGTCCTGCTCCAGACATAGTAATAACGCGTGGGTAATCCTCCGCCTTCAGCGCCGTGCACTGCAGAACACAAAGAAAACAAGCTCCTCCCGGCCCTACATATACCGGAGGACTTCCCACAAATCCCCAGATTTCTCTGCAGTGCTAGAACTGCGAAGACATGAAGTATCACGCTCTCTCAGGCGAGCGGGGCTTGACAGCCCGAGGCCCTGCGGGACTATTTCCACCCGTCCTCTGTGTGAATTAATGCCTCCCAGCCTGGGCTGCGTTGGTCGGGTGAAGGTAGGCAGCACCTAGTGTGCTTACGAAGCTAGACTCCACCGCAATTCTCCACCATAGGTAGGCGGTTAAGGCGAATGGTGAGCCTTCATTTGGATGCTCCTCCTGCACCAGTGGCCCACGCCCCGTGTAACGGTGAACCCCGATTATTGGGTCACCTTCCTCCCTAGATTCCCCCGTTAGTGGGGGAAAAAAGAGGGGGAGGGTTGTGTGTACGATGGCTAAACCTTGCCCTAATTACACTAGACACCTATAGCCTTAACGGTTGCCGGAGTCAGAGCCGCGCTTCACATTTAGGTCTTTAGTTATCCGCAGCGCCTTTATTGTATTCACTTGGCGCATTAGGAGGCTCTGTTCGGGGACGCTACGGCGTTTTTATCACTTTATTCACCCTGTCAGATTATTCTCTGAGGTGATTTTTTCTAACACAACTGTTGTTTTCTGACTGGCTGCGCGCCTTCGAGCTTTGCGCTCTCCGAGGGGGGGCGTGGTTCGGTTTGGCGCGTTCCGCGTCATCGCCCGCTCTGGCCCGCCCTTCTAAGTTCGCTTGGCGCCATTTCCTTCTCACATGCGCGTGGTGAAGGCGGTCCTCCCCTCGCTGTTCTGTAAGTGCCCTCTGGGCGATTTTTCTCTAGCTTTTGCTTTTCGCGCTTGGCTCTGACATCCCTGTTCCCCTTGTGTCTTTCAGACCGCGGACTTCGGCGGCTTCTCCCGGCCCGGTGTAGCGCCCCGTCCAGACCATTTTAAAGAATCACTCCCACTTCCCAGTGGGTGTTTGGGGCATCCAGGGTTGCTTTACAGCGTCAATCCCTACTGGCATATTGAATATAATAATCCCCATATGGAGGCATCTCAGGATATTGTGAACGGGGTTCCCTCGGGACAAGCCCGTCTGTGTGTAGCTTGTGGGGTCTTACCTAGCAGCGGTGACAATGCACGGATCTGCGTTCCTTGTGCTCAGCAGGTGCTAGCCGGCCTCCCCACCTCTTCCGAGGCTGGGCCCGCACCTCGCCTTGCTTCTTCTACTCCCCCCTAGCCTGAGCCTAACCCCTAATACTAGCGGGGATTCCCATGCCGATCTGGCCACTAGACTGGCTAGCGTGGAAAACTTAATTACTGGCTCCTTGGTGCGTAAGGCTACTGCCAAGAGGCGTCATTTGAATCCTGAAGCTACTATTCTTCCTGTGGAATCTGACGATTTACAGCTGTCCTATGCGCATTCCCCCTCAGAGGAAGGGGAACTGTTTTCTGACTCAGGGTCCTATGACGATGAGTCCAGGAGTAAGGATGAATCTGGTTCTGATCATTGGTCTCAGGATGACGTTGATAGACTGTTGCCCCAGATCTTTGATGTGTTATCCCTCTCTCCCCCTCCCGCGGCTCCACTGCAAAGGGGTGATCTGTTTCATACCGCTAGGGTGTGGTTGGAGTTTCCTGAACAAACTCATTTCAATAATCTCGTCCTGAAAGAATGGGAACATCCCAGCAAACTCCATGGGGTTCCTAAAGCGGTGGATAAGAAGTATCCATTTCCTGCCGACCTGATCTAGTGTTGGACATCGCCGCCCGAGGTCGATGCCCCGATCCTTGGCCTATCCAATACCTCTATCATGCACTCCCCTGACACTACTACGCTCCGGGATCTGGAGGATCGGCGGGTTGACCAACTGGCATGTCATGCCTTTGCATTTGGGGGAGCGTCGCTCCGCCCGGTTTGCGCCTTAGCCATTATGGCGGTGGCGCTCAGGACTGTGGTTAAAAGAATGCTCTTGAAGGGGCGGATGACTTGCCCTCTGATGCCGCCAATGCTTTGGCTACCTGTGAGACTTTTGTCAATTATATCCTGTCTGCATCGGATGATGCTATTAAGCTGAGTGCTAGATCCTCTGCTCTGGGGGTGGGGGGACGTCTACAGCACTTCGAGCACGTCTGGAGATGCCACGTCCCAGACCGGTGGATTCAGGAGGTAGTGTCCTCCGGTTACAAGATAGAGTTTGCTGTACTGCCCCCCACCAGGTTCGTCGGGTCCCGAATCCCACAGGACCCTGCCTCAGCTCGAGTCTTGTTGCTGGCGGTGCAGGATCTTCTGGATCTCGGGGTCATTTGCAAGGTCCCCTTGACAGGGGCATGGGGTTTTATTCCAACCTGTTTACGGTGCCCAAAAAGGACGGGTCCGTCAGACCCATTCTGGATTTAAAGATCCTAAACAGATTTGTCAGAAACAGACATTTTCTGGTATGGAAACTCTGCGCTCGGCCATTGCCTCGCTGCGCCCGGGGGACTTCATGACATCCGTGGACATAAAGGACGCTTACCTGCACGTCCCGGTGTTTCCAGGGCACCAAAGGTTTCTCAGGTTTGCGCTGCTGGATCAGCATTACCAGTTCGTGGCCCTGCCATTCGGCCTTACGTCGGCTCCCAGGGTGTTCACCAAGGTGCTGGCGGGAGTAATGTCTCTGTTGAGGCTAAAGGGCATACGTGTGTTGCCCTATCTGGACGATATACTCATCACCTCTCAGTCTCTGCGGCAAGTAGAATTGGACACACAGTTGGTGGTGTCCACCCTGGAATCCTTCGGCTGGGTGATCAATTACCCAAAGTCCTCTCTGTCCCCCTCCTCAGTTACCCCGTTTCTGGGGATGATTCTGGATTCAGTTCAGTCAAAGATATTCCTTCCTCCACTGAAGGTGGAAGCTCTGACAACGCAGGTGAGGTCCCTGCTCTCAGGCCCTCATCCCTCCATCAGGCAGGGAATGCAGTTGGTGGGCTCGATGGTGCAAGCTTCGAGGCGGTCCCCTTTGCATAATTCCATTTGAGAACTCTGCAGCTTCACCTTCTGTCAGTATGGAACAAGGACCCAGCGTCCTTGGACGAGATCTGGGTGCCTCCACCCTTGGTCAGACAATCCCTTGCGTGGTGGCTAGACCACGAGAATTTGACAAGGGGCAGATCCTTCCTGGCTCCCTCCTGGGAGACGGTCACAACGGATGCCAGTCTGTCGGGCTGGGGGGGATTCTGGAAGTCTCTGCGCTTCCAGGAAGGTGGGGCCCTCAGGAGGCCCATCTCCCTATCAATGTCCTGGAACTCAGGGCGGTCAGATTGGTGCTGGAACAATTGACCCAGCACCTGAGGGGTCTGGCGGTTCAGGTACGCTCAGACAACAGGACGGCGGTGGCCTACATCAATCATCAGGGAGGAACCCGGAGCAAGGGTGCTCTCCAGGAAGTGTCTCTGATTCTATCATGGGCAGAGACCAATGTTCAATGCATCTCGGCCGTACATTCCGGGGGCGGAAAACCTACTAGCAGGTGCTCTGAGCAGGGGGTCGTCCCTTCAGGGGGAATGGTCCCTCTGCAACAGGGTATTTCAGTCCCTGTGTCACCGTTGGGGTGTGCCAGACGTGGATCTGTTTGCGTCCCGTCACAATCACAAGCTCCCGCGCTTTGTATCCCTGTCTCAGGATCCTCTGACTCTGGCCTCGGATGCCCTGTCAATGTCTTGGAGGGAGTTTCGGCTCCTGTATGTGTTTCCACCAATTCCCCTTCTGGGCAGAGTGCTGCGCAAGATAGCTCTGGAAGGGGTACCTGCGATTCTGGTGGCCCCAAGGTGGCCAAGAAGAGTGTGGTTCGCAGACGTGGTTCAAATGGCAGTAGATCAGTACGATCTGCCAAGGTTGCCAGACCTGCTAACTCAAGGGTCTCTACGCCATCCCAATTTACTAACTCTGGCTTTGACGGCTTGGCTATTGAAACCTCCATCTTAATGGAAAAGGGTTTGTCTGCATCTGTAGTGGCTACCATGGTGCAAGCCAGGAAGAAGACTTCTGCCGCCATCTACTATAGAGTTTGGCGTGCTTACATTGACTGGTGTGAATCCAGGTCCCTTCCCTTCCGGGAATTCTTAGTCTCCAGGGTGCTGGAGTTTTTACAACATGGTCTAGACTTAGGTCTTAAGCTTAGTACTCTGAAGGGACAGGTTTCGGCCCTGTCTATCTTCTTTCAGAAGACCTTTGCCCAGTACCCTCTTATCAAAACTTTCTTTCATGTGCGTCCTCCTCGGAAACCTATGGTTCCTGTTTGGGATCTGAACTTGGTTTTGTCGGCCCTGCAGGGTCCTCCTTTCGAGCCTATTCATGAGGCCGCTCTCGCTGTTCTCACGCTCAAGGTTGTCTTCCTGGTAGCTACAACTTCGTTTAGACGTGTGTCTGAGTTGGCTGCCTTGTCTATTCAGCCTCCCTACTTTGAGAGACACCGGGATAAGGTGGTGTTTCGCTTCAAGCCAGACTTTCTGCCTAAGGTTGTGTCTGCATTTCATTTGAATCAAGATATTGTACTTCCTTCCTTGTGCCCTAATCCTAGTAACCCTAAGGAGAGGGTTTTGCATTCCTTGGATGTGGATAGATGTGTCAAGTCTTACCTGGTTACCACTCAGGCCTTTAGGAAGACGGATGCTCTCTTCGTTGTGCCTCACGGGCCTAGGAAGGGTTTGGCTCCCGCCAAGTCTACTATCAGTAAATGGATTCGTCAGGCTGTGGTTCAAGCCTATACTACTAAGGGGAAGACTCCCCCCTTTCGTCTTACTGCTCATTCTACTAGAGCTGTTGGGGCTTCTTGGGCTTTTCCGCACCAGGCCTCTGTGGAGCAAGTTTGCAGGGCCGCTACTTGGTCTTCCGTTCACACCTTTACAAAGTTTTACAAGGTTGATGTTAAGGCCTCAGCTGACGCTGTGTTTGGCCGCAAGGTTTTGCAGGCGGCAGTGGTTTAAACTGCTTGCTGTTGCCTTCTGTTGGGGATCCCACCCTTCTTTACGGACACTGCTATTGGATGTCCCACACGTTATTACTATGTCTGGAGCAGGACGTGCTGTATGCTTAGAATAATACAACTCTGTGAAGTACTCACCTGTAGAGTTGATATTATATGCATACAGCACGTCCTGCTCCACCCCACCCTGGTTTCACTTTGTTCTGGATCCCCTGTTTGGTGATTGTTATATTTGATATTATTGCCAGTTTTTGGGTGGTTGTTTTCTCCTGGCCTCTCATTCTCACTGCTTTTCAATGCTGGGGATTTGTGGGAGGTCCTCCGGTATATGTAGGGCCGGGAGGAGCTTGTTTTCTTTGTGTTCTGCAGTGCACGGCGCTGAAGGCGGAGGATTACCCACACGTTATTACTATGTCTGGAGCAGGACGTGCTGTATGCATATAATATCAACTCTACTGGTGAGTACTTCACAGTTGTATTATTCAATACCATAAAGAAACTAAACTCTTGCTATAGCAGCTTAGGCTGGGCTGCCATGTAAGGAAGGAATAATAATACGCTTGTTGGACAATGACAAAATGACAATGACACCATCTAGTGGTTTATTACCCGTATATGTGAAATAATGTACAAAATAAGTAGTAGTAGTTTTTTTAATAATTTATAAAAAAAACTATCACATGCTATACATAAACATCTATGGTTGGAATACTGGAGGGTAACATAGTCTATGCTGCTCCTTAACTTGAACCAAAACACATGTGCTATAAAAAACATTGTATTAGGACATGTTGGCTATGTGACTGTACATTGTATTGATGCTATGTCTATGTAATATGCATCACTAAAAATATTTGATACTAAAAAAACATACATGCATCCGGAAGCCACCAACTTACAACCCCCTGCTTAAATAAATACAATAGAATGAAAATCTGATGACAATCCAAATGGACCCAAATACTACCAATGTGAACTCCCTCTTTTATATATTTGCAGGTTTAATGACCCACACTGAAAGATGAAATACTATACATCCCCAGGAAATGTAATAAACATAAAGTAACAATTACAGACAAAAATGCTAATAAAATGAAAAAAGGCCAATAAAATATAACAACCCCCCACCCCAAGGCGATCTGAGTGAGGTGCAATAAAATAGGGGAAAGAACGAAACAAATATCAAAGCACGTTTTCACTATTAATGAACTGGAATTATACATTTGGTCATTTGACTATCCTGGGTTTTGGTCCCACAGCGTGAAACCCCCAGATCGCCTCTTTCCAGTCCTACGGCGCATGTGCGGCCACTTGTCTAATCAGCACGCTCAGAGCCGCTGACGTCACGCCGTCTAAGCCTTCGTCTAAGGCCAGCATCTCCGAGCGCTTGCGCATGCGCCGTTGGACCGGGAAGCAAGGTAAGTGTATGAGGCGACTTTGGGGATTTCACACAGGGGGAGGGAATCGATTGGCCCAGGAATCTTATAGGTCGCAGTGAGTTTTGGTCCACAGTAATGCTTGGCAAATGGCTCTATTTATAGCAGTCAGGTGCGCTAACTAATGTATTTCCAGCAGCAGGCGTGCTCCCAGCCTAACTAAATGGCTGAGAACCAGAGTGCGCACACAGCCCAATGATTCTGGGGATGCATGCACTTGATATTTACATTGGCGAGGGAGCCAGAAAAAAGGTGAGTTTTGTTGGCGCCCACCGGGGGTTCACACAGTGTGGGATGCCCCGGGGGTAGATTCCAGGGCCAGCCACGTTGGGTTTTGTTTCCCTTTAAACTCCCAAATCAGGGATGCCTGATGACAAGTTGCCGAAAGCCAAGCTACAAACCTCATCTACTGTGTTCCTGGGACGATGCAATTCTGCAGAACAGCCGCATCTCTGCTCTATCCTCTGTGGGTGACACCTTGGCGTGTTGAGCAGAAATATGACTGCTGCTGTGTCATCTGCTGCTTCTGCAGTTCATTGTCACAGGAATCTGGAAGAAAGTGAGTATATAAGGCTCTCGGCAACTTGTTTGAGGTTTACAAATCATCCTAAATTTTGGATCTGGATGCCCCTCGGGAATTTAACAGTGAACTGAGGCTTTAAAATATACTTTTATTCTGGATATTTAATAGATAAAATAAAAAAGTAAATCTTGTGCACTTGTATATTTTATTAACTTTTAAACTGAACTGGTCATTTTGCATTTGAAACAGAATCAGAAACATAGGGATCATGGCTCATATTGATGCCGGTAAAACTACAACCACTGAGAGAATGTTGTATTATTCTGGATACATTCGGGCACTCGGAGGTGAGAGCGAAGTCGAATAAAATGTGTTACATATAAAGCGGACCAAAACCCACATTTTTAACTAGCATCCCCTGAATTGCTCCGCCCGTGAAGAGCACCTTTTGCCAATTTTTAGTTCTCCTGCTTCACTAATGCCGGATAATGGCTCCTGTTATAGCTGTAAAGCTCCGCCTCCTCCATTTATTGCCATTGTTGAGTGTGGCAATGATGTAATTGCCACACCAATACAATGACTGATCATCTACCATCTCACAGAGAGGGGCATCAAAAAAACAGTGTTCCAGGACGATTCGAAAAACGAAAATATCCGTTTCTAGTTCTACACCTGTGATGAATGGAGGTCAGAATCAATAAAATGAATATATATGTGAACATTCCCTCTCTCCATTTGTTGTATGCTATATTGGCTAATAAAGGTGAAATAGACCCTCAGACAGCCACTTCACTCTGCGCTATTTCTCTTTCGCTCGACAATAATGCTTAGGATTATGAAGAAAACAGAATATGCTGCTACTAATGTATTACTGTGATAAAGATGGCATCGAGAAGCTGGACAACGCCTTTTGAGTCGCCTCCTTATTCTAAGTATGTCACACACCCCACTTCAAACATTAATAATTACACTAGGGTTAACGCACCGCTAGGTGGCAGCATTGCAGAGAACTTCTCCAAAAACTTCAACAGGCCCCTCCCGGTCTATACATACCTGGTACCTCCCAAGAACCTCCCAGTGTTGTTCTCTGCAAGGTGGCGACAAGACAGAAGAAAGAAGTCTCCTGCTTGCAGGTAGCCGGGGTACCGCTGCGCTCTACATTGTGAGTCCCTTTGTGTTTTTACATTGACTATCTTCACTGTAAGTTTGCCTGCCTTTTTCCCCCTGTCTGTGTGTCTTCTCCCCTCAGGAGCCGGGGGGGGCGGGGCCTCGCGGCATGCTGCGCCGCGGTCCCGCCGGTGGCTGAGCGCCGTACCCGGCGCTTGCAGCCTGCTTGTCCGGCTGCTCAGGGGGGACCTGTTATCAGTGTGTGGGTCTGTGTATTGCGCACTGGGAGCCGGCGGGTGGCTCCGCCGGTCCCGTCATTGAGGTCTGCTCGCGGTCCCCGCCGGCAGACGCTGGCGCTGCCTGGGGGCGGGGGGGGCCGCGCACGGATTGGATTGGATTGGATGTCCCGGAGGGGCGGGGCCTTCTCGGCTCCCGCGCTCCCGGAGCTTGTCTCTTCCTCATTCACTGCGCTGTTGCGGGCCGCCATCTTCTGCAGGCTGCGCGGTTTTCCTCTCCCTCTCAAGGTAGGCGTTTTTGGTTTTTCTTGCGATGACCCCTCGGATCCTTTCCTCCTCCTTCCCCTTCCTCCTCGCTTCGGCGCATCTTTATGGTGCTGGTTGGCATTAACCATTTCCTTTGCTCTGGTTGGTGGTGTGAGGGGGTTTTTTGTATGTTATTTGGATTTTGGTTATGGTGCTGGATTGACGCCTGTCCCTCTCCCTTTGTGTTTTTCAGATCCTGGGATCCCGTCTGGCAGGGCTCTCCCGGTCATATATACCTGGCTCGTGGGGGGTGTTTTTTCTTTGCAATATATATATATATACACATATATATATATATAGTTATAGTTATATATTTTTTCATAAGGGTCTTATGCTATTCCCCTGGGTCAGGATCTTGTGACTATCCTTAGACAAGTGTTAGGTTATTAAGGGGCATCCCGGGTCGCGTACCGCGTAAATCCCTGGGTTCTGCGAATACCATAAATTTCACCACATGGAGGTTGCCACAGATACCGGGAATGGTTCTTCGGGACAATCCAAGGTGTGCGGGGGTTGTGGGACTCCGCTCCAGGGAGATGATGTCATTTTGTGTATTCCTTGTGCACAGCAGAACATTGCACGGCAGTCCAGTACTCCGGTGCCTAGCACTTCTTCGGCCGCGCCATTTCCCTCTCCCCCTCGCTTATTCCGGACCCCGTGTGACGTTGTCCTGGGCGGGGATTCGCAGTCTGATGTATGTGCCCGCTTGACCAGCCTTGAGAAGCGGTTTTCTGTTATAGCCGCTCAGAAGGTTTCAGCTAAGCGGAAGCATCTGTCTCCGCCCCCGCCGGATTCAGATGAGGAAGTGGTGGGAGATCTGGATTGGTCGGATCGTCCCCGTGAAGAAGGTGAGCTTATTGAGGAAGAAGATTCTGATGTTCAGCAGTTGCTGGGTTCTGAGGGGGATCAGGCTGATGGCCTCCCTCTCGATTCCTCTACCATTCTGAGCCAGATGTTTGAGGTTTTGGATTTGGAGCCTCCGGTGGTTGCTCCTAGGCCCAAGGGCCAGCTTTTTGGGGTGTCCAAGCAGCGTCTGGAGTTTCCCAGCCAACAGCATTTTGAAGAAATTGTTTTCAAGCAATGGGAGCAACCTACTCGTCTTGTTGGGGTGCCGTCTAGCTGGGATAGGAAATATCCCTTTCCGGCGGAATTGTTGAAGCGTTGGTCTGTTCCCCCTGAGGTAGATACTCCGGTCCTGGGACTGTCCAACAGGCGGTTGTGCATTCCCCTGACACTACTTCGCTCAGGGACGGCGAGGATCGCCGGGTTGATCAGCTTGCCCGTCATGGTTTTGTATGTGCGGGTTCCGTGTTAAGGCCTGTTTGTGCCTCGGCTCTTTTGACTTTTGCTGTCAGGTCTATTGTCAGGGACTTGGGGGTGGATCTCGAGCCCACCAGTGATGAGTCCCTTGGGCTTAAGCACTGCGATGCTTTTTTGTCTTTTATCCTGGCCGCTCAGGAGGATGCCATGTTGATGTGTGGCAGGGCTACTGCCTTGCTGGTGGCTATCCGGCGCTGTGTGTGGTTGAGACAGTGGACGGCCGATTTTAATTCTAAGAGATCGCTCACGGCTCTGCCCTTTTTGGGTTTGAGGCTTTTTGGTGAGAGGCTGGATTCTGTTGCCAAGGGAGGTAAATTACCTCAGCGCAAGAAATTTCGCCGTTCCTTTCGGGGGATGGTCTCGTTCAATCCGTCCTTTCGGGGAGGGGCAGAGGCCGTGGCCGCCCCACTCGCGTCTGGGGTGCCAAGCCCAAGCCGGCTGCCAAGCCCACCCAGCAATGAGGGGGCGCCCTCACCCGTTCGGGTGGGGGGACGGTTGCAACTTTTCTCCCTGGTGTGGGACCAGGAGGTCCCGGACAGATGGATCCGGGAGGTGGTTTCGGCCGGTTACAAGTTGGAGTTCGAGTCCCGTCCTCCTCCAAGGTTCTTCAGGTCTCGGGTGTCTTTGGATCCTTTGACCGCGCAGGGGCTCCTGGCGGCAGTAAGGAATCTTCATAAGGAAAAAGAGGTGGGGCGCGGGTTTTACTCCAATCTCTTCACGGTCCCCAAAAAGGACGGGTCCTTCCGTCCTATTCTGGATTTGAAGTTTCTCAACAGGTTAATTCGTCCTCGGAAGTTTCGCATGGAAACCCTGCGGTCTGCGATCGGTTCGCTTCGGCAGGGGGACTTTATGACGTCCATGGACATCAAGGATGCGTACCTGCACGTGCCGATCTTTCCTGCTCATCAGCGGTTCCTCCGTTTCGTGGTGGGGGATCGGCATTTTCAGTTTGTGGCTCTTCCATTCGGCCTCACCTCTGCTCCGAGAGTGTTCACCAAGGTGTTGGCGGGGGTGATGGCCCTGCTCAGAGCTCAGGGGATTCGCATTGTGCCTTACCTGGACGATCTTCTCATCATGGCTCCTTCCTTCAGTCAAGCGGAGGGGGACACCAGCACTGTGGTGTCTATGTTGGAGAGGTTCGGCTGGGTGATCAATTACCCCAAGTCCTCGCTGGTTCCGGCCAGGGTGGTGACTTTTCTGGGGATGTCGTTGGACTCCTGCCAGCACAGAGTGTTTCTTCCTCAGGCCAAGGTTCTGATGATTCAGGAATTGGTCCAGCTGCTCCTCTCCCATCCTCATCCGTCCATTCGTCTGGGGATGAGACTGGTGGGGTTGATGGTGGCCTCGTTCGAGGCAGTTCCCTTTGCTCAGTTTCATACGAGGACTCTTCAGCTTCATCTTTTGGCGTCTTGGAACCGGTGTCCGGGGTCGTTGGATCGGTCCTTCCGGTTGTCCCCTCGGGTTCGGCAGTCCCTTCTGTGGTGGTTGGTCTCGGACAACCTTCTGAAGGGCAGGTCGTTTCTGACTCCACTTTGGGAAACTGTCACCACGGATGCCAGTTTGTCAGGCTGGGGAGGTTATTGGAAGGATCTTCGGTTTCGGGGCAGTGGGACCCTCAGGAGGCCCACTTGCCCATCAATGTTCTGGAATTGCGAGCCATCAGGTTGGTTCTGTCTCACTTGACGCATCATTTACAGGGTCTGTCGGTTCAGGTTCGCTCAGACAATCAGACGGCGGTTGCTTACATCAATCACCAAGGAGGGACTCGCAGTCTGGGTGCCCACAGGGAAGTGTCTCTGATTTTGGTCTGGGCGGAGACTCATGTCCCTTGCATCTCGGCAGTTTACATTCCGGGAGTGGAAAACACAGAGGCGGATTTTCTGAGCCGGTGTGCGTCCCGTCGGGGGGAGTGGTCTCTCCATCCCCAGGTTTTTCGGTCACTTTGTCTCCGGTGGGGGACGCCGGAGGTGGATCTGTTTGCCTCTCGTCACAATCACAAGCTTCCGTCCTTTGTGTCTCTGTCCCGGGACCCTCTGGCTCTGGCGGTGGCTGCCATGACCCTGAGCTGGAGGGACCTGGGGTTTCTTTATCTGTTTCCTCCGATTCCCATGCTAGGCAGGGTTCTGCGAAAGTTGGTTCTGGAGGGAGTTCCCGCCGTTCTCGTGGCTCCAAGGTGGCCAAGGCGGGTGTGGTTCGCGGACATCGTTCGTCTGGCCGTGGATCAGTTCGATCTGCCTCTTCGGCCAGATCTTCTCACTCAGGGTCAACTCTGTTACCCCAGTTTACAAACGCTGGCTTTGACGGCTTGGCTGCTGAAACCTCCATCTTAAAGGAGGAGGGTCTTTCGGATGCGGTCATTCAGACTCTTATTAGTGCCAGGAAGAGATCTTCTTCTTCCATCTATTACAGGTATTGGAGATCTTATATTGATTGGTGTGAGGCTAGGTCTTTGCCCTGTCGGGTCTTTTCTGTGTCTAGGATTTTGGAGTTTCTTCAGTCGGGGCTGGACTCCGGTCTTCAGCTGAGTACCTTGAAGGGGCAGGTTTCTGCTTTGTCAATTTTTTTCCAGAAATCTTTTGCTAGTCATTCCTTGGTCAAGACTTTTTTCCAGGGGGTTTCGCATGTGCGGCCTCCCAGGAAGCCTTTGCTCCCAGTCTGGGATTTGAATTTGGTTCTTTCCGCTCTTAAGGCTCCTCCTTTTGAGCCTTTGCGGGATGTCGCTTTGTCCGTTCTTACTCAGAAGGTTGCTTTTTTGGTGGCCATCACTTCGGTTCAGCGTGTTTCAGAGCTGGCAGCTTTGTCTATTCAGGCTCCTTATTTTGAGGATCATCAGGACAAAGTGGTTTTTCGTTACAAGTCAGATTTTCTCCCTAAAGTGGTCTCTGCGTTTCATCTTAACCAGGACATTGTTCTTCCTTCTTTGTGTCCTAAGCCTAAGAATGCCAAGGAGAGTGTCTTGCACTGCCTGGATGTTGTACGTTGTGTCAGGTACTATTTGCCTTTTTCGTTGTGCCCTGTGGGCCTAGGAAGGGTTTGGCTCCGGCCAAGTCCTCCATTAGCAAATGGATTCGTCAGGCCATTGTTGGTGCTTATTCGGCTAAGGGGAAGGCTCCTCCTTTCCGAGTTACTGCTCATTCTACTCGTGCGGTTGGTGCTTCCTGGGCTTTTCAGCACCAGGCTTCGGTTGAACAAGTGTGTAAGGCTGCAACTTGGTCTTCTGTTCATACTTTTTCTAAGTTCTATAAGGTTGATGTGCGGGCTTCAGCGGATGCTGTTTTTGGCCGCAAGGTTTTGCAGGCTGCAGTGGTCTGAGTTTTTTCTGCGTTATTGCCTGCTTCGGATACCCACCCTTTTCTGGACACTGCTGTTGGATGTCCCTAGTGTAATTATTAATGTTTGAAGTGGGGTGTGTGACATACTTAGAATAATACCATTTTGTGAATACTCACCTGTAAAATGGGTATTATAAGTATGTCACACACCCCACTTCACCCGCCCTTTTTGGTATCCTGGCTCTCTATTTGGTGAAGTTTGGTTCTTTACGTTGAGGGTTACATTGTTTGGTTCTGGTACCTTGTCTTACTGCTGTTCTAATACTGGGAGGTTCTTGGGAGGTACCAGGTATGTATAGACCGGGAGGGGCCTGTTGAAGTTTTTGGAGAAGTTCTCTGCAATGCTGCCACCTAGCGGTGCGTTAACCCTAGTGTAATTATTAATGTTTGAAGTGGGGTGTGTGACATACTTATAATACCCATTTTACAGGTGAGTATTCACAAAATGGTATTTTTAGACGTAGATAACATTCCAAAGTGCTCATTAGGTAGAACAGACCAATTACTGAGCCAGATATTCAGTTTTTTTTTCCAATATGATATGCCCCCTCTAGATGATGTATGTGTAAGTTTTCTATTTCACTCCAAATAAAATCGTCAAAGGGAGGAGCACCAGATGCATCTCCGTGATATAGTCTAATTCAATGACTGTGTCCTTCTGTCTTGCGTATTTATTATCTCCTAGGCTGATTTGAAAGACTGAACGAAACCCAGGACCCCCGTTAAACGGGCACGAAGGAGGGGGTCCGCCTGACGGATAGCCGTCCTTGAAACACCCTAATAAGGGAATATCGGCAGAGGTTATGGCCAAATGTATTTCACAAGCTTCCATGGGTTTTGGTCTGCTTTAAGACTGCTTAATCTATATACTTGGTACAATCATGGCTTGTTTTCTATCCTACATCACTATGATAGCAGTGACTTTTTTCCCTAAGCATAACACAACATTGCTGAATGGTTTGCTTTATTGTAGATGTTGATGATGGGGACACTGTGACAGATTACATGGCACAGGAACGAGAGCGAGGGATCACTATCCAGTCAGCAGCTGTCACACTGGACTGGAATGAACACAGGATTAATTTAATCGACACTCCAGGTACTGCATATCTGCTTTCTGCTTCATCAGAAATATGGGCCTGACCCGACTCTCGATTGTAACGCATTCTCTTGTAGGTCATGTGGATTTTACAGTAGAGGTGGAGCGGTCATTAAGGGTGCTGGATGGAGCAGTAGCTGTCTTTGATGCTTCAGCTGGAGTGGAGGTAAACTAGATAGTAGAATGTTTGTGCTTACAGAGCGTCTTCCTACATAAACCAGGTTTGACTTTTATTCCGACAGATAGATATATAGCTTTAAAACACACACCCGAAGCTAGCGCTTTATAACCCGGTGACCTCAGGGGTTGGATCCATTTATATTGTAAAACTCATCTCGTGGTGCCTTAAACCGGGCCTTCAGCATGATTTAAAGTGGACCTTCACTCTGAATAAGAGTCTATCTTATATGCTTCCCACACCCTGTACATACAGATTGCTAACATTAAAAAATCATCCTACCTGCATCTACTGCACGTTATGAGCCTTTAAACATCCAAGATGGCGGCTCATGGAGCATCAGGCAGCCTTTTCTCCCTTTAAAACGTGTCGCCACATATGTATGTTTATAACCTTTTTTGATTCTGTCATTCCAGGCTCAGACCTTGACCGTGTGGAGACAAGCAGACAAACACTCTGTGCCACGTATATGTTTTCTGAACAAGATGGACAAATCCGATGCCAGGTACTACTAGCATATTCCTACTGGTCTCTTCCCCTCATAACATTAAACCGGATCTTCAGCATGATTTAATGAAAAGCCCAAACCCTTAAAAAAAAACTATTCAGCATTCTAAAATAAATATATTTTAAGTTTTTAGTCACTTATTATTCTTTCCCCCACCGGGCTGCAACTTTGTTCAGGACTCTAGGATACGGGCGCCTCCATCTTGACTCAGAAGCATCACATACTGAGGAGAGGAGAGTGGGATAAAGTACAGGGGGTGGGTTTATAGCTGGGCTTTGCACAGACAGAGCAGAGTTGTGATCAGGGAAAGGACAGCAATCCCAGAATGCAGAGCGACACAGTCAGAAGTCACTTCCTGTTTGCAGGCTGCCTGATGTTCCATGAGCCACCATCGTGGATGTTTAAACATGACATGCAGTAGATGCAGGTAGAATGATTTTTAATGTAAGCAATCTGTATGTACAGGGTGTGGGAAACATACATACAAGATCTGCTCTTATTCAGGGTGAAGGCCCGCTTTAACATTTTCCTTTTAAAGGGATTTTATAGTCAAAATGTAAAAATAAAAAAAAACTCCCCTTTTCTCCCTGGCATCAGAGTCCCCCGGTCCTGCACTCTGAAAGCATCCCACTGTGTGGCCACCTGAATTCCTTGGGCACACGACTGCTTGCTGCCAGTTTTGGATCCACCACCATACATTAAAAATAGCTTATATGTAATTTTTGTCCCCCACTCAGCAGGCATCCTGACTTGGAATGCCTTTCCGCTTGTGCTCCTTTAAGAAGCAATGGTCACTGATCCTTGTTCTTGGGACCGCATCAGCAACATTTGGGAATTCCTTTCTACAATCAGGTTTGAACTCCACTGGCCAGCGGTGGTCTGTGGGGCGACCCCACTGACGGGGTTAGTACTCGCACCCTATTTTCAGCTTACTACTGGGAATTTTGGACAATCCCACTCAGTGTAGGTCCATTTTAAAAGACGATTTGAAAAAGCTTTTTCACAAAAATGTTTTTTAGGTCACTGGATTTCCTTTTGTCTGCTACTTTGGCCAACATCAATTTTTTTTCTTTTAGTTTTAAATATTCTGTTGAAAGCATCAAAGAAAAATTAAAGGCCAAGCCCCTGCTGTTACAGGTAGATTGGTATTTTTGTTTTATTTTGTCAAATATGTTACAAGCTATTTAAAGTCCACATTTATGAACTTTACTAAGACTAGGGCCGGACAGTGCAAGGGGGTAGACAAGCGGCTTATCTGACCACTGCTCCCACGCTGCCAATTGTCCTCCATGACTCAGGTTTGTGAAGCTGCTTCCGGCTTCCATTGAAAACAAGGACGGTCTCAGTACACCCGTTCAGGTCGACTATCAGCTTACCTTACCATTGTTCCTGTGCTGCCATTTGTCCCCACGGCCCAAGTTTGTGAAGCCGAGACTGTGCTTCCAGCTTCCATTGAAAACAATGGGGACCTCTGTCCATGTATGAAGCCCCCCCAATGGGACCCAGCCATACACAGGCCATGCCCACCTGCCAGCCAGAACCAGAGGCCGATCATTGGTGCAGGAGCGGCGGTCAGGTGCGCAGGACGTCTATAACCCCTGGCACTGCTCGGTCCGAGAGTCTTGGAGAGAGGTTCATGAAAGTGGACTTTTCAATTAAAGGGTCACTAAACCCATAATGGAAAACAAACAGGCACTTGCCTTCTCTCCTGCACAGCAGGTCCGGCCAGTCCATTGCTCAGAAACTTTCCCACCCCTTTCGTCAATCACTGTACTTGTGCACAACGCTGTTCATTTATTGTATTGGCAGGGACTTGCCAAGGGACTCCGCACAGTGACTGGAGGGAGCAGGATGGCCATGACCTACAGTGAGTGCTGCTCATGGCCCAAATAATTCTGGGCTATGTGCTCACTGCTCCCCTCAATCCCAGAAATTAGGTTTCCGAGAGGTGGACCGGTCGGGAGCTGCTGTGGGGAAGTGAAGAATGCATTTATTTTATTTATTGTTTTTCATAAATCTCTTCTTGTGCCAAGCTTCCTATAGGTGAGGGCAAATCTTTCCAAGGTGTGGTGGATTTGTTGACTATGGAGTCTATCTGCTGGAGTAAACCGTCCGCCCAAAATGATGGAAGATTATTCGAGAGGCAACTTCTTAAGGACACGAGGGACCCAGATCTTCTGAGCGCTGCCACCGAAGCTCGAAATGCCTTACTAGAACAAGTAAAGTTCTGAAGTAAATACTCTGAACTCTAACTACAGATTGCAGTTTAGGTGTAAGGGCCCGTTCACACCGAGGTGATTGTGGGGTGATTGTACTTTCATGGCAAGCGCTCTGCAAATGCTTTAAAATGCTGCTCGCATTTGTCTATGTGCACATTCAGGGAGGTGCACATTGCACTGAAAGCTCAATTGACCTGCAGTCACCGGGTGTGAACGAGCCCAAACCCCCTAATATTCAGTATATATCAATGAATGTGTGAAATAATTTGTTAACCCCATAAATCAGAAGATCATTAATATTAAAATCAATCACCTACAATTGTTGCAATCACTTAATAGCTAAATGTATCACACATCATACATACTATAACAAGACATCACAAAAACATATATGTTTAACCGAACCTTAAGCATCATTTAATGAAAAGCCCAAACCCTTAAAGTGGACCAAAACCCAGGATTTTGACTATCCTGGGTTTTGGTCCTTTCCCCTGATCGCGGTACCCCGCTGTGTGAAACCCCCCAGATCGCCCGAAGAAACTCACCTCTTCCCGGTCCTACAGCGTGCTGGCGCGGGCATGCGCCCTGCTAGTGGGATAGCGGGGATGCGGCCCACGAAGGTGCCATTGGACCGGGAAGCAAGGTAAGTGAATGGGGCGACCTGGGGGTTTTCACACAGAGGGGCATCCCGTTTTTGGATGCCCCAGGGGGAGGGAATCGACCGAGCTGGGTTTTGGTCAATTTTAAACTATTCCCTAGCATTTAAAATATTTCAGGTTTCTAGTCGCTTACTTATTCTTTCACCCGCTGGGCTACAGTTCTGTTCAGGACTCCAGGATACAGCCTCTGCTATCTTGCCTCAGAACCTCAGAAGCGACTCCTTGTACCCAGCATCATGTGCTGAGGAGAGGAGAGGGGGACAAGTGTGGGGGCGGCAGGTTATAGCTGTTTACAGACAGAACAGTGCTGGGGTCAGAAAAATGACATTAATCCCCGGATGCAGAGCAACATAGTTAGAAGATACTTCCTTTCTGCAGACAGGCTGAGACTCCATGGGCTCCATCTTGTATGTTTAACCCTTTAGATGCTGGCTCCGTGAATTTCATGCAGCTGCCTCCCTGGCCATGTGAAATTCACTAAAATTCGCTGAAATTTTTCCCATTTAAAAAAAAAAAAAGCTCACTCTGCCTCCCCCATCCCCGCGGTCTTCAGGGGCAAAGAGAGTGCCCGATGCGTACATTTATAGAAGAGCGAGATGACATCATCCCGCCCTTCAGGTATAAAAGTTTACTTCCGGCAGCTGTCAGATAGTGATTGGTGGAGGGCGGGTGTAGACACAGGGGGCTTTGATCCCCTCTTTTTGCACCCGGCTTCAGCCGATCACCAGTGGCTGTCAGTGGTGATCTTTGTGGCATGGGACAGTGATCAGCGTGCTTCAGAGTAATATAATAGAGTAAAAATACTTGTAAATCTCAAGCAAAATAGTGCGATAGCGTATGTTACAGGACGCTGTCCCTTATTAACATTCAAATAGTGAATGTTAATAATTCTGAATGAGAATCTCTCATTAATATCGGCATAACTGACATATTACATCCATCGACTCCTGGACCCCCGGCACAAAGCTTACTAATGTATGAACAATAGGGGGAGTGGCCAGCATTCCCCGCCTCGTGGGAGTGTCTGCCAAGGTCGGCCCCCCATCAGGACTCTTACATATTAGATGTATATTTCATAAAGTCTATAACTCTCACAATATGCATGCTATCAACTTGTAACCAAGAAATTCATGATCCCAATAAATTTCTTAGTTAAATGAGCCCAAACACCAAATGTATATCATCCAGGGTCCAATACTATGTGGATTGTCAGGCCCTGGGCAATATATGTATGCCATGTTTGATATCAAATGAAAGGTCTAATAATTCTGAATGAGAATCTCTCATTAATATCGGCATAACTGACATATTACAAAAGTTACAATACTTCCCAGAAATAAAAGCCAATGCCCAGGTGTCAAGGCAAAACACCCCAGCAGTTGGAGGTAGCTTTCTGGCAGCTAGGTGTGATTCGGTGTCTATTGTTCTTATAGGAATGGCAGGATGTGGGACCACTATTTGAATGTTAATTAGGGACAGCGTCCTGTAACAGCGTACTATTCCTAAAGTCCTCTGAGGATTCCAGATTCAACGTCGCAATTTGGTCGGTCAGAGGTGGAGGTGTCGTCCAGCAGCGGAGAGGAGTCAGACTCCACACATGCGACAGTCACCCCTTCAGATCATGCAACGGATTAGTTGATGAGCTCCAAAAGGCAATTTTAGAGGTCCTGCACCTCACTAACCCTCTGTCTGCCGCGGCAAAAGTGGCGGGATGAGCATTACAAATACCAAAAGGCCAGGCAGGTGTTTCCCAGACTTTCCCATTTTGACATGCTGGTGGAAAAGGAGTGGGAGAAAACAGAAAAGTTTCCGTCTTTCCCTAAGTTTTTGGATGCCAGATACCCCTTCGCGGAGGAAGCAGTTAAGGTCTGGTCTTCGCCACCTGAGGTAGACGATCCGATATCGGGTCTGGCTCGGTGTACTCTGATCCCTACTTTGGATAGTGCTGCCTTCAGAGGTCCGGTGGATAAGAGTTTGGACCAGCTTAATTGGCATGTGTTCTCCATGGTGGGGTTGGCTTTGCGTCCGGCTTGCACCATGTCCCTGGATCTGATGACTTCAGACTCCGTAAGGACAATTCTGGGAAGAGGCAGCCAAAGGGGAAACCCAAGTCCCCATGGGACGCCAAGCACCTTCAGGGTTGACGGGGCACCCTCGCCCAACCGGGTGGGGGTGGGGCGGCTGCTGCACTACGCACCAGTGTGGAGGGATTGCATATCCAATGTCTGGGTCCTGGAAGTTGTCGGTCTTTTCCGGGTACAAGATTGAGTTCTGGACCAGGCCTCCACACCAGTGTGTGGCGTCTATGCCTTCCAGTGTGGCAGAAAGTATGGTAGTTCGCGAAAGTGCAATAAATCTCCTGTTGGACTGGGGAGTTGTAGTGCCTGTGCCTCTATCAGAGCGGGGCTGCGGCTTTTACCCATTACTCTTTGTCATCCCCAAAAAGGATGGATCCGTTTGGCCGATCCTGGATCTCCGCCATCTGAACAGTTTTGTTAGGGTGTGGGAGTTCTGCATGGAATCTCTAAGATTGTCATGATGTTGCTGGAACAGGGGGATTTTCTGGCCATGGTGGACATAAAAGGATGCATATCCTGATTTACCCCGGTCACCACTGGTATTTGTATTTTGCAGTGTTAAACCTTTTTGCCCAAGGTGATCTCCCCTCCCAGATTGTACTGCCCACTCCTCATAAGGAGCGACTCCTGCATTACCTGGATGGAGTCAGGGCATTAAAGTACGGTTATGTGGGAGGTACGTAATATGGGCTTTTTGGTTCGTGATCCCAGATGGACCATGGGGGGGGGGGGCTTGGTGGCTGCCAGGTCCACTCTCAGCAGATGGATCAGGCAGGTGGTCATACAAGCCTACTCCTGCATGGATAAGGAGGTGCTTTTGCGAGTCACTGCTCACTCTACCAGGGCAATTGCTTCATCTTGGGCCTTCCAGCACCAGGCGTCGGTTGACCAGGTGTGCAAAGCAGCGGTCTGGTCATCCCTTCACAACTTCACCAAGTTTTACCAAGTTGATGTCCAGGCATCAGCTGTAAAGTGTTGCAGAAGGTTGTGAACTCTTCTCCAGGGCTCTAGTCTTGAGGTTTCAGTTCCGCCGTTCCTGGTTATGTTGACACAGTTGGCCAGTTGCTGTCGTAGCATGGTCCCACCCTTAACAAGGGTACTGTTTTAAGACGTCTCACGCGTTGCTGATGGTGGTGCCTCAGAATAGAAGGGACGTAAAAAAGGAAATTTGTGTACTCACCAGTAAATTTCTTTTCTCGTCATCTTCCATTCTGGCACACCACACCCGCCCTACTGTTTTGTTGCGACTGAACTTGCTGTTCATGCCTTTTGCAGAGCTATAGTTTTCTTTGCTAGGTTCGGAACAAATTATGCGCAATGCGTGCAGGTTAGCATTGTTCCCTCCACGGGGCTGTGGCTGGACTGCTTATTAATTAACTGGGGTGGCCGGCCACAGCCTGCCCTATATGGGCCAGGAGGAGCTTAGTTTGTTTTTCTTGCAGTCCCCGTCTACGGGTGAGGTTAACCCACGCTTTGCTGATGGTGGTGACCCGGAAAGGAAGAGTGGTGGAGAAGAAAGAAGGCCAGGCCCCCCAGAAGCGTCTCCCCCAACGCGCGCTCTGCAGTCGTCTTGACTGTCGAAGCCGATCAGCTTTTGGCAGGACCAGAAGATATGGAGGAGGTCTCCCCTCTCCCGGCCACAGCGTCAGCAGAGAGGAGACACCTCCGGGAACCATTTATGCAAGACAGCGGGCACTCTATACCAACCAATGAGTATTTTATAGTTGCATTCTTTGTACCTAGTACATCTGGCCGTATCGTGCGCTAAGCCAGCCATCTTGGTTCATTGCTTGGTAGTAAAAGAGGTATCTAGGGCTTCCTCCCATCTACGAATAAAGGACGGTGCCCCCTCCTCCGGGCTAATTAACATTTTATACGCCATAGAGAGGACATGCTGGATCGGGCCCTCCTCTTCACATAGTCTCTCGAATTGGGTGAGCTCCCTAGCTCCCAAAGCCTGTCTCTGAATAGATGATAGGAAGTGTCTCAACTGTTGCTCCTGCCAGGCGTTCCATCTAGGCAAGCCTCTGGCGTCTGCTATGTCGGCAAGTGGTTCCCAGGCCCCACCACGCTGAAAGAGTCTAACCCTGCCCATCCCACCCCCCTATCCATCTCTCGGCCGTCCCGCTCGACAGTCCCGGTGGAAACGCAGGATTTCTTAAGACCGGGTATAATGGATGAAAAGTCAGGAGAGATGTCACTACGAGACTGAAATTTTTGGAAAATCTTAATGGAGACCCCTATTGTCGGATGCTTCGTCATTGCTCCCAAGTGCTGTTTTGCCAACCATGGTAGAAATCTCAGGGGGAGAGGGGTGTTTCCCTGCTCGATCTGCACCCACTGCTTGTGTTGCGAGTGTCTGCACCAGTCGACTATTCTACACAGGTGGGTGGCAGCATAATATAAGCTGGGATCTGGGAGCCCTATTCCCCCATTCTCCTTCGTTCTCCTAAGAACCTTCTTACTAACCCTGGGTCTTTTTCCAAGCCACATGAACTTGGCAAATAGGGCTTCCATCTTTTGCAGGAAGGAGTTCAGGATGTCCAGTGGAAGTGCTTGCATCAGGTACAAGAGGCGAGGTAGTAGATTCATTTTCGGAGCATTACATCTCCCAAACCAGGATAGAATTTTAAGAGCCCATGCCTCTGTGTCTCTGACAAAGCTCCGTAGAAGTGGGGGGAAGTTCAGGGAGAATATTTTATCTAGTGTTTTAACAATTTTAGTACCCAAGTAGGTGATGTGCTCGCTAGCCCATTTAAAAGAAAAAGTGTTTTGGAGGTTAGTCCCCCTGGTTCTCTCTAGGTTAAGATTCAGGGCTTCAGATTTTTGTAGGTTTATTTTGTAGTTCGACACGTCCCTGTAGGCATCCAGCTCCTGCATCAGGTTAGGGAGGGTAATTTCAGGACAGGACACAAAAAATATCAAATCGTCCGCATATGCCGCTGTTTTGTAATGACCAAAGGGGAGAGAGACTCTTGGTATGCTGGGGTTCGCCCTCACTTTGCAAAGGAATGGTGATGAGAGGTGAGAGGGGGCACCCCTACCTCGTCCCATTCCCGATGCTGAAAGGCTCCGACAGGAGGCCGTTAACTCTTACCACTGCCGAAGGGTGGTGATAGAGGCTGGTGATCCACGATATCATACTAGGCCCTAAGCCCACGTGTCGTAGAACTCCCAGGATGAAGTCCCAGTGCACCCTGTCGAAGGCCTTTTCAGCATCGGTGGCAAGGAGAACCGCAGAGACCGTCGTCTTGTGTATTATGTCCAGCAGATTTAAGACCTTCACTGTGTTATCCCTCGCTTCTCTCAGTGGCATAAACCCTACCTGATCTAGGTGGATGACAAGATGTAAATGTGGGGCGAGACGGGAGGCGAGTACATTCTTAGTGTACATCCCGTCCCATTGCGGAAGATATCCTTACTTATGGGTTATTCATCTTCAGATGTCACGTGACTGCAGAGCAGAAAAAGTTGCCCCTCCCAGCCTATATATACCGAGGCACCTCCCACAAAACCCCAGATTTTCTCTGCAGTCGCGGACTGCCAGGACGAGAAAGTGGCTCGCTCTTTTCAGGCAGGTGAGCAGGGTCTTTGACCCTATGGACCTGTTGAGCTATTCGACACCCGATTCTGTTCTTGTTTTACTGCCTCCCGTCGTTCGGGTGACGGTAGACAGCACCATATTTAGGTGCATTTGTGCCTGTCATTCCCTTCCCTCTATAGTGGTTCCCGGACTGCTGTCTCCCTTCGTTCTTCTGTGTCTCTCAGGGAAAAGGGGGGTGTTCATTGTATCAGAGGTATCCAGTATTGTGTGGCACCTTTAATGCTAGGCTCTGGCTTATACGGAGCGCTTTAGAAATGATCCGTGTCTGATTGGTTGCACTGGTGGTCTTTTTTGTTACTTTGCGCTGCTGTACACCGCTTGGTTTGAGGCGACGACATTTACCTCAGAAGCGTCGGAGCAGCCACTGGCTGTCCTGCTCACGTGGGCGCGTCTTTTCGCGCTCTTCGGAGGATGGTGGGCAGGGTGGGTGACGCATTTTGCGTCATTCCCCCGCGGCACACCCCTCGAGGTATATGTCCGGACGCCATCTTGTCTCGGCAGCGCAGTGAGGCGGTCGTTCCATGTGCGGTCTGTAAGCGCCCTCGCAGGCAATTTGTTATCTTTTACTATGTTATGCCTGGTGCTTACGGGATCTTTTTCTGTCTTTTATAGGCCTATAGAATCAGTGGTTTCTCCCGGCCTTTACATTCATTAAAGGGATATTGTCTAATATTTAAAACCCTCCCACTTCCCTTGCGGTGCATTGGGGGCATCCCGGGTTTGCTTCGGCATTATTCCCATTTGGCCTTGCGAGCCACAATAATCACCATATGGAGGCTTCTCAAGACATTGAGTCCAGGGTTCCTTCGGGACAAGGCCGGTTCTGTACTGATTGTGGGATATCCCCTGTACCTGGCGACTTCAAGGTCTTTCTCTCCTGCGCGCAGCAGACTGTTGCGCGGTTATCTGGGATGCCCCTGCTGAGGGCCTCTTCCCCTGAGACCTTGCCTACTCCCTCTCTCTCACATTCGGCTCAGGTGGTGGCACATGCTTCTGGGGATGCCCAACCTGATTTTGCTTCTAGATTGGCCGATCTGGAGAGGCGGATGGGTAGTTATGAGCCGCGCAAGGCTATTGGCAAGACACGGCATTTGATTGATAATTCCTATGTTTGCCCCATGACTTCTGAAGCACTGGAAGACATTGTTGGTTATTCCCCGGAGGGGGAATTATTTTCTGATTCTGAATCTGAGGATCATAAAAGGGTCTTCTGATGAGCCAAGGTCTGGGTCCAAGCCTTGGGATGCAGCTGATACTGACAGGCTTCTTGCCCATTTGTTTGAGGTGCTTGAAATATCTCCCCCTGTTGCTTCCCCACAGCAGCAGGGAGAGTTATTTTGTGCTGCTAAACCACGCTGGGAATTCCCGGCTCAGGCTCATTTTAATAATCTCATTTTACATGAATGGGAAAAACCCAGTAGGCTTCCAGGTGTACCTAAAAGCTGGGACAAGAGGTATCCCTTTCCGATGGATACCGCTAAATTATGGTGTTCCCCACCTAAGGTCGAGGCAGCTGGGACTGTCTCATACCTCTGTGCTACCACCTTAGAAGAAGAAGAAGTGGAAGACCGGCGCATTGATCAGCTGGCTACACATGGTTTTGCAAACTTACTTAGGAACTACAAAGAATGTGTTCCTGGCTAGCGACCACAATAGGACCCCTGTATCCTACTTAAATTGGTTGGTACACAGCCCAGCCCTTTATCTCAAAGCACAATTTTGTTTGGGGCTAGGTCCCCCTAAAATTCTCTGGGCTTAGGGCTGTAACCACACCTGTTTTGTTTTTTTTGGAAAATGTATACAATTTTATTAAATTAAATGTAAATTTGAAACAACTGCTATATTATAGTCACATCATTTACATTCATGTGCTTAATCGCATTACTATAATGTTAAATCTATGTTTGTTACAAAACCTTATATGAATTAATATTCCATAATTTCTTAAGAGGGCAGACATGTATCATGTTTCGTTTGTTTCGTTCATTCTGACTATCCTGGGTTTTGGTCCACTTCGGTGGGGCACCCCGATCGGGGGTGCCCCGCTGTTTGAAACCCCCCAGAGAGCCCCAAAAACTCACCTCTCCCCGCTCCCACGTGACCGTTGCAGCCGACGGACAAGCGGGAGGCAGCGATGGACAAGAGAGCACGCCCGTCGCCGCCCCCCACGCGTCACTCTTACAGGGCGCACGCCCGCGTCGGCCATTCACAAACGGCCAGCGTGGGTGCGCGTCCTGCTAGAGGGACGCGCGGGAGGCGCCGCTGGATCGAGGAGCAGGTAGGGATTTAGGGGTTTCTGGGGGGCTTCACACAGATCAGGGTGCCGCAGTCAGGGGGCTGATCGGTCCGGGAATCTTATAGATTCCCGGGCCGATCAGGGGAGGGTGTTGGTCCACTTTAACATATATATTATATGGTATAAGGTAGGAGATGTTAGGAGACGTTACAATACCTTATTTGGTAATTTCTCTCATGCGATTAATGGTTTATGTACAGCTTGCCGATTCCCATTTTCCTGCTTATTAAACTTTCAGGAAAGAGAATTAGAATCCAATAATATTTAAAATTGCCCAAGGGCATTATCAGACAGATTTATCACCTGGTACCTGGTTTAGGTGCTGTCCCCTTTAGAAGAATTTGTCTGTGGGATCTCTTTAAAGGATTCCTTCTGATTAGCACTGGATACCTTCACCGTAATCTACATGAAAGGGGACCAAATTATATATGCCTTCCAATTACTCTTTTCCCGCTATGTTGTAATGAGGTTTGGGTATAGACATATCAGTATAAACACCTCACCTTCGATATTATAGCTATCCTTGGCAGTCGCAGCGGCGGATAAGAAAACATGCATCCGTGTTGAAAAGATATGATTCTCTATTCTATGTCAGGGCAGCGTTGTTCCCACCTGGCTTCTCCGCGCCCCCGAACGTCTCAGCTGTATATTGGTGGAGCACACAGGATACTTACCCGCCGCCATGCCAGCGACGCTCAATATGCGCTCCAGATACCTGGATCGCACGTGCCCCCACGTCCGGCTTCCGCCGGAAGTGACGCAGTGCGTTGCCAGTCCGGCTCTAAAGACGGCGCCATATTCTAAGTATACAGTACGTCCTGCTCCAGATAGATTACTTACACTTGGGTTATCCTCCGCCAGATGGCGCTGCACTGCAGAGACATGTAAAACAGGCTCCTCCCGGCCCCTCAAATACCCGGGACCTCCCACAAATCCCCAGATTTCTCTGCAGTGCTTACTGCGAAGACATGAAATTATCACTCTCTCGCAGGTGAGCGGGGCTATTAGCCTGCGGCCCTGTCGGACTATTCCCACCAGTCCCTCGTGTGATGTGCCTCCCAGCCTGGGCTGCGCTGGTCGGGTGAAGGTAGGCAGCACCATGTGTGCTTAAGGAGCGCTACTCCACCGCAGTCCCCCACCAAAGGGTAGGCGGTATAGGCTGATGGTGAGCCTTTATGGATGCCCCTCCCGCATTATTGCCCCATGCCTCGTGTAGCGGTGGGTCCTGTACAAAGGGCCGCCATCCTCCCTCATTCTCCCTGTAGCCTTCGGGAGGGAAAGAAGGGGGGGGGGGGTAGCATGATTCGTGCATACGGCTATTCTAAGCATACAGCACGTCCTGCTCCAGATGTAGTAATTACATGTGGGTAATCCTCCGCCTGAGGGCGCTGTTCACTGCAGACATGTAGAAAATGGGCTCCTCCCGGCCCTACATACACCGAGGGACCTCCCACAAATCCCCAGATTTCTCTGCAGTGCTGAACTGCGAAGACATGAAGTATCACGCTCTCGCAGGCGAGCGGGGCTTTACAGCCCGAGGCCCTGCGGGACTATTTCCACCCGTCCTCATTGTGAAGTAATGCCTCCCAGCCTGGGCTGCGTTGGTCGGGTGAAGGTAGGCAGCACCTTGTGTGCTTACGGAGCTAGGCTCCACTGCAATCCCCCACCATAGGGTAGGCGGTTAAGGCGAATGGTGAGCCTTCAGAGGATGCCCCTCCCGCATCAGCGCCCCGTGTAGCGGTGAACGCCGAGTATTGGGTCACCTTCCTCCCTAGTTCCCCCCGTTATTGGGGGGGAAAAAGAGGGGGGGGAGTTGTGTGTACGGCGGCCTAACCTTGCCCTATTACACTAGTATGCTTATAGCCCTTGACGGTTACGGGGTGTCAGAGCCGCACTTCACATTGATGGTAACTTTAGCCGCAGCGCCTTTAATGTATTTTACTTGGCGCGTACGGCGGCTCTGTCGCGGGCGCTAAGGTGTTTATTCACTGTATTCTATCCTGTCATGTTTAGTCTCTGAGGTAATTCACTCGACTGGTTTCAGTTACTAACTACTGTTTTCTGATTGGCTACGCGCTTCGAGCTTCGCGCTCTCCGTGGGGGGGGCGTGGTCTGGTTTGGCGCGTTCCGCGTCATCTTCAGCTCTGGCCCGCCCTTCGAGGTTCGCTTGGCGCCATTTCTTTCTCACGTGCGCGTGGTGAAGACTGTCCTCCCCTCGCTGTTCTGTAAGTGCCCTCATGGGTGACCTTTCTTTAGCTTTTGCTCTCTTCGCTTGGCTCTGACATCCCTGTTCCCCTTGTGTCTTTCAGACCGTCCAGACCTTTTAAAAAATCACTCCCACTTCCCAGCGGGTCTTTGGGGCATCCAGGGTTGCTTTATAGCATCAATCCCTACTGGCATATTGTACCTAATAATCACCATATGGAGGCATCTCAGGATATTGTGAACTGGGTTCCTTCGGGACAAGCCCGTCTGTGTGTAGCTTGTGATGTCTTACCTAGCAGCGGTGACAATGCACGGGTCTGCGTCCCTTGTGCACAGCAGGCGCTAGCCGGTCTTCCCGCCTCTTCCGAGGCTGGGCCCGCACCTCGCCTCGCTTCACCTACTCCCCCAAGTCTGAACCTAACCCCCAATACCAGTGGGGACTCTCATACTGATTTTGCCACTAGACTGGCTAGTGTGGAAAACTTAATTGCTGGTTGCTTGGCGCGCAAGGCCACTGCCAAGAGGCGACATTTGAATCCTGAATCTACTATATTTCCTATAGAATCTGATGATTTCTTTCTTTCTTACGCACATCCCCCCTCAGACGAAGGGGAGCTGTTCTCTGACTCAGGGTCATACGACGACGAGTCCAGGGGACAGGAAGAGTCTGGTTCTGATCATTGGTCCTCGAATGACATTGATAGACTGTTGACCCAGATCTTTGACGTATTGTCCCTCTCTCCCCCTGCCGCGGCTCCCCGGCAAAGGGGTGATCTGTTTCACACCGCTAGGGCGCGGTTGGAATTTCCCGAACAAACCCATTTTAATAGCCTCGTGCTGAAAGAATGGGAACACCCCAGCAAACTTCATGGGGTTCCTAAAAGTGTGGATAAGAAATATCCCTTTCCTGCTGACCTGGTCAAGTGTTGGACATCGCCACCCGAGGTCGATGCCCCAATTCTAAGTCTGTCCAACACCTCTATTATGCACTCCCCCGACAATACTACGCTTCGGCATCCGGAGGATCGGCGTGTTGACCAACTGGCATGTCATGCATTTGGAGGACCGTCGCTCCGCCCAGTTTGCGCCTTAGCCATCACGGCGGTGGCGCTCAGGACTGTGGTTAAGACTGCTCTTGAAGGGGCGGATGACTTGCCCTCTGATGCTGCCAATGCTCTGGCCACCTGTGAAACTTTTGTGAACTATATCCTATCTGCATCGGACGATGCTATTAAGCTGAGCGCTAGATCTTCTGCTCTGGTAGTAGCCATACGCCGAGCGGTCTGGTTGCGCCAGTGGGCCGCTGATAACGCCGCCAAGAAGGCCCTTACGGGGCTTCCATTTAAGGGGTTGCGCCTGTTTGGAGAAAGGTTAGATATCTTTGCCAAGGGTGACAAGTTACCCCAGCGCAAGCGTCAGATTCGGCCCTTTCTTGGCCCAAGCTCCCAATCGACCCCCTACCGTGGGGCTAAGCAAGGCAGAGGAGTGTGCTTCGCTGGGTCTCGCACAGATTCCTGGAACAAGAATAGAGGACGCCGTCCCGGGTCCTCCTGGGGGCCCAAGCCCAAGGCCCCTCCCAAGACCCCTCAGGCATGAAGGGGCGCCTTCGCCCGTCAGGGTGGGGGGACGTCTACAGCACTTCGAGCATGTCTGGAGACGCCACGTCTCAGACCGGTGGATTCAGGAGGTAGTGTCCTCCGGTTACAAGATAGAATTTGCTGTACGGCCCCCTACCAGGTTCGTTGGGTCCCGGATCCCACAGGACCCTGCCTCAGCTCGGGTCTTGATGCTGGCTGTGCAGGACCTTCTGGATCTAGGGGTCATTGGCAAGGTCCCCTTAAGAGACAGGGGCATGGGGTTTTATTCCAACCTTTTCACGGTACCCAAAAAGGACGTCAGAAACAAGCATTTTCGTATGGAAACTTTTCGCTCGGCCATTGCCTCGCTGCGCCCAGGGGACTTCATGACATCTGTGGACATCAAGGATGCTTACCTGCACGTTCCGGTGTTTCCAGGACACCAAAGGTTTCTCAGATTTGCGCTGCTGGATCAGCATTACCAGTTCGTGGCCCTGCCATTCGGCCTCACGTCTGCTCCCAGGGTGTTCACCAAGGTGCTGGCAGGGGTGATGTCCCTGTTAAGACTAAGGGGCATACACGTGTTGCCCTACCTGGACGATATACTCATCACCTCTCGGTCTCTGCTGCAGGCAGAGCTGGACACTCAGTTGGTAGTGTCCACCCTGGAGTCCTTCGGCTGGGTGATCAATTACCCCAAGTCCTCTCTGTCCCCCTCCTCAGTGACCCCGTTCCTGGGGATGATTCTGGATACAGTTCAGTCAAGGATATTCCTTCCTCCGCAGAAGGTGGAAGCTCTGACAACGCAGGCGAGGTCCCTGCTTTCGAGCCCTCATCCCTCCATCCGGCAGGGTATGCAGTTGGTGGGCTCGATGGTGGCAAGCTTCGAGGTGGTGCCCTTTGCCCAGTTTCATTTGAGAATCCTGCAGCTTCACCTTCTGTCAGTTTGGAACAAGAACCCAGCGTCCTTGGACAAGATATGGTTGGTTCCCCCCTCGGTCAGACAATCCCTTGCGTGGTGGCTGGACCACAGGAACTTGACAAGGGGCAGAGCCTTCCTGGCTCCCTCCTGGGAGACGGTCAGAACGGATGCCAGTCTGTCGGGTTGGGGGGGATTCTGGAAGTCCCTGCGCTTCCAGGGGAGGTGGGGCCCTCAGGAGGCCCATCTACCCATCAATGTCTTGGAACTCAGGGCGGTCAGATTGGTGCTGGAACAATTGACTCGTCACCTGAGGGGTCTGGTGGTTCAGGTACGCTCAGACAACAGAACGGCGGTTGCCTACATCAACCATCAGGGAGGGACCCGGAGCAAGGGGGCTCTCCAGGAAGTATCTCTGATTCTAACATGGGCGGAGGCCAATGTCCAATGCATCTCGGCTGTCTACATTCTGGGGGCGGAGAACCTGCTGGCAGATGCTCTGAGCAGGGGGTCGTCCCGTCAGGGGGAATGGTCCCTCTGCAACAGGGTATTTCAGTCCCTGTGTCACCGTTGGGGTGTGCCAGATGTGGATCTGTTTGCGTCCCGTCACAATCACAAGCTCACGAGCTTTGTATCCCTGTCTCAGGATCCTCTGGCTCTGGCCACGGATACCCTGTCCATGTCTTGGAGGGAGTTTCGGCTCCTGTATGTGTTTCCACCAATTCCCCTTCTGGGCAGAGTTCTGTGCAAGATTGCTCTGGAAGGGGTACCCGCGATTCTGGTGGCCCCAAGGTGGCCAAGAAGAGTGTGGTTCGCAGACGTGGTTCAAATGGAAGTAGATCAGTACGATCTGCCAAGGTTGCCAGATCTTCTAACTCAGGGGTCTCTACGCCATCCCAATTTACTAACTCTGGCTTTGACGGCTTGGCTATTGAAACCTCCATCCTGATGGAAAAGGGTTTGTCTGCTTCTGTAGTGGCTACTATGGTGCAAGCCAGGAAAAATACTTCTTCTGCTATCTATTATAGAGTTTGGCGTTCTTACATTGACTGGTGTGAGTCCAGGTCTCTTCCCTGCCGTGAATTCTTAGTCTCTAGGGTGCTGGAGTTTTTACAACATGGTCTAGACTTAGGTCTTAAAGTGGACCAACACCCAGGATTTTGACTATCCTGGGTTTTGGTCCACTTCGGCGGGGCACCCCGATTGGGGGTGCCCCGCTGTGTGAAACCCCCCAGAAAGCCCCAAAATCTTACCTGTCCCCGCTGCCACGTGACTGGACGGTCCAATCCCCGCCAACGTCCAGGCGGGGATCAGGAACGTCCAAGCGGCTGCTGCCGCCGCCGCCTCCCTCGCGTCACTTTCGGCGCGCGCGCACCCCCGCCGGCCATTCGCAGACGGCCGGCGCGGGCGCCTACAGAAGATCAGGTAAGCGATTTGGGGTGTCTGGGGGGGTTTCACCCCGCGGGACATCCCGATCTCTGATGTCCCGCGGGGTGGGAGGTGATCGGCCCGGGAATCTTATAGATTTCCGGGCCGATCACCTCTCGGTGTTGGTCCACTTTAAGCTTAGTACTCTGAAGGGCCAGGTTTCGGCCCTGTCTATCTTCTTTCAGAAGACCTTTGCCCAGCATCCCCTTATCAAGACCTTCTTTCAAGGGGTCACTCATGTGCGTCCCCCTCGAAAGCCTATGGTACCTGTTTGGGATTTAAACTTGGTCTTATCGGCCCTGCAGGGTGCTCCTTTTGAGCCTATTCAGGAGGCTGCTCTCGCTGTTCTCACGCTCAAGGTTGTCTTCCTGGTAGCTATCACTTCTGTTAGGCGTGTGTCTGAGTTGGCTGCCTTATCTATTCAGCCTCCCTACTATGAGAGACACCAGGACAAGGTGGTGTTCCGCTTCAAGCCAGACTTTCTACCTAAAGTGGTGTCTGCATTTCATTTGAATCAAGATATTGTACTTCCTTCTCTGTACCCTAATCCTAGTAACCCTAAGGAGAGGGTTTTGCATTCCTTGGATGTGGCTAGGTGCATCAAGTATTACCTAGTTATCACTAAGGCTTTCAGGAAGACTGATGCTCTCTTCATTGTGCCTCACGGGCCTAGGAAGGGTTTGGCTCCCGCCAAGTCTACCACCAGTAAATGGATACGTCAGGCTGTGGTTCAAGCCTATTCTACTAAGGGGAAGGCTCCCCCCTTCCGTCTTACTGCTCATTCTACTCAAGCTGTTGGGGCTTCTTGGGCTTTTCAGCACCAGGCCTCTGTGGAACAAGTTTGTAAGGCCGCTACTTGGTCTTCTGTTCATACCTTTACAAAGTTTTACAAGGTTGACGTTAGGGCCTCAGCTGATGCTGTGTTTGGCCGCAAGGTTTTGCAGGCGGCAGTAGTTTAAACTGCTTGCTGTTGCCTTTTCTGTTGGGGATCCCACCCTGCTTTACGGACACTGCTATTGGATGTCCCACATGTAATTACTACATCTGGAGCAGGACGTGCTGTATGCTTAGAATAATACAATTCTGTGAAATACTCACCTGTAGAATTGGTATTATATGCATACAGCACGTCCTGCTCCAACCCACCCTGGTTTCACGTTGTTCTGGATCCCCTGTTTGGTGATTGTTATCATTGTTGTTGTTGCCAGTTTTTGGGTGGTTGGTTTCTCCCGGCTTCTCCTTCTCACTGCTTTTCAATGCTGGGGATTTGTGGGAGGTCCCTCGGTATATGTAGGGTCGGGAGGAGGCTGTTTTCTACATGTCTGCAGTGAACAGCGCCCTCAGGCGGAGGATTACCCACATGTAATTACTACATCTGGAGCAGGACGTGCTGTATGCATATAATACCAATTCTACAGGTGAGTATTTCACAGAATTGTATTTTTATTAAATGACCGACATTTACACACCTTTCAGCCAAAAGCTCCAAAAGTGATCTATAGAAGGTCAAAGAATCTAAGAGATACCCTTGTACACAGCCACCATGAACAAAATCGAGGGAAAGAGTGTTGTAAGGTCAAGGGCACCTATCGATGTGGGGGGTGCAACATGTGTAAGTATGTGAAGGTAGGCCCAGTAATATCTTTAGGGGGCCGAGGTGCCCACAAGACGCAACATTTCATTAATTGCAACACGGCCAACGTGATTTATTTATTGACCTGTGCTTGTGGATGCCTGTATGTGGGTAAGACCAATCGCCCTTTGAAAAAAAGAATTTATGAGCACCAATATAATATAAGGACAGGGTCCATAAAGACACCAATAAGCCGTCACTTTATAAAGCACCATAATAAGTATCCGAGTTTCCTTCAGGTGCAGGGTCTGGACCGGATACACCCTACAATCCATGGAGGGGACATTGAAAAAATGACCCTCCAACTTGAGACGAAGTGGATCTATAGGCTGGGAGAGTTTCGCTACCCTGGTCTTAATGAAACCCTGAGTATCGCTTCTTATCTATAGACATTACATATATAAATCTGGGAATGAGTAGATATAGTGGGTCAAGAGGGAAGGCGTAGAAGCCAATAAGCAGGCCATAGCAATTAGAATTTGTAAATAGAAAACACAAAAATCCTGAGATATATATGGAGATGCTTTCCAATTGCGAAGTTATGCTTGAATGTTTTAATATATGAGGTGAGTTGTAAACCTAGGGAGAATTGGTGGAGTGCTGCCTTAATAGACAATGCTAGGACCCGGATGAGCAAGTTGGATGATAACCATAATGTTTTATTCCACATATCATACTAATGCTGCCCAATGGCAGTTCTGGCTCTATATACAAATTTAAGTGTACCTCGTTACCATGTTGATTCAAATGAGGAGAGGGTTTGTATGCACTGTAATAGTGGTGTCTCCCTCTCCCTCTTTAATGATTTCTGCATAGTGGCATGCAGCCACCAGTAATAGGTTTTTGGACAGGTGGCGGATTGCCGGTTTTGTGTTGATTCCGTGCCTGCTGGAAAGAAACCTCCAGCAGGATGGCGGGTCTCCAACAAAATGTCGCCGTCTTTAGAGCCGGACCGGCGACGCACTGCGCCACTTCCGGCAGAAGCCGGACGTGGGGGCACGTGCGCTCCAGGTATCTGGAGCGCATATTGAGCGTCGCTGGCGCGGCGGCGGGTAAGTATCCTGTGTGCTCCACCAACATACAGCTGAGACGTTCGGGGGCGCGGAGAAGCCAGGTGGGAACAACGCTGCCCTGACATAGAATAGAGAATCATATCTTTTCAACACGGATGCATGTTTTCTTATCCGCCGCTGCGACTGCCAAGGACAGCTATAATATTGAAGGTGAGGTGTTTATACTGATATGTCTATACCCAAACCTCATTACAACATAGCGGGAAAAGAGTAATTGGAAGGCATATATAATTTGGTCCCCTTTTCATGTAGATTACGGTGAAGGTATCCAGTGCTAATCAGAAGGAATCCTTTAAAGAGATCCCACAGACAAATTCTTCTAAAGGGGACAGCACCTAAACCAATTTTAAATATTATTGGATTCTAATGCTCTTTCCTGAAAGTTTAATAAGCAGGAAAATGCGCACACCACCAACTCTCCCTGGGGAGTCGGCAAGCTGTACATAAACCATTAATCGCATGAGAGAAATTACCAAATAAGGTATTTTAACGTCTCCTAACATCTCCTACCTTATACCATATAATATATATGTTAAGATGTACATACTAACCTACTTATGATGATAAATGTTTCTTTGTTACATACATAGGGCATTGAGGAAGCAGAATCAGGCGAAACATGATACTTGTCTGCCCTCTTAAGAAATGATGGAATATTAATTCATATAAGGTTTTGTAACAAACATAGATTTATCATTATAGTAATGCGATTAAGCACATGAATGTAAATGAGACTGTAATGTAAATGTGACTGTAATATAGCAGTTGTTTTAAATTTATTTAATATAATTGTATACATTTTCCAAAAAAAAAAAAACAGGTGTGGTTACAGCCCTAAGCCCAGAACATTTTAGGGGGACCTAGCCCCGAACAAAATTGTGCTACACATGGTTTTGCCTGTGCCGGGACTGCGCTGCGTCCGGTGTGTGCATCTGCTATTACTACTGTGGCTATCAGAAGATTGATCAGGAGTGCCTTAGAAGGTGGTTCTGCGGCTTTGGGCAGAGATGTTTTTAACTGGCTTATGTATTGTGAGGAATTTACTTCTTATGTCCTTGCTGCCCTAGAGGATGTTATTAGAATGTGTGCCAGAACCTCTGCCCTGCTGGTTGCCTTACAACACTCTGTTTGGCTGCGCCAATGGATGGCTGATATTGCTGCTAAGAAGGCTCTTACGGGGGCCCCTTTTTAAAGGTCTACGCCTTTTTGGAGAACGTCTGGATCTGTTTGCCAAGGAAGGTAAGCTGCCTCAGCGCAAGAAGCCACTCAGCCCTTTCGGGGGTCCAGGGTTGCTCTTTCCCCCTTTTATTTCCCCTGAAAAGGAAGGGGAACTCCACCCGCGGGAGGCCATGGTGAGTCATGGGGCAGAGGCAGAGGACATAGTAGACCCGGTCCTTCCTGGGGTGCTAAGCCAAAATCCTCTCCCAAACCTCCGCAGACATGAAGGGTCGCCCTCACCCATCCGGGACGGCTTCGGTTTTTTGCTCACATCTGGAGACGTCTTGTCTCAGACCGGTGGATTCAGGAGGTAGTCTCCTCCGGTTACAAGATAGAGTTTATAGCCTGGCCGCCCCCAATATTCACATATTCACGGATGGCTCAGAACCCTCTGTCAGCTCAGTGTCTGTGCTTGGCTGTCCAAAATCTACTGGAATTGGGGTCATTTTCCCGGTCCCTCCGTGGGAAAGGGGTATGGGCTATTATTCCAATCTTTTCACTGTTCCAAAAAAGGATCAGTCAGGCCTATCCTGGATTTAAAGCTCCTCAACAAATTTGTCAGATTCAGGCACTTTCGCATGGGGACTCTGCGTTCTGCCATAAATTCCCTTCGTCCAGGAGACTTCCTGGCCTCTATAGACATCAAAGATGCTTACCTGCATGTGCCCATTTTTGCAGGCCATCAAAAATTTCTCAGGTTCGCAGTGGAAGACCAGCATTACCAGTTTGTTACTCTGCCATTCAGTCTTACCTCGGCTCCCAGGGTGTTTACCAAGGTGCTGGCAGGAGTTATGGCTCTGTTGAGATCTCAGGGTATACGCATTCTTCCCTATCTGGACAACATTCTTGTAGTTTCCCAAACTTTGCAACAAGCAGAGTTGGATGTTCAGAAAGTGGTATCCACTCTGGAAATGTTTGGTTGGGTGATCAATCTTCCCACATCTTCCCTGTCTCCTTCCAGAGTACAGCTTCTTCTGGGCATGACTCTGAATACCTCTCAGGTCAAGGTCTTTCTCCCTCAGCTGAAGATAGAGGGTCTTCAGGCACAAACACTGCTCCTTCTGTCTTGCTCTCATCCGTCCATCAGACAGGCAATACAGTTGGTGGGTCTGATGGTGTCCAGCTTCGAGGCTATCCCTTACGCTCAGTTTCACATGAGGCCTCTCCAGGTTCATCTCTTGTCAGTATGGGATCGGGACCCTGGATCCATGGATCAGATATTTGTTCTGTCACCTCTGATCAGGAGGTCTCTGTCATGGTGGCTGGACCCAAGGAATCTGCTAGTGGGCAGATCCTTTCTGACTCCCTGCTAGGAGGTGGTCACCACGGATGCCAGTCTGACAGGTTGGGGGGGCTTTTGGAGGTCCCTGAACTTCCAGGGGCCCATGCCCCTATCAATATCCTGGAATTGAGGGCAGTAAGGTTAGTACTTTACCAGCTGACCATGCACCTTCGGGGTCTGGCGGTTCAGATCCGCTCAAACAACAAGACAGCGGTTGCTTACATCAATCATCAGGGAGGAATCAGGAGCAAGAGGGCTCTCAAAGAAGTATCCCTGATTCTGTCCTGGGCAGAGGACAATGTTCCCTGCATCTCAGCGGTGTACATTCCGGGAGTGGAGAATCTGGAAGCAGACTCTGAGCAAGGGGGCCTTGCGCATAAGCGAGTGGTCCCTCAGCAACAGGGTTTTTCACTCTCTGTGTCTCCGTTGGGGCCAGCCAGATGTGGATCTCTTTGCGTCACGCCACAATCACAAGCTTCCAGCCTTTGTATGCCTGTCACAGGATCCACTGGCCCTGGCAGTGGATGCTCTGGCAATGTCTTGGGGGAGCTTTCAGCTCCTTTATGTTTTTCCTCCATTTCCTCTGCTGGGCAAAGTGTTGTGCAAAATAGCCCAGGAGGGAGTGCCAGCCATTCTGGTGGCCCCATGTTGGCCAAGAAGAATTTGGTTAGCAGAAATCGTACAGTAGGCAGTAGATCAGTTCGTTCTGCCCCTGGTGCCAGACCTGCTCACTCAGGGGCGGCTCCGTCACCCCAATTTACAAACGCTTGATGGAAAAGGGTTTTCCGGCCTCTGTAGTTAATACCATGATCAGGGCTAGGAAGAAGTCTTCCTCTACCATTTACTACAGGGTTTGGCGTGCTTACATTGACTGGTGTGAGTCTAGGTCACTTCCATGTTGGGTGTTATACATTCCCAGGATATTGGAATTTTTGCAAAATGGCTTGGACATGGGTTTTCAGCTTAGTACTCTGAAAGGTCATGTTTCTGCTCTGCCTGTTTTCTTCCAGAGATCTTTTGCTCAGCATCATCTGATTAAGACCTTCTTTCAAGGCGTTACTCATTTGCGTCCTCCGCACAAGCCCATGTTACCCGTTTGGGATTTGAACTTGGTTTTGTCTGACATGCAAGGGTCTCCCTTTGAACCCTTGCAGGAGGCGGCTTTGTCCACTCTCACTGTCAAGGTAGCCTTTTTGGTGGATATTACCTCGGTCAGGTGTGTTTCTGAATTGGCTGCGCTTTCCATCAAGCCTCCTTATTTTGAAAGACACCAGGACAAGGTGGTGTTTCGCTCTAAAACGGACTTTCTGCCTAAGGTTGTGTCTGCTTTTCATCTCAATGAGGACATTGTGTTGCCTTCTTTGTGCCCTAACCCTAGTAACCCCAAGGAAAGGGTGTTACACTCTCTTGATGTTGTTAGGGCTGTGAAATTCTATTTGGTGGCTACTGAACCCTTCAGGAAGACTGATGCTTTCTTTGTGGTTCCGTCTGGTCCTAAGAAGGGCCAGGCTCCCGCTAAATCCACTATCAGCAAGTGGATCCATCAGGCCGTGGTTCAGGCCTATTCTGCTATGGGAAAGAATCCTCCTTTCCACCTTACTGCTCATTCTACTCGTGCTTTTGGTGCCTCTTGGGCTTTTCAGCACCAAGCTTCGGTTGAACAAGTTTGTAAGGCCGCAACTTGGTCTTCTGTTCATACTTTTTCTAAGTTTTACAAGGTTGATGTTAAGGCCTCAGCTGATGCTACTTTTGGCTGCAAAGTTCTGCAAGCGGCAGTGGTTTAGACTGCTTGTTGTTGCCTTGGGGATCCCACCCTACCTTACGGACACTGCTATTGGATGTCTCATGAGTAAGGATATCTTCCGGAATGGGACGGGATTTACACTAAGATTAATACAATTATGTGATTACTCACCTGTAGAATTGATATTATTGGTGTACATCCCATCCCGTTCCGCCCCACCCTTGTTGTTCTTGTTACCTCTTTATGGTGATTGTTGGTTATTTTCTCCCGGCTTGTGTTAACTGCTTTTTAAATACTGGGGTTATGTGGGAGGTACCTCGGTATATATAGGCCGGGAGGGGCCACTTTTTCTGCTCTGCAGTCACGTGACATCTGAAGATGAATAACCCATGAGTAAGGATATCTTCCAGAACGGGACGGGATGTACACCAATAATATCAATTCTACAGGTGAGTAATCACAGAATTGTATTTTTGGCAAACAATGTAATATCTGTGTTGAGGAGAGAAATTGTACTATAACTAGAGCTTTGTGTAGGATCTTTGCCCTCCTTCGGGCTCACAGATATTCGGGCTCGGAGACTATCCATGGGGAGGGAGTGCCTTCTGCAAGGGAGTTGAAGACTACTCGGAGTCGTGGTGACAGGACCTCGGAAAAAACTTTATAGTACAACAGTGGAAGCCCATCTGGAACCTGGTGTTTTCCCGTTAGCAGACTCCTTAATAGCCCTACTTAACTCATCCGCTGTAATGGGATCTTCTAGCTGTTCGATCAGAGCCGGTGGGATTTTAGGAAGGCCTGATTGCGTTATGTAATTATTAATCTTCTCTGCCTTGTCCCCCTGAGGCTGGAGCGGAAAATTGTAAAGTGCTTCATAATATTTCCTGAAGACTTCTGCAATCTCTCTATCCTAGTATACCACTTTCCCCGCCTGGTTTAGAACTTTAGGGATATAGGTTCTAGCCCTTTCCCCTCTCAGAGCCGAGGCCAGGAGTCTCCCACACTTATCCCCCGATTCGTAAAATATTCTCCAACTCTTAATGAGCTGGATTTTGGTTCTGTCGCTGAACAGTTTCCGGAGACGGTCTCTGAGAGCAGTCAGGGACACCAGGTGCACCCCCGCCAGCGACTGCTTATGGGCTCCCTCTAGTTTTTCAATTTCGTCTAGCAGGTCGTTTATTTGCTTAACCCTTGCCCCTCTCTGAATTAGCGCCCCTGACACACGCGCTAATCTCTGGTGAAGCGTTTTCCTGAAAATAGTTTTGCAAGACCAGTTTCATTTCCTCTCTTATCATTGGGTCCTGAATCAGGGACTTGTTTAGTGTCCACGACCAAGGCCGAGGCACGTGTTCGCTGGATGCTAACCGGATACCCACAGGGGCATGATCTGAGATCGTAATGTTGCCTATAGAGGCAGACAAGATCCTAGGGAGGGAATGGTGTTGGATCAGAAACAAATCTATCCTAGAGTACGTGTTATGGGGAGGAAAATAGAATGTATAGTCCCGCCCGTTAGGGTTCAAGATCTGCCATGGGTCTACAAGTTGATATGTATGCAGCAGCTTCCTGACCCTTTTGAGTTTTGCGTAGGACATACAGGAGTGTCCTTTGGAGGTATCTATTAGAGGTTCTAGGGAAAAATTTAAGTCCCCCCCTATGATCACCCTCCCCTCTGAGTAGTTCGCCAGGTTCTCCAAAACCTCTTCCAGGAAGGAGATCTGCCCCACGTTGGGAAGGTACAAGTTAGCTAGGGTAAAGAGGGAAGCCGACTCAGGCCTAATTGGGGGAAAGTGACTGACACCAAACTCAACGTGGGCTACTCCGTGAGTTTATAGGGCAAAAAGAAGTCTACTGAACAACTGGCATAACAACAATAACGTCAGACGGGGGCGCTAAGTAGCGCCCTTGTCGAGAATATTAAACGGCAGTAACAAATCTCTCCAATATATTATATTCATCGGCGGATCAATGAACCGAGCCCAGCCCCAAGCAGAACGCCAGGTCGCGCGGGAAAGCCCATCGACCCCGGCACCCCACCAGGTTTGAATCAGCCAGACCCGGACTCCTGGTTGGCTGAGACTCTAGAATCGAGCATCTGGATTTGGGTCCTGGCTTCCGCCAGGTCTTGCTTGTAAGCTGATTCATAACGCGATATGAGCGCTTCGAAGTCTGCTCTAGACGGAATAGCTCTCAGGAATGATAGCGTTTCTCTGTGGATATTTCCGTCAGCTTCTTCCCGGTCGTCTGCTATGGGTGTGGATGAGCGCTCGGGGGGGGGACGCAATTGAGCTGATTTGCGAAACCAGCATCTGGGAGGTATCCGGGTGCGGGTGAATCGCTCCCGGTGGAGTAGCTGGTCCCAAGATCGCCACATCCTCCTCCTGCATGATCCCATTGACTTGACTGTCTTGCGTGATGTTAAGGGGGGGCGGGAGACCAGGGTTGGCTAATAAGAGGGCCCCTTTGCGTATCCCCCCCGTCAGCATGTTGCGCGTTTCTCCCCAGGGTGTCCCCAATTGCGGGGTGTTCTCTGCGGCAGGCCCTGGGTCAGCGTCGGCTCAGCAGTAGTTGGTGCCCATTGTACCCCAGTAGAGCGGTCAGTCAGACTAATCCCCTGGTTTTCTGGGGTGAAAGCAGATTTGCTCAGGTTGTGTAGGGCTGCATTAGTGGGCTTTCCAGGCAGTAGGCTATGCCTCTCTGTGGCGGTTGAAATATCCCCCTTTGTCAAGGGTGTCACCCATGGGGCTTGGATCCTCTTCTCCCCTCCTGAACTGAGTATTGGGCTTGAGCCCCCATCTCCCCCACTCACCGCTGCTGCCTCCGTTCTGTCTGGGTGTGCTTCACCCAGGCGGCGCCTCCTACAGGCTCCAGCGGAGATCCAGCCGGCAGACATGCTGCATTGTGTTCCGGCCGGTCACAGCGCCCGCGTGCAGCGCCGCTCTTAGCTGCCTCCGCCACGGCCACCACTCTGCCGGAGGAGGGCTTCCTGACGAGGCCCGCCTGGCCGTGATCCTCCCGCGGCCTCTGGTACTGCGGCCGCCATCTTGTCTTAGGCCACCTCCGTCTCTGGACTCCGCACCTGCTCCCCCGACACCGCCGGTCGCCGCCGACCCCGCTCGCCTGATGGGTCTCGTTCAATTGCGCCCTCCTGGATGCGAGGTAAGGTGTCCTCTCCGCTATCTGAGGTGCTCGCTGACGGCGGGGACGCCATCTCCTCCACCTCCCCACGTGCTCGCTCGAACTCTCCCGGCGCCTGTGTCTCTCTCCATTCATTCATCTCTCTTCTGCTCCTCTCCTTCCTGCGTTGCATCTTCCCTGCCATTCTGCTCAGCCTTGCTTGCCAGATGCCTGTTTTTGGGGGTTTATTGTCCTTCTATCCTCGAAGCTCACCTTCTCACATCCTCATCGCTCCAGCGCCAGGCCACGCCCCCCCAGGTAGGATTATTTTTAATGTGGGAAATCTTTACAGTGTGAGGGGGGCATACAGCATAGGCTCTTATTCAGCATGAAGGTCCGGTTTAAGAGTGTTGTTGGAATATCGCCAAAAAGACCTGCTTGCTGCATTTAATACAAACTGCAAATGCATTTGAATTTTCATTCTATGGACTCGTAACTGCACAAAATCACAGTTCAAATGAGAGGACTAACTGCAAATGGCACCTGGGCTGCAAATGCATAGTATGAACATAGCATAAAAGTCAAATCTAGGGTTGGGTGTAACCAATTTTACTAGACCACTTTAGATTTCTATTATCAGCACTTTTTGTTTTACCGCATTTGTATTGGTTATCACAATGGTACAGGTTCATACAGGTCCATAGATTGGTTATATCAAACAATTTTATACAATTATAGGGTACTGAGGACCCCCCTTTTTTCTGTGGACACATGTCTAGTATTGGTTGCAGCAATTTATCATGAAATTAGCGGTCTACTGTTTCCTTCAACTGTATATATTTTGGGGCATTTAAAAAATTGTGAAAATCTTACTGGATGTCTTTGCACAGATTGCTGATCTGGATGATGAGTTTGCTTCAGTAATGCTGGAAGAACACAGTGAAGATTTGAACCGTATACCTGTGGAAAAGGTACAGATTTGCGTTTTGATTTTTTTTTTTTATATTCACATCAGTAAGGAAAAGAAACAGGTACCTGTGAGCGCCTGTGTGAGTACACTACAGAACCCCCTAAGGAAGTATTCAGTGAGGATCTGGAACATTGGGGATCTCATAGTGTTCTTTAAACCCTTGGGTGTCCATTTCTTATGTGATTTGTTTTTTCCAGTACTTGATACTATCTCAGAATTATTCCTTTTGGCCATATATTATAGATATGTTTGCCCCTGAAAGGTATATTTGCTCTTGTTTAAATAGTTCTCTATATGAGACTATGGTCTTTGATATTATATACCTAAATTTCTCCCCACGTCCTTCAGGGCGGCCTACGGAGAGAGCGACTCATCCCCCTAGAGGGGAAACACAGGACAGGTTAAAAGCCCCACCCGTTTCCCCAGTCCTCGTTGTGTTTCATCTCCAGGAAATCTGGGACCCTTTCAGTGCCTAGTTTACTGTTTTAATTTTATTTAGTTTTTCACCCCAGGAGAACATGGGGAGGTGCCCTCAGGCTTTAAATTACACAGTGGCTGGGGAGTCCGCTGGAGCACCAGATCACCCTGGCTGACTGCGGTAGTTGTTCATGTGGTGAGCTTGTTTCCACTGTGGCTGCCCACTGGTCGGTCCGGGCGGCAGCTGTGAAGGTTGGTGGGCACCGATACTGGTAATGGTACTCATACTGCCATGCTGGAGGAGGGAGGCGAGACTTCCAGGAGTGCAGTAAAGCACTTCCAGCCAGGGTCCACTTCTGGGGCTGCCTCACGTTCATGTGAGCTTGCAAGTTGATTGATCGTCAAGAGGGAAAAGGTCTTTCCAGTTCATTCATTCTTACTGGATGTAATGAAGGAGTGTTTTTTCCCCAGATTTTCTTACCCTTTGCTCTTAAGAGGAAAATTCCTTTTTATATCAAAACGAAGCACGAACCTTGGGCCAGGACTCCTAAGGTAGACGGTGCCATAGCAGAGGTTACTAGGTCCTCTGAATTAAGCATTGAGGATGCAGGAACTCTTCAGGATCCTATGGATCGACTTTCTGATGGCATTCTTTAAAGAGCCTTGGATGCCACGGGTTTTTCTTTCCGGCTGGCCGTATCCTAAGACTACGTGGCTCATAATTTAGAGGCATGGTTAAGCAATTTGAAGGGATATATCAAAACCACACCCCAAGCAAACTCTTCTATATGTGCTTCCGGCTAGGTTTAGAGCATTATCCATTTTGGAGGAAGCTTCCTCAGAGGCAGTCAGGGCCACCTGTAAATCCACGGCTCTTCTGAACTGTGCCAGGAGAGTCATCTGGCTCAAGACCTGGAAAGGTGATTAGGCCTCCAAAGCTAAGTTATGTGGCATCCCTTTTGAGGGAAAGAGTATGTTTGGCTCTGAATTAAATTCCACCCTCACTGGGTCCTCAGAGAGGACTAAACAGTTTCTTGCTAGGAACAAGAGCTTTAGAAATAAGGCTCAATTTAGGCAGAGGGCACCTGTTCAGACAGTATCAAGGCAACCTGGACCCAAGAAGCTTCGGGGTCACTACAAGGGGGGCTTTCAGGTCCAATTTGATCTGCAATCCCCCTCCACAGGCGGACAAGCCTCGGCCCTGATGCCGAAGCACCGGTGAGAGGCAGACTCTCCTTTTCTCCCTTGGCAAGGGATCTCTCAGAGTCCCTTCATTTTAGAACTAATCAGTTCAGCATATCATCGGAAGTTCTTAGAACGCCCCTGGATTATTTTCTTGCCACTCTACCACCCTAGAAATCAGTAGAAGGGAGCTGCTTTCCTGCAGATTATCTGGAAGCTCTGAGAAAAAAGGGTCATAGAAGCTGTTCCCCTGGTAAAACGGGGGCTGGGATTTAATCCCACACTTTATTGGTCCAAAAGTCTTCAGGAGATTTCCGAATTAATTTAAAGCACCGGAACCCGTTTTTACGATGCAAGAGATTTCGGATGGAAACAGTTTTTATGGTAAGAAATCCCTTAATTCCACAGGATCTTATGGTCACGATAGACCTACAAGATGCCTATCTACACATCCCCATAACTCTGGAACATCGCACGTTCCTGAGATTTGTGGTCATTTTAGCGGAAGTGATCTTCCACTGGCAGTACAGGGCTCTCCCATTTGGATCTTATAAGCCCTACATATGTTTACAAATATCCTGACAGAGCTCATGTGCTACCTGAGATCAAGGGGAATCTCCATAATTCCTTATTGAGGACCACCTCCATTCTGGACCACCTCTTGCTAACAGGCAGCACAAAGACTTGTCTGCTAAAGAATTTGTCCCAGGACTTGTCTCCTAAAGAGTCTGGGTTGGATTGTCAACAAGTTAAGCCTGGTGCCATGCAAGAGATACAGTTCCCTTCAAAAGATTTTGCTACCTCAAGATAAGCAGGTGAAGCTGGTCTTAGAAATCCGGAAGCTCCTTCTGGTCTCATTCAGAAGGATTATGAGAGTTCTGGGATTAATGACTGTGGTTATCCTGGCAGTTCCCTGGGCCCAGCTACATTCCAGGCCACTACAGTCTTTCCTTCTCTGTTCCTGTGATCACTCTCGGGAGTCTCCACACCTTAACACAATATTCCCTGTGTTTTTAGCAAAGCCTTTGACACTGTATCTCATAAAGAGCTTATAGATAAGTTTTTGAAGTTATGACTCAAGCCCTGGACAGTCCATTGTATTTCCATCTGGTTGAAGGATCATTAGAGTGTTGTTGTCAATGGTGTGCAATCTGAACAAAGGTGAATTACAAGTGGTGTGCCACAAGGCTCTGTCCTGGGCCCCATTCTTTTTAATATGTTTGTAAGTGACATAGGATAAGGCTTGGTAGGAAAAGTTTGCCTGTTTACTGATGATGCAAAGGTTAGTAATGGGGTGGACTCTCCTGGAGGTGTCTACAACATGGGAAATGATTTAGCTTTACTGGATAAATAGTCAAAACTGTGGGAACTGTAGTTTAATGTCTCTAAATGTAAAATCATGCATGTCTGGAGGAAGAAAGGGAGAGAGGGGACATGACTGAGACCTTTAATATATCTGAAAGGATTGAATAATCTAATCGGAGGGAAGATCAGCAGCAATGTTAGAAAATATTATTTTACGGAAAGAGTTGTAGATGATTGGAACAAAAATCCAGCAGAGGTAGTTCTAGAAAAATCGACAGTAAGTGAATTTAAACATGCTTGAGATAAGCATACATCCTATCCTAAGAGTACATACAGTATAGACATAAGGGCAGACTAGATGGACCATATGGTCTCCTTCTGCCGTCAACCTTCTATGTTTCAGACCTCTGCTAAAGGACAGAGATGTGCAGATTAGATCAGACAACATGACCACGGTGGCTTACCTAAACTACCCAGGGGGCACAAGGTCTGAAAGATTGCAGAACATAGCTATTATTTCCTCATTCCCCTTCAGCATTCTGTCAGGTCTCTTTCAGCAATTCATCTGAAGGGGGCCTTAAACGGAGTGACAGATTTCCTAAGCAGGGCCCCTCTGTCCCCAGCAGAGCGGTCACTCAACCCAGACATGTTTCATCAGATTGTGACCAGGTGGGGTCAGCCATACATAGACTTTTTCACCTCAGACAGAGGGTTTTTTTTTTGGGGGGGGACTGGGGGTGCATGCTCTGGCCCACAGCTGGACCTCCTATCTTGCTTATGCTTTTCCTCCACTGCAGTCATTCTAATAGCCCCACTACGGCCAAGGAGAAGTTGGTTTGCGAGCTTGAAGTGGATGTCATTGGAGGACACATGGGAACTCTACCACTACTACCGAACCCACCGATGCAGGGACCAGGGAACACTCGGGCCTCCCAAATCTGAAGCTAGTGGCCTGGATATTGAGTCACTATCAAAGAGAGTTGTCATGACGATCCTGGATAGCAGGAAGATGATAACTAGAAAGTTTTTCCAGAAGGTATGGAAGTGATTTCCATCTTACTGTGAAGACAACCGTTTGACTAAAGATTCCATCCCGGCGGTCCTTGAATTCCTGCAGGAAGGTTTTGCATTGGGCCTTGCTGTAAGTACTTTACGGTCTCAGGCTTCTGCTTTATCAGTTTTCTTAGACAAAGAGCTTAGAAGGAACGAGCTATTCAACAGATTTTTTATAGCCATTGGCCGTAAGAGGCTAGTTCAGCACATAAGTTGGTCATCCTGGGACTTAGTTTTGGTCCTCAAGGCTCTTTTTATTGCCTCCTTTTGAACCCCTGAAAAAGGTATCTACCAAAATCCTCTCCCTCAATGTGAGTTTATTCTAAGCATACAGCACGTCCTGCTCCAGACATATTCATAACGTATGGGTATACCTCCGCTTCCAGCGCCGTGCACTGCAGGTCATGAAGAAAACAAGCTCCTCCTCCCGGCCCTACATATACCGGAGGACCTCCCACAATCCCCAGATTTCTCTGCAGTGCTGAAACTGCGAAGACATGAAGTATCACGCTCTCACAGGCGAGCGGGGCTTTACAGCCCGAGGCCCTGTGGGACTATTCCTACCCGTCCTTTTTGAAATTCACAATGCCTCCCAGCCTGGGCTGCGTTGGTCGGGTGAAGGTAGGCAGCACCGTGTGTGCTTAACGGAGCTAGACTCCACCGCAATTCCCCAACCATAGGGTAGGCGGTCTAGGCTGATGGTGAGCCTCTAATGGATGCCCCTCCCGCATGACTGTTCCATTCCCCACTTAGTTCTGGACCCTATTACCGGGTCGTCTTTATCCTTCTTTCCCCCGTATACTTAGGGGGAAAAGAAAGGGTGGGGGGGGAGGGCACGCGTGTGGCGGTCTCAGTATTGCCGGTGTTTCACGCTCTTGGCTGCTAATCTGTCCTTTATTAGATCAGAGATGTCGGAGCCGCGATGATTGCTTCTTAATTCGGCTGCGCTAGTGTTTTTACTTTGCTATGACATTAATAGGTTTCCACGGTGCCTGCGTTTTAGTGGGTTTCGGCTCTGTAGTGCGGTTAGACCTATGGCGGCTTCCTAGGCTTACGTTTTACCTCAGAGCTTCGCGCTCTTTTGCATGGGCGGGGCCTTATTTCGGCGCGCTTCACGTCACGGCGGAGTATTTAGCCCGCCTTTTCGGGCTTGTCTGGGCGCCATTTTGGTTGCTTCATGCGCACGCGTCGTGGTGGTCTCCTCCTCCACTTGAGCTGTAAGTGCCCTTGCGGGCGAATCCCTCTGATTTTTGTCTGTCCGTCGGCGCATGATCCTGACATCTCTTTTCCCATTGTGTCTTTCAGACGCTGAGTTCCCGGTGGCCTCTCCCGGCCTCATATCCACTTATAGCCATATTCCTTTCACATTACAATTTACGTGTATATTACTATACGCATACGTATAAGGAGCGGCCCTTTCCCAAAAATCTCCCACATTGATCAGCGGGTAGTGGGGCATCCAGGGTTGCTTATTGCATAAATCCCTACTGGCATCCTGTCTTTAAACAATCACCATATGGAGGCATCTCAGGATAGTGTTACCGGGGCCCTCTGGGACAAGACCGGCTGTGTATTTCGTGCGGTCTCCCCCATGCTGGAGCGGATGGGGCACGGATCTGCGCGTCATGTTCCGAACAGACGCTGGAATTGCGAGCGACGCTTGCGGTTGTTCCTCGCTCTTTCTCGCCCCTTTCTCCCTCACTAAACCTCACTCCTGTTGAGTCTTAGACGGCCCACGCTCGGCCAGATTGTGGAGGGCTTGTCCGGCCAGATGGGTCCGGATAGACAACGGCCTTGGACCTCCGCGGCTTCGGCCTGTGCTATGGACTCTGAGGAATCTTTTTCCACACGTGCTAGCGCCTCGTCGGAAGAGTGGGACCTGTTTTCTGACCTAGGTTCCTCTGACGAGAGACCGAGGGGTCAGAACGATGCTGGTCAGACTGATTGGGATCAGTTTGATATTGGCGGAATGTTACTCAGAATTTTTAGGGTTCTGTCCGTTTCGCCTCCGGGTGTGGCCTCCGGGCCGAGAGGGGGGCGTTTCCACACTGCGCCTGCGCGCTTGGAATTCCTCGAGCAAGCCCATTTGCATTCTCTTGTACTCAAAGAGTGGGAATGTCCAGCTCTTCAAAAGCCCCCGGAGGACTGGGTCTGGAAGTACCCTTTCCCCCCCCCCCCGAGATGGTAGATATTTGGTCTTCGTCCCCGGTGGTGGACGCACCGATTATTAGGGTTCCTAACCCCCCCTTCCTTACAGAGCCGGCTTACAGCTCTCTGCGGGACGCCGAGGATCGGCGCATTGATAGGCTGGCTTCCCACGCCTTTACCTGTGCAGGCACGGCTCTACGCCCTGTCTGTGCCGCGGCTATCACGGCAGTGGCCGCTAGGACTCTTATAAGAAAGCTGCTGGAGCAACAGCCCGAAGATTTACCCTGGGAGGTGTTTTACACTCTCTCTAGCTGCGATATTTTTTATCAGATTTATCCTTCTGGCTCTGAATGACACCATCAAAATGTGTGCGAGGACTTCCGCTCAAGTGGTGGCTATACGTCGCCTGCTCTGGCTTCGTCAGTGGGGGGCGGACGATGAAGCTAAGAGGACCTTGACGGGGCTTCCCTTTAGAGGGCATCGCCTGTTTGGGGCTCGTCTGGACTTATTTGAGAAACAGGATAGTCCACCCACTCAAGGGCCACCGTCGCGCCTCCCGCGGAGAAGGGATACCCCTCCCCCTCCATATCCATTCTGTTAAGCAGGAACCAGGGGTGCCCCTTGCAGGGTCTGGCTCGGTGCCTGGTCCCGGGAGTGACGTTCAACGCCCAGGGCCTTCTGGCCGGGCTAGTTCTTTTTCCTTCCCTGAAAACCCTCAGGCATGATGGGACGCCCTCACCCATCTGGGTGAGGGGATGACCACAGCACCTTACTCCTATCAGGAGGCATTCTGCCTCGTCCAAGTGGCTTTAGGAGATAGTTCCTCCAGATATGGGATGTTTGCTGGGTGGTCCTTCCCTGAGTTGGTCAGGAGGACTTTGGTTTCATGCCTGTCTTCAGGTATGTGTGCAGGCTTGACTAGGCCTGTCAGGTATGGCTTTCTTGCTGAACGCCTCTATCATATACAAACAGGGACGCCTGCGCGGGTCTGCCCCTTTCTCCCTTCCAGGTTATTTGCCTAACCTCTATGGGGTAGGGTATCTGTTTCCAGAGGCAGTTAACCTGGCGCCCTTGACAGGGCTGTTTTGAGCATCAGGCACCAGTGGTCCATTGACTGCTGGTGGCGTGTTTGAATGTTTCATAAGATTCCAAGGAGTCTTCTGGATATTGGGCACCCTTCTGTGGGGCATTGGTGAGCGCTGACACCGTTGTAGCTTCGGCTGGGCCCTCTGTTGTGACCATGTTCGCACAAGGTACTAAAGGGTCTGATGGCTCACACTGCATCAGGGGGCGTCCTCCAGGGGATCTATCAGGCCCTACTGTGCTTTCACGAAAGCTGTTGCGGGATGGAACCTGGCGAAGTCGGTTTCAACTCTGTTCCACCCTCTAGTTCACGGTTGTGCCTGGATCAGGCTTCACTTATTGTCTTTTCCTTGGATATAAGGTTTTTGCTGGTATGAGGCCGCTGGTCCTCCGTCCTGTAAGGTCTCTTGCAGACAAAATTGCCGTTGGTGTGCTGGTTGTGGCTGTCTTTTGACATCACTTGGCGCTGTGATATTTGGCTCTGAGGCACCTTAGCTGCTAGCCCTGGGAAAGGGGGTTTGCAACCTGGGTCTAGGTTGACTTACGGTGCTCCTAGTGGAGGCGGTTATTCTACGGGTTGCTCGAGAGTACTGTGGGGGAATATTACACTCCTCTCTCTCTCTATTTTGCCCTGCTGTTGGTTACCATGGTACCTATTCTGGCAGAAGGTCGAAGGGAGTTTATTCTTCTGAACCCCCAAGGGGGTCCTAGGAGGGGACCTTGAAGGTTCAGATTCTTAGATGGATTTTTTGTCATAGTATGCATTTAGTGGTCCTAGTGGGAACTACTCCGTCTTAGCTCCTGTCCATTGGGGGACTTTTTGTCCATGGTAGGACAGTGGTTGCCCCTTCGCGGCCTGGTTCTATTCCAGGGCAGCGCTGATTCCCGGGGGGGAACTTAATAGTCCTTGCCCCTCCGGTAGTATCCCTCTCGGGGGAGTTTCTCTGTGAGCCTAGGTGCTCACGCTGGTAGGGTCCTGTGGACTCCGTCTCTATCGCAGAGTTCTACTACCGTTATTGGCCAGGTTGGTCTACCCCCATTGGGGTTAGTGGTTCTGGCTGGTTAGTTTGCCTGTGAGACTTTATTCCTTGCCTTATCGGGCGTGGGGAGGGCTTGCGTTAATCTCTGATGGCAAGCAGCACCTTATGCCAAGGGCCTGGGTGGCCCAGTGGGGTGTTGGTCCTCAGGGAGTTCTGCTTAGAACAGTAGGACTGTATGCCCCATCATGATGAGGCCTATTTTTCGCCATATTAAGGTGCCTGTGCCTTTGGCATACTTTAGAGTTGGCAGATTCTGTGCTTACCCTGTGGGAGATGACAGATCTCGGGGTGTCTTGTTCCTTGGAGGCTCTGGAATTGTCTTCCTCTTTGCCTTCTTCCTTCTGCCACGCTAGGTTGGGTAATGCTGTACCCACGCTGTTACGCTGGGTCTAGGCTCCTTCCCTTGCGGGATGATTTCTGCTCCTTGGACTAGGGTCCTATAGGCAGTGTTTGGTGTTGGCTCACAACCTGACTCGGTCTATGGTTGGGGACTGCTCCGTTCTTCTATTGCAAGACCTTGATCTAATCCTTTGTTTTCATTCTTCAGGGTCTGCTCAGGTGCCTTCCTGGGAGCTTCCATGTTCCCCTTTTTAGGGGATGACTTATTCTGGTGCCCTACCAGGGTTCTATGGGTCTTATTCAGGTTCTTACCTGACCTGTTTCTTCCATCATGCTACTCTTCTAGGGAGCTTGCTCCGCTCAGATTTGTGCCATAAGGAACGGCTCTATGGCCGGTCATAGTCATTATATATATGTTTTATATATATTTTTATATACATAGATACCTTGCGTATAGCTGTATACCATGAGGTAGGGTGCCCGCCTTTCACCAATTTGGATCCAGGCGTTATTTTGCTTCCCTTATGCCTTGCCGGATCCTCTGGTCCCTGGGCTATTGCTTAAATACTGTTAGGTATTAGGGATCTGTGCCCCTCTACTGGGGTTAGAGATCTGCCTGAACTGTCTGGTACCCGATTGGGTTTTTATTTAATGGGGACTACCGGTGCCCCCTTATTATTGTGCCGGTTGATCGTTGCCATGGGCTAAGGGCCCTCTGGCTTGGTCATATCCCGTTGGTCGTCCTTCTGGACCTGTAGTACTCTTTTGGCTTCTGCCGAGTATTGTTGTTGGCACTATTGCTGGTTCCGTCTGCGACTGGGACATTTATTTCCTGCTGGGAAAGTTTTGAGTTGCCATGGCTGCCTTCTAGTGTAGTAGCATGGTTAGACTGTTGCTTGGCCTATTCCTTTAGGGGGAGGACTCTTCCTCCCTATTGTCTTTTCTTTTTCTTACTATCGGTGCTTGGCTTGGGCCTTTTTAGCACTATGTTCTGGTTGACAAGCTGGCTAGTCCACTGTCTGTGTTCAGTTCTCCCTTTACAAGGGTCAAAGGTTGAGGTTAGAGCTTCGCTCTCGTTGTTTACATAGCATGTTTTTTTGGTGACAACGCTTTACTGTTGGCTGTGCCTTTTCAAGGGGATCCCACCCTATTTTTGGACACTGCTATTGGATGTCCCATACGTTATGAATATGTCTGGAGCAGGACGTGCTATATGCTTAGAATAATACAATTCTGTGAGAATCTCACCTGTAGAATTGGTATTATATGCATACAGCACGTCCTGCTCCACCCCACCCTGGTTTCACTTTTCTGGATCCTCTGTATGGTGATTGTAATCACCTAATTTATTGCCAGATATTCTGGGTGGTTTGTTTCCCCTGGCTTCTCTTCTCACTGCCTTTCAATGCTAGGGATTGTGGGAGGTCCTCCGGTATATGTAGGGCCGGGAGGAGGAGCTTGTTTTCTTCATGACCTGCAGCGCTGGAAGCAGAGGTATACCCATACGTTATGAATATGTCTGAAGCAGGACGTGCTGTATGCATATAATACCAATTCTACAGGTGAGATTCTCACAGAATTGTATTTTTTATTCCTATAACCTCAGCCAGAAGAGTGAGTGATTTACAGTAACTATCCAGAGGACTCTTCTCATCTCCTAGATGTCTGCAGAGCCCTTTCCACCAGAGCAGTTCCTACATCCTGTACCAAGAAGCCAGGGGCTTCTATTGAAGACATCTGTAAGGCTGCCACCTGATCTTCCCCACATACCTTTTTAGGACACTACTGGCTAGACCTTCTATCTGAAAGTCAACAAGCTTTTGGCAGGAAGGTTTTGCAGGCAGTTCCCAATTGTGAAGTTTTCCTTGTTCATCCTCTCCGTAGGCCGTCCTGAAAGACATGGGGAGAAAATGCCCGTTAGTCTTAGCGGTAATGGTATTTCTACAGAGTCCTTCAAGGCGGCCCTTAAAACCTTCCCCCATGTTAGGTTAGGTCCTTCGGTTTAGTTTTCTTGTATTATACTGGGGACTGGGGGAAGGAGTGGGGCTTTTAAACTGTCCCAGTTTGTGTTTCAGTGTGCCACACACCCCGCTTCACCTTTAAATTCTTCACGATTGGGTTACTCACCACCAGGTGACGCTGTTGCAGAGAGAAAGTCTTGTAACGAGCCCCCTTCCGGCCTATATGGTACCTCCCATTTAATACCAGTGTTTTTCTCTCTGCATGACGACAAGACAGAAGAATGAAGTCTCCTGCTTGCAGGTAGCCGGGGTCTTACCCCGGCACCCCCTTTGGTCTATTTCTGCCCGGTTTTGATTGTTTGTTACCTTTGTGGTTAAAGGGAAGCCTCCCAGCCTAGGCTGCTCACTGGGCAAATGGTAGATGGCACTATAGGTGCCTAGGAGCTTATCTCCTCCGCTCGACACCCTGTTTTGGGGGCAATGCGGCTGTCCGACATGGTGATCCGGATTTGGGATGCCCCTGTCCCGAGGTTCCCCTTGGCCCCTTGCTCTCCCGTTACGGTCCCTTCTCCCTTCACTATGGGGGGGGGGGGGGGTGGAGGGATGTGTATATGCATGTGTGTTTTACTTGTATGTTTTACTTGTTTAACACTTGTCAGGCTGCACCGCAAGCAAGGGTGCACTTGGCCTGGCTGATTCTTCCTCACATGGCACGTTGTTTATCCTCACTGGCAGTTCTGCCATTTTGGCGGGCTGCTGCTGGCCTGAATGGCCAGAGTTTGGGTCAGCTTTAGGGCGGCCGGGGCGGGCCGCGCTGTGGCAGGCATGCCTGATGCTGCCTGCGTCCTTTCTTAGGTGCTCACACCTCCCCCTCCCTCCTAGTCTCCTCTTTGAATCGGCACCGCCGTTCGGCAGGCCACGTTGTCAGCACTGTCGGTTGGGCAGCGCAGGCTGCCTAGCAAGCTTTCATTTCCCCCCCCCCCCCCTCCATCTATTGAGGGCGTTGTGCGTCCTCGTGTTTTGCGGCACCGCCGTCTGGCGGGCCGCACTGTTTGAATCTGGAGGGGGCGGGGCCCGGATGACGTCAGAGGGGGGCGTGGTTGCGGCGGCGGCGTCATTCAACCCGGCCCCAGCCGCACTTCCTTCCTTTCATTAGGGCACTCAGCCGCATATGTGTTTTCGTCTTTGCTGCCATTGCTGCCATTACTGCTGTTCGGGTGCCTTGGCTATTCAGCCTTACTTCGGCAGGTAAGCGGCCTCACCTCGCGTGGGGCCGTCTATTGCTATCATGACTGATTTTTTTTTTTTTTAAAAAGAGGAAAAACAAAGGACAAGAGTTTTTCTTTGGCCTATTTAAAGCACTTTGGTGTGTGTATTATTATGTGTTACATTGTTGCTTGAATGTTGTATTGCATGCTGCCATTTGTTTTCTGGGGATCTTACTGTTGTTTTTTTCCCCCACAGATCCTGGGATTCCCTCAATGCAGTGGCTTCCCGGTTCTATTATACCTGGCTAGTCCTTTTTCTCTAAATTGGGACATATATATATATATATATATATATATATATATATATATTGGTAAAAAATTTTTTTTACTAAATTAATTATTTAAAAGGGGATCATTATTATAAATTAAATCCTCCCTCCCGGGACATTAACATAAAGGGGCATCCCGGGTGGCTTATGCCTTAAACCCATGGTTATGCGAATACCATAAATCACCATATGGAGGCTTCCGATAATACCGGAAATGGTTCTTCTGGGCCATCCAGGCTGTGTGGGGGCTGTGGGACTCCGCTCCCAGACGATGATGTTATATTATGCATTCCTTGTGCAAAGCAGAATATTGCGCGTCAGTCCGTCGCTCTGGCTGCTGGCTCTTCGCAACTTCCATCATCCCCTACCCCTCTCTCCCTGTTCCGGACCCCGTGTGACATTGTCAAAGGTGGGGATTCGCAGTCCGTGGTGTCTGCACGATTATCCAACCTCGAGAAGATAATTTCCGTCAAAGCAGGGTTGAAGGCCACTGCGAAACGGAAGCACCTTTCTCCTGTACCTCCGGCTTCACAGGATGAGTTATGTGAGCCTGTGGATTGGTCCGATTGCTCCCTGGACGAGGAGGGGGAATTCCTGGTGGAGTCAGATGAGCCTGCAGATCAGCTTGAGGTTGATGCTATTGGCGATTTGGCTGCGGGGGTTTCCCTTGACACCCCCTCCATTCTGGCTCAAATGTTTGAAATTTTGAATTTAGATCCGCCTGAGGCTGTTACCCTGCCAAAGGGTCAGTTGTTTAATGTGCCTCAGCCGCGTTTGGTTTTTCCCAGACAACAACACTTTGAGAGGGTTGTGCTTAAGGAATGGGAACATCCCACGCGGTTAACTGGAATTCCTTCCAGTTGGGAGAAACGTTTTCCTTTTCTGCCAGAATTGATGAAGCTTTGGTCGGTTCCCCCTGACGTCGATACCCCTGTGCTAGGGCTCTCTAGCACGGCTATGGTGCAGTCTTCTGAGACCACTGCCCTTAAGGATGGTGAGGATCGTCGGATTGACCAGTACGCTCGCCATGGTTTTATTAGTGCCGGATCAACGATGCGCCCGGTGTGTGCTTCGGCGCTTCTTCTATTGGCGGTTAGGTCTGTTATTCAGGATCTGTGTGTGGATCTTGATCCCACTTGTAAGGAGTTTACTGCTCTCAAGCAGTGTGAGTCTTTTGTTTCCTATGTTCTGACCGCTCAGGACGATGCGCTGGCTATGAGTAGCAGGACAGCGGCAATGCTGGTGGCTATTCGTCGGGCAGTGTGGCTGCGCCAGTGGTCGGCGGACTTAGTTTCTAAAAAGGTGCCCACAGCACTTCCCTTTTTGGGCTTGCGACTGTTTGGTGATAAAATTGATTCAGTTGCAAAAGGTGGTAAAATGCCGCAAAGCAAGAGGCCTCGTCGTCCCTTTCGGGGGGCAAGTACTGTTAGGCCTTCCTTTCGGGGATTCAGAGCGGGTAGGGGGGCTTCCTTTCCCGCTACCAGAGGTGCAGGTTGGACTCGGGGGAGGGGCCGTGGCCGTCCCACTCAGTCCTGGGGCACCAAGCCCAAGCCTGCTGGTAAGCCCGCTCAGCAATGAGGGGCTGCCCTCACCTGTGCGGGTGGGGGGACGATTGCGACACTTCTCCCAGGTTTGGGACCAGGAGGTTCCGGACAGATGGATCCGGGAGGTGGTGTCGTCCGGTTACAAACTGGAATTCGAGTCTCGCCCTCCTTCACGGTTCTTTCGGTCTCGGGTGCCCATCGATCCTTTGGCCGCACAGGGGCTCCTGGCGTCTGTAAAGAATCTGTTAGAAATGGCGGTCATCCGGCCGGTACCGCGCTTAGAGATGGGCCTCGGTTTCTACTCCAATCTTTTCGCAGTCCCCAAAAAGGACGGGTCGGTTCGTCCCGTCCTGGACCTGAAATTACTCAACAAGTTCATCCGTATTCAGAAGTTTCGCATGGAAACTTTGCGTACGGCCGTCGGTTCCCTTCGGCAGGGGGACTTCATGACGTCCATAGACATCAAGGATGCTTATCTTCATGTTCCCATCTGCCAGGCTCATCAACGTTTTCTTCGATTCGTGATGAAAGATCAGCATTTTCAATTCGTGGCACTTCCGTTTGGCCTTACCTCGGCTCCAAGAGTGTTCACCAAGGTGCTGGCCGGGGTGATGGCCATTTTCAGATCTCGGGGCATTCGTGTCGTACCTTATTTGGACGACCTTCTCATCATGGCTCTGTCACTCAATCAATCGGAGACAGACACCAGGCTGGTGGTCTCCACGCTGGAAAGCTTTGGTTGGGTGATCAACTTCCCCAAGTCCTCCCTCACTCCGGCCAGGGTGGTGTCCTTTTTGGGGATGCAGTTGGACTCTCATCAACACAGAGTGTTTCTCCCCCAGTCCAAAATTCATCTGATTCAGGAGTTGGCTCGAGTCCTTCTTTCCAATCCTCGGCCGTCCATCCGTCTGGGGATGAGGCTGGTAGGGTTGATGGTCGCCTCTTTCGAAGCAGTTCCTTTTGCTCAATTTCACACGAAGGCCTCTTCAGCTTTATCTGTTGGCGTCCTGGGACCGGCAGCCTCGGTCGCTGGATCAGCCCTTCCAGTTGTCCTCCCGGGTCCGGCAGTCCCTCCAGTGGTGGTTGGTCTCGGCCAATCTCGTGAGGGGCAGTTCTTCCCTGACCCCTCTTTGGGAAATTGTCACCACGGACGCCAGTCTTTCGGGATGGGGCGGATTCTGGAAGGAGCTTCAGTTCCAGGGGCAGTGGGGACCTCAAGAGGCCCACTTACCCATCAATGTTCTGGAACTGAGAGCCATCCGTCGGGTTCTTGCACTCCTGACTCAACACGTTCTGGGCCTTCCAGTCCAGGTGCGTTCAGACAATCGAACAGCGGTTGCTTACATCAATCATCACGGAGGGACTCGCAGTCTGAGTGCTCTCAGAGAGGTGTCCCTGATCCTGACCTGGGCAGAGGCCCATGTTCCTTGTCTCTCGGCGGTATACATTCCAGGAGTGGAGAACCAGGAAGCGGACCGGTTGAGCAGGGGCTCTCCCCGTCTGGGAGAATGGGCTCTCCATCCTCAGGTTTTTCGCTCACTGTGTCTCCGATGGGGGACACTGGAGGTGGACCTGTTTGCCTCTTGTCACAATCACAGGCTCCCGAACTTCGTGTCGCTCTCCCAGGATTCTCTGGCTCTGGCAGTGGACGCCATGTCCCTGAGCTGGGGGGATCTGGGATTTCTATACCTGTTTCCTCCGATACCCATGCTGGGCAGGGTGGTTCGGAAGTTGGCTCTGGAAAGGATGTCCGCCGTTCTCGTGGCCCCAAGGTGGCCAAGGCGAGTGTGGTTCGCAGACATCGTTCGGCTGGCAGTGGACCAGTTTGTTCTGCCTCTTCGGCCCGATCTGCTCACTCAGGGTCGGTTGTGTTACCCCAATTTACCAGCGCTGGGTTTGACGGCCTGGCTGCTGAAACCTCCATCTTGAAGGAGGAGGGTCTTTCTGACTCAGTCGTTAAGACTTTGATCAGTGCCCGGAAGAGGTCTTCTTCTATCATCTACTATAGGACTTGGAAAGCCTATATCGCTTGGTGTGAGATTAGATCTTTTCCTTGTAGGGTCTTTTTGGTCTCCAGGATTCTGGAGTTTTTACAATCTGGGCTGGACTCTGGTCTTCAGCTAAGTGCTTTGAAAGGGCAAGTTTCTGCCTTATCTATCTTTTTTCAGAAGCGTTTTGCGCTTCATCCTTTAGTTAAAACTTTTTTCCAGGGGGTTACGCATGTGCGGCCCCCCAGGAAACCATTACTCCCTGTTTGGGATTTGAATTTGGTTCTTTCTGCTCTTCAGGCTCCTCCCTTTGAGCCTTTGCAAGATATTGCTTTGTCTACCCTGACTCAGAAGATTGTCTTCTTGGTAGCTATCACTTCGGTCCGGCATGTCTCGGAGTTGGCGGCCTTGTCTATCCAGGCGCCTTACTTTGAGAGGCATCAGGATAAAGTGGTCTTTCGGTTCAAACCAGACTTTCTTCCTAAGGTTGTTTCTGCTTTTCATTTGAACCAAGATATTGTTCTTCCCTCCTTGTGTCCTAATCCTAAGAATGACAAAGAGAGGGTTTTACATTGTTTGGATGTAGTACGCTGTGTTAAGTACTACTTGATTATCACGTCTCCTTTTCGTAAGACGGATGCCTTTTTTGTTGTGCCCTGTGGGCCTAAGAAGGGTTTGGCACCGGCCAAATCTTCCATTAGCAAATGGATACGTCAGGCCGTTATTGCGGCCTATTCTGCTAAGGGGAAAGTTCCCCCTTTTCGTATCACTGCTCATTCTACTCGCGCCGTTGGAGCGTCTTGGGCTTTTCAGCACCAAGCTTCTGTTGAACAAGTTTGTAAGGCCGCCACTTGGTCTTCTGTTCATACTTTTTCTAAGTTTTACAAAGTTGATGTGCGGGCCTCAGCGGATGCTGTTTTTGGCCGGCAAGTGCTGCAGACTGCAGTCATTTAAGTTATGCTTTACCTTGCCTTTGGATACCCATCCCTTGTGGACACTGCTTTTGGATGTCCCAATCGTGAAGAATTTAAAGGTGAAGCGGGGTGTGTGGCACACTGAGAATAATACCATTTTGAGTACTCACCTGAAAAATGGATATTGTCAGTGTGCCACACACCCCGCTTCACTCCCACCCTTTTCGGTATCCCGAATCCTTCATATGGTGAAGCTTTTATTTATTTTGAGGTTACCGCTAAATTACTGGTACCTTGTCTTTCTGCTTTTTAAATCACTGGTATTAAATGGGAGGTACCAGGTATATATAGGCCGGAAGGGGGCTTGTTACAAGACTTCCTCTCTGCAACAGCGTCACCTGGCGGTGAATAACCCAATCGTGAAGAATTTAAAGGTGAAGTGGGGTGTGTGGCACACTGACAATATCCATTTTTCAGGTGAGTACTCACAAAATGGTATTTTTTTTGAGCACTTTGCTGTGTTTACATCTTTTGGCAATGAGCTCTGATTACCAATTGGGAGCTCCCCAGTCTGAATGGCTGGGATGTGAGCGCGCTCACCACATGGGATGCAGACGATGATTGGACAAGAGCCCATGCATGCGCCATTGGAGTGGGGAAAGGCAAGTTATTACCAGCACCTGGGTGAAAACCAGCAGCTGGCCATGGAATCTTTAACAGCCAGTGGTGTGGTTTGTTCTGCTTTAAAGAGGAATGCGAGTGGGTTGAGTATCGGCAAGCACAGTGTTGGGCTGGCTGTGCGGATGGACACAGTGGGGACACATCAGGAATGCCCCGATGCTCTGGGGTACAGGGAGCCAACAGTCTTTTTTTAGCGGTGGTTCTCTTTAAAATAAAGTGATAATTCAGGCAAAGGCAATTATTGGATCCTTGTGTTGGCCTACCTTTGGCAATGTTCTAAACTGTTTTCTGATTTTAAGTTGAAGAAGAAATAGTCGAGATATTAAGGGGTTTACATTTTTAACCCATGATTTATTTTGTAAAGCATTTGGGCGTGGCATTTGGAGCTGTGATGCTGCATATTGGGTGGTGCGGCGCTGGCAGCGAGAGGGCTTGCTAGTAGGAAACTGGGTGGGTAGGAAGAGGGAGGGGTTGACTGGGCTCTGAGCATGCCATTCAAGCCATCCATAGAGGGGGCGTGACCTGGGCTAGCTCCCTGAGCTAGTATTGGTGATTCTGTAGGGGCGGATGAGGAAGTGTATTTCCTCATTCATTGCATCAAGCTGAGAGGAGGCACTGGAGGAACGCTTGGCAAGGTAAGCTGCTGTTTGTTTGTTTTTTAACCTTTTGCATGAAAAATCCCTTTAAAGTCTCTGTCCAGGCAGTTACAAAAGAGCTTCCATATGTAGACTGGATCGTTGGGAAGGAACCAAAGGATCATGGATGGGGCAAAGGACTTTCTCTTACAGCACTGAGGGGACACAGGCAGTCTGGGGCATGTATGTTGCATATGCTGAAATGTATATCTATGGCTGGTCAATCCCCTTTAAATTGCTTTATTATAATTACGACCTTTGGTGCCACCTTGTGGGCATATTATCATTTTGCTATTCTGCATTTTTGTACTTGTATATAACTCATACGTTGTTAGAGCAGCGAAAGTCTGGGTGGTAGTTGGTGTGTGAAACTATTTCTAGGTTTGTTTTGCATGAATTTAAAGTGGACCAACACCCAGGATTTTCACTATCCTGGGTGTTGGTCCACTTCAGCGGGGCATCCGAGATTAGGATGCCCCCGCTGTGTGAAACCCCCCAAAAGCCCCCAAAAACTTACCTTTTTGGCGGCGTACAAGCGACGGATAAGCCGCCGTCGCCACTGTCCCTCTTACAGGGCGCGCGCACTGCTACAGGGGCGCGCGGGAGGCGGCGGCGGCTGATCAGTCGACGATAAGGTAAGGTTTTTTGGGGGGGTTTCACCCCGCGGGACATCCCGATCTCGGATGCCCCGCGGTGAGGGAGGTGATCGCCCCGGGAATAAAGTGCTATCGGCAAGCACAGTGTTGGGCTGGCTGTGCGGATGGACACAGTGGGGACACATCAGGAATGCCCCGATGCTCTGGGGTACAGGGAGCCAACAGTCTTTTTTTAGCGGTGGTTCTCTTTAAAATAAAGTGATAATTCAGGCAAAGGCAATTATTGGATCCTTGTGTTGGCCTACCTTTGGCAATGTTCTAAACTGTTTTCTGATTTTAAGTTGAAGAAGAAATAGTCGAGATATTAAGGGGTTTACATTTTTAACCCATGATTTATTTTGTAAAGCATTTGGGCGTGGCATTTGGAGCTGTGATGCTGCATATTGGGTGGTGCGGCGCTGGCAGCGAGAGGGCTTGCTAGTAGGAAACTGGGTGGGTAGGAAGAGGGAGGGGTTGACTGGGCTCTGAGCATGCCATTCAAGCCATCCATAGAGGGGGCGTGACCTGGGCTAGCTCCCTGAGCTAGTATTGGTGATTCTGTAGGGGCGGATGAGGAAGTGTATTTCCTCATTCATTGCATCAAGCTGAGAGGAGGCACTGGAGGAACGCTTGGCAAGGTAAGCTGCTGTTTGTTTGTTTTTTAACCTTTTGCATGAAAAATCCCTTTAAAGTCTCTGTCCAGGCAGTTACAAAAGAGCTTCCATATGTAGACTGGATCGTTGGGAAGGAACCAAAGGATCATGGATGGGGCAAAGGACTTTCTCTTACAGCACTGAGGGGACACAGGCAGTCTGGGGCATGTATGTTGCATATGCTGAAATGTATATCTATGGCTGGTCAATCCCCTTTAAATTGCTTTATTATAATTACGACCTTTGGTGCCACCTTGTGGGCATATTATCATTTTGCTATTCTGCATTTTTGTACTTGTATATAACTCATACGTTGTTAGAGCAGCGAAAGTCTGGGTGGTAGTTGGTGTGTGAAACTATTTCTAGGTTTGTTTTGCATGAATTTAAAGTGGACCAACACCCAGGATTTTCACTATCCTGGGTGTTGGTCCACTTCAGCGGGGCATCCGAGATTAGGATGCCCCCGCTGTGTGAAACCCCCCAAAAGCCCCCAAAAACTTACCTTTTTGGCGACGTACAAGCGACGGATAAGCCGCCGTCGCCACTGTCCCTCTTACAGGGCGCGCGCACTGCTACAGGGGCGCGCGGGAGGCGGCGGCGGCTGATCAGTCGACGATAAGGTAAGGTTTTTTGGGGGGGTTTCACCCCGCGGGACATCCCGATCTCGGATGCCCCGCGGTGAGGGAGGTGATCGCCCCGGGAATAAAGTGGGTGTTGGTCCACTTTAATTATATTCTGTTTCAGTTTGTGTGTCTGAAATTTATTAAACCTTTTGTATAACTTGTTGTTTTAATATTGTAATTCCTATGGGTAAATATATATGATATGATATGTTATATCAATTGAACAGTAAACTCTTAACTTGTAAATCAGGTGTACACATGACCAGATAGTAACACTGGTGTTCTGTGTAGTTGCAGTCGGCTATACGGAGGATCACACTCGCTCGCTCGGCAGTGCCAGTGCTGTGTGGCAGTTCCCTGAAGAATAAAGGAGTGCAGCCTCTGCTGGATGCTATTACTCTGTATTTACCATCTCCAGATGATTGCCCTCATGACTTCACGTATGTATTAACTGAGCTAGAATGTAGCAATTCTGCACACAAAATGTATCCAAAAATATATAGATACATTTTATTAAATGGATGAGTCAAAACTCCAAATAAAACTTAGGACTAAGCCCCCCCCCCCCCGAAACACATCATCTGATCCCTGTACTCAGGAGTTTGGTATGTCATCACAACCCTTATTTTAATCAATTGCATTGAAAGTTAATTTTTATGGCCTTTGTAAGCTGGGAACCCTGTTGCTGTGTATCCTGGGTTTTGGCCCTTGCCCCCAGGTCACCCTTCCTACGGCGCATGAGCAGTCTTTCGTTCAATCAGCATGCCCGGATACGCTCCCATCCCTTCGTTCTTCTCTTTTTGGGACTTGCTAAAGTTTTATATAAATCTCTAAACATAAATATATTATAAATATGGGAAGATTTGTGGTTGTTATTAGGGGAGGGGTATGTGGATTTCTACATTAGGAAGCAAATAAAAAGTGGTTTCAGTAAGGAGATACATGTAAGTCAGAGGGCAGCATGTGTGTAAAGCATAACTGCTGTAATTGCTCCTGAACCTTCCGGCTTTATAAAGGGATTGAAGCTCCTAGGGTGTCAAGCGTTGCCAAGCTGCAGCAGGAGACGCAGGCACTGCAATGAAACACTTTCTGCCAGCCAGAATGTGCATAACATTAGCATATGGGTGGGCAGTAAGCTCGCCCATATGCTAAAAAAAAGGACATTTGACTCGACAGCAGAGCCAGCTGCCATGCCCACCTCCGGGGTGCTTAGCTTAGAAAAAATAAAACCAAGGATAGTTAAAAAAAAATAAATAAAGAATATATCTCATGAATGACAGCACCATTTTGAAAAAATAAAAAATGTCAATAATTGGAAACTTGGGAGGGATATAATTATAGCATTGAATGGCTTGCCTACAAATACCCTGGCACTTGTCACAGACCTCAGGATTATTCGTAATTTGCCAGTTGCTATTTATTAATTTAAATGTATACTTTCTTAAAGGTCTTGGTACAAGGAAGATCTATGTGCTCTGGCATTCAAGGTTGTACATGATAAGCAGCGTGGACCCCTAGTCTTTGTACGGATATATTCTGGCATGATGAAGGCTCAGTCAGCAGTGTATAACATCAATAAGAACTGCACGTATGTATTACGGGGTCACTTCTCTCTTCTTGTAGATCTTGGTGTACGGTTGCCAATAGCAACAGATTGCAGGTAGTGAAAACTGCTTTCATAAAACACCCATTTGCTAACATTAGAAACAATAAAATACTACATCAGCTCAGCACATTGAGGACTTACTTTTGGCACATAAAAATATACAATTTAAAGTGGACTTTATCTGCAGTCACATTTTATTTCAGAATAAGGTGTAAGATAAATTAAGGTGCTATTCAGAAAGATGTTTATTAAGGGAGGGACAGATATCATTAACCGCACGCAAAAAAAGTAATATATATATAATTTAGGAAATCTCTATGTCTATAAGACTCTAGGGTTGGTGGTCTGCCTTTTTGTGGGGCATCTTGATTTGGGATGCCCTGATTTGTGAAACTCCTTAGATTGCCATACAGCTTACCTTTCCAGTGATCCAATGGCATATGTGTGGCTGGGGATGCCACAAAAGCATCCCCAGCAATCCCTCTGGCTGATGCTCGCGCCTGCGCTAGGCCTGTCCTAATAGGCTTCTGATTTTCAGTGCTGCTTCTGTTCAGATTCTGGAACCCCCTGGCCATGCAGGCCTTTGTATTGGCCAGAGAGACTTCTGGGTGCTGCTATTAGTCAGTGAAATAAGTCTATGTTTTTAATTTAGCGGTTTATTTAACAGAAACCTTGCATCTTTATTTAAGAACCGTGTGACTGAATACAACTTAGGTTAATAAAAATGATTAAAAGTAATCATTCATAAACAACAGAGTGGGGCTACTTTTATATTGTAATATTTGATTTGTAACATGTGATCTTTAGGGAAAGGATGAGCCGTTTGTTGTTGCCCTTTGCTGATCAGCAGATTGAAATTTCCTCATTGTCCCCTGGTAATATTGCTTTAACTGTTGGACTTAAACAGGTACGTGAAAATACTTACTGGCCTCTACTGCTAAAAGCTTCAGATAATTTCTAAAACGTGGAGTAGATCTTTTACTGAAGTAATATGGGTAAACGACACAGAAAATCTCAAATAAAATAAATGCATTTATTGGCTGATTAGCTGATTCCTACTGGATACAAGTTAAAAAAACTTGCCAAAAACGATTGGCTTACTGTTATAGCTGCTGTGTTTTGGGATGAGGTTAGAGGAGTCTGGGTATTTATAAAGCTTCAACATTTGCACAACCTTCCCTAACAATGATTGAGAACAAGCCTTCACACTAACCGGCTAATTAAGGACCGAGACATTGGTTAAAGTTATCTGAACTTTTTTTGCAATTTAAAATTGAACCAAACTAAATAAATACACTGACATTACACTGATTGCACTTGCTAAAAGAAAGTGTGTTATCTTTAAAATGGACCAAAACCTGAGCTTTCACTATTCCGGGTTTTGGTTCGTCCCCACTGGGGCATCCTGATTTGGGTTGCCCTGCTGTGTGAAACCCCTGGATCTTCTGCATCCTATTCAACAAGCCCATGGCTCAGGGGGTTTCACGCAGTGGGGCATCCCAAACTGGGATGCCCTGGGGGGGTGGACGTACCAAAACCCAGGATAGATCCACTTTAACTTTATGGCTTTTGGGGATCATTTCATCAATACTGTAACAGTATTTATGCCCCAAACTCATGCAAATCTATTTTAAATCTAGTTTCAGGACTCTGAGCTGGTAAAGTGAACAGATTTGCCATTATGATGCCCATTGTCTGGAATGTTAATATATTTAAGTGGTCTTGCTTGCCAAGATCACTTATTGTTCTCGCTGATATATTATTCTTATTCCACCATTTTTTGCACTGTAACTCCTCCCACAGTTTTTACACTACATAGACCAAAACGTGCGGATCGTTCCCGAATGGTGTGCTACTATTTTGTGGAACGTTTCGCCAAATGCTTTCCGAAATATTGGCGTTTTTCTGGCGCAATTTTCCCATAGGAATGAATGGGAGGAATGTTCAAAACTAGAGTGGGAGGTGAGTGTGAAGTGAAAAATCAGGACATGATTTCTAAACTGCGACCTCTCCCTCATTTTTAAGCCCACCTACACAAATCTTATATCAAAACGTTCAGCTATCCCTGCTGCCGCTAAAAATGTCTAATGGCTAAGCCATAGCCCTAACAGTTTTCACAATATGACCTTTTGTTTGCAACTCACATCTCCCATTGACATTCATTGAAACTCCACTCTAGACACCACAAATTTGAATGGCAACTCTTGTGATTCTTACAGTATACAGCTCTTTGCTGTAGGATGTATACTTTTTAAGGTACAGCCATTTGAATATGGCAACCACCAGTGCATTAGAAATGTGTTTTAATGTGCATTCTCTGGTTACCTCAGAGTGAGTTGCCATAGCAACACAGCTGCAGCCTTGCCACAGTTACTCCAGCCCCTCCAACCACACAACAGTTACTCAAGTCACTCCACCCAGTTACTCCGCCCACTCCACCCAGTTACTCCGCCCACTCCAGTTGTAGAGAACTGGTGGAGGCAAGAACACTTCACACAATTTCCCCAGAAATTGCACCTTTTATCTTTTTTATTCTTATTATTGCCGAATTTGGCAATGTAACTCCTCAGTTTTTACACTACATAGACCATAATATATATATATATATATATATATATATATATATATATATATATATATATATATATATATATATATATTGTTCCTGAATGGTGTGCTATTACTTTGGAACGTTGCGCTGAACCGTTTCCAAAATGTTGGCGTTTTTCTGGCAAAATTTTCCCATAGGAATGAATGGGAGGAATGTTCAAAGCCAGAATGTTCAGAGTGGGAGATGAGTGTGAAGTGAAAAATCAGGACATGATTTCTAAACTGCGACATCTCCCTCATTTTTAAGCTCCACCTACACAAATCTTATATCAAAACGTTCAGCTATCCCTGCTGCCACTAAAAATTTTAAGCCATAGCCCTAACAGTTTTCACAATATGACCTTTTGTTTGCAAATCACACTTCCCATTGACATTCATTGAAACTCCACTCTAGACACCACAAATTTGAATGGCACAGCTCTTTTCTGTAGGATTTATACATTTTAAGCTACATCCATTTGAAGATGGCAACCACCAGTGGATTGGAGATGTGTTTAAAAGTGCCTGGCTCTGCCTGCCTCAGAGTCAGTTGCCATAGGAACCCAGCTGCAGCCATTTTACAGCTGCTCCGCCCAAACAGCCTGTCTGAGGAAACTCCTGATGGGAATATGTTATAGTGAACAGGTTAGAAAAATTACATATAGCAGCATATTTAGCAAGATATAAATACTTCATAATTAGAGCTGTGTGAAAATCATCATGCCATCTAAAGGAAAGAAAACTAAAATATATAGTGATATACAGTCGTACATTTGTTGGGACGACTGGTCATAGTCACGCCCCCGTTAACAAGTTGCAAACACATAGTTTACATCTTTTCAACACCACTTTTCAGGAACAAGGGAAATAATAAAACTTTCCCCTCTATTCATTTTGTTCATGGCTTATAACCAGTGGTACAGCTAGAAATGACTGAGCCCCACAGCAAGTTTATGAACATGGTTGTCCATTCCTTTCTTTACAGAGTTACTCCAACCACACAACAGTTACTCAAGTCACTCCACCCAGTTACTCCGCCCACTCCAGTTGTAGAGAATTGGTGGAGGCAAGAACACTTCATGCAATTTCCCCGGAAATTGCACTTTGTCTAGTTTTTAATATTATCTTTATTTAAAGCAGAACAAAACTCAACGCGCCCGGCCGCTGGCCTTCCTTTCCTGAAATTGCGATGCCCCGCTGTGTGAGAGCCCCCAGGTCCCCAGTCACAGCTTACCTTTCTCCTGTGCAATGGCACATGTGTGAGCTTTCACCCAATCAGAGCCTTTTGCAGTGGCTATGTAGTTCGGCGAATTGCCTTGCCTTTCTGCAATGGGGAGCGCAAATGGGCGCATCCCCGGATCCTTGTGCTGTGTGCACTCCTGTCCTAGCCATTCAGGCTGGGACAGGAGCATGCACGCCGCTGGGTATGTGGCCACTTGCACTTCCCAATGCAGAAGGGCAGAGATGTTTACCGAATGACATAGGCTCAACAAACGGCTGTGGTTGGACTGGGGAAAGGTAAGCTGCTACAGACGACCTGGGGGGTTTCACACAGCAGGGTACCCCCAGGGCACTGAAAAAATCCCGGGATAGTCAAAATCCTATTTTTTTGTTCCACTGTGTATTAAAATGACAGCAGCCAGTGTTCAGAAGTCTGGAAAGGTTAACTTCAATGTGCAAGAATTTTAATAGATAGAATACGAAGCCTACGATACGATAGCAAGGCTCTTCTCACTATCAAATGTAGGCTATGGAGTGAAGGTAAACCATACCTTTGTAAACTAGTCTCCAGGCAGGAAGACACAGAGATATGGAGTTATATTGGCAAAGTTTCCCCATGCATATTAAAGGAGTTAGAAGTTTTCATAGATGATCACTTACCTTTTGCATTTGTTAATGTTGTATTAGACTGCAACTGGGGACACCATTGTGTCTTCCAAATCATCTGCAACGTCCGCTTCCCGAAGAGCAGGAAGAGCAGAAGACAAGGATAAAAAGACACAAGAAGGCTTAGTATTGGCTGGAGTTGAGATCCCCGAACCAGTCTTTTTCTGTACTATTGAGCCCCCCTCTGTGGCCAAACAGTCAGGTAAATCTATAGATTAAGCACATCATGGAAGTCACAATATATTGAAATGTAATAGATATAGGCGTATCCATGTCATTCTATGTATTTGTACCTAGATCTGGAAAATGCTTTGAAGTGCCTCCAGCTGGAGGATCCAAGTTTAAAAGTGAGAATAGATCCCGATTCTGGACAGGTAAAAACATAATGTTTGTTTTCTCCACTAGGTCCTCATTTAGCAGCCTGCCAGTAATAGTTTTTTATCCTCCCTCTCCTGGTCCTGATGCTGAGTTAAAGCGAACCTCGAACCTCCATGGCAACACTGTGTCAGGGAGTGCTAACCTATGGCCCACTAACCCACCCCTATCCTGCCACTGGGTAAACTCCTCACTCATGGTAAGCTGTCACGCCCCCCTATTACAGTGAATAAAGGGGGGTGTGTTAGCTCATCATGACTGATGGTGGGGACGTCGCCAAGATGGGAGGAGAAGCGCGATGAGAGTGTTGTTGCATGAGGTGCTGGCCTTTTAGGTGAGCTCTGCTTCCCTGGACTAGGAGCGATGGTCTGCGTGGGAGAAAAGGTGAGTATAGCTTCTTTTTTTTTTATTTGCCTAAAAATTGTTTTTAACTGTCACTTTATTAGGGCGGGAAGATGTGGTTTGATTTTATTTAGGATTCCTGCAGACCATGCTCACCCTGCTCCCAGCTCTGAATTAAACATTAAATCCTCCAGTTAGACATATTAAACCCATCCCCCAAATAATGCCCATATTCTAAGTATACAGCACGTCCTGCTCCAAAGAAAATTCCTTACGTTTGGGTTATACATCCACAAGATGGCGCTGGACTGCAGAGACAGCAAAAAAGTGGCTCCTCCCGGCCCCTTATATACCAGGGACCTCCCACAAATTCCCCAGATCTTCTCTGCAGTCTGGGCTGCAATGACAAGAAGATGGCGCTCTCTACTCGCAGGTGAGAGGGGCTTATTAGCCTGCGGCCCTGTCGGACTATTCCCACCCGTTCCATTTTTAATTTGCCTCCCAGCCTTGGCTGCGCTGATTCGGGTGATGGTAGGCAGCACCGCTGCAGGTGCTTAGGAGCACTGCTCCACCGCAATCCCCCACCAATGGGTAGGCTGTATAGGCACATGGTGAGCCTTTATGGGATGCCCCTCCCGCACATCTCCCCTGTCCATCGGTGGGCCCCTGTTAGGTGGCCGCTGCCCTCCCTCGCTCTCCCTTGTAGTTCTCGGGGGGGGGGTTCACTCATTGTATTGTATGCTCGGATTGGTTGCTCGGTTTTCTGTCACCGCAATGAATTGTTTGCACTGTTTGCTTTTAAAATTGCCGCTGCCGGCGTTCCGCGGCCGGCGGCGACATTACCTCAGGCGCTACTGCGTCATCATTGGTTAGGTTTGTCACGTGGGCGGCTTCGCGCTCTTTGGGCGGGGCAGGCCCTGCGGATGGCGCGTTCTGCATTCGCGGCCTGCCCCACTCGGCGCCATTTTGCTTCATTCTGCAGCGTGGCTGGCATCTACATACCGCGGTCCGTGAGTTGCCCATGCGGGCTGATTTATCTTTTGATATTTTGTATGCATGCCGCTTACGGGGTCTTTCTATTTGTCACTAATCGGCGCTTACCTGGGCCCCGGTCCAGCGCTGTCGGCGGCCGGCCGGCCCCAGCAGCTCCGGCCCGGCGGCCGCGCCGTGCGGCGTCTGCTCAGGCGGCGCCGAGCGCGCCCTCTCTCCCTCCTCGCGCGCGCGTCATCAGTTCCCGGGCGCGCGCGTGCCCGAGATGTATTTTCCCTCCGGCGGCGCTGTGCTCAGCGCGCCCGCCGAGGCTGTAGATTAGCCAGGGGGCATCGGCACGCCCCCTGGTTCGGATTAAGGGGCCAATGAGCCCTAGGTTCTGTGGGGCTTACGCCCTCCCTCCTTGTCTGGGCCAATGAGTCCATAGATGGGGTGGGCACTCCTTGCTCTCCCAATCAGTACTGTGATCCTGTGTACTCCAATCACATACACCTTCCCTTCATGTCTGTCCCTATATAAAGTTTCCCCCTTCAGTTGCCCAGTGCCTGTTATAGCGCCTTGATCCTAGTTTGTTGCTAGCCTCCTGTGAATCTTTGTTGTTCCTGTTGCCGACCTTCGCCTGTTTTTGACCATCCTCGATCTGTGTTCCTGTTGCCGACCTTCGCCTGTTTTTGACCATCCTTGATCTGTGTTCCTGTTGCCGACCTTCGCCTGTTTTTGACCATCCCCGATCTGTGTTCCTGTTGCCGACCATCGCCCCGAACCTAGACCACGAACTGCCTACTCCTTTGTACTGCTGCCATCTCAGACCTCCCGTTGCCAACCTTCAGTCTGTTCTTGGACTTCGTCAATCGCTCAGCTATTGGGCAACTCAATACCACTTCCAGCCAAGGGTTCTCCTGACCTCTGAACAGTAAGACTCCAATCTTTGAGCCATTGAAGTCCTGGGGGCAACCGATCCCGGGCAGGCGTGTTCTGCGTCCCGGCAAGCGGGGGCTCCTATAGGTGAAGCTGGCTGCGGAGATTGGGGGTTGAGGTCTTACCGAGAGGGCTGGAGTTACCTAAGTGGATTGTTGCAGTACCCAGAGCGTGACACTATTTATGTCTTGCAGGCGGGTCAAACTTAATGGTGGTTTCTCCCGGTCCTATCCCCTCTATTTAGTTCAAAACTTTATTGACGCCTATTGTGCTATTTCCTCCCACTTCCCTAGCGGGTCATTGGGGCATCCCGGGTAGCTTATTAAGCGTCAATCCCGATTGGCCTGTTGGGCCACAATAATCACCATATGGAGGCTTCACAGGATAATGTGCTTGGGGTTCCTTCGGGACAAGCCCGGCTGTGTACTGCGTGTGGGGTGGCCCCTCTGAGTGACGATGTCAGGGTTTGTGCACCCTGTGCCCGGCAGGCGCTCGCGCTGGTATTGGGGTTACCTGTGTCTGGGCCTGCTCCCATGGGCTCACCTACCCCCCACGTTTGCATCTGACTCCCAGCGATGTGAATACCAGTGGGGAGTCTCAACCTGATTTGTCTACCAGAGTGGCTAGCTTCGAGAAGCTGATTGCTGGCTCTACGGCGCGTAAGGCCTCTGCTAAGAGGCGGCATTTGGCGCCTGGTGTTAACATATTTGCTATGGAGGCTGAGGAATTTTTTGACCTGGCTGGTTATACTCCCCCTGGAAGAGGGGGACTCAGAATCATCTGAGGGGCAGCCTAAGGGTTATTATGCTGATTCTAGCTCTGACCCATGGGCTCCAGATGATACTGGCTCATATATTTGAACTTGCTATCTCCCCTCCTGCCTCGGCCCCTCGACAGCAGGGGGAGTTGTTTCACACTGCTAAGCCACGTTTGGAGTTTCCTGAGCAAACTCACTTTAATAACCTCGTGCTTAAAGAATGGGAGCGTCCTAGCAGGCTCCCTGGGGTGCTTAAGAGTTGGCATAGGAGGTATCCTTTTCCTGCTGAAGTGGTTAAACGATGGTCATCCCCTCCCGAAGGGGATGCACCAATTTTGGGGTTGTCTAACACTTCTGTCATGCATTCCCCTGACTCTACTACTCTGAAGGACGGTGAGGACCGGCGCATTGACCAGCTGGCTTCTCATCCCTTTGCCTGTGTGGGAACTGCGCTGCGCCCGGTTTGTGCCTCTGCTATTATGGCTGTGGCTATTAAGACCCTGCTCAAAAACATTTTAGATGGGGCTCCTGATGATGCTGCTAGTGATGAGTATAGAGCTCTTTTACGTTGTGAGGAATTTGTTACATATGTCCTCTCTGTCTTGGATGATACCATTAGAATGTGTGGCAGGGCTTCTGCCTTGGTGGTGGCTATACGCCGCTCGGTTTGGCTGCGCCAGTGGGCAGCTGACAATGCTGCTAAGAAGGCTCTCACTGGGTTTCCCTTTAAAGGACTGCGCCTATTTGGGGACCACCTGGACCTGTTTGCTAAGGGAGGCAAGTTACCCCAGCACAAAAGACAGTCTCTGCCCTTTCGGGGGTCAGGTTCCTTTCCTCCCTGCTACCGTGGGTCCAGAATGGGAAGGGGAGTCACATTTGCAGGGGCCCGTGCAGTTTTCTGGGGCAGGGGTAGAGGACGTGGCCGCCCCGGCCCCTCCTGGGGTTTCAAGACCAAGTCTTCCCCCAAGCCCTCTCAGGCATGAAGGGGCGCCCTCACCCATCCTGGTGGGGGGACGGCTTCGGCTCTTTGCTCACATCTGGAGGCGTCATGTCTCAGACCGGTGGATTCAGGAGGTAGTGTCTTCCGGTTACAAGATAGAGTTTGCAGCTTGGCCGCCCCCAAGATTCATCAGATCCCGGAGGGCTCAAACCCCCCTGTCAGCTCAGGGTCTGATTCTCGCTGTGCAAAACCTTCTGGAGCTGGGTGTCATCTGCCAGGTGCCCTTCAGGGAAAGGGGCGAAGGCTATTATTCCAACCTTTTCACTGTACCCAAAAGAGATAGGTCCGTCAGACCCATCCTGGATTTAAAGCTCAACAAATTTGTCAAGTTCAGGCACTTTCGCATGGAGACTCTGCGCTCAGCTGTGACTTCATTATGCCCAGGGGACTTCATGACCTTTGTGGACATCAAGGATGCTTACCTTCATATTCCAATCTTTCCAGATCATCAGAGATTCCTCAGGTTCACTCTGGAAGATCGGCACTATCAATTTGTGGCGTTGCCTTTCAGCCTCACTTCGGCTCCCAGGGTATTCACCAAGGTGCTGGCGGGAGTGATGGCTCTGCTGAGATCTCAGGGCATTCGCATTCTTCCCTATTTGGACGACATTCTCATCGCTTCTCAGTCCTTCCAACAGTCAGAGCTGGATACTCAGCGGGTAGTGGCCACACTGGAGTCATTCGGCTGGGTGATCAACCATGCCAAATCTTCCCTGTCTCCCTCCTTAGTGACGTCATTTCTGGGCATGAATCTAGATACAGCTCAGGCCATGATTTTTCTTCCTCAGCAGAAGGTGGACAGTCTGCAAGTGCAAGCTCAGTTCCTTCTGTCTTGCCCTAATCCTTCCATCAGCTTGGGCATGCAGCTAGTGGGCCTGATGGTGTCTTGCTTCGAGGAGGTGCCTTATGCCCAGTTTCACATGAGACCTCTTCAACTCCACCTCCTGGTTGGGCGGGGGGGGGGGGGGGAGGGTTCTGGAACTCTCTAAAATTCCAGGGGCTGTGGGGCCCTCAGGAGGCCCACACCCCAATCAACATTCTGGAACTGAGGGCGATCAGGTTGGTTCTAGCCTGCTTGACCCCACACCTTCGGGGTCTGGCTGTTCAGGTACGCTCGGACAACCAGACGGCGGTTGCCTACATCAATCATTAGGGAGGTGATCCTGTCCTGAGCGGAGGACAATGTTCCCTGCATCTCAGCCGCGTACATTCTGGGGGTGGAGAATCTGGAGGCAAAGCTTCTGAGCATGGGGGTCTTCTCACCTGGGGGAATGGTCCCTCAGCAACAGAGTGTTTCACTCCCTGTGTCACCGTTGGGGTCAGCCAGATGTGGACCTGTTTGCGTCCCGTCACAATCACAAGCTTCCAGTCTTTGTGCCTCTGTCCCAGGATCCTCTGGCCTTGGCCGTGGATGCTCTAACACTGCCCTGGAAGGGGTTTCAGCTTCTGTATGTCTTTCCCCCGTTTCCCCTGTTGGGCAGGGTTCTGCGCAAAATAGCTCAGGAAGGGGTGCCAGCAATTCTGGTGGCCCCCTGTTGGCCAAGACAAGTGTGGTTCGCAGACATCGTGCAGCTGGCAGTAGATCAGTACGCCCTGCCCAAGGATCCAGATCTGCTCACTCAGGGGCGGCTACGCCACCCCAATTTACAAACGCTGGCTTTGATGGCCTGGCTGCTGAAACCTCCATCTTAATGGAAAAGGGGCTGCCTGCCTCTGTTGTTAACACCATGATCAGGGCTAGAAAGAAGTCCTCTTCTTCTATCTACTATAGGGTTTGGCGTACCTACATTGACTGGTGTGAGTCTAAATCTCTTCCCTGTCGGGTGTTCTCTATTCCTAGGATTCTGGAATTTCTTCAACATGGTTTGGATCTGGGGCTTCAACTCAGCACTCTGAAAGGTCATGTTTCTGCCTTGGCTGCTTTCTTCCAGAGATCTTTTGCTCAGCATCATCTGGTCAAGACCTTCTTTCAGGGGGTGACTCATGTGCGTCCCCCCTCGTAAGCCTATGTTGCCAGTCTGGAACTTCAACTTGGTCCTATCTGCCTTGCAGTGGTCTCCTTTTGAGCCTGTGCAAGACGCTGCTTTGTCCATTCTTACTCTTAGTGTTTTTGGTGGCTATCACTTCTGTTAGGAGTGTTTCTGAGTTGGCGGTGCTTTATAACCAGCCCCCTTACTTTGAGAGACACCAGGACAAGGTGGTGTTTCGTTTTAAACCAGATTTTCTGCCTAAAGTTGTTTCTGCCTTTCATCTCAATCAGGACATTGTTCTGCCCTCTCTGTGTCCCAATCCTAGTAACCCTAAGGGGAGGGTTTTACATTCTTTGGATGTGGTCAGGAATCTGAAGTTCTATTTGGTGGCTACGGCACCCTTCAGGAAGACTGATTCTCTTTTTGTGGTCCCTTCTGGTCCTAAGAAGGGTCTGGCTGCAGCTAAGTCTACTATCAGCAAGTGGATCCGTCAGGCTGTGATTCAGGCCTATTCTGCTAAGGGGAAGAATCCTCCCTTCCGCCTTACTGCTCATTCCACTCCTGCTATTGGTGCCTCTTGGGCTTTTCAGCACCAGGTTTCTGTTGAACAAGTTTGCAAGGCTGCTACTTGGTCTTCTGTTCATAACTTTTCTAAGTTTTACAAGGTTGATGTTCGAGCTTCAGCTGATGCTGCCTTTGGCTGCAAGGTTCTGCAGGCGGCAGTGGTTTAAACTGCCTGTTGTTGCTTTTTGCGTATCCCACCCTACCTTACGGACACTGCTATTGGATGTCCCAAACGTAAGGAATTATCTTTGGAGCAGGACGTGCTGTATACTTAGAATAATACAATTCTGTGATTACTCACCTGTAGAATTGGTATTATATGTATACAGCACGTCCTGCTCCACCCCACCCTTGTTATCATTATTCTTTGTACCTCTGTATGGTGATTGTTATAATGTTTCATGGTTAAAATTGTTGATTATGGGTTTAATTCTCCCGGCTCCTTGCTAACTGCTTTTCAATACTGGGGAATTTGTGGGAGGTCCCTGGTATATAAGGGGCCGGGAAGAGCCACTTTTTTGCTGTCTCTGCAGTCCAGCATCATCTTGTGGATGTATAACCTAAATGTAAGGAATTATCTTTGGAGCAGGACGTGCCGTATACGTATAATACCAATTCTACAGGTGAGTAATCACAGAATTGTATTTTTTGTGCAATATAAGTTTATTCATATTTTACAATGTACATCGAGATATAGCGGGGTAACAATGACAAGAAAGATAAACATGTTGGTCTCCAGGTTCAACTAGTACAATTTTAACAACATGTTCAAGTCGGCATTCTACCTCCACCCGCCCCTGTCCTCCCCCCAGTCTCCGCCCCTGTCCTCCCCCAGTCTCCGCCCCTGTCCTCCCCCCAGTCTCCGCCCTTGTCCTCCCCCCAGTCTCCGCCCCTGTCCTCCCCCCCAGTCTCCGCCCCTGTCCCCTGCCCAGCAACCATCTTCACAAAATTATTGAACAAAGCGTGAGGTTAACATGTAGAAAACACCCTCTGCCCACCTTAGTCCCTCACTTGAAGGCCCACAAGAATCAGTGAAGGTCCAACTGTGCATGTCCGGGCAGAGATGGGATGGACGAGAGCAGACAGGAGCCGCCGAGATCCACTGTAAACCGCTGTTTAAGAGGAAAAAGAAGTAGTAGAAAAAAGTTAGAAGGATAAGCTTTAGGGGGGTACAGGGAAGGAAGGGGGGTGAGTGGGTAGAAGCATGCGGACAAGTCCCTATCTACCGTGCCTCTGAAGACAAGCGAGTGTCCCTATAGTCAATCCACCCAGCCCATGTTACCATATATCTTTCTCGCATGTCCATAGATTCCGAGGCCATCTCCTCCATTCGACGTATAACTTCTACCTCCTGAGCCCATTCCATAAACGTTGGTGAAACTGGAAACTTCCAATGCCTTGGAATGATCGTTCTCAGTGCCGTTATAAAGTGCCGCAGGACCCCCTTTTTGTTATTGGAGGTGGCCCCTGGGAGCAAGGATAATAACGCCAGCTGCCCATATATATATTTATCTCTAATGGCAAAGTGTGCAATGGATTGGGGAATTCACCAAAATCTAACTCCAGGAAACTTTCTTAAATGGCTACTGCAGGCAAAGGTAATTGTTACACCATTGTGTTGGGCTACATTTGGCAGTATCCGAAACAGTTTTCTCGTTTTTGAATTGAAGAAAAAATGGCAGAGATATCGAGATTTACAGGTTCAGCTTTTTTTCTGTAAAAAGTGGGCGTGGCCCTTGGATCTATGATTCTCAAAATAATCAGCTCCCTGCTGTGCTGACAGCAATGTGATGAATCTGGAGGAGGAGGCGAAGGAAGGGACCAAGCAAAACTGTCCCGCTCTGCTGAGGTGATTGGGGGACAGGATGAAAGAGAATGTCATTGACTGAACCTGTAAACCTTAATATCTCGGCCACTCCTGCTTCAATGTAAAAACGGAAAACATTTTAGGACGGTGCCAAAGGTAGCCCGACGCAATGGTGTAATAATTACCTTTGCCTGCTGTAACACTTTAGGCTCCTATACAAAACCTACTCCTAGGTAGACAGATTGACTAACGGCACAGCATGGTTCCCACAGTTTCCAAGTTAAAGGGTATCTTCAAACAAAAAGAAAACCATACCAAGAAAACATACCTTTTCTGTTTTATTTTTGCCTGAACTGACCCTTTAATGTATTTATTACCATCTCACTAAGCTTTAAGGCGCAATTCCAGTCAAAACTAAAAAAAAAAAAACCTGCCACCCTCCCCTGGGGCTGAGACGGGGGGGGGGGGGGGGGGGAGTTACCAAGAAAGAAAGTGCTGTTCAGCTGGTCTGTGCAGCTGCCACACAGAAAGACACAAAACGGCCGACTGGCGCCACTCTGTCCTTTCTTCCAAGATGGTGGTTCCCAGGACCAGGATCGCCGGGAGAGCGGCGCTGGACCTCTGGTCAGGTAAGGGGTTACTTTCTTTGTAACCCCCCGGCCTGCTTCAGTGCTGGGGGGAGGAGGGGTTAAGTCATGATTGGACTTCCTCTTTAAAACCTGGTCTCTAAAGAAGCTACTGCCATGAATTTCTATGACATGAAGTGCAACCAAATCCTCTACTGCAGACTGTATATATTGTGATGTGTGCAGCTGGGATTCCATTCAGCTTCTCCAGCCTCACATTATATGCGCAGCCGGAGAAACTAATTGGACGAGCCTGTGACATGAGCTTAAGGAAAGTTAAGGAAAGGTAAAAACTGTGGGCGATCTGGGGGGGCCTTGGTTCGCACCGCAGGGCATCCCAAACCGGGGTGCCCCAGGGGGGAATGACCTAACACAGAGATTGTGAAAATCCCGGGCTTTGGTCCATTTTGAATGCATATTCTAAGTGTGCCATACACTCCACTTCGATCTTCATGACATCTGGGGTAATATCCAGTAGAGGGCGAACTTCTGCAGAGATGAATATGCAAAAAAGAAAGCCCCTCCTGGCCCATATATACCTGGGACCTCCCACCAATTTCCCAGTTCCTTCTCTGCAGGGAAGGCGAGCAAGACAGAAGATGAAGACTTCTCTTACTTGCAGGTAAGCCGGGCTCGCGCCCGGCCCCTTTTTTGTCCCTATTGCTGCCAGGACTCATTCTAAATTTACCCTGTTGAGCCTCCCAGCTTAGGCTGCGGGCCCTGGCAAGGGTAGGAGCACCCTGTGGGTGCAGTAGGAGCCGTGCTCCACCGTGAGACCTCATTATGGGGTAGGCGGAAAATCAGGTTGTGGTGATCCTGGTATGGGATGCCCCATCCCTACTAGTGTGCGGCCTTATTTTGGCCGGGTTTCCCTTCCCCCCTGTGGGTCCCTTACTTTCCTCCTGGGGGGGGGGGGCTGGCGCGTCCTAACTGGCCTCTCCTTTCTTTTAGTTATTGTGCTTTTACTCTTAGTTATGTACCGTGTATGTGTCAGTGTATGGGTGTTTCACAGTGTGTAGGTGTGTGTGTGTGTGTGTGTGTGTGTGTGTGTGTGTGTGTGTGGTTCACCTGCCTGTAATCCCTTATGAATTGGTTGCATATGGCTTCCTGTCAGCCTGGAGTGCTTCTCCCTCAGGCTGTGTGTAAAAGAAAGGGGGCGGGGCTCGGCGCGGCCGCGATAGCCCCGTCCCCTCGTTCGGCGCGTTTTTTTGCTGGGGCCTCTTTCAGGCCAGATCCGCGCTGCTGGGAAAGGGGCGTGGCCAGGGAAAGCGCGCCTTCGGCGCTGGCACGCCCCCCCTTCTTCTTCCTGTGTCCTGTTCTCCGGTGCCAGGGGCCATCTTGTCTGCATCCTGCGTTGACTGTTGCTGTCCTAGGGGACAGGTAGGGGCCGGAGGGCCACTTTCCTTAGTGATTGGGGGTCACTTTCTGGTGGGGTGGGCCCCCTGGGGTGCTTGTTGATGGCAATATATGTATATATATATGTATGTGTCTTGTACATTTATTAATTAGAATGCTCTTAATAGTAACTTATATGCCTATTTTGTTTTGCAGATTGCTTCATATTGTGCATATTAAGGGGTTCCTCCTGGTCCTGGGGTCCCTAGTTTTTAAATTGCTCTCCTCTAAATCCTCCCACCGGGACATTTAAGGGGCATCCCGGGTTGCTTAAGCGTAATTCCCTGCGGTCTTGCGACTGACCACTAAAAAAATCACCATATGGAGGCTCCGCAGGATACTGGGCTCGGGCTCACCTTGGGGCAAGCCCGCCCATGTGTGGGGTGTGGGGCATCCCTTACGGGAGAGGATGTACCGATCTGTACTCCATGCGCTCATAAGGCCATAACGCGAAAGTCTGGGTCCCAGCCTTCTGGGTCGGCTCCTCCCGCTTCATGGCCTTCCCCTCCCCACTTGATCCGTACCCCGAGTGACATTGGTGCCAGCGGGGAGTCGCAGTCGGATGTTTGTGCCAGGTTGGCCAGCATTGAAAAGTTTATGGTTAGCATGGTGGGCAAGAAGGCCCAAGCTAAAAAGAGACATTTGTCGTCGGCCCTGCCCGTGTGGGACGCGGACGACGACTCTATGGATTTGTCAGATTACTCCCCTTTAGAGGAGGGGGGAAGTGTTTGAGGAGACAGAGTCTGATTTTGTACAGTCTGGTGATGCTTTTGTTGGACAGGCGCCTGGGGATGCCGTAGATGCGGCTGCTGTATTCTAAGTATACAGTACGTCCTGCTCCAGATATAATACTTACACTTGGATTATCCTCCGCCAGAGGGCGCTGCGCTGCAGAGACATGAGAAAACTCCCGGCCCCATAAATACCCGGGACCTCCCACAAATCCCCAGATTTCTCTGCAGTGCTGACTGCGAAGACATGAACTATCACTCTCTCTCAGGTGAGCGGGGCTATTACAGCCTGCGGCCCTGTCGGACTATTCCCACCTGTCCGCCGTCTGATGTGCCTCCCAGCTTGGGCTGCGCTGGTCGGGTGAAGGTAGGCAGCACCATGCATGCTTTTGGAGCCATGCTCCACCGCAGTCCCCCACCAAAGGGTAGGCGGTTTAGGCTGATGGTGAGCCTCTAGTGGGTGCCCCTCCCGCATTATTGCCCCATGCCCCGTGTAGCGGTGGGCCCTGTTCAAAGGGTCGCCATCCTCCCTCGTTTCCCCCTTAGCTCAGAGGAAAAGAAAGGGGTGGGGGTATGTGTGTGGCGGTCTCAGTGTACTGTATTGTTACGCTTTTGGCCATAAATATTGCCCTTGTCTGGCAACTGGGTGTCAGAGCCGAGCTGCTTGCTCTTCATAGTTTTGGCTGCCGTACGCGTCTGTCTGGTCTTTTATTAAGCTTTCTGTGCTGGCGACGGCGTCTTTAGACGCTACGAGTACACATTAGCAAAAGCCTATACTAAGTGTTTCTATTCTTGGCTTGTCAAGTCTTTGACCGCTGCCTCAGAGCTTCGCGCTCTTTGGGGGAGGCGGGCACCTGGCGTGGCGCGCTGACGTCACGGCCAGATCGGGTCCGCCCTTCGAGGTTCGTTTGGCGCCATTTTAATGATCTTCACGCGTGGTTGCGGTCCTCCACCCCCCTTGGTCTGTAAGTGCCCTCGCGGGGTGATCTCATCATTAAATTTTTCTGCTGTGCATGGCCCTGACACCTCTTATTCCCTTTATGTCTTTCAGACGTCAAAGACTCCGGTGGCTTCTCCCGGTCTGACATAAATTTAGCGGGTTTACAAACAATTCTCCCACATTCCTAGCGGGTCTTTGGGGCATCCAGGGTTGCCTATTGCATAAATCCCTGCTGGCATATTTGCCGAGATAATCACCATATGGAGGCATCTCAGAATTATGTGACCGGGGTCCCTACGGGACAAGACCGGCTGTGTACTGCGTGTGGACAACCCCATGCTGATGCTGACAGAGCACGGGTCTGCGGACCGTGTGCTGAACAAGTACTGGCCCTGCAATCAGGGTTTCCAGTGGCTGCACCTCGCTTCAATACACCTGTCTCCCCGTGCTTAAATCTCACTCCTGATGAGTCGCACTCGAGCGGGGATGACCAGCAAGTCGTGCCGCGCAGGCTACCTACGGCTGATCAGATTATTTAGAGGTTGGCAGAGCACTTGGGCCCGGATAAGAAGCTGCCCCTGGCGCCTTCTGGTTCACCTTTTCCTGCTGGAACTGAGGAGTTTCCAGGGTTTCCAGGGGACTGGGTTCGGAAATACCCTTTCCCCCCTGATGTGGCTAATTGTTGGTCATCACCTCCCGTGGTGGATGCACCGATCATAGGGGTCCTTAATCCCCCCTTTATTACAGCCCCTACTTATAGTACCCTTTGGGATGCTGAGGACCGGCGCATTGATAGGCTGGCTTCCCACGCATTTTGTTCTGCAGGAACGGCGCTGCGCCCGGTCTTCGCTGCGGCCATCACTGCAGTGTCCGCTAGAACACTCATCAGAAAGATGCTTGATCATCACCCTGAGAATCTCCCCTGGGAGGTGTTTAATGCACTCTCCAGTTGTGATGTATTTGTAAGGTTTATCCTTTCAGCGCTGGATGACACCATTAGGATGTGTGCAAGAACTTCTGCCCTTGTGGTAGCTATACGTCGCTTGGTCTGGCTGCGACAGTGGGGTGGGGATAATGCTACAAGAAAGACTCTTACTGGGCTTCCCTTTAGAGGGCTACGCCTATTTGGGGCCCGTCTGGACCTGTTTGGAAAAAAGGGAAAAACACCCCTACGCAGATGACTGTCGCGGACCCCTCGGGGCAGGGGCACCCCTCCCCCCCCTACCTTAGTGTTAAACACGAACCAGGGGTGTCTTTCCAGCTATTTCATGTAGACTCCTGTCCCAGGAGTGGCAGACAACGTCCTGGCCCCTCCGGCCGGACTAAGTCCAGTTCTTTCACCAAAACCCCTCAAGCATGATGGGGCGCCCTCGCCCGTCTGGGTGAGGGGATGGCCGCAGCACCTTGCTCCTATCAGGAGGCATCATGCCTTGTTCTGGTGGATGCAGGAGGTAGTCTCTTCCTGATGCAGGATAGAGTTTGCTGGGCGGCTTCCCCCCGAGGTTGTCAGGGTACTTCTGGTCCCTGTCTCTATTCAGGTGTCGGCGCAGGCCATGCACGACCTGCAGGGTCTGGGCTCACTTGCAGGTTCCCGTTAACAGGCAGAGGCAAGGGTCCACTACACCGGCTTTTTCCACATTCCCCCAAAGAGGGTGAGTCAGTCTGGACTATTCTGGTTGTTGTTCACAGGTCTCGGCATCTTACAATTGTTGGCAGTTTTCTGCATAAAAACCCTGAGTTGGGCCACCAGCGCCATGCGTCCAGTGGGCCTATTGCCTTATGTGGAGATCAAAGATGCTTATTGTTCACATCCCTGTGTCTTTTGGACACCGAGGATCTTCTGGTTTGTGTTGGTGGGCCAACACTGCTGTGTTGTGGCCTTGTTATCTGGCCTCTCTTCTGCTCCCAGAGTGCTCACCAAGGTGCTGACGGGGGTGATGTCTGTGATGAGACTAAGGGGTGTCCGCTCAAGGACCGACCTGGACGTCCTGCTTTACTTCCCAATCTCTAAGCCAGGCTGAGTTGGTTATACGGCTGGTGGTGTCCATTGGGAGTCATTTGGATGGGTGTTCAATCACCTCACGTCCTCATTGTCCCCTTACTTGGTATCCCCATTCCTAGGGTTGAATTTGGATTCGGCTCAGGCGAGAATCTTCCTTCCTTGGCAATAAAGTGGACAATTGGGTTGCATGGGCTCAGTCTTCATTGCTGTCCCCGTCCCTTCGCCAGGCAGGATTGCAGCTGGTGGGCCGTTGGTGGCTTGCTCAGAGGATGTCCCCTATACTCAGTTCCCTTGGGCTCTTCTGCATCTTATGTTGTTAGTACTGGACAGTGTTCCAGCATTCCTGGAGCTGGGTCTGTGTACCTTCCCCCTTGGTACGGTGGTTCCTCTTGAGACGGTTGAACTCAAGGAACCTGTCAGGGGGTACCTTCCTTCCTTGCATCTTCCTGTAGATGGTCACCATCTATCAGGTTGACGGGGGGGGATTTTTTTCTTCTAAGATCCCCTGTGGTTCCGGGGGAGGTGGGGCCCTTAGAGGGTCCATACACCTATTGATTTTTTGGCCTTCAGGTTGGTGAGCCTTCAGGTTGGCTCTATCTCACTGGACTACTCCTCTTCAGGATCTGTCTTTTTGGGTGCTCTTGGCCTGTCTGACAACAGTGGCCTGTATTGATTATCTGTGTGGGACTCGGAGCAGGATGATCCTCCAGGAAGGTATCTGATCCTGATCTGGGTGGAGGTCTACGTTCCCTGCATATCAGTGGTATTCGCTCCGGTCGATGTCCTTCTGCGACAGGATGTGCTAACCCTTGTGTCACTATTCGATCCAACTAGTGTGGATCTGTTTGGGCCCCGTCACTGTCACAAGTTCTCTGCCCTTTTCCCTATCCCAGTATATTGAGCTGTGGTCATGAGGCTTAGTAACGTTATGGACGTTCTATTCTGTATGTCTTATCTTCATTCACCCTGCTAGGCGGGGTTCTGCGCAAGATTGCTCTGGAAGGGGGGACCAGTGATACTGGTGGCCCCTGGGTGGCCTATTGGAGTGTGGTTCGCAGACATGGTACTGAGGACAGCGGACCGGTTCGGTCTGTCCGGAGTGCTGATCTGCTCACTCGGGGTTCTTTTTATGTCACCCCAATCTACAGGCTCTGGTCTAGACAGACTGACGGCTGATTCCTCCATCTTGATGGAGACGGGCTTAGCTTCTCGGTGACTGTGACTATTGAAAGTCTAGGAGTAAGCTTCTTCTTCTTCTTCCGTCTATTTTTTTTTAATTCTTTATTTATTCAAGATTTTCAACAAACCAAAGAAAAAAACAGATGGAGGACACAGCGTCAGATAAAAACATACAATCAATGCGAATCAATAAAGATCTTTGTAGACAGCCAATTACCCCGAAGGGCTGTTCACATAAAGTCAGACTTTAATTCACGTCAATCAGCTGCCGTCGCTGTGTTAGCAGTAAACCTTATTGGGATAACGTCAAGCGGAAGTGGAATTGAACAGAAAACACCACGGGGGAGGGGGAATGAGGGGCAGGTGCAGGGGGGGGAAAGCCTGAACAGGGGGGGGGGAGGGGGACCCTAGTGTGGATCAAGTAATTCTTTTCCTGCAGGAGATTCCATGAAGGCCATCCAGCCATACCATGTCTCCGCAAACCTTTCATAGGTGTCGTCTCGTGTGGACATGAGGTCCTCAAATCTCATGGTGTCTTTCACCTGCCGGCACCATCCGCTTATGGATGGGGGTTCCTTACTCTTCCACACCTGCGGGATGCAGGCCTTAGCTGCATTCAACAGGCGACACGTCAAGGAGTTTTGATAACGTTTCAAGGGGATCTCTGAAACGTGGAGGAGACAGAAAGCAGGGTCCTCCGGGACCATCGTTCCAGAAATCTGCCCTGCAACCCGTCTGACCATGCTCCAGTATTCTTGCAATTTGGGGCAGGACCAGAAGATGTGCAGCAGATCGCCTCGCTCCCCACCACATCTCCAGCAATTTGGGGGGACGTCCGGGAACCATCTATGTAGGTCTGCAGGGACTCTATACCATCTGGCCAGTATTTTGTACCCACATTCCTGGAGACAGGTACATATTGAGGTCTTGTGTGCCAGTGTGTATATCCTCCGGCGCTGCTCAGATGACCATGTTAGGTTTAGGTCTCTTTCCCATTTACTCAGGAAAGGCGGGGCTTCTGCGTCCGGTGGGGCCACTAGGAGTCTATACAGCCTCGAGAGGACGTGTCCCTCCACGTCTTTGCTTTGACACATCTCCTCGAAGACCGTGAGCGCTCGGCTGCTCTCCCCATACTCCCGCAAGGAGGCCAGGAAGTGCCTCAGTTGCATGCGTTGCCAGTGGGACCACCCAGGCAGTCCGCCCCTCCGAGCAAGCTCATCCAGATCTGTCCACCTCTCTCCCGCAGCGAAGTGGCCCACCCTGAAAACCCCCGCCTCCAGCCACGCCCGTGCCTGGCGGCCCCCGCACCCCGGGGAGAAGCGCGGGTTACCCAGGACCGGATACATGGGGGAGGGAGAAGGGGAGATCTCCCCACGCTGGAACATCACATCACACACCCCGAGCGTGGGACCTATGGTTGGGTGCTGTCTGCCCAGTTTTTCCTCCTCCTTTGCCAACCAAGGAGCTCCCTTAAGTGAAGCCACAACAAAGCTCTGTTCCAGTCCCACCCACTGCTTGTTCTGGCCATGGGCGCACCAGTCAACCACCCTACAAAGATGCACCGCTGAGTGGTAGAGTAGGGGGTCCGGGACACCAACACCACCCTGCTCCTTCACTCTGGACAGGACCTCTCTCCTCAATCTCGGCTTCTTCCCAGCCCAGATAAATTTGGTAAAGACCGCTCGAACCTTCTGCAGAAAATTACGTGGGATGAATACCGGCAAAGCCTGGAGCAAGTAGAGCAGGCGTGGCAGGAGGGTCATTTTGACCGCGCTACATCGTCCGAACCAAGATAGCTTCCCTTTATTCCACCTAGCCGTCTCCACTTAAAATTTTTTTAGTAGTGGGGGGAAGTTAAGGGCATACGTTTTTTGGAGGTCCCCACTGATGTTTGTCCCCAGGTACTTCACGCTAACATCTGCCCATCGGAATGGAAAGGAGTTCTTAATTTTCTCGAATCTGTGTGGGGGGATGCTAATATTCTAAGTATGTCTCACACCCTGCTTCGGTAGTAGTCATTACACGTGGGTTATGTCCAGTAAAGGGCAAACTTCTGCAGAGATGACTAGAAAAAAGAAGCCCCTCCCTGGCCCATAAATACCTGGGACCTCCCACACATCACCCAGTATAGTCTCTGCAGACGGCGAGCAAGTCAGAAGATGATGTCTCCTCCTTGCACAGGGGGATTTCAGGTAGCCGGGATGACTCCTGGCCCTCTATTTTCTCTATTTCCGCCCGAATCCCTCCTTTGATCCCCATGCCTCCCAGCCGTGGCTACTGGACGGGTAGAATTGCACCTTCGGTGCTTAGGAGCTAATGCTCCACTGCAAGACCCTATATTAGAGGGTAGGCGGTTAACCGGGTTGGTGACCCCGGTTTGGGATGCCCTGTCCGTTCCCCTTTTTACTACTACTATAGTTGGGGATCCCTCCCTCACTTTATTCCCTATGAAATCGGGGGGAGGGCTGTGACTTTCCCTCATCCAGTTGTCATGGGCATCGGGAAGTAATCTGTCTTTTATTGGGTGCTATGAGTGTTAGTGTGTGTATGTGTTTTTAACTGTGTATTTGTTAGCTATGTGGCGCATCTGGAAGTAATCATTCAATGAGTTCTGTCTGTGCTGGCCGCACTGTCAAGATGGTGGCTGGTGCGGTGGCTGAGGGAAGCTTCTCCCTCTCCTTGCTGTGAGGAGAGGGGGGGCGGGGCCGGGCGCGCTGGCAGCGCCCGCCTCTCTCTCTAAGCGCTCTTCTGCGGCGCCCGGCGTCTTGAAGGTGCCCGGTTCTTTTACTGGGGAGGGGGCAGGGCCGGGCGCTCATCGCGCCGTCAGCGGCCCGCCCCACTCTGCTCTCGGGCGCCTTCGGTGGCGCCCGGTTCTTTGATCAGGAAGGGGGCGGGCCCGTGGGCTCCTCGCGCCGGCGGCGGTCCGCCCCACTCTGCTCTCGGGCGCCCTCGGCGGCGCCCGGTTCTTAGATTAGGGAGGGGGCGGGGCCAGGTGCTCCTCGCGCCGGCGGCGGCCCGCCCCGCTCTGCTCTCGGGTGCCCTCGGTGGCGCCCGTTTCTTTGGTTTAGGAAGGGGGCGGGGCCGGGCGCTCCTCGCACCGGCGGCGGCCCGCCCCGCTCTGCTCTCGGGCGCCCTCGGTGGCGCCCGATTCTTCATTAAGGATGGGGGCGGGGCCGGGCGCCCCTTGCGCCGGCGGCTGCCTGCCCCACTCTGCTCTCGGGCGCCCTCGGCGGCGCACAATTTTTTGGCTAGGGAGGGGGCGGGGCCGGGCGCTCCTTGCGCCGGCGGCGGCCTGCCCCGCTCTGCTCTCGGGCGCACTCGGTGGCGCCCGGTTTGTGTCTAGGGAGGGGGCGGGGCCGGGCGGCCCGCCCTACTCTGTTATCGGGCGCCCTTGGCGGCGCCCGGTTCTTTGACTAGGGAGGGGGCGGGGCCTGGCGCGCTACGCTCTGGCGGTCCGCCCCACTCCTTCTGGCTCCCGGTTGTGCCACCCCTCTCAGTCATTTACAGGATGGACAGGGGCCCCTCTTCACTTACATTTCGCTGGAGGTGAGTGCCCTGCAGGGCTTGTTCTTTGATTTAGGGCGCCTTGTTCAGCGCCGGCTTAGAACACTGTTTTATTGTTTAGTCCCATCTTGTGTTTACTTGTATTTTTACATGTGACATTGGCATGATATGTGGGCCTTAATACTATTTGTCTCAATGTTATATTTATATAGATATATAGATATACTGTTATATCTGTATTTACTTTCTATATTTAGTCACACTCTGTTACTTTTCCCGGTATGAGTGCTTGTCTTGATTCCTTATTGACGGGGGGCCCCCTTTGTCAATGTGTCCTGGGGTCCCTTGGGTTTACAAATCCTCCCACTAACGGACTTAAGGGGCATCCCGGGTTGCTTATAGCGTAATTCCTGCTGGTTAGTGCGACTACCATAAAAATCACCATTTGGAGGCTCCCCTGGATCCGGGCTCTGGTTCCCTTCGGGGCAGTCCCGGCAGTGTGTGTGTGTTGGGGGGTATCCCTTGTGGGGATGCTGTGCTGGGGCATATTATGTGTTCAACAGGCCATAACACGGCAATCGGGGGCCCGGACGTGTGGGTCAGTGCCGCCGGCCTTATCACCTACAACACCTTAAATTATCCGTACCCCATGTGACTTGGTCATTAGCGGGGAGTCGCAATCTGATGTATGTGCTGGATTGGCCGACATCTAAAAATTGTTTTCTAGCCTCTGTGGCCAAGGCCCCGGAGAGAAGACATGTTTATGACTTCCTTGACTGGTCTGTTCATTTTCCGCTTGCGGAAGGAACTGTTTGTGGAGTCTGACGGCTCGGTGGATCAGCAGCTTGGGGTGTTGAGGCCGGGCAAGGGCTTGGGGATGCCGTTGTTACCCCCAAGTTCCTGGGCCATTTATTTGAGGTGCTTACTATTCCTCTAACTCGTGAGGAGTGCCCGGCTCAGTTTCTTTTTTAATATGTGTTTATTGCAGTTCGGGAGGGTTCTAGCCGGCTTCCGGGTTTTCTTCAGGAACGGGATAGGAGGTATCCCTGTCCGGTGGATGAGGTGAAGCGCTGGTCATTTCCTCCCGAGGTCGATGCGTCCGGTACTGGGATTGTACAACGCATCTGTGGTGCACTTTCTAGACGCCTCCACGATTATGGATCGTGAGGACAGTCGTTTTGATCAGATGGCTTGACATGCCCTTGCCGGCGTGGGTTCTGCTTTGCTGCCAGTAGTATTCTGTACTCACGGTTGTAGTTACAGGTCTGTAGCTTGAGACCTGTTGAGGGGTCCCAGATGGACCCAGCTAGTGCTGATTTGGCAGCGTTTGTGCGGTATATATAGTTTCTGATCATGGTCTTGTCGGCCTGGACGGCACTATATGTCGGTGTGGCGGAATATCAGCTTTGCTTGTAGCTATACGACGCGCTGTCTGGTTGCGCCGGTGGCGGCTAACATTGGTTGCCCTTCGGGGTGCGCAGCTGTTTGGAGTTATATTGGATTCGGTTGCGTAAGGAGGCAGGCTTCCGCCACGCTAGTAGCGACGGTGTTCCTTTCGGGGGATGATTCCTCTGTTTTAGGTTTTTCCTCGGACCCCCGGGCTGTGCAGGGGCCAGGGCTATTGTTCCAACCTTCGGTGGTTCCCTAATGGGATGGATCCTTCGGAACCTTTCGGGTTTTTGAGGCCTTTCTACAGGTTCATCAGATCCCAGGAGATCCGCATGGAGACTCTGCGCTCAGTCATCAATTCCCTTCATATGGGGGATTTCGTGACGTTTGTAGACTTCAAGGTTGTTTACTTTTATGTACCTACCTACCCCGCTAGCCAGAGATTCTCAGGTTTGGGGTGGAAGTTCGGCATTTTCCGTTGTGGCTCTCCCTTTCTGGTTGACTTCGCTGCCAAGGGTGTTCACCAAGGGGCTGGTGGGCATCATGGCCCTTCTCGGAGCCCAGGGCGTTTACATTGTGCCGTATCTGGATGACCTATACATTGCAGCGTCCTTCTAGGGTGGTGACGTTGCTGAAACGGTCCGGATGGGTGATCTCCCACCTCAAGTTTTTCTGGCATGAATCTGGCTTCCGGTAAGACCAGAGGGTTCCTTCCTCACTCTGTGGGCAATGGGTTCAGGACCTGATATTTGTTCTCCTGGACTATCCTCGCCTCTCTTTTCGGCTAGGGATGTTAATGGTGGGACTGGTGGTGGTTTTCCTTCTTGGCAAACCCATTTGCTCAGTTCCTCGTGAGGCCGTTTTAACTCCCGTCTATTGCGGACTTGGGTCGGCTGTTTCCGGTGTTCGGCTCAGTCCTTTCTGCTGTCTCCCAGGGTTCGGCAATCTTTTCAGTGGTGGCTGGAGCTTTGCGGTCTGATAAGGGGATTCCCCTTGTTGGGAGACGGTTACCACGGCTGCCAGCCTGTCGGGCTGGGGAGGTTTTCTGGATTTTCAGTTCCAGGGGCTGGGGAGTCTTCAGGAGGCTCACGCTCCCGTCTTTGTTTTTGGAGTTCAGAGTTTTTTTGTTTGATTCTGTCATGCTGGATGCATCATTTACAGGGTTTTGCTGGTTCAGGTTTAGTTGGCCGATTGAACTGCAGTCGCTTACGTCGCTCATCAAGGAGGGACTCACGGCAGAAGTACCCTCAGGGAAGTTTCGCTTATTCTCGCATGGGCGGAGAGCGATGTTCCATGCATCTCAGCGGCTTTCATTCCGAGAGTGGATATCGCGGCGGTGGATTCGTTGAGCAGGGGGTCCTCTCACTGAGGGGATTGTTCTTTCTGCCGTGTTCCAGTCCTTCTGTCGCAAGTGGGGGTTTCTGGAGGTGGTCTCCTTGCCTCGCATTGCGATCTCTAGTTCCCAACGTTTTGGTTTTCGGTTTCAGGTTCCTCTGCCTCCGGCAGTGGTCGACATGTCTTTTGCCTGGTCAGGGTCTGGGGTCCCTGTACCTGTTTCCTTCCTTCGCCATGGTGAGCAAGGTGGTGTGCTAGCTGGCTCCTGAGGGTGCGTCAGCAATGCTGGTGGCTCCAGGGTGGCCTAGATAGGTTTGGTCGTTCAGCAGTTGGCGAACGCTGGGTTTGGCGGCATAGCTGCTGAAACCTCCATATTCATAAAGGAAGTTGTTTGATGTTGTGTTTCAGGTCTTTATTTGGGCTAGGAAGTGGTCTTCCTTTGACTTCTTCTACAGGCCTTGGCAGTACTATATTGATACGTGTGAGGCTAGGGCTTTGCCTTGCCAGGTGTTTTTTGTTCACTAGGTTTTTGGATTTTAGTCAGTGTGGTCTGGGTCTGCGGATCCAGCTTAAGTGCTTGGCTGGGGCAGGCCTTTGTCCTGGTGGTCTTCTTTTCGGGCCTCTTGTCCTCAAAAGACTTGCGTCTTTTTGGGATTTGAATTTTGAATTTCTTACACCACAGATTGACTTTTGATGGCTAATGCTTCTGTTAGCTATGTTTCCTTATTTTTAAGGTTGTGGTTCTTCTTCCTTGTGTCCTTCGTCTAGCTTGGTCGAGGTGAGGGTCCTGCTGAGGGCCCTGTTGACGTTCTATTTCTTGGCTACTTCCTTTTTCCGTTGGAAGGAAGTTTTGTTTGTGGTGCCTTCGGGTCCCCGACGGGTTTGGCACCGTCAAGTCTACCATTTTTAATGGATATGTCTGGTCCTTGTTTGGGCCTATATTGCCAAGGGGAGGGTTCCCCTTTTCAGTTTAGTGGAATAAGTGGTGCGACTGCTACTCTGTCTTCTGTTCATACCTTTTACAAGTCTTTGTAAGGTTGCTGTGCGGACCTTAGCAGATGATGTTTTTAGCCGCTGAAGTTATTCAAGCGGCAGGGGGTTTTCATTTGTGCATTGTTGCCTATTCCGATCCCCGCCCTTTTTGGACACTGCTGTTGGATGTCCCACGTGTAATGACTACTACCGAAGCAGGGTGTGAGACATACTTAGAATAATACCATTTTGTGATTACTCACCTGTAAAATGGGTATTATAAGTATGTCTCACACCCTGCTTCGCCCCGCCCTGAGTTGTATTATGGATCCTCTTTGGAGTTACTGTTTTTCTTGTAGTCTTTTATTTGCTCTTCCTGGTCCCCTTACTGCTTTCCTATACTGGGTGATGTGTGGGAGGTCCCAGGTATTTATGGGCCAGGGAGGGGCTTCTTTTTTCTAGTCATCTCTGCAGAAGTTCGCCCTCTACTGGACATAACCCACGTGTAATGACTACTACCGAAGCAGGGTGTGAGACATACTTATAATACCCATTTTACAGGTGAGTAATCACAAAATGGTATTATTCAGGGCTTCAGACTTCTGGAAGTTGATTTTATAGCCCGAAAGGCCTCCGTAATCTCTTAGCTCCTTCATAAGGTTAGGCAGTGTAACCTCAGGGCAAGACAGACAGAAAATTAGGTCGTCGGCGTAAGCCGCGACCTTGTAGTGTCCAGAGGCGTTCGCTACTCCCTTAACGTCTGGATTCCCCCGCACCCGGCAGAGAAAAGGCTCAAGCGTCAGAACAAAGATCAGTGGCGAGAGGGGACACCCTTGCCTGGTCCCATTCGAGATCCCAAAGGGTCCCGACAGGCAGCCGTTTACTCTCACCGACGCCGAGGGGGAACTGTACAGGCTCTCGATCCAACTTAACATGTTCGGGCCTAGGCCAACATGGCCGAGTACCGATCTCATGAACTGCCAGTTTACCCTGTCGAAAGCTTTCTCGGCGTCGGTAGAGAACAAAAGGGCGGGCACATTCTGCCTCTGCGCCAGGTGGATCAGGTTCAGCACCTTGGTGGTGTTATCCCTGGCCTCTCGGAGAGGCATGAAACCCACCTGGTCAGTGCCTATTATTGAGTGCAGGTGCGGGGCAATCCTGGACGCAAGGATCTTCGCAAAAAGCTTGATGTCTGCATTGAGCAATGAAATTGGTCTGTAACTTGCACAGAGGTTTGGGTCCTTCCCCTCTTTAGGAATCACCACTACATGCGCCCTAAGCGTGTCCGCTGGAGGAGAGGACCCTGCAATAATGGAATTCATCATCTGGAGGAGCCCTGGGGCGAGCTGGGGGAAAAGTTTTTTGTAATATTGCAGGTGCAGTCCATCAGGGCCCGGAGTCTTGCCAGTGGCTGAATCAGCCAGAGCATTCTGCAATTCCAGCATCGAGATCTGACTTTCTAGTTCGGCGACCGCCTGTTCCGATAATTTAGGCATCCCCGAGCTCTCGATGTACCGCACGCAACTTTGTTGGAAGCCATCTCCCTGCTGCGCAGGCAGGTTATACAGCTCTTTGTAAAACTTGCGAAATTCTTCCGCTATCTCCTCTACCCTGTGCACCATGGCACCCCCAGAGTCAGAGATTTTAGGTACGTGGGTCGTGGCTCTCTCCTCCTTAGTGCTCTGGCCAGCATTCTGCCACACTTGTCCCCCGACTCGAAGAAAGCCTGATGGCATCTGACCATCTGAGCCTTTAATCTATCGCAACACACCGTTTTCAATTTTTCCCTCAACTCAGTGAGGGTCGACAGGTGGGCTGTCGCAAGTGATTTCTTGTGGAGAGCTTCCAGCCTCCTTATTTCCCCAAGGAGGTTCACTATGCTCTCCAGTTTCTCTTTCTTGAGTCGGGCTCCCTGACCAATCAAGACTCCCCTGATAAAGCATTTATGGGCCTCCCAGAGGGTACCTGGCGACACCTCCGGCCCTGAGTTTAACTCGAAGTAGCTTTTGAGCTCCTTCCGGACAGTTTCCAGGACCCTCTGGTCCTCCAACAATGCATTATTCAACTTCCAGGACCAGCTCCTAGGGACGGGGACAGGATCCTTGATCGTGATAGTGACAGGGGCATGGTCAGACAGGGTAATATTACCTATTGTGGTGCCATCGACTCTGGAAAGGACCGGATGCGGGACATATCTATTCTGGAGTAGGAGCTGTGTGGGTGCGAAAAGAAAGAGTAGTCCCGTGTGTTAGGGTGTTGGATCCTCCAGGGATCCACCAGCTGCAGTGAGCCCAGAGCGCTCCGGATGCGTTTAAGCTTAGAGTAGGCTATGTGGGGTCCCCCTTTGGATGTGTCCAGGAGCGGATCGAGCACCGTGTTGAAGTCTCCCCCCATGACCAATAGCCCCTCTCTGAAGTCCGCCAGGGCCTCAATCAGGTTATCTAAAAAAGAAATTTGTCCGACGTTCGGGGCATAGACATTAGCTAGTGTGAACATCTCGGACTGTGTTTTCCCCTTTACTAATAGCCATCTACCGTTCTCATCTGCCTTGAAGTCCACTAGCTCCCACACAAGGGACTTTGAGATGACAATACTCACGCCACGAGATCTGGAGTCGGGCGAATGACTGTGGTAGGCCCTAGGGAAGTGTCTATCACCCAGTGAAGGAGGGTTAGCCGCTCTAAAATGTGTCTCCTGCAGGAAGCCTATCTGGGCACCCAGTCCCTTAAGGTTCCTGAGAATCAAGGATCTTTTCTCTGGGCTATTCATGCCGTTGGCGTTGAGGGATATGATTTTGATCCCCGACATTCTGGGTCTCCCCTGGAGAAGCCGCCCGCCTCTCCCCGAGTGGTGGTGAGCCGGCCCCCCTGTTGGCTAAGGTTTGGGTCCCTGAGGGACAGGGACGGGGGATGGGAAGGGTGGGAGGGTAAACAAAGGGTAAACAAGACAAGGTAGAGCAACCTTAAGTTAATAACAACAAAACCAATACAAATTAAACTACTAAACTTATTCCTAACGGAAAAATACCAAGTCTCCGTAGGTCCGATAGACCTTAGAGCTGACCCTAGTGGGGGTTAGGTGTCCGTCGACACGAAGTTGCAACCACAGCCACCCTCCCCCACACCAGGGCCCGCGTTCGTGCGGGAGTGCCAGGCACTCAACCATTCTATAAAGGGGGCAGCAGACCCAACCATTCAGCAGGAGTCACATAACAGCATATAAACTCTCAATTCAATTTAGCTAATGTCAAACCTTCAAAAACAAAACCGGTCCCCCATGGGGAACGCCCAGGGTAGGGCGGCAGGTGTCCACAACTATAGAAACGTGTGTCCCGTCTCGGCCACATCGTAGCCACGGAGTGATGGTAGGCCGCATTCTCCCGGGTAGAGGAGGTCCAACGGGGAACCTCCCGGGGCGACCGGAACGCCCTCGCGGGGGACGGCTACAGGCTCGAGCCCAACGGCATCCGGGGACCTCAGGACTCTGTATCGTAGGGCCTGGCCTGTCTTCTTGCTCGGCGTTGGCTTCCAGCTCCTCTGGGGCCTCTAGGGCCTCTCCAATTGCCTCTGCCAGGGCGAAGGGGGGGGGATCGTCAACCGTGCCGCCAGCCAGTCCGGGACCTCAATTGGTTCAGCCTGAAGGAAGGCAAACAGGCCCGCCAAGTCCCCATGAGATCTGAGCAGGTAGGTATCGCGTGCCCTCCGGACGATTAAATGGAAGGGGAAGCCCCATCTATAGGACGCCCCGCTGCATATTATTACATCCAGCAGCGGTTTCAAAGCTCGACGCATCAACAGCGTCCTTCGGGAGAGGTCCTGCAAAATTTGTATTTTGGCTCCATCGAAGTCCACGTCCCCCTTCCTCCAAGCAGCACGGACAATGTCCTCCTTTAGGGTGTAGCGATGTACCCTACATATCACGTCCCTCGGTCTGGAAGGATCTGGGCCAGGCGGACCCAGAAATCTGTGTACTCTATCCAGCTCAATTGGAGTGTCCATATCTCTCTCAAGGAGGGAGTTGAAAATCACGGAGGTGATGCGTTTCAGATCTTCACTCTGGGAGGCCTCCAGGATGCCTCGCAGGCGGAGGTTATTTCTGCGGCTCCGATTTTCAATATCATCCAGCTGCAGGATCTGGGTCTGGATCAGTTCATCTTGCCTGTCGCATCTCTCTTCGAGCAGTTTAAGTCGACTGGCGGATGTGGAGCCTTCTGACTCCAGGGCTGAAACCCTTGCCGTCACTGCTGAGATTTGTTGCTTGACTTCCCCCAGCTCGCGCCTGTGCGCTTCCTCATACTTCGCTATCAATCCTTCTATATCGGCCTGGGTGGGGAGGCCCTTTAGTAAAGAAATTGTTTCCAAGTGAATGTTCACCCCCTTAGGAGTCTCAGGGTCAGCCGAGGCACCAGGCAAAGTGGGAGCAAGGGAAGACCGGGGGGTCCCACCACTCGTGTTGTGCGCCCAGGGGTCCCACACGCTTTCCACGCGTTCGGGGGAGAAGCAGGGCTGTGGCGGGGACATTGGCGCTGGGCTGGAAGAATTGGGCGGCCAGGAGGCCTCCGGAGAAGGCATTAGGATCGGGGAGGGCGGGCTCGGGTTGTTTTGAGCGTGCCGCCTGATCTCTACCACCGGTTCCAGGGGGGGAGGTGGTCTCAGCTTCATGGGCCTCTGGGGGAGTCCTATGCGGTCTGGCAGCACTCCGCTGGGGCTCGCCTCGCTATCTGTCACAGTCTCTCCCACAGCCTTATCCTGTCTTGCCTCAAACGCAAACCTATGGAGATTCTGTTTCATAGTCACATTTTGCTGTGTGTGGGTAGGTGGGGCCATAGGCGCTCTTCCAGGGGGGGTGATTGGCTTTATGCGCTCGGGCGAGCTGGAGGCTTTACTTGTATGTTCCCTTGGAAGGGGTGGGGGTCTGCTCAGCTGCTTTACTTGCGGGGGCAGGCTGCCCAAAGTGGGAGCAAGGGAAGACCGGGGGGTCCCACCACTCGTGTTGTGCGCCCAGGGGTCCCACACGCTTTCCACGCGTTCGGGGGAGAAGCAGGGCTGTGGCGGGGACATTGGCGCTGGGCTGGAAGAATTGGGCGGCCAGGAGGCCTCCGGAGAAGGCATTAGGATCGGCTTTATGCGCTCGGGCGAGCTGGAGGCTTTACTTGTATGTTCCCTTGGAGGGGGTGGGGGTCTGCTCAGCTGCTTTACTTGCGGGGGCAGGCTGCCCACAGTGTTATGCCTGGATTTATTAATGTCCACTTCCTGTCCCCTCACACACTGCCTCCCCTCTCCAGTCCCTGACGCACCTGTCTCACGGCGCTGGGGCTCTCCCGCCCCTCTCAGCAGCTCCGGTGACTCGAGCGGCCGCGTCATCGCCCCGCCTCCATTCGTCACCGCCTCGTGTGTGCGGTCCTTGGCGGCCGCCATCTTGGTACATCCAGGGGCTTCGGGTGTATCTTCCGCGACCTCTCTCACCGCGACTGGCAGCTGGGGAGCCCGCGCCGCCTTCTCCTCCTCGGCGCCCACCGTCTCAGCACGATCCCGGCCTTCAGTCTGCGGGTGATCGCCGTCAGGTAAGGAATCCTCCCCTCCGCCACCGCTCCGCGCCGCCGCCATTTTGCTCCTCAGGGAGTCAGGACCGGCTCCTCTAGGATCCTTGTCTTGCCTCGCCGTCCCGTTCGGGCGCACCAGGGGGTGGGTGCTTCCCTCGCCTCTCCTCTCCTGTCAGGCGGGGACCTGCGCTTCCTCCTCCAGCCACTCCGCTTCACCTGTGTCGATAAGGTGCCTCGCCATCTTGTCGCGGCGGCACTCTGCCCTGGCTTTCTTGGCGTCGCCGGTCTGGCGTTTTGTGGGTCCCTTCTCCGGTCCCCCTCCTCTCCTGTGCACACTTCTTCTCCGTCCCATCGTCTCCAGATAGGGTCTGCTGCACTTTAAAGTGTTTAATGGGCACCTAGTGTGGGAGCTTAGGGAATGCACCTCCTCACTCCTCCATGTCTAGGACACGCCCTCTTCTTCCGTCTATTATCGGGTATGGCGTACCCATTTTGATTGGTGTGAGTCGAGGTCTCTCCCCTGTCGGCCGTTCTCTGTTCCCAGGGTTCTAGAGTTATTACGGCATGGGTTGGAGTTGGCTCTCCAACTCGGTACTCTGAAGGTTCAGGTTCTGTCCTGTCCGCCTTCCTTTAGAAGTCTTTGGCTCACTTTTTCCTTGGTTAAGCATGCCTTCGGGGATTGCTCATGTGCATCCCCCACGTAATTCTAGAGTCCCTGTTGGGATTTGGATTTTATTCTGTTGACCTTGCGGGGTGTTCCCTTTGGACCTATCCCAGATGCTGTCTGTTTTTACCATCAAAGTTGCCCTCCGGGGCTGTTACTTCAGTCAGACGTGTGCCTGAACAGGCGGCTCTGTTTAGCTAGCCCTCGTTCATTCATATACACCAGGATAAGGTGGTGTTCCGCTTTATGCCGGACCTTCTGCCTCAGGTGGTGTCTTATGCTCATTTATTCAAGACATCTTTTCCTTCTTCTGTGCCTTTTTTCCTAGTAACTTTGAGGAAAGAGGTTTACTTTCCCTCAGCAGGTGTTGGAAGTGTTTTCCTGGATTTTACCTTGGAACTGATGCCCCTTTGGGGTTTGCGGACATCTCCATCCTGTATGCTCCTGATCTCGTCTGATCTTCAGGGGTTAAGCGACCTTCGGCCTGGTCTTTACTTGGATGGGTTGTCCCTTCTGGTCCTAGGAAGGGTTTCTGCCAAGGCTGCTGTTAGCTCTTGGACTTGTCAGGCTGTTACTCAGGCCTATTCCTTTAAGAGGAAGAATCTTCTTCTCGTCTTACTTCTGATTCTGCTTGTGCTTTGGCTTTGGGCCTTCAGCACCAGGTTCTGTTGAACAAGTTTGCTAGAACACTTCTTGTTCTCTGTTCATACCTTTCAAAGGTTTTTTATGAGGTTGACGTTAGAGCCTTAGCTCGTGACGCTCTTGGTGGCAAGGTTTGCAGGTGACAGTGCTTTTAACTGTCTGCTGTGCCTCTTTTGTTGGGGATCCCACCCTATGTTATGGACACTGCTATTAGATGTCCCAAGTGTAAGTATTATATCTGGAGCAGGACGTACTGTATACTTAGAATAATACAATTCTGTGAAATACTCACCTGTAGAATTGGTATTATACGTATACAGTACGTCCTGCTCCACCCCACCCTGGTATTTGCATTTTTCTGGATCCCCTGTATGGTGATTGTTATCATTGTTATAGTTACCAGTTGGTGGTTATATCCTCCCGGCTTCTTGTTCACTGCTTTTCAATGCTGGGGATTTGTGGGAGGTCCCGCGTATTTATGGGGCCGGGAGGAGCCTGTTTTCTCATGTCTCTGCAGCGCAGCGCCCTCAGGCGGAGGATTACCCAAGTGTAAGTATTATATCTGGAGCAGGACGTACTGTATACGTATAATACCAATTCTACAGGTGAGTATTTCACAGAATTGTATTTTTGTCACATATGTTGAAAGTGTTGGATATTGATCCCCCGGAGGCGCCTCCCTTGAAGAAGGGGAATTTTTTTGGGTCCGCAAGCCCCGTCTAGAATTCCCTACGCAGGATAATTTTGACGCACTGATCCAGAAAGAATGGGAGAGGCCCTGTCGGCTTCCTGGTGCTCCCCAGGCATGGGACAAGAAGTTTCCTTTCCCGGTGGAGGCGGTCAAGCGATGGTCCTCTCCTCTCTTCTGTGCTTAACACCCCTGACGCTACCTCCCTTAAGGATGGCGAGGATAAGCGCCTTGATCAGATGGCTTGTCATGCGTTTGCCAGTGTGGGATCGGCCCTGCGGCCGGCTTGTTCATCTGCTCTAGTGTCGCTTGCTACCAGGTCTCTTATCAGGGACTGGCTGAATGACGGTCAGTTTGATCCGGATAGCGCTGAGTGCGCTACTCCTTAAGAGGTGTGAATTGTTCATGGATTTTGTTTTCTCTGCTATGGAAGATTCTATCGTCATGTGTAGCAGGACTTCGGCCTTATTGGTGGCTATGCGCAGATTGGTCTGGCTACGTCAGTGGACGGCGGACTTTGGGGCCAAGAAGTCGCTTACGGCTCTTCCCTTTATGGGTACGCGGCTGTTTGGAGATAAATTGGATGTTGTTGCTAAGGGAGGTAGGTTACCTCAGCGGAAGAAACAGCGCCGTCCCTTTTGGGGGGCTGGTTCCTTCACCCCTTCCTTTCGTGGAGCCAGAGCGACTAGGGGTCTGCCCGTCTCTGGTGTCAGGGGCTCGTCCTGGAGCAGGGGCAGTGGTCGGGGGTGCCTGGGGTTCCAAGCCTAAGCCCGCTGGTAAGCCGGCTCAGCAATGAAGGGGTGCCCTCACCCGAACGTAGACGTCAAGGATGCGCATCTGCATGTTCCCATTTTTCCAGCGCATCAGAGATTCCTCAGGTTTGCGGTGGGGGATCAACATTTTCAGTTTGTAGCTCTTCCCTTCGGGCTGACCTCGGCGCCGCTGGTTTTCACCAAGGTGTTGGCGGGAATGATGGGCCTGCTCAGAGTTCAGGGCATTCACATTGTGCCTTATCTGGACGACCTGTTGATCTCAGCTTCTTCCCTTCGTCAGGCGGAGCTGGACACCCACCAGGTGGTGTTGACCCTGGAGAGGTTCGGGTGGGTGATCAACCGCCCCAAGTCTTCTCTCTCTCCGTCATGAGTGATTTTCATTTCTGGGCATGACTCTGGATACCATTCAGGCCAGAGTGTTTCTGCCCCAGACCATGGTGCAGGGGATTCGGGGTCTGATCCGTCTTCTTCTGGCCAATCCTTGTCCCTCTATCCGACAGGGGATGAAACTGGTGGGATTGATGGTGTCCTCCTTCGAGGCAGTACCATTTGCACAGTTTCACATGAGATCTCTTCAACTTCACCTATTGACGCATTGGGACAGGTGTCCGCAGTCATTGGATCAACTTTTCAGGATGTCTCCAGGGTTCGGCAGTGCCTTCGGTGGTGGCTGGAATCGAGCAACCTGTTGAAGGGCAGATCCTTTCTGTTGCCTTGTTGGGAGACGGTCACCACGGATGCCAGCCTGTCGGGCTGGGGAGGTTATTGGAAAAGTCTTCAGTTCAGCGGGGTGTGGGGTCCTCAGGAGGCTCACACCCCCATCAATGTCTTAAAGCTCAGAGCAATCCGACTGGTTTTGGCTCGGCTGACCTCTCATTTACAGGGTCTACCGGTTCAGGTTCGTTCAGACAACCGAACGGCGGTAGCTTAAATAAATCACCAAGGAGGGACTCGCAGCAGGAGTGCCCTCGGGGAAGTCTCTGTGATCCTGCACTGGGCAGAGAGCAATGTTCATTGCATTTCGGCAGTCTACATTCCGGGAGTGGAGAACACGGAGGCGGATTCTCTGAGCAGGGGATCCTCTCGCCAAGGAGAGTGGTCTCTCAACCCAGAGGTTTTTCTGGATCTTTGCCGCAAGTGGGGGACTCCGGAGGTGGATCTCTTTGCCTCGAGGCACAATCACAAGCTTCCGGCCTTTGTGTCTCTTTCCCAGGATCCTCTATTTCTGGCAGTGGATGCCTTGTGCCTTGCTTGGAAGGATCTGGGTTTTCTGTACCTGTTTCCGCCCGTCTCCATGCTGGGCAAGGTAGTTCGCAAACTGGTTCTAGAAGGGGCACCAGCAATTCTGGTGGCTCCAAGGTGGCCAAGAAGGGTTTGGTACGCAGACATTGTAAGGCTGGCCGTAGATCAGTACCGGCTTCCCTTGTTGCCGGATCTGTTATCTCAGGGTCAACTACTTTACCCCAATTTACAAACGCTGGCTTTGACGGCTTGGCTGCTGAAACCTGCATTCTGAAGGAGGAAGGTTTGTCTGTGGCTGTTGTTCAGACCTTGATTAGGGCTAGGAAGCGGTCCTCTTCTGGCATTTACTATAGGACTTGGGGTCCTATATTGATTGGTGTGAGGCTAGGGCCTTGCCTTGCAGGGTGTTTTCGATTCCTAGGATTTTGGAGTTTCTTCAGCATAATCTGAATCTTGGGTTCCAGCTTAGTACTTTGAAAGGACAGGTTTCTGCTCTGTCGGTTTTCTTCCAGAGGTCTTTTGCCTTACACCCGCTGGTTAAGACCTTTTTTCCAAGGGGTCGCGCATGTGCGTTCCCCTCGGAAGGCTGTGGTTCCTGTTTGGGATTTGAACTTGGTTCTTTCGGCTCTCCAGGGTCCTCCTTTTGAGCCGTTACAGGATATTGCTCTTTCAGTTCTCACTCAGAAGGTTGCTTTCTTGGTGGCTATTACCTCTGTTCGGCGTGTCTCTGAGTTGGCGGCTCTGTCGATTCAGGCCCCTTACTTAAATTGGTGTCTGCTTTCCACCTCAATCAGGATATTGTTCTCCCTTCCTTGTGTCCTAAGCCTAACAATGACAAGGAGAGGGTTCTGCACAATTTGGATGTTGTTCGCTGTGTGAAGTACTATTTGGTGACTACTTCTTCCTTCCGCAAGACGGACGCTTTTTTCGTGGTGCCCTGCGGTCCCAGGAAGGGTTTGGCACCTGCTAAGTCTACGATTAGCAAATGGATTCGTCAGGCCATTGTTGGGACCTATTCTGCTAAGGGGAGGACTCCCCCTTTTTAGGGTCACTGCGCACTCTACTTGCGCTGTTGGTGCATCCTGGGTTTTTCAGCACCAGGCTTCTGTTGAACAAGTTTGTAAGGCTGCTACTTGGTCTTCCGTTCATACTTTTTCCAAATTACAAGGTTGATGTGCGGGCTTCAGCGGATGCTGTTTTTGGCCGCAAGGTTCTGCAAGCTGCAGTAGTTTGAGTTGGTACATTCTTTACTGTTTCTGGTTCCCGCCCATGACGGACACTGCTTTTGGATGTCCCAGATGTCATGAAGATCGAAGTGGAGTGTATGGCACACTTAGAATAATACCGTTTTGTGAATACTCACCTTTAAAACAGGTATTATGAGTGTGCCATACACTCCACTTCGCCCCACCCCTTTTTTCAGGTATTCTGGGGCTTTTATATGGTGAACCATTGGTTTTGATTGTTAAGGTTATAATTGGTTCTTCCTGGTCCCCTTACTACTTTTTTACACTGGGAAATTGGTGGGAGGTCCCAGGTATATATGGGCCAGGAGGGGCTTTCTTTTTTGCATATTCATCTCTGCAGAAGTTCGCCCCCAAACTGGATATTACCCCAGATGTCATGAAGATCGAAGTGGAGTGTATGGCACACTCATAATACCCATTTTAAAGGTGAGTACTCACAAAACGGTATTTTTATAAATAAGGTTTGTCTGGCCTTGAGAGAAGCATATGAGTTCCAGAAAAACTAGAAAAAATATATTTTTATTTTCTCATATGTTAGCAGCAATTTATTGACTTTCCTTTCTTGCAAAAAAATTTTTTTCAGATGATTCTCTGTGGCATGGGTGAGCTGCACATAGAGATTCTTCATGATCGCATACGACGGGAGTATGGCCTGGAAACCTATTTGGGTCCTCTTCAGATTGCTTATAGGGAAACTATACTGAGTGCTTCCCAAGAGTCAGGTACTAAATAACAGATGGTATTTTATAAAAATGTTGAAAGTTTATCAGCATATAAGGTCTGATAATTGATACCCCAAGTCTGCTGTAGACCTACTAAAAAGTTTGATTTACTTATACCTTTACTATAGAGACAAATGTTACAGACTAACCGATACAAAAACACCGCAAAGAAATGTGGGTTCCCTAAACAAAGCTAAAATAAGTACCATATTTTTGCCCCATAAGATGCACTTTCATTTCCCCAAAACAGGAAGCTTGTCCGCTGTCACCGCAACTGCCTCCCGCTGCTTCTCCCGGGAGATGCAGGCACACACAAACACCCGCCTCCATGCAGCAGTTGGGTGTTAGCGCCTGCCCTGGAGAAGCAGCAGCGGGGACAGTCGGCAGGTTTCAGTTACCCTACCGCCCATCGCTCCTCAATCTTCTGGCCTTCCGGAAGCTGTGGCTGTCCCTCCAGGCGGATAGTGAAAATTACGGGTTTGGTCTACATTAAGTAAAGGTTAGATTTTAAAAGACTCATGTGGACATGGCAGCTGTTACTATTATTGTTTATTTATAAAGTGCTACCAAATACTGTGACGCTGTATAAAGTATAAGTTACAGCAGGGTGGGACGAGTAACATACTATACTGCATAATATACTATACATATACACGGGGCATTATGAGTCATATATAACAGATATATAACAAATGCATGTAATACATTAAATAAAATGGAACAAAACACAATTATATAGGAGTATGTATTAAGATTTCAATCTAAAGGATGAAAGAAGTTAAGCCTTCACCTCATAGTAACACATTAACATAGTATGTAAAGCTGAAAAAAAGAGTCCATCCAGTTCAACTTGTTTATTAGTGGTCTAGTAGCCATAGCTGGTAATGATATTACATACTTTTTCCTAGCAGGGCCTGTTTCATGTAGTCATTACGTCTAGGTGGTGCAGTGTACTGCAGAAGAATTGTGGCTCCTCCCGGCCCCATATAAAAACCGGAATCACCCATAGACCTCCAGTGTTTTCTCTGCAGTAATACTGCGAAGATAGAAGATGGCTCTCTATGTTTCGCAGGCGTGCGGGGCAATCAAGCCTGCGGCCCTGCAGGTCTATTTCCACCCATTTCCGGACCCTATTTGCCTCCCAGCCTCGGCTGTCGGATCGGGTAAGGGTCGAGGAGCACTAGGGTCAGGTGCTCGGGGAGCGCTGCTCCAAGCCGCAGACCCTGTACGACAAAGGGTAGCCGGCCATAGGCTTTTATGGCGAGCCTGCTGCGGGATGAAGAAGCACTGCTGTCGCTATGGTGTAGGGGGTGAGTTGTGCTTGGGGACTTGTGTTCCTGGCCAGTCTTCCCTTTTGTCTTCTTCCCTGTGGGGTTTGTCTCCGGGCCCCCTTTTAGTCGGCCCCCGCCGCTGCCTGCCCTCTCCTCTGCTCCCCCTCTCCCCGACGGGTTTTTTTTTTGGGGGGGGGGGTTAGCGGCGGGTGGTGATTTGGTGTGATGTCCCGCTGATTTTGTTTTTCTCACTGCGGGCGGTGTTATTACTGTGTGTCTGTCTGAGGACTGTCATGGCGCCGGCGCGGGGGTCACGCGGATCGCGTCATACCTCCGCAGCCCACCCCTCGAGGTTCTCAATCTCGGCACCATTTTGCTCAGGCTGCGTGCTTGTGACCGGAGGTCCAATTTCAGCGTGGGCTGCGGCGGTGACCTGCTTGTCTGATCTCCCATCCGCGGTCCTTCTGGCTGTACTGCAATCGCCTGTGTGTGCTGCGCGCGCTGTGCCATTTGGTCCGTGAGTCCCCTATGGGGGTTTTTTCTTTTTGGGGCATATACTGTGGGATACTTATATGTCTTTTTGCTTATGTCTTTCAGGCAGGATAACTGTGTATTGTGGTTTCTCCCGGTCCTATACCTCCCCCCTTTCCCCTCCTGGCCCTCTCTGTGGGCATCCCTTGGGGGGCATCCCGGGTGGCTTGTTTATTAGTCCTTACCCTATTCTGGCCTATTGCGCCTGTCTAAATCACCATATGGAGGCTTCTGGGGATAGCGTGCTCAGGAGTCCTTCGAGGCAATCCTGGCTGTGTGTCATGTGCGGGGCATCCCCTTTGAATGGTAGTGGCGCAGTTTGTGTGCCGTGCGCCCAAAGTATTATTGCGGACCAGGCTGGACCAGCCCTTCTGCGCTCCCTCCGGCATCTCCTGCTCCCCCGCGCCTGCATTTAGCCCCCAGTGAGGGGGATACTAGCAGAGGGTCCCAATCTGATCTGGCACTACGCGTGGCCAGCATTGAAAGGCAGCTGGCCCGACCTGTGATGGGCAAGGCCTCTGGCAAGTAGCGGCATCTTGACACCGAGCCTTCCCTCTTTGCCAAGGAGGATGAGGGCCTTCATGTGTTTAGCGGCCGTGACTCTCTAGAGGACGCTCTGTTCTAGGGCTGTCTAACACTTTTGTCATGCCGTCCCCTGACACTACTACACTGCGTGACAGCGCGGGCCGCCGTATGGATCAGCTGGCCTGTCATGCTTTCACCTTTGTAGGGGCAGGCCTGCGTCCGGTTTGTGCCGCAGCCGCTACGGCCATTGCTTGCCTTTAAGAAGAAGCTCAAGTGTCTCGCTGATGGTGCCACGGCTGGTAGGAGAAGGGAGGATTATAGGGCCCTCTTGCTTTGCTCTGATTTTCTTGCCTTTGTGCAGGCTGCCATGAATGATGCCGTCCGGCTGCGCAGTAGTGCTTCGGCCCTCTTGGTGGCTATGTGCCAGTCTGTTTGGTTGCGCCAGTGGGCAGCTGACACTGCGGCTAAGAAGTCCCTCATCGGGCTTCCCTTCACGGGGCTTCATCTCTTTGGTGAGCGTTTGGATGTTCTGGCCAAGGATGATAGACTACCTCAGCGTAGGAAGCAGTCTCGGCCCTTTCGGGGGTCTTCCACCCACTTCTTCCGTGGTTACAGGGGTGGGAGAACCAGGAGGCAGACTCCCTGAGCAGGGGGATGTCTCGGCTGGGGGAATGGTCTCTCAGCAACAAGGTTATTCTAAGTGTGCCATACACTCCACTTCGATCATCATGACATCTGGGTTATATCCTCTAGAGGGCGTACTTTCGCAGAGATGAAATGCAAAAAAGGCAGCCCCTCCTGGCCCATATAACCTAGGAACCTCCCACCAATTTCCCAGTTACTTCTCTGCGAGCGGACGAGACAGAAGATGAAAACTTCTTTCTGGCAAGTATGCCGGGCTGACGCCCGGCGCCCCATTTTTTGTCCCTATTGCTGCCAGGATTTTTACCAAATTGTCCCTAGTGAGCCTCCCAGCTTTGGCTGTGGGTCCTGGCAAGGGTAGGAGTCTTAATACACCGTGAGTCCTCAATTGGGGCAGGCAGTGTCACCAGGTTACGGTGATCCTGGTGTGGGATGCCCTTAGTCCCTGCATTATGCGGCCTTATTTCGGCCGGGGCCTCCCTGGCTTCCCCCTCCGGGTCCCTTACTCCCCTGGCGGGGGGGGGAGGCTGGCTTTTTTCCTTTATTTTTTGTGTTATGTGTGTGTGGATGTCTGAGTGTTAGGTGCTTCACACTTTAGTTGCTGTGGTCATTTGGAAGTAATCCCTGTTGCATTGAATCACTCAGGCTGTGGTGTGTGTAAAAGGGGGCGGGGCCAGCGCTAGGTAGCCCTGCCCCCTCGACGGCGCGATTGGAGGGCCCTAGCTTGCCTTGCTCCGCACTGCAGGGAGGGGGGCGTGGCCTAAAAAGGCGCCTTCGGCACTGGCTCGCCCCCCTTCTTCTTCCTGGTCCTGGCTCCTCATGCTTCAGGGGCCATCTTGGAAGTTATCTGCGCTGCTGTGCTGCTTGCAGGGGTCAGGTAGGGGCCTGATGGCCTTTTGTTTTTTATTGTTTAGGGGTCACTCTCTGGTGGAGTGGGCCCCTGGTGGTGCATGTATGTGAGTTTAGGACTATATACTGTATATAGCTGTATATATGAGGTTGCTTGTATTTTTATTAATGCAGATACCTCATTGTAATTGTATGCTTTTGTGTGTTGCAGATTGCTTCAGATTGTGCATATTAAGGGGTTCCTCCTGGTCTTGGGGTCCCTAGTTTAAAGTTGGTCTCCTCTACAATCTTCCCACTGGGACTTTTAAGGGGCATCCCGGGTTGCTTTAGCGTAATTCCCTTCGGTCTTGCGACTGACCAATAAAAAATCACCATATGGAGGCTCCGCAGGATACTGGACTCGGGTCCTCATTGGGTCCAGTCCGCCCATGCGTGGGGTGGTGGGGTGTGGGGCATCCCTTACGGTAGGGGATGTACCAATCTGTACTCCATGCGCTCATAAGGCCATAATGCGGAAGTCTGGGTCCCAGCCTTTTGGGTCGGCTCTTCCTGCTTCATCGCCTTCCCCTCCCTGTTTGTTACGTACCCCGAGTGACGTTGCTGCCAGCGGGGAGTCGCAATCAGTTTATTGTTAGCACGGTGGGCAAGAAGGCCCAAGCTAAAAAGAGGCATTTGTCATCGGCCCAGCCTGTGTGGGACACAGATGACGATTATATGGATTTGTCAGATTGTTCCCCTTTAGAGGAGGGGGAAGTGTATGAGGAGACAGAATCTGATTTTGTGCAGTCTGGTGAGACGCCGGGGGATGCCGTAGATACGGCTGCTGTGTTGACACATATGTTGGAGGTGTTGGATATTGTTCCCCCTGAGGCGCCTCCCTTGCAGTAGGGGAAATTTTTGGGGGTCCACAAGCCCCGTCTAGAGTTTCCTACGCAGGATCATTTTGATGCACTGATCCAGAAGGAATGGGAGAGGCCCTGTCGGCTGCCGGGTGCTCCCCAGGGATGGGACAAGAAGTATCCCTTCCCAGTGGAGGCGGTCAAGCGATGGTCTTCTCCCCCTGAGGTCGATGCACCTGTCTTGGGCTTGACCAATTCTTCCGTATTGAACACTCCGGACGCTACCTCCCTTAAGGATGGCGAGGATAGGCGCCTGGATCAGATGGCCTGTCATGCGTTTGCTTGTGTGGGATCGGCCCTGCGGCCGGCTTGTTCATCGGCTCTAGTGTCGCTTGCTACCAGGTCTCTTATCAGGGACTGGCTTAATGACAGTCTGTTTGATCCAGCTAGCGCTGAGTTCGCTACTCTTAAGAGGTGTGAATGTCATGGATATTCTAAGCATACAGTACGTCCTGCTCCATATATAATACTTACACGTGGGTTATCCTCCGCCAGATGGCGCTGTGCACTGCAGACATGCAAAAACAGGCTCCTCCCGGCCCTTCATATACCCAGGGACCTCCCACAAATCCCCAGATTTCTCTGCAGTGCTGACTGCGAAGACATGAAGTATCACTCTCTCGCAGGTGAGCGGGGCTATTACAGCCCGCGGCCCTGTGGGACTATTTCCACCCGTCCTCCTTGTGATGTGCCTCCCAGCCTCGGCTGCGCTGGTCGGGTGAAGGTAGGCAGCACCTTGTGTGCTTACGGAGCCCCGCTCCACCGCAATCCCCCACCATAGGGTAGGCGGTCAAGGCTAATGGTGAGCCTTCAGTGGATGCCCCTCCCGCATCATTGCCCCACGCCCTGTGTAGCGGTGGACCCTATGTAACGGGTCACCTTCCTCCCTCGTTCCCCCCTTAGCCAGGGGGAAAAGAAAGGGGGGGGGAGGGGTTGTGTGTATGGCGGCCTCAGTGTACCCTATTACACGCTTATGGCTTGTATTTTGTTTTACCGGTAATGGGTGTCAGAGCCGCGCATTTATTTTGTTTTGTACTAATAGCCGCAGCGCCTTTACTGTTTTTCTGCATGGCATGAACGGCGGCGGCTTCGCGGACGCTACGGCGTCTCTTTCTTTCTTCTTTCCTTCTTCCTTATTAGCCTGTAGTGGCTCTTCTGAGGTAATCCTTTCGGTCAATTCCTTCAGGCGTTACTGCCTTGCTGTCCTGATTGGCTACGCTTTTTCGAGCTTCGCGCTCTCTGGGGGGGGCGTGGTTCTGGCTTGGCGCGTTCCGCGTCGCGGTCAGCTCTGGCCCGCCCTTCGAGGTTCGCTTGGCGCCATTTCTTACCGTCCTCCCCTCTGTCTGTAAGTGCCCTCACGGGTGACTTTTCATTAGCTTCTATACTCCCTTTCGCATGGCTCTGACATCCTTGTTCCCTTTATGTCTTTCAGACCGCAGATTTTGGTGGCTTCTCCCGGCCCGGTGTAGCTCCCGGTCGTGACCATTAAAAAATTACTCCCACTTCCCCGCGGGTTATTGGGGCATCCAGGGTAGCTTACAGCGTCAATCCCTACCGGCCTATTGCGCCGACTTAATCACCATATGGAGGCATCTCAGGATATTGTGAACGGGGTTCCTTCGGAACAAGCCCGGCTGTGTGTAGCTTGTGGGGTCTTACCTAGCAGCGGTGACAATGCACGGATCTGTGTTCCTTGTGCACAGCAGGCGCTATCTGGTCTTCCCGCCTCTTCTGAGGCTGGGCCTGCACCCCGCCTCACTTCACCTACTCCCCCAAGCCTGAGTCTAACCCCCAATACCAGCGGGGATTCTCATCCTGATTTGGCCGCTAGACTGGCCAGTGTTGAAAACTTGCTTGCTAATTCCTTAGCGCGTAAAGCCACCGCCAAAAGGCAGCATTTGAACCCTGACTCGGCTCTCTTCCCTATAGAATCTGATGATTTATTGCTTTCTTATGCCCATACCCCCTTAGACGAAGGGGAACTGTTCTCTGACTCAGGGTCATATGACGACGAGTCCAGGGGTCAGGAAGAGTCTGGTTCCGAGCATTGGTCCTCGGATGATATTCATAGACTGCTGGCCCAGATCGTTGAGGTCTTGTCCCTCTCTCCCCCTGCCGCGGCTCCCCGGCAAAGGGGTGATCTTTTTCACACCGCTAAAGCTTGTTTGGAATTTCCTGAGCAAACCCATTTCAATAGCCTCGTGCTTAAAGAATGGGAACATCCCAGCAGACTTCATGGGGTCCCTAAGAGTGTGGATAGGAAACATCCCTTTCCTGCTGAATTGGTTAAGTGCTGGTCATCGCCACCCGAGGTCGATGCTCCTATTCTAGGGTTGTCCAACACCTCTATTATGCACTCCCCTGACACTACTACGCTGCGGGACTCTGAGGACCGGCATGTTGACCAATTGGCATGCCATGCCTTTGCATTTGGGGGAGCGACCCTGCGCCCGGTTTGCACCTTAGCCATTACGGCAGTAGCGCTCAGGACTGTGGTTAGGAGTGCTCTTGATGGCACAGATGAGTTGCCTTCTGACACTGTCAACGCTCTGTCCAGTTGTGATGCGTTTGTGAACTTTATCCTGTCTGCATCGGACGATGCTATTAAGATGTGTGCCAGGTCATCCGCCCTGGTGGTAGCTATACGCCGCGCGGTCTGGTTGCGCCAGTGGGCCGCCGACAATGCCGCCAAGAAAGCCCTTACGGGGCTTCCATTCAAGGGGCTGCGCCTGTTTGGGGATCGTTTAGACCTCTTTGCCAAGGGAGGCAAGTTACCTCAGCGCAGGCGACAGATTCGGCCCTTTCGTGGCCAAGGCTCCCTATCGACCCCCTACCGTGGGGCTAAACAAGGCAGAGGGGTGTCCTTCGCTGGGTCCCGCGCAGATTCCTGGCACAGGAACAGAGGACGCCGTCCCGGTTCCTCCTGGGATCCCAAGTCTAAAGCCCCTCCCAAGACCCCCCAGGCATGAAGGGGCGCCCTCGCCCATCAGGGTGGGGGGACGTCTGCAGCACTTCGAGCATGTCTGGAGGCGCCACGTCTCGGACAGGTGGATTCAGGAGGTAGTGGCCTCCGGCTACAAGATAGAATTTGCTGTACGGCCCCCCACCAGATTCGTTGGGTCCCGGATTCCACAGGATCCTGCCTCAGCTCAGGTCTTGTTGCTGGCCGTGCAGGGCCTTCTGGACCTAAGGGTCATTTGCAAGGTCCCCTTAGGAGACAAGGGCATGGGGTTCTATTCCAACCTTTTCACAGTACCAAAGAAGGATGGGTCAGTCAGGCCCCTTCTGGATTTAAAAATCCTCAACAAATTTGTCAAAAACAAACACTTTCGTATGGAAACTCTGCGCTCGGCCATCGGCTCTCTGCACCCAGGGGACTTTATGACATCCGTAGATATAAAGGACGCTTACCTTCATGTTCCGGTGTTTCCAGGACACCAAAGGTTTCTCAGATTTGCACTGAAAGATCAGCATTACCAATTTGTGGCCTTGCCATTCGGCCTCACTTCGGCTCCCAGGGTGTTTACCAAGGTGCTGGCAGGGGTGATGTCCCTGCTAAGGCTAAGGGGCATACGTGTGCTGCCCTACCTGGACGATATACTCATCACCTCTCGGTCTCTGCGGCAGGCAGAGTTGGACACTCGGCTGGTAGTGTCCACCCTGGAGTCCTTCGGCTGGGTGATCAATTACCCCAAGTCCTCTCTGTCCGTTCCTGGGAATGATTCTGGATACGGTTCAGTCAAGGATATTCCTTCCTCAACAGAAGGTGGAAGCTCTGACACTGCAGGCGAGGTTCCTGCTCTCAAGCCCACATCCCTCCATCCGGCAGGGAATGCAGTTGGTGGGCCTGATGGTGGCGAGCTTCGAGGCGGTGCCATTTGCCCAGTTCCATTTGAGACCTCTGCAGCTTCACCTTCTGTCAGTGTGGGCCAAGAACCCAGCATCCTTGGACGAGGTCTGTGTGCTTCCCCCCTCGGTCAGACAATCCCTTGCGTGGTGGCTGGACCACAGGAACTTGATAGGGGGCAGGTCTTTCCTGGCCCCCTCCTGGGAGACGGTCACAACGGATGCCAGTCTGTCAGGTTGGGGGGGATTCTGGAAGTCCCTGCGTTTCCAGGAGAGGTGGGGCCCTCAGGAGGCCCACCTGCCCATCAACATTCTGGAATTGCGGGCGGTCAGGTTGGTACTGGAGTGGTTGACCCAACACCTGAGGGGTCTGTCGGTCCAGGTACGCTCGGACAACAGGACGGCGGTTGCCTACATCAACCATCAGGGAGGGACCCGGAGCAAGGGTGCTCTCCAGGAGGTGTCTCAGATTCTGACATGGGCGGAGGCCAATGTCCAATGCATTTCGGCTGTGTACATTCAGGGGGCGGAGAATCTGCTAGCGGACGCCCTGAGCAGGGGGACGTCCCGTCAGGGGGAGTGGTCCCTCTGCAACAGGGTATTCCAGTCCCTGTGTCACCGTTGGGGTCTACCGGATGTGGATCTGTTTGCATCCCGTCACAATCACAAGCTCCCGGCCTTCGTATCCCTGTCTCAGGATCCTCTGGCCTTGGCCACGGATGCCCTGTCCATGTGTTGGAGGGAGTTTCGACTCCTGTATGTGTTTCCACCATTCCCCCTTCTGGGCAGGGTTCTGCGCAAGATTGCTCTGGAAGGGGTACCTGTGATTCTAGTGGCCCCCAGGTGGCCAAGAAGAGTGTGGTTCGCAGACGTGGTTCAAATGGTAGTAGACCAGTACGATCTGCCAGGGGTGCCAGATCTGCTAACTCAAGGGTCCTTACGCCATCCCAATTTACAAACTCTGGCTTTGACGGCCTGGCTGCTGAAACCTCCATCTTGATGGAGAAGGGTTTGTCTGCCTCTGTGGTGGCTACTATGGTCCAGGCCAGGAAGAAGACTTCTTCTGCTATCTATTATAGAGTATGGCGTTCCTACATTGATTGGTGTGAGTCCAGGTCTCTTCCCTGCCGGGAATTCTCAGTCCCTAGGGTTCTGGAGTTTTTCTTCCAATCCATTCCAGGCACTCCTTACTCTTGGGTTTCCTCCTCCTTGCTGATCACGTGACTGCAAGAAAGAAAACAGGTGCGGCCCTCCCGGCCCATAAGTAGCAGCCGCCCCTTAATCAAATCAGTTTTCTTTCTTGCAGTGGCAAGATGACTGTGGAAGATTAGAGATCGCTCTCAAGGTTTTTGGCAGTAAGCGGGGGACTGAACCCTGTCAGCTCGCTGCGTAGCCTTACTCCCGCGGCCCCTCAAGACCCGAGTTTATGCCTCCACAGCATTGGCTGTTTTGGGGCCGTGAAGGTAAGGTGGAAGCGCCGGGGTCTCTGGGGCGCTTACAGAGTAGGCTCTGGGCTGCAGGCTTTTTTGAAAGGCAAGTCAGCCGCAGGTTTTTCTCTGGTGTACCTGCTGAGGATTGTGTTTGTTTTACCCAACCCTTCCTTCTTCCGACAGGTTTTGTTTTATTTATAAAAAAAAAAAAAAAAAAAAGCGTAAGTGGGCATACCGGGAAGGTTACAGCCCTGCGCAAGGATGACTTATTCTTGGAAAAAAAAAGGAGTGAAGGAATGTTTATTTATATACATGTGTACATGTTTTAAAAGAAAGGCGAGAGCATTTTTTCTGTTGTGTGGCTTTAAGAGCAGGGCTGCCGTCACGCTGGGCGTGGGCTCAGGCCATGTGTTGCATTTACTGGGGAGGAGATCGCTTCCTCCCAGCCCTCCACTTCCTCAGCCCTTCGCGCCAGATAGGTGTATAGGCGCTCTACCTGAGTCCGGTAGGAGACTCATCAGCGGGGGATGCAGAGCTATGGCCTCTCCCTGACATTCCCCTCTCTTCCTTCCTCGCTCTGCGCTCGGTGCCTGTCCTGCGGGGGGAGCCGGGGCCATGGGCATTTGCTATTCAGCCTCCACGCGTCCTCCCAGTAATTCTATCTTATTTTCGTCTGATGAAGATCCTCTCCTCGTGGATGAAACAGAAGGTCTGCTTTCTGTCGTGTTTGACACCTTGAATATCTCCCCGAAGAGAAGGAAGGATGACCTGTTTAAGCCTGTTAGGCAAAGGCAGGTGTTTCCAGAACAGCCACATTTCTCCAAAATGATACTTAAGGAATGGGAAAATCCTAATAAGCTACCGGCTGTTCCCAAGATCCTAGATTCTAGGTATCCTTTTCCAGCGGACATGATTAAACTGTGGTCCTATCCGCCTGAGGTGGACTCCCCGGTTGCAGGCTTGTCTAACACTTCGGTGATGCCGTCCGCTACTATGGGTTCCCTTAGAGATCCCACAGAGAGGCGTATGGATCAATTGGCCCGCCATGCCTTCGCCATCATAGGTTCTTTGCTCCGCCCCGTTTGTGCCACGGCCATTGTGTCTCTGGCCACGAGGAAAAAGATGAAGAGGAGCTTAGCTAGGGCTAAATCTCGCAGGCTGACCCAGGAGTCCAAGGACCTTAAGGACTGTTTGGACTTTAATGCATTCGCTATTACTGCAATGGAAGATGCGGTCAGGCTGGCGGCGAGAACCTCTGCTCTCCTTGTGGCTTTGCGCCGCTCGTTGTGGCTCAGGCAGTGGTCGGCGGACGCCGCCGCTAAGAAGGCGCTTACGGATTTACCCTTTTTAGGGAACAGACTTTTTGGTGAAAGGCTGGACGGTATGGTGAAGGATGGCAAACTGCCTCAAAGGAGAAGGTCGACTCTGCCTTTTCAGAGGTCTTCGTCATTTTGGCCTTTTCGGAGGGGCAGAGGAGCTTTCCGGCCTTGTTCTCGTAGAGATTTTTGGGGTAGAGGAAGAGCGCGTAATAGGGCAGGAGGGGCCTGGAGAAATAGGCCTAAACCTCCGGCCAAGTCCACTACAGCATGAGGGGGCGCCCTCAACCGAGCGGGTGGGGGGACGGCTTTTGCTTTTTGCTCATATCTGGAGGCGCCATGTAGCGGATCGATGGATCCAGGAAGGGGTGTCTTCAGGTTACAAAATCAAGTTTGCAGCCAGACCGCCCGCAAGGGTACTTCGATCAGGGGCATCCCGGAACCAGTTAAAGCTAGTGGCCCTGAAGTCCGCAGTTCGGCACCTCCTTCAAAAAGGGGTGGTTTGTCGAGTACCCCTTCAGGAAGAAGGTCAGGGGTTTTATTCCAACCTTTTTACAATCCCCAAAAAGGACGGGTCGATCCGTCCCATTTTAGATCTGAAGGATCTCAACAGATATATCCGCGTGAAGCATTTCCGCATGGAGACGTTGAGGTCTGCCTTAACAGTAGTTCGACCCGGGGATCTTATGACTACCATAGACATAAGGGACGTGTATCTGCATGTGCCGATATTTCCGGGGGGATCAAAGATTCCTGAGGTTTGCCCTAGAAGACCAGCATTTCCAGTTTGTGGCTCTTCCGTTCGGGATATCCTCGGCTCCAAGAGTAGTCTTATCATATTAGAGCCTCAGCTGACGCTGTTGTTGGTCGGAAGATTCTCCAGGCAGTAGTGAAGTGATCTGCCTGCTGTTCTGCGTCAGGGGATCCCGCCCATAGATGGCACTGCTTTTGGAGGTCCCAAGAGTAAGGAGTGCCTGGAATGGATTGGAAGAAAAAACACAATTCTGTGAGGTACTCACCTGTAGAATTGGTTTTTCTGGGAATCCATTCCAGGCACTCCGGCCCACCCGTTTTTTGGGTCATGTTATCTTCTGACGCTTCTCTGTTGGTGTTAAAGCCATTTCTTTTTTATTATTCATGGCATATATATAAAAAAAAAAAAAAAGAAAAAAAAGAAAAAATGTAATTTATCTTATTTTTTTAGAGCATTTTTTGAGTTTGATGTGTAGTAACATGGACTCTTTTATGGCCTCCCGGCCTGTCTCTAGATTATTTTACTGCTGTTTAAGTAAACTGATTTGATTAAGGGCCGCACCTGTTTTCTTTCTTGCAGTCACGTGATCAGCAAGGAGGAGGAAACCCAAGAGTAAGGAGTGCCTGGAATGGATTCCCAGAAAAACCAATTCTACAGGTGAGTACCTCACAGAATTGCGTTTTTTACAGCATGGTCTGGACTTGGGTCTCAAACTTAGTACTCTGAAGGGTCAGGTTTCTGCCCTGTCTTCTCTTCTTTCAGAAGACCTTTGCCCATCATCACCTGATTAAGACCTTCTTTCAGGGGGTCACTCATGTGCGTCCCCCTCGAAAACCTATGGTCCCTGTCTGGGATTTAACCCTTTAAGTGCCAGCCTACCTGGAGTTTTTGTCACACTCTGTTGCCAGACCATTTTGCACTATTTTGCGCTCCCCATGTTCAAATGTGATTTTTGAAGGGATTTCCAGGGATTTCCCAGGAAAATAATATATTGTTTTTTTCAGCAGAGTCTGGGCTTTAACATGAAATGTCTTGTTTGTCATTTTTTAGGTGTATTCTCAATATTTTTGGTTAAATATGTGCAAAAAAAAAAAAAAAAAAAAAAAATTTTTACATATTGTAGTTTTTTTTGTAATAAAAAATGTAAGTTTGTCAATGAAATCTTATTGCGTGTGAAATCCCAATTTCTCCCGGTTACAGCGGTACCACATATGTATATGTAGACACCCTTTCCTGCCCAGGAGACTCCCCCAAACTGAAACAACGCTTTAGGGGATTTTCAGATAAAATACAACTGTGCTACGCAATATGCGCACCTTGCAGTTTTTCCAGAAAAACAACCCTTTACATTTGAAATACCCCCAACAAACTATATATTCTCTGGAAGTACACACCTCAGGCTTTCTAGGCGTACCAGGCTTGTTGATGTGGCCATAGTTTTCTGGAAGTAATCCCTCAATGGATTCTTTGGTTGCAAAGAGTTTCCCTAAAAAAAGGATAAAAAAGCAGAATCAAAGCCACATTTTCCTAAAAAAACTATATACAAACAAGAAAAAACAAGTTTAATCTGGAAACGCAACATCCCCCGAACAGAACAATACCCAACATGCATAGGTTCTGTCAAGGGAAGAGTTGCCAAACACCCCAAAGTAAAGCGTGCGCATAACGGTAATTTTACTTGAAAATTTCAGCTCTGCAGACAAAGTGCGCACCTTGCGATTTTTCAACCAAAACAACCCTTGACATTTGGAATATCCCCCATAAACCATATATTCCCTGAAAGTACACACGTTAAGCTTTCTAAGGGTACCCAGCTTGTTGTAGTGGGCTCATCTTTCTGGAAGTAATCCCTCAAAGAATTCTTTGTTTGCGCAGGGTTTCCTTAAAAAATTTATAAAAAAGCTGAATAAAAAACACCTTTTCCTAAAATATAAATATGCAAACCAGAAAAAACAAGCTAAGTCTGAAAGCGCAAGGTCCCCCGAACAGAACAATACCCAACATGCAGAGGTACTATTAACCCTTTAAATTGCCAGCCTACTTGAGATTTTGTCACCCTCTGTTGACAGGCCATTTTTCCCCATTTTGCGTCATGTTTTGCGCCATTTTTGCTGGAACTTTCAGGAAAATTATATATATATTTTTTTGCAGCAGAGTTTAGGCTTTAACATGAAATGTCTTGTTTGTAAATTTTTTTTTTTTTTTTACAATATTATTAAGTAAAAATAATAAATAAATAAATAAAAAATGTTTTAAAAAAATTGACTCCTTTATTTTAAATAAAAAATGTATTTTATTAAGGAAAATCATATTGCATGTGAAAGCCCCATTTCTACCGATTAGAACGGTACCACATATTTATCGGTAGCCCCCTGTTCCTGCCCAGGAGACCCCTCTAACTGAAACAAGTATTTTATAACATTCACAAAAAAAATACAACTACCATCCACACTACAAAGGGTTAAATCGAGAAAAAAAATGACATAGGGTCCCCCCTCCCAGGGGAGGGAGACCCCATTTTTTTTTTGATTTTTAAGGGTTAAAAACCCTTAAAAATCAAAAAAAAAATTGACGTGGGGTCCCCCTTACCCAAAGTAACCAGCCCGGGACCAGCTATGGGGGCTTGTAGGCACAGAGTGGGGGGGCCAGCTTATGTGGCCCCCCCACCCTGCAGCCTACGAGCCCACATAGCCCATGTGGGCCCGGGCTCTTCTGCCCCCCCCTGGCCTTTGGGGAGGCAGGTAATGGGGGTGCCGGGGGTTAATGGCAAGCCACCCGCTAGCGCAGGTGGCTTGCCATCCCCCCAGCCTTGTGAACTGGTATAGGGGTCATGGACCCCTTACCAGTTCACAAGGGGTTAAATGTAAATAATCACACAGACACATGCAGAGAAAAAATATTTTATTAATTTTTTTTTTTTTTTTTACACTGTACTCACCTCCCATCCATCCTGGAGCCCTCTGTCCCTCGGCGATCACTGGCTTCTGCTCACTTGCTAGAAGCCTTTTATAGCTGCTGGATGACAGAACACAAAGGGTTAATCAAAAAAAAAAAATGACATAGGGTCCCCCCTCCCGGGGGGGGGACCCCATTTTTTTTTTGATTTTTAAGGGTTAAAAACCCTTAAAAATCAAAAAAAAAATTGACGTGGGGTCCCCCTTACCCACAGTAACCAGCCCGGGACCAGCTATGGGGGCTTGTAGGCACAGAGTGGGGGGGCCAGCTTTTGTGGCCCCCCCCACCCTGCAGCCTACGAGCCCACATAGCCCATGTGGGCCCGGGCTCTTCTGCCCCCCCCTGGCCTTTGGGGAGGCAGGTAATGGGGGTGCCAGGGGTTAATGGCAAGCCACCCGCTAGCGCAGGTGGCTTCCCATCCCCCCAGCCTTGTGAACTGGTATAGGGGTCATGGACCCCTTACCAGTTCACAAGGGGTTAATAGTAAAAAATGACAGACACAGAGAAAAAAAAATCTTTATTTTTCTTTTTTTTACACTATACTCACCTCCGATCCGACGTCCCTCGGCGCTGTATGTCCCGCGCCGCTGTCACTGACAGATGCCGGTGGTGATCGGCGCAGGGCGGGTGACAGGCGAGGGGGCGCCGATCGGAGCCCTGCTCCGATCACCACCGGCATCTGACAGATGCCGGAGCTCGGAGGGGGTATAGGAGGAGCGGGATGACGTCATCCCGCTCCTCCCACAATGGGCGGAGCTAAGCGGCGGCGGCCATCGCCGCCATTACAAGAGGTGAGGACCCGGAAGAGGGTCCTCACCTGAAGACTGCGCAGCCCGGGGGGGGGGATCGGACCCCCCCCCTGGTGAAGAGGAGACCCGGACAGAAGGCTCGGGCGCGGAGGTGAGTAAATGACAGTTTGTTTTTTTTTTTTTTTACAGCGCCGATGTCAGCGCTGGAAACGGGGGGGGGGGGGCGGCTGGTTTCGGGCCCCCCCCTGAAGACGGAGGACGACGGGGGGGCGATCGGATGCCCCCCCCAGGAAGAGGGGACCCCAAGCTTCACGGGGATACCGGGGGTAATAGTGTTTTTTTTTTCTATCTTTTTAACTGTTTGTGGGAAATGCCAGGCACGTAGTTTCTACGTGCTTGGCACTTAACGGTAGGAGAGGCAACCACGTAGAAACTACGTGCTTGGCATTTAAAGGGTTAAACTTGGTTTTGTCTGCCTTGCAGGCCTTTGAGCCTATTCAGGATGCTGCTCTTGCTGTTCTCACTCTCAAGGTTGTCTTCTTGGTGGCTATTACTTCGGTTAGGCGTGTGTCTGAGCTGGCTGCTCTATCTATTCAGTCTCCGTACTATGAGAGACACCAGGACAAGGTGGTGTTCCGCTTCAAACCGGATTTTCTGCCTAAAGTTGTGTCTGCATTTCATTTGAACCAGGATATTGTTCTTCCTTCGTTCTTCCTTCGTCCCAATCCTAACAACGACAAGGAGAGGGTTCTGCATTCCTTGGACGTAGTCAGGTGCTTGAAAGTATTACCTGGTTGTCACTGCGGCTTTCGGGAAAACTGATGCTCTCTTCGTTGTGCCTTCTGGGCCTAGGAAGGGTTTGGCTCCCGCCAAGTCTACCATCAGCAAATGGATTCGTCAGGGTGTGATTCAGGCCCATTCTACCAAGGGGAAGACTCCCCCTTTCCGTCTTACTGCCCATTCTACTCGTGCTATTGGGGCTTCTTGGGTTTTCCAGCACCAGGCTTCTGTTGAACAAGTTTGCAAGGCCGCTACTTGGTCTTCCGTTCATACCTTTACAAAGTTTTACAAGGTTGATGTTAGGGCCTCAGCTGATGCTGTGTTTGGCCACAAGGTTTTGCAGGCGGCAGTAGTTTAAACTGCCTGCTGTTGCCTTTTTTGTTGGGGATCCCACCCTACTTTATGGACACTGCTATTGGATGTCCCACGTGTAAGTATTATATATGGAGCAGGACGTACTGTATGTTTAGAATAATACAATTCTGTGAAATACTCACCTGTAGAATTGGTATTATACGCATACAGTACGTCCTGCTCCACCCCACCCTGGTTTTATATTATTCTGGATCCCCTGTATGGTGATTATCATTTTTGTTATAACCAGTTTTGGTGGTTGGTTTCTCCCGGCTTCTTTTTCTCACTGCTTTTCAATGCTGGGGATTTGTGGGAGGTCCCTGGGTATATGAAGGGCCGGGAGGAGCCTGTTTTTGCATGTCTGCAGTGCACAGCGCCATCTGGCGGAGGATAACCCACGTGTAAGTATTATATATGGAGCAGGACGTACTGTATGCGTATAATATCAATTCTACAGGTGAGTATTTCACAGAATTGTGTATTCTAAGCATACAGCACGTCCTGCTCCAGATATAGTAATAACGTGTGGGTAATCCTCCGCCTTCAGCGCCGTGCACTGCAGAACATGAAGAAAACAAGCTCCTCCCGGCCCTACATACACCGGAGGACCTCCCACAAATCCCCAGATTTCTCTGCAGTGCTGGAACTGCGAAGACATGAAGTATCACGCTCTCGCAGGTGAGCGGGGCTTTACAGCCCGAGGCCCTGCGGGACTATTTCCACCCGTCCTTCTTGAAAGAATATGCCTCCCAGCCTGGGCTGCATGGGTCGGGTGAAGGTAGGCAGCACCGTGTGTGCTTAGCGGAGCCATGCTCCACCGCAATCCCCCACCATAGGGTAGGCGGTTTAGGCCGATGGTGAGCCTCTAGTGGATGCCCCTCCCGCATTTTTGCCCCGTACCCCGCGTAGTGCTGGACCCTATGTAGAGGGTCGCCATTCTCCCTCATTTCCCCAACTATTTAAGGGGAAAAGAAAGGGGGGGGGGTATGTGTGTGGCGGCCCCAGTGTACCGGCGTATCACGCTCGTGGCCTTTATTCTGCCCATTATTAGTTCAGAGATGTCAGAGCCGCGCTGCTTGCTCATTCTTCGGGTGACGCCGTATGTTTAATGCATTGCTTGCTGCATAATCTTGATTCTGCGGTGCCCGTCTTTATTAAGTAACTGTTCTATTGAACTTGGGCGTGTGGTTGTATCCTTGCCCTCTTTTTTACCTCAGAGCTTCGCGCTTTTTAGAGTGGGCGGGGCCTTAGTTCGGCGCACTCCGCGTCATGACAGAGCATAGAGGCCACCCTTCGAGGTTCGCTGGGCGCCATTTTGTCGAGCTTCACGCGCGCGAGTGGTGGCGTTCTGCTCCTCCTCCTCCACTGGTTCTGTAAGTGCCCTCGCGGGCGAATTCCCCTGTTTTTTGTCTGTCCAGCTGCGCATGGCCCTGACATCTCTTTCCCATTATGTCTTTCAGACGCTGAGTTCCCGGTGGCTTCTCCCAGCCTCATATACATATTTATATTATACATATACGTATAAGGATATTAGCGGGCCTTCCAAAAATCTCCCACATTAATCAGCGGGTAGTTGAGAGCATCCAGGGTTGCTTATTGCATAAATCCCTATTGACATTCTGTCTTTAAACAATCACCATATGGAGGCATCTCAGGATTGTGTTACCGGGGTCCCTCTGGGACAGGACCGGCTGTGTATATCGTGCGGTCTCCCCCATGCTGAGGCGGACGGGGCACGGGTCTGCGCGCCTTGTGCCGAGCAGACGCTGGATCTACGAGCGACGCCTGTGGCTGCACCTCGCTCCTTCTCTCCCCTTTCCTCTTGCCTAAATCTCACTCCTGTTGAGTCTTGTACAAGTTGGGAGTTACAAATAGACACCTCTCCTAGACGGCCCTCGATTGACCAGATTGTGGAAGGGTTATCCGGCCGTGTGGGTCCTGACAGACAACGGCCCTGGACTCCTCCGGCTGTGGCTTGTGCTATGGGCTCGGAGGAGTCCTTTTCTCCGCGTGCCAGTGCTTTGTCGGAAGATGGAGACCTGTTCTCTGACCTGGGTTCTACTGAGAGGCCGAGGTGTCAGGATGATGCTGGTCAGGACGCCTGGGACCAGCTTGATATTGGTGGTATGTTACTCAGGATTTTTAAGGCCCTGTCCATTTCGCCTCCTGGTGTGGTCTCTGGACCGAGAGGGGGGCGCTTCCATACTTCGCCTGCGCGCTTAGAATTCCTCGAGCAGGCTCACTTCCATGCTCTTGTACTTAAGGAATGGGATTGCCCCACAGCACTTCAAAGGGCCCCAGAGGATTGGGTTTGGAAATACCCTTTTCCCCTCCGAGATGGTTGATATTTGGTCTTCTTCTCCAGCGGTTGACGCACCGATTATTGGGGTTCCTAACCCCCCCTTCCTTACAGCTCCGGCTTACAGCTCCTTGCGGGACGCCGAGGACCGGCGCATTGATAGGCTGGCTTCCCATGCCTTTGCCTGTGCAGGAATGGCGCTACGCCCTGTCTGTGCCGCGGCTATCACTGCAGTGGCCGCTAGGACCCTCATAAGCAAGATGCTGGAGCATCAACCTGAAGATTTACCTTGGGAGGTGTTCAACACACTCTCTAGCTGTGACATTTTTGTTAAATTTATCCTTTTAGCCCTGGATGACACCATTAAGATGTGTGCGTGGACCTCTGCCCAAGTGGTGGCTATACGTCGCCTGCTCTGGCTGCGACAGCGGGGGGTGGATGATGACGCAAAAAGGACTCTGACGGGGCTCCCCTTTAGAGGGCATCGCCTGTTTAGGGCCCGTCTGGACTTATTTGGAAATCAGGACCGTTCACCCAACCAGGGGCGGCCGTCCCAGCCCCCTCCGAGCAGGGAAACCCCTCCTCCTCCATATCCTAGTGTTAAGCATGAACCTGGGATGCCCCTTGCGGGGTCTGGTTCGATATCTTCTCCCGGAAGGGACATTCATCGCCCGGGGCCTTCTGGCCGGGCTAAGCCCGTATCATTCACCAAAAACCCTCAAGCGTGATGGGGCGCCCTCACCCACCTGGGTGATGGGACGGCCACAGCACCTTACTCCTATCAGGAGGCAGCCTGCCTCGTTCTAGTGGCTTTAGGAGGTAGTCCCTCCAGATATGGGATAGTGTTTGCTGGGTGGTCCTTCCCTGAGTCGGTCAGGAGGACTATGGTCCCCTACCTTTCTTCAGGCATGGGTGCAGGCTTACCTGGGCCTGTCAGGTATGGCTTCCTTGCCAGAACGCCATTATGATATAGAGACTGGGGTCCCTGCGCCAGTTTGCCCCTCCCTTCCCTTGAGGATGAGGGAGTCTATCTTTCTAACCCCTCGGGGGGTGTAGCATCTGTATCCATAAGCATTCAGGCTTGGCGCCTTTGACAGGGCCGTCTGTGCCCTATATTCCAGGGGTCCTCTGGCCGCCCGTGGCGTATTCAGATTTTTATTCTGATTCCAAGGTGTCTTCTGGATATTGAGCCCACTACTGCTGGGTATTGGTGGTCACTGCCACCGTTGTGGCTTAGGCTGGGTCCCCTGTTGCGTCCATGTGCTTGCTAGGCTCTAGAAGGGTGTGATGTCTCGCACGACACCAGGGGGCAGCTACCAGAGGACCTATCAGGCCCTCCTGGTCATTCACAAAGGGAGTTGTTTGGATAGACCTTGGTTGACTCTAGCCCTACTCTGTTCCATCCTCTAGTTCCAGGTTGTACCTGGATTAGGCCTTAGCTAGTGCCTTTTTATCTTGGCTATAAGGATTTTACTGGAATGAGGCCTCTGGTCCTCCGTCCTGTCTAGTTATTATCTCCAGGCAGAATTGCACCTGGTGTGACCGTTGGCGGCTGGTCTGTTGACATCACTTGTCTCTGTGCTCTTTGGGCTATGAGGCGCCTTAGCCATTAGTCCTGGATGAGGGGTTTGCACCCTGGGTCTAGGTCTGTTTACCTTACTCCTAGTGGAGGCGGTTATTTTTCCGCTGGTTTACCGTTGTAGGACAGTGGTTTGTTCCTTGTTCCCTGTGGAATTCTTGGGCCTGGCTCTATTCTAGGGGAGCCCTGATTCCTCCTATGGGGGAATTAATATTCCTTGTCCTTCCTGTAGTATCCCTCCTGTGGGAGGTTCTCTGTTGTTCCATTGAGCTCACACTGGCAGGGTCCCGTTGGACTCCGTCTCTATCGCAGGGTTCTACCCCTGTTATTGGCCAGATTGGTCTGCCCTAGTGGGGGTTAGTGGTTCTGGCTGGATATTTTGCTTGAAAAATCGTATCCTCTTGCCCTACCGGCAGGGGGGGGGGGGGGAGCGGGGGGGAATTCGCTTGTGCAAGTCTCAGATGGCAAGCGGTACCATTATGCTAGGGGCCTGGGTGGCCCAGTGGGGTGTGGTCCGCAGAGGATTCTGCTGAGAACTGTAGGCCTGTATGTTCACTCACGAGGTCTATTTTACATAAGGTAAGTAAGGTGCCCTTACCTTAAGCTTACTTTAGCGTTTGCAGGCTTTTGGGCTTACCCTGTTGGAGATGACATGTCTCGGGGTGTCTTGTTCCTTGGAGGGTCAGGACTTAGTTCTTCCTCTTCGTTTTCTTCCTTCTGCCACGCTATGTTAGGTTATGTTGTACCCATACTGTCTTGCTGGGTCTAAGCTCCTTCCCTTGTGGGACGATCTCTGTTCCTGGAGATTAGGGTCCTATCAGCAGGGTTTGGTATTGGCTCACAACTTGGTTCGGTGTATGGTTGGGGCCTGCCCTGTTCACCTATTGCAAAAGCCTGATCCAATCTTTTGTGTTGAGCATTCTTCAGGGTCTGCTCAGGTGCATTCCTTGGGGATTTTCTAGTTCCCCTTTGGGGGGATGACTTATTCTGATGCCCTGCTAAGGGTTCCCATGGGTCTTCTTCAGGTTCTTGTCTGACCTGTTCCTCCCATCATTTTGCTCTTCTGGGGCGGTTGCTCCAGTCAGAAGTGTGCCATAAAGAATGGCTCTGTTGGCGGTCCTAGTCATGATATATATTTATATATGTATATACTTTTGTTATATAGCTGTACACCATGTGGTGAGGGTGCCCGCCTTATGCCACGTTTGGTTCCAGGCAATGTTTTTTCCTTCTGCCTTGTCCCGGATCCTCCGGGCTCTGGGCTATTGTCTCGTTTACTATGAGATAAAGGGATCTGTGTCCCTCTACAGGGGTTAGAGATCTGCCTGAACTGTCTTTGTCCCTGATGGGGATTTTACCTTTTGGGGCCTGCCGGTGTCCCCTTCTTGAAGTACCGGATCTGATTGCTTCCATGGGCGAGGTCCCCTCTGGATTGGTCTTACTCGGTTGGTTTTGACTTTCTGACAGCGCTTTATTGTTGGCTGTGCCTTTCTCACGGGGATCCCACCCTACTTTATGGACACTGCTATTGGATGTCCCACACGTTATTACTATATCTGGAGCAGGACGTGCTGTATGCTTAGAATAATACAACTCTGTGAAGTACTCACCTGTAGAGTTGGTATTATATGCATACAGCACGTCCTGCTCCACCCCACTCTGGTTTCACTTGTTCTGGATCCTCTGTATGGTGGTTGTTATCACTTGGTATTATTGCCAGTTTTTCTGGGTGGTTTGTTTCTCCTGCTTTTCAATGCTAGGGATTTGTGGGAGGTCCTCCGGTGTATGTAGGGCCGGGAGGAGCTTGTTTTCTTCATGTTCTGCAGTGCACGGCGCTGAAGGCGGAGGATTACCCACACGTTATTACTATATCTGGAGCAGGACGTGCTGTATACATATAATACCATCTCTACAGGTGAGTACTTCACAGAGTTGTATTTTTTGTGTTGTCTGCTATGGAGGATTCTATTGTCATGTGTAGCAGGACTTCGGCCCTATTGGTGGCCATGCGCAGGTTGGTCTGGCTGCGTCAGTGGACAGCGGATTTTGGGGCTAAGAAGTCCCTTACAGCTCTGGGTACGCGGCTGTTTGGTGATTAATTGGATGCTGTTGCTAAGGGAGGTAAGTTACCTCAGCGGAGGAAACAGCGCAGTCCCTTTCGGGGGGGGGGGGGTTCTTTCACTCCGTCCTTTCATGGAGCCAGAGCAACTAGGGGTCTGCCCGTCTCTGGTTGGGCAGAGGTCGGGCGCGCCCGCCGGCTGCCTTGGGTTCCAAGCCTAAGCCCGCTGGTAAGCCGGCTCAGCAATGAAGGGGCGCCCTCACCCGCACGGGTGGGGGGACAGCCGCGGCTCTTCTTCCAGGTCTGGGCCAGGGAGGTCAGACAATTGGATCCTGGAGGTGTCGTCCGGGTACTAACTGGAGTTCGAGTACTGGCTGCCTCCAAGGTTCTTGAGGTCGCGGGTGTCCTCGGACCCTCAGCCTGCTCAGGGGCTCCTGTTAGCAGTAAGAAATCTTCTGGACATGGGAGTTATTTGCCCGGTGCCTCTGTTGCAGAGAGGCAGGGGTTACTACTCCAACCTTTTCACGGTACCCAAAAAGGAGGGTTCGGTGAGACCCATTCTAGATCTCAAGGTTCTGAACAGGTTTATCAGAGCCAAAAAGTTCTGCATGGAGACTCTGCTCTCCGCTATCAATTCCCTTCACCAGGAGGATTTCATGACGTCCATAGACATCAAGGATGCGTATTTGCATATTTCCATTTTTCCAGCGCATCAGAGATTCCTCCAGTTTACGGTGGAGGATCAACATTTTCAGTTTGTAGCTCTTCCCTTCGGGCTGACCTCGGCACCGCTGGTCTTCACCAAGGTCTTGGCGGGGATAATGGGCCTGCTCAGAGCTCAGGGCGTTCGCATTGTGCTTTATCTGGCAGACCTGTTGATCTCAGCTTCTTCCCTCAGTCAGGCGGAGCTGGACACCCACCAGGTGGTGTCGACTCCATCACGCGTGATTTCCTTTCTGGGCATGAATCTGGATACCATTCAGGCCAGAGTGTTTCTGCCCCAGACCAAGGCGCAGGGGATTCGGGGTTTGATCCATCTTCTTCTGGCCAATCCTTGTCCCTCTATCCGACAGGGGATGAAACTGGTGAGCTTGATGGTGTCCTCCTTCGAGGCGGTACTGTTTTCACAGTTTCACATGAGATCGCTTCAACTTCACCTATTGACGTATTGGGACAGGTGTCCCCAGTCTTTGGATCAATCTTTCAGGATGTCTCCCAGGGTTCGGCAGTCACTTCGGTGGTGGCTGGAGTCGAGCAACCTTTCTGGTCCCTTGTTGGGAGACGGTTGCCACGGATGCCAGCCTGTCAGGCTGGGGAGGTTTTTGGAAAAGTCATCAGTTCAGTGGGGTGTGGAGCCCTCAGGAGGCTCACAACCCCATCAATGTCTTGGAGCTCAGGGCCATCCGGCTTGTTCTGCAACGGCTGACGTCGCAGTTACGGGTCTGCCGGTTCAGGTTCGGTCAGACAATCGAACGGCGGTGGCCTACATCAATCACCTAGGAGGGACTCGCAGCAGTGGTGCCCTCAAGGAATTCTCCCTGATTCTGCACTGGGCGGAGAACTTTGTTCCTTGCATTTCGGCAGTTTACATTCCGGGAGTGGAAAACACGGAGGCGGATTCCCTGAGCAGGGGATCTTCTCGCCAAGGAGGTGGTCTCTCCACCCCGAGGTTTTTCTGGATTTTTGCCACAGGTGGGGGACTCCAGAGGTGGATCTCTTTGCCTCGAGGCACAATCACAAACTTCCGGCCTTTGTGTCTCTTTCCCAGGATCCTCTAGCATTGGCAGTGGATGCCTTGTCCCTTGCCTGGAAGGATCTGGGGTTTCTGTACCTGTTTCCGCCCTTCGCCATGCTGGGCAAGGTAGTTCGCAAACTGATTCTGGAAGGGGCACCAGCAATTCTGGTGGCTCCAAGGTGGCCAAGAAGGGATTGGTACGCAGACGTGGTAAGGCTGGCGGTAGATCAGTACCAGCTTCCCGTGTTGCCGGATCTATTGTCTCAGGGTCAACTTCTTTACCCCAATTTACAAACGCTGGCGGCTTGGCTGCTGAAACCTTCATTCTGAAGGAGGAAGGTTTGTCTGAGGCCGTTGTCCAGACCTTGATTAGAGCTAGGAAATGGTCTTCTTCTGGCATTTACTATAGGACTTGGAGGTCCTACATTGATTGGTGTGAGGCTAGGGCCTTGCCTTGTAGGGTGTTTTCTATTCCTAGGATTCTGGAGTTTCTTCAGCATAATCTGCATCTTGGTTTCCAGCTTAGTACCTTGATAGGACAGTTTTCGGCTTTGTTTTTTTTCCAGAAGTCTTTTGCCTTGCACCCGCTGGTTAAGACCTTTTTCCAAGTAGTCGCGCATGTGCGGCCTCCTAGGAAGGCGATAGTTCTTGTTTGGAATTTGAATTTGGTTCTGTCGGCTCTACAAGGTTCTCCTTTTGAGCCACTACAGGATACTGCTCTTTCTATTCTCACTCAGAAGGTTGCCTTTTTGGTGGCTATTACCTCTGTTCGGCGTGTCTCTGAGTTGGCGGCTCTGTCGATTCAGGCCCCTTATTTTGAGAGACATCAGGATAAGGTGGTTTTTCGCTTTAAGCCAGATTTTCTTCCTAAGGTGGTATCTGCCTTTCATATCAATCAGGATATTGTTCTCCATTCCTTGTGTCCTAAGCCTAGAAATGACAAGGAGAGGGTTCTGCACAATTTGGATGTTGTTCGCTGTGTTAAGTACTACTTGGTCACTACTTCTTCTTTCCGCAAGACGGATGCCTTTTTCGTGGTGCCCTGCGCGCCCAGGAAAGGTTTGCCACCCACCAAGTCTACCATTAGCAAATGGATTTGTCAGGCCATTGTTGGGGCCTACTCTGCTAAGGGGAGGACTCCTCCTTTTAGGGTCACTGCGCACTCTACTCGTGCTGTTGGTGCATCCTGGGCTTTTCAGCACCAGGCTTCTGTTGAACAAGTTTGTAAGGCTTCTACTTAGTCTTCCGTTCATACTTTTTCCAAGTTTTACAAGGTTGATGTGAGGGCTTCAGCGGATGCTGTTTTTGTCCGCAAGGTCCTGCAAGCTGCAGTGGTTTAAGTTGATACATTCTTTACTGTTTATGGTTCCCACCCATAACGGACACTGCTATTGGATGTCCCAGATGTCATGATGATCGAAGTGGAGTGTATGGCACACTTAGAATAATACCGTTTTGTGAAGTACTCACCTTTAAAACGGGTATTATGAGTGTGCCATACACTCCACTTCGCCCCACCCCTTTTTTTCAGGTATTCTGGATTTTTTATATGGTGAACCATTGGGTGTTGTTATTGTTATAATTGTTTTTTTCCTGGTCCTTACTGCTTTTATACACTGGGAAATTGGTGGGAGGTTCCTAGGTTATATGGGCCAGGTGTTGTCCCCTGTAGAGCAGACAACACCAAATTTAAGTCCAAAACCTGTAACATAGGCTTACGTGGCGCACGCACATGAGTAACTCCCTGGAAGAAGGTCTTAACCATCCTGTGATTGGCAAAGGATCGTTAGTTGAACCTGTACGTGCGGCTGCGTTGCCCATTCTGACTCTTAAGGTGTCCTTTTTGGTGGCCATTACTTCGGTCAGGCGTGTTTCTGAGCTGGCGGCGCTCTCCATTAAACCTACTTATTTTGAGAGAGTGTTCCGACTTAAACCGCATTTCCTGCCCAAGGTTGTGTCTGCTTTTCATCTCAATCAGGACATTGTTTTACCTTCCTTGTGTCCTAACCCTGCTAATTCTAAGGAACGGATCCTTCATTCTCTGGATGTTGTCGGGGCATTAAAGTTTTATTTGGTTGCTACTGAGTCTTTTAGGAAATCTGATGCTCTTTTTGTTCTTCCTGCTGGACCTAGGAAGGGTTTGCCTCCGGCCAAGTCTACTATCAGCAAGTGGATTGGTCAGGCGGTGGAGCAGGCCTATTCTGCTAAGGGGAAGGAACCCCCCTTTCAGGTTACTGCTCATTCCACTCGTGCTATTGGTGCTTCTTGGGCTTTTCAGCACCAAGCTTCTGTTGAACAAGTTTGTAAGGCCGCTACTTGGTCTTCTGTTCATACTTTTTTCAAGTTTTACAAGGTTGATGTTAAGGCCGCTTTTGATGCTGCTTTTGGCTGTTTAAGCTGCCCGCTGTCACTCTTTGGGGATCCCACCCTACCTTACGGACACTGCTTTTAGATGTCCCAGGCAAAAGGACTACATGAAACAGGCCGTGCTGTGCACTAGGAAAAATACAATTCTGTGAGTACTCACCTGTAGAATTGTTTTTACTATACACAGCGTGGCCTGTTTCATCCATCCCTTGTTATCGTTATCTTTGGTTGCCTTTGTATGGTGATTTGTTCCAAAGTTAGTTGTGAGGGTTCTTTTTACCTTTATTACCTCCCGGCTTCTTGTATAACTGCTTTTCAACACTGGAGGTCTATGGGTGATTCCGGTTTTTATATGGGGCCGGGAGGAGCCACAATTCTTCTGCAGTACACTGCGCCACCTTGTGGCGGAATACCCAGACGTAAGGACCACATGAAACAGGCCATGAAGAGCATAGTAAAAACAATTCTTCAGGTGAGTACTCACAGAATTGTATTTTTCCTCATTTAAAGGTTAAATATTTAAACTGGAGCCATTTGCTTTGTAGTATAGAACTTGGAATATAGGTTAAGGGAGAGGGACTAACCTTCCCCCCTAACCTATATTCCAAGTTCTAGGGAGCTGGACCCCAGTAACTTACTATAGACTGAAATCCAATGCCAGGTGTCCAATAAGGGGTACACCAACTATACAGTTGGTCCCCCTTCCCCCCTCACACAAATTTGTAGTATTGACCCAATGTACAGCTCTGTTTAGAGCCCAACTTGTATATACATAAGGTTAAAGGAAACTCCCATATCCCCAGATTTGATGAAATAAGAAACTTGTAAAAAAGGTTGCATAACAAAAAATACCAGTTGTGTAGCACTGGGCAACTTACCAGTATTTGATTTTATTTTTCCCTAGCTCAAAATCGTAACTTTGCTTGTACTTCCCATTTAGAGCTCCTGGACAGGACAATAAATGATAGTCGGCACCAAGTGACAGTGGGGGTGGAAGTGAAACCCCTGACTGATGGTGAAGCCGTCATTGAATATGCTGATGGCCTTCCCCAAAGTTTGCTGGCTGACTACAAGGAAGCGATAGAAAATGGAATTCACAGTGCATATCTAACAGGTAAAAAGACATTGTTTTTACTCTCCCGGGCGCCGGAGAGGTATTTTGATGTTGCATGCGTGCTCTATTCATAGCTTCCTTAGCGGAAGATCAGATCGGCTAGGATTTCTGAATGGACAAAAATTAGAGTGTACTGCATACCGCAAAGCTGGACAAATTGCATGGAGGGCACAACTATCCACAAATGTTTATGAATGTACAAATATACAATGAACTATTGCTACAAACAAGCTTCAAAATGCCTAAAAAGTCCCTACACTACAGCCATACCATCAACCTACCTGGAGTCTTTTACACTTCAGGAAGGCTGTTGTTCCTGTTTAATGAAACATGTTAAAGAATAACTCATTTGCCAGCTGGTCTGGCGACTTTCATCAAATATATTTCTCTGCCTGTACCAGCTTTCAAATCGCTTATATGGCCCACGCTCTTCAAAATGTTGAGCACCACCCTCTCCAACTCACCTTCTCCCTGATCCAATGCCACAACTTAGCTATACATTTAGCAGGGCACGGCAGGCGTTTGTAAGTGCACCGTGCAGTAGGACCGCAAAAAGGTGAATTTTACTGGGGGACCTGGGGGGCGTCACACAGTGGGGCATCCTGAATTGGGGTGCCCCAGAGGCAACAACCAAAACCCGGGATAGTCATATATCGGGTATTGGTCCACTTTAACTGCGAGACAGCATCGGTTCATAATGAGTAGAGCATATATGCATATACGTACTGGCTCTGGGATCCGGCCTCAATTTTATCAACCAGAATAGTGGGATCGGATAGAAACAGCCTTATGCCACCCCTGCATATATTACTAGACTGTAAGTACATGAATAAAGAATGTTTCTTTGTTTAGGTCCTTTGCTTGGTTCTCCTTTACAAGATGTTGTGGTCACTTTGCATTCAATAAGTACCCTTCCTGGCACATCTGTAACAATGGTGTCTGCCTGTGTGTCCCGCTGTATGCAAAAGGTAAGCCTTTAAAAACTAAAATGATGGTACTTCTTTGTTACCACTGGATCACAATTGAGCCAGCAAGAAAAAACTGATCAAGCTGTCTGATTAAATCATCATTATTTTATTCAATAGATTAAAAACATATATACTAACAATCTACTACATTTAACAAATGACATACAAAACATTTCATATTTAAAAACTCTACAGCGGTTGTGTCAAAGATTGTGCTCATTAAGTAGAACAGACCAATTGCTGAGCTTTATATTCCGTTTTTTTTTCTGTTATTATATGCCCCTGTAAGATGTGGTATGTAAATTTTCTATTTTACTATAAATGAAATCGTCAAAGGGAGGAGCACCAGATGCATCTCCGTGAGATAGTCAAACGCATTCCAATGACTGTGTCCTTCTGTCTCGCGAGTTTCTTATCTCCTAGGCTGATTTGAAAGACAGAACGACAGCCAGGAACCCCGTTAAAACGGGCACGAAGGAGAGGGTCCGCCTGATGGATAGCCGTCCTTGACAATACTAGATAAGCTCAGCACCTCAAGGACATCATTTAGCACAAAAAATACACTTTCAAAAATGCCATCTAAAAGTGGACTTTACCTTTATTCTAAGCATACAGCACGTCCTGCTCCAGATGTAGTAATTACATGTGGGTAATCCTCCGCCTCAGGCGCTGTTCACTGCAGACATGTAGAAAACAGGGTCCTCCCGGCCCTACATATACCGAAGGACCTCCCACAAATCCCCAGATTTCTCTGCAGTGCTGAGCTGCGAAGACATGAAGTATCACGCTCTCGCAGGCGAGCGGGGCTTTACAGCCCGAGGCCCTGCGGGACTATTTCCACCCGTCCTCATTGCATCGCATCAGTGCCCCACGCCCCATGTAGCGGTGAACCCCGAGTGTTGGGTCACCTTCCTCCCTAGTTCCCCCCCGTTAGTGGGGGGAAAAAAGAGGGGGGGGGGTTGTGTGTACGATGGCCTAACCTTGCCCTATTACACTTGTAAGCTATAACCCTTAACGGTTACTGGGTGTCAGAGCCGCACTTCACATTGATGTTATCGTTAGCCGCATCGCCTTTACTGTATTTTACTTGGCGCGTACGGCGGCTCTGTCCGCGGACGCTACTGCGTTTCTGTTCCTGTATTCTATCCTGTCATGTTCAGTCTCTGAGGTAATTCACTCGGCCTGGTTTCAGTTACTAACTACTGTTTTCTGATTGGCTACACGCTTCGAGCTTCGCGCTCTCCGGGGGGGGGCGTGGTCTGGTTTGGCGCGTTCCGCGTCATCTTCAGCTCTGGCCCGCCCTTCGAGATTCGCTTGGCGCCATTTCTTTCTCACGTACGCGTGGTGAAGACTGCCCTCCCCTCGCTGTTCTGTAAGTGCCCTCATGGGCGATTTTTCTTTTGCTCTTTCTCGCTTGGCTCTGACATCCCTGTTCCCCTTGTGTCTTTCAGACCGTGGACTTCGGTGGCTTCTCCCGGCCTGGTGTTGTGCCCGGTCCATACCATTTTTAAAAAATCACTCCCACTTCCCAGCGGGTCATTGGGGCATCCAGGGTTGCTTTATAGCGTCAATCCCTACTGGCATATTGTACCTAATAATCACCATATGGAGGCATCTCAGGATATTGTGAACGGGGTTCCTTCGGGACAAGCCCGTCTGTGTGTAGCTTGTGGGGTCTTACCTAGCAGCGGTGACAATGCACGGGTCTGCGTCCCTTGTGCGCAGCAGGCACTTGCCGGTCTTCCCACCTCTTCCGAGGCTGGGCCCGCACCTCGCCTTGCTTCACCTACTCCCCCAAGTCTGAGCCTAACCCCCAATACCAGTGGGGATTCTCAGGCTGATTTTGCCACTAGATTGGCTAGTGTGGAAAACTTAATTGCTGGCTCCTTGGCGCGCAAGGCTACTGCCAACAGGCGTCATCTGAATCCTGAATCTACTATCTTTCCTATAGAATCTGATGATTTACTGCTTTCTTATGCACATCCCCCCTCGGATGAAGGGGAATTGTTCTCTGACTCAGGGTCATACGACGACGAGTCCAGGGGACAGGAGGAGTCTGGTTCTGATCACTGGTCCTCGGACGACATTGATAGACTGTTGACCCAGATCTTTGACGTATTGTCCCTCTCTCCCCCTGCCGCGGCTCCCCGGCAAAGGGGTGATCTGTTTCACACCGCTAGAGCGCGGTTGGAATTTCGGCGTGTTGACCAACTGGCATGTCATGCCTTTGCATTTGGGGGAGCGTCGCTCCGCCCAGTTTGCGCCTTAGCCATCGCGGCGGTGGCGCTCAGGACTGTGGTTAAGACTGCTCTTGAAGGGGCGGATGACTTGCCCTCTGATGCTGCCAATGCTCTGGCCACCTGTGAAACTTTTGTTAACTATATCCTATCTGCATCGGACGATGCTATTAAGCTAAGTGCTAGATCTTCTGCTTTGGTGGTAGCCATACGCCGAGCGGTCTGGTTGCGCCAGTGGGCCGCTGATAACATCGCCAAGTAGGCCCTTACGGGGCTTCCATTTAAGGGTCTGCGCCTGTTTGGAGAAAGGTTAGATATCTTTGCCAAGGGTGGCAAGTTACCCCAGCGCAAGCGTCAGATTCGGCCCTTTCGTGGGCCAAGCTCCCACTCGACCCCCTACCGTGGGGCTAAGCAAGGCAGAGGAGTGTCCTTCGCTGGGTCCCGCGCAGATTCCTGGAACAAGAACAGAGGACGCCGTCTCGGTTCCTCCTGGGGGCCCAAGCCCAAAGCCCCTCCCAAGAGCCCCCAGGCATGAAGGGGCGCCCTCGCTCGTCAGGGTGGGGGGGACGTCTACAGCACTTCGAGCATGTCTGGAGACGCCACGTCCCAGACCGGTGGATTCAGGAGGTAGTTTCCTCCGGTTACAAGATAGTTTGCTGTACGGCCCCCTACCAGGTTTGTCGGGTCCCGGATCCCACAGGACCCTGCCTCAGCTCGGGTCTTGATGCTGGCTGTGCAGGACCTTCTGGATCTAGGGGTCATTTGCAAGGTCCCCTTAAGAGACAGGGGCATGGGGTTTTATTCCAACCTTTTCACGTTACCCAAAAAGGACGGGTCAGTCAGACCCATTCTGGATTTAAAAATCCTAAACAGATTTGTCAGAAACAAACAGTTTCGTATGGAAACTTTGCGCTCGGCCATTGCCTCGTTGCGCCCAGGGAACTTCATGACATCTGTGGACATCAAGGATGCTTACCTGCACGTTCCGGTGTTTCCAGGACACCAAAGGTTTCTCAGATTTGCGCTGCTGGATCAGCATTACCAGTTCGTGGCCCTGCCATTCGGCCTCACGACGGCTCCCAGGGTGTTCACCAAGGTGCTGGCAGGGGTGATGTCCCTGTTAAGACTAAGGGGCATACGCGTGTTGCCCTACCTGGATGATATACTCATCACCTCTCGGTCTCTGCGGCAGGCAGAGCTGGACACTCAGTGGGTAGTGTCCACCCTGGAGTCCTTCGGTTGGGTGATCAATTACCCCAAGTCCTCTCTGTCCCCCCCTTCAGGGCCCCCGTTCCTGGGGATGATTCTGGATACAGTTCCCTCCATCTGGCAGGGAATGCAGTTGATGGGCTCGATGGTGGCAAGTTTCGAGGCGGTGCCCTTTGCCCAGTTCCATTTGAGAATCCTTCAGCTTCACCTTCTGTCAGTTTGGAACAAGAACCCAGCGTCCTTGGACGAGATCTTGGTGGTTCCCCCTTCGGTCAGACAATCGCTTGCGTGGTGGCTGGACCACAGGAACTTGACAAGGGGCAGGTCCTTCCTGGCTCCCTCCTGGGAGACGGTCACAATGGATGCCAGTCTGTCGGGTTGGGGGGGGATTCTGGAAGTCTCTGCGCTTCCAGGGGAGGTGGGGCCCTCGGGAGGCCCATCTACCCATCAATGTCTTGAAACTCAGGGCGGTCAGATTGGTGCTGGAACAATTGACCCATCACCTGAGGGGTCTGGCGGTTCAGGTACGCTCAGACAACAGAACGGCGGTTGCCTACATCAACCATCAGGGAGGGACCCGGAGCAAGGGGGCTCTCCAGGAAGTATCCCTGATTCTAACATGGGCGGAGGCCAATGTCCAATGCATCTCGGCTGTCTACATTCCGGGGGCGGAGAACCTGCTAGCAGATGCTCTGAGCAGGGGGTCGTCCCGTCAGGGGGAATGGTCCCTCTGCAACAGGGTATTTCAGTCCCTGTGTCACCGTTGGGGTGTGCCAGATGTGGATCTGTTTGCGTCCCGTCACAATCACAAGCTCCCGAGCTTTGTATCCCTTTCTCAGGATCCTCTGGCTCTGGCCACGGATGCCCTGTCCATGTCTTGGAGGGAGTTTCGGCTCCTGTATGTGTTTCCACCAATTCCCCTTCTGGGCAGAGTTCTGCGCAAGATCGCCCTGGAAGGAGTACCCGCGATTCTGGTGGCCCCAAGGTGGCCAAGAAGAGTGTGGTTCGCAGACGTGGTTCAAATGGCAGTAGATCAGTACGATCTGCCAAGGTTGCCAGACCTTCTAACTCAGGGGTCGCTACGCCATCCCAATTTACTAACGCTGGCTTTGACGGCTTGGCTATTGAAACCTCCATCCTGATGGAAAAGGGTTTGTCTGCATCTGTAGTGGCTACTATGGTGCAAGCCAGGAAGAAGACTTCTTCTGCTATCTATTATAGAGTTTGGCATTCTTATATTGACTGGTGTGAGTCCAGGTCTCTTCCCTGCTGGGAATTCTTAGTCTCTAGGGTGCTGGATTTTTTACAACATGGTCTAGACTTAGGTCTTAAGCTTAGTACTCTGAAGGGCCAGGTTTCGGCCCTGTCTTTTTTCTTTCAGAAGACCTTTGCCCAGCATCCTCTGATCAAGACCTTCTTTCAGGGGGTCACTCACGTGCGTCCCCCTCGTAAACCTACGGTTCCTGTTTGGGATTTAAACTTGGTTTTATCGGCCCTGCAGGGTGTTCCATTTGAGCCTATTCAGGAGGCTGCTCTCGCTGTTCTCACGCTCAAGGTTGTCTTTCTGGTAGCTATCACTTCTGTTAGGCGTGTGTCTGAGTTGGCTGCTTTATCTATTCAGCCTCCCTACTATGAGAGACACCAGGATAAGGTGGTGTTCCGCTTCAAGCCAGACTTTCTGCCTAAAGTTGTGTCTGCTTTTCATTTGAATCAGGACATTGTCCTTCCTTCTTTGTGCCCTAATCCTAGTAACCCTAAGGAGAGGGTTTTGCATTCCTTGGACGTGGTTAGGTGTGTCAAGTATTACCTTGTTATCACTAAGGCTTTCAGGAAGACTGATGCTCTCTTCGTTGTGCCTCACGGGCCTAGGAAGGGTTTGGCTCCCACCTAGTCTACTATCAGTAAATGGAATCGTCAGGCTGTGGTTCAAGCCTATTCTACTAAGGGGAAGTCTCCCCCTTTCCGTCTTACTGCTCACTCTACTCGAGCTGTTGGGGCTTCTTGGGCTTTTCAGCACCAGGCCTCTGTGGAACAAGTTTGCAAGGCTGCTACTTGGTCTTCTGTTCATACCTTTACAAAGTTTTACAAGGTTGATGTTAGGGCCTCAGCTGATGCTGTGTTTGGCCGCAAGGTGTTGCAGGCGGCAGTAGTTTAAACTGCTTGCTGTTGCCTTTTCTGTTGGGGATCCCACCCTACTTTATGGACACTGCTATTGGATGTCCCACATGTAATTACTACATCTGGAGCAGGACGTGCTGTATGCTTAGAATAATACAATTCTGTGAAATACTCACCTGTAGAATTGGTATTATATGCATACAGCACGTCCTGCTCCAACCCACCCTGGTTTCACGTTGTTCTGGATCCCCTGTTTGGTGATTGTTATCATTATTATTGTTGCCAGTTTTTGGGTGGTTGGTTTCTCCCGGCTTCTTCTTCTCACTGCTTTTCAATGCTGGGGATTTGTGGGAGGTCCTTCGGTATATGTAGGTCCGGGAGGAGCCTGTTTTCTACATGTCTGCAGTGAACAGCGCCTGAGGCGGAGGATTACCCACATGTAATTACTACATCTGGAGCAGGACGTGCTGTATGCATATAATACCAGTTCTACAGGTGAGTATTTCACAGAATTGTATTTTAAAGTAAAACCTATTTTTAAAGTGATATTTCAGGCATAGCCAATTATTAGACCATTGTGTTGAGCTACATTTGGCACTGTCTTTAATTGTTTTCCATTTTTAAATTGTAGAAGAAATGGCCGAGATATCAAGGTTTACAGTTTTACCCCATGATTTGTCTTTTAAAGCATGAGTGCGTGACCCTTGGAGCTGTGATGCTGCATAACAATCAGCATAATGGATGGGCGGCACTGGGAGTGAGAGCGCTTGCTAGGAGGAGGCTGGATGGGGAGGAAAGTTATAGCAGGGCTTAAATGGCGGCTCTGGCCTGGAATAGCTCCTTGAGCTAATATTGGTGGCCCACAGGGTGGCATTGGAGGGGCAGATGAGGAAGTGTATTCCCTCATTCAGGGCTCCGAGCTGAGAGGAGGGACAGCGCTGAAGGAACTCTTGACAAGGTAAGATGCGGTTTATTTATTTATTTTTTAACCTTTTACATGAAAAATCCCTAAAATTGTCTACAGCCGAATCCTAAATTCTGTGTATCTTGTTCAATGCATGTTTCTGCCTCAGTGAATCTACTATGAATGAGCCATGTTAATCATCAAGTCGATGTTTTACAGGAAAGATCTGTGAATTTCTACCTATAAAAAATACTATAACTTAGTATATCAAGTGGCAACACAGAACTTTGTGCATTTCATTAAAATCTAAATGTGTCATTGTTTTAACGTTTTTCACCATTTGTGTAGGCCCTAAAAAAGGCAGAGAAGCAAATTCTGGAGCCACTAATGAGGCTGGAGATTACAATGGGGGAAGAGTACCTGGGTACTGTGCTGGGGGATTTGGCACAAAGAAGAGGCCGTGTGCAAGAGATCCAGAGCCGATTAGACAACAAAGTTGTGCTAGCCTTGGTTCCACTTGCAGAACTTATGGTAAAGTAAAATGCAGCTGCTTATGGCAAATATTGTTTTTAAGGAATCTTTTTTTTTTTTTTTTTTTTTAGGTATGGGAAACTGTAATTTCAATCAAAAGTATTTATTGGTACATGTTTTTAAACCATGTCAAGCGTAAGGGGATTGACCAGTCAAATGTAAAATCAGTTGCCTGGCAGCTTACCTGATGCTGTTTCCAGCACCTGATCCTGACCACCAGTGAACACCTGAGGCTTGTGTCAGGTTGACGCCCCCTCCCTAGTGGTAAGCTAGAATGAAGCCCCAGCTCAGGTAAGCTAGAATGAAGCCCCAGCTCAGTCCCAACCAAAGCACAGTGTGCTTGCATCACTCAGCCCTGTCAGTCCTATCTCAGAGGACAGCACTCAGTGTGTGTCTGTGTAACCTGACAGACCTGCTGATCCCTTTTCTGAGTTAAAGTGGACCAACACCCAGGATTTTGCCTATCCTGGGTTTTGGTCCACTTCAGGGGGGCACCCCGATTAGGGGTGCCCCGCTGTGTAAAACCCCCCAAAACTCACCTCACCACGCTCCCACGTAGCCACGGACAAGCGGGTGACAGCTGCGGACAAGACAGCGCATCCGCCGCCGCCTCCCGCGCGCCCCTTTGACAGAGCCCGCGCCGGCCATTCACAAACGGCCGGCGCGGGCCCGCGCACGCCTAGAGGGGCGCGCGGGAGGCGGCGGCGGCAGATCAGGCGAGTTCTTTGGGGCTTTTGGGGGGGGGTCCCTCACCGCGGGACATCCCGATCTCGGATGTCCTGCGGTGAGGGAGGTGATCGGCCCGGGAATCTTATAGATTCCCGGGCCGATCACCACTGGGTGTTGGTCCACTTTAAATCTCTGTTTGTTGTGGGCTGCTTAGAGCAAAATCTCAAGCTCCAGACAGCCTGTCCTGAAAGAAACGATATCACACAGGCGCACTGCAGCTATCTTGCATCAATGCAGCCAGCTAAAGAAGTTCTGTGTGGAAACAGATAAAATATCTCTCTGGCTGGTTGGACTTATCCTAAGGAAGCTCCCAGCTCATCTGCAGTGTGTTTGCTAGCAAAGACTCTCCCAAACCCTACATTCATGCTTATGTGCAAGCAGGGCTCTCTGGTTTAATCCAAGATGTTCGCTAACTCTTTAATTCTTAATTCTTTAATTCTGTAATTCTTCTTTTTTTTTTTTTTTTAATATATTCTTTATTTTCCATCTTCAGTTTACAATAATAAGCAGTAAAACAGTAATAAAGAGAAAAATAAAGTATAGTCTATGGCTCGTATTACAGCAAATGTTAAGCAATGTCGAGTACAAATGACAAAAATACCAGCGTCACGCTGGGGCTGGCCTATTCAGATCAAGGGGATTGCTTCCACCCTGCGAGGACCCCCCCCCCCCCCCCGGCGCCACCCTATTTCTCCAAGAGCCTCTCCTGGGGATAGCCCTCCATTGTTCCTCGCAATGATTAATATGGCGCCAACGGGACCCCCCCCCCCCCCCCCACGCTCGCCGGCCGAACCAAGACCCCGTGTGCTCCATGAAAGTTCGACAGATTGGATATCTATAGAAAAACTGTAAGAAATTAAGGGGTGAGGGCAGTGGGGAAGGGAGAGAAAAGGGGGGGGGGGAGGGGAATGACCTAGTTAGGGGAAGGAGGGAAAAGAAGTGGGGAAGAAAGGAAGCAAAGAAGCACGGCAGAAGGAGGGAAGTACATCCGCCCAATCAGTGGACGTCCTCCATGAGGGTCCTGTAATTCTGTGTGGTTGTGAACTCCACCCAACTGAACCACTTGAGGTGATGTTTCTCGGAGGATTCGGTTTGCGCTGCTATCAAGCCCTCAAATCTCTCGACCTCTGCTACCCTATTTAGCCAAGAAGAAATGGTGGGGGTTGTTGGGGGCTTCCAAAGCGCGGGGATGCCTGCCTTCGCAGCATTTGCTGCTCAGGACAAATCGCTGGTATTTTTTGGTGGGTATCTCCGAGTGGTGGAGGAGGAAGAAGGCCGGGTCCAATGGGACCACCCTCTCAGTCATACGCTGCATTGTGCTCCTAACCTTCTCCCAGAATCCCGTCAATTTAGGGCACGACCAAAATATGTGGAGGAAATCTCCCCTTTCCCTGTTACAATGCCAGCAGAGGGAGGAAACATCGGGGAACCACTTGTGTAATAGAGTTGGGACCCTATACCACCGTGTAAGAATTTTATAATTGCACTCCTGGTATTTGGTGCAGGTAGCTTTTTTATGCGCCAAGCGAACAATCTTATCTTTCTGTTTTGCCGTGAGGGGGACATCCAGGTCCCTCTCCCACTTCACAAAAGGAGGCAGGTGGTCCTGGCCTTGGGGGCTCACTAGAATTCTGTAATTGTAGAACATGCTGAACAGGTCCCCTCTCTTCACACAGCCTCTCATACAGAGTAAGTTCCCTTAGCTCTCTGACTGTTGCTTATGGGACGATAAGAAATGATTTATTTGCATTTTCTGCCAGCTATCCCATCTAGGGAGATCCCTTAATTGCGCAATTACGTCCAGAGATTTCCATCTCCCTTGAGAGTAAAAGTGTCTGACCCTGCCTATCCCCTCCCCCATCCATCTTTCCGCTGTCCCCCTCCCCATGCCTGGCGCAAATGCAGGGTTCCCCAGTACAGGGAACAATGGGGAGAATGTCGGTGACACGCCCTCAAGAGGAAAGTACCTAAGACAAACCTTTAGCGAGGCTCCAATTGTAGGGTGTTTCAATTCCGCACCTAAGGCCTGTCTTGGGAGCCAAGGGAGAGAACTTAAAGGGGAAATTGAGCTGCCTTGTTCTATCTGGACCCATTGTTTGTGTTGCTTGTGTCTACACCAATCCACTATTCTCGTCAGGTTTGTGGCAGCATAGTAGAGGCCTGGGTCGGGAAGGCCTATTCCCCCTTTGTCCTAACCAGCAACCTCCTGTTAATCCTCAGGCTCTTTCCCAACCAATGAATTTAGTAAAGAGGGCTCCCATTCTCTGTAGAAACGTGCTGGGGATATGAATTGGCAAGGCCTGCATCACATATAAGAGTCGCGGAAGTATATTCATTTTCAAGGCATTACACCTTCCAAACCATGAAAGCTTTTTAAGTGACCATGCCTCTAGATCTCTAGAAAAAGCACGAAGTAGCGCAGGGAAATTTAGCGAGTATATCTTGTCAAGGGACCTGCCCAGCTTCGTGCCCAGATAAGTGATGCAATCCTTAGCCCATCTGAAGGGGAAGGCTTTCTGGAGGTTTTCTTCCCTAGCTAACGGAATATTAATGTTAAGCGCTTCAGATTTTTGCATGTTTACTTTGTAGTTAGACATACTCCTATAGAGCTCCAGCTCCTTTATGAGGTTCGGAAGCGTCACTTCCGGGCTAGTTACAAAAAAGAGCAGGTCGTCGGCATAGGCCGCAACCTTGTATTGGCCAGAGGGGAGGGAGATCCCCTGCACATTGGGGTTTCTTCTCACTCTACAGAGGAAGGCCTCCAATGTCAGGATAAAGATTAGTGGAGAAAGGGGGCACCCCTGTCTTGCTCCGTTCCCGATGCCGAAGGGCTCGACAGCAAACCGTTAACCCTTACTGAAGCAGTGGGATGTTGGTAAAGGCTTGCTATCCAGGACTGCATGCAGGGCCCAAGCCCAATATGGTCGAGGACCCCGAACATAAAATCCCAACTTACTCTGTCGAAAGCCCTTTCGGCATCGGTCGCGAGAAAGATCGAGGGGGGGCCCCCTTCTAGGGCAGCCTGAAGTAGGTTAAGCGCCTTTGTGGTGTTATCGCGTGCTTCCCTATGGGGCATGAACCCTACCTTATCCAGGTGTATTACCTGATGGAGCTGGGGAGCCAGACGGGTAGCGAGTATTTTCAGCTTGATGTCGGCGTTAAGGAGGGAGATCGGTCTGTAGCTGGAACTAACTGATGGGTCTTTCCCCTCCTTCGGTATGACCGATATGTGGGCACGGAGACTATCCATGGGGAGCGCGTTATCCGTCTTCAGGGAGTTGAAGACCCCAAGGCGTCTAGGCAATAGGATTGACCCGAATTCTTTGTAGTACAATAGGGGGAGCCCGTCCGGGCCTGGTGTTCTCCCATTGACTGAACCCTTAATGGCTAACTCTAGCTCTTCCTGTGTAATTGGGGCCTCTAGATCCTGCAGCACGGCCTGAGGGACCCTGGGCATTCCCGATTGTCTGATATATTCACCTATCTCTGCCCCCCTGCGATTTGATTGGCATGGAGGGATATTGTATAAGGACTGGTAAAATCCCCTAAATACTCCCGCCGTGTCTTTGTCTGTGTGTACTATGTTTCCCTCCAGATCACGAATTTTGGGGATATAAGTTCTGGCCCTTTCCCCCCTCAGAGCCGAGGCCAGGAGGCGACTGCATTTGTCTCCAGTTTCATAAAAGATTTTCCTGCTTTTAATGAGTTGGAGTTTGGTTCTGTCGCTGTATATCCTCTTTAATAGAAAAAGAAGGGGAATCCCACAAGTCCCCCAAGGAAAAAAACAAACCCCAATAAATCCTGTGGCACTACTAAATCTATTGACAAAATATATATATTACTTTATTAATGCATAAATATACAGACTACAAAGACAATTAAAAGTTGATTAAAAAACACAGAACAATTAAATCCAGAGGGGGGGGGGCGGGGGAAAGCAGCCAAAAGATCTAAATACTGCTGCTTAAGCCCAAAGACACAGGTCTCAAAAAACAGATTTACAAAGTACAAAGTGTGGCCTGCATAGATGGCTGGTAAATATACCAAGTGAAATAAATAACAGGAAAATATACTACTATAAATATATATGTGCAAAAAAATTATTCTCTCACAGTGACATATTTATCATTACTACTTAGTGATAAAACCTTTGCACCTGAAAAACCTATCTACCTACCTATTGGTGACTCCTAACTACTGGTGACAACTAATATAACTGCTGACCCATAAAGTGCATATGTGCCTAAAAATGCTACAATGGATAATCGCTAAATCCAATGAAAACAGATGATGCAGATAATACTAATAATGCTAAGGACCAGCCGGGATGGAAAAACAGACACACAGTATATAAGGGTGAACTCACATAACCTTGTGCAGACCCGCAGTCACCCCCACCGCAGCCTCAACGCCGACGCGTTGCGTGACGTAATGCCGTCACTTCCTCAGGGCGGCACTGTGAGAGAATAATTTTTTTGCACATATATATTTATAGTAGTATATTTTCCTGTTATTTATTTCACTTGGTATATTTACCAGCCATCTATGCAGGCCACACTTTGTACTTTGTAAATCTGTTTTTTGAGACCTGCATCTTTGGGCTTAAGCAGCCCTATTTAGATCTTTTGGCTGCTTTCCCCCTCCCTCCCTCTGGATTTAATTGTTCTGTGTTTTTTAATCAACTTTTAATTGTCTTTGTAGTCTGTATATTTATGCATTAATAAAGTAATATATATATTTTGTCAATAGATTTAGTAGTGCCACAGGATTTATTGGGGTTTGGTTTTTTCCTTGGGGGACTTTTGGGATTCCCCTTCTTTTTCTATTAAATTTGGGCTGTTGCCACACCAACCCCTTGTGTAGCACACTTTAATTTTTATGGTACTTTGGTGCGGTCTGTCTCCTAATGTTTCAGTATATCCTCTTTAGCCGCTCTCTAAGGGTGGTCAGGGTAGTTAGGTGTGACACGGCCAATGACTGCTTGTGGAGAGCTTCAAACTTCCGAATCTCTCCAAGCAGTTGCAGAATCCGTTTGCTTCTTTCCTTTTTAACCCTGGTCCCGTGCTGGATCATCATCCTCCGTATCACGTATTTATGTGCTTCCCAGATCACGGGCAAACTGGTGTCAGGAGTGGAGTTGGTCACAAAAAATTCCTGCAGGTTTTTTTTTCACATCTTCTTTAATTAACGGGTCTTGGATAAGGGAGCTATTCAGTCTCCAGGACCAAGGACATGGAACCTGCGGTGTAAGCTTAAGTGTGATTGGGGCATGATCTGAGAAAGTGATATTTCCTATTGACGCAGCCGTTACCTGTGGAAGCAGGTAGTGCTGTACAAGAAGAAGTCTATCCTCAAATACATATTGTGTGGGGCAGAGAAAAAGGAATAATCTCGAGCTTCAGGGTTAAATATGCCCCATGGTTCAAACAATTGGTGAGTATGTAAGAGCTTCTTATCCTCCTGAGTTTGGGGTAGGAGATGTATGAGTGCCCTTTGGATGTATCAACTAGGGGTTCTAAGGAGAGGTTAAAGTCACCCCCCACTATCAGTTTGCCCTCTGCAAAACCCGCCATCCTATCAAATACCTCCTCAAGGAATGAGATTTGCCCAGTGTTGGGTGCATATATGTTTACGAAGGTTAAGACCTCCGTTCTAATCCTGCCTTTTACAAAGAACCACCTTCCCTCCCCACCACTCGGAGAGCCCACTTCTTCCCAAGGGGTCGCTCTGGAGAGCAATATACTCACTCCTCTCGATCTCGAATCCGGAGAGTAGCTATGGTAAGATATTGGAAATACCTTACTCCTTAGGGAAGGGGGGTTGGAGGCCTTGAAGTGTGTCTCTTGCAGAAAAGCCACTTGAGCCTTCAGTGCCTTGAGATTGTTCATAACCAAAGATCTCTTTTCGGGGGTGTTCAAACCTTTCACATTAAAAGCGACCAGGTTAGTTTCACCCAATATAGCACGTATGGAAAGACCTCAGTAGGGTGGACAGATATCGAGTAAAGAAAAGTTGGTGACTGGGTAGAGGACAGGAGGTGCTACTTGCCTTGTTGCTGGGGAACTCTCCCCTCCCTCTGCCGACCGCGACAAGAAAATAGAGAAACGGAGAGAGGGACAGGCAAGAGTTAGTAGGAAAAAACGAGAAGACAGGGAGATTACCCCCATATGGGGTAGAGAACAAAAAGGGTGGGAGCGAGGGGGTACAAAAACAAGTCAAATTACGTGCCCAGATAATGGGCTAGGGGGAACCAAAACTATGTAGCGAATGCTCTTAGCTTCGAGACTCCTCCAATAAGAGGAGATCAAAGCTTGGCCTAAGTGGGGGACTGTGTTTAATGACGAACTTGGGGGTTAAATTCTCCTGAATCATTAGGGAAATTAGGTCTACTGGGCTACTAAACCAAGAGAGATTTGGGCAACAATAAACAATTGTAGATGGGACTACATTCTACATCCATCTGAACAATGGTCGCCCGCCAGTCCCCGCCGCCCGCCAGCAGAGCAAGGTGAAAAATCGCCCTCAGTGGGGCAGGCCGGGGCCCAGATTGGGTTACCGGTTCCCCAAGGCTGATCAGAGTACGGAACAGCAGGAAGAAGCAACTGGTTAAACTGAAACCTAGAACTTAGGAGAGAACTTGTGAGGCAGTCCTGAACACTGGTGGGAATGTTCAAAGTTTGTTGTCAGTTGGTCTGAGCCTCTGCGGTGCCTCTGTGGGAGAGGTTCAGATGACGGTAATAGCCAATTCCAACACCGGGTCGCACTCCAGGAAGGAGAAAAGGTTTTCCAAGTCCTGGTAGGTTTTTAGGAAGAACATGTCTCGCCCCTTGGAGACTATCAAATGGAATGGGAAACCCCATCGGTACGTGGCGCCTGTGTTCCGTATTACATCTAGGACCGGCCTCATCACCCGTCTCATTTGAAGCGTACGTCTGGAGAGGTCTGGAAGGATGTGAATTCTGGCTCCATCGAAGTCCACATGGTCATGTCTCCACGCCCTCTGCGATATCTCTTCTTCTACTTTATAAAAGTGTATCCTGCATATAACATCACGGGGGAACGCGGGGTCATGATTGCGCGGTCCCAGGGCCCTATGCGCCCTATCAATCTCGATTGGGTTGTCAATGCTTCTTTCTAGGAGGGTGTTAAAGATGGTGGTAATAATTTGCTTCACATCCTCTCCGGACGACACCTCAGGTATTCCTCTGAGCCGAAGGTTGTTCCTCCTATGTCTATTTTCCAAGTCGTCGTGTATGAGCTGAAGCTGTAGGATTTGCGAGCTCTGCGCCCCCACCCGCGCCGCCAGGTCCGCGATAGCGGATTCGTTCGCCGACCAGTGGGATGTAACTCTGGAATCAAATGGGGGGGGGGGGGGGGGGTTGGCAGCCGCTCAGACCATTTTATAACTAACCTGGGAGGTGCACGTTAGCAGGGCAATTAGTATACAAAAGTCTTAAAGGAGCCACAGCACTCGACCCTGTTATCTTGCAGGCCAGCCTATAATCTGTCTCTAAACTTGGTTAAAAACAGAGGACTCGGTCACACACATCTGCAGAAGTATGCTGTATTGCAAGGTCTTTGACCCTTCCACCCCATGGCTTGCACTTGAGAGGTTTAGGGCAACCTCAGGTAAGCCTGCTCCCAATTTATCTATTGCACTGTATGTCCCAGATGGGCTCTCAGAGATTAGAGTTAGGACTGCACCCCACAGAGGCACTTTGGCGTAGTGGTGCAGCTTAAGCATACTTCTGCAGATGTGTGTGACCGAGTCCTCTGTTTTTCTTTTACAAAAATTTTTATTGGGTTTTCATATAAAATATACATGAATCAGACATTACTTATGCATCAATGTTGACAGGTGAACAGGCTTACAAAATGTGCATTGTGACACAGTATTAAATCGTTATCAAAAAAGATATTGAACTTCCTGAGTATGTGTACTCTTGCATAATAAACAATAGGTATTAAACAGGTTGTAAAGGTTCCTGAGTGTTATTTCTCTAAAATTTGGTATGAGCTATTAAGATCAGCTTCTGGCACAAAACAACAAGTGCTTGAGGTACTATGAGTTACAGTCTGAGCTGGATAGCCTGCACCAGAGGAGAATGTCTATCTTTACAATTCTCAGCTGGTGCTAAGGATCCATGTTCAAGGTTTAACATCAATGCATAGTCGATAGATATGATTGACAGTAGAATAGGAAGAGAAGAAAAAGGCGGGGCAGAGAGGGAGGGAGAGAAGGGAAGGGACTAAGGAGAGGGAAGAGGGGTAGGGGTGGGTCCCAGGTTGGGGGCCAAGCCCAAGATGAAATTAGGTATTTTTTTTATACTCAAATTGGGTGGACCGGGTCTGTCTGGTGGTGGTCAACATCTATATATTCAAGCCAAGGGGTCCATATGTCAAGGTATCTTTTATAAGCGTCACTGTTTATTGCTGTAATTTTTTCATTACACAGTGTATCTGAGATTCTGTTCAGGATCTCTTGCCAAGGGATTATAGGCGATTTCCAGTTTCTGGCAATGGTGAGGCGGACAGAAGCTAAGATATGCTGAATTAATTTCCAGTGGTTTTTAGAGTATTTGCCTGATTTGTGAGAAAGTAATGCCTCTTTAGGATTCTTGGTCATCGGGAGATGAAGGATATCAGAAAGCAGTCTATACACCCTGTTCCATGTGGCCGAGACTATAGGGCAGTCCCACCAGATGTGAGCCATTGATCCCACAGAAGGGCATCCCCTAAAGCAAAGCGGGGAAGTCGATGGGGAAAATTTATGGATCCGGTCGGGCGTGAGATACCATCTGAAGAGTGTCTTGTAAGCATTTTCTAACACTACTGTGTTACAGGAAATCTTCTTTGTGTTATCCCATATTCTTTGCCACTCGTCTTCCTCCACATCGCACCCCAGCTCTCTCTCCCACTGAGCCATGTAATTATGCCCAATAGGTGATGGTGGGGACACCAGGGTTGCATAAAGGCTCGATATCAAGCCCCCACTGAAGTGGTTCCTGATACACCGGGACTCAAAGTCAGTACTCTGATATGGAGGAGGAGAGCGGGCCAGCATGCTGTTAACAAAATGTTTGATCTGTAAGAATCTAAAGGTTTCAGACGGGGGCAGGTTCTCTCCTAAGTTAAAGTCTTGAGCTGTTTTCATCCCCCGTGTGGTGCAGAAGTTCTCCACCATGGTATAGCCCCTCTTCACCCACCATCTAAAGTTATTGGAATGAGTAACACCTGGGGGGAACAAGGGGTTCCCGAGTAACGGGGAGGCCGGTCCCAAGGAGGAGGTAAAGTGGGTTTTCACCCCGTCCCAGATAGAAAGGGAAAACGCCAAGGTAGGAGGCAGGGACTTAGGTCGGGAAGTCTTCGGAATCCATAATAGCGAGGCTGGGGAGATGGGTGAGCATTTAAGGAAGTCATTCGATACCCAGATCGGCCTATCATGTGTCGCATGGAGCAAGACCAGAGGCGCCACCTGGGCTGCTAAATAATACTTTTTGATTGAGGGGAACGCCAGGCCCCCCTTCTCCCTTTTACACATCAGGGTTGCTTTATTAATTCTGGGCCTAGCCTTGCTCCACGTGAAGTGCATGAATTTTTGTTGAAGAGAGTCCAATGTTTTTTGGGGGACACGGACTGGAAGTACTCTGAATAGATATAGAATTTTGGGTAGAATCGTCATTTTAAGAGCAGCAATGCGACCTAGCCAGGAGAGCTTTACATAATGCCAGGCATGGAGCAGGGAGTCAATTTTTTTAATAATTCCCGGGTAATTTGCTTTAAAAATGTCATTAATGTTTGCTGTCAGAGTGATTCCCAGGAAAGGCAGGCGCTGTGTCCATGTCCATGAGAAGTTGTGTGAAAGGGTTTGTTTAGTGGTATCAGACAGGGATATGTCAAGCGCCATGGACTTGGAAGTATTCAGCCGGAGCCCAGAGATCCGACTAAACTCAGCCAAATCCTGAAGTGCATTCGGGGCTGAGACGTGGGGGTTAGACAGCATAAGTAACATATCGTCTGCGAACAGTGAGATTTTTTGCTCTGTGGAGCCCATTGGGATGCCCTTAACCGTCGGGTTCTGTCTAAGTTTTTGGGCAAGGGGTTCGAGTGCTAATATAAACAGGATGGGGGAAAGGGGGCAACCCTGTCTAGTCCCCCTCTGGATTGAGAAAGTGGTCGAAGAGAAGCCAGCATATTTGACACAAGCAGTGGGGCAGGAGTAAAGCGCCCCTATCCAAGAAAGGAAGCCTGTGCCAAATCCCCACCTTTCAAGGGAACAACGGAGATATTGCCAAGATAGGGAGTCAAATGCCTTCTCTACGTCCAGAGAGAGAAGCATTGACTCAACCCCATTATCCTTCGCCTCCTGTATTAACTGCATGACCCGTCTCACTCCATCCCCCGCTTGTCTCCTGGGCACAAAACCCACCTGGTCTTTATGAATCATCTCGGACAAAAACATGTTAATTCTGGTGGCTAGGATTTTGGTAAGGATTTTGAGATCTATGTTCAGTAAAGAGATGGGTCTAAAATTAGTCCACTTTCGGTGGTCCTTACCGGGTTTCGGAATCATGACTATGGATGCTCTAAGCATCTCTGGGTCAAAGTGGTTCCCCTTTTTGACATGGTTGAAAACTGCTGCTAATCTAGGGGCCACTATGGGGCCAAGTTTTTTATAGAATAGAGCGGTAAATCCGTCCGGCCCGGGCCTCTTATTATTTTTCAGGGTTTTAATAGCCTTCAGGACCTCATCTGTGGTGATGTCTCCATCTGTAAAAGATCTTTGATCTTCCGAGATGTGTGGGGTATTAATGCCATCAAAAAATGTATGCGTCCGTTGTAAGTCCAGGGGCGGGGGGGCCTCATATAAGCTGGCTAATCCCTCTGAGAACTCCCCCACGACTGCCAGGGGGTTGCTGGTCTCTATACCCTCCCTGGTTTGTAATTTGACAGGAGCTATGTATTGGTCCTGACATTTCAGCTGTGAGGCTAGGAGTGTCCCTGGCTTATTGGCGGAGGTGTAGTAAAGATGTTTGGAGCGCCTATATCGCTTCTCGGCCTGTTCTGTTTGTAAGAGATTTAATTTCGTTCTGGAGGTCTCCAGCTGGCGGAGACGCTTTGGGGAGGGGTTCGCCTTAAAGGCCTGAGCGTCCGCCAGGTATTGGTCATTAAGTGCTGTTGCTAGCGCCATCCTCTCTTTCTTTTTCCGAGAGGAGAGAGCTATGTAGTGGCCTCTCATTACAGCTTTAAAGGCGCCCCAAACCATTGTTGGGGGGGAGTCTGGGGACTCATTCAACATGAAAAAGTCTCTGGCTCGTGTACAGGAATCTTCCACCAGGGTGGCTGAGGAAAGCAAAGAGTCATTAAGCGACCACGAGGAGGATCTGGATCCAGAAATCAGCGATTTACAAGAGATTGAGACCAATTCATGGTCAGACCAGGGTATAGGATGGATTCTAGTAGCAGTGATCTGGGGGAGAAAAGAGGTCTGCACAAAAATATGGTCTATTCTCGTAAAAAGTTTGTGGGGGGCAGAATAGTGAGTGAAGTCTTTCTTATGGGGGTGTTGGTCTCGCCAGGGATCCACTAAGTTAGAATTATTAATTATGTCCTGGAATTGTTTTCCCTCCTGCCTGGACTGTGTATTTGGGGGGAGAGATCTATCTATATCAGGTTTTAAAGTTAGATTTGAGTCTCCACATAGGAAGATAGTGCCTTTCCCATGTGTCTGGATCATGGAACACATTTGTGATATAAAGGGTAGCTGCTTAGTGTTGGGAGCGTAATAGTTCAGAAAGGTTACCTCTGAATCTTGAAGTGTTCCCTGGAGTAGAATGTACCTGCCACCAGGGTCTGCGATTTGTTTGTGGCAGATAAAGGGGACCTCTTTACGGAAGGCGATGAGAACACCTCTCTGTTTGCTATGCCCCACTGCTTGGAAGAAGAGAGGAAATTTGTAGTTAAGAGTTTTAGGTGTGGAGGACTTCGTATAATGGGTCTCCTGAAGACATACCACGTCTGCATGGATTGAGTTAAAGTGTTTAAAAGCTCTAGACCGCTTATTAGGTGAGTTCAGACCCTGAACATTGAGTGACACTACTTTAAGTGACATTTTTGGGAGGATAGGGCAGCTGCCCCCAAGTATATGCTAGGAATTGAGCCCAAAACCCCGTTTGGGACGGGACAGGAGGGGGGGGGGGTAGGAAAGGAGGGGAGGGGAAGGAAGAAAAGGAGAGAGGAGGGGGGGGAAAGAGGGAGGAGAGAAGGAAGTACATAGAACATTTAAAATTAACATACAATTTAAAGCTCTATTGAAACTGCACAGCCGTGCAGGGTGGTGTCCCTGAGGCTTAGACCACAAAAAGGTCGAAACCAAAGGGAGTTGGGGGTGCGCCAGAGTGAGTCGGGAGGCAAAACTGGCACAAACATATGAACATATAACAACACAACAACATATTTCAATACAGTAAAAAGTGCAGGAGGCTACAGTTAGAACACAGGTGTCCCCCTTCTCCGTGGACACGCAGGGGGCGCACAACCCGCAGTCCCGGGAGGGCCCACCTCACGATCCCAGGAGCGGAGGAGACGTAACTACTTATGGGAAAGGGGTGGCCAAATGATGACAGGGAGCAGGAAGGGAGCTATCCACCGTTATATACCAGCTTGGGGGCCTGGAGGTGGAGAAGCTCTCCAGGACCTGTTAGGGTTCTCCTGCCTCCGGCCATACCGCCAGTGATTAAGGGGGAACAGGGCCCTGCTATTGCCCCAAGGGGGGGCATGTAGTGGCAAGTATAAGTATTTTCTGTTAATTAACTACAGGGGTTTCCGCTACTGGGAAGATCCGTTTTCAAGGAGTGAGTTAAATAAACTCACTGTTATAATAAAGTGAAGTCCCCTGCAACTGCCCAGTTTTGTCAGCTAGTGTTGGCCAGAGTATTCCAGCTGTAAGGCTGGTAGTTCACCGGTTGAGGGGCAACAGCAGCAACGACAGCATTAAAGTTACAGAGGGGGTTCCCACAGTGACATATTTCAGCTCATGAGGATTTTAGTATTAACCAAAGCATTTCAACTGTAAGGCAGGTAAATCACTGATTGAAATATAACAGCAGCAATAACAACATTAAAGATACAGAAGGGGCTCCTACAGTGAGATGTTTCAGCTCGCGGAGAGCAGCAATGACTGCTCATGACGCGAGGGGAAATGATCTGCAAGAGGTAGAGATACAAACTGGGTGAATCTGAGCATATTTTATAGGGAGCATATAGGTGTTAATAAGCATAGTATGACCCCAGTAATTGGGGCATTGCGCAGTGATCAATTACTGAATCATACCAGGCGTGGGGGCTAATACAAAGAAACCTGTTGCAGGGGTATGTTTCAAACTTTGGAGACTAGGTAGGAGGGCTGAGGTGGGGGTCATTTTTATAGCTGATCCCCTTACCAAGGGTATTGAACACTGTGTGGTCCTCTACAGCAACATGTTTCAGCTCTTGAAAATGACAGTGGCTACGCCTGGCATGAAGGGGAGCAATAACAGAGCAAAAACAATGCAATGAAAAAAGAGTCCAAGTATGGTCTGTAAGGGTCAAAAAATGTGAGTAATCATAGCTTGATTCAGGTAACTGGGTTTTTGTACAGTGATAAGATATTAGACCTTAACTAGCATATAGGTGAATACAAAAGGATATTGCGGGGGCTTATCAGCCCTTGGAGACCGGCTGAAATGACTGAGATAGTAGCCGCTTGATTGCTTGGTTGATTCTCGGATGAGGTTCCACTCTTGGAGAGGGGGTGGCCTGGGGGGTAGGTCTGCGGGGCAGTCCTGGGGTTCTCGGAGTAGTGGGGAGTGATGAGGTTGTAGGATCCATATCTGGGATTCTAATGTCCAGGGCTTTAAGCTTGGCCAGGAGTTCTGGGGGCGAAGAGACCTGGATCTGCTTGGATTGATATGTGAATGATAGTTTAAAGGGGAATCCCCAACGGTAGCGGATCTCCTGTGCTTGCAAGACTTGGAGTAAAGGTCTGAAGGCCCGCCTCTTCAGGATAGTGGTCTGGGAGAGATCTGCAAAAATTTGGTAGTTGTGCTTCTGAAAGTATAGGGGAGATTTTTCTCTAGAGGCCTTGAGCACAGCTTCTTTTGTTAAGTAGTGATGGAACTTGACGATGATGTCTCGCGGTGGGCCCTCTGTGGGTTTTCTTGCTAGGGCCCTGTGTGCTCTGTCCAGCTCAAGCCTGGCCACTGGTATATCTGGGACCAGCTCCTGGAGGAGAGCGGTGATAGTGGCTGTGGCGTCCTCCATCGTTTCAGGGAGGCCGCGGAATCGCAAGTTAGATCTGCGATTTCTATTCTCTAGTTCCTCGTTTAAACTTTTAAGTGAGGTAATCTCGTCCTGCATTTGGCCCAGCAGGGAGTTGTGGTTATCAAGGATCAATGTGGAATCATCCATGCGGGATTCTAGGGCATCAGTGCGGGTCCCAATGTCCCTGATTTCTTTTAAGAGTGTCTCTGTGTGCTTTGCTGACACTGCTGTGACCTCTTCTCTGATGACAGCTCTGAGCTGTGTGATCAGGGTCTGATTTTCTGAGGAGAGCTGAGCTGGGGCTTTGTGAGCTGAGCTGTGTGGGGAGGAGGGGAATTGTGGCCAGCTATCATTAGATTCTTGGGAGAGATCATCTGCACTCACCCTCAGGGCTTCATCTCTGTCCTCTCCAGCTCTGGAACATGCTGCATCCTCAGAAGCTGCAGTCTCCTCAGCTAGCTGCCTTGTTGCGGCCGCCATCTTGGATCCTGGGGCTGCCGACTTCCGACCTTCCTTGTGGCCTCTCCTTTTAGCTGGAGTGGCAGACATCTGGTCCAGGTAAGTCCTGGGGTCCTCCGCAGTCGACCTGGGTGCAAATTAGGGGGTCTGGCGATGTTGGTTGGGCTCTGTGCCTCCCGACTGCACGGAGCTCACTCAGCAGACGTCCATGCTGCGCGGTCACGTGCGCGCCCCCCGAGTCCTCTGTTTTTAACCAAGTTTAGAGACAGATTATAGGCTGGCCTGCAAGCTAACAGGGTCGAGTGCTGTGGCTCCTTTAAGACTTTAACTCTGGAATCAAACGCCTGAAGCTGGCCCCGCACCTCTGTGATGTCTTTCTTATACGCCATCTCGTATCTCGCTATAAGTGCCTCAAAATCTGCTCTCGTAGGGATAGCTTTTAGGAAGGAGAGAGTTTCACTGTGGATGTTACCAGCTTGCGCTGTCCTGCCACGTACTGCTTCAGTGCTCTGAGGTCGGAGGACTTGGTCCCATCGGAGATGGGAAGGTAACCTCATTTGCAGGCGGAAATTCTATGTTGGGGGGGAGGATTTCCTCTTGTGGGAAAATTAGCAGGGGTGGTGGGCTGGGGACGCCGGCATCCTCAGAGGAGGACCAGTCCATAGAGAGATCGTGGGGTGGGTGGGTCAGGTTTGTTGGCTGGGAGGCTGTAGTACCCGATGTTCCTCACTTCCCAGTATTCAACAGCATTCCCCCTGGTCTTGGGAGGCTTCTGGAACGCGGGATTCTTTACGGGAGACCCCTCTCGGGGGGTAGAGATGCTGAGGAGCCCACCACGTGGTAAGGATTCGAGGTTTCCGGATGCCCCGTGTTTTTAGCATTAGCGGTGTATGCAAATCTGCCAAGGCTTCCCCAGGCAGCTTTTTTCCCCTTTTGGCCCATGTGCGGGGTGCAGTGGTTCTGCGGTTGGGTCCCCTCTGGCTAAGGTATTTAGTGCAGCATCCTCCCCCCTGGCCATTCCCAGCAGGGCCTGGGTCTCTTCCTCCTGCCGCATACTAATTGAGTTTGGGGCCCCTTGGGTGGGACCTATGTTTTTCTAACGAGGGGGCTGGGAGCCCTCCCCATGCCTCCCTTCCTCGATGTCACCCGGGGGATTGACTGTTACCCCCCTGGGCTGACCTCCGGGGTCTCCCCAGCGTACCTCGGGCCGGCTTTCTTATCCAGGTTCCTTTCCATGGGCCCAGGTGCGGGCGGTATTTCTTCGCAGCTCCTCCTCCGACAGCTGCTTCCGTCCTGTCATCCTTCAGCTGCTCTGCTGGTAAGTCTCTCGCCTCGCTGTGTCCATGGGGCCCACTCCTCTCCGCTGACAATGAGCCGGGGGGGGGGGGCGTGAACGCGCCTGGCTCTCCTCGGTGCCGGCCGCCATCTTGGAGGTCTGAGCTGCGGCGGCTGCCGCTGCCTCGCCCGCCATCTGCTCCCGCGGTGAGCCTGTCGGTGCTTCTTCTGCCAGGTCCTCACTCAGGCGTCCCTCCTCGCCGCTCACAGACGCCTCAGATGGCGATGATGAAGGCGCCGCCATGGTCTCGCTGCCCAGCTCCCATGTTATTCTAGGAGCGCAGCTATTCCACAACATCTGCATGTGGGTAAGCCCTGTCAAGCTGCATACACTAGTGCTTTAGCGCTAGGGCTTTTGGGGAGCAAATTACTAAACTTTATTTTCTTGTCTGGAGATCTGCTCTGAGCATAGAAAACAACTAAGGAGATTGCTGAAACTGTTTAAATCATGTTCAGAACTGTCCTTTGCAAGGAAGTAATGTTGGAGAAAAATCTTGAATGATCGGCTTAAAAACATGTACCAATAAACGTGAAATCAAATTGTAGAAAAGCAGCAGAAATCGAGATATGTTTAATTCTTAAAAGTAAAGACTGTGTGTGTGGCATCCCAAATACAGGCAGTGTGTTTGTGTGGCATATATATATATATATATATATATATATATATATACACACGTACGTCCGATAAGACGCACTGATGCCCCCCACACCCCAATTTTTGGGTGAAAAAAAAGGTATATATATTTTCTGTTCTTTTAAGAAAACTGTAAACTGTATTGCATGTAAAAGCCCTATTCCTTCTGATTACAATGGCACCACACATGTATTGTACACACCCTTTCCTGCCCAGGATACCCCAAACTGAAACAAGTGCTTTACCATTTGAGCACAATTTGACATTCAAATTAAATCCAAAAACTATGCACACTATCAAGGGTTAAAACGGACCAACACCCGCTCGACATGGGTGTTGGTCTCCGCTGCTATATGACAGGCTTAGGGAGGCCCCCCCCCCCCCCGAACACCGCTATATATTACCCTTACCTCGGCCCCCTAGCACAGTGATTAGCTGTCCGCCACCCACATGGATAATGAGCGGAGCCATTGTTCTAGCCCCTGGAATATGCTGTCCACATGTGCACCAGTGACCACTCGCTGTGCTGGCGGGGGACCAAGGCAAAGGTACGATATATGGGCGTGCGGGGGGTGTGTCTCCAGTGTTCTGGATGCCCCCGCACCACGTTGGTCCACTTTAAATTTAAATAAAATTGGCAAAGGTAACCCACTAAAACAATAACTCCTAAAACAAATTAAGATTCAAGTTCAACAATCCAAATATAATTCACAAAGGACATAAGTCTAAAAAAATCTAGCAATTATATGGATGTGTGGGAAAATAAATGTTTACATGCTAAGGACTAATTTAGGTCAGCATTAAAATGCATCTATACGCCCCACACGCCCCTATCCCCATCCTGCTTTTTAAAAAATACAATTCTGTGATTCTCATCTGTAGAATTGATGTCTCTCTTCTTCCACTCTAGGGAGTCACTGAATCAGATATGAATGGGTTGACTCTCGTCCGAAAGACAGGACTGCAAGGAAAAAAGGTGTGGTAGACACAGCCCTCCGGGAGAATGAAGACATTCTAAGAAAACCTTTTGTTTTTTTTTTGTTGGAAAACAAAAAAAGATGATAGAACTGCTCTCTTCCTATTTTCCTCACTTTTTCTCCTTTTTCTTTTTTAATGCTAATTACCTAAAATTTTTACATATATACAAGCTTTACTAGGGCTATAGAATCTAAGGAATGGATATAGTAGCCTAACAGATAGGGTGGGCGTGACGCCCCAGAGTGGAAGAAGAGAGAAATCAACTCTACAGGTGAGAATACTCTCTCATCTTCCACTCCAGGGCGTAACTGAATCAGATACGAATGGGACCACCAAAAGCAGTGCCCTTGAACCAGGGTGGGAATCCCAAGTGTCGACCTCTAACCTGAGGAGTCAGCTATTCCAAGATCAAACCTCAGCTAAAAAGCTTAAAACCGCTTGCAATACCTTTCCACCAAAGGCAGCATCGGCTGAGGCTCTAACGTCTACCTTATAAAATTTTGTAAATATATGAACTGAAGACCAGGTAGTGGCCTTGCAGACCTGCTCCACTGAAGCATGGTGCTGAAAAGCCTAAGAAGGTTTGATAGCTCGAGTAGAATGGGCCCTAACCCGAAAAGGATTCCTCCCCTTGAAGATGTAGACCTTAGTGTTATTAACCCCAGTGAAACGTCTGCCAGTGGTTCAAGGGAAGGAGACTGAAAAACCGATAAGACTAAATTAAGGTCTCAGACAGGCAGAATAGGCTTTCAGGGAGGTCGCACATGGGTGACCCCCTGCAAACAAGCGACAAAGTCTGCTTTCAGGCTCAAATTATTGTTCGGATGACTGATTTTGAGGCGGATAAGCCTCTTTCTGCCAGGTGTCAATAGCCAGGCATCAAAGCCAGAACTCTTAAATACTCATAAATTGTGATGCCGTAGAGGCCACTGTGTGAGGAGATCCTTATCGTGGGGCAGTCTCCATTGGTTGTTTTCCAACATTCTTCCAGTGTCTGAAAACCAATTTCTTCTTGGCTAGTGGGGTGCTATCATGATGGTTGGGATTCCCTTTGCAAGCTATCTTCTTTAGTACTCGACCCAGGAGTGGAAATGGAGAGAACACATAGAGCAGCCTGAATGCTGACCAGGATCCTTGGACCGGGAGAGAAATCTTGGAACTTTCTGATTGTGGCGGAACGCGAAGAGGGCTCGAAAAATCCCCTGACTGAGGGACTATTCTCCCTGATCCAAGCTTGCCCTGCTTAGATGATCAGCAAGCACGTTGTCCACTAGTGGTCTGTGGATCGCCAAGAACCATCTTCTTGGCCCAGAGTAGGAACCGGCTCACCTCCTTAAGAGCTCTCCTGCTCCTGGAGCCCCCTTGGTGGTTGATATATGCCATCGATGTCATGTTGCTTGAATACTGATGGGATGATCCCTCAGATTGGAAATCCAATGTGTAAGGGACAATAGAATTGCTCTCAGCTCCAGGATATGTATGGGAAGTCTGCTCTCCCCTGGGCCCCACTGTCCCTGGATCGTTTGTGACCCTATGACACCACCTCAACTTGTTAGGCTGCCATCCGTGGTGACATTCTCCCACTGTACCGTAAAAAAGAATCTGCCCATCTGAAGAGGTTGGGGATTCAGCCACCAGGCTAGAGACTGCCTTGCTGAATGTGTTATGTAAAGACTTTGGCCTGATCTGTGTTTGTCATTCCCAAAAGAAGATAACTCTTGAGGAAATGATATGCGACTCGGATAGTTGACTATCCAGCCGAAGCTTTCTAGAGTCGATAAGACAATCTCTGTATCTCTCACTGCCTCCTGAAAGATGGGGCTCTGATCAAAATATCGCCTAAGTATGGGGTGATTTGTATTCCCTGGTTTCTTAGAAGAGCCATGAGGGCTGACAGAACCTTGGTGAAACCCTTGGAGCCAAAGACAGGCCAAAAGGCAGAGCCACAAACTGAAAGGGTAGGCCATCTACTGCGATACGCAACATTTTCTGAGGGCCTGGGAAGATAGGGACATGTAGGTAGTCATCCCTTATATCCACTGTGGTCATAAAACAAGTGCTGCCATTGTGGATCTTAAAGATTCCATGCGAAAGTCAGGCGAAACTGTTGAGGCCCTTGAGGTCCAAAATTGGACACACAGTGCCATCCCTCTTGAGGATTATGAACAAATTGAAGTAGAATCCGTGACCTCTCTCTGAAAGAGGAACAGGACAGATTACTCCTAGCTGTAACAGGTGAACTAAAGCATATCTCAATGCTTCTGCTTTTTCCAGATTCAGGTCTGGCCCCCAATTCAATTTTGTAACCTGAACAAATTATCTCCTGGATCCATGCATTTGTTACATGGAGCCTCCAAAAGTCGTCCCCACCACCCGAAAGGGTGAGGGCATCCCTTCATGATTGAAAGGGCTTAAAAACGGGGTTTAGCCATGTTTCGCCAGAAAGATTTGGCCTTGTTCCGAGTTTTAGGTTTACTCCAGAATCCTCTCTGTGTCTAGAGGAGAAGGAACCTCTGCCACCTCGAAATGGCTGAGTATTGGAGGGGGGTACATCCTATCGCTCCCCAAACAGACAACCCCCTAAAAGGGGAAGTACCGTCAAAGTTGACTTGGAAGTTGAGTTGGCCGACCATTGCTCAAGCCATATAGAACTCCTCTGAGCAACCAGCAGGGCTAAACCTTTGGCATTTAGTCTAACAAAATAATCCATAGAAGAGATGATGTACTTGTAGACTTCCATGCTGGACTTTATCAACTGAGTGCATAAGGTACGGAAGTGACCAGCCCGTACCTGAGAACTCATCTGTTTTAACAACTTCTTGTCTGCCATGGCCATGGATGCCGTAAGGCCGACCCTACCATAGAAAAGACATGTCTGGATACTCGATCCAGGCGCTTATCCACCTGGTTCCTTAAGGAAGCATTGTCAGAAGTAGGAATAACCAGATTATCCACCTCGGGAGGAAAAGACAATAACTTAAGTAGGTCTGTGGGAAATGGGTATTTAGGGTACAGGACTCTAGGAATGGTGGGGAGCTTGTCGGGCTTTTCCCATTCCTTTTGGATAAGTTAACAAGGTGAGACTACTTAGGAAACAGCTGCTTATGTTTTTGGATCTGTATGAACCTCCTTTTAGGAGCTCTAGGAACTGGGATACCCAAAACTGCTAGAATAGAGGAAGTCAGTTTATCCATATGCTCCCTGAACATAGAAGACCCCTGTTCAGAAGAAGAACCTGAATTCGAATTACTCTCTTCCCTATTGGATAAGAGCTCCCCCACTGAAGAATCTTCCTGAGATTCTGACAGCATAAATATCCTCCTGCCCAAAATCAGAAGACTTTTCGGTATCCCTTAGATTGGAAGTAGTGCCCTTCCAGGTGAGCCAATTTTTATGCCATTAAACCCTCAAATATCCGAACAAGGTGGAGGCGCAGTAAGCCCTGAGGGAGCGGACCCTGAGGCTTCCATGGTGCAGATAGGGCTGTCCTGTTCCGGAGGCCTTTGCAGGCACAGAAAACATGGGGCAACACACTCTGCTACGTAGCAGACCCGGACGCCCCAGGTGCCTCATTTATGGTGAAGTCAGTCTATTATACACTAGGGCCCAAGACTGAAATATATGAGGAATCTTGATAATCACAAGTGGCTACTCTGAGACCCTTTGGATGCTGTCCTCTTCTAGAGGCCTTTGCAGGCACAGGGGACACGGGGTGACAATCTCTGCTAACATACCAGACCCGGACGCCACAGATGCCTCAGTTATTTTCCCAGTGGGCCTAAGACACTATATGAGGAATCTCAACAATTACAAGTGACTACTCAAAGACCCTAGGGGTGGACCACAACCTAATATCCCATATTATACAAAATCTAAAAAACAGATTGAGAATAGCCCACCTTTCAAAAATAGTACACACACAATAAATATAATCAAAAATAAAACAAAAGGACCCACCAGATCCACAGCTGAGCCAATTGGAGGAGGGCAGGGCAGATATGTCACAGAGATACCAGGTTGACAGTGATCTAAGACTGAGGTGGCCCAGAAGAGGCAGCCAGGTACAGGTGGAGAAGCAGGCTGTGGCTGGAGAGCTGGAGCCAGCAGCCCGAGGAGGCGCAGACAGAGGCTCGACATGCGAGCGAAGCCCACGAGAGTCAGCGCCGGCAGTATGCAGCTGCCAGAGATGCAGCGGCAGGCCAGACATGCCTGAGCCGAAAAGCCTGAACTCCCCTTGCTGCTAGAGGCTGCGCCCCAGCCCCGCCCCCTCGACCAAGGTTGCTCCTGCCCCCTTCCTCTGACGTGAAATTTTAAAAGCCCCATATGCAATACACAGCAGCAAGCAGCCCTTACATCCTTAATCATTAAAATAAAACTAAAGGTCCATTGTTAAAGTAGAAAGTGGAAAAGGAACAGACAAAGAGGGCTAATTTCCCCATGGTTCCCCCTGCAGGTTTACCAGACAAAAACCAGCAGCTGGTTGTCCCTTTAGAAGGGATCTCCAAACCTTGGGGGTCACCTTTACAAAAAGAAGTGACACCCCGTAGCATAGATGGGTCCACCAGATCAGCGGGAACGTAAGGGCCTGGAAGATAGGCAGGGTTAAATCCCCTGCTTCCTGAAATAAAGAACCTATACAAGGAAAAAAAAAATGAATTTGAGAAAAATAAATTCAAGCACAACCTTCACAGTCCAGTCCAACTGCAAGAATGAAACTGGATTGTGGAGAACAGCCGGAAGTATATATAGGCTGGGAGGAACCATGCCTTTTTATCTTGCAGTCCTGCCCTTTGGACGAGAGTTAACCCATTCGTATGTGATTCAGTGACGTCCTGGAGTGGAATATGAGAGAAAAAATAATTTTAAGAGTTGAACGGCCCTGGGACCTAGAAGCTACCAGCCAGCATAGCTCTCAGCTGTGGGCTCTTCTGCACCCCCCTGGGTTTTGGGCATGCAGGTAATGAGCGAGGGATAATGGCAAGTCTTCCGTGACTTACCAGCCCCTCCTGCCCTGTGGACTGGTATAGGGCCCAGATGCCTAAAAAAGTCCTTTTAATCTTTATTCTAAGCATACAGCGCGTCCTGCTCCAGACATATTCATAACGTGTGGGTATACCTTCGCCCTCAGCGCCGTGCACTGCAGATCATGAAGAAAACAAGCTCCTCCCGGCCCTACATATACCGGAGGACCTCCTACAATCCCCAGATTTCTCTGCAGTGCTGAAACTGCGAAGACATGAAGTATCACGCTCTCGCAGGCGAGCGGGGCTTGACAGCCCGAGGCCCTGCGGGACTATTCCCACCCGTCCTTTTTGAAATCACAATGCCTCCCAGCCTGGGCTGCGTGGGTCGGGTGAAGGTAGGCAGCACCTGGTGTGCTTACGGAGCTAGACTCCACCGCAATCCCTCAACCATAGGGTAGGCGGTTTAGGCTGATGGTGAGCCTCCAATGGATGCCCCTCCCGCATTATTGTCCTGTACCCCGCGTAGTGCCGGACCCTATTATCGGGTCGGCATTCCCCTTCATTCCCCCATCCACTTAGGGGGAAAGACAGGGGGGGGGAGGGTATGCGTGTGGCGGTCCCAGTGTACCGGTGTGTCACGCTCGTGGCTTCTATTCTGCCTTTTATTAGCTCAGAGATGTCAGAGCCGCACTGCTTGCTCCTTATTTCGGCTGCCGCTGTGTGTTTTTTACATGATTGCCACATTATCTTGATGCCGCGGTGCCCGCGCTTATTGTTGGTGCCCGTTCTATGGAACGTTAGGCTCGTGGTTGCATCCTTGCCTTATTTTTACCTCAGAGCTTTGTGCTCTTTAGAATGGGCGGGGCCTTAGTTCGGCGTGCTTCGCGTCATGGCGAGTATTTAGCCCACCCTTCGAGCTACGCCGGGCGCCATTTTGGTTAGCTTGACGTGCACGCGTCGTGGCGGTCTCCTCCTCCACTTGAGCTGTAAGTGCCCTTGTGGGCGAATCCCTCTGATTCTTGTCTATCCATCTGCGCATGACTCTGACTTCTCTTTCCCATTGTGTCTTTCAGATGCTGAGTTCCCGGTGGCTTCTCCCGGCCTCATATCCATATATATCTTTATACATATACATATATTTATAATATACGTATACATAGCTATACTCATACGTATAAGGAGCGGGCCTTCCCAAAATCTCCCACATTGATCAGCGGGTAGTTGGGGCATCCAGGGTTGCTTATTGCATAAATCCCTATTTATATCCTATCTTTAAACAATCACCATATGGAGGCATCTCAGGATTGTGTTACTGGGGTCCCTCTGGGACAGGACCGGCTGTGTATATCGTGCGGTCTCCCCCATGCTGAGGCGGACGGGGCACGGGTCTGCGCGTCATGTTCTGAACAGACGCTGGAATTGCGAGCGACGCTTGCGGTTGTACCTCGCTCCTTCTCTCCCCTGTCTCCTTCCCTAAACCTCACTCCTGTTGAGTCTTTTACAAGTGGCGAGTTACAAATAGATACCTCTCCTAGACGGCCCACGCTTGTCCAGATTGTTGAGGGTTTGTCCGGCCGGATGGGTCCAGATAGACAACGGCCTTGGATTCCCGCGGCCATGGCCTGTGCTATGGGCTCTGAGGAGTCTTTTTCTACACGTGCTGGCGCCACGTCGGAAGAAGGGGACCTGTTCTCTGACCTAGTTCCTCTGACGAGAGGCCGAGGTGTCAGGATGATGCTGGTCAGGACGACTGGGACCAGCTTGATATTGGCGGGATGTTACTCAGGATTTTTAATGTATTGTCCATTTCGCCTCCCGGTGCGGTCTCCAGGCCGAGAGGGGGGCGCTTCCATACTGCGCCTGCGCGTTTGGAATTTCTCGAGCAGGCTCACTTCCATGCTCTCGTACTTAAAGAGTGGGAATGTTCCGCTGCTCTTCAAAGGCCCCCGGAGGACTGGGTTTGGAAATACCCCTTTCCCCCCGAGATGGTAGATATTCAGTCCTCGTCCCCAGTAGTGGACGCACCGATTATTGGGGTTCCTAACCCCCCCTTCCTTACAGCTCTGGCTTACAGCTCCCTGCGGGACGCCGAGGATCGGCGCATTGATAGGCTTGCTTCCCACGCCTTTGCCTGCGCAGGTAAATAAAGTATGAGAGAGGGGGTGCACCGCTTTATATAGATTGGTTGTGCTACACTGCGCTAAATTAGTCAAAACGGAGAAACCTTTTTAGGGTTCAGGGAAATACAAAATATCCCACTTCCCCCGATTGGCAGGAGCACCATGAAAATCACATAGACAATGTAAGCGTATTAATGCACAAAATTTTATTATTAAAGTTGATCCTATACAAACAACACTTAACACGACAAAAAAATATATAAAAACAATGCTTCCCCCCCTTTTAAATACTTCCAGTGCTGCCCTCAAGCAGACCTAAATTCCTGGGGAACTCCCTAATATCAAGCTGGTGGAGTCAAAATAGCTGATGAAGTATTGTGCCGGCATAATGAGAAACCCTAACTATCATAGTGATCCTATCTATGAACCTATACTAAAAGTGACTGTGCGTATTCACTCAAAATTTCCAACCACTGTAACCCTCAAACACAGAATATAATTCATACTATAGATAATCTATTAACATGTGATACATATTACAATACATTACATTCATTAAAAAATTCAAAACACATCTATTTACATATAAAAGAAAATGTTTTTAAATACATGAACATACATGCAGCTCAGTGAGCTGTATGAAAGTGACGAGTGCCAGAAAAAGTAACTCTATACACTGAAAAAACCCAATTAGGTTGTGGATATTCAAGAGGGGTGCAAAGAGCAAATATACCAATACCAGAACACATCAATTAATACAATATAAGACAAGAGTGCAAAAATGTATATACAAAACCTGAAGCCTGGCAACAAAGAGTACCACCGCAAAAAATATGGAGCAGGGGGATCAGCAAGGGGGACACCTACGTTCGCGGCCGCCTGTGCCCTTCACCCTCAGAAGCGGCACGGGCGGCCGCGAACTTAGGTAAGATGCTTATAAGATGCTGGAGCATCAGCCTGAAGATTTACCCTGGGAGGTGTTTTACACACTCTCTAGCTGCGATATTTTTATCAGATTTATCCTTTTGGCTCTGGATGACACCATCAAAATGTGTGTGAGGACTTCTGCCCAAGTGGTAGCTATACGTCGCCTGCTCTGGCTGTGACAGTGGGGGGCAGATGCTGATGCTAAAAGGACCTTGACGGGGCTTCCCTTTAGAGGGCATCGCCTGTTTGGGGCCCGTCTGGACCTATTTGAGAAACAGGACAGTCCACCCAGTCAGGGGCGGCCGTCGCGACCCCCGCGGAGCAGGGATACCCCTCCTCCTCCATATCATACTGTTAAGCAGGAACCGGGGATGCCCCCTGCAGGGTCTGGTTCGGTATCCTGTCCCAGGAGTGACTTTCAATGCCCGGGGCCCTCTAGTCGGGCTAAGCCCGTTCCTTTCCCCGAAAACCCTCATGCATGATGAGACGCCATCACCCACCTGGGTGAGGGGATGACCACGGCACCTTACTCCTATCAGGAGGCATCCTGCCTCGTTCTAGTGGCTTTAGGAGATAGTTCCTCCAGATATGGGATAGTGTTTGCTGGGTGGTGTTTCCCTGAGTCGGTCAGGAGGACTATCGTCCCATGCCTTTCTTCAGGCATGGGTGCAGGCTTAACTGGGCCTGTCAGGTATGGCTTCCTTGCCAGAACGCCATTATCATATAGAGACTGGGGCCCCTGCGTGGGTTGCCCCTTCCTTCCCTCGAGGATGAGGGAGTCTGTCTGCCTAACCCCTAAGGAGGTGTAGCATCTGTATCCATAAGCATTCAGCTTTGTCGCCCCTGACGGGGCCGTCTGTGCCCTATATTCCAGGGGTCCTCTGGCCACTTGTGACGTGTTCAGATTTTTATTCTAGATCCCAAGGTGCCTTCTGGATATTGAGCCCACTATTGCTGGGTATTGGTGGTCACTGACACTGTTGAGGCTTAGGCGGAGTCCCCTGTTGCGCCCATGTGCGCGCTAGGCTCTAGAAGGGGGTGATGTCTCGCACGACACCAGGGGGCAGCTACCAGGGGACCTATCAGGCCCTCCTGTTCCGGTTCCTTCACGAAAGGAGTTGTTTGGATGGACCTTGGCGAACTCTGGTCCTACTCTATTCCATCCTCTATCTCCTGGTTGTACCTGGATTAGGCTTCGCCTAGTGCCTTTTTTCCCTTGGCTATAAGGATTTTACTGGAACGAGGTCTCTGGACCTCCGTCCTGTCTAGTTATTTTCTCCAGATAGAATTGCATCTGGTGCGCCCGCTGGCGGCTGGTCCGTTGACATCATTTGTCTCTGTGATCTTTGGGCTCCGAGGCGTTTTAGCCACTAGTCCTGGATGAGGGGTTTGCACCCTGGGTCTAGGTCTGTTACCTTACTCCTAGTGGAGGCGTTTACTCTTCTGCTGATTTACTCGAGAGTACCGTCGGGGAGCCTTCCCTACCTGTTTGTTTTTCCCCTGTTGATGGTTACCATGGTAGCTAATCTGGCAGGATGACAAAGGGGGTCTTACTCTTTTGATACCCCAGGCGGTTCCTAGGTAGGGACCTCGAAGGATCTGGTTACCTAGGTGGATTTTTGGTCACGATAAGCACTCGGGGACTACTCCTTCTTAGTACCTGCCCAATTGGGGGACTTTTTGTCCTGGTAGGGCAGTGGTTGTTCCTTGTTCCCGGGGAATTCTTGGGCCTGGCTCTATTCCAGGGTTGCCCTGATTCCTTCTATATAATATAATATAATATAATATATAATATTCCTTGTCCTTCCTGTAGTATCTCTCCTGTGGGAGGTTCTCTGTTGTGACGTGAGCTCACACTGGCAGGGCCCCGTTGGACCCGTCTCTATCACAGGGTTCTACCCTGTTATTGGCCGGATTCGTCTGCCCTGGTTGGGGTTAGTGGTTCTGGCTGGATATTTTGCTTGTGAAATGTTATCCCCTCTGCCTTACCGGGCGTTGGGGGGGGCTTGCGCTAGTCTCAGATGGCAAGCAGCACCCTTATGCTAGGGGCCTGGTTGGCCAAGTGGGGTGTTGGTATGCAAGGGATTCTGCTGAGAACAGTGGGACTGTATGTTCACCCACGGGGCCTATTTTATATAAGTAAGGTGCCTTTACCTTAGGCCTACTTTAGCGTTGGCAGACCTTTGTGCTTACCATGTTGGAGATGACAGACCTCGGGGTGTCTTGTTCCTTGGAGAGTCAGGGCTTGTCCCTTCTCTTCGTTTTCTTCCTGCTGCCACGCTATGTTAGGTTATGTTATGCCCATACTGTGTTGCTGGGCCTAAGCTCCTTCCCTTATGGGACGTTCTCTGTTCCTGGGATTAGGGCACTATCAGCAGTGTTTGGTATTGGCCCTCGACTTGGTTCGGTCTATGGTTGGGGCCTGTCCTGTTCATCTATTACAAAGCTTGATCCAATTTTTTTGGTTGCGCATCCTTTAGGGTCTGCTCAGGTGCATTCCTGGGGGATTCCGAGTTCCCCTTTGAGGGGATTACTTATTCTGATGCCCTGCTCAGGGTTCCCATGGGTCTTATTCAGGTCCTTGTCTGACATGCTCTTTCCATTATGTCGCTCTTCTGGGGCGGTAGATATATACTTTGTTATATAGCTGTACACCTTGTGGTGAGGGGGCCCGCCTTACACCAAGCTGGATCCAGGCGATGCTCTGGTTTTCCTTCTGACTTGACTCAGATCCTCTGGTCTCTGGGCTATTGTCTAGTTTACTATGGGATAAAGGGATCTGTGCCCCTCTACTGGGGTTAGAGATCTGCCTGAACTGTCTTATCCCTGATAGGGATTTTACCTTTTGGGGCCTACAGGTGCCCCCTTCTTGAAGCACCGGATTGATTGCCTCTATGGGCATAGGGCCCTCTGGTTGGTCTTATTCGGTTGATGGACCTTCGGTCCTGGAGTACCTTTTCGGCTTCTGCTGAGTGTTGTTGTTAGCATTTCTGCTGGTTCTCTCTACTACCTAGACTTGTATTCCCTGTTGGGGAAAGTTTTGAGTTGCCATGGCTACCCTCTTTTGTAGTAGCATGGTTAGACTGTGGCTCTGGCCTATTCTTTTAAGGGAAGGTTATTCCTCCCTATTGTTTTTCGTTCTTACTGTTGGTGCTTGGCTTTGGCCTTTTAGCACTCTGTTCTAGCAAGCAAGCTGGCTAGTCCGCTGCTTGTGTTCAGTTCTCCCTTTACAAGGTTCAAAGGTTGAGGTTAGAGCATTGCTCTCGTTTGGTAGCATGGTTGAGGGTGACAGCGCTTTACTGTTGGCTGTGCCTTTCTCACGGGGATCCCACCCTACTTATGGACACTGCTATTGGATGTCCCACACGTTATGAATATGTCTGGAGCAGGACGTGCTGTATGCTTAGAATAATACAATTCTGTGAGATACTCACCTGTAGAATTGGTATTATATGCATACAGCACGTCCTGCTCCACCCCCGTATGGAGATTGTAATCACTTGGTATTATTGCCTGTTTATTCTGGGTGGTTTGCTTCTCCTGGCTTCTCTTCTCACTGCTTTTCAATGCTGGGGATTGTGGGAGGTCCTCCGGTATATGTAGGGCCGGGAGGAGCTTGTTTTCTTCATGATCTGCAGTGCACCGCGCTGAAGGCGGAGGTATACCCACACATTATGAATATGTCTGGAGCAGGACGTGCTGTATGCATATAATACCAATTCTACAGGTGAGTATCTCACAGAATTGTATTTCTTTTCTACTTGTCTTGAATTCAATCGGCGAACGATATGTCCTGGAAGTGGCTTTTTATACCGGCAAGGTAAGATGATGTCCTCTCACTCCCAGTATAAAAGGCCCCTCCCTGCAGCAGCCAGCGGGCTGACAGAAGCCACCTTGCGGCGCATGGAACATGCATTCTCTGCCCCACTGAAGACCCCAGGGGTTGGGGGACCCCTGGGGGAAGAGTAGACCCCCCAGCACTGGACCCCAGACAGAGGTGACTTTTTTTTTTTTCTGTGGAAAAATGCCAGCCACATGTAATCTATGGTGATGGCACTTAACGGTCGGAGAGGCAACACCGAAGAATCTACGTGGCTGGCATTCAAAGGGTTAATGGTGAAAAGAAGATCATTTACACCCACCCCCATACACCAAGTGGAACTACAGGGATTGAGACTAGAAAAAGTGTCCCACACTATTGGACAGCTGCTGTTCATGTGACCCCCAGCATCCTATGGGGTTCACTGGTGGGATTGCTCATCGCTGTGCACCTAGTGGTGATGTAGCCACATAGAAGTGCAGGTGTGTGGGCTGCACCATCTCAGGCTTCGCAGTGGAGGGATGCCCCCTGCTGTGGGTGAGAAGACCTCCAATCAGTTTTGACTGATGGTTCTCTTTTAAAAGACCCTTGTATAAAATAAACTTTAAATAGTTTGTAAATGTGGGTTTTGTCTACATATACTATAGCTGATCGTATGTTTGGTGATGGTACCATGTATTTTTGAAATAGTAATTCAATTCCATTTACTACTAACTTTTTAGGGCTATTCAACTGACCTTCGTTCATTAACTTCAGGAAGTGCCACATTCACACTTGAATTGGCAAATTATGAAGGGATGGATCCCCAGGACCAGAATGCTTTGCTGAAAAAAAAGGGGCTTCTGTAAATGTTGCTGGTGTTTAAGAGAAATCACATCATCGCCTCCTTTTAGGAAAGCTGGCAGAATTCTGCTCTGTATTATATTTATTTGATGTGTAATATAAAAATAAAATCTTAAAACCTTATTTCCTTGTCTGTATTTCCCACAAGATGGGGCCTAGACACATGGGGGTTGATTCAGAGGCAGGTGAGAATTCTCACTCCCCTTTTAGGAGAGTAAACTGCCATTCACTTTCATTGTCTACCTGGTGAAAATCCTCACCTGGCCCTGAAACAGCCCCGGGGTAGACAGTGAAAGTCAATGGCAGTTTTCTCTCCTAAAAAGGAGTGTGAATTCTCACCTGTCTCTGAATCGACCTCAAGGTAGACAATGAAAGTCAATGGCAGTTTTCTCTCCTAAAAAGGAGTGTGAATTCTCACCTCTCACTGAATCGACCCCATGGTTGCCCTGTCATATGGAGTCCTATAATGGCCAACAGCATTTATTTTAAGTGAACCTGATATCCTGTTCCCAGGACACCCAGATTTGGGACTCGGGATAGTAAAAATCCTGGGTTTCGGAGCACTTTAAATGTAATGCTCGACTTAGTGATAAGGTGAGTCACATAATAGAATTCTATGTCTTATAAAACAGGGTTGGTGGTTACAACCGTGTGCCTTTATGTAGTTTGTTGTATAATCACGATGTTGGGAAGTCCAGTGCCTAGGGTGGCAGGTTGGATATCAAGAAGATTATTACTTAAAGCGGTCCTTCACTCTGAATAAGAGTATATCTTATATGTTTCCCACACCCTGTACATACAGATTGCTCACATTAAAAATCATCCTACCTGCATCTCCTGCATGTTATGAGCCTTTAAACATCCAAGATGGCAGCTCATGTAACATCAGGCTGCCTGCAGACAGGAAGTGTCTTCTGACTGTGCTGCTCTGCATTCTGGGATTGCTGACCTTTTCCTGACCCCAGCTCTGCTCTGTCTGAGCAAAGCAGAGTTATAACCCTCCCCTGTACTTTATCCCACTCTCCTCTCCTCAGTAAGTGTGATGCTTCTGAGTCAAGATGGCGGATCCTAAAGTCCTGAACAGAGTTGCAGCCCAGTGGGGAAAAGAATAAGTGACTAAAAACTTTAAATATTTTAACTTTAGATGCTGGGGGATCATTTTTAAGGGTTTGGGCTTTTTAATAAATCATGGTGAAGGTCTGGTTTAAAGGGGAACAAAAACTCAGGATTATTACTATCCGGGCTTTGTTTCTTGCCCTGCTGTGTGAAACCCTCCAGATTGCCCAGTAAAAACTCACCTTTCCAGTGCGCATGCGCGCGGACAAGCTGATGGCGGCGCCGTAGCTGTGCTCCGTGCCCACCGATCTTACAGCGTCGACGGGCGCATTATACACTCACCGAGAGGTGAGCGAGGATCATGAGGCTCCACTGACAGGTGCGGGGGCGGGAGAGAGCGAGGCCGACGGCTTCTGAGGACGCGGAGAGGCGAGGCGAGGCTGCGTTCCTGGCTGCAGGCAAGATGGTGGACAGCCTGTCAGCTGCGGAGCTCCAGGAGGTGGAGAATAGCGAGGCTTCCTTCCTCACTAGTGAAAAGGAAGACATCACCCTGGAGGAAATGCAAGCGTAGGAGGAGGTAGGCACTAGTTTACTGCCAAAAATAGATAATCTGCTCCAGTCTGGCTTATCATCCAACACAAGGCTTATTATGGAGCACCTTTCTAAGGAGCTTGAAAAAGTAACCTGCAGCATGCTCACATTAGATAAGAAGATAGGGGAGATAGTTACAACAAAAAGTTGCTGGACTCTGAGTCTGACTCTGAGATATCATTGTTAAAGAGCGATAACCTTATATTAAATGCCAAAATTGAAGATTTTGAAAATAGGGATAGGCGCTCAAATTTGCGCTTTAGAGGTCTCCCTGAACATATGGAGGACGCCAAAGCAGTGATATTAGCGCTATGTCAGGAGTTGATACCCTGTTTGCCAGTGGATTGGATCGAGCCCATAGGGCCTTGGGCCCACAACGAGCACCTGAAGAACCTCCTCGGGACATAATTGCTAAGTTCCACTTTTATAATAATAAAGAGTACAGAGAATACAAAAGGCAGCCCGTGAGGCAATAAATCTTCAGTTCCAGGGCTTTAATTACCAGGTTTTTACTGACCGCTCAGCAGCCACGATGGCCAGAAGAAAATAATTAAGTCCGTTATTGATTATTCTGCGTGATCATAACATTAAATATAAATGGGGTTTCCCTTTCCGGGTCTCTCTTGTTTATAGAAGTAATAATTATTCTGCAACATCTTTAGAGGAACTCCAGCAACATGTGACGGCTCTGCACTTATCTAAGACCACAGGCTTCAAGTCCTCTAGAAGTGTGGAAGAGTCTCCTAAGCATCAACGTGCTGGAAAAAGGCAGAAACGTGGGATACCGACAAGCAGCCGAGGATCTCGTCTCACTTTTGAGGACACTTGAAGATGCGAGAGGTTTTCTCTCTGGGTAAAGATCTGCGCACCTGCTTATTAATAATGAGCCCTAATACTGAGTTAAGTCTCACTGTTGTTAGTTTTGCAACTGTTATTTCTCTGAAACGTAGGTTTTCCCTTTACGGTGACGGTAGTCTGCCATATTTGGTGGAACTGTCCTCCATATAGTAAGGTTGTTAATAGTCTTTTCCTCATCTTTGGGGAGTTTTTTTTTTAATAATTTAAGTCTTGTGCTCTCTACTCATTTCTGTACATCTAATACTGCCCCTCCCTACCACACCCCCTCCATTTTATTTATTTATTTTTTTTTTGTTTTATTTTATTATTTTATTTCATTTTAATTAGTTTCTTCTATCTGTCTTTCTACTCCACTAACTTCTATTTGATACCTTGACTGGCTTAATATAGTATGACAACAATATTTTCATTAAATGTTCAAGGTTTTAATTCTCCCAACAAGAGGAGCTCAGCATTTCGTAAGATTAATGCTTTACGTCCAGACGTACTATGCCTCCAGGAGACACACTTCTCTGGCTTCTCCAAACCTAAATTCTTTGATGCAAAATGTCCACAAATTTATTTGTCTTGTGCGGATACCAAACAGAAAGGGGTTCTTGTGGGTTTCCGTAGAGGTTCCCAATTTACCTGTAGGAAAGAGATCAACGATCCGGGGGGGCGGTATTTAATCCTGGTAGGTGAATTACAAGATGTTGAAGTTACAATAGCCACTTATTATGCCCCTAATACTAACCAGTTTACATTCTTGTCAGATTTTCTTAAAGAAGTAATGGTGGTAGCAAGAGGGGCTACTATTTTGTGTGGAGACTCAAACTTGGTTCTAAATCCGCTTCTTGACAGGTTATTGACGACCAAAACTATGGCTAATGCGCATTTAGTTGCTACCTCTAAAGCTTTTAGGAAACTGCTGGATTCGTATGGGTTGGCTGACAGCTGGGGGAGGCGCACCCGGGTACCCAGAACTTTACACATTTTTCTCATCCGCATGGAGTCTATACTGGAATAGATCATGTTTTTTTTACCTCTGGGCACTCTAGCACAAATGAGGGGAGTTGACATTATACCGATATCCTGGTCTGACCATGATGGATTACTTCTTAAATTAACCTCTTTCCTCAGTAGGCCATTGAGATCTCTGTGGTCACTTAATGTATCTCTTTTATCAGATCCAGTAGTGGTTCACACTCTCACAGAAGCGTTAAGTGAATATTTTGAGATTAATGCCACTCCAGAGGTTTCATCCACGATTTGTTGGGAAGCCCACAAGCCTAGGGGCAAACTAATACAGCTAGCCTCAAAAAAAAGAGAGAGAGAAACTTCTACATTGATAAACTGGAAAAGGAAAACTTGGAGATAGCAGAGAAAGCAAAAAAATGTATGTCCCCAAATATACGCTCTGAACTGAACAGAGTGACGCATGCTCTCAATTTAGCCTTAGCAGGAAAAACTGAAAACTCTATGAGGTGGCTTAAACATAGATACTATTGTAAGGCGAACAAGCCGGACTCCCTGTTAGCAAAACGGTTGAGGACTCCTGAACAAAGTTATCGCCCAATCAGATTGAGAAGTGACAGGGGAAATGTCTCTAGTAACCCCACTAAGATAGTTGAAATTTTTGGCTCGCAGCTTGCAAAACTATACTCCGACCCTAACCCACCTGCATTGCCTTCTGAGTGAGCTCTCTCTACCAGTTCTTCCGGAGCAGCTGGGGGAGCTCATGGAGAAGGACTTTGATCTGGCTGAGGTACAGCCGGTGATAGCGGGTTTGAGACATAATAAGAGGCCGGGTCCGGATGGTTTCCCGCCGCTTATTATAAAACTTTCAGTTCTGTTTTGGCCCCGAGGTTGACGGCTGCTTTTAATGCTGTAAGGAAGGGGGACTCTCTTTCTCAAGAGTCGCTCACTGCGTCAATTAGTATGATCCCTAAACCGGACACGGACCATACAGTGTGGTCTAATTTTAGACCAATATCACTTATTAATTTAGACGTTAAAATTCTGGCTAAAGAGAGAGCTATTAAATATTTAGGGGTAGCTTTGACCAACAGTTATGACTCACTGTTTGCGGCTAATTATCTCCCTCTGCGTAAGAAATGCAATTTTCTGCTAGCACAGTGGAAGGAATACAATTTGTCTTGGTTGGGGAGGATGTCGGCGGTCAAGATGACCCTATTACCCAAATTTCTCTATCTGATGAGAGCCTTGCCAGTGCAGCTCCCGGCTCGCTTTTTGAAAAAACTGCAGGGGCAGGTTTTTGCATTTATTTGGAATAATAAAAAACAAAGGATAGCAAAAAAGGTTATGTTTAGAAGTCCCGAGTTTTCAGAAATATTATCAAGCGGCACAAGTTGCCCAACTCCTCTCATATCATGCGGAGGTTGATACTCCTAATTGGGTGCAGATAGAGTCAAGTTTGGTGTTTCCACTGAAAGTAGATAACCTTTTATGGCTTACTCCAAGCGCAAGGAAACAGATTTCTAATCCTAAAATGGTTCATTCTCTAAGGGTTTGGGACAATATTACATTTTCAGGCGGTCTTGCTTCCCCCCACCTACCATTGATGCCTCTCTGGGGGAACATGCTGTTTACCCCGGGAGTTTTTGACGCACACAGGTTTTATAGATGGCGGGAAGCAGGGATCCTTCGCATGAGAGATTGTTTTCTGGGGCCCGGGATCGCCTCCTTGGTGACAGATACGATCTTCAGTCACAGGACCTCTTTGGATTTCAAATCAACCACTTTTTAAAATCAGTAGTGAGGGGTAATCAGAAATTAGATGCCCTTACCCTCTTTGAATTGCGCTGTCTGCGAGATTCTAGGGGCAGAGGTGCGATATCCGCCATCTATCAACTATTGCGCCTCAATATAGATCGGGGTAACCTGTTGTACAGGGAAAGATGGGAATCAGAGCTGAAGACAACCATAGAAACTGAAACGTGGCAGAGAATGTGGCAGGCCTCCTTTGGGAAGACGGCCTCGGCTCAGGCCATAGAGGCGAACCTAAAAGTTACGTTGCGTATATGGTCCCTGAATGGTTAACTCATATGTCAGGTGGCTTGATAGGGAACTGCTTTCGAGGCTGTGATGTGGTTGGCTCATATTCCCACATCTGGTGTTCTTGTGATATAGTAAAGAGATTCTGGGATAGAGCCTTTGAGATTCTTAGTAAGGTTTTAGGGACATATATAGGTTTAGACCCGTGGGTTGCACTTTTAAATGACTCCCCTGTTGGTTGTTCAGCTAAACAAAGACAACTTGTTTACCATCTATGTACAAGCGCCAAAATAGTTATTGCAAAAGCCTGGAGAACGGCAAATTTGAGCTTTCGAGAATTCACGAATAGAGTGAATGACACTAAGACAATGGAAAAATTAACAGCCATTTATTTGGATAAATTGGAGGAGTTCCGGGAAGTGTGGTCTCTCTGTATTAGAGAGGTACTCCCTGCTACTTTTGATAGTATGCTTTTAAGCATTTGAAGATGTATTATTATAAAGCTTCTGTGGTCCCCCCCCCCCCCCTTTTTATTTATTTATGTTTTTCCCCACCCTTTCAGTTCTCTACTTCTTTATTTTTGGCTAAGTAGATTCGATTTTGGTTAATGTTCCAACCTCCCATGGGGAGGTAGTGGTTGCGTATGCTGACTTTACAGATATAAGCTAGTATGCTAACTTATATTCTTACTTCCAAACTTACTCTGTCTTGTAATAGTTGTGTTATAAAGTGTGATGACAAGATAATTATGTATGTCACTGCAGAAGAACTGGTGTTTTTTACTCTTGTTTGTAGACCAGTGTAAGATTGCAAATACAGTTTCTGTATGCGTTTTACTGCAAAATAAAAATCATTGAAATAAAAACTCACCTTTCCCTGGTCCTGCATGGCTCTCATAATGCTCAGCAATCGGCCCTGTTTATGGCAATCCTATCCTATCTCTAGGCAGAATGGCTGGGCGCAGGAGCAGGTCTCAACCCAAAGATGCTGGGGATGGGAATGTAGCTGCTCTTGCTCCCCATTGTTTGGGGAGGGGGGGATGCCCCCAGGTCTTTATTTGAGTAACATGATTACCAACTAGCTTTCTGGCGACAGCCCTTCAGGTTTTACAATGAGCATACACTTAATGTAACACTAAATATACAATGTAACACTAAATATACACAGCCCCACCCCATCCGGTTTCATGTGAACCCGGCCAGTGAGTTGCACACTTAAACAAAACTCAAAACTGTGCACATGGCATTGCACAAAAGTGACCCTAATGTTAGCAGTGCATTAATAAGATGAAATATAATTATGACAAAAGAATTACACCAAACGTGCAAAGGGAGCTCTCGCAGGATGGCAGAGAAGACAGTTCGTCTCAATGCTGGTTGTCTTTTTTTTTTTTTTACTTATGCATTCTTTATTTATCAAAGCTTTTACATACATACAGGTGTATCGACAAACAGTTCTAATAGAACAACATACAGTTCGATATTAATAGCACAGTACATGTGGCACATAAAGGAACAACACTGCCATATCACCCACAATTGAAACCGATTGGACCAATTTTGGGCAAGCATGCTTGCACCTGTCTCGACCTGCTAGCCTGTGGCTTAGCACGCCGTCCCCGTCCTGCAGGGGCAGTAAGCCCCCTCCTGAAGGCCCCAGAAGCCCACCAGGGACACCCCATGGCTCCAGGGCCCCCACGTGGGCTGGGGCCAATAGGAGTATATCACAGCAAAGTGAGGCACGCCGTCTGCAAGACTTGCCCCTCTATATCCTGGGTGAACGGCCAGCGACCAAGGTAAGATAAGAACAATCTCTTAAACAGAGAACAAAACAGTAAGGGGGGCTGGGGGGGGGGGGAATAAGGAGAACACCAATCCGCTAGCACATCCCAAGAAATTTTTACCCTCTTGGGAGACCATGAACCAGCTATACCAGGTCGCGACAATTTGTGGAGAGCTGCTGGTACTCTGTATCGCTGGGTCAGCAGCTTAGAGCTGCATTCTTAGTATCTAGTACAGATTGAGCTTTTGTGCGGTAGAGATAGGATTTTCTTACGGTGCTTGGGCATCCAGGTAACGTTTAGGTCCCTTTCCCAAAAAGGAGGGGTCGTCCATGCCCAAGGGGGACATTAGCATTTTGTATATCCTCGAGAGGGTGTGTCTTTCCGGGCGCCCGCTTAGACACAGCTCCTCATACTCCTGAGATCCCACTCTCCCTCTCTGTGTGCCCGCAGGGAGGAGAGGAAGTGCACCAGCTGCAGGGGCTGCCAAGTGGACAACCCGGGAACACTCCTAGCTTGCGGCTCCTCAATAAAATCCACCCATTCTCCTCCCGACAAGAAGTTTCTTACTCTTTAAAGACCCAACTCTCTGCCGCCTGGCCCTTGCACCCCGGAGGGAACTGTGGATTGCCCAGGACAGGATACATGGGGGAGGGGGATGGTGAAACCCCCTCTTGCTGGAACAGGGATATGCAGAGATCCTTGTAAACAAGGATCGTACCTTAACTAAGAAGGATCTAGGCACTGACACCAGCAGCGCCTGCAGCAGGTAAAGCAGGCGGGGGAGGAGGGTCATGACCGCGTTGCATCTTCCAAACCACGAAAGCTTGCACTTCGCACATCTAGCGGTCTCCTCAAAGTTTTTAAGCAGGAGCAGGAAGTTCAGGGCAAACGAGCTTGAAAGGTTGCTGCTTATTCTGGTACACAGATACTCCACCCCATCCCTGGCCCACCTGAATGGAAAGGAGCTTTGGATCGCTCTGAATCTGGTTGCTGGTATGTTGACATTTAGGGCCTCTGATTTCCCAAGAGGTTCCTGTAACGTTTTAGTTCCTTCATAAGGTTCGACAAGGATGTCTCGGGGCAGGAAGATTAGGTCATCCACGTAAGCTGTGACCTTATAGTGCCCGAGGACTTCAGCAGACTCCTGATGTTGGGGTTCCTCCTCACGCTGCACAGAAAGGGTTCAAGCATGAGAATGAAAATCAGGGGTGACGGGGGACAACCTTGTCTTGTCCCGTTCGGGCCAAGCCCCACATGCCGGGACGTGGACCGCATAAATCAACCCTGTCAAACGCCTTTTACTCATCAGTCGTGAGTAGGAGGGTCTGCGTGTTTCTAGACTGTGCCAGGTGTATTACGTTTAACACCTTTATGGTGCAATCTCTCGCCTCTCTATGGGGCATAAACTCGACTTGATCAGGCCCTATCACCCGGTGCAGGTGTGGGGCGATTCTAGGTGCCAGGATTTTAGCATACAATTTAACGTCTGCGTTCAGGAGAGAAATTTGGCCTGTAGCTGGGACAGAGAGTTGGGTCCTTACCCTCCTTTGGGATCACCGCGATGTGGGCTCTAGGGGTGTCTTCTGGGAGGGGCCCCCATCTTTAATCGAGTTTATCAGGGCTAGGAGTCTAGGGGCCAGAAGTGGCATAATATTGTAGGCGTAGGTAATCCGGGCCCAGGGATTTGCCCGGGGCCGTACTGGCCACAGCACTCCGGAGCTCCTCCAGGGAGATCGGAAACTCCAGGTCAGCTACTACTCCTTTCGGCAGTCTAGGCATCTCAGAATCCTAGCTATACTGCGCAGACTGTTGCCCCTGGGGGTCGCCCTTCTGCCCTGGGAGGCTATATAGGTCCTCATAGAATTTGCAAAAGGCTTCCAAGATATCTTTCATATCCCCGCCCCCCCTGGGGTCCGCAATCTTAGGGATGTACGTTCTGGCCCTCTCGGCCTGTAGCACCCTGGCCAGTAGCCTGCTGCATTTTTCCCTGGACTCAAAGAATACCCTTCAGCATTTGAACATTTTGTCCTTAATTTTGTCACAACTAATTGTGGTCGGACAGCGTCATGAGACCTATTGACGAGCCACATACCCGGGCCAGGGAGGAGTGCGGCACGAGAAAGAAATCAATCCTAGAGTAGGACCCGTGGGGGGAGAAAAAGGTATAGTCTCGCATACTAGGGTATTGGATTCTCCAGGGGTCCACCAATTGGTTTAGCAGAAGGATTTTCCTCAGGCGTTTTAATTTGGCGTATGCTATATGTGGGCCACCCTGGAGGTATCCAGGAGTGGTTCAAACCCCAGGTTAAAATCCCCTCCCATCACCAATTCGCCCTCCCGGAAGCCCGCAAGTGATTCCACTACCTTCGCTATGAAGACGACTTGTCCCACATTCGGGGGGGAGGGGGGGGGGAGACGTTCACCAATGTGTACTCCTGGGAGTGTATTTTTTTCCAATCCATTCCAGGCCGTCCTCTTCATGCACGATTGGGTAATTCCTGCCCGGAGGGCGTGGACTGCAAGATTAAAGGTGTGGCTCCTCCTGGCCCTATAAGTATGCAGCTGCCTCTAACCAAAACCAGTTTCCTTTTTGCAGTTGGATTGGACTGTGAAGGTCGCTTGGATTCTCTCTCCCTCTCAGATTAGGTATTGGCAGCAAGCGGGGGATATACCCTGTCGGCTTCCTGCACAGCCTTATTCCCACGGATCCCCCTGACCCATTTTTTTGCCTCCCCAGATTTGCTGTTTTGGGGTCCGTGAAGGTAAGGTCAAGCGCCGGGTTCTGGGGCACTTTCAGAGTGTTATACGCTCGGGCTGCAGGCTTTCTTTTAAAAGCAAGGCAGGCGCAGGTTTTTGTCTGGTGAACCTGTCTGGGAACTGTGTATATTTTTATATATTACCCACCCTTCTTCCCACATGTGTTTGATGGTTTCTTTATAAACTGTAAATTTCGCGCTTTGTCTTTAAGGGGGTGTGTTTTTTCATTGTGATGTCATGTCTGGGGGGCGGGGGTGGAAGCGGCTTGTTAGGCCTTTCTGGCTTCACTCTCTCTCCGGCATCGAGAGAGGGAACAGGGTAACAGCTCCTCTGCCCATATACTCCGTAAACCAGTACCTGCAGGCAACTTACCGCGGGGATGCGGCCTAATGCCGCCTGGCTCCTCTGTTTTCGGCCACGCTGCTGCCGCTCATTCTCCATCTTCCCTCCAGGCCGGCGTGCGGCTCAGACAGCTGCAGGCACCCTGGTCCGGGCCGTCGCACCCCGGAGCCTCGCGGCTCTGGCCTGCCACACCCCGAGTCGCGCTGGTACAGGCTGCGGCTGGCCTATTAGCTGGGGCTTGGGGCTTTGGCCCGGGTAGTGCATTCGCAGCGGAGAGGTAAGTGGATCATCAATTCTTTTTTATTGCATTTATGCTTTTCTATTACTGAGTTATTTTTTTATTTTGGTTAGATAGTCATTAATTTTTATTAGTATGCTATTTAAAAAAAAGAAAAAAAAAAAAAAAAATCTTTTTGTTTCTTAAATTGTGGGAAGGACGATAAGGGTGTGGTTCCTCCCAGTCCTTTTGGGGGATTGGCTATAGGCTTAGGACCTTACAGTCTTTTTTGCTTTCTAAATCACCATGACGGAGGTATCAGGGGATAGTGAGTCGGGTATCCCACTCGAGCAGGGCAGGCTCTGCCCTTTGTGCAAGTGAAATCCCCTGGGCGGTTTCAGTGTGGTTTGTTCCATTTGCGGCAAAGGAATTGTTTCTGCCCATAATTAGACTATTGCCACAGTATCTAGTCCTTTGTTAAATAAGGCCCCTTCTGAGGCTCAGCCTCCCCAGTCAGCCCCTAGGGATGGGGGGCAGTGGGGCACAGTCAGATTTGGCACTTAGGTTGGCTAACCTGGAAAAGCAGCTCTTGTTAGTAGTCCTTAAAAAGGTCTTCGGTAAGAGAAGGCATTTGGAACCCGTTTATTCTGAGGAGGATTTATTTGCCTCTTTTCACTATATCCAGTCCAGGTCGTCCCAGAAGTAATGACAGTTGGGTAATCCACCGCTAGGTGGCACCTGACTGCAAGACCAAAAGCTGTCGCTCCTCCCGGCCTCCTGTAAAACAAGTGTCTCTCTATGATATTCTAAGCATACAGCACGTTCTGCTCCAGATATAGTAATAACATGTGGGTAATCCTCCACCTGAAGCGCCGTGCACTGCAGACATGTAGAAAACAAGCTCCTCCCGGCCCTACATATACCGAGGGACCTCCCACAAATCCCCAGATTTCTCTGCAGTGCTGAAACTGCGAAGACATGAAGTATCATGCTCTTGCAGGCAAGCGGGGCTTTACAGCCCGAGGCCCTGCGGGACTATTTCCACCCGTCCTCTCTGTGAAGAATATGCCTCCCAGCTTGGGCTGCGTTGGTCGGGTGGAGATAGGCAGCACCTTGTGTGCTTAACGGAGCCATGCTCCACCGCAATCCCCCACCATAGGGTAGGCGGTTAAGGCTAATGGTTAGCCTCATAGTGGATGCCCCTCCCGCATCTTTGCCCCACGCCCCGTGTAGCGGTGAACCCCGAGTACTGGGTCACCTTCTCCCTTAGTTCCCCCCGTTAGTGGGGGGAAAAAGAGGGAGGGGGGTTGTGTACGTTGGCCTAACCTTGCCCTATTACACTGTATGCTTATAGCCTTTATTGGTTACCGGGGGTCAGAGCCGCACTTCAAACATTATGTTAACGTTGGCCGCGGCGCCTTTAATGTATTTGACTCGGCGCGTAAGGAGGCTCTGTTTCGCGACGCCATGGCGTTTATTACTGTCTCCTTTTCTGTCTTGTTCCGCGCTTAGAGCTTCGCGCTCTCTGGGGGGGCGTGGTCTGGTTTGGCGCGTTCCGCGTCACCTGCAGCTCTGGCCCGCCCTTCGAGGTTCGCTTGGTGCCATTTTGTCGGTCTTCCCGCGCGCGTGGTCACGATCCTCCTTCTCCCTCGGTTACTGTAAGTGCCCTCATGGGCGTTCGGTTATTTTTTCTTCTTGTGCTGTGCATGGCTCTGACACCCTCTCTTCTCCTTATGTCTTTCAGACGCCAAGATTCCAGTGGCTTCTCCCGGCCTGATATATATATATATCTTCAAGGGGTTATATTTAAATTCTCCCACATTCCCAGCGGGTATTGGGGCATCCAGGGTTGCTTACAGCATAAATCCCTACTGGCATATTACCTAGATTAATCACCATATGGAGGCATCTCAGAATTGTGTCCGGGGTCCCGCGGGGACAAGACCGGCTGTGTACTATGTGTGGACAACCCCATGCTGATGCTGACAGAGCACGGGTCTGCGGACCGTGTGCTGAACAAGTGCTGGCCCTGCAATCAGGTTTACCAGTAGCTGCACCTCGCTTCAATACTCCTGTCTCCCCGTGCTTAAATCTCACTCCAGATGAGTCGCACTCCAGCGGGGATGACCAGCAGGTGGTGCCGCACAGGTTATCCACGGCGGAGCAGGTGATGTCTGGTTTGGCGGAGCGCTTGGGCGCTGGAAAGAAGCGATCCCTGATGCCTCCTAGTTCTAGGTTTCCCACTGACACTGAGGAGTCTGCTGCTATGCAGGACCTTGATCCTTCTGATGATGGTGAACTGTTCTCAGGTTCCAGTTCCTCAGACGAGTTGTCTTGGAGCCGCGACAGTTCTGGCCCGGGTTCTTGGGGCCTGTGTGACACTGATGAGTTACTTATAAAGATCTTTGAAGTACTGTCCATCTTTCCTCCGGGAGAGTCTCCCAAACCCAAGAGGGAGAGTTTCCACGCGGCGACGCCGCGCCTGGAATTTTTGGATCAGGATCATTTCCAGACTCTTATATCTAAGGAATGGGAATCTCCTTGTAAACTTACAGGGGTTCCGGTGGTCTGGGACTGGAAGTACCCTTTTCCCCATGATTTGGTTGATCGATGGTCAGTCCCTCAAGAGGTGGATGGGCCTATTATTGGGGTTGCTAACCCTCCCTTCATGGCAGCCTCTTCTCCTCGTACCCTTCGGGATGCTGAGGACCGGCGCATTGACAGATTGGCTTCCCATGCCTTCTCGAGTGCAGGGACGGCTCTGCGCCCGGTCTGTGCTGCGGCTGTCACTGCGGTGGCCGCCAGGACCCTGTCTAGGAAGATACTTGACCAACAGCCGGAGGATCTCCCTTGCGAGGTCTTTAATGCATTGTCCGATTGTGACGTTTTTGTGAGGTTTATTCTCTCAGCAATGGATGACACTATTAAAATGTGTGCTAGAACTTCGGTTCTTGTGGTGGCTATTCGCCGCCTGCTTTGGCTGTGACAGTGGGGGGCTGACAATGATACAAAAAAGGCTCTTACTGGTCTTCCTTTTAGAGGACGACGCTTATTCAGGGCCCGGTTGGACCTTTTTGGAAGAAAGGGTAAGGCGCCCTCGCGCAGAAGGCTGTCCCGGCCGCCCAGGGGCAGGGACTCCCCTCCCCCTCCCTACGTTAGTGTTAAGTGAGAACCAGAAGTGTGCTTCCAACTTTTTGGAGTGGAGGCCCGCCCCAGGGGACCTCCGGCAGGGCGAAACCAAAGGCTGCCAAAGCCACACAAGCATGAAGGGACGCCCTCGCCCTGTTGGGCGAGGGGGCTGTCGCAGCACTTGGCTCCTATTGCAGGGCACCATGCTTCGTTCAGGTGGTTACAGGTGATAGTCCCCCTGGATGCAGAATGGAGTTTGCTGGGCGGTCCCTTTCTGAGGTTGTCAGGGGTCCTCTAGTCCCCGTTTTTCTCTTCGTGAGTTGACGCAGGCCGAGTTCGGCGTGCAGGGTCTGGGCTCTCTTACAGGTTGGCCCTTGGCTGGTGATTGCATCCACATTGCCCTTTCCCTCCGGGATGAAGCAGTATGACCAGGACCGGAATTCTGGACCTAGCATTTGTATTTCACAGGCAGTTCCTACATGGTATCCACCTGTAGGGCCGCAGGCGCCCTTGTCCAGTGGACCTCTTGATGCCTGCGAGGATCCATATTCCCTCTTTAGTTCCTTGTACCTTCAGGACACCTAGGCCATTTCCAGCCAGTGTTACAGGACCATTTCTTCGGATTAGGGTCTTGTCTGGGATCCCTCCCCGGCCCCCAGAAGGCTCGCCAAGGCGAGTATGGGAGTGTTGTCTTGGACGTGCACCTGTGACTTCCGCACTAGGTTCTACCTGACTTGGGGCTCCTTGGAGTCTTTTGGATGAGTGCTCAGGCACATCACTTACTTAGTGTACCCTGGTTCGTTATCTCCCTACGGGGTGGCATTTAGATGGGTTTAGGTTAAAACCTTCCCTTCTGCTATGGGTGGCCTTGGTATGGAAGGGGCCTTGCCCTCCTTGTAGTCACACTACCTTCACCTTGCGGCTGGTGGGCCCATTAGTGGCAGCCCAGATGCTGTTCTTTTTTCTCAGATGCCCTTGGGCCCTGCGGCACCTTGGGTTACTTATCCTGGACGGGGTTCCAACACCCCTGGAATTAGGTCAGTACGCTCCCCCTTTTTTATGGGGGTTCCTTTTGAGTTTGTAAATTCAAGGAAGTTGTTAGGGACCATCCCTTCCTTCTTGCTATCCCTGTAGATGGTCACCATGGGGACCAAGTCTGGCAGGTTCACTAGGGGGTTCTATTTCTTATGAAATCCCCCATGGCTCCTAAGGGGGGCCCATCTTCCTACTGTTCTTCGGTTATCACATTGTGCCCTTTTGGGCCCTAATTTGCTGGGCTACTTCCCTTAGGTCTTGTCTCTTTGGGGACTCTCGGTCAGTCTGACCTTAGTGGCCTGTCCCTGTTTATCTGGGAACTTCATTGGTATTGGCTTGTTGGCTGTCCTACTGTGCTAGGAGGGCCTATTCTAGGGTCTCACTGAGCCCTACTGGGGTGGGCCTGTGGGCCCCGTGGCTATTACAGGGACTCTGTCCTGGTTATTGTCCTGGGTTATTCCAGGACTCTCTGGCCTTGGTCATGGGGACCTAGTATGGCTTTCTGTCAGGGCATTATACCCTTTATGTCTGAACTTGTTACACCCTGCTAGGTGGGGTTCTGCACAGGATTGCTGTGGCATGGGTGAACTGTTACACTGGGGGCCCTGGGTGGCCCAGTGTGGTGTGGTTCGCATTTTCTGCTGAAGACAGTTGTACTGTGCCCTCTCACGAGGGCTGTTCTGCCTATTTAGGCTCCTTACTACGTCACCCCTATTTACAGGGATTGGACGAATTTCTCTGGGTGTCTTTTCTCTTTTGGAGGGTTAGGCCTAGACCCCTCCTTTTCTTCTTCTCCCTTCTCTGCCAGCTATGTTGGGAGATGTCGCTCTAGTTTGCTTGCTTGGACTAGCTCTCTCTCCTGCGGGATGTTGTCTTATCCCTGGGTCCTAGAGTTTCTTACAGCATGGTTGGAGTTGGTTCCCCAACTCAGTTCCTTGAGGGTTTTCTGGTGGGGGGCGGCTATTTGATCACGTCTGGAGACAGCGCGTCTCGGATCGGTGGATTAAGGAGGTGGTTTCCTCCGGTTACAAAATTGAGCTGGCAGTCTGCCCGCCCTCAAGATTTCTTCAGTCACGGTTTTCCCAGAACCCATTGACGGCACAAGGCCTGCGGTTGGCCGTCCAACACCTTCTGCTGTCGGGGTGTGATTTGTCCCGTGCCTCGGCAGGAACGGGGTCAGGGTTTTTACTCCAATCTGTTCACGATGCCCAGGAAGGACGGAGCGCTGAGACCCATCCTGGACCTGAAGGGTCTCAACAGGTTTGTTTGAGTCAGATTTCCGCATGGAGACCTTACGGTCCGCAGTGAGCTCGCTTCGACCTGGTGACTTCTTGACCACGGTGGACATCAAGGATGCTTATCTGCACATCCCTATATTCCAGGGGCATCAGTTCCTGAGGTTTGCGCTGGAGGATCAGCACTACCAGTTTGTGGCGTTGCCATTCAGGATATCCTCAGCCCCCCGTGTGTTCACCATGGTGCTGGCGGGCGTCAGGATATCCTGAGTATCCAGGGCATTTGCATGCTGCCTTATCTGGATGATTTACTGATTGCGGCTCAGTCTCTTCTTCAGGCTGAGAGCGACACCCGGACCGTGTTGTCCACTCTCCAGGATTTCGGTTGGGTAGTCAATTATCCCAAGTCTTCAATCACTCCCTCGATGGTGGGGTCTTTTCTGGGCATGACATTGGACACCTCTCTGGCTGGGATATTCCTGCCACAGCAGAAGGTGGTGGGTCTTCAGACGCAGGTGCAGGCCTTGCTGTCTTGTCAGCAACCATCTGTCCGTCTGTGGATGAAACTGTGGGCCTGATGGTGTCATGCTTCGAGGCAGTGCCCTTTGCTCAGTTCCACTTGAGACCTCTTAAGTTGAATCTGTTGACCGTTTGGGATCAGACGCAGGAGTCACTGGAACGGGAGTTTTCACTGTCTCCCCCGGCCAGGCAGTCCCTTTTATGGTGGCTGGACTCCAGGAATCTGCTGGTAGGCAAGTTATTTCTGCCGCCACGATGGGAGTTTGTCACCACGGCCACCAGCCTGACCGGCTGGGGAGGCTTTTGGCTGACTCAGAAGATCCAGGGTCAGTGGGGCCCACACGAGGCCCACTTACCTATAAATATCTTGGAGTTGAGAGCGATCCGGTGGTGCTTCTTCACTTGACTCCCCATCTAAGGGGTCGTGTGATTCACGTTCGCTCGGACAATCAGACGGCGGTCGTCTACATAAATCACTGAGGCGGGATTCGGAGCAAGCGAGTCCTCAAGGAGGTGACCCAGATTCTGACTTGGGCAGAGGAGAATGTTCCCTGCATCTCGGCGGTTTATATTCCTGGGATAGAGACCCAGGAGGCCTACTCCCTGAGCAGGAGCGCCTCGCGCCTGGGGGAATGGTCTCTCAGCAACAAGATTTTTCACGCTCTTGTCTCCGCTGGGGTCAGCCGAGCTTGGACCTATTTGCATCCAGACACAATCACAAGCTCCCGAGATTCGTCTCCCTGTCGAGAGATCCTCTGGCAATTCTTTGGACGGAGTTCAGGCTCCTTTATGCGTTCCCTCCGTTTGCACTCCTGTGCCGAGTGCTGCGCAAGATAGCCCAGGAGGGGGTTCCAACCATCCTGTTGGCTCTTCGCTAGCCGAGGCGGAGTTGGTTCGCGGACATAATTCAGATGTCAGTCGTTGGCTACGTCTTGCCCGACGATCCAGGGCTTTTCACGCAGGGGTCGCTGCGGCACCCCAATTTACAGACACTGGCTTGACAGCCTGGCTATTGAAAACTCAATCCTGACAGACAAGGGGCTGTCAGCCACGGTTGTTCAGACCATGATTTAGACGCAGAAGAAGTTTTCTTCTATGATATATTACAGAGTTTGGCATGCCTACATTTCTTGGTGTGAATCCAAGAGCCTTCCTTGTCGCACTTTCCCTATCTCTAGGATTTTGGAGTTTTTTTACAACATGGCTTAGACTTGGGTCTCCAGCTGAGCACCCTCAAGGGCCAGGTCTTGGCCTTAGCCATATTCTTCCAGAGATCCATTGCCAATCATAGACTGATCAAGAACTTCTTCCAAGGGGTTACCCATGTACGCCCACCGCGTAAGCCTGTATTACCAGGGTGGGACTTGAATCTGGTGCTTTCTGCTCTCCAGGGTCCCTCCTTTGAGCCCTTGTGCGATGCTGCATTGTCTATTTTGCCCTAAAGGTGGTATTTTTGGTAGCTATCACCTTGGTGCGTCGCGTGTCAGAGCTGGCCACGATTGATGTGAAGCCTCCTTACTTTGGACAGCATAGGGATAAGGTGGTGTTTCGCTTAAACCTGATTTTTTGCTTAAGGTCGTGTCTCCTTTTCACTTTTAATGAGGAAATTGTCTTGCCTTCCTTGTGTCCAGCTCCGACTAACTCTAAGGAAAGGACCCTACATTCCCTGGATGTGGTCAGAGCCATTAGGTACTCCTGGTTGCGACTGAGTCCTTCAGGAAGTCGGATTGTCTTTTTGTCCTCTCCGAGGGGTCTAGGAAGGGCTTGCCTCCGGCCAAGTCCACTCTCAGTAAGTGGATCAGACAGGCAAGCTTTCTCAAAGGAGGAGATCTACTAGGTTTTTTCGGAAGCCCTCATCATCCCGGCCCTTTCAGGGTGGTAGAGGTTCCTCCTTTTCAGGTTCCTGCAGGGATTTTTGGAGCAGAGCTAGGGCCCGGAATAGGCCCGGTGCTGCTTGAGGAGCACTAAGCCTCCAGCTAAGTCTACCCAGGCATGAAGGGGCACCCTCACCCGGGCTTATGGGGGGGGGCAGCTCCTACAGTTTGCTCCGATCTGGAAGCACCACGTGTCGGATCTGTGAATTCAGGAAGTGGTGTCTTCAGGCTACCAGATCAAGACTGTTGAACACCATTGGCTTCTCCCGGCCCAGTGTAATTATAGCGGACCTTGTAGATTTACTCCCACTTTCCTAGCGGGTCTTGGGGCATCCAGGGTTGCCTATTGCGTAAATCCCTACTGGCATATCGTGCCTAGATAATCACCATATGGAGGCATCTCAGAATTATGTGACCGGGGGCCCTCTGGGACAAGACCGGCTGTGTACAGCGTGCGGACAGCCCCATGCCAATGCTGACAGAGCACGGGTCTGCGGACCGTGTGCTGAACAAGTACTGTCCCTGCAATCAGGGTTGCCAGTAGCTGCACCTCGCTTCAATACACCTGTCTCCCCGTGCTTAAATCTCACTCGAGTCGCACTCGAGCGGGGATGACCAGCAAGTCGTGCCGCGCAGACTGCCTACGGCTGATCAGATGATTTAGAGGTTGGCAGAGCGCTTTGGCCCTGGTAAGAAGCGGTCCCTGACACCTCCGGTTTCACCTTTTCCTGGAACTGAGGAGTTCACTACTCCGCGGGCTTTTACTCCTTCTGATGAAGGTGAGCTGTTCTCTGGCTCATCTGATGAGAGGCCGAGGAGTCATGATGATTCTGGCCCTGGTTCCTGGGGCCTGTGTGACATTGATGAATTACTGATAAAGATCTTTGAGGTCTTGTCTATCTCTCTCCCTGGTGAGGCTACCAAGCCTAGAGGGGAAAGTTTCCATACAGCGACACCGCGCTTGGAATTTTTGGAGCAGGATCACTTCCAGGCTCTGGTACTCAAAGAATGGGAATTCCCTTGTAAACTTCCAGGGGACTGGGATTGGAAATACCCCTTTCCCCCTGATGTGGTTAACTGTTGGTCATCACCTGCCGTGGTGGATGCACCGATCATAGGGGTTCTTAACCCCCCTTTATGGCAGCCCCTACTTATCGTACCCTTCGGGATGCTGAGGACCGGCACAATCATAGGCTGGCTTCCCACGCCTCTTCTTGTGCAGGAACGGCGCTGCGCCCGGTCTGTGCCACGGCCATCACTGCAGTGGCCGCTAGAACCCTCATCAGAAAGATGCTTGATCATCAACCTGAGGATCTCCCCTGGGAGGTGTTTAATGCACTCTCCAGTTGTGATGTATTTGTAAGGTTTATCCTTTTAGCACTGGATGACACCATTAGGATGTGTGCCAGAACTTCTGCCCTTGTGGTAGCTATACGTCGCTTGGTCTGGCTGCGACAGTGGGGTGTTGACAATGCTACAAAAAAGACTCTTACTGGGCTTCCCTTTAGAGGGCAATGCCTATTTGGGGCCCGTCTGGACCTGTTTGGAAAAAAGGGCAAAACACCCCTACACAGAAGGCTGTCTCGGCCTCCTCAGGGCAGGGGCACCCCTCCCCCCCCACGTTAGTGTCAAACATGAACCAGGGGTGTCCTTCCAGCTATTTGGTGTAGATTCCTGCCCCAGGAGTGGCAGACAACGTCCTGGCCCCTCCGGCCGGACTAAGTCCAAATCTTTCACCAAAACCCCCCAAGCATGATGGGACGCCCTCGCCCGTATGGGTGAGGGGATGGCCGCAGCACCTTGCTCCTATCAGGAGGCGTCATGCCTCGTTCTGGTGGATTCAGGAGGTAGTTTCCTCCGGATGCAGGATAGAGTTTGCTGGGCGGTCCCTTCCCGAGATTGTCAGGGTGCTTCTGGTCCCTGTCTTTCTTCAGGTGTTGGTGCAGGCCATGCACGGCCTGCGAGGTCTGGGGTCACTTGCAGGTTGCCCTTAACAGGCAGAGGCAGGGGCATCTACACCAGCCTTTCCACATTCCCCCAAGAGGATGAGGCAGTCTGGCCCATTCTGGCCTTCCATAGGTTCGGCAATTTTACATTCACAGGCAGTTTCTGTATGGAATCTCTGAGTTGGGCCGCCAGCGCCATGCGCCCAGTGGGCCTCTTGCCGTCTGTGGAGATTTAAGATGATTATTTTAATACCCCTGTGTCTTCTGGACACCAAGGCTCTTACAGGTTAGTGTTGGAGGGCCAACACTGCTGATTGTGGCCTTGTTATCTGGCCTCTCTTCTGCTCCCAGAGTGCTCGCCAAGGCACTGGCGGGGGTGATGTCTCTGATGAGACCAAGGGGCATTCGCGCGAGGACCTACCTGGTCGTCCTTCTTTACTTCCCAATCTTTACGTCAGGCCGAGTTGGTTACTCGGCTGGTGGTGTCTTTTGGGAGTCATTCCTCGTTGTCCCCTTATTTGGTATCTCCATTCCTAGAGTTGCATTTGGATTTGGTTCAGGCGAGAACCTTCTTCCTTGGCAATAAGTGGACAGTCTGGTTACATGGGCTCTGTCCCTCATTACTGTCCCCGTACCTTCACCAGGCAGGATTGCAGCTGGGCCCGTTGGTGGCTGCTCAGAGGATGTCCCTTATACTCAGTGCCCTTAGGCTCTTCTACAACTTATATTAATACTGGACAGGGTTCCAGCATCCCTGGAGCTGGGTCTGTGTACCTTCTCCCCCTTGGTACGGTGGTTCCTCTTGAAATGGTTGAACTCAAGGAACCAGTCAGGGGGCACCCCCTTCCTTGCATCTTCCTGTAGATGGATATCAAATCTATCAGGTTGACGGGGGGGGGGGGTGGTTCTTTTAAAATCCCCTGTGGTTCTGGGGGAGGTGGGGCCTTACACCTATCTATTTTTGAAGCGGTGAGCCTTCAGGTTGGCTCTATCTCGCTGGACTACTCCTTTTCAGGACCTGTCTATTTGGGGGCTCTTGGTCTGTCTGACGACAGTGGCCTGTATCAGTTATCTGTGTGGGACTCGGAGCAGGATAATCCTCCAGGAAGGTATCTGATCCTGATCTGGGTGGAGGACAACGTTCCCTGCATATCAGTGGTATTCGCTCCGGTGGATGTCCTTCTGCGATAGGATGTGTTAATCCTTGTGTCACTTTGAGATCCATCTAGTGTGGATCTGTTTGGGCCCCGTCACTATCACAGGTTCTCGGCCCTTGTTCCCTGTCCCAGATTATTCGGACTCTGGTCAGGAGGCTTAGTAACGTTTTGTCTGGACATTATATTCTGTATGTCTTATCTTCATTCACCCTGCTAGGCGGGGTTCTGCGCAAGTTCGCTCTGGAAGGGGGGACCAGTGATACTGGTGGCCCCTGGGTGGCCCAGTGGAGTGTGGTTTGCAGGTGTGGTACTGTGGACAGCGGACCTGTATGTTCTGTCAGGAGTGCTGATCTGCTCACTCAGGCCCCCTTTTTATTTCACCCCAATCTACAGACTCTGGTCTAGATGGCCTGACGGTTGATTCTTCCACCTTGATGGAGACGGGCTTATCGTCTGGGTGACTGTGACTGTTGGAAGTCTAGGAGCTAGCTGCTTCTTCTTCTTCCATCTATTATAGGGTATGGCGTACCCATATTGATTGGTGTGAATCTAGGTCTCTCCCCTGTTGGGCGTTCTCTGTTCCCAGGGTTCTAGAGTTATTACAGCATGGGTTGGAGTTGGCTCCCCAACTCGGTTCTCTGAAGGCTCAGGTTCGTTCTGCCCTGTCCGCCTTCCTGTAGAAGTCTTTGCTCAGTTTTTCCTTTGTTAAGCATTCTTTCGGGGATAGCTCAGGTGCATCCCCCACGTAATTCTATGGTCCCTGTTGGGATTTGAATTTTATTCTGTTTGCCTTGCGGGGTGTTCCCCTTTGGACCTATTCCGGATGCTGTCTGACTGTTCTTACCTCAAGTTGTCCTTCTGGGGGCTGGTACTTCAGTCAGACGTGTGCCTGAGCGGGCGGCTCTGTTTAGCTAGCCCTCGTTCATTGATATATACACCATGATGAGGTGGTGTTCCGCTTTACGCCGGACCTTATGCCTAGGTGGTGTCTTATGCTCATGTATACAAGACATTTGTCTTTCTTCTGGGCCTTGTTCCTAGTAACGCTGAGGAAAGGGGGTCTACATTCCCTCAACAGGTGTTGGAAGTTTTTTCCTGGATTGTCTCTTGTCCCTTAGGGGGACTGGTGCCCCTTGGGGTTTGCAGGCGTCTCCATCCGTATGTAACAAAAGGGGGGTGGCAGCCGCTCAGACCATTTTATAACTAACCAGGGAGGTGCACATTAGCAGGGCAATTAGAATACAAAAGTCTTAAAGGGGCCACAGCACTCAAACCAGTTAGCTTGCTGACCAGCCTACAATCTGTCTCTAAACTAGGTTAAAAACAGGGGGCTCGGTCACACACATCTGCAGAAGTATGCTTAAGCTGCACCACCAGCGCCAAGGTGCCCCTGTGAGGTGCAGTCCTAACTCTAGTACTAGAGTTAGCTGGTTTGAGTGCTGTGGCCCCTTTAAGACTTTTGTAGTCTCCATCCGTATGTGCCTGATCTCGTCTGCTTCCAGGGGTTCTGCGGCCTTTGGCCTGGTCTTTACTTGGATGGATTGTCCCTTCCGGTCCCAGGAAAGGTTTCGGCTTCTGCCAAGGCGTCTGTTAGCATTTGGACTGGTCAGGCTGTTACTCAGGCCTATTCTTTTAAGGTGAAGAATATTCTTCTCACTTTATTTCTGATTCTACTTGTGATTTGGTATCTTTGGGCCTTTCAGCACCAGGTTTCTGTTGAACAAGTTTGCTAGACCGCTACTTGTTCTCTGTTTATACCTTTTCAAAGGTTTTTATGAGGTTGACGTTAGAGCCTTTGCTCATGTCGCTCTTGGTAGCAAGGTTTGCAGGTGACAGTGCTTTTAACTGTCTGCTGTGCCTTTTTTGTTGGGGATCCCACCCTACTTTATGGACACTGCTATTGGATGTCCCAGTAAGTATTATATCTGGAGCAGGACGTACTGTATACTTATCATTGTTGTAGTTACCAGTTTTGTTGGTGGTTGAATTCTCCCAGCTTCTTGTTCACTGCTTTTCAATGCTGGGGATTTCTGGGAGGTCCCTGGGTATTTAAGGGGTCGGGAGGAGCCTGTTTTCTCATGTCTGCAGTGCACAGCGCCTCCTGGCAGAGAATACCCAAGTGTACGTATAGCTGGAGCAAGACGTGCTGTATACGTATAATACCAATTCTACAGGTGAGTATTTCACAGAATTGTATTTTTGTGAAGAAGTGTACCCTGCGGGATCTGGGCTGCGGGGGCCCTGTACCCTGTGCACCCTTTCCAGCTCAATTGGGGTGGTATGCTCCCTTTCCAGCAATTTATTAAAGATCATGGTCACGATGTGCCTCAGGGCCTTTTCCACCGAGGCCTCCAGGATGCCCTTCAAGCGCAGGTTGTTTCTATAGCCTCTATTTTTAATATCGTCCATGTGGAGTTGCTGGTCCATCAGCAGTGCTTCCTATGCTTCACACAGCGCTTCCAGCGCCTGGAGGCTGCTTGCCATTGTTGTGGCTGAGGACTCCAGCATGGTAACCCTCGCCTCCACTGCAGATATATGTTGTTTAACCTCTGCCAGATCCTGTTTGTGCGCCACTTCATATCTTGCCATTAACTCCTCAATATCTGATCTAGAGTGTAGGCCCTTCAGGAGCGAGATTGTTTCTAAGTGAATGCCCTTGCCACAGGCCCTCTTGGCTTCATCTAAACTCTTGCGAGCTTGGGGTGAGGGGAAGGGTTTGTTCTTGTACGGCAGGGAATCCAGTTGCTCTGCGGCCCACCCGCCAGCTCAGGAGAAAAGCAGGGTGGAGATGGATACATGGGTCTTGGGCTTAACATTCTGGGAGACCCCAGGATTTCTGGGGGCGATGTAATTTGGTGGATCGGGGGGCTTGAGGGTGCTGGTGCCCCTTCACGACTATCTGCCCGCCAACAGGTTCCTTGAGTCCAGCCACCACGAGAGGGACCGCCTGACCAGGGGGGATAGAGCAAACTCCTGATCCAGGGACACAGGGTCCTTGTCCCATACTGATAGGAGGTGGAGTTGAAGAGGTCTTATGTGAAACTGGGCATAAGGCACCGCCTCGAAGCAAGACACCATCTGCCCCACCAGCTGCATGCCCTGCCTGATGGAAGGATGAGGGCAAGACAGAAGGAACTGAGCTTGCACTTGCAGACTGTCCACCTTCTGCTGAGGAAGAAAAATCCTGGCCTGAGCTGTATCCAGATTCATTCCCAGAAATGACATCACCAAGGAGGAAGATTTGGCATGGTTGATCACCCAGCCGAATGACTCCAGAGTGGCCACTACCTAGCTGTGCCTGTTGGAAGGACTGAGTGATGAGAAAGTCGTCCAAATAGGGAAGAATGCGAATGCCCTCAGATCTCAGCAGAGCCATCACTCCCGCCAGCACCTTGGTGAATACCCTGGGAGCCGAAGTGAGGCCGAAAGGCAACGCCACAAATTGATAGTGCCGATCCTCTCTAATGACCTGCAAAGATTGGAATATGAAGGTAAGCATCCTTGATGTCCACAGAAGCCATGAAGTCCCCTGGGTGTAATGAAGTCACAGTGGAGCGCAGCGTCTCCATGCGAAAGTGCCTGAACTTGACAAATTTGTTGAGAAGATTTAAATCCAGGATGGGTCTGACAGACCCATCTCTTTTGGGCACAATGAAAAAGGTTGGAATAAAAGCCTTCTCCCCTTTCCTGAAGGGCACCTGGCAGATGACACCCAGCTCCAGAAGGTTTTGCACAGCGAGAATCAGACCCTGAGCTGACAGGGGGTTTTGAGCCCTCCGGGATCTGATGAATCTTGGGGGCGGCCAGGCTGCAAACTCTATCTTGTAACCGAAGGACACTACCTCTCTGGTTCCGGTAGACATGACGCCTCCAGACTTGAGCAAAGAGCCGAAGCTGTCCCCCCACTCGGACGGTTGAGGGCGCCCCTTCATGCGAGGGCTTGGGGGAAGACTTGGTCTTGGAACCCCAGGAGGGGCCAGGGCGGCCACATCCTCTACCCCTGCCCCAGAGATCTCCACGGGCCCCTGCAAATGAGACTTCCCTTCCCATTCTGGTTCCACGGTAGGAGGGAAGAAAGGAACCTGACCCCGAAAGGGCCGAGACTGTCTTTTGCGCTGGGGTAACTTGCCTCCCTTAGCAAACAGGTCCAGGCGGTCCCCAAATAGGCGCAGTCCTGTAAAGGGAAACCCCATGAGAACCTTCTTAGCAGCGTTGTCAGCTGCCCACTGGCGCAGCCAAAACGAGCGGCGTATAGCCACCACCAAGCCAGAAGCCCTGCCGCACATTCTAATGGTATCATCCAAAGCAGAAAGGACATATGTAACAAATTCCTCACAACGTATAAGAGCTCTATACTCATCACTAGCAGCATCATCAGGAGCCCTATCTAAAATGCTTTTGAGCAGGGTCTTAATAACCACAGCCGTAATGGCAGATCCCACACAAGCAAAGGCATGAGAAGCCAGCTGGTCAATGCGCCAGTCCTCACCGTCCTTCAGCATAGTAGAGTCAGGGGAATGCATGACAGAGGTGTTAGACAACCCCAAAATTGGTGCATCCACTTCGGGAGGGGATAACCATCGTTTAACCACTTGAGCAGGAAAAGGATACCTCCTCTCCCAACTCTTAGGCACCCCAGGGAGCCTGCTAGGACGCTCCCATTCCTTGAACACAAGGTTATTAAAGTGAGTTTGCTCAGGAAACTCCAAATGTGGCTTAGCAGTGTGAAACAGCTCCCCCTGCTGTCGAGGGGCCGCGGCAGGAGGGGAGATAGCAAGTACTTCAAATATATGAGCCAGAAGCCTGTCAGTATCATCTGGAGCCCATGGATCGGAGCCAGAGTCAGCATAACCCTTAGGCTGCCCATCAGATGATTCTGAGTCAGAAAACAATTCCCCCTCTTCCAGGGGGGTATACCCAGCCAGGTCAAAAATGTCCTCCATAGGAAATCTGTTAGCAGAGGCCTTACGTGCCGTAGAGCCAGCAATCAGCTTCTCGATGATAGCCACTCTAGATGACAAATCAGGTTGAGACTCCCCACTAGTATTCAGACCACTGGGAGTCCGATGTAAACGTGGGGGGGTTGGTGAGCCCATGGGCGCAGGCGCAGTCACAGGTAACCCCGATATCAGCGCGAGCGCCTGTCGGGCGCAGGGTGCACAGACCCGGACATCGTCACTCAGAGGGGCCACCCCACATGCAGTACACCGCTTGTCCCGAAGGAACCCCAAGCACATTATCCTGTGAAGCCTCCATATGGTGATTATTGTGGCCCAACAGGCCAAACGAGATTGATGTTTAAGAAGCTACCCGGGATGCCCAAATGACCCGCTAGGAAAGTGGGAGGAAATAGCAATAGGCCTCAATAAAGTTTGAACTAAATAGAGGGGAAAGGACCGGAAGAAACCACCATTAAGTTTGACCCGCCTGCAAGACATAAATAGAAAGACCCCGTAAGCAGCATGCATACAAATATCAAAAGATAACTAAGCCCGCATGGGCAACTCACGGACCGCGGTACGCAGACACCAGCCACGCAGCAGAAAGGAAGCAAAATGGTGCCGAGTATACCTCGAGGGGTTGGGCCGCGGATGCAGAACGCGCCATCCGCAGGGCCCGCCCCCCCAGAAGAGCGCGAAGCCGCCCACGTGACAAACCTAACCAATGATGGTGCAGCAGCGCCTGAGGTAATGTCGCCGCCGAGCGTGGAAGCGCGCGCGGTGGCAATTTTAAAAGCAGTGCAACCAATTAATTGCGTTGACTGAAAACCGAGCCAAGTATAACATACAACAAGTGAATGTATAAAGGAGAGCGAGGGAGGGCAGCGGCCACCTAACAGGAGCCCACTGATGAACAGGGGCGAGGGGCGATAGTGCGGGAGGGGCATCCCATAAGGCTCACCATGTGCCTATACCGCCTACCCTTTGGTGGGGGATTGCGGTGGAGCAGCGCTTCTAAGCTCCTGCAGCGGTGCTGCCTACCATCACCCGACCAGCGCAGCCTAAGCTGGGAGGCAGTAAAAAGGAACGGGTGGGAATAGTCCTACAGGGCCGCAGGCTAGTAAGCCCCGCTCACCTGCGAGTAGAAAGAGCCATCTTATAGTCATCGCAGCGCAGACTGCAGAGAAGATCTGGGGAATTTGTGGGAGGACCCTGGTATAAAAGGGGCCGGGAGGAGCCACTTTTTTGCTGTCTCTGCAGTCCAGCACCATCTTGTGGATGTATAACCCAAACGTAAGGCATTATCTTTGGAGCAGGACGTGCTGTATACTTTCAGTATGGAATCTATTTATTTGATAAGGAGCAGGCTCTTATGATCAATTTAGACCTTCAGGAAGCTCTTGCTAAACAGGTCAGAGAAAATGCTGCTTGCAGATTTAGAGAAGACTCCTCGTTTAAGATTTTTAGGCTGGATTGTCAATTTAGAAAATCTAATCTGGTACCCAGCCACTGTTGCCTAAGGTACGATCTAGTGAGTGTCTTTCAAAAGATTTTGCTCCCACAGGAAAAAATCCACAAGATCGTAGTAATGACCCAGGAATTCCTTAAAGTGGACCACTGCTAAGACATGCATAGCTCAGCGGCTCTGAGCACGCCGATTGGACTAGCTGGCGCGCATGCGCAGTAGGACTGCGCCGAGTTGATCCAGGTGATCTGGGGGGGTTTCACATAGCGGGGGAGTAGACCAAAACCTAGAATAGTCTAAATCCTGGGGTTTGGTCCACTTTAAGGCACCACAAGTTTCTCTACAAGAAATCATGACCTTGCTTGTCTCATGACAGCTGCAATTCTGGCAGTCCCACGGGCTCAGCTTCACATGAGAACCCCGCAGAGATTTCTTTTGTGTCATTGGGACAAGTCCCCAGATTCGTTGGATCAGAAAGTTCAAATAGAGGAGGATGTACTAGAAAGCCTCCATTGGTGGATGGATCCGGTGCTATTAAAAGAGGGAAGACTGTGGAGACAAAGGAATCCGATAGTGTTTACAACAGATGCCAGCTCCTGAGTTTGGGGAGCCCATCTGGACAATTTGAATGTCCAGGGAAAATGGCCGCCAAACACAATGTTCCCTCTAAGCCTGAGGGAGCAGGGCAAGACAGCCATAAAACAAATTGGCAACATGGGCATCGAGAGCAAGCAGCAGGAGATCCCCAGAACGCCATAAGAATAAATTGCTGTGTGACTATTCTGATTGGAAGAGGACCAGGGAACGCACCGTATTAGTGTGGCGCAAGGTAACTAAAACGGCAACCCCAGGGATTTTACACAGCAGGGCTTCCCAACCAGGGGTACCCCAGTAAATCGGATTGTGTTTGGTCCACTTTAACAATTCATGCTCCTAATATTAAATATTAAAATAAGAATTCAAGTGGAAAAACCCACCAGGCCTGGCCCTGGAATGCCGATGGCCTCTTGTGTGAAACCGCTGAGGCACCCATAAAAACGCACCTTCCCTGCTCCAACAGCGTATGTGCAGGCTCTCGCTTCCCGGCGGCATAGACGTGCTCCTGTCCCAGCCATTCAGATAGGGGATGCTGGGGATTCAGTAGCACATGCTTTACTCTGTAGTCAATGAGAACCATTTGCCAAATAACAGTCACAGCAGATGGCTCTTATTAAACCAGTGTGCTGCTGTTTCTCCATCTTCCTCGATTACTGTCTGACTGTGGCTGTCAATGGGTGTGTGTTTGGGGGGGGGGCAGCTTCCTGAGATTTGCACAGGTTGATATTTCAACTAAGTCTGACTCCCGTGGCCTACGTACAGTTAACACAGTTAACGTGTGTACCAGGGGGTTTCACAGAATGGGACATGCAAAGTCCAGATGCTCCTGAGACAAAAGTTTGGCGGGCGGGGACATAAGGTGGAACTAAATCTGGAAATCTCACTATCATATGCTTTGATCCTTGCCCTGGGGGCATCCTGTTTTGAGATGGCCTGCTAAGTGAAACCCCCCAGATCCCCATGCGCAGACTATCGTCCAATCAGCGCTGTTGACTGTGCGTATTAATGTTTGGCAGATGGCTCTATTTACACACAGGGCTTTGCAATGGGGAGTGGGAGCAGCCGCATCCCCAGTTTCCCCTTTAGCTGAATGGCTGGCTGTGGGTGTGCGCCTCAGCCCAATGGGATACGGCCAGCATTGTTCACATTGTCATGAGAGCCAGGGCAAAGGTGAGTTTTGCAGCGATCTAGGGGGGTTCAGTAGTCAGCCGTGGAGTCTTTTAGACCTCAAGATCCAGAATGATGCCCCCCCCCCCCTCATATTCCTGTAAACCTTACCTGAACCTTGCTCCCCCAGTGGCATGATTGGCTGCCTGGCAGTAACATGGGCTGTAACGTCCTGGCCACCCAATCGTGGTGCTGGATTTCTGCGTGGGAGCGAGGTTAAGGTAAGGTTTATGGGAGTCTGAGTGGGGGGGGGGGGGCTACAGCATCTTGTATGCCCCCCCCCTTCAGTCTGCCATTTCAGCAGCACCCAACACCCTCGCCGCAGAGGGCGCCTGGCCTGCTATAAGCTTTTGTTTAGTGTTTTGAAGCAAACAAAAACACACCAAGACAGCCTTCCCCTGGGGCATCCCAGATTGATGCCACACTATGGGAACACCCCCTGGTCGGCGGTAAACTCGCCTTCTTCCTGTCCCTCTATAGCTGATGATACCTTTGGGCTGTGTGCGCACGCACCTGCCTCCAGCAAGTCAGATGGCTGGGGACGGGAGCATGTCTGATGCTGGGGATGCCCCACCTTGTGCTCCTAATTACCAGGTACAGAGCAGTTTGCGGATTACATATGCACAGCAAATGACTGATTGGACGACAGCAAGGAATAAAACCCAGGATAGTCAAATTCACAAGTTCTGTTTGACTTTAAAGGGCTGGACACTGACCAGCCTATAGCTTACACTTTTTTATTTTTTACTTTAGTTATATATGTGTTTAACTTCCAGGACATTCATTTTTCACTAGAAGAGAAGACCTGCCCCTGTAAATTCCCTTGCAGTACGGCATTTCATGCCACCAGGCACATACACTTACCCACAATCCCTGAGGGCCCTTCAGGTCCAGAAGGTGGGACTACAGGGTTTGGTTCCTGGCTTGGGAAAGGGCAGTGTCTGGGACCAGGCAAGTCTTCTTTGTCTTCTTCCAAATTAGGCTTAGACTGTTTCCTTACAATTACCCCCTTATACCCCACTAATTCCACTTTACTGCCCTATGCATGTAACAAAGGTAAAGGAGAACAAAAAGGCACTGTCAATTTTTTTATTTCATTACGGCCTTAGCTTTACAGAAATAAATCATGATTTTAAATGTTTTCAGTATTTGTGCAGAACAAAGCACTGCTTCCAACTCTGGCCACAAATGGTTTCCATGCTGCTATAAGGTCTATAAGGCGTCATATTTGCAGCATCCAACATAGAGAGGCTCTGCTTGAATCCCACGCCTGGCAAAATAAATCAGACATTTTGATTAGTCAAGCACAGGCATTATTTTAAATAGTCTAAATCTTATCTTAGGTTATCTAGATGCCAGGTACAGCACAATTTCATCTAAGAGTACACAAGTGGGACACAAACCTCCACAAAATTCCTGTTGCCTTAAAATATATTTAAAAAAAATCTCCATACTGGTCACACAGTGTCCTCCAATTACAAATGCTTCAGACCCTGAGGATGTGTATATTCCCTGCTGAGCATTTGCTCCAACTCTCTGACCAGCCATGGCCTTTCAAGACCGATTTGCCATGAAGACAGTAAGAAGTCATACAGAGCAGATTCATACATCATCTTACATAAAGGAATTAAGGCATAAAGGAATTATTACACTTGGGTAACTCCACCAGCAGGTGGCGACGTGCAGAGAAGTCATGAAAAAACAAGCCCCTCCTGGTCTATACATTCCTGGTACTTCTCACTCATTCCCCAGTATTCAAACAGCAGTAAAAACAAGGTACCAGGAAAAAAAACCTCAAACTGTAAACGAAAACTTCACCCTATAAAGAATCCGGGATACCAAAAGGGCGGGTGAAGTGGGGTGTGTGACATACTTATAATACCCATTTTACAGGTGAGTATTCACAAAATGGTATTATTCTAAGTATGTCACACACCCCACTTCAGACATTAATTATTACACTTGGGACATCCAACAGCAGTGTCCAGAAAAGGGCGGGTATCCAACAAGGCCATAAAGCAAAACTCAAACCACTGCAGCTTGCAGAACCTTGCGGCCAAACACAGCATCCGCTGAAGCCCGCACATCAACCTTGTAAAAACTTGGAAAAAGTGTGAACAGAAGACCAAGTAGCAGCCTTACAAACTTGTTCCACAGAAGCCTGGTGCTGAAAAGCCCAAGACGCCCAAACAGCACGAATAGAATGAACCGCGAAACGAAAAGGGGGAACCTTCCCCTTGGCAGAATAGGCCCCAACCACAGCCCGACGAATCCATTTGCTAATGGAAGACTTAGCGGGAGCCAAAACCTTTCCTAGGCCCACAGGGCACCACGAAAAAGGCATCAGTCTTACGAAAAGGAGGTGTAGTAAACAAACAATACTACACACAGCGTACCACACCCAAACAGTGCAAACCCTCTCCTTGTCATTCCTAGGCTTAGGACCCAAGGAAGGAAAAACAATGTCCTGGTTAAGAAGAAAAGTAGAGAGCACCTAAGGAAAAAAGTCCGCTTTGAAGCGGAAAACCACTTTGTCCTGATGTCTCTCAAATTGAGTAGCCTGAACCGACACGGCAACCTTCTGAGTCAGAGTAGAAAGAGCAATAACCTGCAAAGGCTCCAAGGAGGAGCCTGAAGAGCAGAGATAACCAAATTCAAAAACCCAAAAAGAGAGAAAGGGCCTCCTAGGAGGCCGCAATGCGAGACCCCCTGGAAGAATTCTTGACCAAAGGAGGAAACGCAAAGGACTTTTTGAAAAACAGTCAGACAAGGCAGCAACCTGCCCCATCAAAATACTCAGCTGAAGACCAGAGTCCAGCCCCGATTGAAGAAATTCCAAAATCCTAGAAACAGGAAAGACCCGACAGGGCAAAGATCTAGCCTCACACCAATTAATATAAGATCTCCAAGCCCTATAATAGATGGAAGAAGAGGATCTCTTCCTGGCATTAATAAGAGTCCGAATGACCGAATCCGAAAGACCGTCCTCCATTAAGATGGAGGTTTCAGCAGCCAAGCCGTCAAATCCAGCGACGGTAAACTGGGGTAGCACAGTTGACCCTGAGTGAGGAGATCCAGCCGAATAGGCAGATCAAACTAATCCACTGCCAGACGAACGAAGTCTGCGAACCACACCCGCCTTGGCCACCTTGGAGCCACAAGAATGGCGGGAACCCCTTCCAGAACCAACTTTCGCAGCACCCTGCCTAGCATGGGGATCGGAGGAAACAGATAAAGAAACCCCAGGTCCCCCCAGCTCAGGGCCATGGCATCCGCCGCCAGAACCAGAGGATCCTGGGAAAGCGACACGAATGTCGGAAGCTTGTAATTGTGACGAAAGGCGAACAGAACCACCTCCGGCGTCCCCCACCAGAGACAAAGCGACCGAAACACCTGGGGGTGGAGAGACCATTCCCCCGGTGGGAAGAACACCGGCTCAGAAAGTCCGCCTCCGTGTTTTCCACTCCTGGAATGTACACTACCGAGATGCAAGGGACATGAGTCTCTGCCCAAACTAGATCAGAGACACCCCTCTGAGGACACCCAGACTGCGAGTCCCTCCTTGGTGATTAATATAAGCAACCGCCGTCCGATTATCCGATCGAACCGAAACAGACAAGCCCTGTAAATGCTGCGTCAAATGAGACAGAACCAACCTGATGGCTCTCCACTCCAAAACATTGATGGACAAGTGGGCTTCCTGAGGACCCCACCGCCCCCGGAACCGAAGATCCTTCCAGAAACCTCCCCCTCCTAACAAACTGGCGGCCATGATGACAGTTTCCCAAAGCAGGGTCAGAAAAGACCTGCCCTTCAAGAAATTGGCCGAGACCAACCACCACAGTAGAAACTGCCGAACCCGGGGGGACATCCGGAAGAACCGATCCAACGACCGCGGTCGCCGGTCCCAAGATGCCAACAGATGAAGCTGAAGCGTCCGTGTGAGAAACTGCGCGAAGGGAACAGCCTCGAAAAAAGCTACCATCAGCCCCACCAATCTCATCCCTAGATGGATGGATGGACGAGAATTGAAAAGAAGAAGCTGAGCCAACTCCTGAATCAAAAGAACCGTGGCCTGAGGGAGAAAGACTCTGTGCTGGCAAGAGTCCAAGAACATCCCCAGAAAGATCACCACCCTGGCCGGGACAAGAGAGGACCTGGGATAGTTGATCACCCAGCCGAACCTCTCCAGAGCGGACACCACAGCGCTGGTGTCCCCATCCGCATGACTGACGGAAGGCCCAGATAAGGCACAATGCGAATCCCCTGAGCTCTGAGCAGGGCCATCACGCCCGCCAACACCTTGGTGAACACTCTCGGAGCCGAGGTGAGGCCGAATGGAAGAGCCACAAACTGAAAACGCCGATCCTCCACCACAAAGCGAAGAAACCTCTGGTGAGCTGGAAAGAACGTAATGTGAAGGTATACACCCATGATGTCTATGGACCTCATAAGGTCCCCCTGCCGAAGCGAATTGATCGCAGACCGCAGAGTTTCCATGCGAAACTTCCTGGGACGAACAAACAGGTTGAGAAACTCCAAATCCAGGATGGGACAGAACGACCCATCCTTTTAGGCACGAGACCTGAGCAACCTTAGAGGAGGGCGGGACTCGAACTCCAACTTGTAACCGGCCGACACCACCTCCCGGATCCATCTGTCCGAGACCTCCTGGTCCCATACCCGGGAGAAGAGTCGCAGCCGTCCCCCCACCCATAACGGTGAGGACGCCCCCTCATTGCTGAGCGGGCTTGGCAGCTGGCTTGGGCTTGGCGCCCCAGATGTGAACGGGACGGCCATGGCCTTTACCCCTGTTCCAGCTGGCACCCCTGGAAGCCGAGAAGCCCGCACCCCTGCCGGCTCTGGCTCCCCGAAAAGAAGGATTGAAGGGGGCCGCCCCCCTAAAGAAGCAACAAAATTTCTTGCGCTGAGGTAACTTACCTCCCTTGGCAACAGAATCAATCCTTTCCCAAAAAGTCTCAAACCCAGAAAGGGAAGAGCCGTGAGCGATCTCTTAAGAATTAAAATCAGCAGTCCACTACCACACTGAGCGGCGGAAAGCTACCAACAGAGCCATAGCCCTGCCACACATTAACATGGCATCATCCTGAGCGGCAAGAGGAAATGAAACGAAGGATTCACAGAGCTTAAAGGCAAGAAAACTCATCACAAGTAGGATCAAGATCCACACATAAATCCCTGACAATAGACCTAGCCGCCAACAATAAAAGTGCCAAAGCACAAACAGGCCTCAAGACCGAACCCGCACAGACAAAACCATGGCGGGCCAGCTGATCAATCCAGCGATCCTCGCCGTCCTTAAGAGAAGTCATGTCAGGAGAATGTACAACCGCCGTATTAGATAGTCCCAAAACCGAAGCATCAGCCTCGGGAGGGACAGACCAACGCTAAACCAAGTCCGCCGGAAAGGGATCTATCCCAGCTAGGCGGCACCCCAACGAGACGCGTAGGTTGCTCCCATTCCTTAAGGACAACATCCACGAAATGTTGTAGACTGGGAAACTCCAAGCACGGCTTGGACACCCCAAAAAGCTGACCCCCTGGCCGAGGAGCAACTTCAGGAGGGTCCAAATGCAAAACCTCAGACATTTGGGCCAGAATGGAAGACGTGTCGGGGACCGACCCCGTGGCCTGGTCATCCTCAGCACCCAGCAGCTGCTGACCCATAGGATCATCTAAATCCTCAATAAGCTCACCCTCTTCAAGGGGACGATCTGACCAAACCAGAGCCTCAACAACCTCATCATCTGAGTTCGACGGAGGCGGGGACAAGTGTTTCCGCTTAGCCGGAGCCTCTAAGCGACCACAGCGGAAAACCTTTTCTCGAGGCTGGCCAATCGGGCGCAAACCTCAGATTGCGAATCACCCCCAATGACAACGTCACAAGGTGTCCGGAAAAGGCGAGGAGGGGAGGGAGATGGCGCGGCCGAGGACGGACCGGGCACTGGGGTGCTGGACTGGCGCTCAATGTTCCGCTGCGCACATGGAATACAAATAATGACATCATCCCCCGGGAGCGGAGTCCCACACCCCCCACACAGCCTGGATTGTCCCGAAGGACCGTTTCCGGTATCTTTGGTAGCCTCCATATGGTGAATTTATGGTATTCGCAGAACCCAGGGATTTACGCAGTAAGCGACCCGGGATGCCCCTCTAATGAATTTTTTTTTTTTTTATATATATATGAAAAGCCCCAATGGGAAAAAGACAAAAATAAAAGCCAATCCCCACTAGCCAGGTATTTAAGACCGGGAGAGCCCTGAAGGATGGGATCCCAAGATCTGAAAAACCAGAAAAAAACAACAGTCACACCCTGTACAGTAATCTGAAAACACACACATACATTACAAAAAACAAAACCAATTCATTGAGGGATATTGTGGCCTCACGACATGTTACATTGGGGGAGCTGCTCACTCACACACATAAGGAAGCCACTATGGCAGCCAATACACTTCACACTCTAAGGCAGCCAATACCAGCGGGCAGCGCTGCTCTATAGCGGAGACCCGGCGAGCAGCGCTGTGATTGGCTGCCGCACTCTTCCAGATGCGCCACATCAACAAGAACAACCACCAGGCAGAGACCCATATGAGGCAGCATAACAGGAAAAATATAAGCATAATACATATATATATATACATATATACATATATATATATATATATATATATATATATATATATATATATATATATATATATATATATATATATAAACACGCTGCATAATAACGTGAAAAAGGAAAAACCCAGAAGGATTCCCAGCAAGGGCCCTGCCGTCACCCCCAACGATAAGTGTCCTACCTGTACCAAAAGAAGCGAGGAAAGTATGGCGCCAGCGAAAAGGAGGAGGATGGAGACGGAGGGAACAGACCCACAAGCGCGGGAGACGCCGTGGCCCCGCCCCTCCCAGCACAGTAGACACGGCGCGGGCCGCGCCAAAAACGCAGCCCCGCCCACCATCCTCACAGAGCCGAACAGCGCACACAGAATGGCGCTGACATAAGCCGCCAGACGGCCGTAGTACAAGGGCCGCCTGGAAACCGCCCCCAGTCTAGACAGCGGGTGCCGGGAATCCACGCCGCCCCAACGACTAAAGCGGGCCGGCGGCGCAGCGCGCCGCCCCCGCCAGCTATGGAGAACGGGCTGAGAGACAGGCGCCAAAATGGCGCCTGCCCTCAGAAAGCAAGGGGACAAGCGGCGGGCCAGCGACACATACGCCGCCCGACCCGCCCCAACGCCAACAAGGCACCCGTCCCTGCCAAAGGCACAACACACACTCCATTCACACACAACAAGAGCTCCTAAAAGGCCCAACGCAGGGAGAAATTAAAGAAAGCATAAGTACAAGGGTGAGAGGGGGGCAGAAATGACCTAGGGGCTTGGGCATCCCACATCCGGATCACCAACCGGACAACCGCATTGCCCCCTAATATGGGGGTCGAGCGGAGGAGCTAATCTCCTAGGCACCTAAAGTGCCATCTACGCTTTGCCCGGCCTACAGCCTAAGCTGGGAGGCTACCACATAATCAGGGGACAGTAACAAGAGGAACCGGGCAGTAATAGACCATGGGGGGGGGGGGGCCGGGGTGATACCCCGGCTACCTGCAAGCAGGAGACTTCTTTCTTCTGTCTTGTCGCCATCTTGCAGAGAAGAAACACTGGGGAATGAGTGAGAGGTGCCAGGAATGTATAGACCAGGAGGGGCTTGTTTTTTCATGACTTCTCTGCACGTCGCCACCTGCTGGTGGAGTTACCCAAGTGTAATAATAAATGTCTGAAGTGGGGTGTGTGACATACTTAGAATAGGTTAAATACACGTGGAGGCCGATTCACTACAAGCGCCAGGTATTGCCAGATGAGCGTCTGTATAGCAGCGCTTAGAGCGACCGCTAGTAGATGCTGTGAGAAGGTGTCAGACGCTGTAACAGAGCTTCTCAGTCGCTGTAGTAACCTGGCCGGCATTGATGAATATGATGTGTGTTAGGCGTTCTAACAACATTATAATGCTGCACCGAGCGAGAGGTCGCGCCAGCTCAGTGTGTCCGGCACTGGCACTCCACACCATATTTAAGAAAAAACTACACACACAGCATTGGTGCTCTAAAGCTGGCCGCTGTATTATAGAGCGCCAGACGCTGTGTGATTACATTTTGAACACATATCCACCAGTAACAATGTCATTCCATGCGTTTTTGCTTTGTTATAACACTGTGACATTAACACTTTAGTGCCAGACCTGTAATGATAATTCTGCATAAAAATATCAAAAGTCAAAAAAATTTATTAAAAAAAAAAAAAGTGTTTATTTGCAGCCAGGAGAGGTCACACAATGATTTGAATATTATTAAAAAAAAATTGATTTGCCAAACACACTATTTATACACAAACAAATGAACGAACGGCCATTGAAATGTATGGGAGAGAGACACACTGAGTGAAAGTTAATACGTGGCGCTCTAGGTTCAGCGCCGGCGCTATACGCCGAGCCACCTCTGGTAATACATGTGACGCTACATGGCGCTGTTAAGAGTCGCTTTCATAAATGTGGTTTTGTGTACAATGCCCGGCGTTCACCAGACACTGCCTGCCGCTACGAAGCACTACTTGGCGCTATCCCTTATTAAATAACCCCCATAATCTCAAATTAAATTGGACCAATTACCTTGATGGCCAGCCCATGAATTAAGTGCTCCTGGGGCATCCCAATTCAAGATTCCCTACTATGTGAAGCCCCCACAGTAGCCCACTGGTTTCTTGCAAGGACTGTGGGCTGCATCGATGTAGTTGAAGTGCTCTCCAGTGCCCAGCCATTCATATAGGCTGCAGAGAAACCAGGGAAGCAGCTACTCCCTATGCTGACGCTCAGTCTAAAACAATGCTAGTATACACATGCGCTGTGGCAAAGGTGAGTGATGTGGGAAATGTAGACGGGGGGAATTCACACAGCAGGGCATCCAAAAATCAGGATGCCCCAGCGACAAGGTGTGGGGCTGCCATTAAAGTGGACAAAAATGCACAATTTTCTCTCACTTTGGTTCTGGACCACTATAGGAGGGGCATCTAGGTTTGGGATGCTCATCTGTAAAAAAAAAAAAAAACAAAAAAAAAAACTTTTCAATGCACGCTCCCACAGTGCATGGATCTCTCATCCAAGCAGATGTCTTGTGTTTATTGATGCCCACTCCCCTCCTTTTCATGCATATGCTGCCAACTAGTTAGACATGGAGGCGAGGTACACCAGAGGTTTAAATAAGCAACATGGCCAAATAGAGTTAAGCTGTAACCTGGCTTTTGAATCTTTAAGACTCCAGGGCCAAATTACAAGGGTTTTGGTCTGCAAAGGCTTACCATTCCTCATTCATGTTATGGCCAACAATCACATGGCTGCCGCTAACCAATCAGCTTTAACCCCAACTTAGAGCATCCTACCTAGAGTTTTTGTCACCCGCTGTTGCCAGGCCATTTTTCAGCATTTTGTGATATACAGGTTTAACTGTGAATCAGGAGTTTCCAGGAAATCATATACAGGTCCTTCTCAAAAAATTAGCATATAGTGCTAAAGTTCATTATTTTCCATAATGAAATTATAAAAATTAAACTTTCATATATTTGAGATTCATTGCACACCAACTGAAATATTTCAGGCCTTTTTTTGTTTTAATACTGATGATTTTGCCATACAGCTCATGAAAACCCCAAAATCCTATCTCAAAAAATTAGCATATTTCATCCGACCAATAAAAGAAAAGTGTTTTTAATAAAAAAAAATGTCAACCTTCAAATAATTATGTTCAGTTATGCACTCAATACTTGGTCGGGAATCCTTTTGCAGAAATGACTGCTTCAATGCGGCGTGGCATGGAGGCAATCAGCCTGTGGCACTGCTGAGGTGTTATGGAGGCCCATGATGCTTCGATAGCGGCCTTAAGCTCATCCAGAGTGTTGAGTCTTGCGTCTCTCAACTTTCTCTTCACAATATTCCACAGATTCTCTATGGGGTTCAGGTCAGGAGAGTTGGCAGGCCAATTGAGCACAGCAATACCATGGTCAGTAAACCATTTACCAGTGGTTTTGGCACTGTGAGCAGGTGCCAGGTCGTGCTGAAAAATGCAAACTTCATCTCCATAAAGCTTTTCAGCCGATGGAAGCATGAAGTGCTCCAAAATCTCCTGATAGCTAGCTGCATTGACCCTGCCCTTTATAAAACACAGTCGACCAACACCAGCAGCTGACATGGCACCTCAGACCATCACTGACTGTGGGTACTTGACACTGGACTTCAGGCATTTTGGCATTTCCTTCTCCCCAGTCTTCCTCCAGACTCTGGCACCTTGAATTCCGAATGACATGCAAAATTTGCTTTCATCAGAAAAAAGTACTTCACTGAGCAACAGTCCAGTGCTGCTTCTCTGTAGCCCAGGTCAGGAGCTTCTGCCGCTGTTTCTGGTTCAAAAGTGGCTTGACCTGGGGAATGCGGCACCTGTAGCCCATTTCCTGCACACGCCTGTGCACGGTGGCTCTGGATGTTTCTACTCCAGACTCAGTCCACTGCTTCCGCAGGTCCCCCAAGGTCTGGAATCGGTCCTTCTCCACAATCTTCCTCAGGGTCTGGTCACCTCTTCTCATTGTGCAGCGTTTTCTGCCACATCTTTTCCTTCCCACAGACTTACCATTGAGGTGCCTTGATACAGCACTCTGGGAACAGCCTATTTGTTCAGAAATTTCTTTTTGGGTCTTACCCTCTTGCTTGAGGGTGTCAATGATGGCCTTCTGGACAGCAGTCAGGTCGGCAATCTTACCCATGATGGCGGTTTGGAGTAGTGAACCAGGCTGGGCTTTTTTAAAAGCCTCAGGAATCTTTTGCAGGTGTTTAGAGTTAATTAGTTGATTCAGATGATTAGGTTAATAGCTCGTTTAGAGAACCTTTTCATGATATGCTAATTTTTTGAGGTAGGATTTTGGGGTTTTCATGAGCTGTATGGCAAAATCATCAGTATTAAAACAAAAAAAGACCTGAAAAATTTCAGTTGGTGTGCAATGAATCTCAAATATATGAAAGTTTAATTTGTATCATTTCATTATGGAAAATAATGAACTTTAGCACTATATGCTAATTTTTTGAGAAGGACCTGTATTGTTTTGTGCTTTAACATGATGTTTTTACATTTGTAGCATTTTCTTTTTAAAAAAAGAATGTATGTTGTTCAAGAAAAGCCTATTGCTTGTAACAGGCTAATTTTTCCTGAATACAATGGTACAACATTTATCGCCAGACCCCCCCCCCCCCCCTCCCCAAACTGCATTTTTAGGAGATTTTCATATAAAATACAACCACTATGCCCACCTGTAAAAAATAAAAACAGCGTGGGGTTTCCCCTCACCAGCACCCAACCTGGGCCGTGGGAATACATGTAATGGCAAGTTACCCTCTTGCCAGCCCCTCCAGCCGTGTGAACAGGTATAAGGGTCTCAAGGACTCCTTACCAGTTCACAAAGGGTTAAATGAAGGGGAATTTTGTTCCAACTTAAAAAAAAAAAAATAAAAAAAAATAACTGAATCCAAAAGTTGAGAACTTTATCAGGTGTACTTTCTTTGTGAATATACATTTTGCACACACTAGTTATTATAAATGGCTGTGATTGGACAGAAGGCAGTTTTATTTAAAATGGGAAAACATAAATGGAACAAAACATAAAGAAACTCACCCAACCATCCGACATCGTTGTTCAGCAAGCCTGTAATAAGCATCCGGAATGGAGGTCACCGCCTGATTGCTCCACAGTCTCTCTGCCACTGCAGCTGCTCTGGGCCTGCAAAAGATGAAAGCTGGTTTATTTTTTATACTATGACTGAAAAACAGTTAATGAAACCTCATTAATCAGCAAGCGGTGAGCACAAAGCTGGAATCACCCTGTTCTTCTGACCAGACTTGCCTCCCCCCAGTGCAAGGCTGCCTGGATCCCCTGCCACAGTGTCCATGTTTTGCCACGGCTCCGGCTTGTAGGTGGCCACGTGTGGTGTATGAGCCCAGACCAAGGCCCATTTTCTTTGGGCATATCAGGAAAGTCTTGTACACAAGCATATACCTCTAACTGGGCCTTTGCAAGGAGCTTGTACCACCAAACTCAGCAATGGATGCTGGGGGGAGCAGTGGCAGGTGAGCCTCTTACCAGTGCGGGGCCCCACCATCTTTCCTCTCATGCGGGCGGCTGGAGGAAAGATGGTGGGACTCAACACTGGTATCGCCCAATCATCAGTGCCGATTTGCGGCTGAGGTGTTTTTTTTTAATGTAACACCTCCCACCCCGCCTTGGTGCTGGGGGAGGGCTTACAAAAACGGGCAGTTTGGCCGGACTGGCCCATTATAGTGGCACTTCAACACAGCTATGGACCTTTAGGATTAACACATTTCTCATTTATTTGCAAATAAAAAAATATATATATATATACCACAGTCGTGGAGTGAGATTCGTAGAATCCACATATTCACCCCATAAACAAGCTTCACCCCCTATTACGAGTTCCTTCTGCTCTTGCGTCCCTGGGAAAACAAAGCATAAGTATGGATAAGAATACATTGCAGTGGTAACAATGTACAAAAAACAGAATTGCGGCTTTTTCTGGTCACATATTTGTTGCCTTTTGGTGGGGGGGGGGGGGGGGGGAACTGTGCCTGGCCCCAGTATCTAAATTGGTGGCATTTTCCGAAATGTATACTATTGTGTGCCAAAAAGAATGTCCTGAGCATCTCTAGCACTTTTCTTCCATTATGAAATAAGCATAAATATAATGGGTCTCCGTACCAATGTGCACCGCCCAGTCCAGCTAAAGGATAGTGCTGCTTGACATTTCCCTCCTATCTGCGCTCTTTGTTACTGCCTCAAATTTGGTCTAAAACAAGAAACCATCACAGGTTTAACCATCTCTTTGGTGAAGGATGCAAGTCTCTTCTATTCCCGCTAAGGAATACCCTGTACCAGTTCATAAAAAGAAAATTCTGCGAGTACTCACCTGTAGAATTAATTTCGCTTCCATTATTACTTCAGGACATCAGAAGAATTCAGAGATGAAAGGTTAACCCATTCGTCCCTGAATTCTTCTGATGTAAAATGGAAGAGAAAAGTTCATTTAAATAGTGCACAGCAAGCTATACATGTAAAAAAAAAAAAAAAAGTAAATTCAATTAGCAATAGAAGGCAGAAGGACAGATAGGCCATTCGCCAAGAAAAGCAGACACTCCCCAAAAGAATCACACCTAAAAGACCAGGGAGAGCAAACCACTTGTGCAGTGGAACTTGGAAAAGAGCAGCTAGAACACCAGGAAACCGAGAGGCGTGTAACGTGTGTCGTTTACGGAATACCAAGACATCTGTGAAAATAAGCCCTAACACAGCAAAAATTAATAAAGGCCATGTTGGGACAATCCAACCCAGATGATCAGACCTTTTGATTGGTTTCTGATCTAATTGGCTAATCGCACCATACACACATGCGCCACTTACTGCGCAAGGCGTCATCTAGTTAGCAGCACGAATGAAACAAAAAAAAAAAGTCGCCAAGATTCAAATTATCAATGGTAATACTAAAATACAATCTGGATGGATAATTGCGTAGGCTTCTTAATTCTTCTCAAGTTCAGAGCACTAGAACCTCACTATGATTTTTACATTTAATCAGAAAAGAAAAAAAAAAAATATGGTACAATAGAGAAAAGCGGGTGCAGTACGAATCGTAACAAACGGAATTTCACAGAAAACCGTATTGAAAAATAACCATGAACAAATCTCTAGCAAAACAAATTCAAAATAAAATGGATAACAAAAAGAAAAGGGTACTTATGGTAGGTTGAGTTGCTGAGTTGAATGAACCCAAACTTGGTGAGGTTAGGGCGCTCAGAACACCTTGAAACATTTATCAGAGTTCTAGAGGTTTCTGACACCATCACAAGGGCAGATCTAATATTCTGTAGATTATGGTCTCAGCTATCAAATGATATTATGAGGAATATATGTGATTCATAAAAGAAAAGCTATCTGATCTGATAACATCGTTGTACTTTTTGGTTGGAGATCTGCCCGTTTCCATGCCCTCTGGGGGAGAGGGATGTTTCCTGGCTTGTTAGCACATGGCTCTAAATGAGCATTTACCTTAAGAAGTGCAGAGACCTTCTACAGCACAGATGCTGCCTACATTTTATGACGGCTGTAAATTCGGAAATTGGGGAGCTGGGATTCTGGGACTGCCAGTGGAGGGACATTTTGTGGCCACATGTCCTTACAAATGCCTCATTTCAAAAATCTTGAAAAAAGATTTGTGTACACCCATCCCCGATATGCAGACCGTGTGATCTTGTGGTATCGTTTTATAGACAATATTTTTTTTGATATGGAATGGGTACCTTGAAACATTAATAGGATTTAAAGAAGAGCTAGATAAATATTTGCCTTCAATCTCGTTCACGATTGATTACAGTATGGAATGTGTACACTTTTTAGATGTCAATGTTAGACTAAAGGATGATAAGATCTCAACGGATATATTTAGAAAACCTACTGATAGGAATACCCATCTTCATTTTAGTAGTTTTCATCCATCTATGCAGAGAGTATCCCATATAGCCAGTTTTTGAGATTGAGAAGAATCATCGATAATGATCAGACATTCCTTGAACGGGCAGAGCAAATGGCTAGTGATTTTAAAGATAGGGGTTATCCAGAAACGGTTGTGGAGGAAGCTAAATCGAGAGCTTTGAAAGTACAAAGAGAGTCATTACGTTATAATCCTAAGAAAAGATCTGATCGTATTCCGGTTGTCTTGACCCATAATGTGCACAGTCACCAGATTAAACGCATTATAAATAAACATTGGTCAGTTTTATCTAGTGATCCAACTTTTTCGCGTACCTTTACAGCTCCCCCTTTATTTACATGTAGACGCCCAAGGAATCTTAGGAGTTATTTGATTAGGGCAGACACGGAAATTGAGAGACAAGAGGAGAAAACTATCATTTTTGGTTTACCTAAACCACAGGGCATGCACATCCGCGGACGGGCAGAAAGTACACAGTTAAGGATTTTGTGAATTGTTCTTCTGTGTTTGTGATATATATGCTTAAATGTCCCTGTGGAATGGTACACATAGGCCAAACCACTAGGGAAGTGAGACAAAGAATTTCGGAACATAGGAGTTCGATCAGACGAGGAGATCTAACTTCACCTGTGGCCCGCCATTTTTTATCGGCGGACACAATATATGCCAACTGAGATTTATGGTTATAGAGCAAGTTAAACCATTAAAGAGGGGTGGTGATAATAGGAGAAGGTTGTCACAGAGGGAACTATTTTGGTTGTATGAACTTGATGCTCTCGCACCCCATGGTATGAACGAGGAATGTGATCACACAGTTTTTCTGTGAAAAAGTATCTAATATTGGAGAAATATGTAGACCTATGTGAGATATTGTAGATATATAAAGACAGGAATTTGGGCTGCATAAGCAATTCAAGCTGAAGACTTTCCCCATCCCAACACCACCAGCCTTGTTGGGGGAAGCTTCCTTTTTTCACACCAGGTCCAGAATCACAGCAGTAAATTCCGAACCCCCACTGCAGCCTGCTAGAAAGCAAGACATCCAAATCCCCTGCGTGTGTGGGTGGACTAAGAACTGGGGAAAAGAAGTTATCAGCCCCCTAACACCATCATCCAGATGATTTGAAAGAGAGTTAGAACCCGTCTCTGACTGTCTGCGCTCAAGGTCTTCTGCTATATAATAGAACTATTGGAGGAAGGCCTACTCTCGCCTGCAACTTTCACAGTAGTCCCAAGGTATACCTACTTTGTAAGGTAAGAGAGAGACAACATCCACTTGAATAGACCCATAAAGTTGTACAAAACCCAGCAGCAGCCAGCCTGTAATCTAAATGATTCCAGATCCGGCCGTTGACATTTCTCTGGGGCATCCTAAATTGAGATGTCCCTCTGTGTGAAACCCATGGTGCACATAAAAACTCACCTTTCCCCGCTCCAATGGCACATGCATGGGCTCTCATCCAAGGATAGCTACCTGCTAGAACATCATACAGCAGGCGGCCCTCATGGTTTATAATGGAGAGCGCACAGACCGCATCCCCTGCATCGCGCATGCTCGCGCCAGCCATGCCCTGCTCGCGCCAGCCATGCCCTGCATCGCGCCAGCCATTCAGAATCAGACTGGGACGGGAGCGCGTGCACAACGCTGGGGATGCAGCATACGCTGTTGGGTCCTGGAAAGGTGAGGTTTTTTCTACTGGCCCCTTGAGGCGTTTCACACAGGGGATGCCCCATGCACGGAACAAAACCTAGGAATGTCAAGTTCTCAGATTTTGTCTCTACTTTTGGTAGAATTTTAGTGTAAATTTGTGTGGCAAAATTATGTCCTTAAGGTGCTGAGCTGCTCTAGTATTTTTTTTTTTATTTTTATGGAAGCAGTTTTCATTATCTACAATCCATTGTAGACCATGGACACAGAAGTGAGTTCTGTACACACAGACTGCTGCTGGGCATGTGTAAGGTTTAATGAGCTTCCTCGCTTCAGCAGCGGCCATAGCCGCAGTGTTCTGTGCATACTGGACTCACTTTTCTCTTCTTGTAGATCTTGGTGTACAGACTATGTGTACATTGCCAATAGCAACCGATTGTAGGTAGTGAAAACTAGTTCCATAAAACTCAATTAGTAATTAATTATAAACAATTTATGAAATGTAGGAGTGTTCATCACTATTATCATCTTATCTAAACAGAGGGTATTGATAAAGCTGGAAGGCGAAACATGTCTACCCAGTCCCTCATAGAGAGGAAGAAAGAATGAATTTTTACCTCTGAGATGAAGTGATGTATTTGTAAAGAGTTTTAAAATGTATTTTCTGGAACTGTTCTTGTAATTATGTGTAAGCTGAGTATGAAACAATCTTTTTTAAGAAAACACAATAAATCATGGAAATCATTTTTTAATAACTTGGTGATGTGGTCAAATGAATGGGCTAACAAAAAGTAAGGAGCCCCAAAACATGATTTTATTAGTTCCATAAAAACGTGAAGAAAATACTCCATCAGCTAAGCACCATAAGGTCATCCCTTTGAAACCAAAAATATACACTTTCAAAAATGTCATTGAAAGTGGACTTACCCTTTAACCTTATACAAGTTGTATTCCCACCCGAAGAGCCGGGACGTTGGCCCAAACCCTTCCGGAATCCGAGAGATGACCATATTTACCATATGAATGGGAGGCCGAGGCAATGTTTCTTTCGGCCATTATAATAAGACACAGACCTTGTGTCTGGGCCTTGCAAGATTTTCTTTCCTCCAATTTAGAGTCTGTCACCAATGACATCGTAGAAAGAAGATTTCCACAACTCTTATCTGTAACCAGATTCCCAGGTATCCTTCATGACACCCCACCACAGAGACCGTCTTCTGTACAATAACTGTACAGTGGTATCTGGTATGCAGGCAAGGAACTTCATAGGGAAATTCAGAAATTCAATTACAAGATCACCCTCTATCACTAAGGAATGTAGAATATAAACCATAAAAGCAGAACTATAGTAAAAATAAAACACCACACACACACACACACCACAACAGTACCCCCATGGGAAATCTTGATTTGAGATGCCAGGCTAGTTGTTTTTTTTTTGCCATATAAAGGCACACATTGTTTCCGCCAACAGCTGGGGGAAATGCCCGTGCGTCTTATGCAGTGAATGTAAAAAATACATTACAGGCAGTCCTCCGGCTCCTGCCAACACACACCTTACCGGTGGCTGGACGGCAACCGCCTCGGCTGCTAACACACAGGCCTGCCGCTGACACACCATAACTTACAGACTTCAGCGTGGCTTCCTACGCTTCAGCGCATGTATGTGGCCTGTGAACTCCCATTGTCCTTTCATAGGCACCACACCCATCCACCAAATCGACTGAAGCCAACACCGACACGGAAGCCTGTGTGTGTGTGTGTGTGTGTGTGTGTGTGTGTGTGTGTGTGTGTGTGTGTGTGTTGGGGCGATTTTAGCACAGCAATTGGATCGGAATTTTTTTTCTCTTATCCTGCTCTAAATCCCCATCAGCCAAAACACAAGAAGTGTTGTGTAGCTTCCACAAAGAAAATCAGTAACACTAATTTATACAGGCAGAATAAAAGAAAAAGGTGCTAACAACATCATTGAATTTTCAGTCCAGAAAAAAAAAACTCTCCCTTTGCCTTTGTATTCTGCTTTTTTGCTGTGCTGTACTCTGACAGTATGAAACTTACTGGGTCTCAAGATTGAGTCCTTGACCATCTCCCAGCTAAATTGGACTTGGTAGGTTTTTATACTGCCAGAGTAGGTAGGTACAGCAGCAGGAAAAACATGCCAGTATTCCACTACATTTGGCTCTGTCCTAAACCGTTTTTAAATTTAAATTGAAGCAGAAATGGCTGAGATATCAGGGTTTACAGGTTCAGCCAATGACATTCTTTGTCATCCTGTCCGCCAATCAGCAGAGCAGGACAGGATTGCTGGTTTCTTCCTCCTCCAGATTCATCACATTGCTGTCAGCGCAGAGCCTGTTCATTACACCGATTATTATGCAACATCACAGAGCCAAGGGCCAGGCCCACTTTTTTCATTAGAAAGATCATACTCTGAACCTGTAAACCCCGATATCTCGGCCATTTCTGCTTTAATTTAAAAACGTAAAACAGTTTAGCACAGCGCCAAATGTAATTCGCCGCAATAATGTAACAATTACCTTTACCTTCTGTAGCACTTTAACAGTCAACAGAAGCTAAGATTAACAACAATGTTTTTGTAAAAAAATGTGGGCCAATTTAATATGAGAACAAGGGGCCTAGCAAATGCCAAGTTTACAATTGAGACATAACAGAACAGGAAAAACCACATGCAGATCAGCCAACGAGGGCAGAGGCATGCACCTGAACGCACCGGTAAAATTTGTCGGTTCAACTCGGTATATCTGGATCCAGTCTTGGCCATAGGAAATACGGTTTAGGTACCAGGGAGCAGCAAGAAGGGCCTGAAATTTGGCAGCTGTAACTTCTGCCATCTCCTCTTGGTAATTCTTTTCCTTCCAGACTTCAACAACTGTATCTGGCCTTAACTGAGAAATTTAAATAGGTTTAAAAAAGGAGCATGCCTTAATCAAACACCAAAATCGCCATGAAAAAAAAAAAAATTGTACATGGTATATCGTATCGTTAGGGCCTTCAAAATATCACTGTAGGCTTTAGCCAGGATCCAAATTCATTATAATTTGTATAAAATGTAAGATCAACCAGATCCAGCTTTCCTATATGTGGCTGCTGAGGACCAGAACTATTGAGAAGAACACAGGAATGAAATGGAATGATGGAAGTTAATGTAAAAAAAAAAAAAAAAAAGGAGGAGGTTAGTTTCAGCTGTTCAGTTAGATGCAGGCTAATGGTACATAACATGCTGCCCTTCGGATTACAGCAAATACAGTCATTTAGGTCCCCACAATTCAGTCAAATCAAAAGCAGACCTAATTTTGGTTTGATTGATGGCTTCTCATTTCTAAGTGATGATATCACCCTTAGCAATCCATAGTTTTAGCCTTAGCTCGAGCATGTTTAGATATTTTTGAAGATACTGGATTTTTTGGAAATGATCCAAAGATTATTATGATTATTAGGATTGTATTTTTGGATTGTAAGTACGTTTCTGCACAATATGATTGCTTCCAACTTGCCAAAAAATTAGCAATATATGGTAATATATTAATTGTGTATATATTGTATGCTCTTATGCATTCTATTCTTCAAATAAAGACAATTACCAAAAGAATTGCTAAAGGAAAAAAAAAACACTTGACTGCACAGTGGCAGTAAATGAACCTGATCTGCCCCCTCATCTCATCAGTAAGCCCTGCATTAGAGAGATGCCCAACTCTATCCTTCTTTCTTATGAGAAAAGCATTACTGCTTCTGGTCCCCACCATACAGAGCTCTATGCCCAGCTTTGGGGGATCTTTAACTGGAGCAAAATACCAAATCTTATTCACCTTTTGTCCCCTACAGCTATTCTGTCCTACTCTGAGTCACAAGGTCAAGCCCTGTGGCATTCTATGTCCTCCGTGGCAGTGTCTGTGGCAGGGCAAAGGTGATCTACGGGGCATAGGGCCACCCCCACGTCAGTCACAGTGGCTTGAACACTCCTACTTGATTCACTGCAATGGGGTGGGATATGCTTGAGCCCCTGACATGGAGGACATATACAGACCAAGAGACAGAGACCGAGAAAGAGAGACAGAGACCGAGAAAGAGACCGAGACCGAAAAAGAGAGACAGAGACCGAGAAAGAGATACAGAGACCGAGAAAGAGATACAGAGACCGAGAGAGAGAGACAGAGACCGAGAAAGAGATACAGAGACCGAGAGAGAGATACAGAGAGACAGACATGGTGGTTTACATTGCTGTTCTTTTCCACCCATTGTTTAATGTAATTTGCTCAATAATAGAGTCAGTCCAGCGTCTAAAGCTTGAATTTTTCTCAACCAGGCCTCATCTTGACTACACTTTCCATTTTTTGGCAAGACCTTTTCAAAAATAGCATTAGACAGATGCATAGAATGTAATTCACTTCACTAATTAAGAGAGACTTGAAAATGATTGCAGCAACGGATCAGATTGTCAAGACAGTAAGCCATCAGGAAATAAGTGAGAGGCCGATGGGTTAAAGGAAGAAAAAAAACGCACACACACACACACACACACACACTAGAGGGCATGCAGTATAGGTAGTAGTTCTTAGCTAGATCTAGTGGCACAAGATATTATTGTGTAATGTTATTAAAAAAGTCAACTAACCAGCGAAGCTTTGTGGATCGGCCTGATAATATCTCTGCCAGTCTTGACCAGTACTAATGTAATCTAGGTACCAGGCAGATGCAAAGACAGCATAAAACCCTGCAGCCGTCACTCTGGATAATTCTTCATAACAGCCCTCTCCCTTCCATACTTCCACTACTGTGTCTGGATTAATCTGCAAAGATGCAATAGGTAAGCATGCAAAAGACTTAAAGCACAAGTCATTACTTTCTATAGTGGTCCTAAATGGTGAATTTAGTAAAAAAGAAAGGGATTTTAATAGCTGACAAATCAAGGGGAAACAAGGATTGGCCTATCAGCAGCCACTACTTGTATAGGATTAGTTATGCAATATGGATATAAACTTTTTTTATTAACAAAATCAGGTTATTATATAAACAAATCATTGAAAATATTTAAAAAAGGATATATATCTGCCATCCCAATGCCTTGATCCATTAGTCCTTTTTGACTTTAAGGTAAAATCCAGCCTTACACCCAGTTTTTTTACCGAAAACAAAAAGCCATGGGTGGCAGAGACACAAGAGGGAGGGCACTGACACAGAAACACCCTATTTTGTGTTGATCTCCGCCCTGTGTCCTCCCTTTTTTTGGTTCAAGAAAAAAAAAATCTGAGAGTTTTAGAACCTTATGTTTCAGGGGGAAAGTGCAGTACCTTGGGATAAACAGGTGGAAAAAAAAAAAGCCCACCTTCCCAACACTGTATACCCACTAGAATTGTGGGTATACAATGCTATTGTATATGCTTCCAAATGGTTTAAGTGGAACTAAACCCACTAGTGGCCAGCCAAGTATCTAAAAGATGCCCCACTGTGTGAAACCCCCCAGGGCACCTGTAAAAACTCACCTTTTCATGCACCAACGTCGCATGCGTGGGCTCTCGTTAGGAAGGCGAAAAATACAATTCTGTGATTACTCACCTGTAAAATTGATATTATGAGTATACAGTACGTCCTTCTCCAAAGATAATACAATTGGGTTATCCTCCGCCAGATGGCGCTGTACTGCAGAGACGTAGAAAACAGGCTCCTCCCGGCCCCTCAAATACCCGAGGACCTCTCACAAATCCCCAGCATTGAAAAGCAGTGAACGAGAAGCCGGGAGAATTTAACCACCCAAACTGGTAACTATAACAATGACAACAATCACCATACAGGGGATCCAAGATAATGCAAACCAAAGGGTGGGGTGGAGCAGGACGTACTGTATACTTATAATATCAATTCTACAGGTGAGTAATCACAGAATTGTATTATTCTTAGTATACAGTAAGTCCTGCTCCAAAGGTAATACTTACAATTGGGACATCCAATAGCAGTGTCCATAAAGTAGGGTGGGATCCCCAACAAAAAGGTAACAGCAGACAGTTTAAACCACTGCCGCCTGCAGAACCTTGTGGCCAAAAACAGCATCAGCTGAGGCCCTAACATCAACCTTGTAAAACTTTGAAAAGATATGAACAGAAGACCAAGTAGCGGCCTTGCAAACTTGTTCAACAGAAGCCTGGTGCTGGAAAGCCCAAGAGACACCAATAGCACGAGTAGAATGAGCAGTAAGGTGGAAGGGAGGACTCTTCCCCTTCGCAGAGTAGGCCTGAATCACGGCCTGACGGATCCATTTGCTAATAGTAGACTTGGCAGAAGCCAAACCCTTCCTAGGACCGGAAGGGACCACAAAAAGAGCATCAGTTTTCCTGAAAGACGAAGTGACCACCAGGTAGTACTTCAGACACCTAACCACATCCAAGGAATGCAAAACCCTCTCCTTAGCGTTGCTAGGATTAGGGCACAAGGAAGGAAGAACAATGTCCTGATTCAAATGAAAAGCAGACACTACCTTGTCCTGGTGTCTCTCGTAGTAGGGGGGCTGGATTGAAAGCGCCGCCAACTCCGACACGTGCCTAACAGAAGTGATAGCCACCAAAAAGACAACCTTGAGAGTAAGAATGACCAGAGCAGCGTCCTGCAGAGGTTCAAAGGGAGCACCCTGCAAGGCGGACAAAACCAAGTTTAAATCCCAAACAGGCACCATGGGCTTACGAGGGGGACGCACATGAGTAACCCCCTGGAGAAAAGTCTTGATCAAAGGATGCTGAGCAAAAGGCTTCTGGAAGAAAACAGACAGGGCAGAAACCTGACCCTTCAGAGTACTGAGTTGGATCCCCAACTCCAAACCATGCTGTAAGAACTCCAGAACCCTGGGAACAGAAAACACACGACAGGGAAGAGACTTAGACTCACACCAGTCAATGAAGGCACGCCATACCCTGTAATAGATGGTAGAAGAAGACTTCTTCCTAGCCTTCACCATGGTATCAACCACCGAGGCAGACAAACCTTTTTCCATCAAGAGGTTTCAGCCAGGAGGTTTTTCCACCAGGAGGTTTCAGCAGCCAGGCCGTCAAAGCCAGAGTTTGTAAATTGGGATGGCGTAAGGGGCCCTGAGTGAGCAGATCTGGCACCCTGGGCAGGACGTACTGATCTACTGCCAGCTGCACCACGTTTGCGAACCACACTCTTCTCGGCCACCTGGGGGCCACCAGAATTGCTGGCACCCCTTCCAGAGCAATCTTGCGCAGAACTCTGCCCAGCAGAGGGATTGGAGGGAAGACATACAGGAGCTGAAAGTCCTGCCATAACATGGATAGAGCATCCTTGGACAAGGCCAGAGGATCCTGAGACAGGGAGACAAAGGCCGGGAGCTTGTGGTTGTGACGGAACGCAAACAAATCCACATCTGGTAGACCCCAACGGTGACACAGGGATTGGAACACCCTGTTGCAGAGGGACCATTCTCCCTGACGAGAGGCCCCCCTGCTCAGAGAGTCTGCCAGGAGATTCTCTGCCCCCGGGATGTACACAGCTGATATGCAGGGAACATTGGCCTCTGCCCAGACCAGAATCCGAGATACTTCCTGGAGGGCCCCCTTGCTCCGGGTCCCTCCCTGATGATTGATGTAGGCAACTGCCGTCCGGTTGCCCGAGCGCACCTGAACAGGCAGACCCTGAAGTTGATGGGTCAACTGAGCCAGAGCCAACCTGATGGCCCTCAGTTCCAAGATGTTGATAGGTGTGTGGGCCTCCTGAGGGCCCCACCTCCCCTGGAACCGCAGGGACTTCCAGAATCCCCCCTATCCCGACAGACTGGCATCCGTGGTGACCGTCTCCCAGGAGGGGGCCAGAAAGGATCTGCCCCCCAGCAGGTTCCTGGAGTCCAGCCACCACGAGAGGGACCGCCTGACCAGGGGGGAAAGCACACAGACCCCGTCCAGGGACGCTGGGTCCTTGTCCCATACTGACAGAAAGTGAAGTTGTAGAGGCCTCAAGTGGAACTGAGCATAAGGCACTGCCTCGAAGCACGCCACCATCAGGCCCACCAGCTGCATTCCCTGCCTGATGGAGGGATGGTGACACGATAGCAGGGACCGGGCCTGCACAATCAAAGCGTCCACCTTCTGTTGAGGAAGAAAGATCCTTGCTTGAACTGTATCCAGAATCATTCCCAGGAATGGAGTCACCGAGGAAGGAGACAGAGAGTCCTTGGGGTGATTGATCACCCAGCCGAAAGACTCCAGGGTGAACACCACCAGCTGAGTGTCCAACTCTGCCTGGTGTAGAGACTGGGAGGTGATGAGAATGTCGTCCAAGAAAGGCAGCACGCGGATGCCCAGAGACCTGATCAGAGAAATCACCCCAGCCAGCACCTTGGTGAACACCCTGGGAACTGAAGTGAGACCAAAGGGCAATGCCACAAATTGGTAGTGTTGATCTTCCAATGCGAACCTGAGGAATCTTTGGTGACCTGGAAACACAGGAATGTGAAGGTAAGCATCTTTGATGTCCACAGACGTCATGAAATCCCCTGGGCGCAGGAAACTGATGGCAGAGCGCAGAGTTTCCATGCGAAAGTGCCTGCTCCTGACAAATTTGTTGATGATCTTCAAATCCAGGATGGGTCTGACTGACCCATCCTTTTTGGGTACTGTGAAATAGTTGGAATAGAAGCCCTTGCCTTTTTCTCTTAAAGGGACCTTGCAAATGACCCCCAGCTCCAGGAGGCTTTGCACAGCCTGAACTAGATCCTGAGCTGAGACGGTCCTGAGGAATCCGGGATCTGAGGAATCTTGGGGGGGGGGGGACCGGAGGACACTACCTCCTGAATCCACCGTTCTGAGACATGAAGCCTCCAGACGTGAGCAAAGTTCTGCAGCCGTCCCCCCACCCGGATGGGTGCCTGAGGAGCGGACTTGGGCTTAGAACCCCAGGAGGAGCTAGGACGACTACGTCCTCTGCTCTTACCCCAGGAGTCTCCTCGGGCCCCAGTGAAGGAAACCCCCTTTCCTTGTCTAGCACCACGGTAGGGGGGTGAAAAAGAGCCCTGACACTGAAAGGGCCGAGACTGCCGCCTGCGCTGGGGCAACCTACCTCCTTTAGCAAAAAGGTCCAGACGGTCCCCAAACAGGCATAGTCCTTTGAAGGGAAAACCAGTGAGGGCTTTTTTGGCAGCGTTGTCAGCAGCCCACTGGCGCAGCCAAACCGAGCGGTGTATAGCTACCACCAGGGCAGATGTTCTGGCACACATTCTAATGGTGTCATCCAAGGCAGAGAGGACAACATTTACAAAGACATCACAGCTAGATAGTGCATTAAACACATCAGGAGGCAAATCATCAGGGGCACCATCAAGGACACTTCTGATCAGGGACCTAAGAGCCACAGATGTAATGGCCGAGGCACAGACCGGGCGCAGCGCCGTCCCCACAATAGCAAAGGCATGGGACGCCAGTTGGTCAATTCGCCGGTCCTCAGCATCGCAGGGTAGTAGAGTCAGGGGAGTGCATGACAGAGGTGTTAGACAACCCTCGGGAGGGGATGACCAGCACTTAACCACATCAGTGGTTTTTGTCCCAACTTTTAGGTACACCGGGAAGTCTACTGGGACGTTCCCACTCCTTAAGCACGAGATTATTGAAATGAGCTTGCTCGGGAAATTCCAAACGTGATCTGGCAGTATGAAAAAGCTCACCCCTTTGCCTAGGAGCCCCAGCAGAGGGAAAGATGGACAGAACCTCAAAAATCTGGGCCAGCAATCTGTCAGTATCATCCGGGGCCCAGGGGTCAGAGCCAGAATCGTCATGACCCCTGGGTCTCTCATCAGATGACCCCGAATCGGAGAACAGCTCCCCTTCGTCCGAGGGGGTATAGCCACATGAATGCAAAAACTCATCAGTTTCCATAGGGAAAAGAGTGACATCAGGTGTTAAGTGCCGCTTTTTAGCAGTGGCCTTACGCGCCAGGGTATTAGCAATTAACTTTTCAACACTAGTTAGTCTAGCAGACACATCAGGCTGAGAGTCCCCACTTGTATTCAAGTCATGGGGAGTGAGACTCAGGCTTGGGGGAGTAGGTGAAGTGAAACGAGGTGCAGGCCCAGCCACAGGAAGACCAGATTGCAGCGCTAGCACCTGCTGGGCACAAGGTACGCAGACCCGTGCATTGTGACCGCTAATAGGTGAGACTCCACAAGCTACACACAGCCGGGCTTGTCCCGAAGGAACCCCGGTCACATTATCCTGAGATGCCTCCATATGGTGATTACAAGGCACAATATGCCAGTAGGGATTAACGCTATAAAGCAACCCTGGATGCCCCAATAACCCGCTAGGGAAGTGGGAGTAATTACACTAGGCCTCACAAGTTAAGATTAACAGAGGGCCGGGAGAAGCCAAAGGATTCGCCCGTCTGAAAGACACAATGAAAGTGGGCCATAAGCAGACATTCAATATGACAATGATAATAAAGTTGCCCGCGAGGGCACTTACGGACCGCGGTAGGTAGAGACCGTCACACAGGAGCCCACAATCAGACAAAATGGCATTGGTATACCTCGAGGGGCGGGCCAATGCGAGCCATGATGCGGAGCGCTCCAGAGCCAGCCCCCCCCCCCCGAGGAGCAGACAAGCAGCCAATGACGGCGCGAGAGCGCCTGAGGTAACGCCGCCGCCAAACGCGGAACTTATGAAAAAAGAGCGCACGCGCGGCGGCGGCGGCGGCAATGGCAAATAATAAAGGCAATGCAAGTCAGCGCGGCAGCTGACACAACACATAAGTAAAGTCAAAGACACATATGCAAACATAATACAATTCTGTGAAATACTCACCTGTAGAATTGGTATTATACGTATACAGTACGTCCTGCTCCAGATATAATACTTACACTTGGGACATCCAATAGCAGTGTCCATAAAGTAGGGTGGGATTCCCAACAAAAAAGGTAACAGCAGACAGTTTAAACTACTGCCGCCTGCAAAACCTTGCGGCCAAAAACAGCATCAGCTGAGGCCCTAACATCAACCTTGTAAAACTTTGAAAGGGTATGAACAGAGGACCAAATAGTGGCCTTGCAAACTTGTTCAACAGAAGCCTGGTGCTGGAAGGCCCAAGAGGCACCAATAGCACGAGTAGAATGAGCAGTAAGACGGAAGGGAGGTTCCTTCCACTTAGCAGAATAGGCCTGAATCACAGCCTGACGGATCCATTTGCTGATAGTAGACTTGGCAGGAGCAGGAACCAAACCCTTCCTAGGACCAGAAGGGACCACAAAAAGAGCATCAGTTTTCCTGAAGGACGCAGTGACAACCAAGTAATACTTCAGACACCTAACCACATCCAAGGAATGCAAAACCCTTTCCTTAGCATTGCTAGGATTAGGGCACAATGAAGGAAGCACAATATCTTGATTCAAATGAAAAGTGGACACCACCTTAGGCAGAAAGTCTGGCTTAAAGCGGAACACCACCTTGTCCTGGTGTCTCTCATAGTATGGGGCCTGGATAGACAGAGCCGCCAACTCAGACACACGCCTGACCGAAGTAATGGCCACCAGAAAGACCACCTTGAGGGTAAGAACAGCCAGAGCAGCATCATGAATAGGCTCAAAGGGTGCACCCTGCAAGGCAGACAAGTACTGAGTTTTAAACCTGAATCCAACCCACGTTGTAAGAACTCCAGAACCCTTGGGATTGAAAACACCGTACTGGTTTACTGCCATCTGCACCACGTCTGCGAACCACACTCTTCTAGGCCACCTGGGGGCCACCAGAATCACTGGCACCCCTTCCAGAGCAATCTTGCGCAGAACCCTGCCCAGCAGGGGGAATGGAGGAAAGACATACAGGAGCCGAAATTCCTGCCACAACATGGACAGAGCATCTGTGGCCAAGGCCAGAGGATCCTGAGACAGGGAGACAAAGGCCGGGAGCTTGTGATTGTGACGGGACGCAAACAGATCCACATCCAGTAGACCCCAGCGGTGACACAGGGACTGGAATACCCTGTTGCAGAGGGGCCACTCCCCCTGACGGGAAGTCCCCCTGCTGAGAGAGTCCGCCAGTAGATTCTCTACCCCCGGAATGTACACAGCCGAAATGCACTGAACATTGGCCTCCGCCCATGTCAGAATCCGCGACACCTCCTGGAGGGCCCCCTTGCTCCGGGTCCCTCCCTGATGGTTGATGTAGGCAACCGTCATCCTGTTGTCTGAGCGCACCTGCACCGACAGACCCTTCAGGTGATGGGTCAACTGCTCCAGTACCAACCTGATTGCCCGTAGTTCAAGGATGTTGATGGGTAAGTGGGCCTCCTGAGGGCCCCACCTCCCCTGGAAGCGCAGGGACTTCCAGAATCCCCCCCAACCTGACAGACTGGCATCCGTTGTGACCGTCTCCCAGGAAGGGGCCAGAAAGGAACTGCCCCCTAGCAGATTCCTGTGGTCCAGCCACCATGAAAGGGACTGTCTGACCCAGGGGTAAAGCACACAGACCCCGTCCAAGGACATTGGATTCTTGTCCAATACTGACAGAAGGTGAAGTTGCAGAGGCCTCAAAGGGAACTGAGCAAAGGGCACCGCCTCGAAGCACGCCACCATCAGACCCACTAGCTGCATTCCCTGCCTGAGGGAGGGCTGGGGGCACGAGAGCAGGAACCTCACCTGTGCAGTCAGAGCTTCCACCTTCTGTTGAGGAAGGAATATCCTTGACTGAACCGTATCCAGAATCATTCCCAGGAATGGAGTCACCGAAGAAGGGGACAGAGAGGACTTTGGGTGATTGATCACCCAGCCGAAGGACTCCAGGGTGGACACCACCAGCTGAGTGTCCAACTCTGCCTGATGTAGAGACCGAGAGGTGAGGAGTATGTCGTCCAGGTAGGGCAGCACACGTATGCCCCTTGGCCTTATCAGAGACATCACCCCCGCCAGCACCTTGGTGAACACTCTGGGAGCTGAAGTGAGGCCAAATGGTAAGGCCACAAATTGGTAATGCTGATTTTCCAACGCGAATCTGAGAAACCTTTGGTGTCCAGGAAACACAGGGATGTGAAGGTAAGCATCTTTGATGTCCACGGACGTCATAAAGTCCCCTAGGCGCAGAGAGCCGATGGCTCTCTTGCCCCTTTCTCTTAAGGGGATCTTGCAAATGACTCCCAGATCCAGGAGTCCCTGCACGGCCAGCATCAAGACCTGAGCTGAGGCAGGATCCTGTGGGATCCGGGACCTGATGAATCTTGTGGGGGGCCGCACAGCAAACTATCTTGTACCAGAGGACACTACCTCTTGAATCCCATCGGTCTAAGACGTGGCGCCTCCAGACGTGCTCGAAGTGCTGTAGCCGTCCCCCCACCCTGACGGGCGAGGGCGCCCCGTCATGCCTGGGGGTCTTGGGAGGGGCTTTGGGCTTGGACCCCCAGGAGGAGCCAGGACGTCGTTCTCTGTTCCTATGCCAGGAATCTGCACTGGCCCCGGCGAAGGACACCCCTTTCCCCTGCTTAGCCCCTCGGTAGGGGATTGAAAGGGGACCCTGCGCTGGGGTAACTTACCTCTCTTAGCAAAGAGGTCTAGACGGTCCCCAAACAGGCGTAGCCCCTTAAATGGGAGCCCGGTAAGGGCCTTCTTAGCAGCATTGTCAGCAGCCCACTGGCGCAGCCACACCGCGCGGCGTATAGCTACCGCCAAGGCAGAAGATCTGGAACACATCCTAAAGGCATCATCCGATGCAGACAGGATAAAATTTATAAACACATCACAGTTAGACAGTGCATTAACCACATCAGATGGTAAATCATCTGGACCATCTAGTACATTTCTGACCATGGCCCTGAGTGCCACAGAAGTAATGGCCAAGGCGCACACCGGGCGCAGCGCTGCCCCCACAAACGCAAAGGCATGGCATGCCAATTGGTCAATACGCCGGTCCTCGGCATCCCGCAGCGTAGTAGTGTCAGGGGAGTGCATAATAGATGTGTTAGACAGCCCTAGTATAGGAGCATCGACCTCGGGGGGCGATAACCAACACTTAACCATATCAGCAGAAAAAGGATACTTTCTGTCCAAGCTCTTAGGTATCCCAGGAAGTCTACTGGGATGTTCCCATTCTTTAAACACGAGATTATTGCAATGGGTTTGCTCAGGAAATTCCAATCGAGCCTTAGCAGTATGAAAAAGCTCACTCCTTTGCCTGGGAGCCACAACAGGGGGAGAGATGGACAAGACCTCAAAAATTTGAACCAGCAGTTTGTCAGTATCATCTGGGGTCCAGAGATCAGAGCTAGAATCGTCACGACCCCTGGGTCTCTCGTCAGATGACCCTGAGTCAGAAAACAGCTCCCCTTCGTCTGAGGGGGGATAGCCATAAAGATGCAACAACTCGTCAGACTCCGGAGAGAAAGGAGTAGCATCAGGGATTAAGTGACGCTTTTTAGCGGTGGACTTCCGCGCTAAAGTGTTAGCAATTAATTTTTCCACACTGGCCAGTCTAGCAGCCACATCAGGATGAGAATCCCCGCTTGTATTGGGGGTTAGACTCAAGCTTGGGGTTTTTAACCCTTAAAAATCCCCCCCAAAAATGGGCCCCCCCTCCCGGGAGGGGGGACCCTATGTCTTTTTTTCTCGATTTAACCCTTTGTAGTGTGGACGGTAGTTGTATTTTATTTGTAAATGTTAAAAATTACTTGTTTCAGTTAGGTGGGTCTCCCGGGCAGGAACAGGGGGCTACCGATAAATATGTGGTACCGTTCTAATCGGTAGAAATGGGGCTTTCACATGCAATATGTTTTTCCCTAATCAAATACATTTTTTATTTAAAATAAAGGAGGCAATTTCCTAAAAAAAATTGTATTTATTTCTTTTTTTTACTTAATAATAAATAAAATTTACAAACAAGACATTTCATGTTGAAGCCTAAAAACTGCTGCAAAAAATATATATATATAATTTTCTTGAAAATTCCAGCAAAAATGTCGCAAAACATGGCGCAAAATGGGGAAAAATGACCTGTCAACAGAGGGTGACAAAATCTCAAGTAGGCTGGCAATTAAAAGGGTTAATAGTACCTCTGCATGTTGGGTATTGTTCTGCTCGGGGGACCTTGCGCTTTCAGACTTAGCTTGTTTTTTCTTGTTTGCATATTTATATTTTAGGAAAAGGTGCTTTTTATTCAGCTTTTTTATACATTTTTTAGGGAAACCCTGCGCAACCAAAGAGTTCTTTGAGGGATTAATTCCAGAAAGATGAGCCCACTACAACAAGCTGGGTACGTTTAGAAAGCTTAACATGTGTACTTTCAGGGAATATATGGTTTATGGGGGATATTCCAAATGTAAAGGGTTGTTTTGGTTGAAAAATCGCAAGGTGCGCACTTTGTCTGCAGAGCTGAAATTTTCAAGAAAAATTACCGTTATGCTCATGCTTTACTTTGGGGTGTTTGGCAACTCTTCCCTTGACAGAACCTATGCATGTTGGGTATCGTTCTGTTCGGGGGATGTTGCTTTTTCAGATTATACTTGTTTTTTCTTGTTTGTATATAGTTTTTTTAGGAAAATGTGGCTTTGATTCTGCTTTTTTTATCATTTTTTTAGGGAAACTCTTGGCAACCAAAGAATACATTGAGGGATTACTTCTAGAAAACTGTGGCCACATCAACAAGCCTGGTACAAATAGAAAGCCTGAGGTGTGTACTTCCAGGGAATATATAGTTTGTGGGGGGTATTGCAAATGTAAAGGGTTCTTTTTCTGGAAAAACTGCAAGGTGCGCATAGCGCATATCACAGTTGTATTTTTTCTGAAAATCCCCTAAAGCTCTGTTTCAGTTTGGGGGAGTCTCCTGGGCAGGAAAGGGTGTCTACCTATACATATGTGGTACCGCTGTAACCGGGAGAAATTGGGATTTCACACGCAATAAGATTTTATTGACAAACTTACACTTTTTATTACAAAAAAACACTACAAATTGTAAAAATTTTATTTTTTTATTTTTTTGCACATATTTCGCCAAAAAATATTGAGAATACACCTAAAAAATGACAAACAAGACATTTCATGTTAAAGCTCAGACTCTGCTGAAAAAAACAATATATCATTTTCCTGGGAAATCCCTGGAAATCCCTTCAAAAATCACATTTGAACTCTGTTCGAGGTCCCCGGGGGATCTGAGGGAGGTCCCCGGGGGATCTGAGGGAGGTCCCCGGGGGATCTGAGGGAGGTCCCCGGGGGATCTGAGGGAGGTCCCCGGGGGATCTGAGGGAGGTCCCCGGGGGATCTGAGGGAGGTCCCCGGGGGATCTGAGGGAGGTCCCCGGGGGATCTGAGGGAGGTCCCCGGGGGATCTGAGGGAGGTCCCCGGGGGATCTGAGGGAGGTCCCCGGGGGATCTGAGGGAGGTCCCCGGGGGATCTGAGGGAGGTCCCCGGGGGATCTGAGGGAGGTCCCCGGGGGATCTGAGGGAGGTCCCCGGGGGATCTGAGGGAGGTCCCCGGGGATTTGAGGGGCCGGGAGGAGCCTGTTTTGCATGTCTCTGCAGTGCAGCGCCATCTGGCGGAGGATAACCCAAGTGTAAGTATTATATCTGGAGCAGGACGTACTGTATACTTAGAATATATATATTATATCTATACACACGCACACACCCCTTTTTTCCCCCCGAAGGCTACAGGGAGAATGAGGGAGGACGGCGGCCCATCTATATAGGACCCACCGATGTACGAGGCATGGGGCAATAGTGCGGGAGGGGCATCCCATAGAGGCTCACCATAAGCCTATACCGCCTACCCTTTGGTGGGGGACTGCGGTGGAGCAGCGCTCCTTAAGCACTCATGGTGCTGCCTACCGTCACCCGACCAGCGCAGCCAAGGCTGGGAGGCACATAACTAGTGGAACGAGTGGGAATAGTCCTACAGGGCCGCAGGCTAATAGCCTCGCTCACCTGCGAGAAGAGAGAGCCATATTCTTGTCCTTCACAGTGGCACTGCAGAGAAAATCTGGGGATTTGTGGGAGGTCCCCGGGTATTTGAGGGGGCCGGGAGGAGCCTGTTTTCTATGTCTCTGCAGTACAGCGCCATCTGGCAGAGGATAACCCAATTGTAAGTAATACCTTTGGAGCAGGACATACTGTACACTAAAAATAGTAGCCCTTTGAAACAGCTCTTGGGGCTCTGAAACAAAATCACTGCACCTCCGCAAATAAAGTTCAAACAGCAAAAATGCTTTAATTTTCACAGCAGTATTGAAATGAGAGCTCGGCCAATCGGCAGAAGTTGCCTTCTATGACGACTCCCGTTTTCTGCTTCATGGAATGGATGGAGATTGTTGTGTCATTGCTAGAACACAAGCTAGTGGTGGCGGTAGACACGGTGATCGAGGGTAGTATTTGGAGGCCTTAGTCATGCATTTCCAACCAATGGCAGGCATTTTTATAGACAATTGGCATGTATATGGGGTGGATGTGATCTGCAGGGATGTTTTCATACCCTTATCAATTGAGTGTCTTTGTTCTTGCTATTCTCTGGGACCCACTGATTAAGTCTACATGACGAAACGCGTTGGGCACGTGATTGGCAAGCTGTGGCGGGACCCGCCGCCAGGGTTAGCGGAGCACGATGGTGCCCGCTCTTATATTCCTGAGAAGCTGAACGGAAGTCAGAGGGTATGAGGCATATACCAACCTTTCTTTCCTTTCCGATTTGAATGGAGTTTAATGTTAACTAATTTGTAACTTGGTAAGAGCAATAAAAATGGGCCAGGCAAGTTTTTTTTTTATGTTTTAAATACAATATTACACTATTGTCGGCTTCTATCTTTTCCCTTTCATAATAAATTGCCTAAAATGGAGAGAGAGATGATCGCTAACCCTTATGGGATTTGGTACGTTATTTTTTTATATTTGGTGGTTGGAAACTGCACCATATTTAAAGCGGACCTTCACTCTGAATAAGAGTCTATCTTATATGTTTCCCACACCCTGTACATACAGATTGTCCACATTAAAAATCATCCTACCTGCATCTACTGCATGTTATGAGCCTTTAAACATCCAAGATGGTGGCTTATGGAAGCCGCCATCTTATCAGGCAGCCTGCAAACAGGAAGTGCCTCCTGACTGTGCTGCTCTGCATTCTGGGACTGCTGACCGTTATCTGACCCCAGCTTTGCTCTGTCTGAGCAAAGAACAGCTATAACCCGCCCCCCTGTACCTTATCCCACTCTTCTCTCCTCAGTAAGTGTGATGCTTCTGAGTCAAGATGGCAGCGCCCGTATTCTAAATTCCTGAACAGAGTTGCAGCCCAGTGGGGGAAAGAATAATAAGTTAGTGACTAATTTTACATGCTGGGGAACAGTTTTTTCTGACTTTGGGCTTTTCATTAAATCACACTGAAGGTCCGGTTTAAGGATTTACAAGCACTGGTGGTGAACGCATTTTTCTTAAAGGACATTTAATATTTTTATTCCCGCGGCTTGAGTTATATAGATTTTGAATCTGTAGTAATTTTATATTTTTTGTTAGAACTAACAGACACAGGTTCTACACACAGAGCAGGATTAATGTCATGTTTAATAATACTATTTAGAGACTAAGAAAATTTCTGCGCGGATTTGGGAATATTTGATTATATTTCAATAATTGTATTGCATTCTCTGGGATCGCTTACCCGGGTGGAAGACGCTCAACCGATATGGGTATGAAATCATCCCTGCAGATCACATCCACCCCCATATACATGTTAATTGCTGTCTCTGGTGCGGCAAGACAATGCAGCATGTTACACAGCTAAAAATGCCTGCCATTGGTTGGAAGAGCATTATTAGGGCCTCCAATTACTATCCTCAATTGCCGCTCTATTGAGCACTCCCCCCCCCCCCTCGCAAGCTCAAGCAGCTAAGAGATGTCAGTGGGCTTGGCTCAGATACTTGTGATGACCTACTAGGATCTTATGGGGTCACTCCAACCCGTCTAGCTGCTGTCTGTGCTGCACACGTTGACTACTCAGAATATTAGTTGGTGGTCATAATAATTTGACTCAGTGTGTATTTATCTAAAATAGGTGTGTGCATATAATGTGAAGAGGTCTTTCCCATACCACAGGAAGCAGTCAACACAATCATCATCTAGCAGCACTAAGCAGATTATGGTTTTAGTTGAGTGGGCAAAGGTTAAAACCAATGTAATACTTTTAGTTGTGACCACATTGAGGCGATATGGATTCAATTTCTGTCTGGTCACCGAAACTAGCACGTTTGTTACATAGAAAACACACATTTCTGCAATAGGGCTACAGAAGCACAAAGAATAATGCACTGGAAATAACCCTAACTCATCCCCTCCCCATAGCAGATTCATTATAAAAATAAATATATATATGATATATATATGAGCTGGGGTAATTTTTACATTCCATATAAGTAACTCACTTTTTTGGATCTTTTGTAGGTAAGATTACTAGAACATACCTGATCCTGATTATCAAATACCTCCTGCCAAACCATGTAGCCCTTTTTAAAGGAGGACACTATGCCTAATATTCTTGGAAAGAAAGAAAGAAAAAGTTAATAGCAAGTACTATTGCATTATATACACATCCACTACCTGCATTCAGGCATGAAGCAGATGGCAAACTGTTTTATACCAATATAAAAATAGCACTTACTGTTGGATGTAATATGATTCAAGCTTGCGATAGTCTGTACCAAATCCATGATCAGCCATGAACTTCGTAATATCAGGGTTGCTCTTCCTGCAGGATTTAAAAAAAAGAATTATATAATGGGATTTTAGTATACAGAGGCCCTGCAGAGGGAGAGCAAGATTATTCTATTATTAATTGGCTCTATGATGCGTGCAAACTAGGTTATGAGGGACTGAAAAAAAGTCTGCCTCCTCCTCATATAGTCTTTGTTCCAGCAAAGAAAAAGTTTGCAGCAAGCAGTACAACCCAGAAGAGAACCAATCAACAGGTGCCCTGCTCCAAGACTACACTTCAGATTGGTGTCTCTGCGACTGTGGATGTTGGTGCAGGATGGATGGGTGCCCATTTTTGATATCTCTTGGTCATATTAGTATTAATAATTTTTTTCTATTACTGTTATAAAGTGTGATTTTCTGGTTGCCCATATTGCTTCCTTGGCGGCATACGCTGTCTTTCTGCACTTAGCACTTTGACGGGGCCCCAATTATTATCGGGCTCCTGTTTTTGCACTCTATAGCACGTATTGTCATTTCCCATTAATTTACACGTTATTGTTAATCATGTTTCTTTGCACTTTTCTCTCTATAGCATATGCCTTCATGTATTAGCACAGCCCATTACACTTTATATCTGAATAGGCACTCATTTCCTCAGCGTTTTGCCGCCGACTTTGCTTTTTGGGCTACCTTATAATATATCATTAATTTGCTTACAATTTTCACTTGTCTATTGTGATTAGCTCCCATAATTGCCATCCTGCCACACCGGTCGTTGTTATATGTTTTTAGCTTGTGTTGTATATGTAGGTGTGTCTTGTAACATATAGGTATTCATGCACTAGGCAATTTTATCTAATTCAATAAAATATTATCTACCTTTTATTAATTGAGCGTGTGCGGCCAGTCACTGGGTTGTACAAGGGGATAGCTTCAGAGTCCCATTAGTCAATTTTTAGTTACACTTCAGATTGTGTACTGAGGATATTAAAGTGGACCAACACCCACCGGTGATCGGCCCGGGAATCTATAAGATTCCCGGGCCGATCACCTCCCTCCCCATGGGACATCCGAGATCGGGATGTCCCGCGGGGTGAAACCCCCCCAAACTCCTTACCTCCCTCGCGCCCCTCTAGACGTGCGCGCGCCCGCGCCGGTCGTCTGTGAATGGCCGGCGCGGGCACGCGCACGTCAGGAGGGACGCGCGGGAGGCGGCGGCGGAGGAGCCGCTTGTCCGCGGCTTGTCCGTCGGCGCGGGAAGAGGTGAGTTCGGGGGGTTTCACACAGCGGGGCACCCCGATCGGGGGTGCCCCACCGAAGTGGACCAAGACCCAGGATAGTCAAAATCCTGGGTGTTGGTCCACTTTAAGATGGTCCTTTTTTCACAAGGCAGTACCAGTCAGGGTGATTAAAAGAAAAGTAAGTCTGAACCGATCTGGACTAAAACAAAAAACAGGACTTATAATCATAATTCATTAAGAGGGTCATGTGGCTTTATTTAAAGTTCACATTTCAGGAGTGCTTTCTGGCAAATTGTTTCTTTTTTTTAGTCAGGACAAACCCTTCAGAATGTCTTAGGCCCTGTTTATTCTCATGATCGGCCCTCAGTTGAAAGATGAGACTCTCTCCTTTCGGGTGATCGCCACCACCACAAAAGGGTGGTTGTGCCAAGGTATTACACCACCTTCTTGCAGCAGCCCCATCCCCCGGTTTTCCTGCAGAGTGAGCGATTCCTGGAAGCCAGCCTATATGAATGGCTGGGCACATGCCTGCGTCCAGCTGCTGGGATGCAGGGGGACAGGCAACAAGGTAAGGGGTTTGCAGGCGATCTGGGGGCTCACACAGGGAGGCACCCCAAACTGAGATGCTTCGAAGTACCTAGTCGGCCGGCGCTGGAGTCTAAAAGATTGCCACTGTTAGGTCCACTTAAAAAAAATGCCTAGGCTTTGCGAAAGGCTGCACAAGCTTGGCCATCTGAAACTATGGATGTTTCAGAAGCGAGAGTTTCTGCAATCAGCTTTCCCCCATTTTTTTGAATACTTGAGGCACATATACTTCTATGTGGCTGTTTCCGCAAGATGCTTCAGCATGGCCTTCCTGCGTCTATTTGCTGGCTCCTAGGAGTACCCTGGCTCGCCAATGACAGATTGTTATCCACCTTGGGAGCCTTTCCCAATGGTTTTATAAACTCTGACAGGAAGATAAAGTTTTGTGGCTTTACTTCAGCTTTAAACCAGACCAACAGCCTGGCACAGCTGGGGAAAAAACCCAAAACTCCCTTGCTCCATCTGCTTACAAGATACTGAATCATTGTCAACATTTACTTCTGCATCCACTCAAAGCTGAAACGCCGCCTCACAGATGTTCTTTTAGTAACAGCTATTTTGGAGATTCCTTTTTCAGCATCCCAGCTGTCCTGCTGCCTGGATTCAACTGACAAAACCCACAATGCACAGTAACAGCACTTCCTCTTTGCAGGGACACCATTTTGGTTCTAAAATGGACCACATTAGAAGTTACAAAAAGGTAAACAACATTTTATTTACAGCAATCTGAATTGCCCTGGGGAGGGATGCATGTGAGCACTATTTCTCATAATGGTGTTGGTCTAAGGATAAATCTTTCCTTTCATATCTGCCAACCAACAACGCTAAAACAAATGGGCGGTTCTACTGGGTCTGTGTTACCGGCCAGCTTCTGCACTCTGAACCTATTCTGCCATCAAGTGGCTGCAAGCATGGGGGTTGTGGAGACAGCTTCACCTATACTTTCTCTTACCCCAAATGATTTTGGAGGATAGGTTGCCCAGCTGATGAGACACGTGGAATATTCCTCTCGTAACAGCAGGTAAAAATACCATCTTGTGAGTACTCACCTGAAAAATGGATATTGTTGGTGTGCCACACACCCCGCTTCACTTCTTAAATATTCATCACTTCATGGGTTAATCCACCGCAGGTGACGTAGTGCAGAGAGGAAGTCTTGTAACGAGCCCCCTTCCGGCCTATATATACCTGGTACCTCCCTTCAATCACCAGTATATTCAAAAAGCAGTAAAACAAGGTACCAGTATTCCACCAGTAACCTCCAAAATCAATTTTGATATAAATAAAAAAGGGCTTCACCATATAAATGCTTCGGTAATACCGAAAAGGGCGGGTGTGAAGCGGGGTGTGTGGCACACCAACAATATCCATTTTTCAGGTGAGTACTCACAAAATGGTATTATTCTTGGTGTGCCACACACCCCGCTTCACTTCTTAAATATTCATCACTTCATGGGACATCCAAAAGCAGTGTCCACAAGGGAAGGGCATCTCAAGGCCAGGTGAAGCATAACTTAAATGACTGCAGTCTGCAGAACTTTGCGGCCAAAAACAGCATCCGCTGAGGCCCGCACATCAACTCTGTAAAACTTAGAAAAAGTGTGAACAGAAGACCAGGTGGCGGCCTTACAAACCTGTTCAACAGAAGCTTGGTGCTGAAAAGCCCAAGATGCCCCAACAGCGCGAGTGGAATGAGCAGTAATACGAAAAGGGGGAACTCTTCCCTTAGCAGAATAGGCCGCAGTAACGGCCTGACGTATCCACTTGCTAATGGCAGATTTGGCTGGTGCCAAACCCTTCTTAGGCCCATGGGGCACAACAAAAAAGGAATCCGTCCTACGGAAAGGAGACGTGATAATCAAGTAGTACTTAACACAGCGTACTACATCCAAACAATGCAAAACCCTCTCTTTGTCATTCTTAGGATTAGGACACAAGGAGGGAAGAACAATATCTTGGTTCAAATGAAAAGCAGAAACAACCTTAGGAAGAAAGTCTGGCTTGAACCGAAAGACCACTTTATCCTGATGCCTCTCGAAGTAGGGCGCCTGGATAGTTAAGGCCGCCAATTCTGAGACACGCCGGACAGAAGTGATCGCTACCAAGAAGACAATCTTCTGAGTCAGGGTAGACAAAGCAATATCTTGCAAAGGCTCAAAAGGAGGAGCCTGAAGAGCCGAAAGAACCAAATTCAAATCCCAAACAGGGAGTAATGGTTTCCTGGGAGGCCACACATGCGTAACCCCCTGGAAAAAAGTTTTAACTAAAGGTTTAAGCGTCACACGCTTCTGAAAAAAGACAGATAAGGCAGAGACCTGCCCTTTCAATGTACTTAGCTGGAGACCAGAGTCCAGCCCTGATTGTAAAAACTCCAGAATCCTGGGGACCGAAAGGACCCTACAAGGAAAAGATCTTGTCTCACACCAAGTGATATAGGCTTTCCAAGTCCTATAGTAGGTGACGGAAGAAGACTTCTTCCGGGCACTGATCAGAGTCTTAATGACTGAATCAGAAAGACCCTCCTCCTTCAGGATGGAGGTTTCAGTCGCCAGGCCATCAAACCCAGCGCTGGTAAATTGAGGTAACACAATTGACCCTGAGTGAGCAGATCGGGCCGAAGAGGCAGAATGAACTGGTCCACTGCCAGCCAAACGATGTCTGCGAACCTTATTCGTTTTGGCCACCTTGGGGCCATAAGAACGGCGTACACCCTTTCCAGAGCCAACTTCTGAAGAACTCTGCCCAGCAAGGGCCACGGAGGAAACAGGTATAGAAATCCCAGAGCTCCTCAGTTCAGGGACCTGACGTCCACTGTCAGAGCCAGAGGATCCCGGGAGAGAGACACGAAGCTCGGGAGCCTGAGATAGAGATGAGGGGCCCACAGGTCCACCTCCGGAGTCTCCCATTGGAGACACAATAAGAGAACCACCCGAGGATGGAGAGCTTATTCTTCCAGACGGGGAGAGCACTTGCTCAACCGGTCCGCTACCTGTTCCGTCACCTCTGGAATGTAAACCGCCGAGAGACAGGGAACATGGAACACTGCCCATGTCTGGATCAGGGACATTTCTCTGATGGGTAAGTGGGGCCTCCACTGCCCCTGAAGCCGCAGCTCCTTCCAGAATCTGTCCCATCCCGACAGACCGGTGTCCGTAGTGACACCTCTCCAAGGGAGGGTAAGGAAAGACCTGCCCTATACAAGATTGGTCGAGACCAATCACCACAGGAGGAACTGCCGTACACGGGAGGACAATTGGAAGGACTGATCCAACAACAGAGGTTGCTGGACCCAACACGCTAGCAGAAATAGCTGAAGTGTTCTTGTGCGAATTTGGGCAAAAGAAAGACACACAGCGTCTTGATGAGAGATCAGGCCGGGATGAACCAACCCCTGAATGGACCGCGAGGGAGGGTGATACTCGAATTCCAGGTTGTGACCTGTCGACACTACCTCCTGGATCCATCTGCCTAGAACCACATGGTTCCAATGGCAGAAGTGTCGCAATAGTCCCCCCACCCGCACGGGTGAGGGCAGCCCCTCATTGCTGAGTGAGCTTATCAGCAGGTTTGGGCTTGTTGCCCCAGGACTGAGTGGGCCGGCCACGGCCCCTCCCCCGAGTCCAACCTGCGCCACTGGTAGCGGGAAAGGACGTACCTTTTCCCGCTCCGAACCTTTGAAAGGAAGGCCTACCGGACCTTGTCCCCCTGAAGGGACCACGAGGCCTTTTGCGTTGTGGCATCTTACCATCTTTTGCGACTGAATCAATTTTCTCCCCAAACAGACGCAACCCCAAAAAGGGGAGGGCTGTGAGTACCTTTTTGGAAGCCGTGTCTGCTGACCACTGACGCAGCCATACTGACCTGCGAATAGCCACCAGCATAGCTGCCGCCTTGCTACTCATAGTCAGCGCATCGTCCTGAGCGGCCAGGACAGCCACAAAAGATTCACACTGCTTAAGTGCAGTGAACTGTTTGCAAGCGGGATCAAGATCCTCATATAGCCCCTGAATTAGGGACTTAATTGCCAATAGAAGAAGGGCTGAAGCACATACCGGGCGCAATGCTGACCCGGAATAGATAAAACCATGTCGAGCGTATTGGTCAATCCTGCCATCTTCCCCATCTTTGGGGACAGTGGTCTCAGCAGATTGTACCATAGCCGAGCTGGAGAGTCCTAGTACAGGGGTATCGACGTCCGGAGGGACAGACCACAGCCTCACCAATTCTGGTGGAAAAGGATAACGCTTTTCCCAACTGGAAGGAATTCCAGATAACCGTGTGGGATGTTCCCATTCCTTAAGAACCACCCTCTCAAAGTGGTGCTGTCTGGGAAAAACCAAACTCGGCTGAGGCTCTTTAAATAACTGACCCTTTGGCGGGGCGGCCGCCTCAGGCGTATCTAAACTCAAAATATTAAACATTTGAGCCAGAATGGAGGGGGTGTCAAAAACAACCCCCTCTGACCAATCGCCGATCTCATCAGCCACATGCTGACCTGTCGGCTCATCTGACTCCGACGGAGTTCATCCTCGTCAGGGGATCCATCGGACCATTCCACAGGTTCACAAAACTGGTCCTGTGGAGCCGAAGGTACCGGAGTCAGGTGCCTTCGTTTTGTAGCGGTTTTAAACGCTGCTTTAACGGGCATCATTTTCCGGGGGCAGGGCTGTGCTGCTGCCTCGGAATGCGAATCCCCACTTTTGACAGTGTCATGCGGGGTCCGGAATAGGGATGGAGAGGTAGGAGATGATGAAGGATGCGATGGCACCGCAGCCGAAGCAACGGACTGGCGCGCAATAGTCTGTTTTGCACAAGGGATGCAAATAAAGATATCATCAGCTGGGAGTGGAACCCCACAACCTACGCACCCCCCAAACGGAACAGCAGAACCGTTTCCGGAATCTACGGAAGCCTCCATATGGTGATTTATGGTATTCGCAATAATGGGACTTTTAAGGCATAAGCCGACCCGGGATGCCCCCTTTATTTTAGTAATGTCCCGGAAGGGAGGATTTATATAAAAAAATTTTTTTTTTTTTTTAAGTTTAGGTCCCCTTTAATAGAAACTATATATATATACTTATATATAGTCTATGTATATAAACATTCAAATCAATCCCAATAATTAGCCAGGCACATAGAGCCGGAGGGCTAGCATAAGCAGGGATCCCAGGATCTGCAAGGCAAGAAAACAACCATCAGATCCTTCACATGTGTATAACATATAAGTATGGCACCAAGTGCCCTTAAATGACGCCCCCTTGATAATAGTGACTTCTCACTGTATTATTAAACAATATCTCCCATTTAACGGCCCCAACGGGAGGGGCCGCTTACCTGTACCGCAATCAGCCGGTAAGCCTGCAGCCAGCAGCCATGAGCCGGCAGAAGACAAAGTGCGGTCAGCGGGCCCGCCCCCCCCCCCCCCCTACGCTGATCAGCTGGAACACTTTACAGCTGATCACAGCACGCGCGTCCAGGCAGCGGAGGGGGGAGGGTAAAAAACGCATGTGCTGACAGAGCTCAATGAATGCCAGGCGAGGGGAGAGGGGGGAGAGGGGGGAGGGGGCCACAAGCAACCAACTGCCAGAGAGGTGGCCAGCCCATACCCAGCGCAAGCTGCCCTAAAGCAGACCCAACATATACACATGCTACAGTGAATGTATAAACATGACATATATGTTAACATGCAGTGATACAGTGAAACACACATACTAAAGCACACCCTCACCACCCCCCCAACGGGAGAGAAAGGGGCTACGGGGACCCTCGGGACAGGGGCATCCCATTTCCGGATCACCATGCCGGTTCGCCGCATTGCCCCACGCATGAGGTCGAGCGGTAGGAGATAAGCTCCTAGGCACTTAAAGTGCCATCTACCATTTGCCCGGTGAGCAGCCAAGGCTGGGAGGCTTCCTATTTCACCATAAAGGTATACAAACTCAAACCGGGCAGAAATAGACCAAAAGGGGGGTGGCGGGGTAAGAATACCCCAGCCTACCTGTAAGCAGGAGACTTCCAACTTCTGACTTGTCAGCAAGCAGAGAGAAAAAATACTGGTGATTGAAGGGAGGTACCAGGTATATATAGGCCGGAAGGGGGCTCGTTACAAGACTTCCTCTCTGCACTACGTCACCTGCGGTGGATTAACCCATGAAGTGATGAATATTTAAGAAGTGAAGCGGGGTGTGTGGCACACCAAGAATAAAGGGTGTTTCTGCTGGAGCTCGGCATGAGCAAATCAGTCACATTGGAATACAACATAAAAGAAGACAGGAAGAAGGGAGGAGATGCTTGCATCACAGCTATAACAGCAGTGCAAGGGACAAACTACTGAAAAAGTATACTCAGCACGTATATGTAAACAAACTGTAAAAATACTGTTTTGTGTGTACTCACCTTTAAAACGGGTATTATGAGTGTGCCATACACTCCACTTGGATCTTCAAGACATGGGTAATCTCCAGTAGAAGGCGAACTTCTGCAGAGATGAATATGCAAAAAAGAAAGCCCCTCCTGGCCCATATATACCTGGGACCCGCCACCAATTTCCCAGTGTAAAAAAGCAGTAAGGGGACCAGGAAGAACCAATTATAACCTTAATCAAAACCAATGGTTCACCATATAAAAGCCCCAGAATACCTGAAAAAAGGGGTGGGGCGATGTGGAGTGTATGGCACACTCATAATACCCGTTTTAACCCTTTAAATGCCAGCCATGTAAAATTTACGTGGTTGCCTCTCCGTCACTTAACTGCCAGCCACGTAAAATTTACGTGCCTGGCATTTACCCCTGCTAGCGGGCGAAAAAAATAAATAAATACTCACCTGACCCCTCGTTGGATTCGGCCGGGTCTCCTCTTTAATTTGGTGCCATCCAATCCCCCGTGGGGGCTCGGATGGCTCCAGGAGAGCCCCCGGAATAGGCTGCCCCCCCCCCCCCACTTCTGCAGCTGCTAACTGTAAAAAAAAAAAAAAAAAAAAACATTTTGTGAATACTCACCTTGTAAAATGGGTATTATAAGTATGTCACACACCCCGCTTCAAGATATTCATAACCTGTGGGTAATACTGACCTGTAGAGGGCGAACTGCAGAGATGATAGGAAAAAAGAAGCCCCTCCCGGTCCACAAATACCTGGGACCTCCCACTCATTACCCAGTATCAAGAAAGCAGTAAGGAAAGGGACCAGGAAGAGCCAAATATAAGTCATAACAACGCAAAGTTCACAATATGAAGGATCCAGAATACAAAAAGGGCGGGGTGAAGCGGGGTGTGTGACATACTTATAATACCCATTTTACAAGGTGAGTATTCACAAAATGGTATTATTCTAAGTATGTCACACACCCCGCTTCAAGATATTCATAACCTGTGGGACATCAAATAGCAGTGTCCATAAAGGGCGGGGATCCAAAACAAGGCATAACTCACAACTTAAACCACTGTAGCCTGCAGAACTTTGCGGCCAAAAACAGCATCCGCTGAGGCCCTAACATCAACCTTGTAAAACTTTGAAAAAGTGTGAACAGAAGACCAAGTAGCAGTCTTACAAACTTGCTCAACAGAGGCCTGGTGCTGGAAAGCCCAGGAAGCCACAACCGCACGAGTAGAATGAGCAGGAACACGAAAAGGGGGATTCCTCCCCTTAGCAGAATAGGCCCCAACAATGGCCTGACAAATCCATTTACTGATGGAAGACTTGGCGGGCACCAAACCTTTCTTGGGCCCGGAGGGAACCACAAAGAAGGCATCAGTCTTGCGAAAAGAAGAAGTTACTACCAAATAGTACTTCACAGCATGAACCACATCCGAGGAATGCAGGGCCCTCTCCTAATCGTTGCTGGGATTAGGACACAGAGAGGGCAGAACAATATCCTGATTTAGGTGAAAAGCAGAAACCACCCTAGGAAGGAAATCCGGCTTGAAACGGAAAACCACCTTGAATAGACAGGGCCGCCAACTCAGAGACGCGCCGAACTGAAGTGATGGCTACCAAAAAAGGCCACCTTCTGTGTAAGGGAAGACAAAGCAATATCATGCAAGGGCTCAAAGGGAGCCCTGAAGAGCGGAAAGAACCAAATTCAAATCCCAAACCGGAATTATAGGCTTCCTAGGAGGCCGCACATGCGTGACCCCTTGGAAAAAAAGTCTTAACCAACGGATGAAGAGCAAAAAATCTTTGGAAAAACACCGCCAGGGCAGAAACCTGCCCCCTCAACGTACTGAGATGGAGCCCCAGATCCAAGCCGTGTTGGAGGAACTCCAGAACTCTAGAAATAGACAATTCCCTACAAGGGAAGGCCCTAGTTTCACACCAATCAATATACGATCTCCAAGTCCTATAGTAGACGGAAGAAGAAGACCTCTTCCTTGCGCTAATAAGAGTCTGAATAACAGCATCCGAAAGGCCTTCCTCCTTCAAGATGGAGGTTTCAGCAGCCACGCCGTTAAAGCCAGCGTTGGTAAACTGGGGTAACGTAGTTGACCCTGTGTGAGCAGATCCGGCAGCAGGGGTAGAACGAACTGATCTTCTACTAACCTTACCACGTCTGCGAACCAAACCCGTCTTGGCCACCTTGGAGCCACCAGAATTGCTGAAGCTCCCTCCAGGACCAGCTTGCGCACCACACTGGCTACCATTGGAAATGGAGGGAACAGGTACAGAAACCCCAGATCCCTCCAGTTCAGGGACATGGCATCCACTGCTAGAGCCAGTGGATCCTTCGAAAGAGACACAAATACCGGAAGATTGTGATTGTGACGAGAGGCAAAGAGGTCCACCACCGGTGACCCCCACCTGAGACAAATCGAGTGAAAAAGCCCTGGGACAGAGAGACCATTCCCCCTTGCGGACAGACAACCTGCTCAGAGAGTCCGCCTCCGTGTTCTCCACTCCCGGAATGTAAACTGCCGAGATGCACGGGACATGGCTCTCCGCCCAGTCCAGAATCAGAGATACTTCCTTGAGGGCACTCCTGCTGCGGGTCCCTCCCTGGTGATTGATGTAGGCAACCGCCGTCCGATTGTCCGACCCGACCTGAACCGGCAGTCCCTGTAGGTGATGAGTCAAACGTACAAGAACCATCCTGATGGCTCTCAATTCCAGAACATTGATGGGCTCGTGGGCTTCCAGAGGTCCCCACAAGCCCTGAAACTGAAGATCCTTCCAGAAGCCTCCCCATCCTGATAGGCTGGCATCCGTGGTGACCATCTCCCACAGAGGCATCAGAAAGGATCTGCCCTTCAACAGATTCACAGAATTCAGCCACCACCGTAGTGACTGGCGAATCCGAGGAGTCATCAGAAAGGGTTGATCCAACGACAGAGGAGACCTGTCCCAGGCCGTCAATAGATGGAGCTGTAACGTCCTTGTGTGAAACTGAGCAAAAGGGACTGCTTCGAAGGAGGCTACCATCAGCCCCACCAGTCTCATCCCTAGCCGGATGGTCGGACGAGGAGTGGATATGAACAACTGAATCAACTCCTGAATCAAAAGAACCTTGAACTGAGGAAGGAACACCCTGGCCTGAGTCGTATCCAAAGACATTCCCAGAAAAGACACGATCCTGGATGGGGAAAGGGAGGACTTGGGGTAGTTGATCACCCAACCGAACCTCTCCAGAGTGGATATCACCGTCCTTGTGTCCAATTCCGCTTGGCTGAAAGACAATGCCATGATGAGAGGATCGTCCAGATATGGCACTATGCAAATTCCCTGTGCTCTGAGGAGAGCCATGACCCCTGCAAGCACCTTTGTGAACACCCTTGGAGCTGAAGTGAGACCAAAAGTGAGAGCCACAAACTGAAAATGCCGATCCTCCACCACGAACCTGAGAAATCTCTGGTGCGCGGGAAAAATCGGAACATGGAGGTACGCGCCCTTGATGTCTCTGGACGTCATAAAGTCGCCCTGATGAAGAGAGCAGATAGCTGAACGCAGTGTTTCCATGAGGAATTTTCGCAATCTGACAAATCTGTTAAGAATCTTCAGATCCAGTATGGGCCGAATAGAACCATCCTTTTTGGGAACCGTGAACAGATTTGAATAAAAGCCTCGACCCCGGTCTGAAGGAGGCACTGGACAAATGACCGCTATATCCAGAAGACTTGATACCGCCACCCGGAGCCCCTGCGCGGCCAGTGCGTCCGGGGGCACCAGAGACCTGAAGAAACGCGGGACTCGAACTCCAGCTTGTGGCCGGAAGACACCACTTCCTGGATCCATTTGTCCGAAACCTCTCAAATCCAGATCTGAGAGAACTGTCGCAGCCGTCCCCCCACCCGCACGGGTGAGGGCGTCCCCTCATTGCTGAGCAGGTTTGGCCGCGGGTTTATGCTTAGAGCCCCAAATGTATCCTGAACGGGCACGTCCTCTGCCCCTGTTCCAGGAATCTCCTCTTGTGGATGGGAAGGCAAATCCTCTTCCCGCTCTGGAACCCCGAAAGGAAGGAGTGAAGGAAGCCACTCCCCGAAAAGGACGTCGTCGCCTCTTTCATTGCCCACTGGCGCAACCAAATAGAACGTCTAATAGTCACCAGCAGAACAGAAGTTCTGCTACACATCATCAAAGAATCATCCAAAACGGCTAGTACGAAAGACAAAAACATCTAACATCGTTTAAGTCCAAGAAATTCTCCACTGACCGGATCCAAACCGGAGGAGGTTAACAGATCCCTGACCACTGACCTGGTAGTCACCACCAGCAGCGCTGAGGCACAAACAGACCACATGGCTGACCCAACGCTAGCAAAACCGTGGCAAGCCATCTGGTCAATATGCTTATCCTCACCATCTTGAAGTGTGGAACAATCAGGGTTATTCAAAACAGCTGAGTTGGACAGTCCCAGAATTGGTGCGTCCACTACGGGAGGGGACGCCCAACGCTTAACTGTATCCAAAGGGAAGGATACCTTTTATCCCAACTCTGAGGAATGCCTGGGAGCCTAGCAGGCCTCTCCCATTCCTTAGAAATAATTTTATCAAAATGCTTTTGATTAGGAAATTCCAAGCGCGGCTTGGATTCCTCGACAAACTCCCCTTGTTGTTGAGGAGCCTCCTCAGGAGGGGAGATAGCCAGAACCTCAAACATCTGAGCCAGGACGTTAGGAGTATCCATGGAACTCCCTGACCCCTTCTCAGAATCAGCACCAACAAATTGCTGATCATCTGAAGTATCAGATTCCTCAAACAACTCTCCTTCCTCTTGAGGAGAGTAATCTGACCAATCCAGATAATCTACTTCATCATATTCAAATGCCGGAGTGACCGGTGACAAATTTTTCAAGATTGGCCAATCTGGTACACACATCAGACTGCGACTCCCCACTCATGACAACGTCACACACGGGGCACGGGTCAAGACGGGAGGGGGGAGGGGATGAAGACGGCGGTGCTGACCCAGATGCCTGGGGTCCGGACTGCCGTGTAATAGTCTGCTGCGCACAAAGAATACATAGAAATACATCATCCCGTTAGGGATACCCCACAACCCATACACTTCCGGGATTGCCCCGAGGGGAGCCCGATATCCGGGGATGCCTCCATAAGGTGAACTTTTGGGTAGTCGCAATGACCGAGGGAATTACGCTTAAAAGCAACCCGGGATGCCCTTTTAAAGTTCCAAGTGGGAGGATTGGTATAAGTATATTGAAAACCCAGGGACCCTAGGACCGGGAGAGACCCCCTAAACCCCTATGTAGGTCTACCTGGAAGACATAATAAAGACACTAAATAAGCATATGAAAAATCAATAGAATAGTAGAGTTGTGAAGGGGGCCCAGAGGGCCACTCACTGTGCCTTCCAGTCAGGAGGAGGTTAATGGCGTCCTCACGCCACAAGCGAGGCAGCAGCAGCAGGAGGAAAAAGAGGAGAAGAGGGGGGCGTGGCCAGAGCGGAGCGCGATGTCCCTGCTCCGCCCCCCCTTCACAGCCCAGCCAAATGATTGAAAAGAAGCCCAGGCTCCGCAGCAGACCCTGCCGAACGGGGGCGGGCCGTGGCGTCCTCGCCGAAAGCCCGGCCCCGCCCCCGCTACAGCGCATGAGGGGAGAAGCTCCCCTCCGCCATACACAGCTGACAACAAAAAGGCCAGCGCCAGTGTCCAGTAAATATAAAATAAAGCCAGCGCCAGGCCCCGCCCCCCGCTGCCAGTGACTGAGGAGAGAAGCTCCCCTCAGCCTGTCATGAGGTAAAAAAGGCAGAAAAACTGCTGAATGATCTCTAGCGGCTGCACAATTTAACGTGACAAACACAAGTTATACACACAGTTATAATAAAGAAGAAAGAAAAGCCTGTACACAGAGGAAAGGACCCCAGGTCCCCCCCCCCCCCCCCTCTCTAAGTAGAAGGGTATCCGGAGAGGGGTTTTTTAACACCAGCTAGGGTGAAATGGCCAAGGGACAGGGCATCCCAAACCGGGGTCACCAACCCGGATAGCCGCCTACCCTCTTGTATAGGGTCTCGCGGTGGAGCTTTGCTCCTAAGCACCTAAGGTGCTTTTCTACCTTCACCCGGAACGCAGCCTAAGGCTGGGAGGCATGTGTATGTGGGAAATATAAAGGAATCCGGGCGGAAATAGATAAAAAACGGGCCGGGAGTTATCCCGGCTACCTGAAATCCCCCTGTGCAAAGAGGAGACATCATCTTCTGACTTGCTCGCCGACTGCAGAGATGAAGACTGGGTAATGAGTGGGAGGTCCCAGGTATTTGTGGACCGGGAGGGGCTTCTTTTTCCTATCATCTCTGCACATCCCTCTACAGGTCAGTATTACCCACAGGTTATGAATATCTTGAAGCAGGGTGTGTGACATACTTAGAATAAATGACATTCACTTACCTGCGTATGCGCTGGCTCCCACTGTCCCTCCTCTTCACCTGGGGGCCTCCGATCCCCCCCAGGACTTACCGATCTTCAGGAGAGAGCCCGGGAGGCTCTCTCCTCCTCAATGGCCCTGGGGGGCGGCCCCTTATACCAGCTCACAAGGCTCTGGGTCTGGCAAGTCATCTGCGGCTAGTGGGCGACTTGCCATTAACCCCCAGCCCCCCATTACCTGCCTCCCCAACGGCCAGGGGGGGACAGATGGGCCCGGGCCACTTAGTGGCTATGTGGGCTAGTAGCCTGCAGGGCCAGGGGCCACCAACGCTGGCCCCTGCGCCCTGTTCTACAAGCCCCCATAGCTGGCCCGGGTCGGTAATGCTGGGTAGGGGGGACCCTACGTCATTTTTTTCGGGATTTTTAAGGGTTTTTAACACTTAAAATTCCAAAAAAAGCCCCCCCCCCCCCCCTTAACCCTTTTGTGTTCTGTCATCCAGCAGCTATAAAAGGCTTCTAGCAAGTGAGCAGAAGCCAGTGATCGCCGAGGGACAAAGTGCTCCAGGATGGATGGGAGGTAAGTATTAAAAAAAAAAAAAAAAATTAATAAAATAATCCCTGGGAGGGGGGACCCTATGTCATTTTTTTTTCTCGATTTAACCCTTTGTAGTGTGGATGGTAGTTGTATTTTATTTGTAAATGTTAAAAATTACTTGTTTCAGTTAGGGGGATCTCCTGGGCAGGAACAGGGGGCTACCGATAAATATGTGGTACCGTTCTAATCAGTAGAAATGGGGCTTTCACATGCAATATGGTTTTCCCTAATAAAATACATTTTTTATTTAAAATAAAGGAGGCAATTTTCTAAAAAAAAAAAAAAAAATTTTTTTTTACTTAAAGTGGACCAACACCCAGGATTTTGACTATCCTGGGTCTTGGTCCACTTCGGTGGGGCACCCCCGATCGGGGTGCCCCGCTGTGTGAAACCCCCCCTAACCCCCCGAAAAACTCACCTCTCCCCGCTCCCAGCGCCGACGTACAAGCCAGGTCCAGGAACGTCTAAGCGGCAGCCGCCGCCGCCGCCTCCCTCGCGTCACTTTCGGCGCGCGCGCGCCCCCGCCGGCCATTCGCAGACGGCCGGCGCGGGCACGCGCACGCCTACAGGAGCGCGAGGGAAGATAAGGTAGGTGAGTTGGGGTGTTTGGGGGGGTTTCACCCCGCGGGACATCCCGATCTCGGATGTCCCGCGGGGTGGGGGGTGATCGGCCCGGGAATCTTATAGATTCCCGGGCCGATCACCCGTGGGTGTTGGTCCACTTTAATAAATAAAATGAATAATAAATAAAATTTACAAACAAGACCTTTCATGTTAAAGCCTAAACTCTGCTGCAAAATATATATATATAATTTTCCTGAAAATTCCAGCAAAAATGTCGCAAAACATGGCGCAAAATGGGGAAAAATGACCTGTCAACAGAGGGTGACAAAATCTCAAGTAGGCTGGCAATTAAAAGGGTTAATAGTACCTCTGCATGTTGGGTATTGTTCTGTTCGGGGGACCTTGCGCTTTCAGACTTAGCTTGTTTTTTCTTGTTTGCATATTTATATTTTAGGAAAAGGTGTTTTTTATTCAGTTTTTTTATACATTTTTTAGGGAAACCCTGCGCAACCAAAGAATTCTTTTGAGGGATCAACTCCAGAAAGATGAGCCCACTACAACAAGCTGGGTACGCTTAGAAAGCTTAACATGTGTACTTTCAGGGAATATATGGTTTATGGAGGATATTCCAAATGTAAAGGGTTGTTTTGGTTGAAAAATCGCAAGGTGCGCACTTTGTCTGCAGAGCTGAAATTTTCAAGAACAATTACCGTTATGCTCATGCTTTACTTTGGGGTGTTTGGCAACTCTTCCCTTGACAGTAGCTATGCATGTTGGGTATCGTTCTGTTCGGGAGATGTTGCTTTTTCAGATTATACTTGTTTTTTCTTGTTTTTATATAGTTTTTTTAGGAAAATGTGGCTTTGATTCTGCTTTTTTATCCATTTTTTAGGGAAACTCTTTGCAACCAAAGAATACAGTGAGGGATTACTTCCAGAAAACTGTGGCCACATCAACAAGCCTGGTACAAATAGAAAGCCTGAGGTGTGTACTTCCAGAGAATATATAGTTTGTGGGGGGTATTTCAAATGTAAAGGGTTGTTTTTCTGGAAAAACTGCAAGGTGCGCATAGTGCATATCACAGTTGTATTTTTTCTGAAAATCCCCTAAAGCTCTGTTTCAGTTTGGGGGGAGTCTCCTGGGCTGGAAAGGGTGTCTACCAATACATATGTGGTACCGCTGTGATTGGGAGAAATTGGGATTTCACACGCAATAAGATTTTATTGACAAACTTACATTTTTTATTACAAAAAAAACACTACAAATTGTAAAAAATAGATTTTTTTTTTATTTTTTTGCACATATTTCGCCAAAAAATATTAAGAATACACCTAAAAATGACAAACAAGACATTTCATGTTAAAGCTCAGACTCTGCTGAAAAAAACATATCATTTTCCTGGAAAATCCCTGGAAATCCCTTCAAAAATCACATTTGAACATGGGGAGTGCAAAATAGTGCAAAATGGTCTGGCAACAAAGTGTGACAAAAACTCCAGGTAGGCTGGCACTTAAGGGTTAAAGGTGAGTACTCACAAAACGGTATTATTCTAAGTGTGCCATACACTCCACTTCGATCTTCATGACATGTGGGACATCCAATAGCAGTGTCCGTCATGGGTGGGAACCAGAAACAGTAAAGAATGTACCAACTCAAACCACTGCAGCTTGCAGAACCTTGCGGCCAAAAACAGCATCCACTGAAGCCCGCACATCAACCTTGTAAAACTTGGAAAAAGTATGAACGGAAGACCAAGTAGCAGCCTTACAAACTTGTTCAACAGAAGCCTGGTGCTGAAAAGCCCAGGATGCACCAACAGTACGAGTAGAGTGCGCAGTGACCCTAAAAGGGGGAGTCCTCCCCTTAGCAGAATAGGCCCCAACAATGGCCTGACGAATCCATTTGCTAATCGTAGACTTAGCAGGCGCCAATCTTTCCTGGGCCCGCAGGGCACTACGAAAAAAGCGTCCGTCTTGCAGAAGGAAGAAGTAGTCACCAAATAGTACTTCACACAGCGAACAACATCCAAATTGTGCAGAACCCTCTCCTGGTCATTGTTAGGCTTAGGACACAAGGAAGGGAGAACAATATCCTGATTGAGGTGGAAAGCAGACACCACCTTAGGAAGGAAATCTGTCTTAAAACGAAAAACCACCTTATCCTGGTGTCTCTCAAAGTAAGGGGCCTGAATCGACAGAGCCGCCAACTCAGAGACACGCCAAACAGAGGTAATAGCCACCAAGAAAGCAACCTTCTGAGTGAGAACCGAAAGAGCAATATCCTCTAACGGCTCAAAAGGAGGACCCTGGAGAGCCGAAAGAACCAAGTGCAAATCCCAAACAGGAACCACAGCCTTCCGAGGGGGGCGCACATGTGCGACCCCTTGGAAAAAGGTCTTAACCAGCGGGTGTAAGGCAAAAGACCTCTGGAAGAAAACCGACAGAGTAGAAACCTGTCCTTTCAAAGTACTAAGCTGGAACCCAAGATCCAGATTATGCTGAAGAAACTCCAAAATCCGAGGAATCGAAAACACCCTGCAAGGCAAGGCCCTAGCCTCACACCAATCAATATAGGACCTCCAAGTCCTATAGTAAATGCCAGAAGAGGACCGCTTCCTAGTCCTAATCAAGGTCTGAACAACAGCCGCAGACAAACCTTCCTCCTTCAGAATGAAGGTTTCAGCAGCCAAGCCGTCAAAGCCAGCGTTTGTAAATTGGGGTAAAGTAGTTGACCCTGAGATAACAGATCCGGCAACAAGGGAAGCCGGTACTGATCTGCAGCCAGCCTTACAATGTCTGCGTACCAAACCCTTCTTGGCCACCTTGGAGCCAGCAGAATTGCTGGTGCCCCTTCTAGAACCAGTTTGCAAACTACCCTGCCCAGCATGGAGACGGGCGGAAACAGGTACAGAAAACCCAGAACCTTCCAAGCAAGGGACAAGGCATCCACTGCCAGAGATAAAGGATCCTGAGAAAGAGACACAAAGGCTGGAAGTTTGTGATTGTGCCTCGAGGCAAAGAGATCCACCTCCGGAGTCCCCCACTTGCGGCAAAGATCCAGAAAAACCTCGGGGTTGAGAGACCACTCTCCTTGGCGAGAGGATCCCCTGCTCAGGGAATCCGCCTCCATGTTCTCCACTCCCGGAATGTAGACTGCCGAAATGCAAGGAACATTGCTCTCCGCCCAGTGCAGGATCAGAGAGACCTCCCCGAGGGCACTCCTGCTGCGAGTCCCTCCTTGGTGACTGATGTAAGCTACCGCCGTTCGGTTGTCTGAACAAACCTGAACCGGTAGACCCTGTAAATGTGAGGTCAGCCGAGCCAGAACCAGTCGGATGGCTCTGAGCTCCAAGACATTGATGGGGGTATGAGCCTCCTGAGGACCCCACACCCCGCTGAACTGATGACTTTTCCAATAACCTCCCCAGCCCGACAGGCTGGCATCCGTGGTGACCATCTCCCAACAAGGCACCAGAAAGGATCTGCCCTTCAACAGGTTGCTTGATTCCAGCCACCACCGAAGGGGCTGCCGAATCCTGGGAGACATGATCCAATGACTGCGAACACCTGTCCCAATGCGTCAATAGGTGAAGTTGAAGAGATCTCATGTGAAACTGTGCAAATGGTACCGCCTCGAAGGAGGACACCATCAATCCCACCAGTTTCATCCCCTGTCGGCAGAGGGACAAGGATTGGCCAGAAGAAGACGGATCAGACGCCGAATCCCCTGCACCTTGGTCTGGGGCAGAAACACTCTGGCCTGAATGGTATCCAGATTCATGCCCAGAAATGAAATCACTCATGACGGAGAGAGAGAAAACTTGGGGCGGTTGATCACCCACCCGAACCTTTCCAGGGTCAACACCACCTGGTGGGTGTCCAGCTCCTGACGGAGGGAAGAAGCCGAGATCAACAGGTCGTCCAGATAAGGCACAATGCGAATGCCCTGAGGTCTGAGCAGGGCCATCATTCCCGCCAAGACCTTGGTGAAGACCCACGGCGCCGAGGTCAGCCCGAAGGGAAGAGCTACAAACTGAAAATGTTGATCCCCCACCGCAAACCTGAGGAATCTCTGATGCGCTGGAAAAATGGGAACATGCAGATACGCATCCTTGATGTCTATGGATGTCATGAAATCCCCCTGGTGAAGGGAAACGATAGCGGAGTGCAGAGTCTCCATGCGGAACTTTTTGGCTCTGATAAACCTGTTTAGAACCTTGAGATCTAGAATGGGTCTCACCGAACCCTCCTTTTTGGGTACCGTGAAAAGGTTGGAGTAGTAACCCCTGCCTCTCTCCAACTGAGGCACCGGGCAAATAACTCCCATGTCCAGAAGGTTTCTTACTGCTAACAGGAGCCCCTGTGCAGCTAGAGGGTCCGAAACCTTAAGAACCTTGGAGGCGGCCAGTACTCGAACTCCAGTTTGTACCCGGACGAGACCACTTCCAAGATCCAATTGTCTGTGACCTCCCGGGCCAGGACCTGGAAGAAGAGCTGCAGCCATCCCCCCACCCATTCGGGTGAGGGCGCCCCTTCATTGCTGAGCCGGCTTACCGGCGGGCTTAGGCTTGGAACCTCAGGCAGCCGTCGGGCGCGCCCGACCTCTGCCCCTATTCCAGGACGACTCCGGGGGATCAATATCCAACACTTTCAACATATGTGACAAAACAGCAGCCGTATCTACGGCATCCCCAGGCGCCTTCCCAACAAAAGCATCACCAGACTGTACAAAATCAGACCGTCTCCTCAAACACTTCCCCCTCCTCTAAAGGGGAATAATCAGACAAATCCATAGAGTCGTCGTCTGCGTCCCACACGGGCTAGGCCGACGACAAATGTCTCATTTTAGCTTGGGCCTTCTTGCCCACCGTGCTAACAATAAACTTTTCAATGCTGGCCAACCTGGCACCAACATCCGACTGCGACTCCCCGCTGGCACCAATGTCACTCGGGGTACGGATCAAGCGGGGAGGGGAAGGCGATGAAGCGGGAGGAGCCGACCCAGAAGGCTGGGACCCAGACTTCCGCGTTATGGCCTTATGAGCGCATGGAGTACAGATCGGTACATCCTCTCCCGTAAGGGATGCCCCACACCCCACACATGGGCGGGCTTGCCCCAAGGTGAGCCCGAGCCCAGCATCCTGCGGAGCCTCCATATGGTGATTTTTTAGTGGTCAGTCACAAGACCGCAGGGAATTACGCTTAAGCAACCCGGGGTGCCCCTTAAATGTCCCGGTGGGAGGATTTAGAGGAGAGCAATTTTAAACTAGGGACCCCAGGACCAGGAGGAACCCCTTAATATGCACAATATGAAGCAATCTGCAACACACAATAGGCATATCAGTTACTATTAATGGCATCTTACAACCATAACAATATATTATATATTGTTATGGTATATAAATTGCCAACACCAGGGCCCACCCCACCAGAGAGTGACCCCCAATACAATGAAAAACAGCCATCCGGCCCCTACCTGTCCCCTAGGCACAGTCACAGCCACGCAGGAAGCACCAAGGTGGCCCCCGGCCTTGGAAGAAAAAAAGACCCAGGAAGAAGAAGGGGGGCGTGCAAGCACCGCAGGCGCGCTTTCCAGGCCACGCCCCCTTCCCTGCAGCATGGATCTGGCCAGAGGGAGGCCTTACAAAAAATGCGCCGACGAGGGGGCGGGGCTACCGCGGCCGCGTCACGCGCCCGCACCCCTTTTCACACACACAGCCTGAGTGAATCTCACTCAGGCTGACAGGAAGCCATCTGCGACCAATTCATCAGGGATTACAGCCAGGTGTACCACACACACACACACACAAGCGTATACACACACAGTGTGAAGCACCCACAACAGACACACACATATCCAAAACAATTAATAAATATAAATAAATGCAAAGGAGAGGCCAGTTAGGACGCGCCAGCCCGAGGGAGTAAGGGACCTGGAGGGGAAGGGAAACCCGCCCAATAATAAGGCCTCATGCTAGCAGGGATGGGGGCATCCCGTACCAGGATCACCACAACCTGGTTTTACCACCTGCCCCAATTCTTGCGGTGGAGTCTATAGATTCCACATTCAAAACTAAAAATGGCTGGGATGGATGGGACTGACCTGGGGGGACAGAAATCGATGGGGCAGCGATGGCGGTACAGGGATGGATGGGACTGAGCTGGGGCAGCGGGACAGGATTGGATGGGGCAAAGAGACTGAGAAACGAAGTTTGTGTGTACCTTACTATACCCCTTTCCACCCATGCAGTACTTCATATTGCAATGCTAGGTGCCAGGGAGCCATGACACTGGCAGGGACACTAAGCAGTACATCGCCTATCAATTAAAGGGGGAAGCATTGAGTACGGCAGCACAAAAAAACAATTCTGTGAAACTCACCTGTAGAATTGTTTTTGAATATATAATATTCTAATGGAAGCTGCCATCTTATCAGGCAGCCTGCAAACAGGAAGTGCCTCCTGACTGTGCTGCTCTGCATTCTGGGACTGCTGACCGTTACCTGACCCCAGCTCTGCTCTGTCTGAGCAAAGCACAGCTATAACCCGCCCCCCTGTACCTTATCCCACTCTCCTCTCCTCAGTAAGTGTGATGCTTCTGAGTCAAGATGGCGGCGCCCGTATCCTAAATTCTTGAACAGATTTGCAGCCCAGTAGGAGAAAGAATAATAAGTTAGTGACTAAAAACGTAAAATATATTAATTTTAGATGCTGGGGAACCGTTTTTTAGGAGTTTGGGCTTTTCATTAAATCACGCTGAAGGTCCGGTTTAAAAAGCAGGAAGAAAAAGGAGGCAGGCCAGGAGGCCAAGAAACCATGTTACTTCACATAGCTTCAGCATGTACTCTCTCCAACACAAAACTTAAGGACAACGGTCCAATATAAAAATGGTAATCACCATAACAGGCAAACAAGAGATAATGAAACAAAGGGTGGGGTGGGACTACCTGGACTGGATATATTCAAAAACAATTCTACAGGCGAGTTTCACAGAATTGTATTTTTCCCTATATCCAGTCCAGGTCGTCCCAGAAGTGATGACATGTGGGACATCCAAAAGCAGTGTCCATTAGGGCGGGATCCCCAGTGCGGAACAGCATGTAGTTCATTTCACTACCGCCTGAAGCACCTTTCGGCCAAAGACAGCATCAGCTGAGGCCCTAACATCAACCTTGTAAAACTTGGTAAAGGTATGAACTGAAGACCAAGTGGCGGCCCTACAAACCTGTTCAACAGATGCCTGGTGCTGAAAAGCCCAAGAGGCACCAATAGCTCTGGTAGAATGAGCTGTGATCCGAAAAGGGGGTTCCTTCCCCCTGGCAGAATATGCTTGCACCACCGCCTGTCTGATCCACTTACTAAGAGTGGACTTGGCTGGTGGCAAGCCCTTCCTAGAACCTTCTGTTAGGACAAAGAGCAAATCCGATTTCCTGAAGGATTCAGTCGCAACCAGGTAATACTTAATGGCTCTGACCACATCCAAGGCATGGAGGGTCCTTTCCTTAGAATTAGTCGGTGCTGGACACAAGGAAGGCAAGACAGCTTCTTCATTAAGATGAAAGGGAGAAACGACCTTAGGCAAAAAATCAGGTTTAAAGCGAAAAACCACCTTATCCTTATGCCGCTCAAAATAAGGAGGCTTCATACAAAGCGCGGCCAGCTCTGATACATGACGCACTGAGGTGATCGCTACCAAAAAGACCACCTTGAGGGTCAAAATAGGCAATGCAGCATCGCACAAAGGCTCAAAGGGAGGACCCTGGAGAGCAGAAAGTACCAAATTCAAGTCCCACACCGGTAATACAGGCTTACGCAGTGGATGTAGATGGGTGACTCCCTGGAAAAAGGTCCTGATCTATGATTGGAAAAGGATCTCTGGAAAAAGATGGCCAAGGCAGAGACCTGGCCCTTGAGGGTGCTCAGCTTGAGACCCAAGTCTAAACCGTGTTGTAAAAATACAATTCTGTGAAATACTCACCTGTAGAATTGGTATTATACAGTACGTCCTGCTCCAGATATAATACTTACACTTGGGTAATCCTCCGCCAGATGGCGCTGTGCACTGCAGACATGCAAAAACAGGCTCCTCCCGGCCCTTCATATACCCAGGGACCTCCCACAAACCCCCAGCATTGAAAAGCAGTGAGAAAGAAGCCGGGAGAAACTAACCACCAAAAACTGATATAACAACAATGATAACAATCACCATACAGGGGATCCAGAATAATGCAAAAACCAGGGTGGGGTGGAGCAGGACGTACTGTATACGTATAATACCAATTCTACAGGTGAGTATTTCACAGAATTGTATTATTCTAAGTATACAGTACGTCCTGCTCCAGATATAATACTTACACTTGGGACATCCAATAGCAGTGTCCATAAAGCAGGGTGGGATCCCCAACAAAAAAGGCACAGCAGACAGTTAAAAGCACTGTCACCTGCAACCTTGCTACCAAGAGCGACATGAGCAGAGCTCTAACGTCAACCACATAAGAAACCTTTGAAAAGGTATAAACAGAGAACAAGCAGCGGTCTAGCAGACTTGTTCAACAGAAAACCTGGTGCCGAAGGGCCCAAAGATACCGAAGCACAAGTAGAATCAGAAGTAAGGCGAGAAGAAAATTCTTCCCATTAAAAGAATAGGCCTGAGTAACAGCCTGACCAGTCCAAATGCTAACAGTAGCCTTGGCAGAAGCCGAAACCTTTCCTGGGACCGGAAGGGACAATCCATCCAAGTAAAGACCAGGCCAAAGGCCGCAGAACCCCTGGAAGCAGACGAGATCAGGCCCATACGGATGGAGACACCCGCAAACCCCAAGGGGCATCAGTCCCTCTAAGGGACAAGAAACAATCCAGGAAAAAACTTCCAACACCTGTTGAGGGAATGTAGACCCCCTTTCCTCAGCGTTACTAGGAACAAGCCCAGAAGAAAGACAATTGGGTTGATTCAAAGAAACATGTAACAGCTTGGATTTGGGTCACGATCATCCTATTTTTCACGTCCGCTCGTGCGTTCGTATGAACTTGCGAGTGATTCAATAAGCAAATACGTTTCTATCCTAAAATATACGTCCGTTCGTATGGCAGTTCGGGAATCAGACCTATGTCAGTTTCCATCCTGAATTTTCCGTTTCATTTCTCAGGTTGCAACATTGGTTTTGCCCTTTTTCCTTTTTGGTCTGGACGTAAATCCTTCTGATCTTGCGGCTCCGCAATACAAACTTACCTCATTAAAGTGCATTCTAAATATTTGGTCTTTTAATTTTCGTTATTTCATTCATTTTGTAGTAACCAACCATTAATGAATGCATTTGCATAAGTAAATCTTACTTTGTTTAATTTTTAGTTAACTTGCATTTTTTACTTGTGGATTTAATTTTAATATTTTGGCTTCAAATGGTACAACTTTAACTTTTTTGTGTGGTTACCCACACCCTCTACATACAGATTGCTCACAAATATTAAAAAACACCCAGCAACTTCTGCATGTTATGAGCCTAGAAACAGCCAAGATGGCGGCTCAGGTATTATCGGGCAGCCTGCAAACAGAAAGGGCCTTGTGACTGTGTTGCTCTGGATTCTTTGATTTCTGACCTTTCCATGCCCCCAGCTATGCTGTGTCTGTGCAAAATACAGCAGTAACCCACATCCAGCACTTTATCCCGCTCTCCTCTCCTCAGTAAGTGTGATGCATCTGACCAAAGATGTGCTTAAATAATTAAACAAAGCAAAGGTAAACAACTACACCAATAAATGCAATCTAAAAATATTATTCTAGTACCTCAATTTTAAAATAAATAACAAAGGACATAAGTTTCTTTAATTAACGCAAATATATTGCAAAATAAAGGTTTACATGCAAAGGACTAATTAAGGTCCACATTAAAATGCTTTTATAAGGCATACATGAATCAGGTATGCATTGCCATACAATTTATGGCCTCGGCCATGCTGATACATGCAGTTCATTGGAGCTCAAGACGCGCAGACTCCTCCACATAGCCAAAAAACCTGTTCACGAACAGCAATCCGGCTGCTAAAAGGTGTCGGCAGTGGCTTTCTTTTAAAACGCGTTTAGAGGTTTCTCTGAATCACACCTAAACACATCCAATTAACCTAAGTTTTACGTTTTGATCGTAAGTTTTAGGATTTGATCCTAAGTTTTACGTTTTGATCCTAAAATTTACGAACGAACTGCCGCTGATCGTAAGAGCATATACGCATACGTACGTAGGCTCGTGCGAGTCGGGAATGGCCAAAAAAACAGGAAAAAATGACTAACACCCACCCAAACTTACGATTCTCGATACGAAATCAATTAACTTTTGCTCTTTGAATCGAGGGGAATGTCTTGAATACATGAGCATAAGACACCACCTAGGCATAAGGTCCGGCGTAAAGCGGAACACCACCCCATCATGGAGTATATATCAATGAACGAGGGCTAGCTAACAGAGCCGCCCGCTCAGGCACACGTCTGACTGAAGTAACAGCCCCCAGAAGGACAACTTGAGGTAAGAACAGTCAGACAGCATCCGGAATAGGTCCAAAGGGGGACACCCCGCAAGGTAAACAGAAAAAAATTCAAATCCCAACAGGGACCATAGAATTACGTGGGGGATGCACCTGAGCAATCCCCGAAAGAATGCTTAACCAGGGAACAACCGAGCAAAGACTTCTACGGGAAGGCGGACAGGGCAGAACCTGAACCTTCAGAGTACCGAGTTGGGGAGCCAACTCCAACCCATGCTGTAATAACTCTAGAACCCTGGGAACAGAGAACGCCCAACAGGGGAGAGACCTAGACTCACACCAATCAAAATGGGTACGCCATACCCTACAATATACGGAAGAAGAAGCAGCCAGCTCCTAGACTCACCCAGACGATAAGCCCGTCTCCATCAAGGTGGAAGAATCAACCGTCAGGTCATCTAGACCAGAGTCTGTAGATTGGGGTGAAATAAAAAGGTGGCCTGAGTGAGCAGATCAGCACTCCTGACAGAACGTACAGGTCCACTGTCCACCGTACTACGTCTGCCAACCACACTCCACTGGGCCACCCAGGGGCCACCAGTATCACTGGTCCCCCCTTCCAGAGCAAACTTGCGCAGAACCCAGCCTAGCAGGGTGAACGAAGATAAGACATACAGAATATAATGTCCAGCCATAACGTTACAAGCCTCCTGACCAGAGTCAGAATATTCCGGGACAGGGAGCAAGGGCCAAGAACCTGTGATAGTGACAAGGCCCAAACAGATCCATACTAGATGGATCTCAAAGTGACACAAGGATTAACACATCCTGTCGCAGAAGGACATCCACCGGAGCGAAAACCACGGATATGCAGGGAACGTTGTCCTCCACCCAGATCAGGATCAGATACCTTCCTGGAGGATCATCCTGCTCCGAGTCCCACACAGATAACTGATACAGGCCACTGTCGTCAGACAGACCAAGAGCCCCCAAATCGACAGGTCCTAAAAAAGGAGCAGTCCAGCGAGATAGAGCCAACCTGAAGGCTCACCGCTACACAAATAGAAAGGTGTATGGACCCCTAAAGCCCCACCTCTCCCGGAACCACAGGGGATTTTAGAAGAAAGACCCCCCCCCCGTCCAACCTGATAGATTCGGTAACCATCTACAGGAAGACGCAAGAAAAAGGGGGGTGCCCCCTGACTGGTACCTTGAGATCAATCGTCACAAGAGAAACCACCATACCCAGGGGGAAGGTACACAGATCCAGCCCCGGTGATGCTGGAACCCTGTCCAGTATGAATAACATGAGTAGCAGAAAAAGGTCCAAGGGCACAAAGTATAAGGGACATCCTCTGAGCAGCCACCAACGGGCCCACCAGCTGCAACCCTGCCTGGTGAAGGGACGGGGACAGCAATGGGGGACAGAGCCCATGTAACCAGACTGTCCACTTTATTGCCAGGAAAGGGGTTCTCGCCTGAACCGAATCCAATTCAACCCTAGGATTGGAGATACCCAATAAGGGGACAATGAGGAAATTGAGGTGATGGAACACCCATCCAAATGACTCCCAAGGACACCACTAGCCGAATAACCAACTCGGCCTGACGAAGATATTGGGAAGTAAGAAGGACGACCAGGTAGGTCCTAGTCGTCGCCCTCTAAAAGGGAAGGCCGGTAAGAGCCTTTTTTGTATCGTCAGTACCCCACTGTCGCAGCCAGACCAGGCGGCGTATAGCTACCACAAGGGCAGAAGTTCTTGCACACATCTTAATGGTGTCATCCAGCACTAAAAGGATAAACCTTACAAATACATCACAACTGGAGAGTGCATTAAAGACCTCCCAGGGGAGATCCTCAGATTGATGTTCAAGCATCTTTCTGATGAGGGTTCTAGCAGCCACTGCAGTGATGGCCGCGGCACAGACCGGGTGCAGCGCCGTCCCTGCACAAGAAAAGGCGTGGGAAGCCAGTCTATCAATGCGTCGGAGCTGCCATGAAGGGGGGGGGGTTAACAACCCCTATGATCGGTGATTCACCACGGGAGGTGATGACCAACAATTAACCACATCGGGGGGAAAAGGGTATTTCCAATCCCAGTCCCCTGGAACCCCTGGAAGTTTACAAGGGGATTCCCATTCTTTGAGTATTAGAGCTTGGAAATGATCCTGCTCCAGAAATTCCAAGCACGGAGTCGCTGTGTGGAAACTCTCCCTTCTAGGCTTGGGAGCCTCACCAGGAGGAGAGATAGACAAGACCTCAAAGATCTTTATCAGTAATTCATCGGTGTCACACAGGCCCCAGGAACCAGGGCCAGAATCATCATGACTCCTCGGCATCTCATCAGAGGAGCCCGAGTCGGAGAACAGCTCACCTTCATCCGAAGGAGCAAAACCCTGCTCAGTTTCAGTAGGAAAAGGAGAACCAGGAGGCGTCAGGGACCGCTTCTTTCCAGGGCCCAAGCGCTCTCCCAGCCTCAAAATAACCTGATCAGCCGTAGGCAGACTGCGCGGCACGACCTGCTGGTCATCCCCACTCGAGTGCGACTCATCAGGCATGAGATTTAAGCACGGGGAAACAGGTGTATTTAACCGAGGTGCAGCCACTGGCAATCATGATCCAGAACACGCAGACCCGTGCTCTGTCAGCATCAGGGACCCCGGACACATAATTCTGAGATGCCTCCATATGGTGATTAAGCAATATGCCAGCAGGGATTTATGCAATAGGCAACCCTGGATGCCCCAAAGACCCGCTAGGAATGTGGGAGAATTTTTTGTAAACCCTCTATAATTTATGTCCGGCCGGGAGAAGCCACCGGAGTCTTTGGCGTCTGAAAGACATAAAGAGAATAAGCGGTGTCAGAGCCATGCACAGCAGAACGAATTATCATAATGAACCACCCGCGAGGGCACTTACAGACCAAGGGAGGAGGACCGCCACCGCGAGCATCATCAAAATGGCGCCAAGCGAACCTCGACGGGCGGGCCGGATCTGGCCGTGACGCGGAGCACGCCAAGCCAGGTCCCCGCCTCCCCCAAAGAGCGTGAAGCTTTGAGGCAGCGGTCAAATCTTGACAAGCAGTGAATAAGATACACTTAGTATAAGCCATAGCTAATGGAGACGCCGTAGCCTCTGAACGACGCCGCCGCCCGGCGCAGCACACTTCAGTAAAAGAAAATACACGCGCACGGAAAAAACTAAAGGCTATGAAGAGCAAGCAGCGCGGCTCTAACACCCAGTTGCCAGTCAAGGGCAAAACTACGGCCATAAGCGTGACACTACCTAAGACCGCCACACCCCCCCCCCCTTTCTTTTCCCCCGAACTACGGGGGGAAACGAGGGAGGAAGGCGACCCTTTACACAGGGTCCACCGCTACACGGGCCAATAATGCGGGAGGGGCATCCACTAGAGGCTCACCATCAGCCTAACCGCCTACCCTATGGTGGGGGACTGCGGTGGAGCATGGCTCCGTGAGCACACATGGTGCTGCCTACCTTCACCCAACCAGCGCAGCCCAGGCTGGGAGGCATATCACGAGGAGGACGGGTGGGAATAGTCCAACAGGGCCGCAGGCCGTAATAGCCCCGCTCACCTGCGAGAGAGTGATACTTCATGTCTTCGCAGTCAGCACTGCAGAGAAATCTGGGGATTTGTGGGAGGTCCCTGGGTATATGAAGGGCCGGGAGGAGCCTGTTTTTGCATGTCTGCAGTGCACAGCGCCATCTGGCGGAGGATTACCCAAGTGTAAGTATTATATCTGGAACAGGACGTACTGTATACTTAGAATAACTCCAAGATCCTAGAGATAGAGAATGTGCGGCAAGGGAGACTCTTGGATTCACACCAGGCAATGTAGGCATGCCAAACTCTGTAATATATCATGGTAGCCGTCAAAGCCAGCGTCTGTAAATTGGGATGACGCAGGGACCCCTGTGTGAGAAGCCTTGGGTCGTCGGGCATGATGTAGCGATCCACTGACATCTGAATTATGTCCGCAAACCAACTCCTTCTCAGCCAGCGAGGAGCCACTAGGATGGTCAGAACCCCTTCCTGAGCTATCTTGCGCAGCACTCGGCCCAGGAGTGGAAATGGAGGGAATGCATAAAGGAGCCTGAACTCCGTCCAAGGAATTGCCAGAGCGTCTGTGGCAAAGGCCAGAGGATCTCTTGACAGGGAGACGAATCTTGGGAGCTTGTGATTGTGTCTGGACGCAAACAGGTTCATGTCCGGCTGACCCCAGCGGAGACACAGAGCGTGAAATATCTTGTTGCTGAGAGACCATTCCCCCAGACGTGAGGCCCTCCTGCTCAGGGAGTCTGCCTCCTGGTTTTCTACCCCAGGGATGTAGACCACCGAGATGCAGGGAACATTCTCCTCTGCCCAAGTCAGAATCTGGGTCACCTCCTTGAGAGCTCGCTTGCTCCGAATCCCGCCCTGGTGATTGATGTAGGCGACAGCCGTATGATTGTCCGAGCGAACCTGGATCGCACGACCTCTTAAATGGGGAGTCAAGCGTAGAAGCACCAACCGGATCGCTCTCAGCTCCAGGAGATTTATGGGCAAGTGGTTCTCCTGCGGACCCCTTGACCCTGGATCTTCTGCGTCTATCAAACGCCTCCCAGGCGGTCAGACTGGCATCCGTGGTATCTCCCACTGGGGAGTCAGAAAGGACTTGCCCACCAACAGGTTTCTGGAGTCCAGCCACCACAAGAGGGACTGTCTGGCCAGGGGGGACAGTGAAAATTCTTGTTCCAGCGACTCCTGCATCCGGTCCCAGCGGGTCAACAGCCTCAATTGAAGAGGTCTCATGTGGAATTGGGCGAAGGGCACCGCCTCGAAGCATGACACCATTAGGCCCACCAGCTTCATCCCCAGACGGATCGATGGCCGCTGACAAGACAGCAAGGCCTGCACCTGCGTCTGGAGGCTCACCACCTTCTGCTGTGGCAGGAATACCTTGACCTGAGAGGTGTCTAACATCATACCCAGGAAGAACCTCACCATTGAGGAAGTGATCGAAGCCTTGGGGTAATTGACTACCCATCCGAAATCCTCGAGAGTGGATAACACTGCCCGGGTGTCGCTCTCGGCCTGCTGAAGGGACTAAGCCGCAATCAGTACATCGTCCAGATAAGGCAGCATATGAATGCCCTAATTCCTCAGAATAGCCATGATGCCCGCCAGCACCTTGGTGAAAACCCGGGGGGCTGAGGATATCCGGACTGGTAATGCTGATCCTCCAGAGCAAACCTCAGGAACCTTAGATGTCCCTGGAATATCGGGATGTGCAGATAAGCATCCCTGATGTCCACTGGGGTAAGGAAGTCGCTGGACCGAAGCAAACCGTAAGGTCTGACTCTGACAAACCTGTTGAGACCCTGCAGGTCCAGGATAGGCCTCAGCGTTCCATCCTTCTTGGGAACCGTGAACAGATTGGAGTAGAAGCCTTGACCCTGTTCCAGACGAGGTACAGGGCAAATCACCCCTAACCGCAGGTGTTGCACAGCCATTCTCAGGCCCTGTGCCTTCAATGGGTTCTGGGATATTCGAGACTTAAGAAATCTTGAGGGTGGCCTGAGTACCAGCTCTATTTTGTAGCCGGAGGACACCACCTCCTGAATCCACCGATCCGAGACGCGCTGTCTCCAGATATGAGCAAATAGCAAAAGCCGTCCCCCCACCCGGATGGGTGAGGGCGCCAACTCATGCCTGAGGAGCCTTGGCAGGGGGCTTGGACTTGGATCCCCAGGTGGGATTGGGTCGGCCGCGGGACTTACCTCGTCCCCAGGAATCTCTGCAGCCACCTGAAAATGAAGAGCCTCTTCCTTCTCGAAAGGAGCGATAGGCAGAAAAACACCAAAAGGGCCGCGCAGGCTTCCGTCGCTGAGGGAGTCTACCATCCTTGATCAGGAGGTCCAGACGCTTCCCGAACAACCTGTGCCCCACAAAGGGGATACTAGTGAGCGACTTCTTGGCCGCGGCATCAGCCGGCCATTGCCGCAACCAGAGCGAGGGCAACAAGCAAGGCCAAAAACCTGGCACCGAGCCGGACACTATCGTCCATGGCAGAAACAACAAAGGCAATAAAATCCACGCAAGCCTTGAGGTCTTTATACTCCTCCGCCCGCTTGCGAGACTTAGCAATATCCACAAGACGTCTCGCCTCCTTTCTGATGGCTAAGGAGACAATAGCTGCGGCACACACAGGGCGGGTGAAGGCATAACCGTAGTGTTGGACAATCCCGATACAGGGGAATCCACTTCGAGGGGACGGGACCATAAGCGGACCAGCTCCTCAGTAAAAGGGATACCGCCTGTCCAGGCCCTTAGGCACCGACGGTAGGTTATTAGGCCCTTCCCATTCCTTGAAAATCATATTAGAAAAATGGGCCTGCTCAGGAAAGACTCCATTTCACAGGCCGAAACAAATCACCCTGCTTCCTCTTAGCCACTCTTGGAGGGACAATGTGCAACGTCTCAAAAACTGAAGCAAGCAACTTCTCCGTATCATCAGGGAGCCACATATCCTCATCCGAGGAATAACCAGGCCCGCTGTCATAGCCAGCAGAATAATCCACCGTGGAAATGGAGTCCTCCTGCAACTCGCCCAGACCTCCAAAAAGATCATCATCATCATTATCTGAGTAAACGGGCTCAATGTGCAGCTTCTTACTCGTGGCCTTCTTAGTAGCCGTTCGCGAGATCTGTCTCTCGAGGCTGGCCACCCGGTATGCCAAATCAACTTGGGACCCCCCTGCTGGCTTCCCCCTCGCTAGGGGCTGAGTGCAGCAGCGGGGGATCTGGAGAGGCCGCAGGCAATAAAGGGCTAGGGGCAGATACGCCCGCCCGATCATGCTCCAAAATGACGCTCCTGCCGCAAGTGATACAAACAGTGCTGAAGCCACCCAGAGGGCTTGCACTGCACATGGGGCAGAGCTTCACCCGCCCAAATGGGGCCCCTAGCTCACTATCCCCAGAAGCCTCCTTTATGGTGATTAGCAGAAATTTTTTTTATGCAGGTTTTAAGGCACTGACGGCCCAAACCTATTTAGCCCTCCTATATATTCCCTCTTTTTGTGATCCCTCTAGATAAAAGAGAGAGGGGGGTGGGACCGGGAGAAACCACAACCCACAATCTATCAATGGGCCCAACCTGAAAGACACAAACGAAAAGGCCATAAGCATCCCACAGCACATGGGCAATAACGATAACACAATAGATAATAGGGACTCACGACCCCGACAGTGTAGCCACACCGGAGGGGTCCCAGGCAGCGAGGCAGGAGAAGCAGTCACAAAGCAGCTCAGTGTGTTCGAGGGGCGGGCCGCAAGGCAGTGACGCAAAAAGCGTCATAATGCGGCCCCGTCCCCCGACGGCGCGAACAGGAGCGCCCGCCTCCTGCCTCCTCACAGCCCAAGATGGAGGCCTTCCTACAAGACTGCCGCAGGGCGGGCCACAGCGGGGCCCCCGCACAACCGCGCAGAGCGCGCACCGGCCTCACACCGCGCCGGAAGCAAAGAAGCCTGCGGTCTCAGGAGAGAGGGGAGCAGGAAGGAGACAACCCCAAGCAGCGAAGGAGGTACATATAACATGCGCAAGTAAAAATAAAACACAGTGACAAAATCACCACACACACACACCACAACAAAGCTTGTGGGACAAGAGGGAATAAGTCAGCGGGCAGAAAGTGGTTTCTCCCCCCCCCCCTATAGGCTCGCCTATGGCCGGCTACCCTTTAGACAGCGGCCAGAGCCTAGCTCTGCCAAAACGCCTGACCCAGGCGTTCTCCCTACCGTCACAGTCCCGACAGCCGTGGCTGGGAGGCAATGGTGGGTCCACGGGGTCAGTGGTAATAGGGTCCGCAGCGCAGGCTAGGAGGCCCCGCTCAGCTGCAATCTCCAGGAGAGAGTATCCAACGATCTTCAGCAGCCAGACTGCAAGATGAACACTGGGGAATCATAGTGAGACACCCGTTTTTATAGGGGGCCGGGAGGAGCAACAGCTTTTGATCTTGCAGTTGAGCGACCCCTGGGGGCAGAATACCCACATGTCATCACTTCAGGGACGACCTGGACTGGATATAGGGAAAAGCAACGCCGCCACTTGAGTACCGCTGATGACAGAACCCATTCAACAACAACGTTAGGAGATCAGTGCAGATGGTCAGATGGTGTCCCCCGCCCTCTGAAGTGAGCCTGCTTCACCTATGGCCAGAAACCCAAAATTAGATGCTTTGGTAGAAGCACAAGTAAAAAGAGCAGTTTGGCTCATAAACAAACAATAGGCCCTTGCCTACATCTAAAAGATTCCCGGGCCAATCACCTCCCTCACCGCGGGACATCCGAGATCGGGATGTCCCGCGGGGTGAAACCCCCCCAAAACCCCCCAAAAAAAACTTACCTTATCTGCCGCCGCCACCTCCCGCGCGCCCCTCTAGACGTGCGCGCGCCCACGCCGGCCGTTTGTGAATGGCCGGCGCGGGCGCGCGCCCTGTAAGAGTGACGTGCGGGAGGCGGCGGCGGACTCCCCGTCCTGTCCGTCGCCGGGGATTGGACGCCGCGGTCACCAATCGGGGTGCCCCCCCCCGAAGTGGACCAAAACCCAGGATAGTCAAAATCCTGGGTGTTGGTCCACTTTAAGTCTTTTTTTTACTTTTGGTCCACTTTAATGGTAGTTTTGGTATAATTAAGAGCCCAAATACTTCAATAAATTAAGCTTGTGCCAGCAACCTTCCTTCTCAAAATAGTCCTTAGACCATCTTTTGTTTGATCAGTTGGGACATATTTCCATTCTTAGAAGTTTCTGACTGGGGTTTTGCCGTTTACAGATCCTCCTGTCCATTTCATCCTATGGTAATTCAATGGGACTGCAATGGGATAGTTGAGAAGGACAGTCTATAATTTCAGGATTTTCTTCAATGATTTGAAGGGATTTACAGTAGGAAGCTTTCTGTTTAGAGGATCTCTTGTTCTAAAAATCCCTGTCAAAGCGATGCATGCAAAGTATACTAGGCGATCCAGTAACAGCTGTGCGTGAAACATGGAGGATTTCCAAAATTCTGGCATGCATAATAATTTGGTTATTCATCTTACAGATTACTGCATGTAAAACTCACCAACAGGAGAAGTCTACTTCATCCCCTCCTAGATGGATATATTGGTCAGGAAAGACTTTGCTTATTTCATTAAAAAATTTCTTCATAAATGCATAAGTGCTATTTAGAATGGGATTCATTGGTCCATAAGTGCCACTTGGCTCGCCATCCTTGTAACAGGGAGTCAGGAGATCTTTCTGTCCTAAAAAGGGGGAAAAAAATACCATTTTGTGATTACTCACCTGTAAAATGGGGTATGTCTCACACCCCGCTTCAACTATAATAATTACACTTGGGTAATCCACCTGCAGGTGGCGATGTTGCAGAGAAGTCTTGAAAAAAAACGAGCCCCTCCCGGTCCATAAATACCTGGGACCTCCCACTTATCTCCCAGCTTTCAAACAGCAGTAAAGAAAAGGTACCAGGAACAATCCAACGGCAACCCTCAAAATGGAAACAAAGCTTCACCACATAGAGATCCAGGATACCAAAAAGGGTGGGTGAAGCAGGGTGTGTGACATACTTATAATACCCATTTTACTGGTGAGTATTCACGAAATGGTATTATTCTAAGTATGTCACACACCCCGCTTCAACTATAATAATTACACTTGGGACATCCAAAAGCAGTCCACAAAGGGCGGGTATCCACAAGGCAATAATGCATAACTCAAACCACTGCAGCCTGCAGAACCTTGCGGCCAAATACAGCAACCGCTGAAGCCCGCACAACAACCTTGTAAAACTTGGAAAAAGTGTGAACAGAAGACCAAGTAGCAGCCTTACAAACTTGTTCAACAGAAGCTTGGTGCTGAAAAGCCCAAGACGCACCAACAGCACGAGTAGAATGAACAGTGATACGAAAAGGAGGAATCTTCCCCTTGGCAGAATAGGCCCCAACAACAGCCTGACGAATCCATTTGCTGATGGAAGACTTAGCCGGAGCCAAACCTTTCCTAGGCCCACAGGGCTCCACGAAAAAGGCATCAGTCTTACGAAAAGGAGAAGTAATAAGCAAATAGTACTTCACACAGCGTACAACATCCAAACAATGCAAAACCCTCCCCTTGTCATTCCTAAGCTTAGGACGCAAGGAAGGAAGAACAACGTCCTGATTAAGGTGAAAGGCAGAAACAACCTTAGGAAGAAAGTCTGGTTTGAAACGGAAAACCACCTTGTCCTGATGCCTCTCAAAATAAGGAGCCTGAATCGACAAGGCCGCCAACTCCGAGACACACCGAACAGAAGTGATGGCCACCAAAAAGGCAACCTTCTGAGTCAAGGTAGAAAGAGCAATATCCTGTAAAGGCTCAAAGGGAGGACCCTGAAGAGCAGACAGAACCAGATTCAAATCCCAGACGGGAAACACAGGTTTTCTGGGAGGTCGCACATGCGTAACCCCCTGGAAGAAAGTCTTAACCAAAGTATGAAGCGCAAAAGACTTTTGAAAAAAGACAGACAAAGCAGAAACCTGCCCTTTCAAGGTACTCAGCTGGAGACCAGAGTCCAGCCCCGATTGCCGAAAATTTGAAAAATTCTGGAAGCAGAAAAGACCCTACAGGGCAAAGATCTAGCCTCACAACAATTGATATAAGACCTCCAAGTCCTATAGTATAGTGGAAGACCTCTTCCTAGCACTAATAAGAGTCTGAATAACAGAATCAGAAAGCCCTTCCTCCTTTAAGATGGAAGTTTCAGCAGCCAGGCCATCCAAGCCAGCGTTGGTAAATTGGGGTAACGCAGTGGACCCTTAGTGAGCAGGTCCGGCCGAAGAGGCAGAAAGAACTGATCCACCGCCAGCCGAACGATGTCTGCGAACCACACCCGCCTTGGCCACCTTGGAGCCACGAGAATGGCAGGAGCCCCTTCCAGGGCCAGTTATCGCAACACCTTGCCTAGCATGGGAATCGGAGGAAAGAGATAAAGGAACCCCAGGTCCCCCCAGCTCAGGGATATGGCATCCACTGCCAGAGCCAGAGGATCCTGAGAGAGCGACAAAAATGTCGGAAGCTTGTAATTGTGACGAGAGGCAAACAGGTCCACCTCCGGTGTCTCCCACCGGAGACAAAGAGACCGAAACACCTTGGGATCGAGAGACCATTCCCCCCGGCAGAAAGAGCACCTGCTCAGGGAGTCCGTCTCCGTGTTTTCCACTCCCGGAATGCACACCGCCGAGATGCAAGGGACATGGATCTCTGCCCAGGCCAGAATCAGGGACACCTCTCTGAAGGCACCCAGACTGCGAGTCCCTCCCTGGTGATTGATGTAAGCAACCGCCGTTTTGAAGATTGTCTGACCGAACCTGAAAGCCCTGCAACAGCTGTGTCAAGTGAGAGAGAACCAACCTGATTGATGGGCAAGTGCCATCAGCCCCCAGAACTGAAGATCCTGCCAGAAGCCACCCCATCCCGAAAGACTGGCGTCCGTGGTGACAGTTTCCCAAGGAGGAGTCAGAAACGACCTGCCCCTCAAGAGATTGGCCGAGACCATCCACCACTGAAGAGACCGCCGAACCCGGGAGGACATCCGGAAGGGCAGATCCAACGACCTCGGGCACCGGTCCCAAGACGCCAACAGAAGAAGCTGAAGCGTCCTTGTGTGAAACTGAGCAAAGGGAACTGCCTCGAAGGAGGCTACCATCAACCCCACCAGTCTCATCCCTAACCGGATGGACGGGCGAGGATTGGATAGAAGAAGCTGCGCCAAATCCTGAATCAAGAGAACCTTGGAATGAGGCAGAAACACTCTGTGTTGAGAAGAATCCAGAGACATGCCCAGGAAGGACACCACCCTGACCGGAGAGAGGGAGGACTTGGGATAGTTGATCACCCAGCCGAAATCCTCCAGAGTGGACACCTGTCCTGGTGTCCGTCTCCGACTGACCGAACGAGGGAGCCATGATGAGAAGGTCGTCCAAATAAGGAACGATGCGAATCCCCTGGGCTCAGAGGAGGGCCATCACCCCTGCCAGCAACTTGGTGAACACCCGTGGAGCCGAGGTAAGGCCGAACGGAAGAGCCACAAATTGAAAATGCCGGTCTTCCACCCCCAATGAAGAAACCTTTTGAGGAACTTCAGATCCAGGATGGGACGAACCGAACCGTCTTTCTTGGGCACTGCAAAGAGATTGGAATAATACCCGAGGCCCACATCCGAGGGAGGAACCAGACAGATGACCGCCATGTCCAGAAGATTCCTTACCGCCGCCAGGAGTCCCCGCGCGGTAAAGGGATCCGAAGGCACACGAGACCTGAAAAACCTTGGAGGAGGTCGAACTCCAGCTTGTAACCAGTTGACACCACCTCCCGAATCCATCTGTCCGAGACCGCCTGGTCCCAGACCCGGGAGGAGCGTCGCAACCGCCCCCCCCACCGCAAGGGTGAGGGCGCCCCCTCATTGCTGAGCGGGCTTAGCAGCGGGCTTGGACTTGGAGCCCCAGGAGTGACCGGGACGGCCACGGCCTCTACCCCGATTCCAACCGGCACCCCTGGAGACAGAGAACGCCGCGCCCCTGCCAGCTCTGGCTCCCCAAAAGGAGGGATTAAAAGAAGCCGCCCCCCGAAAGGAACGGCGTAGTTTCTTGCGCTGAGGTAACTTACCTCACTTGGCAACAGAATCCAATTTCTCACCAAACAGGCGCAAATCCAAAAAGGGAAGCCGTGAGCGACCTTTTTGAATTAAAATCAGCAGTCCATTGCCGCAGCCACACCGACCGTCGGAAAGCCACCAACAAGGCCGCGGTCCTATAACCATGACGGCATCCTGAGCGGCAAGAACAAACGAAACAAACGACTCGCAACGCTTGAGAGCCTCAAACTCTTCGCAAGCAGGATCAAGGTCCGACAACAAATCCCTGAGAATGGACCTGGAAGCCAACATCAAAAGTGCCGAAGCACAAACAGGGCTCAAAAGCCGAACACTGGCAAAGCCGTGGCGAGCCAGCTGGCAATCCGGCGATCCTCACCATCCTTGATGGTAGTACAGATCGCTTAACCAGGTCCGCCGGGAAAGGATACTTTTTATCCCAACTAGGCGGAACACCTGTAAAACGGGTAGGCTGCTCCCATTCTTTAAGGATGACATCCTCAAAATGTCGTTGACTGGGAAACTCCAAGCGCAGCTTGGCCACGTCAAATAACTCACCCTTAGGCGGGGGGGGGCGCCTCAGGAGGGTCCAACGCCAAAAACCTCAAACATATGAGCCAAAATCGAAGAGGTGTCAAAGACCACCCCTGTTGCCTGGTCACCCGCAGCACCAAACTAATGCTGGTCATAAGGCACATCAGATTCCTCAAAAGGCTCCCCTTCTTCAGGCGGGGGACAATCGGACCAGTCCAAGGACTCAAACACATCAACATCAGTGTCCGGCGGAGCTGGGGCCTTCTGAGCAACCACCGCGGGAAAACATTTTCTCAAGGCTAGCCAACCTGGCGCACACCTCGGATTGCGAATCCCCACCCATGACAACGTCACATGGGGTCCGGAACAGGCGGGGAGGGGTAGGTGATGACACGGGCGGCGAGGAGCCAGAGGCCGGAGTACCGGGCTGGCGCGCAATGTTCCGCCGTGCACATGGAATGCATATTATGACATCATCCCCTGGGAGAGGAGCCCCACAACCCCCACATAGGCCAGACCGCCCCGAAGGGCCATTTCCGGTATCGCTGGAAGCCTCCATATGGTGAAATTGTGGTATTCGCAATAACCCAGGGATTTATGCAATAAGCTACCCGGGATGCCCCTTTTAAATGTCCCGTGTGGGAGGATTTGTAATTATAAAAGGACAATACCCCACTAGCCAACCGGGAGACCCCTTCGGTATGGGAACCCAGGATCTGCAATGGAAAAGGCAACAGTCACTCCATGGCCCATAGACAAAATAAAGCATGCAGCAGCAAAGGAGTAAAAAATGCAAATATATGCACAACAAAAATTAATGGGCAATCTAAATGCACACATATTAAATCATAATGACAGAGTGGGATTCGAACCGGCACCGCCGGGGAACAAGCTCCATAAAAGTATGCTCTAACCGCTGGACCATGCAGCCGGCTACCAATTCATTGAGGGAATACTGCCAAATGCGCTACATCAACAGCATACATTTGCCTAAGAACAAGAAAACTCACAATGGCGGCAGAAAGCAGCAGCGCACTCCCACCGCAGAAACGAGGAGGAGGAGAAGAAGAAGGGACGTCTCAAACGCGCGAAGCGCTCCGGCCCCGCCCCCCTTCCTGGACACAGTACAGCGCGGGGCGCGCCAAACAGCCGAAGAAGAACGCCACACATGGGGAGGCAGCGGGCACCGCACGCACATGGCGCCCAGCCTCGCCTCCGCACCCCAAGCCGAGGGGCCAGCCAAGGCCCTGAAACAAAAAAAAAAAAAAAAACATGCAAAACGGGAGCGGGTGGGAAGCGACAAGCGCGCCGCCCGGCCCCGCCCCCCATCAAGGCAGAACCTACCCAGGCACGGCACCGTACAACTGCCAACCGCCTGAGGTGGGGAAGCTCTCCAAACTCCACATCATGTCAGAGTAAAAATACAAGTAAGCACAAGCACACAGCAAGCACACTCAGCAAGCACTAGTAAGCGCAGAGGGCCCCCCCCCAGCGCAGGGAGAAGGGACCAAGCGGGGAACAGGGCCAATAATCATAGGGAGGAACGGGGCGGGGCATCCCAAATCCGGATCACCAGGCCGGATATCCGCGTTGCCCCCTAGTATGAGGCCTGCGGTGGAGCTAAGCTACTAGGCACCTTAGGGTGCTGTCTACCCTCGCCCGGCCCAGCAGCCTAGGCTGGGAGGCTTCACAAGGGGCATATCAAAAAGAGCCAGGCAGAAATAGACCAGAAAGGGGGGCCGGGGTGTTACCCCAGCTACCTGCAAGCAGGAGACTTCATTCTTCTGTCTTGTCGCCATCTTGCAGAGAAGAACACTGGGAGATAAGTGGGAGGTCCCAGGTATTTATGGACCGGGAGGGGCTCGTTTTTTTTCAAGACTTCTCTGCAACATCGCCACCTGCAGGTGGATTACCCAAGTGTAATTATTATAGTTGAAGCGGGGTGTGTGACATACTTAGAATATATTCATTACACTTGGGTTATGTCCAGTAGAGGGCGAACTTCTGCAGAGATGAATAGAAAAAAGAAGCCCCTCCCGGCCCATAAATACCTGGGACCTCCCACACATTCCCCAGTATAAGAAAGCAGTAAGGGGACCAGGAAGAGCAAATAAAATCTATGAGAAAAACAGTATCACCAAACAGAGGATCCAAGATACAACTCAGGGTGGGGCGAAGCAGGGTGTGAGACATACTTATAATACCCATTTTACAGGTGAGTAATCACAAAATGGTATTATTCTAAGTATGTCTCACACCCTGCTTCGGAAATATTCATTACACTTGGGACATCCAATAGCAGTGTCCAAAAAGGGTGGGGATCCCAACAGGCAAAAATGCACAAATAAAAACCCCTGCCGCTTGTAGAACCTTGCGGCCAAAAACAGCATCCGCTAAGGCCCGCACATCAACCTTACAAAAACTTGTAAAAGGTATGAACAGAAGACCAAATAGCAACCGTACAACTTGTTCAACAGAAGCCTGGCGCTAAAAAGCCCAGGAAGTCCCAACAGTACGAGTAGAAATAGCAGTAAACTGAAAAGGGGAACCCTCCCCTTGGCAATATAGGCCCAAACAATGACCAGACATATCCATTTAATAATGGTAGACTTGACGGCGCCAAAACCCGTCTTGGGCCAGAGGGCACCACAAACAAGGCGTCCATCCTACAGAAAAAGAAAGTAGCCAAGAAATAGTACGTCACAAAACAAACAATCATCCAAAAAGAGCAGGGCCCTCTCCTTGTCAATTGCTAGACTAAGGACACAAAGAAGAGAGAACCACATCCTGGATGAGAAGGAAAAACAGATACCACCTTAGAAAGGAAATCCGGCTTAAAACGGAAAACCACCTTGTCCTGGTGTCTCCCAAAGTAAGAGGCCCGAATAGACACGGCCGCCAACCCACAAACACAGCGAACAGAGGTAATAGCCACCAAAAAGGCAATCCTGTGTGTAAGCATAGAAAATGCAAAACTCAAATCCCCAAACAGACACAAGGCTATAAAGGAACAAATGACCTCAGAAGAAGACCACCAGGGCAGAGACCTGCCCCTTTCAAGGTACTTAAGCTGGAGCCCCGGGCCCAGACCGTGCTGAAGAAAAACCAAAATCCTAGGGATCGAAAACACCTTGCAAGGCAAGGCCCCAGCCTCACACCAATCAATCTAGGACCTCCAAGTCCCGTAGAAGATGCTAGAGGAAGATCACTTCCTAGCCCTGACAAGTATCTGAATCACAACATCAGACAAACCTTTTTCTATTAAGACGGAGGAGGATTCAGCCGACACGCCGTCAAAGCCGGCGTTTGTAAACTGTGGTACGAACCAAACCTGTCTTGGCCACCCTGGAGCCACCAGAATTGCTGGCACACCCGCATGAGCCAGCTTACACACCACCTTGCCCACCATGGAGAAGGGAGGAAACAGGTACAGGAACCCCAGATCCCTCCAGGCAAGAGACATGGCGTCCCCTGCCAGTGTCAGAGGAACCTGAGACAGAGACCCAAACATTGGGAGCTTGTGATTGCAACGTGAGGCAAAGAGAACCCCCTCCGGAGTCCCCCACTTGCAACAGAGGGACCGGAAAACCTTGTGGTTGAAAGATCATTCCCCGCAGCGAGAGGATCCCCTGCGCAAGGAGTCCGCCTCTGTGTTTTCCACTCCCGGAATGAATACGGCTGAGATGCAGGAAAAACCTCGCTCTCCACTCATGCAAAAATCAGCGAAACTTCCATGAGAGCACTCCTGCTGCGAGTCCCTCCTTGGTGATTGATGTAAGCAACCGCAGTTCAATCGTCTGATCGAACCTGAACCGGTAAGCCCTGTAAGTGATGTGTCAAGCATGACAGAACCAACCAAATAGCTCTGAGCTCCAAGACATAGATGGGGGAGTGAGCCTCCTGAGGACCCCCCCAGCCCCTGGAACCGAAAATCCGTCCAGAAACCTTCCCAGCCCGACAGGCTGGCATCCGTGGTAACCGTCTCCCAACAAGGGTCCAAAAAGGACCTGCCTCTCAACAGATTGTTGGGCTCCAGACACCACTGAAGGGACTGCCGAACCCTGGGAGACAGCAGAAGGACTGATCCAAGTACCAGGGACAACCGTCCCAGTTCAGCAATAGATGAGTTAGAGCGACCTCATGTGGAAGTGAGCAAAGGGAACTGCTTCAAAGGAAACCACCATCAATCCTAACAGTTTCATCCCTGGCCGGATAGCGAGGCGAGGATTGTCCAGGAGAATACGTATCAGATGCTGAAACCTCTGCACCTTTAGGTGAGGAAAAAACACTCTGGCCTGACTGGAATCCAGATTCATGCCCAGAAATGAGATCTCCCCAATATGGAGAGAGAGAGAGGACTTGGGGTGGTCGATCACCCATCCGAACCTTACCAGCATCGTCACCACCCTGGAGTCCATCTCCACCTGACACAGAAAAGAAGCTGTAATGAGTAGGTCGTCCAGACACGGCACAATGTGAATTCCCTGGGCTCTGAGAAGGGCATTATGCCCGCCAGCCCCGTGGTGAAAACCCTTGGTACCGAAGTCTACCCGAAAGGGAGGGTCACAAACTGAAAATGCTGATCTTCCACCCCAAACCCGAGAAATCTCTGGCGTGCCGGGGAAGAGTGGTACATAAAGGTAAACAACCTTGATGTCTATAAATGTTGCGAAACCCCCCGATGAAGGGAATTGATGACAGAGCGCAGAGTCGCCATGCGGAACTTCTGGGATCAGATGAGCCTGTAGCGAAGCTTCAAAAACCAGAATGGTTCTGATGAATTCATCCTGTTTGGGAACCGTGAAGAGGTAGGAATAATAGCCCCGGCCTCTCCCTGAGAAAATCACATATGTCCAGAAGATTTGTCCTGCCAACAGGAGCCCCTGAGCAGCCCGGGGTTCCGAGGGAACCCGAGAACTGAGGCGTCTGGGGAAGTCCGGAACTCGAACACCAATTTGTACCCGGAAGAGACCACTTCCAAGATCCACTTGTCTGTGACCTCCCAGGTCCAGAACTGGAAAAAATTCCGTAGCCGACCACCCACCGGCCAAGGTGAAGGCACCCCCTCATTGCTGAGCTGGCTCGGCAGCGGGCTTGGAACCCCAGACCAGTCCTGGACGGGCCCATCCTCCGCCTCCGCTCCAGGAATCACCCCTGAGGATAGAGAAGGCAGCACCTCTGCCTGCTCTGGCACCGCGAAAGGAAGGATTAGAGGAGCCAGCCCCCCGAAAGGAGCGACGCCACTTCTTGCGTGGCGGAAGCCTTCCCCCTTCCGCAACTGAAGCCAATTTATCTCCAAACAGCCGCATACCCAGAAAGGGTAGCCCTGTAAGTGACTTCTTAGCCACCCACTGGCGCAACCAGACAGAGCGCCATATAGCCACAAGCAACGCTAAGGTTTTGCTATACATACAAATTGTGTCATCCAAGGCAGATAAGACAAATGGTCATGAACAATACACACCTCATAAGCGCTGCAAATACATCACCGGCTGGGTTCAGCTGGGACTCCTCAACAGGCCCCTAACCACAGACCTGATAACCACAACCGTGAATACAGAAGTACAAACAAACAGGTCGCAGGGCAGAACCCACGCCAGCAAAGGCATGTCAAGCCATCTGATCAATACGACGGTCCTCACGAGCCTTAATCGTGGTGGCGTCTAGAGAGTGCACCACAGATGTGTTGGGACAATCCCAGTACAGGACGCATCTACCTCGGGAGGAAACGACCCGCGCTTCACCGCGTCCACCGGAAAGGGATACTTCCTATCCCATTCCTGAGGAAAACCGGGAAGCCGGCTAGGTCCTTCCCATTCCCTAAAAATCAGAGATTAGAAATGAATCTAAGTTAGGCACTCCATACGAGGCTTAGAGGTCTCAAGGAAAAAATTCCCCCTGCTGCGGAGGGGACTCCGCTGGAGGAGGAATAGCCAGCGCCTCAATTAAATGGGCCAGGATCTTGGGGGTATCAACGGCATCCCCAAGCCCCTGCCCAGCATCAGCATCCAAAAACTGCTGAGCCATCAGATTCCGTAAACCGTTCCCCTTCCGCAAGCGGAGAATAAACAGACCAGTCAAGGGAATCATGATCATCAAGAACCGGCACTGCCGGTGACAGATGCCTTCTCTTAGCCGGGGCCACCCTGGCCACAGAGCTAGAAAACAATTTTTCGATGTTGGCAAATCCAGCACATACATCAGATTGCGACTCCCCGCTAATGACCATGTCACTTGGGGTACGGATAAATCAAGGTGGAGTAGGTGATGAGGCTGGCGGCATGGACCCAGACGTCCGGGCCCCCGACTGCCGTGTTATGGCCTGCTGAACACATGGTATGCACCAGCACATTATCCCTCACAAGGGATACCCCCAACCCACACACTGCCGGGACTGCCCGGAAGGGAGCCAGAGCCCGGTATCCTGGGGAGCCTCCAAATGGTGATTTGTATGGTAGTCGCAATGCAATTACGCTAGAAGCTACCTGGGATGCCCCTTAAGTCCGTTAGTGGGAGGATTTGCAAGCCCAAGGGACCCCAGGACACATAATAAAATGGGGGCCCCCGTAAATAAGGTATCAAGACAAGCACTCATACATGCAGAAAGTAAACAGAGTGTGGCAAAACATATAAAATAAATTATATATATATATATAAAATCATTGAGAGCAATATAGTATATAATACTAAAAGTAACTAGACAAAGTGCAATTTCCGGGGAAATTGCGTGAAGTGGTCTTGCCTCCGCCAGTTCTCTACAACTGGAGCGGGCGGAGTAACTGGGTGGAGCGGACGGAGTAACTGGGTGGAGCAGGCGGAGTAACTGAGTGGAGTGGGCGGAGTAACTGTTGTGGTGTTGGAGTGGGCGGAGTAATTGGGTGGAGTGTGCAGAGTACTGGGTGGAGTGTGCAGAGTACTGGGTGGAGTGGGCGGAGTAACTGGGTGGAGTGACTTGAGTAACTGTTGTGTGGTTGGAGTGGGTGGAGTAACTGGGTGGAGTGTGCGGAGTAACTGGGTGGAGATGGCGGAGTAACTGGGTGGAGTGGGCGGAGTAACTGGGTGGAGTGGGCGGAGTAACTGGGTGGAGTGGGCGGAGTAACTGTTGTGGTGTTGGAGTGGGCGGAGCAATTGGGTGGGTGGGCGGAGCAATTGGGTGGGTGGGCGGAGTAACTGGGTGGAGTGTGCGGAGTAACTGGGTGGAGTGGGCGGAGTAACTAGGTGGAGTGGGCGGAGTAACTGGGTGGAGTGACTTGAGTAACTGCTGTGTGGTTGGAGTGGGTGGAGTAACTGGGTGGAGTGTGCGGAGTAACTGGGTGGAGAGGGCGGAGTAACTGGGTGGAGTGGGCGGAGTGACTGGGTGGAGTGGGCGGAGTAAATGGGTGGAGTGGGAGGAGTAACTGGGTGGAGTGTGCGGAGTAACTGGGTGGAGTGGTTGGAGTGACTGGGTGGAGTGGGCGGAGTAACTGGGTGGAGTGGGCGGAGTAACTGGGTGGAGTGGGCGGAGTAACTGGGTGGAGTGGGCGGAGTAACTGGGTGGAGTGGGCGGAGTAACTTGTGTGGTTGGAGTGGGTGGAGTAATTGGGTGGGGTGGGCGGAGTAACTGGGTGGAGTGGGCGGAGTAACTGGGTGGAGTGGGCGGAGTAACTGGGTGGAGTGGGCGGAGTAACTTGAGTAACTGTGGTGTGGTTGGAGTGGGCGGAGGAACTGGGTGGAGTAACTGTTGTGTGGTTGGAGTGGGCAGAGTAACTGGGTGGAGTGGGCGGAGTAACTGTGATGTGGTTGGAGTGGGCGGAGGAACTGGGTGGAGCGGGCGGAGTAACTGGGTGGAGCGGGCGGAGTAACTGGGTGGAGCGGGCGGAGTAACTGGGTGGAGCGGGCGGAGTAACTGGGTGGAGCGGGCGGAGTAACTGGGTGGAGCGGGCGGAGTAACTGGGTGGAGCGGGCAGAGTAACTGGGTGGAGCGGGCAGAGTAACTGGGTGGAGCGGGCAGAGTAACTGGGTGGAGCGGGCAGAGTAACTGGGTGGAGCGGGCAGAGTAACTGGGTGGAGCGGGCAGAGTAACTGGGTGGAGCGGGCAGAGTAACTGGGTGGAGCGGGCAGAGTAACTGGGTGGAGCGGGCAGAGTAACTGGGTGGAGCGGGCAGAGTAACTGGGTGAAGCGGGCAGAGTAACTGGGTGAAGCGGGCAGAGTAACTGGGTGGAGCGGGCAGAGTAACTGGGTGGAGCGGGCAGAGTAACTGGGTGGAGCGGACAGAGTAACTGGGTGGAGCGGGCAGAGTAACTGGGTGGAGCGGGCAGAGTAACTGGGTGGAGCAGGCAGAGTAACTGGGTGGAGCAGGCAGAGTAACTGGGTGGAGCAGGCAGAGTAACTGGGTGGAGCAGGCAGAGTAACTGGGTGGAGCAGGCAGAGTAACTGGGTGGAGCAGGCAGAGTAACTGGGTAGAGTAACTGGGTGGAGTAACTGGGTGGAGTGCGCAGAGTAACTGGGTGGAGTGGGCGGAGTAACTGGGTGGAGTGGGCGGAGTAACTGGGTGGAGTGGGCGGAGTAACTGGGTGGAGTGGGCGGAGTAACTGGGTGGAGTGGGCGGAGTAACAGTTTTCCCTTCATGTTGGCTCTGCTGCAGAATCTTTCAGTTTACCATTTTCTCTTTCATATTCTTATTTTTTATTTTTCCATATGATCTTTCTTTCAGCTTTGTGTGTTTTGAGCAAAGCCCAACCCAGGATTTTCACTATCTGGAGTTTTGCTTTGTGCCCCTAGGGGCATCCCGACTTAGGATGCCCTGATATGTGAAATCCCCAAGTTCGCCTGTGAAAACATACCTTTCCCTGTCCCACAGCGCATGCGCGGGCTCTCATCCAATCAGCTCTGTTTGCACGCAGATGGGGAGCCTGAGCAGTAACCTTCCTGGCCGCCCGGCCTGTCTAAATGACTATCTGCGTGAGCGCGCCAGAAAAATGGGGGGATCTGTGGTTATCCAGGGGTCGTTTCACACAGTGGGGCATCCCGATTTAGAATGCTCAAGGGGCAAGGTCAATGGCCGGGTCTTATAGACTTCAGGGTCGGCCACTCAGGGTTTTGTTCCACTTTAATACCTTTAGATTTTCCTGCACAGTTATTCAAAGAAGAATTTCAGTCATTTTCAGTCAGTTTAGTTTATTTTGTATAGATTTTACACATTTGAGTCACCTGGGTGTGTTACCTCAGAGTAAGTTGCTATAGCAACATACCCTAACAGCTGTAACGAGCAAGGCTGCAGCTGTGTTGCTATGGCAACTCACTCTGAGGTAAACTGAGAATGCACATTAAAACACATTTCTAATGCACTGGTGGTTGCCATATTCAAATGACTGTAGCTTAAAAAGTATACATCCTACAGCAAAGAGCTTTATACTGTAGGAAACACGAAGCCGAGACCTGTACAATGGTGTATAGCATGTCTCTGAATATTATTAAAAATGAAGGTACAGTCGCAGTTTCGAAATTGCCATTCAAATTTGTGGTGTCTAGAGTGGAGTTTCAATGAATGTCAATGGGAGGTGTGAGTTGCAAACAAAAAGGTCATATTGTGAAAACTGTTAGGGCTATGGCTTAGCCTTGGACATTTTTAGCGGCAGCAGGGATAGCTGAACGTTTTGATATAAGATTTGTGTAGGTGGGATTAAAAATGAGGGAGAGGTCGCAGTTTAGAAATCATGTCCTGATTTTTGACTTCACACTCAGTTCCCACTCTAGCTTTGAACATTCCTCCCATTCATTCCTATGGGAAAATTGCGCCAGAAAAACGCCAATATTTCGGAAACCGTTTGGCGAAAGTTCCACAAAATATAAGCACACCATTCGGGAACGATCCGCACATTTTGGTATATTATGGTCTATGTAGTGTCAAAACTGTGGGAGGAGTTACAGTGCAAAAATGCTTGGAATAATAACTAGACAAAGTGCAATTTCCGGGGAAATTGCGTGAAGTGGTCTTGCCTCCGCCAGTTCTCTACAACTGGAGCGGGCAGAGTAACTGGGTGGAGTAACTGGGTGGAGTGGGCAGAGTAACTGGGTGGAGTGACTTGAGTAACTGTTGTGTGGTTGGAGTGGGCGGAGTAACTGGGTGGAGTGACTTGAGTAACTGTTGTGTGGGTGGAGTGGGCGGAGTAACTGGGTGGAGTGGGCGGAGTAACTGGGTGGAGTGGGCGGAGTAACTGGGTGGAGTGGGCGGAGTAACTGGGTGGAGTGGGCGGAGTGGGCGGAGTAACTGGGTGGAGTGGGCGGAGTAACTGGGTGGAGTGGGCGGAGTAACTGGGTGGAGTGGGCGGAGTAACTGGGTGGAGTGGGCGGAGTAACTGGGTGGAGTGGGCGGAGTAACTGGGTAGAGTGGGCAGAGTAACTGAGTGGAGTGGGCGGAGTAACTGAGTGGAGTGGGCGGAGTAACTGGGTGGAGTGACTTGAGTAACTGTTGTGTGGTTGGAGTCACTGGAGTAACTGTGGAAAGGTTTGACTGAGCAGAGTAACTATATGGAGTAGGCAGAGTAACTGTATGGATTGTTTTGAGTGAGTAAAGATAGTAAGCATTCTTCTTTTTTCTATAGCCAGATTATTTATAGACATGTTAGAAGCTATTGTGTGGCAATTTAATTATTTATCTTTTTTAATGCAAATTTCGCGACACTGCTCCTTTAAGGGGAGTTTCCTGAGACTTGGTGTGTGGGCGGAGCAGCTGAAACGAGCCAGGCTGCAGCTGTGTTGCTATGGAAACTCACTCTGAGGTAAACTGAGAATGCACATTAAAACACATTTCTAATGCACTGGTGGTTGCCATATTCAAATGACTGTAGCTTAAAAAGTATACATCCTACAGCCTACATCCTACAAAGAGCTTTATACTGTAGGAATCACGAGGCCGAGACCTGTACAATGGTGTATAGCATGTCTCTGAAATATTAAAAATGAAGGCACAGTAGCAGTTTAGAAATTGCCATTCAAATTTGTGGTGTCTAGAGTGGAGTTTCAATGAATGTCAATGGGAGGTGTGAGTTGCAAACAAAAGGTCATATTGTGAAATCTGTTCGGGTTATGGCTTAGCCTTGGACATTTTTAGCGGCAGCAGGGATAGCTGAACGTTTTGATATAAGATTTGTGTAGGTGGGATTAAAAATGAGGGAGAGGTCGCAGTTTAGAAATCATGTCCTGATTTTTGACTCCACACTCAGTTCCCACTCTAGCTTTGAACATTCCTCCCATTCATTCCTATGGGAAAATTGTGCCAGAAAAACGCCAATATTTCGGAAACCGTTTGGCGAAACGTTCCACAAAATATAAGCACACCATTCGGGAACGATCCGCACGTTTTGGTATATTATGGTCTATGTAGTGTCAAAACTGTGGGAGGAGTTACAGTGCAAAAATGCTTGGAATAAAAATAAGAACTAGACAAAAGTGCAATTTCCGGGGAAATTGCGTGAAGTGGTCTTGCCTCCACCAGTTCTCTACAACTGGAGCGGACGGAGTAACTGGGTGGAGCGGGCGGAGTAACTGGGTGGAGTAACTGGGTGAAGTGGGCGGAGTAACTGGGTGGAGCGGGCGGAGTAACTGGGTGGAGTGGGTGGAGTAACTGGGTGGAGTAACTGGGTGAAGTGGGCGGAGTAACTGGGTGGAGTGGGCAGAGTAACTGGGTGGAGTGGGCAGAGTAACTGGGTGGAGCGGGCGGAGTAACTGGGTGGAGTGGGTGGAGTAACTGGGTGGAGTGGGCGGAGTAACTAGGTGGAGTGGGCAGAGTAACTGGGTGGAGCGGGTGGAGTAACTGGGTGGAGTAACTGGGTGGAGTAACTGGGTGGAGTAACTGGGTGGAGTAACTGGGTGGAGTATCTGGGTGGAGTGACTTGAGTAACTGTTGTGTGGTTGGAGTCACTGGAGTAACTGTGGAAAGGTTTGACTGAGCAGAGTAACTATATGGAGTAGGCAGAGTAACTGTATGGATTGTTTTGAGTAAAGATAGTAAGCATTCTTCTTTTTCTATTGTCAGATTATTTATAGACATGTTAGAAGCTATTGTGTGGCTATTTAATTATTTATCTTTTTTAATGCAAATTTCGCGATACTGCTCCTTTAAGGGGCGTTTCCTGAGACTTGGTGTGTGGGCGGAGCAGCTGTAACGAGCCAGGCTGCAGCTGTGTTGCTATGGAAACTCACTCTGAGGTAAACTGAGAATGCACATTAAAACACATTTCTAATGCACTGGTGGTTGCCATATTCAAATGACTGTAGCTTAAAAAGTATACATCCTACAGCAAAGAGCTTTATACTGTAAGAATCACAAGAGCTAGGCGAACAATGTGGTGTATAACATGTCTCTGAAATATTAAAAATGAAGGCACAGTCGCAGTTTAGAAATTGCCATTCAAATTTGTGGTGTCTAGAGTGGAGTTTCAATGAATGTCAATGGGAGGTGTGAGTTGCAAACAAAAGGTCATATTGTGAAATCTGTTCGGGCTATGGCTTAGCCTTGGACATTTTTAGCGGCAGCAGGGATAGCTGAACGTTTTGATATAAGATTTGTGTAGGTGGGATTAAAAATGAGGGAGAGGTCGCAGTTTAGAAATCATGTCCTGATTTTTCATTTCACACGCATCTCCCACTCTAGCTTTGAAAATACCTCCCATTCATTCCTATGGGAAAATTGCGCCAGGAAAACGCCAATATTTCGGAAACCGTTTGGCGAAACGTTCCACAAAATATAAGCACACCATTCGGGAACGATCCGCACGTTTTGGTATATTATGGTCTATGTAGTGTCAAAACTGTGGGAGGAGTTACAGTGCAAAAATGCTTGGAATAAGAATAAAAATAAGAACTAGACAAAGTGCAATTTCCGGGGAAATTGCGTGAAGTGGTCTTGCCTCCGCCAGTTCTCTACAACTGGAGCGGGCAGAGTAACTGGGTCGAGCGGGCGGAGTAACTGGGTGGAGTGGGTGGAGTGGGTGGAGTAACTGGGTGGAGTGGGTGGAGTAACTGGGTGGAGTGGGCGGAGTAACTGGGTGGAGTGGGCGGGGTAACTGGGTGGAGTGGGTGGAGTAACTGGGTGGAGTGGGCGGAGTAACTGGGTGGAGTGGGTGGAGTAACTGGGTGGAGTGGGTGGAGTAACTGGGTGGAGTGGGCGGAGTAACTGGGTGGAGTGGGCGGGGTAACTGGGTGGAGTGGGTGGAGTAACTGGGTGGAGTGGGCAGAGTAACTGGGTGAAGTGGGCGGAGTAACTGTTGTGTGGGTGGAGTGAGTGGAGTAACTGGGTGGAGTGACTTGAGTAACTGTTGTGTGGTTGGAGTGGGCGGAGTAACTGGGTGGAGTGACTTGAGTAACTGTTGTGTGGGTGGAGTGGGCGGAGTAACTGGGTGGTGTGGCTAGAGTAACTGGGTGGAGTGGGCGGAGTAACTGGGTGGAGTGGGCGGAGTAACTGGGTGGAGTGGGCGGAGTAACTGGGTGGAGTGGGCGGAGTAACTGGGTGGAGTGGGTGGGGTAACTGGGTGGAGTGGGCGGAGCATCTGGGTGGAGTGGGCGGAGTAACTGGGTGAAGTGGGCGGGGTAACTGGGTGGAATGGGCAGAGTAACTGGGTGGAGTGGGCGGAGTATCTGGGTGGAGTGACTTGAGTAACTGTTGTGTGGTTGGAGTCGCTGGAGTAACTGTGGAAAGGTTTGACTGAGCAGAGTAACTATATGGAGTAGGCAGAGTAACTGTACGGATTGTTTTGAGTAAAGATAGTAAGCATTCTTCTTTTTTCTATTGCCAGATTATTTATAGACATGTTAGAAGCTATTGTGTGGCTATTTATTTATCTTTTTTAATGCCAATTTCGCGATACTGCTCCTTTAAGGGGAGTTTCCTGAGACTTGGTGTAACGAGCCAGGCTGCAGCTGTGTTGCTATGGAAACTCACTCTGAGGTAAACTGAGAATGCACATTAAAACACATTTCTAATGCACTGGTGGTTGCCATATTCAAATGACTGTAGCTTAAAAAGTATACATCCTACAGCAAAGAGCTTTATACTGTAAGAATCACAAGAAGAAGACCTATAATGTGGTGTATAACATGTCTCTGAAATATTAAAAATGAAGGCACAGTCGCAGTTTAGAAATTGCCATTCAAATTTGTGGTGTCTAGAGTGGAGTTTCAATGAATGTCAATGGGAGGTGTGAGTTGCAAACAAAAGGTCAAATTGTGAAATCAGTTCGGGCTATGGCTTAGCCTTGGACATTTTTAGCGGCAGCAGGGATAGCTGAACGTTTTGATATAAGATTTGTGTAGGTGGGATTAAAAATGAGGGAGAGGTCGCAGTTTAGAAATCATGTCCTGATTTTTCATTTCACACGCATCTCCCACTCTAGCTTTGAAAATACCTCCCATTCATTCCTATGGGAAAATTGCGCCAGGAAAACGCCAATATTTCGGAAACCGTTTGGCGAAACGTTCCACAAAATATAAGCACACCATTCGGGAACGATCCGCACGTTTTGGTATATTATGGTCTATGTAGTGTCAAAACTGTGGGAGGAGTTACAGTGCAAAAATGCTTGGAATAAGAATAAAAATAATATATCAGCAAGAACAATAAGTGATCTTGCCAAGCAAGACCACTTAACTAGACAAAGTGCAATTTCCGGGGAAATTGCGTGAAGTGGTCTTGCCTCCGCCAGTTCTCTACAACTGGAGCGGGCTGGGTAACTGAGTGGAGCGTGCGGAGTAACTGGGTGGAGCGGACGGAGTAACTGGGTGGAGTAGGCGGAGTAACTGGGTGGAGTAACTGTTGTGGTGTTGGAGTGGGTGGAGTAATTGGGTGGGGTGGGCGGAGTAACTGGGTGGAGTGTGCAGAGTAACTGGGTGGAGTGGGCGGAGTAACTGGGTGGAGTGACTTGAGTAACTGTTGTGTGGTTGGAGTGGGTGGAGTAACTGGGTGGAGAGGGCGGAGTAACTGGGTGGAGTGGGCGGAGTAACTGGGTGGAGTGGGCGGAGTAACTGTTGTGTTGTTGGAGTGGGCGGAGTAATTGGGTGGGGTGGGCAGAGTAACTGGGTGGAGTGGGCGGAGTAACTAGGTGGAGTGACTTGAGTAACTGTTGTGTGGTTGGAGTGGGCGGAGTAACTGGGTGGAGTGGGCGGGCTAACTGGGTGGAGTGGGCGGGGTGGAGTGGGTGGAGTGGGCGAGGTGGAGTGGGTGGAGTGGGTGGGGTGGAGTGGGTGGAGTGTGCGGGTGGAGTGGGTGGAGCAACTGGGTGGAGTGGGCGGAGTAACTGGGTATAGTGGGCAGAGTAACTGGGTGGAGTGGGCGGAGTAACTGGGTGGAGTGGATGGAGTAACTGGGTGGAGTGGATGGAGTAACTGGGTGGAGTGGGCAGAGTAACTAGGTGGAGTTACTTGAGTAACTGTTGTGTGGGTGGAGTGGGTGGAGTAACAGGGTGGAGAGGGCGGAGTAACTGGGTGGAGAGGGCGGAGTAACTGGGTGGAGAGGGCGGAGTAACTGGGTGGAGAGGGCGGAGTAACTGTTGTGTTGTTGGAGTGGGCGGAGTAATTGGGTGAGGTGGGCGGAGTAACTGGGTGGAGTGTGCGGAGTAACTGGGTGGAGTGGGCAGAGTAACTGGGTGGAGTGGGCAGAGTAACTGGGTGGAGTGACTTGAGTAACTGTTGTGTGGTTGGAGTGGGCGGAGTAACTGGGTGGAGTGGGCGGAGTAACTGGGTTGAGTGGGCGGAGTAACTGGGTGGAGTGGGCGGGCTAACTGGGTGGAGTGGGCGGACTAACTGGGTGGAGTGGGCGGGCTAATTGGGTGGAGTGGGCGGGCTAATTGGGTGGAGTGGGCGGGCTAATTGGGTGGAGTGGGCGGGCTAACTGGGTGGAGTGGGTGGAGTGGGCGAGGTGGAGTGGGTGGAGTGGGCGGAGCAACTGGGTGGAGTGGGCGGAGTAACTAGGTGGAGTGGGCAGAGTAACTGGGTGGAGTGGGCAGAGTAACTGGGTGGAGTGGGCAGAGTAACTGGGTGGAGTGGGCAGAGTAACTGGGTGGAGTGGGCGGAGTAACTGGATGGAGTGGGCGGAGTAACTGGGTGGAGTGGGCGGAGTAACTGGGTGGAGTGGGCGGAGTAACTGTGTGGAGTGACTTGAGTAACTGTTGTGTGGGTGGAGTGAGCGGAGTAACTGGGTGGAGTGACTTGAGTAACTGTTGTGTGGGTGGAGTGGGCGGAGTAACTGGGTGGAGTGGGCGGAGTAACTGGGTGGAGTGGGCGGGGTAACTGGGTGGAGTGGGCGGGGTAACTGGGTGGAGTGGGCGGGGTAACTGGGTGGAGTGGGCGGAGTAACTGGGTGGAGTGGGCGGAGTAACTGGGTGGAGTGGGCGGAGTAACTGGGTGGAGTGGGCGGGGTAACTGGGTGGAGTGACTTGAGTAACTGGGTGGAGTGACTTGAGTAACTGTTGTGTGGTTGGAGTCACTGGAGTAACTGTGGAAAGGTTTGACTGAGCAGAGTAACTATATGGAGTAGGCAGAGTAACTGTATGGATTGTTTTGAGTAAAGATAGTAGGCATTCTTCTTTTTTCTATCGCCAGATTATTTATAGACATGTTAGAAGCTATTGTGTGGCTATTTAATTATTTATAGTTTTTAATGCAAATTTTGCGATACTGCTCCTTTAAGGGGAGTTTCCTGAGACTTGGTGTGTGGGCGGAGCAGCTGTAATGAGCCAGGCTGCAGCTGTGTTGCTATGGAAACTCACTCTGAGGTAAACTGAGAATGCACATTAAAACACATTTCTAATGCACTGGTGGTTGCCATATTCAAATGACTGTAGCTTAAAAAGTATACACCCTACAGCAAAGAGCTTTATACTGTAAGAATCACAAGAAGAAGACCTATAATGTGGTGTATAACATGTCTCTGAAATATTAAAAATGAAGGCACAGTCGCAGTTTAGAAATTGCCATTCAAATTTGTGGTGTCTAGAGTGGACTTTCAATGAATGTCAATGGGAGGTGTGAGTTGCAAACAAAAGGTCATATTGTGAAATCTGTTCGGGCTATGGCTTAGCCTTGGACATTTTTAGCGGCAGCAGGGATAGCTGAACGTTTTGATATAAGATTTGTGTAGGTGGGATTAAAAATGAGGGAGAGGTCGCAGTTTAGAAATCATGTCCTGATTTTTCATTTAACACGCAGTTCCCACTCTAGCTTTGAAAATACCTCCCATTCATTCCTATGGGAAAATTGCGCCAGAAAAACGCAAATATTTCGGAAACCGTTTGGCGAAACGTTCCACAAATTATAAGCACACCATTCGGGAACGATCCGCACGTTTTGGTATATTATGGTCTATGTAGTGTCAAAACTGTGGGAGGAGTTACAGTGCAAAAATGCTTGGAATAATAATAATAATAAAAATAATATATCAGCAAGAACAATAAGTGATCTTGCCAAGCAAGACCACTTAACTAGACAAAGTGCAATTTCCGGGGAAATTGCGTGAAGTGGTCTTGCCACCGCCAGTTCTCTACAACTGGAGTGGGCAGAGTAACTGGGTGGAGTGGGCGGAGTAACTGGGTGGAGTGGGTGGAGTAACTGGGTGGAGTGGGCAGAGTAACTGGGTAGAGTGGGCGGAGTAACTGTTGTGTTGTTGGAGTGGGCGGAGTAATTGGGTGAGGTGGGCGGAGTAACTGGGTGGAGTGTGCAGAGTAACTGGGTGGAGTGGGCGGAGTAACTGGGTGGAGTGGGCGGGGTAACTGGGTGGAGTGGGCGGGGTAACTGGGTGGAGTGGGCGGGGTAACTGGGTGGAGTGGGCGGGGTAACTGGGTGGAGTGGGCGGGGTAACTGGGTGGAGTGGGCGGAGTAACTGGGTGGAGTGGGCGGAGTAACTGGGTGGAGTGGGCAGAGTAACTGGGTGGAGTGGGCAGAGTAACTGGGTGGAGTGACTTGAGTAACTGTTGTGTGGTTGGAGTGGGCGGAGTAACTGGGTGGAGTGGGCGGAGTAACTGGGTGGAGTGGGCGGAGTAACTGGGTGGAGTGGGCGGGCTAACTGGGTGGAGTGGGCGGACTAACTGGGTGGAGTGGGCGGGCTAATTGGGTGGAGTGGGCGGGCTAATTGGGTGGAGTGGGCGGGCTAACTGGGTGGAGTGGGTGGAGTGGGCGAGGTGGAGTGGGTGGAGTGGGCGGAGCAACTGGGTGGAGTGGGCGGAGTAACTAGGTGGAGTGGGCAGAGTAACTGGGTGGAGTGGGCAGAGTAACTGGGTGGAGTGGGCAGAGTAACTGGGTGGAGTGGGCGGAGTAACTGGATGGAGTGGGCGGAGTAACTGGGTGGAGTGGGCGGAGTAACTGGGTGGAGTGGGCGGAGTAACTGGGTGGAGTGACTTGAGTAACTGTTGTGTGGGTGGAGTGAGCGGAGTAACTGGGTGGAGTGACTTGAGTAACTGCTGTGTGGGTGGAGTGGGCGGAGTAACTGGGTGGAGTGGGCGGGGTAACTGGGTGGAGTGGGCGGGGTAACTGGGTGGAGTGGGCGGGGTAACTGGGTGGAGTGGGCGGAGTAACTGGGTGGAGTGGGCGGAGTAACTGGGTGGAGTGGGCGGGGTAACTGGGTGGAGTGACTTGAGTAACTGGGTGGAGTGACTTGAGTAACTGTTGTGTGGTTGGAGTCACTGGAGTAACTGTGGAAAGGTTTGACTGAGCAGAGTAACTATATGGAGTAGGCAGAGTAACTGTATGGATTGTTTTGAGTAAAGATAGTAAGCATTCTTCTTTTTTCTATCGCCAGATTATTTATAGACATGTTAGAAGCTATTGTGTGGCTATTTAATTATTTATAGTTTTTAATGCAAATTTTGCGATACTGCTCCTTTAAGGGGAGTTTCCTGAGACTTGGTGTGTGGGCGGAGCAGCTGTAATGAGCCAGGCTGCAGCTGTGTTGCTATGGAAACTCACTCTGAGGTAAACTGAGAATGCACATTAAAACACATTTCTAATGCACTGGTGGTTGCCATATTCAAATGACTGTAGCTTAAAAAGTATACACCCTACAGCAAAGAGCTTTATACTGTAAGAATCACAAGAAGAAGACCTATAATGTGGTGTATAACATGTCTCTGAAATATTAAAAATGAAGGCACAGTCGCAGTTTAGAAATTGCCATTCAAATTTGTGGTGTCTAGAGTGGAGTTTCAATGAATGTCAATGGGAGGTGTGAGTTGCAAACAAAAGGTCATATTGTGAAATCTGTTCGGGCTATGGCTTAGCCTTGGACATTTTTAGCGGCAGCAGGGATAGCTGAACGTTTTGATATAAGATTTGTGTAGGTGGGATTAAAAATGAGGGAGAGGTCGCAGTTTAGAAATCATGTCCTGATTTTTCATTTAACACGCAGTTCCCACTCTAGCTTTGAAAATACCTCCCATTCATTCCTATGGGAAAATTGCGCCAGAAAAACGCAAATATTTCGGAAACCGTTTGGCGAAACGTTCCACAAATTATAAGCACACCATTCGGGAACGATCCGCACGTTTTGGTATATTATGGTCTATGTAGTGTCAAAACTGTGGGAGGAGTTACAGTGCAAAAATGCTTGGAATAATAATAATAATAAAAACTAGACAAAGTGCAATTTCCGGGGAAATTGCGTGAAGTGGTCTTGCCTCCGCCAGTTCTCTACAACTGGAGCGGGCTGGGTAACTGAGTGGAGCGTGCGGAGTAACTGGGTGGAGTGGGCGGAGTAACTAGGTGGAGTGGGCGGAGTAACTGGGTGGAGTGGGCGGAGTAACTGGGTGGAGTGGGCGGAGTAACTGGGTGGAGTGGGCGGAGTAACTGGATGGAGTGGGCGGAGTAACTGGGTGGAGTGGGCGGAGTAACTGGGTGGAGTGACTTGAGTAACTGTTGTGTGGGTGGAGTGAGCGGAGTAACTGGGTGGAGTGACTTGAGTAACTGTTGTGTGGGTGGAGTGGGCGGAGTAACTGGGTGGAGTGGGCGGAGTAACTGGGTGGAGTGGGCGGGGTAACTGGGTGGAGTGGGCGGGGTAACTGGGTGGAGTGGGCGGGGTAACTGGGTGGAGTGGGCGGAGTAACTGGGTGGAGTGGGCGGAGTAACTGGGTGGAGTGGGCGGAGTAACTGGGTGGAGTGGGCGGGGTAACTGGGTGGAGTGACTTGAGTAACTGGGTGGAGTGACTTGAGTAACTGTTGTGTGGTTGGAGTCACTGGAGTAACTGTGGAAAGGTTTGACTGAGCAGAGTAACTATATGGAGTAGGCAGAGTAACTGTATGGATTGTTTTGAGTAAAGATAGTAGGCATTCTTCTTTTTTCTATCGCCAGATTATTTATAGACATGTTAGAAGCTATTGTGTGGCTATTTAATTATTTATAGTTTTTAATGCAAATTTTGCGATACTGCTCCTTTAAGGGGAGTTTCCTGAGACTTGGTGTGTGGGCGGAGCAGCTGTAATGAGCCAGGCTGCAGCTGTGTTGCTATGGAAACTCACTCTGAGGTAAACTGAGAATGCACATTAAAACACATTTCTAATGCACTGGTGGTTGCCATATTCAAATGACTGTAGCTTAAAAAGTATACACCCTACAGCAAAGAGCTTTATACTGTAAGAATCACAAGAAGAAGACCTATAATGTGGTGTATAACATGTCTCTGAAATATTAAAAATGAAGGCACAGTCGCAGTTTAGAAATTGCCATTCAAATTTGTGGTGTCTAGAGTGGACTTTCAATGAATGTCAATGGGAGGTGTGAGTTGCAAACAAAAGGTCATATTGTGAAATCTGTTCGGGCTATGGCTTAGCCTTGGACATTTTTAGCGGCAGCAGGGATAGCTGAACGTTTTGATATAAGATTTGTGTAGGTGGGATTAAAAATGAGGGAGAGGTCGCAGTTTAGAAATCATGTCCTGATTTTTCATTTAACACGCAGTTCCCACTCTAGCTTTGAAAATACCTCCCATTCATTCCTATGGGAAAATTGCGCCAGAAAAACGCAAATATTTCGGAAACCGTTTGGCGAAACGTTCCACAAATTATAAGCACACCATTCGGGAACGATCCGCACGTTTTGGTATATTATGGTCTATGTAGTGTCAAAACTGTGGGAGGAGTTACAGTGCAAAAATGCTTGGAATAATAATAATAATAAAAACTAGACAAAGTGCAATTTCCGGGGAAATTGCGTGAAGTGGTCTTGCCTCCGCCAGTTCTCTACAACTGGAGCGGGCAGAGTAACTGGGTCGAGCGGGCGGAGTAACTGGGTGGAGTGGGTGGAGTACCTGGATGGAGTAACTGGGTGGAGTGGGCGGGGTAACTGGGTGGAGTGGGCGGAGTAACTGGGTGGAGTGGGTGGAGTACCTGGATGGAGTAACTGGGTGGAGTGGGCGGGGTAACTGGGTGGAGTGGGCGGAGTAACTGGGTGGAGTGGGCAGAGTAACTGGGTGGAGTGGGCGGAGTAACTGGGTGGAGCGGGCGGAGTAACTGGGTGGAGCGGGCGGAGTAACTGGGTGGAGTGGGCGGAGTAACTGGGTGGAGTGGGCGGGGTAACTGGGTGGAGTGGGTGGAGTAACTGGGTGGAGTGGGCAGAGTAACTGGGTGAAGTGGGCGGAGTAACTGTTGTGTGGGTGGAATGAGTGGAGTAACTGGGTGGAGTGACTTGAGTAACTGTTGTGTGGTTGGAGTGGGCGGAGTAACTGGGTGGAGTGACTTGAGTAACTGTTGTGTGGGTGGAGTGGGCGGAGTAACTGGGTGGTGTGGCTAGAGTAACTGGGTGGAGTGGGCGGAGTAACTGGGTGGAGTGGGCAGAGTAACTGGGTGGAGTGGGCGGAGTAACTGGGTGGAGTGGGTGGGGTAACTGGGTGGAGTGGGCGGAGCATCTGGGTGGAGTGGGCGGAGTTACTGGGTGAAGTGGGCAGAGTAACTGGGTGGAATGAGCAGAGTAACTGGGTGGAGTGGGCGGAGTATCTGGGTGGAGTGACTTGAGTAACTGTTGTGTGGTTGGAGTCGCTGGAGTAACTGTGGAAAGGTTTGACTGAGCACAGTAACTATATGGAGTAGGCAGAGTAACTGTATGGATTGTTTTGAGTAAAGATAGTAAGCATTCTTCTTTTTTCTATTGCCAGATTATTTATAGACATGTTAGAAGCTATTGTGTGGCTATTTAATTATTTATCTTTTTTAATGCCAATTTCGCGATACTGCTCCTTTAAGGGGAGTTTCCTGAGACTTGGTGTAACGAGCCAGGCTGCAGCTGTGTTGCTATGGAAACTCACTCTGAGGTAAACTGAGAATGCACATTAAAACACATTTCTAGTGCACTGGTGGTTGCCATATTCAAATGACTGTAGCTTAAAAAGTATACATCCTACAGCAAAGAGCTTTATACTGTAAGAATCACAAGAAGAAGACCTATAATGTGGTGTATAACATGTCTCTGAAATATTAAAAATGAAGGCACAGTCGCAGTTTAGAAATTGCCATTCAAATTTGTGGTGTCTAGAGTGGAGTTTCAATGAATGTCAATGGGAGGTGTGAGTTGCAAACAAAAGGTCATATTGTGAAATCTGTTCGGGCTATGGCTTAGCCTTGGACATTTTTAGCGGCAGCAGGGATAGCTGAACGTTTTGATATAAGATTTGTGTAGGTGGGATTAAAAATGAGGGAGAGGTCGCAGTTTAGAAATCATGTCCTGATTTTTCATTTCACACGCATCTCCCACTCTAGCTTTGAAAATACCTCCCATTCATTCCTATGGGAAAATTGCGCCAGGAAAACGCCAATATTTCGGAAACCGTTTGGCGAAACGTTCCACAAAATATAAGCACACCATTCGGGAACGATCCGCACGTTTTGGTATATTATGGTCTATGTAGTGTCAAAACTGTGGGAGGAGTTACAGTGCAAAAATGCTTGGAATAATAATAAAAATAATATATCAGCAAGAACAATAAGTGATCTTGCCAAGCAAGACCACTTAACTAGACAAAAGTGCAATTTCCGGGGAAATTGCGTGAAGTGGTCTTGCCTCCGCCAGTTCTCTACAACTGGAGTGGGCAGAGTAACTGGGTGGAGTGGGTGGAGTAACTGGGTGGAGTAACTGGGTGGAGTGGGCAGAGTAACTGGGTGGAGTGGGCAGAGTAACTGGGTGGAGCGGGCGGAGTAACTGGGTGGAGTAACTGGGTGGAGTAACTGGGTGGAGTAACTGGGTGAAGAGGGCAGAGTAACTGGGTGGAGTGGGCAGAGTAACTGGGTGGAGTGGGCAGAGTAACTGGGTGGAGTGGGCAGAGTAACTGGGTGGAGTGGGCAGAGTAACTGGGCGGAGTAACTGGGTGGAGTAACTGGGTGGAGTAACTGGGTGGAGTAACTGGGTGGAGTATCTGGGTGGAGTATCTGGGTGGAGTATCTGGGTGGAGTGACTTGAGTAACTGTTGTGTGGTTGGAGTCACTGGAGTAACTGTGGAAAGGTTTGACTGAGCAGAGTAACTATATGGAGTAGGCAGAGTAACTGTATGGATTGTTTTGAGTAAAGATAGTAAGCATTCTTCTTTTTTCTATTGTCAGATTATTTATAGACATGTTAGAAGCTATTGTGTGGCTATTTAATTATTTATCTTTTTTAATGCAAATTTCGCGATACTGCTCCTTTAAGGGGAGTTTCCTGAGACTGGGTGTGTGGGCGGAGCAGCTGTAACGAGCCAGGCTGCAGCTGTGTTGCTATGGAAACTCACTCTGAGGTAAACTGAGAATGCACATTAAAACACATTTCTAATGCACTGGTGGTTGCCATATTCAAATGACTGTAGCTTAAAAAGTATACATCCTACAGCAAAGAGCTTTATACTGTAAGAATCACAAGAGCTAGGCGAACAATGTGGTGTATGGCATGTCTCAGAAATATTAAAAATGAAGGCACAGTCGCAGTTTAGAAATTGCCATTCAAATTTGTGGTGTCTAGAGTGGAGTTTCAATGAATGTCAATGGGAGGTGTGAGTTGCAAACAAAAGGTCATATTGTGAAATCTGTTCGGGCTATGGCTTAGCCTTGGACATTTTTATGGGACATTCCTATGGGACATTCCTATGGGAAAATTGCGCCAGAAAAATGTCAATATTTCAGTAACCGTTCAGCGCAACGTTCCACAAAGTAATAGCACACCATTCAGGAACAATATATATATATACATTATGGTCTATGTAGTGTAAAAACTGAGGAGTTACATTGCCAAATTTGGCTATAATAAGAATAAAAAAGATAAAAGGTGCAATTTTCTGTGGAAATTGTGTGAGGTGTTTTTGCCTCCGCCAGTTCTCTACAACTGGAGTAACTGGGTGGAGTGACTTGAGTAACTGTTGTGTGGTTGTAGTGGCTGAAGTAACTATGGAAAGGTTTGACTGGGCAGAGTAACTATATGGAGTGTTTGGAGTGAGTAAAGATAGTAGGCATTAAATTATGAAGTATTTCTATCTTGCTAAATTACTGGCTAGGTCTTTTTTCTAACCTGCTTTCCATAACACGTTTTCATGGGAAGTTTTCCTCAGACTGTGTGGGCGGAGCAGCTGTAACTAGCCAGGCTGCAGCTGTGTTGCTATGGAAACTCACTCTGAGGTAAACTGAGAATGCACATTAAAACACATTTCTAATGCACTGGTGGTTGCCATATTCAAATGACTGTAGCTTAAAAAGTATACATCCTACAGCAAAGAGCTTTATACTGTAAAAATCACAAGAAGAAGACCTATAATGTGCTGTATAATATGTCTCTGAAATATTAAAAATGAAGGCACAGTCGCAGTTTAGAAATTGCCATTCAAATTTGTGGTGTCTAGAATGGAGTTTCAATGAATGTCAATGGGAGGTGTGAGTTGCAAACAAAAGGTCATATTGTGAAATCTGTTCGGGGTATGGCTTAGCCTTGGACATTTTTAGCGGCAGCAGGGATAGCTGAACGTTTTGATATAAGATTTGTGTAGGTGGGATTAAAAATGAGGGAGAGGTCGCAGTTTAGAAATCATGTCCTGATTTTTGACTCCACACTCAGTTCCCACTCTAGCTTTCGAACATTCCTCCCATTCATTCCTATGGGAAAATTGCGCCAGAAAAACGCCAATATTTCGGAAACCGTTTGGCGAAACGTTCCACAAAATATAAGCACACCATTCGGGAACGATCCGCACGTTTTGGTATATTATGGTCTATGTAGTGTCAAAACTGTGGGAGGAGTTACAGTGCAAAAATGCTTGGAATAATAATAAAAATAATATATCAGCAAGAACAATAAGTGATCTTGCCAAGCAAGACCACTTAATAATATATCAGCAAGAACAATAAGTGATCTTGCCAAGCAAGACCACTTAATAATATATCAGCAAGAACAATAAGTGATCTTGCCAAGCAAGACCACTTAATAATATATCAGCAAGAACAATAAGTGATCTTGCCAAGCAAGACCACTTAACTAGACAAAGTGCAATTTCCGGGGAAATTGCGTGAAGTGGTCTTGCCTCCGCCAGTTCTCTACAACTGGAGCGGGCAGAGTAACTGGGTGGAGTGGGCGGAGTAACTGGGTGGAGTGGGCGGAGTAACTGGGTGGAGTGGGCAGAGATACTGGGTAGAGTGGGCGGAGTAACTGGGTGGAGTGGGCGGAGTAACTGGGTGGAGTGGGCGGAGTGGAGTGGGCAGAGATACTAAGTAGAGTGGGCGGAGTAACTGGGTGGAGTAACTGGGTGGAGTGGGTGGGGTAAATGGGTGGAGTGGGTGGAGTAACTGGGTGGAGTGGGCGGAGTAACTGGGCGGAGTAACTGGGTGAAGTGGGTGGGAGGGGTAACTGGGTGGAGTGGGCGGAGTAACTGGGTGGAGTGGGCGGAGTAACTGGGCGGAGTAACTGGGTGGAGTGGGTGGGGTAACTGGGCAGAGTGGGCGGAGTAACTGGTGAAGTGGGCGGAGTAACTGGGTGGAGTGGGCGGAGTAACTGGGTGGAGTGGGTGGAGTGGGAGGGGTAACTGGGTGCAGTGGGTGGGTAACTGAGTGGAGTGGGCGGAGTAACTGGGTGGAGTGGGCGGAGTATCTGGGTGGAGTGACTTGAGTAACTGGGTGGAGTGCCTGAGTAACTGTTGTGTGGTTGGAGTCACTGGAGTAACTGTGGAAAGGTTTGACTGAGCAGAGTAACTATATGGAGTAGGCAGAGTAACTGTATGGATTGTTTTGAGTAAAGATAGTAAGCATTCTTCTTTTTTCTATTACCAGATTATTTATAGACATGTTAGAAGCTATTGTGTGGCTATTTAATTATTTATCTTTTTTAATGCAAATTTCGTGATACTGCTCCTTTAAGGGGAGTTTCCTGAGACTTGGTGTGTGGGCGGAGCAGCTGTAACGAGCCAGGCTGCAGCTGTGTTGCTATGGAAACTCACTCTGAGGTAAACTGAGAATGCACATTAAAACACATTTCTAATGCACTGGTGCTTGCCATATTCAAATGACTGTAGCTTAAAAAGTATACATCCTACAGCAAAGAGCTTTATAATGTAAGAATCACAAGAGCTAGGCGAACAATGGGGTGTATAACATGTCTCTGAAATATTAAAAATGAAGGCACAGTCGCAGTTTAGAAATTGCCATTCAAATTTGTGGTGTCTAGAGTGGAGTTTCAATGAATGTCAATGGGAGGTGTGAGTTGCAAACAAAAGGTCATATTGTGAAATCGGTTCGGGCTATGGCTTAGCCTTGGACATTTTTAGCGGCAGCAGGGATAGCTGAACGTTTTGATATAAGATTTGTGTAGGTGGGATTAAAAATGAGGGAGAGGTCGCAGTTTAGAAATCATGTCCTGATTTTTCATATCACACGCATCTCCCACTCTAGCTTTCGAACATTCCTCCCATTCATTCCTATGGGAAAATTGCGCCAGAAAAACGCCAATATTTCGGAAACCGTTTGGCGAAACGTTCCACAAAATATAAGCACACCATTCGGGAACGATCCGCACGTTTTGGTATATTATGGTCTATGTAGGGTAAAAACTGTGGGAGGAGTTACAGTACAAAAATGCTTGGAATAAGAATAAAAACTAGACAAAGTGCAATTTCCGGGGAAATTGCGTGAAGTGGTCTTGCCTCCGCCAGTTCTCTACAACTGGAGCGGGCAGAGTAACTGGGTGGAGTGGGTGGAGTAACTGGGTGGAGTGGGTGGAGTGGGCAGAGTAACTGGGTGGAGTGGGCGGAGTAACTGTTGTGTGGGTGGAGTGAGCGGAGTAACTGGGTGGAGTGACTTGAGTAACTGTTGTGTGGTTGGAGTGGGCGGAGTAACTGGGTGGAGTGACTTGAGTAACTGTTGTGTGGGTGGAGTGGGCAGAGTAACTGGGTGGAGTGGCTGGAGTAACTGGGTGGAGTGGCTGGAGTAACTGGGTGGAGTGGGCGGAGTAACTGGGTGGAGTGGGCGGAGTAACTGGGTGGAGTGGGCGGGGTAACTGGGTGGAGTGGGCGGGGTAACTGGGTGGAGTGGGCGGGGTAACTGGGTGGAGTGGGCGGAGTAACTGGGTGAAGTGGGTGGAGTAACTGGGTGGAATGGGCGGAGTAACTAGGTGGAATGGGCGGAGTAACTGGGTAGAGTGGGCAGAGTGGGTGGAGTAACTGGGTGCAGTGGGCGGAGTAACTGAGTGGAGTGGGCGGAGTAAGTGGGTGGAGTGGGCAGAGTATCTGGGTGGAGTGACTTGAGTAACTGGGTGGAGTGCCTGAGTAACTGTTGTGTGGTTGGAGTCACTGGAGTAACTGTGGAAAGGTTTGACTGAGCAGAGTAACTATATGGAGTAGGCAGAGTAACTGTATGGATTGTTTTGAGTGAGTAAAGATAGTAAGCATTCTTCTTTTTTCTATTGCCAGATTATTTATAGACATGTTAGAAGCTATTGTGTGGCTATTTAATTATTTATCTTTTTTAATGCAAATTTCGCGATACTGCTCCTTTAAGGGGAGTTTCCTGAGACTTGGTGTGTGGGCGGAGCAGCTGTAACGAGCCAGGCTGCAGCTGTGTTACTATGGAAACTCACTCTGAGGTAAACTGAGAATGCACATTAAAACACATTTCTAATGCACTGGTGGTTGCCATATTCAAATGACTGTAGCTTAAAAAGTATACATCCTACAGCAAAGAGCTTTATACTGTAAGAATCACAAGAGCTAGGCGAACAATGTGGTGTATGGCATGTCTCGGAAATATTAAAAATGAAGGCACAGTCGCAGTTTAGAAATTGCCATTCAAATTTGTGGTGTCTAGAGTGGAGTTTCAATGAATGTCAATGGGAGGTGTGAGTTGCAAACAAAAGGTCATATTGTGAAATCTGTTCGGGGTATGGCTTAGCCTTGGACATTTTTAGCGGCAGCAGGGATAGCTGAACGTTTTGATATAAGATTTGTGTAGGTGGGATTAAAAATGAGGGAGAGGTCGCAGTTTAGAAATCATGTCCTGATTTTTGACTCCACACTCAGTTCCCACTCTAGCTTTCGAACATTCCTCCCATTCATTCCTATGGGAAAATTGCGCCAGAAAAACGCCAATATTTCGGAAACCGTTTGGCGAAACGTTCCACAAAATATAAGCACACCATTCGGGAACGATCCGCACGTTTTGGTATATTATGGTCTATGTAGTGTCAAAACTGTGGGAGGAGTTACAGTGCAAAAATGCTTGGAATAATAATAAAAACTAGACAAAGTGCAATTTCCGGGGAAATTGCGTGAAGTGGTCTTGCCTCCGCCAATTCTCTACAACTGGAGCGGGCGGAGTAACTGGGTGGAGGGGACGGAGTAACTGGGTGGAGTAGGCGGAGTAACTGGGTGGAGTGGGCGGAGTAACTGTTGTGGTGTTGGAGTGGGCGGGGTAATTGGGTGGGGTGGGTGGAGTAACTGGGTGGAGTGGGCGGAGTAACTGGGTGGAGTGGGCGGAGTAACTGGGTGGAGTGACTTGAGTAACTGTTGTGTGGTTGGAGTGGGTGGAGTAACAGGGTGGAGTGGTCGGAGTAACTGGGTGGAGTGGGCGGAGTAACTGGGTGGAGAGGGCGGAGTAACTGTTGTGTTGTTGGAGTGGGCGGAGTAATTGGGTGAGGTGGGCGGAGTAACTGGGTGGAGTGTGCGGAGTAACTGGGTGGAGTGGGCAGAGTAACTGGGTGGAGTGACTTGAGTAACTGTTGTGTGGTTGGAGTGGGCGGAGTAACTGAGTGGAGTGGGCGGAGTAACTGGGTGGAGTGGGCGGGCTAACTGGGTGGAGTGGGCGGACTAACTGGGTGGAGTGGGCGGGCTAATTGGGTCGAGTGGGCGGGCTAACTGGGTGGAGTGGGTGGAGTGGGCGAGGTGGAGTGGGTGGAGTGGGCGGAGTGGGCGAAGCAACTGGGTGGAGTGGGCGGAGTAACTGGGTGGAGTGGGCAGAGTAACTGGGTGGAGTGGGCAGAGTAACTGGGTGGAGTGGGCAGAGTAACTGGGTGGAGTGTGCAGAGTAACTGGGTGGAGTGGGCGGAGTAACTGGGTGGAGTGGGCAGAGTAACTGGGTGGAGTGGGCAGAGTAACTGGGTGGAGTGACTTGAGTAACTGTTGTGTGGGTGGAGTGGGCGGAGTAACTGGGTGGAGGGACTTGAGTAACTGTTGTGTGGGTGGAGTGGGCGGAGTAACTGGGTGGAGTGGGCGGAGTAACTGGGTGGAGTGGGCGGAGTAACTGGGTGGAGTGGGCGGGGTAACTGGGTGGAGTGGGCGGGGTAACTGGGTGGAGTGGGCGGGGTAACTGGGTGGAGTGGGCGGGGTAACTGGGTGGAGTGGGCGGAGTAACTGGGTGGAGTGGGCGGAGTAACTGGGTGGAGTGGGCGGAGTAACTGGGTGGAGTGGGCAGAGTGGGCGGAGTAAGTGGGTGGAGTGGGCGGAGTAACTGGGTGAAGTGGGTGGGGTAACTGGGTGAAGTGGGCGGGGTAACTGGGTGGAGTGGGCGGGGTAACTGGGTGGAGTGGGCGGAGTATCTGGGTGGAGTGACTTGAGTAACTGTTGTGTGGTTGGAGTCACTGGAGTAACTGTGGAAAGGTTTGACTGAGCAGAGTAACTATATGGAGTAGGCAGAGTAACTGTATGGATTGTTTTGAGTAAAGATAGTAAGCATTCTTCTTTTTTCTATCGCCAGATTATTTATAGACATGTTAGAAGCTATTGTGTGGCTATTTAATTATTTATCTTTTTTAATGCCAATTTCGCGATACTGCTCCTTTAAGGGGAGTCTTCCTGAGACTGGGTGTGTGGGCGGAGCAGCTGTAACGAGCCAGGCTGCAGCTGTGTTGCTATGGAAACTCACTCTGAGGTAAACTGAGAATGCACATTAAAACACATTTCTAATGCACTGGTGGTTGCCATATTCAAATGACTGTAGCTTAAAAAGTATACATCCTACAGCAAAGAGCTTTATACTGTAAGAATCACAAGAAGAAGACCTATAATGTGGTGTATAACATGTCTCTGAAATATTAAAAATGAAGGCACAGTCGCAGTTTAGAAATTGCCATTCAAATTTGTGGCGTCTAGAGTGGAGTTTCAATGAATGTCAATGGGAGGTGTGAGTTGCAAACAAAAGGTCATATTGTGAAATCTGTTCGGGCTATGGCTTAGCCTTGGACATTTTTAGCGGCAGCAGGGATAGCTGAACGTTTTGATATAAGATTTGTGTAGGTGGGATTAAAAATGAGGGAGAGGTCGCAGTTTAGAAATCATGTCCTGATTTTTCATTTAACACGCAGTTCCCACTCTAGCTTTGAAAATACCTCCCATTCATTCCTATGGGAAAATTGCGCCAGAAAAACGCAAATATTTCGGAAACCGTTTGGCGAAACGTTCCACAAATTATAAGCACACCATTCGGGAACGATCCGCACGTTTTGGTATATTATGGTCTATGTAGTGTCAAAACTGTGGGAGGAGTTACAGTGCAAAAATGCTTGGAATAATAATAATAATAAAAACTAGACAAAGTGCAATTTCCGGGGAAATTGCGTGAAGTGGTCTTGCCTCCGCCAGTTCTCTACAACTGGAGCGGGCGGAGTAACTGGGTGGAGTGGGCGGAGTAACTGGGTGGAGTGGGCGGAGTGGGCGGAGTAACTGGGTGGAGTGGGCGGGGTAACTGGGTGGAGTGGGCGGGGTAACTGGGTGGAGTGGGCGGGGTAACTGGGTGGAGTGGGCGGAGTAACTGGGTGGAGTGGGCGGAGTAACTGGGTGGAGTGGGCGGGGTAACTGGGTGGAGTGGGCGGAGTAACTGGGTGGAGTGGGTGGAGTAACTGGGTGGAGTGGGCAGAGTAACTGGGTGGAGTGGGCGGAGTAACTAGGTGGAGTGACTTGAGTAACTGTTGTGTGGGTGGAGTGGGCGGAGTAACTGGGTGGAGTGGCTGGAGTAACTGGGTGGAGTGGGCGGAGTAACTGGGTGGAGTGGGCGGAGTAACTGGGTGGAGTGGGCCGGGTAACTGGGTGGAGTGGGCGGAGTAACTGGGTGAAGTGGGTGGAGTAACTGGGTGGAATGGGCGGAGTAACTGGGTGGAATGGGCGGAGTAACTGGGTGGAATGGGCAGAGTGGGTGGAGTAACTGGGTGCAGTGGGCGGAGTAACTGAGTGGAGTGGGCGGAGTAACTGAGTGGAGTGGGCGGAGTATCTGGGTGGAGTGACTTGAGTAGCTGGGTGGAGTGACTTGAGTAACTGTTGTGTGGTTGGAGTCACTGGAGTAACTGTGGAAAGGTTTGACTGAGCACAGTAACTATATGGAGTAGGCAGAGTAACTGTATGGGTTGTTTTGAGTAAAGATAGTAAGCATTCTTCTTTTTTCTATTGCCAGATTATTTATAGACATGTTAGAAGCTATTGTGTGGCTATTTAATTATTTATCTTTTTTAATGCAAATTTTGCGATACTGCTCCTTTAAGGGGAGTTTCCTGGGACTTGGTGTGTGGGCGGAGCAGCTGTAACGAGCCAGGCTGCAGCTGTGTTGCTATGGAAACTCACTCTGAGGTAAACTGAGAATGCACATTAAAACACATTTCTAATGCACTGGTGGTTGCCATATTCAAATGACTGTAGCTTAAAAAGTATACATCCTACAGCAAAAAGTTTTATACTGTAGGAATCACGAGGCCGAGACCTGTACAATGGTGTGTAGCATGTCTCTGAAATATTAAAAATGAAGGCACAGTCGCAGTTTAGAAATTGCCATTCAAATTTGTGGTGTCTAGAGTGGAGTTTCAATGAATGTCAATGGGAGGTGTGAGTTGCAAACAAAAGGTCATATTGTGAAATCTGTTCGGGCTATGGCTTAGCCTTGGACATTTTTAGCGGCAGCAGGGATAGCTGAACGTTTTGATATAAGATTTGTGTAGGTGGGATTAAAAATGAGGGAGAGGTCGCAGTTTAGAAATCATGTCCTGATTTTTCATTTCACACGCATCTCCCACTCTAGCTTTGAAAATACCTCCCATTCATTCCTATGGGAAAATTGCGCCAGGAAAACGCCAATATTTCGGAAACCGTTTGGCGAAACGTTCCACAAAATATAAGCACACCATTCGGGAACGATCCGCACGTTTTGGTATATTATGGTCTATGTAGTGTCAAAACTGTGGGAGGAGTTACAGTGCAAAAATGCTTGGAATAATAATAAAAATAATATATCAGCAAGAACAATAAGTGATCTTGCCAAGCAAGACCACTTAATAATATATCAGCAAGAACAATAAGTGATCTTGCCAAGCAAGACCACTTAATAATATATCAGCAAGAACAATAAGTGATCTTGCCAAGCAAGACCACTTAATAAGAACTAGACAAAGTGCAATTTCCGGGGAAATTGCGTGAAGTGGTCTTGCCTCCGCCAGTTCTCTACAACTGGAGCGGGCTGGGTAACTGAGTGGAGCGTGCGGAGTAACTGGGTGGAGCGGACGGAGTAACTGGGTGGAGTAGGCGGAGTAACTGGGTGGAGTAACTGTTGTGGTGTTGGAGTGGGTGGAGTAATTGGGTGGGGTGGGCGGAGTAACTGGGTGGAGTGTGCAGAGTAACTGGGTGGAGTGGGCGGAGTAACTGGGTGGAGTGACTTGAGTAACTGTTGTGTGGTTGGAGTGGGTGGAGTAACTGGGTGGAGAGGGCGGAGTAACTGGGTGGAGTGGGCGGAGTAACTGGGTGGAGTGGGCGGAGTAACTGTTGTGTTGTTGGAGTGGGCGGAGTAATTGGGTGGGGTGGGCAGAGTAACTGGGTGGAGTGGGCGGAGTAACTAGGTGGAGTGACTTGAGTAACTGTTGTGTGGTTGGAGTGGGCGGAGTAACTGGGTGGAGTGGGCGGGCTAACTGGGTGGAGTGGGCGGGGTGGAGTGGGTGGAGTGGGCGAGGTGGAGTGGGTGGAGTGGGTGGGGTGGAGTGTGCGGGTGGAGTGGGTGGAGCAACTGGGTGGAGTGGGCGGAGTAACTGGGTATAGTGGGCAGAGTAACTGGGTGGAGTGGGCGGAGTAACTGGGTGGAGTGGATGGAGTAACTGGGTGGAGTGGATGGAGTAACTGGGTGGAGTGGGCAGAGTAACTAGGTGGAGTTACTTGAGTAACTGTTGTGTGGGTGGAGTGAGTGGAGTAACAGGGTGGAGAGGGCGGAGTAACTGGGTGGAGAGGGCGGAGTAACTGGGTGGAGAGGGCGGAGTAACTGTTGTGTTGTTGGAGTGGGCGGAGTAATTGGGTGAGGTGGGCGGAGTAACTGGGTGGAGTGTGCGGAGTAACTGGGTGGAGTGGGCAGAGTAACTGGGTGGAGTGGGCAGAGTAACTGGGTGGAGTGACTTGAGTAACTGTTGTGTGGTTGGAGTGGGCGGAGTAACTGGGTGGAGTGGGCGGAGTAACTGGGTGGAGTGGGCGGAGTAACTGGGTGGAGTGGGCGGGCTAACTGGGTGGAGTGGGCGGGCTAACTGGGTGGAGTGGGCGGACTAACTGGGTGGAGTGGGCGGGCTAATTGGGTGGAGTGGGCGGGCTAATTGGGTGGAGTGGGCGGGCTAATTGGGTGGAGTGGGCGGGCTAACTGGGTGGAGTGGGTGGAGTGGGCGAGGTGGAGTGGGTGGAGTGGGCGGAGCAACTGGATGGAGTGGGCGGAGTAACTAGGTGGAGTGGGCAGAGTAACTGGGTGGAGTGGGCAGAGTAACTGGGTGGAGTGGGCAGAGTAACTGGGTGGAGTGGGCGGAGTAACTGGATGGAGTGGGCGGAGTAACTGGGTGGAGTGGGCGGAGTAACTGGGTGGAGTGGGCGGAGTAACTGGGTGGAGTGACTTGAGTAACTGTTGTGTGGGTGGAGTGAGCGGAGTAACTGGGTGGAGTGACTTGAGTAACTGTTGTGTGGGTGGAGTGGGCGGAGTAACTGGGTGGAGTGGGCGGAGTAACTGGGTGGAGTGGGCGGGGTAACTGGGTGGAGTGGGCGGGGTAACTGGGTGGAGTGGGCGGGGTAACTGGGTGGAGTGGGCGGAGTAACTGGGTGGAGTGGGCGGAGTAACTGGGTGGAGTGACTTGAGTAACTGGGTGGAGTGACTTGAGTAACTGGGTGGAGTGACTTGAGTAACTGTTGTGTGGTTGGAGTCACTGGAGTAACTGTGGAAAGGTTTGACTGAGCAGAGTAACTATATGGAGTAGGCAGAGTAACTGTATGGATTGTTTTGAGTAAAGATAGTAGGCATTCTTCTTTTTTCTATCGCCAGATTATTTATAGACATGTTAGAAGCTATTGTGTGGCTATTTAATTATTTATAGTTTTTAATGCAAATTTTGCGATACTGCTCCTTTAAGGGGAGTTTCCTGAGACTTGGTGTGTGGGCGGAGCAGCTGTAATGAGCCAGGCTGCAGCTGTGTTGCTATGGAAACTCACTCTGAGGTAAACTGAGAATGCACATTAAAACACATTTCTAATGCACTGGTGGTTGCCATATTCAAATGACTGTAGCTTAAAAAGTATACACCCTACAGCAAAGAGCTTTATACTGTAAGAATCACAAGAAGAAGACCTATAATGTGGTGTATAACATGTCTCTGAAATATTAAAAATGAAGGCACAGTCGCAGTTTAGAAATTGCCATTCAAATTTGTGGTGTCTAGAGTGGACTTTCAATGAATGTCAATGGGAGGTGTGAGTTGCAAACAAAAGGTCATATTGTGAAATCTGTTCGGGCTATGGCTTAGCCTTGGACATTTTTAGCGGCAGCAGGGATAGCTGAACGTTTTGATATAAGATTTGTGTAGGTGGGATTAAAAATGAGGGAGAGGTCGCAGTTTAGAAATCATGTCCTGATTTTTCATTTAACACGCAGTTCCCACTCTAGCTTTGAAAATACCTCCCATTCATTCCTATGGGAAAATTGCGCCAGAAAAACGCAAATATTTCGGAAACCGTTTGGCGAAACGTTCCACAAATTATAAGCACACCATTCGGGAACGATCCGCACGTTTTGGTATATTATGGTCTATGTAGTGTCAAAACTGTGGGAGGAGTTACAGTGCAAAAATGCTTGGAATAATAATAATAATAATAAAAATAATATATCAGCAAGAACAATAAGTGATCTTGCCAAGCAAGACCACTTAATAAGAACTAGACAAAGTGCAATTTCCGGGGGAAATTGCGTGAAGTGGTCTTGCCTCCGCCAGTTCTCTACAACTGGAGCGGGCAGGGTAACTGGGTGGAGTGGGTGGAGTAACTGGGTGGAGTGGGTGGAGTAACTGGGTGGAGTGGGCGGAGTAACTGGGTAGAGTGGGCAGAGTAACTGGGTAGAGTGGGCAGAGTGGGTGGAGTAACTGGGTGCAGTGGGCGGAGTAACTGAGTGGAGTGGGCGGAGTAACTGGGTGGAGTGGGCGGAGTAACTGGGTGGAGTGGGCGGAGTAACTGGGTGGAGTGGGCGGAGTAACTGGGTGGAGTGACTTGAGTAACTGGGTGGAGTGCCTGAGTAACTGTCGTGTGGTTGGAGTCACTGGAGTAACTGTGGAAAGGTTTGACTGAGCAGAGTAACTATATGGAGTAGGCAGAGTAACTGTATGGATTGTTTTGAGTGAGTAAAGATAGTAAGCATTCTTCTTTTTTCTATCGCCAGATTATTTATAGACATGTTAGAAGCTATTGTGTGGCTATTTAATTATTTATCTTTTTTAATGCAAATTTCGCGATACTGCTCCTTTAAGGGGAGTTTCCTGAGACTTGGTGTGTGGGCGGAGCAGCTGTAACGAGCCAGGCTGCAGCTGTGTTGCTATGGAAACTCACTCTGAGGTAAACTGAGAATGCACATTAAAACACATTTCTAATGCACTGGTGGTTGCCATATTCAAATGACTGTAGCTTAAAAAGTATACATCCTACAGCAAAGAGCTTTATACTGTAAGAATCACAAGAGCTAGGCGAACAATGTGGTGTATAGCATGTCTCGGAAATATTTAAAATGAAGGCACAGTCGCAGTTTAGAAATTGCCATTCAAATTTGTGGTGTCTAGAGTGGAGTTTCAATGAATGTCAATGGGAGGTGTGAGTTGCAAACAAAAGGTCATATTGTGAAATCTGTTCGGGCTATGGCTTAGCCTTGGACATTTTTAGCGGCAGCAGGGATAGCTGAACGTTTTGATATAAGATTTGTGTAGGTGGGATTAAAAATGAGGGAGAGGTCGCAGTTTAGAAATCATGTCCTGATTTTTCATTTCACACGCATCTCCCACTCTAGCTTTGAAAATACCTCCCATTCATTCCTATGGGAAAATTGCGCCAGGAAAACGCCAATATTTTGGAAACCGTTTGGCGAAACGTTCCACAAAATATAAGCACACCATTCGGGAACGATCCGCACGTTTTGGTATATTATGGTCTATGTAGTGTCAAAACTGTGGGAGGAGTTACAGTGCAAAAATGCTTGGAATAATAATAATATATCAGCAAGAACAATAAGTGATCTTGGCAAGCAAGACCACTTAATAATATATCAGCAAGAACAATAAGTGATCTTGCCAAGCAAGACCACTTAATAATATATCAGCAAGAACAATAAGTGATCTTGGCAAGCAAGACCACTTAATAATATATCAGCGAGAACAATAAGTGATCTTGCCAAGCAAGACCACTTAATGAATATAAGACTAACATGGCATGCTTATTTCTTATGTAGTAATACCAGACCCAGAAACCGCAAGATGGGACAATACGATTCCCCAGTGTTCTAGGCCCGCGCTGGATAAGGCGCCTTAAACAATAAAGTACAAGCAAAGCCCCGCAGGGCACTCACCACCAGCGAACATGCGATCCTCAGTCTGACGGCAAAAGGAAGGAGAAGAAGGGCGGGCCGGCGCCACCCCCTCTCCCCACAGCAAGGAGAGAGAAGCTCCCCTTAGCCTCCTCACCAGCGACACCATGACAGGGCGGCCTGCTCTCACTACGGCCGCCGCAAGTGAAAAGAAAGTTAAAATCACACACACACTCATACACCAATTGAATGAGGGATTACTTCCCGATGCTCCATATCAACTGGACAAGGGAAAGTCACAGCCCCCTTCCCATAGAGAATAAAGGGAATAAAGTAAAGGGAGGGATCCCCAACTACAGCAGTAGAAAATGGGGAAACGAACAGGGCATCCCAAACCAGGTAGCCGCCTACCCCTTGTAATGGGGCCTCACGGAGGAGCGTGGCTCCTATCAATACACCTATTAAAGGTGAATCCTATCCTCACCCGGACCTACAGCCAAGGCTGGGAGGCATTAGGGGACAAGGTCCGGGCAGAAATAAGGATAAAAATAGTCGGGTGTGGACCCGGCTTACCTGCAAGGAGGAGACTTCATCTTCTGACTTGCTCGCCGTCTGCAGAGACGATTACTGGGGAATGTGGGAGGTCCCAGGTATTTATGGGCCGGGAGGGGCTTCTTTTTTCTATTCATCTCTGCAGAAGTTCGCCCTCTACTGGACATAAGTGTAATGAATATTTCCGAAGCAGGGTGTGAGACATACTTAGAATAAAACTGCTCCATCATCACTTGTTTCATAGGCAGATTGTAGAAAGTGTGAGATGCCTTTTGTACATTAAGAAGAAAAAATTAAAAAGAGTTCTAATAAAATGGTTGCGCTTATGGAAAAATGTAGCATCTTCATGGCACATACACTTATCTCCTCCCATTCCTACCTGTGGGACAAAAGGTGCGCACAATGCCTGGTGAAAATACTTCACCCCAACTAATAAGGGCTGCCCAGAAAAATGGGTTGGGGGGGGGGGATGTCAAATTTGCCTTGTTTGGTATGTTCCGAAGCTGTGGTGGACTAGAGCCAAAAAATACCATTTTGTGAATACTCACCTGTAAAATGGGTATTATAAGTATGTCACACACCCCACTTCAAACATTAATAATTACACTAGGGTTAACGCACCGCTAGGTGGCAGCATTGCAGAGAATCTCCAAAAACTTCAACAGGCCCCTCCCGGTCTATACATACCTGGTACCTCCCAAGAACCTCCCAGTATTAGAACAGCAGTAAGACAAGGTACCAGAACCAAACAATGTAACCCTCAACGTAAAGAACTAAACTTCACCAAATAAAGAGCCAGGATACCGAAAAGGGCGGGTGAAGTGGGGTGTGTGACATACTTATAATACCCATTTTAGAGGTGAGTATTCACAAAATGGTATTATTCTAAGTATGTCACACACCCCACTTCAAACATTAATAATTACACTAGGGACATCCAACAGCAGTGTCCAGAAAAGGGTGGGTATCCGAATCAGGCAATAACGCAGAAAAAACTCAAACCACTGCAGCCTGCAAAACCTTGCGGCCAAAAACAGCATCCGCTGAAGCCCGCACATCAACCTTATAGTACTTAGAAAAAGTATGAACAGAAGACCAAGTTGCAGCCTTACACACTTGTTCAACCGAAGCCTGGTGCTGAAAAGCCCAGGACGCACCAACCGCACGAGTAGAATGAGCAGTAACACGGAAAGGAGGATCCTTCCCTTTAGCCGAATAAGCACCAACAATGGCCTGACGAATCCATTTACTAATGGAAGATTTGGCCGGAGCCAAACCCTTCCTAGGTCCACATGGCACAACGAAAAAGGCATCCGTCTTACGAAAAGAAGACGTAGCACGTAGATAGTACCTGACACAACGTACCACATCCAAGCAGTGCAAAGCACTCTCCTTGACATTCTTAGGCTTAGGACACAAGGAAGGAAGAACAATATCCTGGTTAAGATGAAAAGCAGAGACCACTTTAGGTAGAAAGTCTGACTTGTATCGAAAAACCACTTTGTCCTGATGATCCTCAAAATAAGGAGCCTGAATAGACAAAGCTGCCAACTCTGAAACACGCCGAACCGAAGTGATGGCCACCAGAAAGGCAACCTTCTGAGTAAGAATGGACAAAGCAACATCCCGCAAAGGCTCAAAAGGAGGAGCCTTAAGAGCAGAAAGAACCAAATTCAAATCCCACACTGGGAGCAAAGGCTTCCTAGGAGGCCGCACATGCGAAACCCCCTGGAAAAAGGTCTTGACCAAGGGATGACTAGCAAAAGACTTCTGGAAAAAAATAGACAAAGCAGAAACCTGCCCCTTCAAGGTACTCAGCTGAAGACCGGAGTCCAGCCCCGACTGAAGAAACTCCAAAATCCTAGACACAGAAAAGACCCGGCAAGGCAAAGACCTAGCCTCACACCAATCAATATAAGATCTCCAATACCTGTAATAGATGGAAGAAGAAGATCTCTTCCTGGCACTAATAAGAGTCCTAATGACCGCATCCGAAAGACCCTCCTCCCTTAAGATGGAGGTTTCAGCAGCCAAGCCGTCAAAGCCAGCGTTTGTAAACTGGGGTAACAAAGTTGACCCTGAGTGAGAAGATCTGGCCGAAGCGGCAGATCGGACTGATCTACGGCCAGACGAACGATGTCCGCGAACCACACCCGCCTTGGCCACCTTGGAGCCACGAGAATGGCGGGCACTCCCTCCAGAACCAACTTTCGCAGAACCCTGCCGAGCATGGGAATCGGAGGAAACAGATAAAGAAACCCCAGGCCCCTCCAGCTCAGGGTCATGGCATCCACCGCCAGAGCCAGAGGGTCCCGGGACAGGGACACAAAGGACGGAAGCTGTCTGTGCTGGCAGGAGTCCAACGACATCCCCAGAAAGGTCACCACCCTGGCCGGAACCAGTGAGGACTTGGGGTAATTGATCACCCAGCCGAACCTCTCCAGCATAGACACCACCGTGCTGGTGTCCCCCTCTGCTTGACTGAAGGAAGGTGCCATGATGAGAAGATCGTCCAGGTAAGGCACAATGCAAATCCCCTGAGCTCTGAGCAGGGCCATCACCCCCGCCAACACCTTGGTGAACACTCTCGGAGCAGAGGTGAGGCCGAATGGAAGAGCCACAAACTGAAAGTGCCGATCCTCCACCACGAAACGAAGGAACCCCTGATGAGCTGGAAAGATCGGAACGTGCAGGTACGCATCCTTGATGTCTATGGACGTCATAAAGTCCCCCTGCCGAAGCGAACCGATCGCAGACCGCAGGGTTTCCATGCGGAACTTCCGGGGACGAATAAACCTGTTGAGAAACTTCAAATCCAGAATAGGACGGAAGGACCCGTCCTTTTTGGGGACCGTGAAGAGATTGGAGTAAAACCCGCGCCCTACCTCTGAAGAAGGAACCGGGCAAACGACAGCCAAGTCTAGAAGATTCCTTACCGCCGCCAGGAGCCCCTGCGCGGCCAAAGGATCCAAAGACACCCGAGACCTGAAGAACCTTGGAGGAGGACGGGACTCGAACTCCAACTTGTAACCGGCCGAAACCACCTCCCGGATCCATCTGTCCGAGACCTCCTGGTCCCACACCCGGGAGAAAAGTTGCAACCGTCCCCCCACCCGAACGGGTGAGGGCGCCCCCTCATTGCTGGGTGGGCTTGGCAACCGGCTTGGGCTTGGCACCCCAGACGCGAGCGGGGCGGCCACGGCCTCTACCCCTATTCCAACTGGCGCCCCTGGGGGCCGAGGAGCCCGCCCCCCTACCGGCTCCAGCTCCCCGAAAGGACGGATTGAAGGAGACCGTCCCCCGAAAGGAACGGCGAAATTTCTTGCGCTGAGGTAACTTACCTCCCTTGGCAACAGAATCCAGCCTCTCACCAAAAAGCCTCAAACCCAAAAAGGGCAGAGCCGTGAGCGATCTTTTAGAATTAAAATCAGCCGTCCACTGTCTCAACCACACACAGCGCCGGATAGCCACCAGCAAGGCAGTAGCCCTGCCACACATCAACATGGCATCCTCTTGAGCGGCCAGGATAAAAGACAAAAAAGAATCGCAGCGCTTAAGCGCAAGGGACTCATCACTGGTGGGCTCGAGATCCACCCCCAAGTCCCTGACAATAGACCTGACAGCAAAAGTCAAAAGAGCCGAAGCACAGACAGGCCTTAACACCAAACCCGCAAATACAAAACCATGACGGGCAAGCTGATCAACCCGGCGATCCTCGCCGTCCCTGAGCGAAGTCGTGTCAGGGGAATGCACGGCCGCCGTATTGGACAGCCCCAAGACCGGAGTATCTACCTCAGGGGGAACAGACCAACGCTTCATCAAGTCCGCCGGGAAGGGATACTTCCTATCCCAGCTAGACGGCACACCAACAAGACGTGTAGGTTGCTCCCATTGCTTGAAAACAATTCCTTCAAAATGCTGTTGGCTGGGAAACTCCAAACGCTGCTTGGACACCCCAAAAAGCTGACCCTTAGGCCTAGGAGCAACCACCGGAGGCTCCAAATCCAAAACCTCAAACATCTGGCTCAGAATGGTAGAGGAATCGAGAGGGAGGCCGTCAGCCTGATCCCCCTGAGAACCCAGCAACTGCTGAACATCAGAATCTTCTTCCTCAATGAGCTCACCATCTTCAAGGGGACGAACCGACCAATCCAGATCTCCCACAACTTCCTCATCTGAATCCGGCGGAGGCGGAGACAGATGCTTCCGCTTAGCTGGAGCCTTCTGAGCGGCCATAGCAGAAAACCGCTTCTCAAGGCTGGACAAACGGGCACATACCTCAGACTGCGAATCCCCGACCAGGACAACGTCACACGGGGTCCGGAATAAGCGAGGGGGAGAGGGAGATGGCGCGGCTGACGAGGTGCTAGGCACCGGAGTACTGGACTGCCGTGCAATGTTCTGCTGTGCACAAGGGATACACAAAATGACATCATCTCCCTGGAGCGGAGTCCCACAACCCCCGCACACCTTGGATTGTCCCGAAGAACCATTCCCGGTATCTGTGGCAGCCTCCATGTGGTGAAATTTATGGTATTCGCAGAACCCAGGGATTTATGCGGTACGCGACCCGGGATGCCCCTTAATAACCTAACAATTGTCTAAAGATTGTCAAAAGATCCTGACCCAGGGGAATAGCATAAAAACCCTTATATATATATATATATATATATATATATATATATATATATATATATATATATATATATATATATATATATATATAGTGTAATGAAAACACCCCCCACAAGCCAGGTATATAAGACTGGGAGAGCCCTGCCAGACGGGATCCCAGGATCTGAAAGACACAAAAGGAGAGGGACAAGAGTCAATCCAGGCACAATAATACCTAAACAAGCATACAGCATAACATACAACCCCCCCCCCCCCTCCTTAACCATAGACACAGGAAATGGTTAAAATACACAACCAGCACTTTAAAAGATGTGCAGGAGCGAGGAGGCGGGAGACGGAGGGGACGTGATACGGGGGGCCAGGCCACCAACTTAATGTGAACATCCCCCGCAAGATATAAGAAAAAACGCCTACCTGAGGGAGAGCACAGCGCAGGAAGGCCCCGCAGAAGATGGCGGCCCGCACGCTGCTCTGAGGAGTGAGGGAGGGGAAGGACGAGCCCCGAGCGCGGGAGCCGAGAAGGCCCCGCCCCACCGGAACAGCCAATCAGCGCGCGGCCCCGCCCCCTTGCAGCGTCAGCGCCAACAGGCAGAGACCGCGCTCAGCCTCCAAGACGGGACCGGCGGAACAACCTGCCGGTCCCAAGTGCGCACACAAAACAGACCCACACACTCATCTCCTCAGCTCCCCCCTGTGCAGACCGGACACGCCAGGCTGCAAGCGCCGAAAACGGCGCTCAGCCACAGGCGGCAGCGCGCCGCGAGGCCCCGCCCCCCCGGCTCCTGAGGGGAGAGACGCCATTCACACAAACAGCAGTGACAAAAAAGACACACAAGGGGGATCTTCAGTAAAAAATCGCCACAGTAAACAGCGCATGAGCCCTCACAATACAGCAGCGCAGCAGCCACACTCACACAAAACATGTCACCGGTCCCAAAGCGCGCCCCACACCCCGGAATGTGGAATAACTAAAGTCCCAGGGCTAGGCACATCCTTGACCGCTAACCTACTATTAAATGGGGGCATCCCACATCCGGATCACCACTCCGGGAATCCCGCTATGCCCCGCAATGAAGGGTCGAGCGGAGGAGCTAATCTCCTAGGCACCAATGGTGCCGGCTACCTTTTGCCCGGCCTACAGCCGAAGCTGGGAGGCTGCCAGTAAACAGATATACTACCAAACAAGAGCCGGGCAGAAATAGACCACGGGGGGAGGCCGGGGGGATACCCCGGCTACCTGCAAGCAGGAGACTTCTTTCTTCTGTCTTGTCGCCACCTTGCAGAGAACAACACTGGGAGGTTCTTGGGAGGTACCAGGTATGTATAGACCAGGAGGGGCCTGTTGAAGTTTTTGGAGATTCTCTGCAATGCTGCCACCTAGCGGTGCGTTAACCCTAGTGTAATTATTAATGTTTGAAGTGGGGTGTGTGACATACTTAGAATATCAGTCCGGGATTTACCAGACCATGATCAGGCCCCAAGCCCCCAAATGTGCCTCCCGGACAGGCATGAACATGGGGGATAGGGCTGGATGCTTAAATTGATGGTACTGAAGCTTTAGTGTAGTAGGGGTGGGAGTGGCTGTGGCCCCCTACAGCCATTAGAGGCTGGGGTTATCGTCGGGCCAGGTACACAGGGGGGGTGGATGGAGACTAAGAAGTCAGGGAAAGAAAGTGGATATTAGGAGCAGCAGCCGGGCCAGCCCAGCCCAAAAGCAGTGTGGCCCACCGAAAATTCTCCCAGGTCTCCCTATGACTAAGGGCTTACTTATCGATCAGCTGTTGTAGTTGGAGGAGAATGTTACTTAATTTAAACTCTCGGGAATGGTTCCTCTAGTAGATATGCATTATATTTTGTAATTAGTGGCTTAATTGTTTAGTTAAAGTAAACCAAAATGATTTTGGCTATCCTGGGTTTTTGTCCTTTCCCCGGGCGCTTTGTGAACCCCCCCAGGACGCCGAGACCAGCTCACTTCTTCCCGGTCCCATGGTGCACCTAAGAGCAGCGGCTCTGACGGCCACATCCTCTGCTTCCCTCTAACAGGGAGTATGCCCGCGCAGGGCATTCACAAATGGCTGGCGCGGGTATGTGCCTTGCTAGAGGGAGAGCGGGATGTGGCCACTGCTCTTGGGCAGATGTGCCGTGGGACTGGGAAAAGATGCAAATGAATTGGGCGACCTGGGGAGGGGGGTCTCAAACAGGGGAGCATCCCAATTTTGCATGCCCTGGGGGGGGGGGGGGTCCACTATAAGTGATTTGCTTAAAGAGGACCAAAACCCATAGACTCCAGGGCAGGCATACTTTCTCCCCCAGGGCACCCTGATCAAGTGTGCCCTGCTGTGTAAACCCCCCCAGGTCGCCTGAAAAAAGTGGTCACATCCCCGCTATCCCTTTAGCAGGGCGTGTCCCCATGCCAGGCATTGTGAATGGCCAGTGTGGGCAAGCTCCCTGTTTGAGGGAAGCGGGGGATGCAGGCCCCAGTGCGCTTGGATCCACTCACATTAGATGAGCTCCTGGATGAAAGGGCTCGAGCGCACTGATTGACGAGCGATTGAGCATGCGTCATAGGACCAGAAAGAGGCAAGTTTGTTCAGGTGACCGGGGGGGGGGGGGGGGGGGGGGGTTTAACAGAGCGGGGACACCCCGAACAAACCCAGGATAGTCAAAATCCTGGGTTTTGATCCACTTTAAAGCAGAACAAACTTCACCCGCAGCCAGCCGGAAACCTAAAAGATTCCAGAGCCGTTTGCTGGCTTTCCCCCGGGATATCCGAATTGGCATGCCCCACTATGTATAACCCTCCTCGGCACCGGTAATCGATTACCTTTGCACGGTTCAACGGCGCATACACAAACCTTTCGTCCAATGAGTCGTCAGCTTTGTCCTGGTGAGAAAACAAACTGCTTTTTTAGGAGAGAAAGCCGCCATTGATTTTCATTGTCTACCTTGCAGCCGATTCAGAGCCAGGTGAAAATTTACATCACGCAGACAATGAAAGTGAATGGCAGTTTTGTCAAAAAGGTAGTGAGTTTTCTTATCAGGCTCGGATTCAACCCCTATAGTCACAGCAGGTGGCTCTTGCGCTCTTGTCTACTTTAGGTAGATTATGCGCATTAATAGTTAATTGTATTGTTTAGTCATTTCAACAATTAATCTAGTTAAAAACTCTCTCAGAGAAATATATACAACATTATGTTGTTTTAAAGTGTACCAAAACCCAGATTTTTACTATCCTGGGTTTTGGTCCTTGTCCCCGGGGCAACCTGATTGGAGGTGTCCCACTGTGTGAAACCCCCCAGGTTGCCAAAACAAACTCACCTCTTCCCGGTCCTATGGCGCATACGCGGCTGCTCGTCCAATCAGCGCACTCGGATTCGCTGACATCCCTTCGTCTAAGGCGAGTGGCTCAAAGCGCACTGACGGCCATATCTCCCGCTAACCTTTAACAGAGAGCGTGTCCGCGTCGCTCATTCAGAAATGCCTGGCGCGGGCACGTGCCCTGCTAGAGGGATAGCGGGTATGCCGCGGCATGCGCCGTTGGAACACATGGTAAGTTTATGGGCAACCTGGGGGGGGGGGGTTGGGGATTCATACAGCAGGGCAACCCGATGTTGGATGCCCTGGGGGGGGGGAGGGGGGGAGGGAATCGGCCCAGGAATCTTATAGATTCCTGGGCCGATCGCTGTCCACTTTAAAGGGTCAGATTTGGAGATGGGTGTACTTTAAATAGAGTATCCCCTTTTGAGATACTTATTTTTGCCTTACACCATGGGGGACCAAGAAACAGCCACACAAGGTAGTGAATCAGCACAGAGATAAGCTAAGTATGTCAGCTCTGGGAGGCCGAGTTAGGGACGCTGTAGATAACCACCCTCCTTGCAGCAAAGGGTAGATCAACTAAGGGCCTGATTTATTAAGCACTTCTGCCAGACAGTTGGTCTGACAGACATTGGTGCAAAATATAATGTATTTTTTTTTTCACAATTGTTGCTGTGTTTTTCACACACATGTTGCTGCATTGCAAGAAACACATTTACTAAACATTAAAGGCGCAGCAACATGCTAGAAAAATTCTAAATCATATTTTACACCACTAATTTTCACTGAAATGGCATCGTCTAGCATAAGTGGTTGATAAATCAGACCCTAAGCTGTGGTAGTACTAGAGCTGGAAATTGGGGATAAACAAAATCTTTAAAATGATGGTAAAAGAAACTTAAAAAAAAAACATTTTAAATGACATTTGCGCAGTAATGTCATACTCACCTTTACCCCAGGATAGCACATGTCCAGGGGAGTCAAATTCTGGTACAACTCTTATGCCCCTGGCCCTGGCATATTCAATCACTAGCTCCACATCATTGACTGTATAAATGTGTGTACGTGGATGATAGGCTCCCTGAAACACAAAATAGGAATATTGGCATCTGGGCCTTTCTTACATAAGAAACATTACACTAGAAGATGAACATCTACCAACATATTTAAAAGCCCCCGTTAGACTTACCAATAATGGATATTTCAGGAGTACTTCAGTATGACCACATGGAGAGAGAAGGCTCCAGCCCCTGGGAGGAAACACATGAACACCGTTTAAAATTACCACCCTTTCCTGCCCACCTCAGTCTTTGTAAAGTAACCCAGGTAACCCATTGGACTATGGGCGGGTAATATGCATGTCATACTGAAGTATTCATGAAAAATCCGTTACCGGTAAGTCTAACAGGGGTTTTTCCAATTCATACTTCAGTATGACCACACGGACAGGATTAAGTAATTATACCTTAGGGGTGGGAAGCTGCACGTAGTACCCTTCTATCGAAGGCCTGATGTTTTGCAGATAGTAAATCAAGTCTATAATGTTTCAGGCAGTTGTAGGGCGATGACCACATTGCTGCTTTGCAGATCTCTTCCAAGGAGACCCCAGTCCTCTCTGCCCAGGATGCGGATATACCTCATGTAGAATGGACAGACACCTCTGGGGGGGGGGGGAAACCCCTCTAGTAACATATGCCTGTGCAATAGTTTGTTTTATCCACCTGGCTATGGTGGACTTGGAGGCTGCTAATCCCTCTCTTTACCACTGAAAGTTACTAAGTTGTTCCGCCAACCTCCATTCTCTGGATCTTTCTAAATAAATAATCAAGGCTCTTCTAACATCTAATAGTGAGGGATCCTATTCCTTGCCAGCTCCTACTGGTAGTGGTGTCGAAGGACTATCTCCTGTTAGCTAAAGTCACAATCTTTGGCAAAAATAATGGATTAGATCTCAATATAAAACTTTATCTAAGAGCGGCCGCATCCTTTGCTTCCCTCTAAGAGGGAGCATGCCTGCGCCAGCCATTTTTTTTAAATGTGAGAAGGCTTGGCGTCCTGGGGGTTTCACACAGTGGGGCACCCCCGATTGGGCTGCCCCCAGGGGACAGGATTTTGGTCCACTTTAAATGGAGCTGATCTTTGTCGACTAAGTTCATTCTGTCTTCTGTTTGAGAAAAACTGAAAGGGTGGAGGTCTGAGCCTTTACTGTACTTACTGCTAGCCATTTCTCGAATGCTTCTTGCAGGAATTCGAGTACTGTAGCTATCTCTTTCCTTCGACTTGTTAACTTCACAAAAAAAATAAATAAATAAATAAAAAAAGAAGAAGAAGAAAAATACAATTCTGTGATTACTCACCTGTAGAATTGATATTATGAGTATACAGTACGTCCTGCTCCAAACATAATACTTACACGTGGGTTATCCTCCGCCAGATGGCGCTGTACTGCAGAGACATTGAAAACAGGCTCCTCCCGGCCCCTCAAATACCAGGGGACCTCCCACAAATTTTAAGAGACGCTTTTGGTCTCCTTTGCACTCATCTTTGGTATTTATATTATTCCTTGGCACTTTATCTAGTCTTTGAACATATCTTGGCTATCTATTGCACAAGCACTTTCTGAGGGGGAGACCCTAGGGCATAAGTTATATACAAAATTATATATAAATAAAATAAAAATATAATCATAATCATATAGTCATAGCATTACCTTTTAGTCATAAGGCATTTCATGTTATTTACTGACACATGGTACCCTAGTGCAACCTACACTATATAACATTAGTTTAGTCCTACTTGTCCTCCCCAACTCTTGCGTAAATTATTTTTAAATTATTTTTAAATTGTTTTTAATCTTCATGTCTCTTGGTTTCTAATATCATTGAATTTAATAAACATTTGAATTTCTAAATATATTACCTGTAGTGCGGCTGATTTATATACCGAGGTTAGCCTTTGTGGTCTGTGCTGGCAGTCCATTTTTTTCTTTTTCCATAAGCGGATAATCCTAAGTATAGGTGGGGCTTCCCCTTTTCAGCCAGCATCCAGACTTCATTATCATTATCATTATATTTGATATTGCTGTGCGGGTTTTCCTTTCCTCTCTTTTCCCTTTTTTTTAGTTATAGACCTCCCACAAATCCCCAGCATTGAAAAGCAGTGAACGAGAAGCCGGGAGAATTTAACCACCCAAACTGGTAACTATAACAATGATAATCACCATACAGGGGATCCAAGACAATGCAAAAACCAAGGGTGGGGTGGGGTGGAGCAGGACGTACTGTATACTCATAATATCAATTCTACAGGTGAGTAATCACAGAATTGTATTATTCTTAGTATATAGTACGTTCTGCTCCAAACATAATACTTACACGTGGGACATCCAATAGCAGTGTCCATAAAGCAGGGTGGGATCCCCAACAAAAAATGTAACAGCAGACAGTTTAAACCACTGCCGCCTGCAGAACCTTGCAGCCAAAAACAGCATCAGCTGAGGCCCTAACCTCAACCTTGTAAAACTTTGAAAAGGTATGAACAGAAGACCAAGTAGCGGCCTTGCAAACTTGTTCAACAGAAGCCTGGTGCTGGAAGGCCCAAGAGGCATCAATAGCACGAGTAGAATGAGCAGCAGCAAGGCATAAGGGAAAACTCTTCCCCTTAGCAGAGTAGGCCTGAATCTCGGACTGACGGATCCATTTGCTGATAGTAGATTTGGCAGGAGCCAAACCTTTCCTGGGACCAGAAGGGACCACAAAAAGAGCATCAGTTTTCCTGAAAGACGCAGTGGCCACCAGGTAGTACTTCAGACACCTAACCACATCCAAGGAATGCAGAACCCTCTCCTTAGCGTTACTAGGATTAGGGCACAAGGAAGGAATTCAAATGAAAAGCAGACACTACCTTAGGCAGAAAATCTGGCTTAAAGCGGAACACCACCTTGTCCTGGTCTCTCTCATAGTAGGGGGGCTGGATTGAAAGCGCCGCCAACTCAGATACACGCATGTGATAGACAACAGAAGTGATAGCCACCAAAAAGACAACCTTGAGAGTAAGAATGACCAGAGCAGCGTCCTGCAGAGGTTGAAAGGGAGCACCCTGCAAGGTAGACAAAACCAAGTTTAAATCCCAAACAGGCACCATGGGCTTACGAGGGGGACGCACGTGAGTAAGCCCCTGGAGAAAAGTCTTGATCAAAGGATGCTGAGCAAAAGACTTCTGGAAGAAAACAGACAGGGCAGAAACCTGACCCTTCAGAGTACTGAGTTGGAGCCCCAACTCCAAACCATGCTGTAAGAACTCCAGAATCCTGGGAACAAAAAACACACGACAGGAAAGAGACTTAGACTCACACCAGTCAATGTAGGCACGCCATACCCTGTAATAGATGGAAGAAGAAGACTTTTTCCTAGCCCTTACAATGGTATCAACCACCGAGGCAGACAACCCTTTCTCCATCAAGATGGAGGTTTCAGCAGCCAGGCCGTCAAAGCCAGAGTTTGTAAATTGGGATGGCGTAGTGAGCCCTGAGTGAGCAGATCAGGCACCAAGGGCAGAGCGTACTGATCTACTGCCAGCTGCACCACGTCTGCGAACCACACTCTTCTTGGCCACCAGAATTGCTGGCACCCCTTCCAGAGCAATCTTGCGCAGAACCCTGCCCAGCAGGGGGAATGGAGGAAAGACATACAGGAGCCGAAAGACATGGATAGAGCATCCGTGGACAAGGCCAGAGGATCCTGAGACAGGGAGACAAAGGCCGGGAGCTTGTGATTGTGATGGGATGCAAACAGATCCAAATCTGGTAGACCCCAACGGTGACACAGGGATTGGAACACCCTGTGTTCTCCCTGATGAGAGGTCCCCCTGCTCAGAGAGTCTGCCAGAAAATTATCTGCCCCCGGGATGTACACAGCCGATATGCAGGGAACATTGGCCTCCGCCCAGGTCAGAATCCGAGATACTTCCTGGAGGGCCCCCTTGCTCCGGGTCCCTCCCCGATGATTGATGTAGGCAACTGCCGTCCGGTTGTCTGAGCGCACCTGAACAGGCAGACCCTGAAGGTGATGGGTCAACTGAGCCAGAACGAACCTTATCGCCCTCAGTTCCAAGATGTTGATAGGTGTGTGGGCCTCATGAGGGCCCCACCTCCCCTGGAACCGCAGGGACTTCCAGAACCCCCCCCCCCATCCCGACAGACTGGCATTCGCGGTGACCGTCTCCCAGGAGGGGGCCAGAAAGGATCTGCCCCCCAGCAGGTTCCTGGAGTCCAGCCACCACGAGAGGGACCGCCTGACCAGGGGGGAAAGCACACAGACCCCGTCCAGGGACGCTGGGTCCTTGTCCCATACGGACAGAAGATGAAGTTGTAGAGGCCTCAAGTGGAACTGAGCATAAGGCACCGCTTCAAAGCACGCCACCACCAGGCCCACCAGCTGCATTCCCTGCCTGATGGAAGGATGGTGACAAGATAGCAGGAACCGGGCCTGCGCAATCAGAGCATCCACCTTCTGTTGAGGAAGGAAAATCCTTGCTTGAACTGTATCTAGAATCATTCCCAGGAATGGAGTCACCGAGGAGGGGGACAGAGAGGATTTGGGGTGATTGATCACCCAGCCGAAAGACTTCAGGGTGGACACCACCAGCTGAGTGTCCAACTCTGCCTGATGTAGAGACTGGGAGGTGATGAGAATGTCGTCCAGGTAAGGCAGCACGCGGATGCCCCGAGACCTGATCAGAGACATCACCCCAGCCAGCACCTTGGTGAACACCCTGGGAGCTGAAGTGAGACCAAAGGGCAATACCACAAATTGGTACTGTTGATCTTCCAAGGCGAACCTGAGGAATCTTTGGTGACCTGAAACACAGGAATGTGAAGGTAAGCATCTTAGATGTCCACAGACATCATGAAATCCCCTGGGTGCAGGGAACTGATGGCAGAGCGCAGAGTTTCCATGCGAAAACGCCTGCTCCTGACAAATTTGTTGAGGATCTTCAAATCCAGGATGGGCCTGACTGACCCATCCTTTTTGGGAACTGTAAAAAGGTTGGAGTAGAAGCCCTTGCCTTTTTCTCTTAAAGGGACCTTGCAAATGACCCCCAGCTCCAGGAGGCTTTGCACAGCCTGAACTAGATCCTGAGCTGAGACAGGGTCCTGAGGAATCCGGGATCTGAGGAATCTTGGGGGGGGGGGGGGGCAGCAAACTCTATCTTGTAACCGGAGGACACTACCTCCTGAATCCACCGGTCTGAGACATGAAGCCTCCAGACGTGAGCAAAGTGCTGAAGTCGTCCCCCCACCCGGATGGGCGAGGGTGCCCCATCATGCCCGAGGGGGCTTGGGAGAGGACTTGGGCTTAGAACCCCAGGAGGAGCCAGGTCGACCACGTCCTCTGCTCCTACCCCAGGAGTCTCCTCGGGCCCCAGTGAAGGAAACCCCCCTCCCTTGTCTAGCACCACGGTAGGGGGGGTGAAAAGGAGCCCCGACCCCGAAAGGGCCGAGACTGCCGCCTGCCCTGGGTCAACCCACCTCCCTTAGCTAAAAGTCCAGGCGGTCCCCAAACAGGCGTAGTCCTTTGAAGGGAAAACCAGTGAGGGCTTTTTTGGCAGCGTTGTCAGCAGCCCACTGGCGCAGCCAAACCGAGCGGCGTATAGCCACCACCAGGGCAGAAGTTCTGGCACACATTCTAATGGTGTCATCCAAGGCAGAGAGGACAACATTTACAAAGACATCACAGCTAGATAGTGCATTAAACACATCAGGAGGCAAATCATCAGGGGCACCATCAAGGACACTTCTGATCAGGGACCTAAGAGCCACAGATGTAATGGCCGAGGCACAGACCGGGCGCAGCGCCGTCCCCACAATAGCAAAGGCATGGGACGCCAGTTGGTCAATGCGCCGGTCCTCAGCATCGCAGGGTAGTAGAGTCAGGGGAGTGCATGACAGAGGTGTTAGACAACCCTAGAATAGGGGCATCCACCTCGGGAGGGGATGACCAGCACTTACCACATCAGTGGGAAAGGGATACTTTTTGTCCCAACTTTTAGGTACACCGGGAAGTCTACTGGGACGTTCCCACTCCTTAAGCACGAGATTATTGAAATAAGCTTGCTCGGGAAATTCCAAACGTGATCAAGCAGTAGATCTGGGCCAGCAATCTGTCAGTATCATCCGGGGCCCAGGGGTCAGAGCCAGAATCGTCATGACCCCTGGGTCTCTCATCAGATGACCCCGAATCGGAGAACAGCTCCCCTTCGTCCAAGGGGGTATAGCCACATAAATGCAAAAACTCATCAGTTTCCATAGGGAAAAATACCATTTTTACCACTCACCTGTAAAATGGGTATTATAAGTATGTCACACAACCCGCTTCAAAACTATTATTACACTTGGGTTTACCTACCTGTAGAGGGCGATGTTGCAGAGAAGTCAAAGAAAAAAGAGAGCCCCTCCCAGTCTATAAATACCTGGGACCTCCCACTATATCCCAGTTTTCAAACAGCAGTAAAGCAAAGGGACCAGGAAGATCCAACTGTAAACCTTAAAATTGAAAAAGCTTCACCATATAAAGAATCCAGGATACCAAAAAGGGCGGGTGAAGCGGGGTGTGTGACATACTTATAATACCCATTTTACAGGTGAGTATTCACAAAATGGTATTATTCTAAGTATGTCACACACCCCGCTTCAAAACTATTATTACACTTGGGACATCCAAAAGCAGTGTCCACAAAGGGCGGGTATCCAACAAGGCAATAATGCATAACTCAAACCACTGCAGCTTGCAGAACCTTGTGGCCAAACACAGCATCCGCTGAGGCCCGCACATCAACCTTCTAAAACTTGGAAAAGGTGTGAGCAGAAGACCAAGTAGCAGCCTTACAAACTTGTTCAACAGAAGCCTGGTGCTGAAAAGCCCCAGACGCTCCAATAGCACGGGTAGAATGAGCAGTAACACGAAAAGGGGGAACCTTCCCCTTGGCAGAATAGGCCCAAACAATAGCCTAGCGAATCCATTTACTAATGGAAGACTTAGCAGGAGCCAAACCTTTCCTAGGCCCACAAGGAACCACAAACAAAGCATCAGTCTTACGAAAAGGAGAAGTAGTAACCAAATAGTACTTCACACAGCGTACCACATCTAAAGAATGCAAAACCCTCTCCTTGTCATTCCTAAACTTAGGACACAAGGAAGGAAGAACAATGTCTTGGTTAAGGTGAAAGGAAGAAAATCAGGTTTGAATCGAAAAACCACCTTGTCCTGATGCCTCTCAAAGTAAGGAGCCTGAATCGACAAGGCTGCCAAATCCAAGACACGCCGAACAGAGGTGATGGCCACCAAAAATACAACTTTCTGAGTTAACGTAGAAAGAGCAATATCCTGCAAAGGCTCAAAGGGAGGACCCTGAAGAGCAGAAAGAACCAAATTCAAATCCCACACTGGGAGCATAGGTTTCCTAGGAGGTCGCACATGAGAAACCCCCTGGAAGAAGGTCTTAACCAAGGGATCAAGCGCAAAAGACCTTTGAAAAAAGAAACAGGGCAGAGACCTGCCCTTTGAAGGTACTCAGCTGGAAACCCAAGTCCAGCCCATGTTGCAGAAAATCCAAAATCCTAGAAATAGAGAACACCCTGCAGGGCAAGGCCCTAACCTCACACCAATCAATATAAGACCTCCAAGTCCTATAGTAGATGGTAGAAGAGGATCTCTTCCTAGCACTAACAAGAGTCTGAATCACAGAATCCGAGAGGCCTTCCTCCCTTAAGATGGAGGTTTCAGCAGCCAAGCCGTCAAAGCCAGCGTTGGTAAATTGGGATATTGGGACGATGTCTGCGAACCACACCCGCCTTGGCCACCTTGGAGCCACCAGAATGGCGGGAACCCCTTCTAGAGCCAACTTTCGCAACACCTTGCCCACCATGGGAATTGGAGGAAACAGATAAAGAAACCCCAGGTCCCTCCAGCTCAGGGACATGGCATCCACTGCCAGAGCCAGAGGATCCTGAGAGAGAGACACAAAAGCCGGAAGTTTGTGATTGTGACGAGAGGCAAACAGGTCCACCTCCGGTGTCCCCCACCGGAAGCAAAGAGACCGAAAAACCTTGGGATTGAGAGACCGTTCCCCCCGGCGAGAAGAACACCTGCCCAGAGAGTCCGCCTCCGTGTTCTCCACGCCCGGGATGTACACCGCCGAGATGCAAGGGACATGGCTCTCTGCCCAGGCCAGAATCAGAGACGCCTCCCTGAGGGCACTCCAGCTGCGAGTCCCTCCCTGGTGATTGATGTAGGCAACCGCCGTCCGATTGTCCGACCGAACTTGCACCGGCAAGCCCTTTAACTGCTGTGTCAAGTGAGACGGAACCAACCTGATGGCTCTCAGCTCCAGAACATTGATGGGCAAGTGGGCCTCCTGAGGCCCCCACAGCCCCTGAAACTGAAGATCTTTCCAGAAGCCCCCCACCCCGACAGACTGGTATCCGTGGTGACTGTCTCCCAAAGAGGCGCCAGAAAAGACCGGCCCCTCAATAGATTGGCCGGAACCAGCCACCACTGAAGAGACTGCCGAACCCGGGAGGACACCTGGAAAGACAGATCCAACGACCTTGGACACCGGTCCCAAGCCGCCAACAGATGAAGCTGAAGCGTCCTTGTGTGAAACTGAGCAAAGGGAACCGCCTCGAACGAGGCCACCATCAATCCCACCAGCCTCATTCCCTGCCTGATAGACGGGCGAGGGTTGGACAAAAGAAGCTGAATCAATTCCTGAATCAAGAGAACCTTGGAGTGAGGAAGAAACACTCTGTGTTGGGAAGAATCCAGAGACATTCCCAGAAAGGACACCACCCTGGACGGAAAGAGGGAGGACTTGGGATAGTTGATCACCCAGCCGAATCTCTGCAGAGTGGCTACCACAGTCCTGGTGTCTGTCTCCGATTGGCTGAGAGATGAAGCCATAATGAGAAGGTCGTCCAGATAAGGCAAAATGCGAATTCCCTGGGCCCTGAGGAGGGCCATCACCCCTGCCAGCACCTTGGTGAAATCCCTTGGAGCCGAGGTAAGGCCGAACGGAAGAGCCACAAATTGAAAATGCCGATCCTCCACCACGAACCTGAGAAATCTCTGGTGTGCCGGGAAGATAGGAACGTGTAGATAAGCATCCTTGATGTCTATGGACGTCATGAAGTCCCCCTGACGAAGAGAATTGATGGCTGAGGGCAGGGTTTTCATGCGGAACTTCCGAGGACGAATAAACCTGTTGAGGAGCTTCAGATCCAGGATGGGACGGACAGATCCGTCCTTTTTGGGCACCGTGAACAGATTTGAATAGTAGCCCAGGCCCCTTTCCGCGGAAGACACCAGGCAAATGACTGCCATATCCAGAAGATTCTTCACAGCCGCCCGGAGCCCTTGCGCAGCCAGGGGGTTCGACGAGACCCGAGACCTGAAAAATCTGTGAGGAGGCTGGGACTCGAACTCCAGCTTGTAACCGGACGACACCACTTCCCGAATCCATCTGTCCGAGACCTCCCGGTCCCAGACCTGGGAGAAAAGTCACAGCCATCCCCCCACCCGCAAGGGTGAGGGCGCCCCCTCATTGCTGAGCGGGCTTGGAGCCCCAAGAGTGTCCAGGACGGGCACGAACCCTGCCCTTGTTCTAGGCGACACCTCTGGTGGCGGAGAAAGCCGAACCCCTGCCCGCTCTGGCTCCCCGAAAGGAAGGGTTAAAGGAGGTCGTCCCCCGAAAGGAACGACGTTGTTTCTTGCGCTGAGGTAACTTACCTCCCTTGGCAACCGAATCCAATTTTTCTCCAAACAGGCGCAGACCCACAAAAGGGAGAGCCGTAAGAGACCTTTTAGAAACAAAATCAGCCGCCCATTGGCGCAACCAAACCGACCGCCGGATAGCCACCAACAAGGCCGTAGTCCTACTACACATCACCATGGTGTCATCACGAGCGACAAGCACAAAAGACAAAAACAACTCACAACGTTTGAGAGCAATGAACTCATCACTAGACGGGTCAAGGCCGGAAGAAGTCAACAGATCCTTAACAAGCGACCTGGGACCCAACAACAACAGTGCCGAAGCACAAACAGGCCGCAAGGCCGACCCAACACTGGCAAAACCGTGGCAAGCCAACTGGTCAATATGTCTATCCTCACCATCCTTGATGGTAGTACAATCAGGAGAATGCAAAACCGCAGTGCTAGATAACCCCAAAACTGGAGCATCAACCTCGGGAGGGGATGACCATCGCTTGACCAGGTCCGCCGGAAAAGGATATTTCTTATCCCAACCCGGAGGAACACCTGGAAGCCAAGTAGGCCTTTCCCATTCCTTAAGAATGACCTTGTCAAAGTGCTTTTGATGGGGAAACTCCAAGCGCGGCTTGGACACCTCAAACAACTCCCTTTTTGGCGGAGGACCCACCTCAGGAGGAGAAAAAGCCAAAACCTCAAACATCTGAGCCAGGACCGAAGGGGTGTCAAAGGCATCCCCCCGCGCCTGCTCACCAGCTGCACCAAGGAATTGCTGGTCGTCAGCCTCGTCCGATTCCTCAAAGAGCTCACCCTCCTCAAGCGGGGAGCAATCGGACCAGTCTAACGAGTCAAACTTGTCAACAGCACAGGCCGGCGTGGCTGGGGAAAGATGCTTCCTCTTAGCCGGGGCCTTCTTGGCAACCACAGTAGAGAACAGTTTCTCAAGATTGGCCAATCTGGCACACACCTCAGATTGCGACTCCCCACCCATGACAACGTCACACGGGGTACGGAACAGGCGGGAAGGGGTAGGTGATGATACAGGCGGAGAGGAACCGGACGCCGGCGTACTGGACCGCCGCGCAATGTTCCGCTGTGCACATGGAATGCAGAGTATAACATCATCCCCTGGTAGGGGAGCCCCACACCCCAAACATTGCCTGGATTGCCCTGAGGGGCCATTTCCGGTATCGTCGGAAGCCTCCATATGGTGAAATTGTGGTAGTCGCAATGATCCAGGGAATTACACAATAAGCGACCCGGGATGCCCCTTTAATGTCCCACGTGGGAGGATTGACAGGGAAACCTAAGACTACCCAAGTATCTAAAGACCGGGGGACCCCTTTAGCTTGCCACAGGGGACCTGGAAAACAAGAGACAGCAATCACTCCAGGATCATGTTTCCCACGCAGATATGCAATATACATAGACATATATATTTAAACATGCAAACTGAAATGGCAGCAGATGACCTACAAACTCAAGGCACATGTGCATAATAAAAATATATATACAGATACACCAGATACAGCTGGGCACCCACAAGGGCAGCACCAATAAGGTATGCGATTGAGTCAAGAAAACGGAGAAAAACTCACAAGATGGCACCGAGCACAAGGTCCGCAGCAGCAGAAGGAGAAAGGGGGCGGCCCAGCACCAAACCGCCCCCTCCATGAGGCACACGAACAGCACACGAGCAGGGCGGGCCGCGTGATGCGCAGCCCCGCCCCTCAAGCAAATCCCAGCCACGCCGGGCCGGGCCAGCGCGCCGTGCAAGAAGCAAGGGGAGGCGGGCCGTCGGTCGCGCGACGCGTCCGGCCCCGCCCCCCCCGAGACGAGCAAGGAGCCCGGCCATAGAGCGGGCTCCTCCACGGCGCCAACAGCAGGAGCGGGCGGGCCGCCGGCTCGCGCGCCGAGACCTGCCCCGCCCCTCCCGCAGACACCTGAGGGGGAGAAGCTCCCCAAATGCCAATGTCAGCGCCGCACGAAGCGGCCTAACGTGAAAAACACACACACATATAAGTAAAAGCACAAACACACACACATGCGAGGGAAGACCCCCCCTCCCCCCTAGCGAAGGGAGTAATTGGGGACCAGGCAGGGGAGAAGCACCAACACCCAAGGGGTGAGATTAGGGACGGGGCATCCCCAACCGGGATCACCAGACCGGATAAACCGCCTACCCCTTAGTATGCGGCCTTGCGGTGGAGCTAGGCTCCTAGGCACCATAAGGTGCCGTCTACCTTCGCCCGGCCACGCAGCCTAGGCTGGGAGGCTTGAATAAGGGAAAATAATAGAGTGTCGGGCAGCAATAGAACCGAGAGGGGGGCCGGGAGTTACCCCGGCTACCTGCAAGCAGGAGACTTCATTCTTCTGACTTGTCGCCGATCTGCAGAGAAGGAACACTGGGATATAGTGGGAGGTCCCAGGTATTTATAGACCGGGAGGGGCTCTCTTTTTTCTTTGACTTCTCTGCAACATCGCCCTCTACAGGTAGGTAAACCCAAGTGTAATAATAGTTTTGAAGCGGGGTGTGTGACATACTTAGAATAGAGTGACATCAGGTGTTAAGTGCCGCTTTTTTGCAGTGGCCTTACGCTCCAGGGTATTAGCAATTAACTTCTCGACATTAGCCAGTCTAGCAGACACATCAGGCTGAGAGTCCCCACTTGTATTCAAGTCATGGGGAGAGAGACTCAGGCTTGGGGGAGTAGGTGAAGTGAAACGAGGTGCAGCCCCAGCCACAGGAAGGCCAGATTGTAGCGCTAGCACCTGCTGGGCGTAAGGTACACAGACCCGTGCATTGTCACCGCTAATAGGCGAGACCCCACAAGCTACACACAGCCGGGCTTGTCCCGAAGGAACCCCGGTCACATTATCTTGAGATGCCTCCATATGGTGATTACAAGGCACAACTATGCCAGTAGGGATTAACGCTATATAGCAACCCTGGATGCCCCAATAAACCGCTAGGGAAGTGGGAGTAATTACACTAGGCCTCACAAGTTAATTAACAGAGGGCCGGGAGAAGCCAATGGATTCGCCCATCTGAAAGACATAATGAAAGTGGGGTGTAAGCAAACATACAAACATACAATAAAAGATGGTAATAAAGCCGCCCGCGAGGGAACTTACGGACCGCGGTAGGTAGAAACCGTCACACAGGTGCCCACAATCAGACAAAATGGCGTCCGTATACCTCGAGGGGCGGGCCAGTGCGAGCCATGACGCGGAGCGTGCCAGAGCCAGGCCCCGCCCCCCCAAAGAGCACGAAGCCAAGCAGCCAATGACAGCGCGGTGGCGGTTATGACAATAATAAAGAAAAGGCAAGTCAGCACCGCGACTGACACAACATATGTAAACTCAAAAACACATATAATGTATATACACTTATACACTTACACACACACGCACCCCCCCCCCCCCCCTTTCTTTCCCCCCGAAGGCTACAGGGAGAATGAGGGAGGACGGTGGCCCATCTAGATAGGACCCACCGATATACGGGCATCCGGGAGGGGCATCCCATAGCGGCTCACCATAAGCCTATACCGCCTACCCTTTGGTGGGGGATTGCGGTGGAGCAGCGCTCCTTAAGCACTCATGGTGCTGCCTACCATCACCCGACCAGCGCAGCCAAGGCTGGGAGGCACATTACTAGTGGAACTGGTGGGAATAGTCCTACAGGGCTGCAGGCTAATAGCCCCGCTCACCTGCGAGAAGAGAGAGAGACATATTCTTGTCCTTCGCAGTCAGACTGCAGAGCAATTTCTGGGGATTTGTGGGAGGTCCCCGGGTATTTGAGGGGCCGGGAGGAGCCCGTTTTCTATGTCTCTGCAGTACAGCGCCATCTGGCGGAGGATAACCCACGTGTAAGTATTATGTTTGGAGCAGGACGTACTGTATACTAAGAATAAAACTGTTCCATACCTTTCCGTAGATTCTTCTAGTGGTTAATTTTCTACTGCCTAGTAGTGTTCCGACCACTCTAATTGAACAACCTTTACACTTTAGGATGAACCTTTCAAAATAGATGCTGTCAGTTGTATGTTTGATGGATTCGGATGCAGAATGTCTCCCTGATGAATAATGCTTCGAAGATCTGGAAGCCGTCAAGGAAACGTCATCATTCTTCTTAACACAGCAAACCACGCTCTTTTCGGCCAAAACAGAGCTACCAGGATGACTTGAATCTCTCCCTGTGCTATCTTGCGCTTATTCTGTGGCAGAACGCACCCTCTCTCCTTGCCAGCAAAAAAAAATTCTTGCAATTTGTATTGCTGGCCCTGGCAAACAGATCTACCTGCGGGAGCTCCCAAGCACTTACAATCTGAAGAAACACTCCTTGGTTCAGGCACCACTCCATTTGCGGAATCTTTACCCTGCTCAGAAAATCCACTAAAGTGTTAATATGTTGCCGCAATGGACCAAACCTGTGTCTGAAGAGGCAGAGAGATTTTGTTTTAACAGTTCCATCAGTACAAGGGACTTTGTCCCTACCTGATGGTTTAGATAGGCTACTGTTGAGGCATTGTGTGATCTTATCGGCAGCTCTCTGCCTGCTATGCTCGACTCAACGCCAGCTTGACCACCAGAAGCTCACTGAAGTTGGAGGACCTGCCCGCCAAGGACCTTGTCCATCTTCTCTGTACTTGTAGATTGTCTACATGGGCTCCCCAACACCCAACTGCTTACGTCTGTCATGATTACCACAGGGTTGGTTTGTCTACATTCCTTTCCTTTCTCTAGTACTAGTAGATTGGTCCACAATCTTAAGTCCTCTAGGACAAAGGTGACTTAGTGGGACAAGTCGATCTAAATCTTTTGGAAAAGCATCAGGATTCACTAGAAGAAACCTTTGCAACACTCGTGTGAAGTTGGGCCCATGGTACTGCTGGCATTGCCAACGTCATTAGACCCAGCACTTGCATGATTTATCTTATGGACACTTGGGGGAATGTCATTAACCTTTGGACTTCTTTCTTCTGCAAGAAAAGGTAGACAGGATCAGGGCAGATTTTTTGCTGGGTGCCGTCTATGATGAACCCCAGAAACTTGCATTGCTGACTGGGTGTTAGGGTGGATTTTTCTAGGTTGACTACCTACCCGAGATTCTCCAGTAGGACAAGGGTCTTTCTGAGATCTAAGAAGTTTTTCTGACTTGTTTAGCAGGAGGAAGCTGTCTAAATAAGGGATCACTATAATTCCCTGTTGCCCGAGATGAGCCATCGGTTCCACCAGGACCTTTGAGAAGACTTTGGAGGATGAGGACAGGCCGAAGGGCAGCGCTCTGTACTGATACTTAGGAATCTCTTGGTCTATCTGTACTGCAAATCTCAGAAATTGCGGTGAGCAATCAGAATGGGAACATGTAGGTAGGCGTCCTTTAAATCCAGGTTCACCATCCAAGAATTCTCTATTAGAATGTTCCTGACTCCATTCAGAACTTCTTGCATTGAATGAACTTGTTTAATCTTTTCAGATTCAAAATAATTTGAAACTTTCCTGACAGCTTCTGTACCAGAAAAACATGAGTAGAACCCCACCCCCTGAAGGGTTAGTGGGGCCCTCCATCACCCTGTTCTGCAGAAGCTCCAGATAAACTAAGAAGAGAAAGCTTATCTCTTTTTTTGGGGTCCCTTTGGAGCTTGGTCACTAAAAAGGAGGAGTGGGGGACGAAGGAAAATTCTAATCGATAACCCTCTTGCAGCGACTGTAGCATGAACTGATTTTAGGTGACGGCAGGCGGCTACAAACCTAAAGTCTGCCCCCCACTGGAAACTTGTCAGGATTAAGGCTTAGGCCCCTCAGCAGGCTTAAAGTGGACCAACACCCAGGATTTTGACTATCCTGGGTCTTGGTCCACTTCGGTGGGGCACCCCCGATCGGGGTGCCCTGCTGTGTGAAACCCCCCCGATCAACCGAAAAACTCACCTCTCCCCGCGCCGACGGACAAGCGATTTGACAGCCGCTTGTCCGTGGCTCCTCCGCCGCCGCCTCCCACGCGTCCCTCTTGGCGCGCACGCCCGCGCCGGCCATTCACAGACGGCCGGCGCGGGCGCGCGCACGCCTAGAGGGGCACGAGGGAGGCGGCGGCGGAGGAGCTAAGTTAGGGGGTTTTGGGGGGGTTTCACCCCGCGGGACATCCCGATCTCGGATGTCCCGCGGGGAGGGAGGTGATCGGCCCGGGAATCTTATAGATTCCCGGGCCGATCACCCGAGGGTGATGGTCCACTTTAAACTGAACATTAAACCTCCTGTCCCTGGACCAGGTTTGTAGCCAAAGGGGCCTTCTAACACAGGAAACTAAAGCCGAAGCCTTTGTGGTGACCCTGATGTTCTCCTCAAAAGCATTAGTAAGGAAAGTATTACTCTCCATGCAACCTTTTAGGTTCACCTTTTAGCCACACCATCATGCCTCTTAGGATACCATCGACACCAAGGCAGGTCTAAATGAAAAAGTTATCTCACCCCAAGCTCTTTTAACCAGAATCCAATTTCTACAATCTCGTAGTGTACCCATGTCTTCAAAACTCAAATCTGCCGCCATGGACACCTCAAGCAATGATGCATCCACCTTAGGGCACTTGTTCCAAGGTTCCATGTCATGAAGACTATACAGGAATTTTCTTGTTAAGGACTTCGGCATAGACAACTTTTTCTCTGGCTTCTTCCATCCATTCTTAATTAATGCTTTAAGTGCTGAATGGACAGGAAAAACCTTGGAAGTTTTTTCCAACAATTTCTTATACAACTTGTCCTGAATAGATGCTTCCTGCTGGATTCCCCAGGTTGTGTAAATATCCCCGAATAGTTTTTCAAACTCTGCTGACAGCTTATCGGAACCATCTGGAACCTCCTTATCTAATGAGTCTTGAAAGGACAGGTACTCTTCCTCTTGTTCTGGTTCTGAATTTATTTGCAGCGGGTCCACAGAAAAAAACGTTAGCCATAAGGCTCCAACACCTTCCCCTTGACCTTTCGACTACTAGGTTAACAGGTGCGGTAGCAATGGATGCCCTATTTCTTTGTGTGCATCCTGCATTGAAGCAATCCATTGCTTCATTGCGAGGATCACCTTTATTAGAGCAGCCGCGTCTGCGTGCCTTTTTGCTTCCCTGCATTGCTAGCACATAGGCCTCTGCAAAGTATCCGGAAGAAAACAATTACTGTCCTCACAGCGTTTAGACTTTTGCTTTGAGCTTTGGTTTGGGGGGTTCGGAGTCCTTAAATTTAGACATTTCAAGCTAAGAGACAAATAAAGATAAATAATAAAGTTTTACCTTAACATCCTGAACATTATCCTTCTGCCCTGCCTCCAACCAGTACGCTGACCGGGGAGGAATGCCGCCTTCTCTCTTCCAGGTCGCGCACGTGTCCGTGCCGGAAACCGGAAGTGACGTCAGAGTGTGGGATCCCGGCTTAAGGCTCCGCCCCCAGAATTTCGAATTTTCAGAGGGAAAAACTACAAACCAAAATAAACAGCTGATGGAACCGAAAGACTGAATCCATCGGTCGGGTCAGACTGGACTGGCACATCCGCAGCATAGGATACCTGCCCGAGATTTTCTTAAAGGGGACATCACACTACTTGTGCTTAGTCCTGACTATATGGGAATTTTATCCCTGGCCATCCCAAGGCAGCGGATGACCTTCACCCCAGTATGTGACATTTTAGGGTACAGCTGGGGCTTCTCCAGGAACTCTGGATTGTTGAAATAAAAAACTAATGTAAAAAAAAAAAAAAAAGCATCCGTAGATTAATCTTCTAGTACACTCTGTCCAGAGAGGAAAAGAAAGAACTGAGGTGGGCAGGAAGGGGTGGGGCTTTTAAACCCTGTTCATTTTGTGTTTCCTCCCAGGGGGTGGAGCCTTCTCTCTCTCTCTGTGTGGTCATACTGTGCTGCAAGTATGAATTGGAAAAAGTAATATATTTTATAAGTTATTAGGCAGGCAAAGACAATTGTGGACACCGCCCTTGCAGCTGTGATGCTGCATAATAATTAGCATATTAATCAGCATAATGGGCGGGGACTGTAAGAGCTTGGGAACTTGCTTCAGACAACCTGGCTGTGCTTCTTTCCTCTCTGCCTGATGTTAGGCGGCATTGGATGCCTAGACAAGCTCTTACAGACACACAAGCCCACACTGCCAAATGCGCATGTGCACACTCTCAAGTGAACATGCCCACAATCCCAGACGTGCATGTGCTTTTGGAAATGCACATGTGCATGCAATTCCAGCCGTGCACTCCCAAATGCACATGCACGCAATCCCAGATGCACATTTGCACACTTAAAAAATGTGTATGTGTGCACTCCCAAATCAGTAGAAGAGAAGGTAGGTAGCTGGATCAGTAGGCAAATAGATGGGCAATTTGGTGGGGGGTAGGTAGGAAACTGGGCAACTTCCAGAATACCCGGGGGCTGGGCAGTGGAGGTGCCTGTCTTGTTCATAGCCAGCTGTTCAAAACCACAAGGGAGGGGGCGGGCATAAGTGGAATAAGTGGTGGGAGTACACATGTCAAGCTAGGCTAAAAGCCTATAGCAAAACACATAATGTTACCCCTTTCGCCCTGGTCTAGGCAGCTACAACAAAGTCTGAAAAGAAATTGTGTAATCACCATAATGTATTTGAGTGCATCTGTGGACATGCCTCTAGAGTTTTCAGATCAGAGATGACAAGTGTGGGCCAGTTAAACGATCTGGTCACGGGCCACAATGAATAGGTTCAAATTTTATATTTTTTTTTGGAATAGCATATTGAAGAATTTCTGCAACAGGATACCGACTGTCTTCACAAACTGCACTCCTATGTCCTTCCACGACTCCCCTACATTCATATGTAACATTTCCCACATGCTAACAATGCACATGATAATTGGCTTACCTCTCTGAATATATGGGTCAATTATTTATAGCATTCCCCAGCAGTCCCACAAATTAACCAGGTTCCTAATACTCAACCTATGTAACCTCGCACCAATTCTAAGCAGACAGAATAAAAATAGGCCGTGTTTACGCCAATCAAGGAAGGTAGATGGGAGAACACTTCCTGTGTGGGTTGAATATAGCCCTTCTTCCAGTGCTGAGTACTCTTCTGCATGAATCACCTAGTGTAGAAGCGAAAAAGTAAAAAGGAACGTACCTTGTTACTGAGATCAGGAAATGTTATGCTCTGGTAGGGAAAAGACTGGTCGTCCACTATATGCCAATGAAGAACATTAAATTTGTTATATGCCATAGCATCCTGAAAGAGAAACAAATTATATATTGCACCTAAATATAAACTACACACAAAATAAAAGTATGTGGATGAAATACAGCCCCAGACCAATACTCTTCCACCAAAAGGGATGCCAGTTGGTCTCTGTCTTTAAAGGGAGGGAGGATTGCAGGAGGTGCAATGTCCGACATGGGCATTAGACAAAACGGGGCGGGAGCATAGTACCATGTGCTTTGCTTTTGGACTCCTGGGTAAAGCTGGCAGGATCATGTGAGTATAAAAATTCCTGGGAAGGTGGATACCCCCTAAGGAATCATGATTTAGGATGCCACACTGCTTGAAACACCCAGTATTGGCCGCTAGGCTTACTTAGCTAGGCACCTCGCAACTGCACCTTTGTGGGCTATGGCCACATCCCCACAATCCCTCGGGAGAGGCATTCACAAATGACTGGCGTGGGTACGTGGAGAAGTGACCAGTGGCGCATGTTCCATTCACAGCTCACAGTGCAGTATGATGGAAGGTGAGGATTTATTGGCCAGAGACTGGCACATGCACAGTTGGAATGCAGGAAGGTTTCTATGGTGATTGTGGGGGAATTCTAAACCAGTATGCCCCTCTAGAGAGTGAAAATCCAAGGTGTTGTTGCTCTTTAATGCTCATATCGGCATCATACTGGGAGAGGGGCCTGGAGGGGACTTCCAATGGCTGGAGGTCATCTTTAAAGTGGATGAAAGCCCACCCAGGGCATCCCGAATTGGGATGCTCTGCTGTGTGAAACTCTCCAAGGCACCTGTAATCACTTACCTTTCATGGGTCCAGCAGCGCATGTGCGGGCTCTCCCCTTAACTACGTCCCATTCAGATAGGCTGAGGTGGGGGCGTGTGTGTCACTGGGAGCGGTTTGCCGAATAATTTGCCACGACAATGTCACTCTCATAGCATGCACCATTGGACACAGGAAAGGAGCGTGAATACTGGAATCCTGGGGGTGTTTCACACAGTGGGGTTTCCCAATTCGGGCTGCCCCTGGGGAAAAAAACAAAGCCCAGGAAAGTCAAATCCCCTGGGCTTTGTTCCGCTTTAAGGGATGTCACTATACATTTAAACAGGAGCATTGGACAGTCCGGGGAGTTCTCAAAAACTCCCCAAACTTTGCCCTCTGTATCCTTTAAACTCCAGATTCTGCTTTTGGCAGGTTTAACTTAATTGTCTTCTGCTCTTCCTCCTGAGCTCGACCATTTTTCCCCATGTGCTTCGCATAGGCAGTGCCATCTTGTCTTAGTCTCTGTCCCACAATACACTGCGTCACCTCCGAGATCTTGTGCCTGCGCAGTGAAGTCCTCATCTTGGGCCAGGGCGTCTGCAGGAGGATCTGAAATGCCACGAGATGTCGGTACGACCAGTGATGGCGGAAGGGGGGGCAGGATAGCCAAGCTCCCAGGCATCTGTCACAGACAGCTAAGACGTTGGGGGGGGGCGGGGGGGGGGGGGGGGGTGGAAGAGCGTCTTCCAAAAGGTATGGAACATTGCGGTGGGGGGCTATCAGCACCTAATAGTTTAAAGGTGCAGGTGCTCTAATAATGAAATTTGCTCTTCTGAGATGACATGTGATTTAGCTCTAGAGTACAATGCCAACTAATTATTTGTGGCATCTTTTACAGCAGCCTGGGATTGGCAAAGTAAGATCAAACATGAGAAGATCTGACCCACTGAGGCTTAAATGCTACCAAAGCACCCACTTTAGCTGCTGCTGCAAGCAGAAGAGTAGCTGCCTCCATGGACCCCAAGAGGCCGAGGCTGGGCTCCATTAACAGATGGGACACAGCAAGCAGGGCTTTTTTATGCCTATGCGTTAGTTGGCTGGAATGGCATGCTGTGAAAGGGCCCACAGAGGATCCATGGTAGACTTATTTAGCAGATCCTGGCACGTCTCCTCCATTGCAGGGAGTGGATGGGTGGTGGCGCTCTGAAGTGACACAGACATGACCGACCAATCAGGTAAGGCACCCAGCCCCGGTAAACCAGAGCACATACTGCATCCAGAACTCGCTGATTATCTTTCTTAATATAACAAGTAAATAAACCCGGAGCTTCCAATTAAACTATGACCTGAGGCTGTTCTGTGTAGAAGCTTTGCTATTTACACTGTAATTTGGCATTGACACTGCCTTTTAAAGACTATTTAAACCTCCCTGCTTGCGCAGTGGAAAATGCTGCCCATCATTTTTAATGATTCAGTTTCTGTATATACACTGCATATAAATGTGAACTGGCCCATAACAAATAATGGGCAGCATTTTCCCTTGTGCTGCGACTGCGTTGCATAAAGCAGCGCAAGCCGAGTGGGGTTAATAGACCCTAGGCTCTGTTCACACCTCTCTGTTGCGTTAAAAGCAAGTGTTTTGTAAATATCCCAGAGGAGCAATGTATCCAGGCAAATACTACACCTTTGAGGTGTTAGAAATGAGTTTGCATTACATTTTTAAAATAAAAAAACATTTCTGTATAATAAGTAAAAAGGTAAAGTCTATGGCAATGCAAACGCAACACAGGTACACTGCGCTGCACTTGCCTTGCCATAGACTTCTACTGATCTGCGCTGTTACAACGTTGCGCAGAAAAAGGTGACTGCAACGTTTTTTTAATTTATACGTTGTGTAACGCAGCGCAGATGTGTGAACGATCCCATCTAGAATAATGCACAATGTTTCCACTGCCTTTTAACTGCTTTGCAACATAGAGAAAGCGGAGGAGGTGTGAAAAGAGCTTTATGGCTCTAATCACACCTCACCTCTTGTGCTGTGTTGGGCAGCGCAGTCAAAATGCAAAGGAAAATGCTGCCCACTATTTGTAACGGGCCAGTTCACATACATACGAAGCGTATATATGTGTATAGGCAGTGTGCAGAGTCCCCCTCCAAATGGCCCCATAATAGGCAGTGTGCAGAGTCCCCCTCCAAATAGCCCCATAATAGGCAGTGTGCAGAGTCCCCCTCCAAATGGCCCCATAATAGGCAGTGTGCAGAGTCCCCCTCCAAATGGCCCCATAATAGGCAGTGTGCAGAGTCCCCCTCCAAATGGCCCCATAATAGGCAGTGTGCAGAGTCCCCCTCCAAATGGCCCCATAATAGGCAGTGTGCAGAGTCCCCCTCCAAATGGCCCCATAATAGGCAGTGTGCAGAGTCCCCCTCCAAATGGCCCCATAATAGGCAGTGTGCAGAGTCCCCCTCCAAATGGCCCCATAATACGCAGTGTGTAGAACCCCCCCAGTGCACAGAATCCCAGACAAAAACAAGCAGAATGCCCCCAATCTCCCTAAAACAGTATAATGTCCCCAAATCCCCTATAGCCTGTATTGTGCAGAATCCCCTTTTTAAAACCCCCTATGACAGTGTGTGCAGAACCCCCCACCAATCCCATGTAACAGGCAGTCTGCAGAATCCTCCCCAACCCCCTAAAACAAATGGTGTGGCAGAATCCACCCCCCCCCCCAGCCATTCAGATAGGGGGGTGCTCGCCGTTTGTGGTCCGATTAGATGAGAGCCCTTGCAAGCACTGTGGAACTGAGGAAAGGCAAGTTGTTCTGGGTGCTCTGGGCGGTTTCACACAGCGGGCCATCCCAAATCAGGATGCTCCAGGGGGCAAGAAAGAAAATAGTCAAAATCCTGGGTTTTGTTTCACTTTAAAACTATAAAATGGGAACACGTTATACAAAGAAAAAAAAAAAAAAAAAAAAAAAAAAGAAAGAAAGAAAGAAAGAAAGAAAGAAAGAAAGTACAGTTTGCCCGCTTTCACCTGTCCTGCTTTGAGGAAACCGTTTGTATCTCTGGCAATTACCCACCCCCAGGTTTCAAACTCACCAAGTTTTGAAGGAGAGTCTTAAGAGGTAGGTAGTGTCTGGATGTGTCTAGCAGTATTCCTCTATGAGCAAATCTTGGAAAATCTATAATTTGAGTTTGGTTGATGAGGTACTGGAAAGAAAAAGGTTATTCAAATATTCAAATACACATTTTTATTTGGAATTTAATAATTAGCTTCAGAAGGCATGTATACTGTTGATTAGTTAAAGGGCACTAAAAAAAAAAAAAAAAAAAAAAAAGGAAGAGGAAGGAGGATATAAACCTTAGACCCCTGGCAATTCATCAGTCCAGGCAAAGCAGTTTGAGAAAAAAAAAAAATAATAATTCTGTAGATCCAGTCCCAGTCTTCCGGCAAGTGCCAAATGGTTCCTGGGGGGGGGGGGGGGGGGGCAAGAATGTGCACCAGGGTAGTGACTGGCTCACCCCAAGCACACAGCCATATACTCTTACAGGGACATAAGTAGCAAGGCTTGGAGAACAAGTTAAACAGGTCTGTTTTTACACAGCAAGAGAGACCGATCCCCATGCTGCGGAGCTAAGAGGAGTATACAGATTTTTTATTTTAGCAGCCTACATAATATTTTTTCCCCACATTAGAAAAGTCGAAAATTGATGAACCAATTTAAAAAAGGTCAACATTGACTACAGCAGATTGGAAACCATTCTAACCTACTGTGGATCCAGTCCCGTTGGCACTGGAAAAGTCCTGAATGCTGCGTTTCCAATGCAACACAAGCGCATCTCCATTAAAGTGACGACGCAAATGAAATGCAAAGCAGTGGTGCGAGAGGAACCTAAGCGTACGACTCCTTTCACACTGCTGCGCTTTTGCACAGTGTTTTACTTGCGTTTGCATAAACTTCTATGGACCTGCGTTTGCGTTAGAAACACAGCATGCAGGACTTTACCAACACAAGCTGCTAGGTGTGAAAGGGGCATCACAGCGAAGTTATATTGTTTTTTTAAGTGACCCTATACTAGACAGGAAGTTTAAGTAGTCACCTTCTATTCCCAGCTCAGTACCTCAAAACAGCTTTATTTATTATTTATTTATTTATTTTTTTTAACTAAAGCCTTTGCCCGATATTCATAAAAACATAAAAACACTAACCGGAAACAATATGATTATAGCCATATTTTAATTCATTCAGTTCCAGGGTAGACTGCCACATAATGGCAGTTGAGCTTGTAGTGCTTTAGCTGTGTTTAAGTGAATGCACCAGGAAGCAATATGGACGACCATTCGAAACAGCAGACTGCATCCGTTTCATGTTTTTATGAATATAGGACAAAAGCTTTAATAAAAAAAAAAACTATAAAATTATATAAAATAAAAAAATATTAATATAAAATAAATAATAAGAAACACTGGCTGTTTTGGGGCACCGGCCTGGGGATAGAAGTTGATGACAAACTTACTTTCTGGGTACAGAATCACTTTAACATGGTTTCCTGGTTTGCCCCCAGCATGGTCATTTTAAGGTGAATACAAGATGAATACTTACAGCTCCAACATCATTCTGATAACCAACTGGCTAAACGTCTCAAGACCTTCACAGAAAGACAGACAATTATTGGGCTGAAAGACATGACTACAAACATTTGCTGTTTAGTTGCACATCCAGGATGGGCATTACATGCCCCATATTTCATGTGTGTACAGTGACAAACGGCTGCACATCAGCTAATTTTCCATAAACATTAAAACCACAACAGATGAATGAAAAAAAGAATGGGCCTAATTGAGCAGCTTTTTGACAGATATCGCTCTGGAGTGAACAGTTTTGTAAGTGTCCCTCCACCCCTAGGGCAACTAGCCCGGCTCACCAGGCATAGGGGCCACTATGCCCCTCCTGAAGAACACCAGGCCCACGCCAATGGGCAGCATACTCTTCCACATCCTGACTGGGGTGCAGTTATCAGGGAAGTATATTGTTGTGTTTAGTATTGCATTATATTTGTGTATTAGTGGACCCCCCCCAACCCCATATTTTAGTATTAGAGCATTTGAGTAATAAATCAGGTTAATTCAGATATTGTGTACTTTCATTACCTATGCACTTTGCATTTGCACATGGAGATGAAACTACTTTTTACTTGTGTAATTTGTTTCATATTTTGGGATGCCCTAATAAAATTTATTGTCATTTGTTGTGCGTGGGAGGAATGAGAATTCTCACCCGGCTCGGAATCGACCCATATATGTGTATTAGGTTTGTCTGCTTCTTAAAGTGGATTACTTTTTGAATATCCTGGGTTTTGGTCCTTATCCCAGGGCACCCTGATCGGTGATGCCCCGCTGTGTGAAACCCCCCAGGTCGCCCAATAGAGCGCATGTGCAGCCTCTCGTCCAGTCAGCGCTCTCGGATCCACTCCCACCCCACCCACCCCTTCGTCTAAAGAGTTTGTCTGCATCCCCCGCTAACAGGGAGCATGCCCGCGCCGGCCATTCACAAATGTCTGGCACAGAAACGCGTATAAAGGGATAGTGGGGGTTGGACCAAGAAAGAAAGCAAGTTTTCGACCTGGGGTGTTTGACACAGTGGGGAGAGTGTATGCCTGCCCTAGAGTCTCACAGACTCCAGGGTGGGTTTTGGTCCACTTTAATAAATGTGATTTTTATTTATAATTGGAGTTGTGCGCCGATGCTTGCAGTGGGGAGTATTTTGTGCCATTTTATTTTTTTTTTTGCTTTAAGTTCTGCTTTACAGACATTCTGGTCTGCTATATATATTATATATATATATATATATATATTATATATATATATATATATATATATATATATATATATCAATGGCACCTCTGTGGTCCCTTTTATTCCTCTCCGGTGCGACAGAGAAGAAAAAAACGCAGCCACAAAAAGTCCTGCCTACTGGCGCAGAACGGAGTTCCAACCGCAAGTCGCAAATGCGACTGGACATGTATGAATGTAGCATGTTGCTGAATCACCAGCTAGGAAGACAATGAATGTCAATGGTACTTTTTTACTCCTAAGAAAATGTAGTAAACTTTTTACTTCTTTTTACCCACTGACTTCCATTGTCTTCCAGGCTGGCGTTTCACCGACAGTGAAATTCTCAGGCTTTTTTCTCAAAGTGAATTTTTACCAACCGTGGGAATTTTTTTTCAACTCTTGCTGAATTGAGGTCAAATACTTAACTATAGGTTAGCCATTCCAATTCCATGATGCTTTCAGAGAATGGCGAGATCAGTTGGGCAACACTGCTACAGACCTCCATGCAAATATACAAATGTGGGGAAGGATGGGAAGGTTCTCATTATTCAGGAGTCCAAAGCAAAAGGTTTTAAAAAAAAAAAAAACATTAGAAAGTGTACTGACCTCTCAGAACACCCCAGACTTGGTTTGCTTGGAGAACAGCTACACCAGCAGTAACTGATAGTTTATCTACAAAGCAGAAAATAACAATTTTGTACAAACAAAAAAAAATAAAATTCTGTGATTACTCACCTGTAGAATTGGTATTATGATTATACAGTACGTCCTGCTCCAAATCTAATACTTACAGTTGGGATATACTCCGTCAGATGGCGCTGGACTGCAGAGACATTGAAAATAGGCTCCTCCCGGCCCCTCAAATACCCAGGGACCTCCCACAAACACCAGCATTGAAAAGCAGTTAAGGAGAAGCCGGGAGCATTAAACAATCCAATCAACTATAAGAATGATAACAATCACCATACAGGGGATCCAAGATAATGCAAATCAAGGGTGGGTTGGAGCAGGACGTACTGTATACACATAATACCAATTCTACAGGTGAGTAATCACAGAATTGTATTATTCTTAGTATACAGTACGTCCTGCTCCAAATCTAATACTTACAGTTGGCACATCCAATAGCAGTGTCCATAAAGTAGGGTGGGATCCCCAAGAAAAATCAACAGCAGGCAGTTTAAACCACTGCCACCTGCAGAACCTTGCGACCAAAAACAGCATCAGCTGAGGCCCTAACATCAACCTTGTAAAATTTGAAAAGGTATGAACAGAAGACCAAGTAGCGGCTTCTTCCCCTTAGCAGAGTAGGCCTGAATCACAGCCTGACTAATCCACTTGCTTATAGTAGACTTGGCAGGAGCCAAACCCTTCCTAGGACCAGAAGGGACCACAAAAAGAGCACCAGTCTTCCTGAAATGTGCAGTAGCCACCAGATAGTACTTCAGACACCTAACCACACCCAAAGAGTGCAAAACCCTCTCCTTAGCATTGCTAGGATTAGGGCACAAAGAAGGAAGAACAATATCCTGATTCAAATAAAAGGCAGACTACCTTAGACAGAAAATCAGGTTTGAAACGAAACACCACCTTGTCCTGGTGTCTCTCATAGTAGGGGGGCTGAATGGACAGCGCCGCCAACTCAGACACATGCCTGACAGAGATGATAGCCACCAGAAACACAACCTTGAGTAAGAATGGCCAAGGCAGCATCCTGCACAGGTTCAAAAGGAGCACCCTGCAAGGCTGACAGAACCAAGTTCAAATCCCAAACAGGCACCATAGGTTTACGTGGGGGACGCACATGAGTGACCCCCTGGAAAAAAGTCCTGATCAGAGGGTGCTGAGCAAAGGACTTCTGGAAAAAAATAGCCAGGGCAGAAACCTGACCCTTCAGAGTACTGAGTTGGAGCCCCATCTCCAACCCATGCTGCAGGAACTCCAGACTCCTGGGAATAGAGAAGACACGACAGGGAAGAGACTTAGACTCACACCAGTCAATGTAGGCACGCCAAACCCTGTAATAAATGGAAGAGGAAGACTTCTTCCTAGCTTTAATATAAGTATCCACAACTGAGGAAGACAGCCCCTTCTCCATCAAGATGGAGGTTTCAGCAGCCAAGCCGTCAAAGCCAGAGTTTGTAAATTGGGATGGCGTAGTGAGCCCTGAGTGATCAGATCTGGCACCAAGGGCAGAGCGTACTGATCTACTGCCAGCTGTACCACGTCTGCGAACCACACTCTTCTTGGCCACCTGGTGACACAGAGATTGAAACACCCTGCTGCATAGAGACGATTCTCCCTGGCGAGAGGTCCACCTGCTCAGAGATTCCGCCAGGTGATTTTCCACCCCCGGGATGTACACAGCTGAAATGCAGGGGACATTGGCCTCCGCCCAAGTCAGGATCCGAGACGCTTCCTGGAGGGCCCCCTTGCTCCGGGTCCCTCCCTGATGATTGATGTAGGCAACTGCCGTCTGGTTGTCCGAGCGCACCTGAACAGGCAGGCCCCGAAGATGAGTAGTCAAGCGAGCCAGAACTAACCTGATCGCTCGCAGCTCCAAGACATTGATAGCTGTGTGGGCCTCCTGAGGGCCCCACCTCGCCTGGAACCGCAGGGACTTCCAGAACCCCCCCCCCAACCTGACAGACTGGCATCCGTGGTGACTGTCTCCCAGGAAGGGGCAAGAAAGGATCTGCCCCCCAACAGGTTCCTTGAGTCCATCCACCACAAGAGGGACCTCCTGACCAGGGGAGAGAGCACACAGACCCTGTCCAGGGACGCTGGGTCCTTGTCCCATACAGACAATAGGTGAAGTTGCAGAGGCCTCAAGTGGAACTGGAATTGACCGCTTCGAAGCACGCCACCATCAAGCCCACCAGCTGCATCCCCTGCCTGATGGAGGGATGGGGACAAGCTAGGAGGGACTGAGCCTGTGCAATCAGACTGTCCACCTTCTGCTGAGGAAGGAAGATCCTTGCCTGAGCTGTATCCAGATTAATTCCTAGGAATGGAGTTACCAAGGAAGGGGACAGTGAGGACTTGGGGTGGTTGATCACCCATCCAAATGACTCCAGAGTGGACACCACCAGCGGAGTATCCAACTCTGCCTGATGTAGAGACTGGGAAGTGATGAGGATGTCGTCCAGATAGGGACGCACGCGGACGCCCTGACATCTGAGCAGAGACATCACGCCAGCCAGCACCTTGGTGAACACCCTGCGAGCTGAAGTGAGGCCGAAGGGCAAGGCCACAAATTGGTAGTGTTGATCCATCAGAGCGAACCTGAGGAACCTTTGATGACCTGGGAACACAGGAATATGTAGGTAAGCATCTCTGATGTCCACAGAAGTCATGACATCCCCTTGGCGCAGGGAACGGATGGCAGAGCGCAGAGTCTCCATGCGAAAGCGCCTGCCCCTGACAAACTTGTTGTGACAAACTTGTTGAGAATCTTTAAGTCCAGGACTTGACAGAACCATCCTTTTTGGGCACTGTGAATAGGTTGGAATAAAAGCCCTTGCCTTTTTCTCTTAAAGGCACCTGGCAGATGACCCCCAGCTCCAGGAGGCCTTGCACTGCTTGCACTAGCTCCTGAGCTGACACAGGGTCCTGAGGAATCCGCGATTTGATGAACCTTGGAGGGGGATCGGCAGCAAACTCCAACTTGTAACCGGAGGACACTACCTCCTGAATCCACCGGTCTGAGACATGAAGCCTCCAGACGTGAGCGAAGTGCTGCAGCCATCCCCCTACCCGGATGGGTGAGGGCGCCCCATCATGCCTGAGGGGGCTTGGGAGAGGATTTAGCTTTGGGACCCCAGGAGGAGCCAGGACGTCCACGTCCTCTGCCTCTACCCCAGAAATCTCACCGGCCCCAGGGAAAGACACCCCCCTTCCCTGTCTTGAACCACGGTAAGGGGAGGAGAAGGAACCCCGACGCCGAAAGGGCCGAGGTTGCCGCCTGCACTGGGGTAACCTGCCTCCCTTAGCAAAAAGGTCCAGGCGGTCTCCAAACAGACGCAGTCCTTTAAAGAGAAACCCAGTGAGGGCCTTCTTGCAGTGTTGTCAGCAGCCCACTGGCGCAGCCAAACCGAGCGGGCGTATAGCCACCACGAGGGCAGAAGTTCTGGCACACATTCTGATGGTGTCATCCAATGCTGATAGGACAAAATTTACAAAAACATCACAACTGGAGAGTGCATTAAACACCTCACAAGGCAAATCATCAGGGGCACCATCAAGCATATTTCTGATAAGGGTTCTAGTGGCCACAGCAGTAATGGCAGAGGCACAGACTGGGCGCAGCGCCGTCCCCGCACATGCAAAGGCGTGGGATGATCAATACGCCGGCCTTCGGCATCCCGCAGGGTAGTGGAATCAGGGGAATGCATGACAGAGGTGTTAGATAGCCCTAAGATCGGGCATCCACCTCGGGGGGGGGGGGGGGTGGGGGGGGGGGGGATGACCAACATTTAACCACCTCAGCAGGAAAGGGATACTTCCTATCCCAACTCTTTGGAACCTCTGGAAGTTTACGGGGGCACTCCCATTCCTTGAGCACAAGGTTATGGAAATGTGCCTGCTCTGGAAATTCCAAACGTGATTTTGCTGTATGGAAAAGCTCCCCTCTTTGCCTGGGAGCCTCAACAGGGAGAGAGATCGACAGAACCTCAAAAATCTGGGTCAATAATCTGTCAGTGTCATCTGGGGCCCAGGGGTCAGAGCCAAAATCGTCATGACCCCTTGGTCTCTCATCAGATGAGCCAGAATCAGAAAAGAGCTCCCCTTCATCAGACAGAGTATAGCCACACAGATTCATAAACTCCTCAGTTCCCATAGGGAAAACAGTGACATTAGGCGTCAAGTGCCGCTTCTTAGCAGGGGCCTTACGCGCTAAAGACTTCGCAATAATCTGTTCAACAGTAGCCAGTCTAGAAGACACATCAGGCTGAGAATCCCCACTTGTATGCAACTCAGCAGGAGTGAGATTTAAGCTTGGGGAAGTAGGTGAAGTGAAATTAGGTGCAGCCACTGGAAGGCCAGATTGCAAGGCCAGCGCCTGCTCAGCACAGGGTACACAGACCCGCGCCTTGTCAGCGTCAGCATGAGGCTGCCCACACGCCACACACAGCCGGTCTTGTCCCAAAGGGACCCTGGTAACATTATCCTGGGATGCCTCCATATGGTGATTATAGCGGTGCTATACGCCGATAGGGAATGACGCTATATAGCAACCCTGGGTGCCCCAATAACCCGCTAGGGACGTGGGAGTATAATTTGTACAAGGCCTACAAGTAATATACTAAAAACAGGGCCAGGAGAAGCCAAGAAGGGTTCGTACCGCCTGAAAGACATAAGCAGACAAGACCTTAAGTAGATTGTAACAAAAGTGAAGCAGATAAGGCCGCCCGCGAGGGCACTTACGGACAGCGGTAGGTAGGAGTCCGTTGCGCATAGGCCAACCAAGTCAGAAAAGATGGCGTCTGTATACCTCGAGGGGCGGGCCAGTAATAGCGATGACCCGGAACGCACCAAAGACGCCCCCCCGAAGAGCACCAAGCCAGAAGGCCAACAGCGCACCAGCAGCTGAGGTAATGCCGCCGCCAAGCGCGGAACCAAGTCAGCGCGCGGGGGCGGTAAATTTAAAAGCAATACAGACAAGTCAGCGTGGCGGCTGACACAAGAGTAAAGAAATGTGAAAAGTGAAAGCACAGACTGCATAAAATACATATCTATACACATACACCCACCCCCTCTTTTCCCCCGAAGACTACAAGGAGGATGAGGGAGAACGGCAGCCACTTAAATAGGGCCCACCGATAGGCAGGGGCAAGGGGCAATAGTGCGGGAGGGGCATCCCATAGAGGCTCACCATAAGCCTGAACCGCCTACCCTTTGGTGGGGGATTGCAGTGGAGCAGTGCTCCTAAGCACCAACGGCGGTGCTGCCTACCTTCACCCGACCAGCGCAGCTAAGGCTGGGAGGCATATTACTAGTGGAACAGGTGGGAATAGTCCTACAGGGCCGCAGGTTAATAACCCCGCTCACCTGCGAGTAGAGAGCCAATTTCTCGTCCTTCGCAGCCAGACTGCAGAGAAATTCTGGGGATTTGTGGGAGGTCCCTGGGTATTTGAGGGGCCGGGAGGAGCCTATTTTCGATGTCTCTGCAGTCCAGCGCCATCTGGCGGAGTATATCCCAACTGTAAGTATTAGATTTGGAGCAGGACGTACTGTATACTAAGAATAATAAGGTACATCATAGTTTTTATAGATATCCATGTGGTTGGGTCCGAGATTAGTATAGCGAGTATAGTTTCAAGATGAGAGAGTGGTGTAAACAGGCAGTGAGGGAATTAGACAGGATGTTCGGCTGCATAACTTGAGGCATCACCATTAGGAAGAGGGTTGTGATGCCATCGCTGTAAAGCTCCGCCTCCTCCATTCACTGCCACTGTTGTGTGTGACAATTATGTCATTGACACAGCTATGCAATCACTGATCACCTGCCATCTCACAGAGAGGGACAGCAAAAAAATCAATCTTCCAGGACGATTTGAAAAATCGTATATATAATATACATTTCTAGTTTTACACCCTAAGAAGAGAGTAACGGCAGGGGCTCTGGCCAAATTTATTTCCCAAGTTCAGTGGGTTTTGGTTCGCTTTTATTTGTAGCAAGGGGACATGATCAAGATAGCCCTGGAAACTGAGTTTTGCTGGTGATCCCAAAGTTTCCCACAGTGGGGCATCCCAGATCAGGATGCCCCAGGGGTAGGCAAGTGACCGACCTTGGAATCTTAGACTTTAGACAGGGCCCTGCAGTCTATAATACTGCCCGATTAGCTTCCCCGGGTCATCCAGATTTGGCTATACTTTTATCTGGGTGTGCACCCGCACCAGGCATTTATGACTGACCGACACAAGCATACATCCTTGCCTCCACTCGGCTGCCTTGGCTAGTTGTGGGCCGTAGCTGAAGAAGAGCACGCTGATTGGACAAAAGCCTGCATGCATCGTAGGACCAGGGCACCCCCCGAATCGGGAGCAATAACAAAAATCCATATAAATATGCTGCATGTGGTTTCTCTATAGGCAGCTGAGTGCTTTCGTGACGACCCAAAGTCTAGTGGAGCGGGGTAGACTGCCACTGACGCAACTGGAGCAGGTCCTCACACAAGCACCTCCCAGTGATCATGCAATCGCTGTTCTATATCTAACTCTATTGGGTGCATTGCATAATTCCCCGCCAGGATTCTTACAGAAATGGGAGGAGGAGCTGAGGATATCTGTTTCTGGGAAGGAGCTTGCCAAAATATATTTCTTTACCCACAAACTAGCAGTCCCAAGCGTAGCTCAGGAAAGGAACTTCAAGGTTCTATCCCGGTGGTACAGGTGCCCAGCAGATCTGAGCAAGTTTGACACCTCTTGTTCTGATAATGCTGGAAATGCCTAGTGGGGCAAGGCAACATGGTCCATATTTGGTGGGGCTGCCCGTCACTCAAGGCCCTTTGGGAAAAGGTCCTATCTATATATAACAACATCAAAGGGGAATCGGTGCGGAACTCCCCGCAGGTGGCCCTGCTGTCCTTACTTCCTGGTCCTCTCTCCCATGGCAAAAAGGGGGTCTTGCGGCATCTCCTGATGGCAATGAAAGCAGTCATCCCAAGGCGATGGAAATCTGCAACCCTGCCTTCAATAGTTGAATGGGTACAAGAAGTAGAAGCCATTTGCCGCATGGAGGAACCGATTTCAGATTCCGAGGACATGCAGGAGAGATATATGATGACATGGGTCGGCTGGTTGGACTACAGGGAAACTCATCTGTCATGGGAGGTACAGCTGGTGCACCCCTGCCCTCGTTCCTGTACGTGTTCTTGCCCATATCCCTATCCTGAAACCCGCTGTATCCCTAACCCCCCCCCCCCGCTGCTTTCGTAATTCTTTCCTTTAATCTCTCCCCCCTTTCTTTTCATTTTTCTTTTCCTCTTCTTCCTCACATGTCCTTGACGTTCTGTGCCTTCCAGGCTCATTCCCTCTGCTCCTCGTGGCCACCTATCTCCTCTGGGAAGAAAATTCTTGTGGGGTTCTGGTGCACGCTGGCCGCTCTGCTCTCCTCTGGTCCTAGACCCTGGGTCTTGGTGAAGAAGCTGCACCTGGCTGGTGGGTCTGGTATGGAGGAGACTGAGGGGACAGGGGGGTTAACTCCACAACTGAAGTATCGAATAACGCATTGACTGGTTGTGCAATTTGGCGTCTCATCTACGGAGGTGGAGCCGGGGGTGGGGGATGGGAGGTGTGTCTAATGATTATGGTGTGTCGTTAATATACGTGCACCCGTGGACAAAGACAAAAGATCAGAGACATTTCATGTTCTTTCTGTACCTTTTCCCTGTACTATGTTTTATTATATGATGTAAACTTTAATAAAAAGATATTGAACTGATAAATATGCTGGATCAAGAAATATCCAACCAGGCTTGATTTTTATTTATGGAATATAGAGGAAATCGGGTGGGTCTGTCACCCCGATACACTGAATCAGTCACCCCCGGATTTTTTTTTCTACCAGGAGAAGAAAACCACATGCTTGGCAGGAGTTTTATTCAGTTCGGGTGTATAAGTGACGACTCCTCTCATTAGCCAACATGTTTATATATATTTTTTTTAATATTACACAATGTTGTCATAGTGCTCCTTTAACTCTTTCAAGAGGAGAAGGGGGGAGGGATCACCCAGCAGCATGACTCTGTTAGTTTATAATGGAGCCTTAATAGAAGTGAAAGGCACTGGCAGCACATTCCACATTAATTGCAGACATAGGTACATTTATATGCTGCAAAAGAACTTTCACCACTGCTAAAGTCCATTTTGGACTAGACTTCCAACTTTAAGATCTAGGACGCAGAAGGTTGTGCTTGTTTGTTGGGTAGTGAGGTGGTCCGACTTCAGCATAGGGGTTTTTAGATCAGTAAAATAGAAACGTTTCACTTCAGGTCTGCCTGGGGAAATAAATAAGCAGAAAATCATACTGCTCACTTTAGTCCTTTGTATCTCGCACACAATGGAAAGTATTACAAAAAAATGAGCTGGCTTGTCACCCGGCATTCGTGTCCTTTTACACAGACGCCAGCATATTTACAGTGTGTTCTCTCAGTCTACAGTGCTACAGAAAGCGGAAACCACATACTCACATGACTCGTCTGAACGGAGGCTGGGGTATTTGTAACACTGGTTATCTGCCGACGTGACAATAACCTGCAGCTGCTCCAAACGCTTAGAGTGCCGCTGATTTTTCGATTGTTCGACCACTCGTGCAGGACCAAAACAGAAATCATAGTATCTGAAAATAAAGAATATGAACTGTAATAAGGGATCATGGTAATACAAATTGCTCCTCCAGAAGTAATTGCCAAGCATGGGCCCTTAGAGAAGCCAGAGGTTGCACTAGACTGCCTCCCCACCCACCCAAGGAGGGGAAATACTCCTATCATTCTGGAGGAGTATTTTCAGTCACAAAGGAATAAGTAATTTGGGAGAATTAAATTAAACAATACAGAAGTATAGGTGGTTTCCAGGCAAAGGCTTAATTTAGCCGCTTCCTTCTCTCCGCATGCTGGCTTTCATGGGCGGCATCTTTTATTCAGTCTGCTTTATATTTTATAACAAGCCAAGCGTTCCTTGTGTTGGACCTCTCATGCTAGGATCAGTCATCAGCTCTGCATGTATCTTTATGGCTGACTGGAAATTCAAACCCTGAAAATTGAGCCAACAGAAGAGAGCAAGTTGGTTTATCAGGGAATGCAAAGTGATGTGGGGTCCTCTGCCTTTGACACGGTTGACCATTCCAGGTTTGGTATTCTCTCCTCTTGGGGTTCAAGGTCTTGCACTCTCTTTGCTCAACTCCTACCTCCGACAGATCTTTCAGTGTATCCTACTCTAACACGTTTTTTTCTTCCCTTGTGCCGCAAGGTTCTGTCCTAGGCCCCCTAGTCTTCTCAGTGTTGGCAAGAGTATAACTTCACTAAGCTTTCAACACCACTTTTATGCGGATGACACTCAGATATAACTCTCTTACTCCAATCTTTCGTCCCTCCTTTCTCACCTCCCCAACAGTTTTACAGTCATATCGTCTTTCATGTCGTCTAGATTCCTCAAACTAAACATGGGTGAGACAGAACTGGTCATTTTCCCACCATCTACCCCCCCCTCCCCTCTCTAACATGTCTAACTTTGTTAACAATTATACAATATCTGCAAGTCCCCAAGATGTGCCTGGGAGTCATTCTGGACTCTGCCCTTTCATTTTAACTGCATATTCACTCCCTAGCTACCTTCAACTTAAATACAACTCTCCCTTCCTCTGACCTGACACCACTAAAATGTTAGTGCATGCCCTGGTCATATCCCGACTGGATTACTGCAACATCCTTCTTTGTGGCTTAACAACTAAGAGACTGGCACCCCTCCAATCTATTCTTAACTGTGCTGCTCGCCTCATCCTTCTCGCCTCCCACTAATCCAGCTCTGCCCCCCTCTGTCTCTCCCTACATGGAAGTGCCACAGCGAATCCTGTTTAAAACGCTAGCCCTTACCTACAAAGCTCTCTTCAGCCAGGCCCCTCCCTACATCTTAATTCTAATCCAACATTATCAACCTAGACACAACCTCTGCTCAGCTTCCGATCTTCTCCAGTCCTCCTCTCACGTTAGCCTCCAGGACTTCTCACATACCACTCAAATTTTCTGTAAAACCCTCCCCCACTCAAGTTACCACCCCCTAATCCTCCAAGTTTTCAAAAGCACCCTCAAAACCCACTTATTCGGACAAGCATACAACCTGGCTTAAGAGCACATGGCACAAAACTCAATACTGATAGTTTGTGACCCCCCCCCTTTTGTCTCCACCCACATCCTTTACACTGTAAACTCACAAGGGCAGGGTCCTCTCTCTTATAGTATCTTGTATTTAAAATATTCAAAAGACGGGAAATGATCAGGTGAGACAAGAAGGGGTGAAATAAGCAGAAGTGGGTAGAGGTGAGCAGATTCGAGATATGTAGAGGAGAGCTGGGAAGAGGTGAGGTAAGACAAGGGGTGAAGTGAGCAGAAGTGGGCAGGAACAGGTGAAGTGGGCAGAGGTAAGACAGGAAATGGTGAGCAGAGATGGGTAGAGGTAGACATTTGAGATAGGCAGAAATGAGGTGAGACAAAAGTGGACAGGAGTGAGGCGGGAAAAGGTGAGGTCAGATGAGAAAACGTTAGTAGAGGTGAGGCGGCAAGAAGTAAGCAAAGGTGGGTAGAGGTACTTGAAGTGAAAAAAGGGGTCAAATTTGAGATGAGCAGGAGGTGACGCAGGATGAAGTGAGTAGAGGTAAGCAGAAGTACCAGGGACTGCAAATGATGGTAGAGCAGGCCCCAGCTTGTGCACGTAATCGGTAATGTACAAGCCTAACCTGAAGCGGTTCTGTTTGAGAAACATCAACAATGATGAGGAACAACTATACCTCTCCAAAACAGAATCAGAGACCCCCCCTCAAAAAAAGCCTAAGCACTAATTATCAAGTTCTTATTCCACTTGATACTACCAAAAGCTTAAAGCGGTCAGATTTGGGATGCCCCTGTGTGTGAAAACCCTGGGTAAGCTGTGCATTCCTACATCTCAGGCAATCCCACAGCGTACAGGCTCCCCTTCAAAAAGAATAGCTTGCCGGGTGATGCTGGAGAATCAGAATAGAATGAATGGAGAGCCTCCCACTTGGTGCTTCCAGCCCTACATTCAGAAGTGGCTTGTGTGGGTACACACATCAGCCAGGGGAAGCCGGTGATGTTGCAGCAGAGTGGGGTATCCCAAATTGGTATGCCAAAGACAGGAAATCAACTGGTTTTGGAGTTTTTTTAGACTCCAGACCCGGTACTTCAAGTGGACCAAAACCCAGCTTGATGGGCCCAGGAATCTATAAGTTACCCTGGCCGATCAATTCCCTCCCCCTGGGGCATGCAAAATCGAGATGCCCCGCTGTGTGAAACCCCCTAGATCGCCCCCCCCCTCCACTTACCTTGCTTGTCGGTCCAACTGCCGCATCCCCGCTATCTCTCAAACAGGGCGCATGCCCGTGCCAGCTGTTTCTGAATGGCTGGCATAGGCACAGGCACGCTCACTGTTCGAGGGAAACGGCCACCAGTGCGCTTGGAGTCGCTGGCCTAAGACGCCATCTTAGATGGCGTGACGTCAGCAGCTCCGAGCGCGCCGATTGGACGAGGGGCCGCGCATGCGCCTTAGGATCGTGAAGATGCGAGTTTCTTCAGGCGATCTGGGGGGGTTTCACACAGCGGGGTACCCCAGGGGAAAGGACCAAAATTCAGGAAAGTCAAAATCCTGGGTTTTGGTCCTTTTTAAAGAGAAAGTATAACTTTTTTGAAAGTGTATATTTATGTGTGCCAAAAGGAGGCCTTCAAGGTGCTGACCTTATCTAGTAATATTTAATTTTTTTCTTATGTTAGCAAATGTGTGTTTTATAGCAGCAATTTTCACTAGGTGCAATCTGTTGCTTTGGCAACTGTACAACCTGGAAGAGAGAAGTGAGGTCTGTACACACCAATGTTATTGCTGCCTAGGGGGTGAGGGAGCTCACTCAACCTTACACAGGCCCATCAGCAGTGTTCGATGTGTACAGGACTCACTTCCCTTCTAGTAGAGCTTGGTGTATAGACTTGGTGTACAGTTGCCAAGAGTAACAGATTGTGAGTAGAGAAAATGGTTTCGAAAATGTTAGGAGGAGGGACATTCATTTTAGGTCCACTTTGAGGGTTACTGTGGGTGCCAGGCTCACCCTCCCACCCAGAAATCCTGAAAAGTTACATGCATCAATTTGAAACCGCTGGGAAGGTCAGATAGCTTAGGGGATAGTCATCACCCTTTACCATTTTGCCACATGTGACTGGAAACAACCAAGGGGATGAGCACCCATCTGGATGGCAAACCCTAAGTAGCCCCAGTCACTCTCCGGGCTACCGCATAAAGGAAGTGAGGTGGCAAGTGAGTTTGCCCAATTTTTGGCATTTTACTGGTCAAAGTGGTGAGAAATCCCAAATCAAGACTAGGGGTGGAAAAGCTCTGCACAATTTTCCAAATATTAATAAACAAGCCAATGCAGGTTATTTACTGTAATCGGAGCACGATTCACTTTTATTTATGCAGCAAATACAAAGTCCAGAATGACATGGCTGCTGATGTGCACTATGGACATAATAAAGTGGGCCAATAACCCTGTTTGTTACCTGCTGGCAGAGGTCAACTTTGGAGAGCAGTTTTTAGGGCGACAGGCATAGTGAGGCTGAGGTTTAGGAGTATGGCATACTCACAGGCTAGCCACATATATCTTCACATTCGAAGGAAGATCTTAAAGAAGACCAACACCTTTAAAGTGGAGCAAAACCCACAGAACAGCCTAGGAATCTATTTCCTCCCCCTGAGGCATCCAAAATCAGGTTGCCCATAAACTCACCTTCTTTTCTGGTGCCAAAGCACATGGGCTAGCTGCATCCCCGCTATCCCCCTAGCAAGGTGTGCGCTCGCAACAGGTATTTGTGAATGGGCTGCACGCTCCCTGTCAGAGGGTAGCGGGGGGTATGGGCTCCAGCACGCTCAGATTCGTTCGGATTAGACGAGCTCCAAGACAAAGGTGCTTGAGCAGATCCGATCAAACTGATTAGACGAGCAGCCGCACATGCATCGTAGGACCGGGAAGGGGTGAGTTTGTTTGGGCGACCTGGGGGGTTTCACACAGAAGCCGCCCCCCCCGATCTGGTGCCCCTGGGGCAAAGGACCAAAACCCAGGATAGTCAAAATCCTGGGTTTTGGTACACTTTAAGGCTGGGCTGTGGAATATAAAAGACTCTAGGGCTGGGCATTTCCTTCTTCAAGGGCATCCTGCTCTGTGAAACCCCCGGCTATAATGACCAATCGGACAATCACACAGGAAATGCATAGACACAGACACACTATGGTATGAGCATAAACTTGGTTGCAGTCTCTCTTGAGCACTTGGGATGTACAAAGAGCTGAAACTGACAAACAGCTGCCTCTTGTTCCCAGAGGCTCAACAGGCAGAGCACCAGGGCTGCAAGCACCATGCAAACTAAGGTGTCAGGGACATGGGGCACTTTTGGGAATGGGGGCCCCCCCAAAGGACCCCTTCCGTTCAGGAGCCCACAAGGGCATTTGCCAGTACCCAGGTGGGCCAGTCTGAGTCTGACTCCCGGGAAACCTGGGTGAACGGACATGCTCGCACTGGAAGGGTGAGAGCTGCGTCACTCCCAGATATTGTGCAACTGAAAACAGACTAAAGAGCAATAAATACAGTGCAGGAAGCAGCAGCACAGTCAACACTGTACAAGGAAGTGACAGCCCCTGATGAGGACTTCCCTGCTAAGCTGCTGCAGAACACTAAATAGAGGGTCTGCCTACCCCCTCTAATGCCACCCTCCATCATACCCTCGACCAGCATGAATGCCACATTAGATGCAGCCCACACCCTGCTCCAAATGCCACCCTCCATACTCTCACCCAGTATGTGCTCTACATAGCTGCAACCCCCCCCCCCATCCATCATACCCTCACCCAGCATACATGCACTCTGCAAAGGTGCAGCCCACCCTTATGCCACCCTCCATCATACCCTCACCCAGCATAAACTCTGCATAAGTGCAGCCGCCACACACTGCTACTAATGCCACCCTCCATACTCTCACCCAGCATGTACTCTACATAGCTGCACCCCCCATACTACTAATGCCACCCTCCATCATACCCTCACCCAGCATGCATGCACACTGCATAGGTGCACCCCCCTAATGCCACCCTCCATACTCTCACCCAGCATGTACTCTACATAGCTGCACCCCCACCCATCCTCCTAATGCCACCCTCCATTATACCCTCACCCAGCATGTACTCTACATAGCTGCACCCCCACCCATCCTCCTAATGCCACCCTCCATTATACCCCCACCCAGCATGTACTCTACATAGCTGCACCCCCCACCCATCCTCCTAATGCCAGCCTCCATCATACCCCCACCCAGCATGTACTCTACATAGCTGCACCCCCCACCCATCCTCCTAATGCCACCCTCCATCATACCCTCACCCAGCATGTACTCTACATAGCTGCACCCCCACCCATCCTCCTAATGCCACCCTCCATTATACCCCCACCCAGCATGTACTCTACATAGCTGCACCCCCCACCCATCCTCCTAATGCCAGCCTCCATCATACCCCCACCCAGCATGTACTCTACATAGCTGCACCCCCCACCCATCCTCCTAATGCCACCCTCCATTATACCCCCACCCAGCATGTACTCTACATAGCTGCACCCCCCACCCATCCTCCTAATGCCACCCTCCATCATACCCTCACCCAGCATGTACTCTACATAGCTGCACCCCCACCCATCCTCCTAATGCCACCCTCCATTATACCCTCACCCAGCATGTACTCTACATAGCTGCACCGCCACCCATCCTCCTAATGCCACCCTCCATTATACCCCCACCCAGCATGTACTCTACATAGCTGCACCCCCCACCCATCCTCCTAATGCCAGCCTCCATCATACCCCCACCCAGCATGTACTCTACATAGCTGCACCCCCACCCATCCTCCTAATGCCACCCTCCATTATACCCTCATCCAGCATGTACTCTACATAGCTGCACCCCCCACCCCTCCCCCTAATGCCACCCTCCATCATACCCTCACCCAGCATGTACTCTACATAGCTGCACCCCCCACCCATCCTCCTAATGCCACCCTCCATCATACCCTCAACCAGCATGTACTCTACATAGCTGCACCCCCCACCCATCCCCCTAATGCCACCCTCCATTATACCCTCACCCAGCATGTACTCTACATAGCTGCACCCCCACCCATCCCCCTAATGCCACCCTCCATTATACCCTCACCCAGCATGTACTCTAAATAGCTGCACCCCCCACCCACCATCCTAATGCCACCCTCCATTATACCCTCACCCAGCATGTACTCTACATAGCTGCACCCCCACCCATCCCCCTAATGCCACCCTCCATTATACCCTCACCCAGCATGCATGCACTGTGCATAGGTGCAGCCCCCAGCACCCCATTCTAAGGCATAGGCAGCAGGCCCACTCTCACCTGCGGAAGGCGTCCTCCAGCAGCAGGCACTGGGGCCCGGCGGTGGAGTTAGCACCGTGCACTATGATGAAGTCAGCGGGCGAGATGTAGAGCACATCGGGGCTGCTCTGCAATGACTGAGGCAGCGGCCAGAGCGGCCCGTGCGGAGAGGGCTGCCATGTCTCCGGCTTAAATTCCCGCCAATGGTCGCCACAGACACAGGCAGCCGCCAACAGTAGGCAAAGCGCCTGCACCGACCCGACACCCAGCATCGCTACACTATTACTGCTTCCCGCATCCCGCTCAGTCACAAGTCACAGGCGTCATGTGACCGCCCCTCATGTGACCTGCCGGGGAGGCTCAGCACAGCGTTGCCTTGTTACCCCGGCATGAGACTGTTTATCTTCTGGAACGGGGAGCTGCCATTGGCTGCTATTCTCCGTACGCGCCTGCGAATTACACCCCTGATCTAGGCCATCCTCGGGGAGCCAGGCTGGGGGCATACAGGCTGCCTCAGGCCGGACGTGTCAAGCAGGGCCCCGTACAGCCACATTACCCGGGCCCCATACAGACACATTGCCCGGGCCCCATACAGACACATTTCCCGGGCCCCATACAGTCACATTGCCTGGGCCCCATACAGCCACATTGCCTGGGCCCCATACAGTCACATTGCCTGGGCCCCATACAGTCACATTGCCTGAGCTCCATACAGTCACATGGCCTGGGCCCCATACAGTCACATTGCCTGGGCCCCATACAGTCACATTGCCTGGGCCCCATACAGTCACATTGCCTGGGCCCCATACAGTCACATTGCCTGACCCCATACAGCCACATTGCCTGGGCCCCATACAGCCACATTGCCTGGGCCCCATACAGTCACATTGCCTGACCCCATACAGTCACATTGCCTGACCCCATACAGTCACATTGCCTGACCCCATACAGCCACATTGCCTGACCCCATACAGTCACATTGCCTGGGCCCCATACAGCCACATTGCCTGGGCCCCATACAGCCACATTGCCTGGGCCCCATACAGTCACATTGCCTGACCCCATACAGCCACATTGCCTGGGCCCCATACAGCCACATTGCATGGGCCCCATACAGTCACATTGCTTGGGCCCCATACAGTCACATTGCCTGGGCTCCATACAGTCACATTGCCTGGCCCCATACAGTCACATTGCCTGGGCCCCATACAGTCACATTGCCTGGGCTCCATACAGTCACATTGCCTGAGCTCCATACAGTCACATTGCCTGGGCCCCATACAGTCACATTGCCTGGGCCCCATACAGCCACATTGCCTGGGCCCCATACAGTCACATTGCCTGAGCTCCATACAGTCACATTGCCTGGGCCCCATACAGTCATATTGCCTGGGCCCCATACAGTCACATTGCCTGGGCTCCATACAGTCACATTGCCTGAGCTCCATACAGTCACATTGCCTGGCCCCATACAGTCACATTGCCTGGGCCCCATACAGTCACATTGCCTGGGCTCCATACAGTCACATTGCCTGGGCTCCATACAGTCACATTGCCTGGGCTCCATACAGTCACATTGCTTGGGGCCCCATACAGTCACATTGCCTGACCCCATACAGCCACATTGCCCGGGCTCCATACAGTCACATTGCCTGGGCCCCATACAGTCACATTGCCTGGCCCCATACAGTCACATTGCCTGGGCTCCATACAGTCACATTGCCTGAGCTCCATACAGTCACATTGCCTGGCCCCATACAGTCACATTGCCTGGGCCCCATACAGTCACATTGCCTGGGCTCCATACAGTCACATTGCCTGGGCTCCATACAGTCACATTGCCTGGGCTCCATACAGTCACATTGCCTGAGCTCCATACAGTCACATTGCCTGGCCCCATACAGTCACATTGCCTGGGCCCCATACAGTCACATTGCCTGGGCTCCATACAGTCACATTGCCTGGGCTCCATACAGTCACATTGCCTGGGCTCCATACAGTCACATTGCCTGGGCCCCATACAGTCACATTGCCTGGCCCCATACAGTCACATTGCCCGGGCTCCATACAGTCACATTGCCTGGGCCCCATACAGTCACATTGCCTGGGCTCCATACAGTCACATTGCCTGGCCCCATACAGTCACATTGCCTGGGCCCCATACAGTCACATTGCCTGGGCTCCATACAGTCACATTGCCTGGCCCCATACAGTCACATTGCCTGGGCCCCATACAGTCACATTGCCTGGGCTCCATACAGTCACATTGCCTGGGCCCCATACAGTCACATTGCCTGGGCCCCATACAGTCACATTGCCTGGGCCCCATACAGTCACATTGCCTGGGCTCCATACAGTCACATTGCTTGGGCCCCATACAGTCACATGCCTGGGCTCCATACAGTCACATTGCTTGGGCCCCACCCGTTTTGATTCTACATGAATGTATTAATACATTGTTTGTATTCTTAAAGTGGACCGTAACCCAGGATTTTGAATTTTCTGGTTTTTGGTCCTTTCCCCGGGGCACACCTATCGGGGCTGCATTCAATTAAATGTAGAGAAAGGAGGGAGAGAATGAAAGCGCAAGAGTTAAATAGGATTGCGGAGAAAGGGAGAAAGAAAGCAAAAGAGTTGAATAGAGAAAGGAGGGAGAGAATGTAAGCGAGAGAGTCGAGCAGGATTGTAGAGAAAGAAAAGAGAGAGTTGAACAGGATTGCAGAGAAAGGAGAGAGAGAAAGCGAGAGTTAAATTGGATTGCAGAGTAAGAAAGAAAGTGAAATAGTTGAATAGGATTGAAGAAAATAAAAGAGAAAGGAGGGAGAGAATGAAAGTGAGAGAGTTGAACAGTGTTGCAGAGAAAGAAAGAGAAAGGAAGAAGGAAAGTGAAAGAGTTGAATAGGATTGAAGAGAAAAAAAGAGAAAGGAGAGAGAGAAAAGAGATAAGAAAGAATAACAGAGAAAGAGAATGAAAGACAGAGAGAGCGATGGGAGTATTTTGAAAAAAAGACAGGCTTGCTATTCCAGTTGAGAGCTCCTTCGGATCCCTTACAGAGAGGTTGGATGGCACCCTGTGCTGCACCCCTTTCACACCCCAAAGGCCGGCCATGGCCCCCATTCTCACACTTGTGTTATATAACTGATAAGGCAATTAGCCGGTCTGGCTATGAACCAGATCAACATTAGTTTAGGTATGCATTAATTTGCACTACCTTTAGTTATGATTTCAACGCTAGATGTAGAAGATGCCCCCCAGGGGCATCCAAAATCGAGATGCCCCGCTGTGTGAAACCCCCCAGGTCGCCCCATACACTTATCTTGCTTTCCGGTCCGACGCATGTGCGAGCCACGGCCGCATCCCCACTATGCCTCTAGCAGGGCACATGCCCGCGCCATGCATGTTCCCTGTTAGAGGGAAGCGGGGGATGCGGCCATTCTAAATGGGGTGAGCGTGCATGCGCTGTAGAACCGGGAAGAGGTGAGTTGGCATCTGCGATCTCGGGGGGTTTCACACAGTGGCGTGCCCCCGATAGGTGTGCCCCGGGGGAAAGGACCAAAACCCTTTAGTCCATACACTGAATCACAGTTAGTTCAGTGGAAGGGTAACATCTAAAAATGAAACAATAAGAGCCCAGATCCTGTAAACATCCTGGCACCTGCTGAGTCAGTTGATGGATGATACACTGGCCTGACTCACAGTTAGGTTTAGAAGGAACTCTAACCTTCAGTTAATAAACATAAAACATACTATATAACAGTTAGGACACCAGTTAGCTTTTGCTCACATCAATGTGGCAATGGGAGTGACAAGACTTGTGCAGGAAGGAGACAGTAGCTAGATCGACTGAGGAACCCAGCCAAAGCTTGCATCTGCCTTATAAAAGAGGAACAAGAGCGAGAGGAACACCCGGGCAGGTGGATTCATTACAGGTAATAGCAGATGAGCATCTGTACTGCGCCGCTAAGAGCAACCGCTAGTGGTTGTGAGTCGCTATTACAGAGCACCTCAGTCGCTGTAGTAACATTGCTGGCATTAATGAATTTGATGTGTGAGTCGCTATAACACCAGTACAGAGCTATATGGGAGCGAACGGTAGCCACTGGTCAGTGTGAGCGACTCAAACCATATTCATAAAAAAAAACAGCCTCACGCAGCGCTGTAGCCCAGAGCGCCAGAAGCTGTGTGATTAAAGTCTGTTTTTGAACACATATCTACTAGTAACAAAGCGAAAACACATGGAATTACATGGTTATCACATTGTGACATTAACACTTTAATACTAGACCTGTAATGACAATTCTGCATTAAAAATAAGAAATCAAAAAAGTTTTAAAAAATATATTTAAAAAGTCCAGGAGAGGTCACACAATGATTTGATACAAAACAAAAATAAATATTAAAAGAAAACCCTGTTTAAAGAGAAGAGAAGAAATTTCCATTGAAATGTATGGGAGAGCGACAGGTAATACCAGGCGCTCTGGAAGCTAGAGCGCCACTGGGATCCGCTGAGCCGTCTGTGATGATGAATCGGTCGCTACGTGTCGCTGTAAGAGCCACTCACCAGATTCGCTCTCATAAATGTGGTATTGCGTGCCGCGGCTGGCGTTCACCTGACGCTACCTGATGCTTACAAGGCACTACCTGGAGCTATCCCTTGATGAATAAAGCCCTTGGTTCTGGGAGGAGGGAAGTGTTTGTCATGGATTATATCTGTGCCTGCTGATGGTAACCAGGAGCAATTAATAATGTGAGTAACTACTTTTAAGAGACTTGTGTCCTGTGCAGTGAATGTGTACCCTGCAAGTGTGTGAAGCCTGACAGCATCCCAATTTCGCATGCACCCATAAGTCCCTGCATAGCCCAGTATCCCGAACTCACTCCCCACACGCTTGAGAGTTAACCCTCCAGACCGCGTGTGCTACATGATGCCTTGTGAATCCAAATTAGATGACTAAGGAGGTGCCGCATCACAAATACAGACTGACACCGGGTCACAATGCAATCATGTGGCTCTCTGCCAGTTTACTGGAAGTGGCTTAAACTGGACCAACACCAGTTTTTTCTTTCACGAGTGCTGGTCCCACAGCAAGCTCAGGGAGGGATTCAGAATGCTGGAGCCCCCCCCCACACATAACCCCCGCAGAACATGCAATATCTTTACCTTCACTACAAGCCAGTCCCACGATTAGTCTCCAGCGCTCACGAGGGCCATGGTCGCATCCTTCTGCGCCAGCCACCGGAACGCCCCACCCTTGTGACCACCCAGCGGCCAATCTCGGGACCTCCTTTCCCGGTGCTGGCTCATAGTGAAGGTAAGGATATCGGGCATTCTGGGGGGTTATGTGCATTTGGGATGCCCCCCCCGAGCTTGTTTTTATTAGCTGTCTGTGAGCTCAACACCCGTTAAAGAAAAAACGGGTGTTGGTCCGGTTTAAATACATTTCAGCCAAGATCAGACATTGGTTCAACTGCAACTCTATTACAAAATCATTGGTTAGTATTACAAACTGCATACCAAAACTACAAAATCATTGGTTCGAACACAGTGACATTTATTGGTTGATCTGAAGCTGATTATTCATAACTCCTGATTGGTTACAGTTTTGATTCTTCATCTGCATTCTTGTCTCCTCTGGGACTGCTGCCATAATCCTACAGTGTGAACAAGGTGATATTAGCAAAAACAATAAGCAAAGGACACTGAGATAATCTCACCTACACATTCCACAGCTGAACATCCACCTGTGACATTAGCACAAAATGTTAACCTATTCCTAGCATTTTCCCCCTTTGATGGTTTGGATCAAGGTGAGAACCTATTCTTTAAATCTGCCCTAGGTTCCCCATCATTCAAGGAAAGTGTTTGGGATTTCACCACTGGCGTTTAGAGGAGTAGTGCAGACCTGGGCATTGTAAGGCCCGGGGTCCGTATACGGCCCTCTGACCGGCCCGGGCTGAGCTGGCTGGCTCCGCTTGTGCTGCCTGCGAGGCGCCTGGCCCTCTTCGCAGCCGGTTGGCGCCTCCCGCACTGTACACAGGAGATCACAGTGGACCAACACCCTGCAGGATCTTATAGATTCCCGGGCCCATCCAATACCCCCCCGTGGGGCATCCAAAATCGGGATGCCCCGCTGTGTGAAACCCCCCCAGGACGGCTGCTGCTTAAAGTGGACCAGCACCTAGGATTTTGACTATCCTGGGTTTTGGTCCCCGCTATGTGAAACTCCCCAGATCTCCCGATAAAACTCACCTCATCCCGCTCCTACGGCGCATGTGCTGCCGCTCGTCCAATCAGCGTGCTCGGAGTCGCTGAGGTATGCGCGTCAAAGCGGCGTAAAGGCTCATCTCGCCCTTCCCTCTAACAGGGAGCGCGCCCGGGCCGATCCAGCTGGGTGTTGGTCCACTTTAATATTATGCAGAATTGAGTTCAGCCTTTTGGCCCAACCCTCCACAATAATTTTAGTTTCTCATGTGGCCCCATAGAAAAAATAATTGCCCACCTCTGCCTTAGTGGTTGCTCGCCCTTTGTAGCCAGACTTACGGGATCAGGGGAACAGTGGCAGGTTCCCTACCCACAATGACACATTCTCAACTGATCCACACCATCACCTTCTTAATGGGCTACTACAATCTGATTTAATTTATTTAACCAAAGTATGAATTTAAGGATCTTATATGACTATATATTATGTAAGGAAAACTTACCTACCACATCTCCGAATCATTTCCTAAGAATATAGGCCGAAGAAGGCCTTGGGATCTTAGGGAGTAGAAAGAGAGTAGAAAGAAGCTGTTGAGACTGTTTTACTGTCTGAGCCTCAGGTCTCAGGTCATACTGGAACGACTGGAGTAATCTTTTTATCGCACACATTCTAATCCTTACACAGCAATATAAGTATTCTTATTATCAGTACATTTAAACCGGACCAACACCCGTTTTTTCTTTAACGGGCGTTGGTCCCGCGGTCTGTTCATCACAACAAGCTTGGGGAGGCATCCAGAATGCTGGAGCCCCCCTCGCAGATAACCTCCCAGAATGCTCGTAATGAAAGCGAACATCCAGAACCAGCGCCGGGAAAGGAGTCCCACAACTGGCCGCTGGGCGGTCATGGGGGCAGGTCGTGCTGATGGGCGATGCAGATGTTGCGACTATAGCCCATGTGACCACCCGGTGGCCAATCACGGGACTCCTTTCCCGGTGCTGGCATGTAATTAAGGTGAGCATTACGGCAGTCTGGGAGGTTACCTGCGAGGGGGGGTCCAGCATTTTGGATGCCCCTGGAGCTTGTTGTGAGTAACAGACAGCGGGACCAACACCTGTTAAAGAAAAAAATGGGTGTTGGTCCGGTTTAAGCCTGTCTGCATAATCCCTCTAAACCCACCCCCTAGATCTGAAACCAACTTGCAGTATTCAGCCATGAGAGCCAAGAGTGCCAGTTTAGATTCCAGTCTTCTTTAATGTCTGCTTTTCTAAAGGTTTTCTTTAGTCATTTGGCATGCTCTACATTATGGACTATTTGAACTATATTCATTATTCACATAATGGCAACAAGTGGGTCCTACTATTTGACACATTCCCCCTTGTGCAGTTAAATAATCCAAAACTAGAGTGTGCTGGTTTCGTACAGTAGTCATCATAAACAATTGAACTGTAGTCATGTTTAAAGCATCAAAGATGTCATCTGTTACATTGCCAAACAATTCCCATAACTTTTCTATAGTATTGGAATTCCTTGCAGAGGGGTGGAATGGCCATGGGATGAGCCAGGACAAATGCCTGGTGGGCCGCACTGCTTTGGGGCAGTCTGGGCTGCTACTCTTAATTACACACCCATCAAATCCCTGCCTCCCCCAAGGCCCCCCTTTCCCTTCCCATCTCTACCCCCTCAAAGAAAGCAATCCCAGCCCATGGCCTCAGCCTTGGAGCGCACTGGTTGACTTGCCAAGAAGCAGCAGAGATGCCACTGGGCAGGCCGGGTGCTGGTAAAATCCCCAGTCCGCCACTGCTTACAGACAATCCGGATATGGCCAATGCTAGTCCAAACATCACATGCCAGGGCACGTGAACTATGGGTTTAGCTTTACTTTTAGGGACACTCCTCTTGTACAAGGTATGCTTAAGAATCTTACCCAAAGGACTCCCATACCCAGGTAGCTGGAGTTAGTTTTGCCAAGGTATATGATCCTGATCTACCTCTAGGTACCCATTTATAAGCCCGAGTGCCACAGATTAAAAACCCTCCAGGTGGAAAGAGTTAATCTAGGTTTACTATATAGTCACTCTACATACCCCAACAAGGTCCTACTTTTCGATTGGGTGCATTAGGTAATTGGGTAAATTGTGTTGGTATTCCAGCATAGTTGTTTCTGCCTATGTAATGCAAGAGTGGTCAAGCCTAGCATGGTGTGGTTGGTAGTAGCATTTGAGTCATGCTTTGTCAGGTCTAGGTGTGTGAAATTAAATTGGTGTATGTGTACAAAGGCAACAATATGCCAATTATGTTTCCCTCAAGCTTTACCAACGTTGGCGTGGTCAACAGAACTTGCTAAGGCCCTTTAAATCTTGGCTCAAGAGCTCTTCACACTCAATCCCCTCGATTCAAAGAGCAAAAGTTAATTGATTTCGTATCGAGAATCGTAAGTTTGGGTGGGTGTTAGTCATTTTTTCCTGTTTTTTTGGCCATTTCCGACTCGCACGAGCCTACGTACGAATGCGTATATGCTCTTACGATCAGCGGAAGTTCGTTCCTCAATTTTAGGATCAAATCCTAAAACTTACGATCAAAACGTAAAACTTAGGTTAATTGGATGTGTTTAGGTGTGATTCAGAGAAACCTCTAAACGCGTTTTAAAAGAAAGCCACTGCCGACACCTTTTAGCAGCCGGATTGCTGTTCGTGAACAGGTTTTTTGGCTATGTGGAGGAGTCTTGAGCTGCAATGAACTGCATGTATCAGCATGGCCGAGGCCATAAATTGTATGGCAATGCATACCTGATTCATGTATGCCTTATAAAAGCATTTTAATGTGGACCTTAATTAGTCCTTTGCATGTAAACCTTTATTTTGCAATATATTTGCGTTAATTAAAGAAACTTATGTCCTTTGTTATTTTTTTTAACATTGAGGTACTAGAATAATATTTTTAGATTGCATTTATTGGTGTAGTTGTTTACCTTTGCTTTGTTTAATTATTTAAGCACATCTTTGGTCAGATGCATCACACTTACTGAGGAGAGGAGAGCGGGATAAAGTGCAGGATGTGGGTTACTGCTGTATTTTGCACAGACACAGCAGAGCTGGGGGCATGGAAAGGTCAGAAATCAAAGAATCCAGAGCAACACAGTCACAAGGCCCTTTCTGTTTGCAGGCTGCCCGATAATACCTGAGCCGCCATCTTGGCTGTTTCTAGGCTCATAACATGCAGAAGTTGCTGGTTGTTTTTTAATATTTGTCAGCAATCTGTATGTAGAGGGTGTGGGTAACCACACTAAAAAATAAAAGTTGTACCATTTGAAGCATAAATATTAAAATTAAATCCACAAGTAAAAAATGCAAGTTAACTAAAAATTAAACAAAGTAAGATTTACTTATGCAAATGCATTCATTAATGGTTGGTTACTACAAAATGAATGAAATAAAGAAAAATAAAAGACCAAATATTTAGAATGCACTTTAATGAGGTAAGTTTGTAGTGCGGAGCCGCAAGATCAGAAGGATTTACGTCCAGACAAAAAAGGAAAAAGGGCAAAACCAATGTTGCAACCTGAGAAATGAAACGGAAAATTCAGGATGGAAACTGACATAGGTCTGATTCCCGAACTGCCATACGAACGGACGTATATTTTAGGATAGAAACGTATTTGCTTATTGAATCACTCGAAAGTTCATACGAACGCACGAGCGTTCGGGAAAAATAGGATGATCGTGACCCAAATCCAAGCTGTTACATGTTTCTTTGAATCAACCCTAATGTCTTGGGATGACTGTCTATGGAGTTGAACCAGAGGAGAAAACTCGAGAATGCATTCATTTAACTGCCTATGCAATTTCTTAAGGTATTCTGACATAAACCCATGCTTCAATTGGAGCACCTGAGAGAAGTAACAACTCAATCGTGCAGGGGAGCCAAATAACATATGGACTCAACCCATTTTTCCTATTTGGGGTATATCTTATGGAAAAGAGGGCTGGGGCAGCCACTCTGTCTGTGGTTTGCCTGTTTCAGCCATGGCCTTCTGGATTTTCAACTTTAAGGTGCCATTCAGTCTTTCGATCTTTTCACAGCTCTGAGGGTGGTAGGGGATGTGAAAGGCTAGGCCTAGTCCTGACACCAGCTCCTTCATTACTTCACCTGTAAAGTGGGTCCCACGGTCCATCTCCAAGGTCTCGAAGAGCCCCCAAAAGCAAACGTTCAGCAGTTTCTTGGAGGAGGCTTTTGCAGTGGCATTCTGGACTGGAAAGACCTCCACTCATCCTAAAAATAATTCTATAATGGTCAGCACATACTCATAGGGGCTGGATCTGGGCAATTGAATATGGTCCATATGAAGTCTCTGTAAAGGATTTCAGGGCCTTGGGGTGCACTTCTAGGGGGTTTCAGAGTCTGGCAAGGCCTTATGAAGGGCACACACATGGCATCCCTGTACATATTTGGCAGCTACAATACTGAACCTCGGAGCTATCCACCTGTCCTGCAGTATGGCCGTAGGGGCCTGAGTTCTCCATTCTGGGCGGGTAGCAGCAACCATAGCCCTCAAAGATGGATGCATCCCATCCATGAAGGCAGTGAGCAGAATCGGCTAATATAGCACGTCCTTAGATTCGAATCCCATGTCCTCCCAAACTATCTGCAACCTGGCATAGAAATCTTCCACAGACTCTGTACTTTTCTGTTTAATATCTGATAGGGTGGTGGATAGGTCTGTCAGCTTTTTAGTGGCCTAGTCTTTACCTCCTTGGCAGAATAGTTTGCCAGAGGACTCAGTAGTGGCGAGTGTCCTGACTGATGACAAATTGGATGACATGTTGGATGATGCTACGTGCCTTGACTTTCCCCAATGCTGCTGTAACCAGTTGGCACATGTCCTGTCAGCAAACTTTGGGGCCTGGATCTAACCCAGTGAGTCAGAGCAGGACAGATTGCTCTATGGGAGGCCATGGTTTTCACCCACCTAAGGGGACAGGGACATCCTTCACTATCTGTTTGTTTCTGAGGGGACCCTTGTTTGAAATTGGAGACCGTGTCCCAGACTTGGGTTCCCTTTCCATCCACCTTGTATTTTAACTCACCTATCTCTTTAATCATTGTCCTTAATTCTCTCCTCTGAGCCTATAAATGTTCCTCATTTAGTGTGCCAAGATCCCCTGGGTCATATTCATCCTCCTCATCTATGTCTGGTGTTCTTTCTAACATTTTAGTGTGACTGAGTGGGGAGGCTGGCCATGAGAAGAACATTCTCAGCAGCCTGGCTAGGGGTATATATCACATCTGGTCACTAGGGCCACTGGGTAGAGACAATTTGGCCCCGAGATCCCCGTGCTAATGACTGGGTACAGGGGGGCAGGAGCCGGTGGCTTCAGCTACCCGCAGCTATCGAAAAAACGCCATATAAGCCCTGTTTAGTAACTGGCAGTTTGGACACCGCCAATCACCAGAGAGGGTCTGGCTACGGGCCACTGCTCCTTCATAAGGGGGTGCTCCTACTTTGTTTCTGTTGTCAATTTACTTACCAAATCCTTTGGCTCTTCTCCAAAGTGGTAATACACCTTCTTTCCCACTACTATCTTCTGTCCACCCATAGCATACACTTCCTCTGCTGATTCCTTGTACATACATGCAGCTTCCTTAAAGTCTCCTGTCACTTAACTCCTTGTTTGTTAGAGATACCTGTTATCCATTCTTCTACATCTAAGTGACCACCTAGTTGGAATCCCATTACTCTCATTAAACTATGCTGCTGACTGATTGCTGCCTTCTCTTTTCTCTGACTCACAAGTTTTAAGGGAGTATCCTCGTCATCTTGGCATTTTAGCGTGCTATTCTTGTTCCCCATTGCACTTTCTGACAGTCTGGACCTTTGCCAAATTGCCTGACTGCAAATTCTAAGAACAAAACCTCTCTCCCTTTTGCTCTGAATACTATTTGTTACGGTACAAATGCAAACAGCTGTCAAAAACAACACTGGGATCCCAACCATGAAGCACAAGGTCCTATCATCTACAAAAAAGTATAATCACACAAGGCAGAGACATTCATTCATCAGTATCTCAGAGTTAAGGGATTCTTACCCTCACAGTCTTAGTACTGCATCCCCATGGCATCCCAAGGAGTGGAGCTCAGATAGCCCTGGAGTATTCGTCTTTAATGAGCTTCATCCCTGTGAATGCCAGAATGCAAAACAGCTTGACACATCTGGCTGGCTAAGATGCTACAGAGACAAATAGGAGTATGATCAACTCATCACTAGTTCTGTTACCAGAATGTGAGTGCACTGACCTTACATTTCAGGTCACCAGTTAGAAAACCTGTTCCAGGAACTTCAAAAACCCAAACATCCTTTTCAAAGTTGCTCTGTTGGCTTCCTTTGCACAACAAACACACTGATCAAGCCAATCATCCACAGGGGACTAAAAGATCACATCCACAGCCCTCATCCTACTCATATGTGCTTCAATATAAAAAGTGGATGATGTTTGTGGACCAGACTGCAGTACTCCTGTACAATCTGATCCCAGATTATGGCAATTAGTAGTTTAAAGTGGACCTAAGCTTAGCCCCCCGGGTTTGGTTCTTCCGATCATGTTTTTAAGGAAGGGCAAGCAGGAGCGGTCGCCCGGGGAACCAAGGCCATTATCCCAGCCACCCTGTTTCTTTGAAGATGAGCCCAGGCCACTGATAGTTGTACAGGGCATCTCCCCATATAGACCCCTCATCCCCCCATATTGGGCTCAGTCATGGAGCAGGACCACTACATATCGGTATCAGAAAGCAGCAAGATTGGATGGCCAAGAGGGGACAGAATATTTTCCTTTCCACACTGAGCACTATTTTGATGGGATGCCCATATACATGAAACCATATAACTGAAACATGACGGAACTGCTGGATCCTCACCTCACTCCACACTCTCAATGCACATGCACCAGCTCTTGTCCAATCAGAGTAGATTGCCCAGAGACAAATCTAATTGAAATCCCAGAATTAACCAACATGCTACTCTAGAGGACTCGAGCCCAGTTTAAACCCTTCCCCAGGAGGCATTTTGATTTGGCGTGCCCCTCAGCTTGAAACTCATCACCTTGCTATATGCTCACCTTGATCCAACAAAAACAAGTTCCACTTTGTGCACCCCCGCCATCAGAAGATCAGGTCTGCTGGGCACGTAGAGCAGGGAGGCCACTGAGCGAGGTGAGTATACGAGGAGGCATGCTGCAGGACCTCCCAGAGAGGTTTCAAAAAGGGCAAAGTTTCAGACCAGGTTTTGTTCTTTCTTAACTGCTTAGAGTAAAATCAGGTTCAATAAAAAAAGGTAATAAGTTTGCCTTAAGCAAACACATTAGCTTGTTTGTCTTATAAATATAAAGCAGGCAAACAAGTTATGTAGGTAAAAAGGCTCAAGCAATTTGCCAGAGGAATGGTAAATGCACTGCATGTGCTCATAGCAGCAAGAAAATCTGAATGGAGAGAGTCCCAGCAGCCGCATCCCTACTCACCTCTAGCTGTGGGCAGGGGTGGACTGGCCATAGGGAGACCCAGGAGATTTCACTGTGGGTCGCACTGCTTTGGGGCCATTTGGGGTGCTGTTTCTCACACACCTGTCCAGTCCCTACCTTCCTAGTCTACCCCTAGTTCTCCTGTACCCGGAACCATTGTACCTACACAACCAAGAAGCCCTACCCATATTCTGCCCCCAATGCTACTGCCCCCGCATCAAGGCTGTAGAGAGCATACCCACCCTTGACACATCATCAGTATCAATTTGGGCATATCCACCCCTGTCTCTACAATTTGGGGGAGAGCTAGGTGGGTATGCCATGGGCTGGCCAAACCAATGAAATCCAGGATGATTTTGGTCACCACTGGCTGTGGGCGTCCCCACTCCAGCCATTCCAAAATGCCTGCCGCAGGTATGCGCCCGAGCTAAAGGTGTAACAGGGATGCAGTGGCACCACCGAGATGGTGGGAATAGGTGACACGGTGATCAGACGACCCCCATGGTTTTACACAAGGGCATCCCAATTTGGGATTCCCCATATAGAGGAAGACCACCACCCCTTAAATATTGTAGGCTCTAGGGCAGGGGTGCTCAACCACTTCTTGCAAAGGTCCATATACAAGCATCTGGTGAGAGGTGAAGGTCTGGGCGTGGGGGGCTGTAGCGTGGGTGGATAGTTAGAAATCAGCTCAATGGGGGACAGGAATGGATGGGGCAGAGCCGAGGGGACGGGGATGGATGGAGCAGAACTGAGGGGACAGGGATGGATGGGGCAGAGCTGAGGGGACAGGGATGGATGGGGCAGAGCTGAGGGGACAGGGATGGATGGGGCAGAGCTGGGGGAGGGGACAGGACTGGATAGGGTGGGATTGATGGGGCTAAGCTGGGGGGACAGGAGTGGATGGGGTAAAGCTGGGGGACAGGAATGGATGGGGTGGAGATGACGGGACAGGGATGGATGGGGTGGAGCTGACGGGACAGGAATGGATGGGGTGGAGATGAGGGGACAGGGCTGGATGGGGCAGAGCTGGGGGGACAGGGATGGATGGGGCAGAGCTGGGGGAGGGGACAGGACTGGATAGGGTGGGATTGATGGGGCTAAGCTTGGGGGACAGGAGTGGATGGGGTAAAGCTGGGGAACAGGGATGGATGGGGTGGAGATGACGGGACAGGGATGGATGGGGTGGAGATAACGCGACAGGGATGGATGGGGTGGAGATGACGGGACAGGGATGGATGGGGTGGAGATGACGGGACAGGGATGGATGGGGCAGAGATAAGGGGACAGGGCTGGATGGGACAGAGCTGGGGGGAAAGGAATGGATGGGGCAGAGCTGGGGGGACAGGGATGGATGGGGCAGAGCTGGGGGAGGGGACAGGACTGGATGGGGGTGGGATTGATGGGGCTAAGCTGGGGGGACAGGAGTGGATGGGGTAAAGCTGGGGAACAGGGATGGATGGGGTAGAGATGACGGGACAGGGATGGATGGGGTGGACATGACAGGACAGGGATGGATGGGGCGGAGATGAGGGGACAGGGATTGATGGGGCTGAACTTGGTTAGCAGCACAGGATTGGATGGGGCAACTTCCACTTTGCACTGCCACTTCCCACCCGTGCAGTACTTCATATTGCAATGCTAGGTGCCATGACACTGGTAGGGAGACTAAGCGCTACATCGCCGATCAAGTAAAGGGGGAGCACTGAGCACAGCAACAAAAAAACAACTGAGTGCCTCTAATCACCTGTTCCCCAGTCTGTGACTTTGATCACCTGTTCCCCAGCCTACAAGTTCAAATACACAGTATCGGGCCTGCACCCCAGTTCTCAGTTTTCACCTCTGTTCCTGGTCTGTTGTTTCCCAGAGACATCTAGTGGTCCATATTCCCAAGCCTCTCTGATTGCATGGTGTTCCCAGGCCTGACATCAGGGAGGTGGAGGTGGGCTAGTCATATGGGCTGCTATAAATAAGGTGAAACAAAACACAGGATTTGGACCATCCTAGGTTTTGTCCCATTTCCCAAAAACCCCTCAAACCGCCTAGAAAAGCTCACCTCTTCCTGGTCCAACAGTGCATGTACAGGCTCTCGTCCAATCAGAGCTGTTTGCCATGATGTAATGTGGCAGCCTGCATAGCATTTTATTTACTATAAAGCCACGCCCCTAGCCACGCCCATAAAGGGAAACACCACCTTAGAATTACATAATAATAATACTGGCAGGCCCCCACGCACACATGCGTACAATAGTGTGAGAAGAGGGAGAAAGTCAAAAAAAAGCAAGAGAAAGGAGAAAAGAGAAAGAAAGAGAGAGAGGGAACATAGGGTGGGGAACAGAAAAAAAGAAAGTAAGAGAATAAAAAAGTAAAAAGGAGAACGTTAGGAGGAAGTGAGGAAAAGTAAAGAAAGAAAAGCAGAGGAAAAATAAAGTGAGAGAGAGAAGGGAAAATAAAAAGAAGGTAGTGAGTGAAGCAAGGAAGAGAGGAAAAACAGAAGTGGGAGAGGTAATGAAGAAAGAAAGAGAGAGAGGGGGTAACGAGTAAATAAAGAAATAATGTATAGCAATAGTGAGTGAAAGAAAAGAGAAAGGGAGGAAGGCGGGAAAGAAAGAGGGGGGGGGGCGAGAAAAAGAAATAAAATAGAAAGAGAGAGAGAGAAAAAGAGAAGAGACGGGAAGCAGAGAGGAAGGAAAGAGGAGAGAAGGAATGGAGTAAGAAGAGAAACAGGGAGGGAAGGGAAAGAAGTGAGGACTAAAGAAAGAAAGAGAGTACAGGGGATATAAAAGAAGGTGGAGTGAAAGAGCAAAAGGAAGGAAGGAGGCAGTAGGGGAGTGAGGGAGAAAGTGAGAGTGAAAAGCAGGAAGGGAAGAATGTAAGGAAGAAAGAAAAGGTGAGAAAAAGAGAGGAAGGAAGGAGTGGGAGACGAAAAAAGAAAGAAATGCAGAAAGGAGGGTAGGAGGGAAGGTAAGGAGGCAGGGAAAAGAGGAAGGAAAGAGAGATGGGAAGTGTGGCGGAGAGAGAGAAAAACAGAAAGGCAGGGAAGAAAGGAGGAAAAAAGGAAGAACACAGCGAGAAAGGAAGAAAGATAAAGAAAGGGAAAAAGAAAGAAGGAAGGGACAAATAAAAGAAGCAAAAGAAGAAAAGAAAAAGGAAAGCAGGGAGAAAAGAGAGAGAGAGATGGGGAAAGAAGGGAGAAAGAAAAAGGAGGACACAATGCTGATGATCGCAGAGCAGAGGAGGGGGCGCCCCTCTCCCCATGTACCCTGTCTTCAGCACTGAGCCTGGTGGCACACTGCAGTTTTGCCATGTCTGCTCCGCCCCCTCCTCCCCCTCCGCCACAGCGTGGGCATCGCAGGACATTTTTATAAAGGAGCGGGACAGCGGGACATGGGGGGGGCATCCCGTGAATGTCCCTGGCAATTTGTGACACTTGGGGGTATGCAAATGGCTCTGATAGACTTTGATGGGGTATATTCAAATGAGGAGACTAAGAACTATACATTTGGATGCAAAAAAGTGCAGGAAAATGACTACATACATATATACTACATATTGTAACCTGCATTTGTGTCTCCTATTATTATAATCTGCTAGTGTCTGGTTTATAGGTGTACTTTTGTGATGGCTGCTGGTTACCACAGCGCCTCCTAGTGGTAATTTTCTGTATATTTACTGCTATATCCCTATTTTTATCTTGGCTTTTGTTATCGCTTATGGTTTTGTGTACACCATCCCCTATTAAATTCCCCTGCACTTTTCTGCATCCAGATTTATAGCTGTTTGTCTCCTTGTTTGAGTATATGCCATAGTGGTAATATGTGTGGTTAGACACATGTATGTGTGGTTAGATGAAGACTATCTAAACATTTTTTTCTGTCATGCATTCTATTGTCTATGTTTAGAGGGTGTGCTTTGACTTTATTTTTACCGATAGACTTTGATGGGGAACAAGAACGTCAGCGGCACACATGCTCCTGTCTGTCCCAGTTGCAGGAAAGTACACACAGCTTGAAGATGGAGGGGATGCGGCCACTCCTGCTTCCCATAGTAAACAATCAGAGAAGTTTGCCGAATCACTCCTGATGTGGGTGTGCGCACGCTCTGTAGTACATCCAGCCCCTGTTATCTGTTGCATCTCCATCTGTTGTGCGGTTGTGTCCCGCTTGACCTCTGTTTTTTGCTTCCCCAAGTATGGAACCATCTGCCTGTGGAGCATGTACATCCTCCGCCATTGGGAGTTCAGCTGAAGATGTTGGTTGCATTCTGACTCACCGGATGGCAGCAAATGGAATCCTGTAGACAGCTCCACGTTCCTTGTGTGTGTCTGTGCTGGATGTTTTCTTCACTCCATAGGGCTCGGCAGATAGCTTACTCAATTGTTGGTAGACCAGTGATAAGTATTTAAAAGCTTTATTTCAGTACAGAATCTTGGTACAGGAGACATGTACTTTCAATGCAGCTAGAAACTTGTGGTGAAATCTATACAGCAACAACAGGTGAAAGCACTATAGCTGAAGAAGGTAGCAGCAGATGTGCACTGCTTGGATGTCAGAGTAAGAATGGCCACCAGAGAGAGGAAGAGGGAGGAGTTACTTACATCAGACCAAGACTACGGGAGCCTGGATGGGACAAGAGGAATTAAAGGCACACTGTTCAGCCTATGCAAATAAACATTTATAAATCATTACCCTAGGTAAAATGAAGTGAAAGTCATGGGACATGACAGGTTGGTTTGCCGAATACTCCACCCAGATATACCTGTTAGCAGACTGGAACAGTTAACAGTTCTTGAATTCCAAGTGTGATTAGATAAGGAGGTTTCTGACATTGGAATACCTCCAGGCACCTGAGGCCCACTTCTCCATGGCTTCCTCTATTTGGGGACAGCGTGGAGAGGTTACTCGGCACCCGACCACGCTAGTGTGAGCGGCAATGCCCGCTCCTCAAGGAGGTGAACGGGGCACCGCCTCCATACAGATGGGCTGGGAGTGTTACCTACTGGGCTAGTTTTGCATTTTCAACCAATGTTCATACTATATACAGACATATTGTTATAAAATTTATGAGCGCAAATTTTTGAGTGCTCTGGGGCTTGGGATTGGCCCCTGGACCTATTTAATGGATCATAGCATCGGTTCTCTTGCTCTTGAATGAGGTTTTTCCTGAGGAAGGGGGCCTAGTGCCCCCCGAAACGTTGACAGACAACCTTCGCTGTTTGAACTTGCTTCTGCTTATAATACAATCTGATGCTTTAGGAACATCTGGAGTGCTGGTTCTTCATGAGGAAATACAGCAGAACCTGTCATCTCTGCATAAGCCAATCAGATGATTAGCAAGCCAGAGTGAGGAAATCTCTGATCTGTACATCAAACACACCAGTCACCACTGCTTAGAAACCTAAGAAACATTACTTGTGTAAGCTGCCGAGAGTAGCAATTCTGCATTCTAAGCTTCTGCCCTTGGCCCTGAATGAGTGGCCAGTCAGCCAATTAGCATGCAGCAGCCTTGTTGCTGCCGAATGGCTGGCTATGCACTCGGTAATGGCCAGGACAAGCAGTTTTCCAGCGGCTGTCACAGAGCAAGAGTTCAGTGCCAGTATAGTAAGCTATTTTAATGCACAAATCACCTCAGAACCGGGGTGGGGGTTGCAGGTTAGGTGGACTTCCAATTTAAGGGCAACCAGAAATAAAATACAATGGACTATAAAAAAATTGAGAAGGAAGTTAGTCTCTTGCTATTGAGCACCTGAATAAAAGCCTGGGTGTTGGGGACTATTGAAGCATCCCTTTTCGGCCTACTCCCTTCAGGATGTCCTCTAGATCACCTTTATCCTAGACCTAGAGCGCCTTTATCCTAGACCTAGAGGACCAGACCTAGAACACCAGGTTCCCAAAAAGTTGAAACTATACAATCCCTTCCTATTTTTCTCTTTATGAATTCCTTTAGTGATTAGTGGGTGTCACGCTCTGGTAACTCCAGCCCCCTAGGTAAGCCCTCAACCCCCAATCTCCGCAGCCAGCTTCACCTGTAGGAGCCCCCGCTTGCCGGGACGCAAAATACGCCTGCCCGGGATCGGTTGCCCCCAGGACTTCAATGGCTCAAAGGATGGGAGCTTACTGGTTAGAGGTCTGAAGAACCAATGGCTAAGAGCGAGTGTAGCGGCAGTCCAGAGACAGGCCAGAGGTTGACACGGGGAAGTCAGAGATCGCGGCGGTACAGAGGGAAGAGGCAGCTCGAGGTCAAGGTACAAGGCAGAGGTCGGCAATGGAGATCAGATCGAGAATAGTCGTTCAGGCAGGGGTCGGCAACGGAGATCAGATCGAGAATAGTCGGTTCAGGCAGGGGTCGGCAACAGAGATCAGATCGAGAATAGTCGGTTGAGGCAGGGGTCGGCAACAGAGATCAGATCGAGAATAGTCGGTTCAGGCAGGGGTCGGCAACGGAGATCAATTCAAGTACTTCACAAGACAATGCAAGGTACAAGGCGCTATCACAGGCAATTCACAACTGAGAGGGAATTGCTTTTATAGGGACAGACCGGGGAGGGAGAGTGTAGCTGATTGGTGCACTTGGGATTCAACCCAGGATTGGTCTGCAGGGCTGAGAGGGCGCATCCCTAATTTCTCCTAGGGCTCATTGGCCCTTTAACTGATCCTCCGGCGGGCGCGCACAGTACAGCGCCGCCGGAGGGTATAACAAACAGAGGAGGAGGAAGCGGGGGGCGTGGCCGAGCTGAGCGCCACTCGAGCCGACGCTGCTGGATCCACCGCCGCCCGGCGCGGCCGCCGCACACTGACAGCCGCGGCCGGCCGGAGACGGCGCTGGAACGGGGGCCAGGTAAGCGATTCCTGACAGTGGGTTTCAGATGAGAACTTGGGTCAGAAATCAGCCCAGAAATGTATAAGTCCCTGCCAACCCATGACCAGCCATGAGCTGCTGAGCCCTACCCCAAATGTGCTTTCTGGATAGTCACACTTATCAGCTGAGGCTATGGCATTGCTGGGACAGGTCATGGCCAGGGTTACAGGAAATAATGCTGAAGCTTTATTATTGTAGGGACAGTGGTGGATATGGCCCCACGGTCATGATGAACGGGAACTGGAGTATTTTATTTGGGAGGTATGGTTGGGCCAGTTATGAGGGAGGTGGTTGTGGTGATAAGGGACCGTGGGCAGACCCCTTTTGCTCTCCACGGTTCAGAGATTTTTCTGGCGTCGTTCGGTCTTCCAAAATAATCTAAGGGGGTGAAATATACACTCATCATCATATAAGGAGAAAATCTAATTACTAGCTCAATGATTGGTCATCACAGCCACATATCATATTCTTAGGAATGTTAGTGATGCCTGGGGGACGGACATAATAAGGTGTTGTCTAGTCTCCCTAGCGCCATCTTGTCCACAGTAATGTGTTAATAGCAGCGTGCTTCATTAACTTTATTGCTCTTAAAGCTGTCCTTCACTCTGAATAAGAGTCTATCTTATATATTTCCCACACCCTGCACATACATATTGCTCACATTAAAAATCATCCTACCTGCATCTACTGCATGTTATATGCCTTTAAACATACAAGATGGCGGCTTATGGAACGTCAGGCAGCCTGCAAACAGGAAGTGCCTCCTGACTGTGCTGCCCTGCATTCTGGGATTGCTGACCTTTTCCTGACTCCAGCTCTGCTCTGTCTGAGCAAAGCACAGCTATAACCCGCCCCCTGTACTTTATCCCACTCTCCTCTCCTCAGTAAGTGTGATGCTTTTGAGTCAAGATGCCGGCGCCCATATCCTAGAGTCCTGAACAGAGTTGCAGCCCAGTAGGGGAAAAGAAAAAGTGACTAAGAGCTTAAAATATATTAACTTTAGATGCTGGGGAATCGTTTTTTTAAGGGTTTGGGCATTTCAATAAATCATGGTGAAGGTCCAGTTTAATTCAGTACAAGCAAAAGGAAAGAATCAGCACAGAGATAAGTGGCTTACAGAGGGTTTATTTCACCTTTATTAGCCACTAAAGCATACAATGCAAAGATAGGAATATGAAATCAAGTGGTGTAAATGGAGGGAGGGAATGTTCACATATATATTCATTTTATTGATTCTGACCTCCATCCATCACAGTGGGACCGAGTGAGTTCAGGGGAATGAGTAAATTCCAGCACAGAGTCTAGATGAGGTTCCAGTCCAGTATGGCCCAAAGCTGTGCAGCTCACCGAGAAATCTCCCAATGCTCCCTATGGCCAGTCTGTCCTATGGTGGGTTTGATGAGCAAACCACTGTGGACATCAATCGCAGTGGCCATCAATCACGGTAAGCACATGTGTTAAATAACTGACATTTAAACCAGACCAACACAATAAACAGTGGTCCTATGCATTTGTCCTCAGGGCAATTTAGATTTTTAAATGAATGAATTTAAAAACTAAATGGCGGCTCATGCATTTGCACGCCGCCTGCAAACAGGAAGTGCTGCTGTGCTTCCTGTTATTGTGCATTGTCATTTAGGTCAGTTGAATCTAGGCAGCAGAATGGCTGAGATGCTGGGAGAGAAAGCTCCAAAATAGCCGGTACCGCTCTTTTCCCACAGGGTTGGTCCGGTTAAAAATGCACTGAACAGTTCAGGGTTGCTCTACAGTCATCTTCATAATGACTCGGCGCTGTGTGGGGGCGAGACAAAGCTTAATGTACTAATATGACCTGCACAGAAGAACACTAGTGCCCTTATTCATCAAGCGATAGCGCCAGGTAGTGTCTGACGAGCGCCAGGTAGCGGCAGCTAACGGCGACTACCGACTCAAGTACGCCCGCGGCGGTCACAATGACGCATTTATCAAGCAAAATGAGGCTAGCGCCGGCGAGAGCGACGGCTAGCGCGGCATTCATCATGAAGCCGGCTGGACCGAACAGCGCCGCTGCAAATTCCCTCACAGCGCCAGGTATGAGCTGTCGCTCCCTGGCGATGTCCAATGCATTTCAATGGAGCAATCTATAATAATTCATGATTAATTGGTAATAATTTTTTTTTTTATTTTTTTAATGTCAAAAAATCGGAGAACACTTCTGCAATGTTAGGATTTATTTTTAAGTCAAAAAAAAAAAAAAAAAAATATGTGCAGAATTGATCTAACAGGTCTGAGATTAATGTATTCATATAACAAAATGATTCTAAAAACATGTATAATGTTACATTCAAAAAATATTGTTGTTTAGGGGTTAAAAACTAGTTAATACAGATCGGCGCCAGCGCTCTGGGGTTTAAACAAGGAATGGACAGCGACAGCACATTCGGAGCGTGATTTTTTGATGAATATGAAGCTAGCCGTTCGCTCTGGCCATTCGTTGTCAGGCGCTCACATATAACGCTGGACCTGTGAAACAGCGACCCCCCAGCCCGTATTCAACATTACCGCACACCGACTGAGTCGCTGTCATCAAGCTAATGCCGGCCAAGCACAGCGAATACTGGCTGGCGCTGAAAAAATCACGCTACAGTCGCTCATCTGTCGCTACCTGGCGCTATTGATGAATCGGCCTCTAGATCTCTGACATTGAATTGGAGCTTTTATTTCCCTGCAAGTGAAGATTAAATGATTCATCAATTTCCTGTTCTTTAAATAATAAAAAGTAGCAGGTTAATTTGTACCACAATGATAAAAGAAAGATAAGGCTTAAAAAAATATTTTTAATTTATAAATAATTTAAATATATTTTGTGTTCCAGCTACTCTGCACTACAATAAAAATACATAGAAATATAATACAGTAGAATAAATATACAGCAATCTATGTGTGTACATGGGCAGGCTGATTCATTACTAATGCCAGGTAACGACAGAAGAGCGCCTGTAACGAGGATTTCAGAGCGACCGCTAGTAGTCGATGTGCTCGGCCAGTTGTTTCAGAGCACCTCAGTCACTGGCCGGCCTTGATAAATATGTTGTGTGAGTCGCAGTACCTTGCTGTACGGGAGCGAACAGTAGCGCCAGCTCAGTTCGACTGACTCACACCATATTCATCAAAAATACAGCGACGGCACTCAAAATCGGGTAGTTGTAGCCCATAGTGCCAGAAACTGTGTGATTAAAGTCTGTTTTTGAACATGTGTCCACTAGTAACAAAGTGAAAACATATGGAATTACATTGTTATTACATTGTAACATGAACACTTTAATACCAGACCTGTAAGGACAATTCTGCATAAAAATATTATTAATCAAAAAAGTTTTCAAAAATGTCATTTTCTAGGCCAGGAGACATGTCTGAAAGATTTGAGATTTTATTAAAAAAAAAAATCAGGAAAGGGATTATAAGGATCATCCATTGAAATGTATTGGAGAGCGCCAGGTAGCGAGAGGTAATACGTGGCGCTCTGCAAGGCTGAACGCCGGCGCTCTTCGCTGAGCCTGGGATAATGATGAATCGCACGCTACATGACATTCCCTTCATGAATAAGGCCCTAAGTTTATTTGGCAAACATACAATAGCGGCATCACTGGCCCCAGGGCAGCCAGGCTCACCTCAGTATTCACACTATATAGGAAACTGAAGTATAAACCAAGGGCCCAGTCATCACACTACAGGTTGTATTGAATCTTGGTCCTCTATTCATATTATTTAGGAAACTTAAAGTGGACCAACACCCACGGGGGATCGGCCCAGGAATCTATAAGATTCCCGGGCCGATCAGATCCCTCCCCGCGGGGCATCCCAAATCGGGATGTCCCGCGGGGTGAAACCCCCCAGGAAGCTCACAAGCCTTACCTTCTCCCCGTTCCAGCGCGGGCCGCCGCCGCCGCCTCCTGTGCGTCCCTCTAGCAGGGCGCGTACCTGCACCGGGTGTTTGTGAATGGCCGGCGCGGGCGCGCTCCCTGTAAGAGTGACGCGCGGGAGGCGGCGGCGGGCGCGCTCGCTTGTCCGACGGCGGTGATTCGCTTGAGCGGTCACGTGGGAGCGGGGTCAGGTGAGTTTTTGGGGCTTTCTGGGGGGTTTCACACAGCGGGGCACCCCCGATCGGGGTGCCCCACCGAAGTGGACCAAAACCCAAAAGTGGACCAAAAGCGGAATCACAAGACAGAGATGTAATTTTGCTTTACAAGGCACTGGTGCGCCCTCACCTGGAATATGCCGTCCAGTTCTGGGCACCCATTCATAGAAAGGATGCTCTGATTTTGGAAAGCAAAAAACAGGCGTGGCACAGGACCGTATTCCAAAACGCTATTGTTTGTGTGCTCACTATAATAACCAATGCACTTGAACCCAGAGGGAGGGGCACGGCACCCCAAGAGGCCCCTGCCACAACTTCCTCCAAATAGGAGCACCAACAAGCAATTAATAATCAAAATTATTTTATTATTTCCATATCAAAATTGGTAGATCATCAAAACAACATAGACACATAACAGTACATACCACACTTACTAAAAACCTAACTGCATATTTGCCCATGTGTTGTTATTACAATAATGAGTTCTATCGATATAGGACAAGCCTAAAATGTACTTGAAAAGTTATGGGGGACCTGGGAACCGCTGCACACTATGTGGAGCCTCCAATTTATGTAGTGTAGCTATACAATTCCTTAAACTAAACTATCCATTTAAATCCCTCCCCACAAAAATACATGCAATGTGAACAAAGTATCATACTCCAGTGCTGTGCAACATCAAAACATATGCTATAACAAATAGACGTTTAAACTATATAAAAGCAGTGTTGGGTTGTGTGAGTCTGATCAGACCCAATCAATTAGGCCCTTATTTAACAAGGGATAGCGCCAGGTAGCGAATGGTGAGCGAACGGTAATGACGGTCACCGCCACGAGAACGCCGGCTCCCCTCCGCAATCACACATTTATCAAGCCAATCCGGCTTAGCGACTGACAGAGCGCCAGATAGCGAATAATTCATCATTATTCCAGCCTCAGCCCACAGCGCCAGCGAGCGACCTTGAACAGCGACAGGTATGACCTCTCGCTACCTGGCGCTCTCCAATGCATTTCAATGGAGCAATCTTTAAATATTCATAATTAATTGCTATTAATGTTTTTTTTTTTTTTTTTTTTTTTTAATGTCAAAAATTCTGTGACCACTTCTGCAATGTTAGATATTTTTTTTAAGGTAAAAAAAAAAAAAATATTTGTGCAGAATTGATATTACAGGTCTGATATTAATGTATTCATATTACAAAATGTTTTGAAAAAATGTTTTTTCCCAAAAATATGGTTGTTTGGGGGTTAAAAAACTACTACCCCAGCGCTCTGGGGTTTAAACATGCATTTCACAGCGCGAGAATTTTTTGAGCGTGATTTGTTAATGAATATGCTGGGAGCCGTTCGCTATGGCCATTCGCTGTCATGCGCTCCCATACAGCGTGGAACCTGTCAAATAGCGACTCCTAACCCCGTATTCAACATTACCGCACACTGACTGAGTCGCTGTCAACAACCGAACAACGGCCAAGCACAGCGAATACTAGCGGGCGCTGTGAAAATAACGCTACTGTCGCTCATCTGTCGCTACCTGGCGCTATTAATGAATCGGCCTCCCCGATAGGATCTGGTCAGACCCAGACAAACCACCCGGGTGAAAAGAAATACAATATACTGAAAAGCAAATAAATAATACTTCAATAATAGTGTAAATGTGCAGACAATAATACTTCAATAATAATTCTGATTTTGGAAAAGGTGCAGAGGAGAGCCACCAAACTAATAATGAAGGAATGAAAGATCTTAGTTATGATGAAAGATTATGGGAATTAAATTTATTTAGTCTTGAGAGGAGATGACTGAGGGGGAACATGATTAACTTGTATAAATATATAAATGGGCAATACAAAAAATATGGGGAAAAATGATTTCAACTAAAATCCACTCTAAAGACAAGGGGCATTACCTCCTTCTGGAAAAAAAATCATTTTTTACCATAAGAACTATAAATCTGTGGAATAGCCTCTCACAGAAGCTTCTCACAGCATCAACAGCTGACAGCTTCAAAAAAGGATTTGATGCTTTTCTAGCCAAAAGTAACATTAACAGTTACTAGTAGCTGTCATCAGGTAAAAATAAAAAAAGTACATAAAAATAACTTTCCCCAACCCCGTCCCTTGGTTGAAATTGATGGACATATGTCTTTATTCAACTGTACTAACTATTTAACTGGCAGGCTAATTCATTACTAGCGGCAGGTAGCGACAGCTGAGCGTCTGTAGAGCGGAGCAACCGCTAATAGTCGCTGTGCTTGGCCGCGGGTCGCTAGTTCAGAGCGCCTCAGTCGCTGTGCAGCATTTATGAATACGTTGTGCGGAGTCGCTATATGAGCAGTACAGCACTGTATAGGAGCAAATGGTAGTGACTGGTCAGTGCGACCGACTCACACCATATTCATGGAGCCAGCCTGCAAGCAGGAAGTGCCTTCTGACTGTGCTGCTCTGCATTCTGGGATGGCTGACCTTTTCCCAAACCCCAGCTCTGCTCTGTCTGAGCAAAGCACAGCTATAACCTGCCCCCCTGTACGTTATCCCACTCTCCTCTCCTCAGTAAGTATGATGCTTCTGAGTCAAGATGACGGCCCGTATCCTAAAGTCCTTAACAGAGTTGCAGCCCAGTGGGGGAAAGAATAAGTAAGTGACTAAAAACTTAAAATATATTAATTTTAGATGCTGGGGAATCGTTTTTTAAGAGTTTGGGCTTTTCAATAAATCATGCTGAAGGTCTGGTTTAAAGGTGAGTTTGTATGGGCATTCTGGGGGTTTCACACAGCAGGGCATCCCAATTAGGGTTCCCTGGGGACACGGAACAAAACCCAGGATAGTCGAAATCCCAAGTTTTGTTCCACTTTAAATTTAAACCAGCCCAGCCATCATATTATAGGTTATGAGGGCCCAGACACAGTATAGGCTCTATAGAGTCACCCCCCGTAAACTATTAGTGATGGCTAGCCCATAGTCTGAAATTAGCCTTGTATCTCTGGGGCTCAGTTCAAACTAGGGGCCCAGTCATCACATTCAGCTCATATACGTAGGTTGGGCCAGAAGGGCTCAGAGGAAAGCTGCCAACAGGGTCTCCCTGCTGGCCCCCCACTTCTTGACCAGGCCCCTTGAGCACTATAATGGCCGTCCTGCCCCTTTTTTGTCAAGTTTCTGGTGTTCTGCCTTAGTGTTTTCCTCTTTTGGAATGTAAAACATTTGGAATGTAAAACATTTGTTTATTGTGCCCCCAGCCCTGTGATTTACTTATCAGAGTACTGTTTCCTATATTCCTGTGGCTCTGTGTTTGTAAAGTGAGAGTGGCTTTCCTGGCCTTTGGTAAAAACTACTGATTACAAGTCCCAGAATCCTTCCACTGTAACAGGTGAGCGCATCAGCAGCTTTGGTTAAATTAAACAGCAGAGATCACCTCTTCAAGTGAGAATGCTGCAAGTAACCCTTTAGCTATCGGATCACAAAATTGTGATCTCATCATCTGAAGAGGCTGAATTACAGCAGGAGGGGTTAAATGTGGAGCGCCATCTCTACCTTAGCCAATCAGATGATTAGCAAGCCAGAGTCCGAAAGCCAGGTACCAAACATAACATTTGGTATACGTTGCTTAGGTAAACACTTGGTTGCTAGAGAAAAAGGTTTTCTTTTTTAACACAGAGTTGCAAACAAAGAGAAAATAAAAAAATAACAGATAAGCTTAGCACATTGAAGACTTGTTTTGGCACACAATAATGGAAACTTTTAAAAATGCAATTGAAAGTGAAATTACCCTTTAAGTCAACAGATACAAAATATACAAAGGCAGATAAAAGTAGAAGACAGTAGAATCAATAACTGGACATGTCAGGAGCAATGAAAAGTACTTGTAGCAGTTACAGAATGTTACAGAGTAAGCAACACAACTAAGATCTATACAGATACATAATATTTGTGGATCCTACACACACCCAAATAAACATGCATATTGATAATATATATATATATATATATATATATATATATATATATATATTACATTACAAACCAATACATACAAATGAAATCATTATTAAAAGTTAGCTAGTACAAATACCTTGTAAAACAGGGGTTCTCAAAGCAGAACAAAACCCAGAAATTTGGCTTTCCCAGGTTTTGTCCTGTACCCCCAGGGCATCCTGATTTTGAGTGCCCCGCAGTGTGAAACCCCCAGTTGGCCTACTAAATCTCGACTGAGCAAAGGGGGTGGGAGCAGCTCCATCACTATTATTTATACAAAATTATCATCATTATTATTCAGGGCCTGGGAACCAATTTACCGCCCAGTTTAACCCTCTCATCATCCAAGTATTAAGCAGCAAACATGTCTAGCTATGTGGAAAGACAGAGATTTGGTTGCACATATCTGCAGATACATGTGGAAGCCACACTGCCCCAACAAGGCTCTCTATGTTTAGTGTTTAGTGTGGTCCCTACTCTTATTTTTGAGTCCCCAAAGTTGGGACATGCAATGCAGCCAGAGCTATTCACCTGGGAAGCTGCCAGCCTCCCTTTAGAACACTCCACAGGGAGGGATCCATAGTGACTAAATCCCTCCCTGTGTGTGGGGAGTACTAATAAGTAAATTTATATAAATAATAGTGATTGAGCTGCTCCCACCCCCCTTTGTTCATTTGAATTGCCATGAGCACAGGCAGGGAGGAATTCAGTCAATATGGATTTCTCCCTGTGAAGTGTTCTAAAGGGAGGCTGGCAGCTTCCCAGGTGAGTAGCTCTCAAATATTTGTTTGCATTGCATGTCCCAATGTTGGAGACTCAAAATTAAGAGTAGGGACCACACTAAACACAGAGTGCCTTGCCGGGGCAGTGTGGCTTCCACATGTATCTGCAGATATATGCAACCAAATCTCTGTCTTTCCACATAGCTAGACATGTTTGTTGCTTGATATTTAGATGACAGGGTTAAACTGGGCGGTAAATTAGTTCCCAGGCCCTGAATAATAATAATAATTTTGTATAAATAATAGTGATTGAGCTGCTCCCACCCCCCTTTATTCATTTCCTACTAAATCTCACCTTTCCCTCTCCAATGGCGCATGAGCAGGCTCTTGTCCAATTAGAGTCCTATGCCATTGAATTCAATGGGGAACGCATGCTGCCGCATCCCCCCTCTCCCCTGCAGTGGGTGCGTGCACATGCCGCCGGGGATTCAGGGGATGTGGCAGCGTGCGCTCTCCATTGTTCAATCAGAACCAGAATTCCAATGAAAGATGTAAACATGGCAAAGATCGAGGGTGCGCCGCAGCCAACTCAACTCTTCCCGGTTCCACAACGCGTCTAAGAGCAGCAGCTCTGACGGCCGCATCCTCCGCTTCCCTCAGCACAGAGGTACTCATATACTTATTTTAAAAGTCCATATACAGGCTGGTGAGAGGTGAAGGTCGGGGGGGGGGGGGGGCTGTGGCGGGGGGGTAGTTAGAAATCAGCGCACTAGGGGGTGCTATAGATGCCACAGGCAAAAAAGGCTGGGATGGATGGGGCAGAGCTGAGAAGACAGGGATGGATGGGGCAGGGATGGAGGGACAGGTATGTATGGGGCTGAGCTAGGCAAAGGGACAGGATTGGATGGGACAAAGAGAAACATAGTTTGTGTGTGCCTTGCAATGTCACTTCCCGCTCGTGCAATACTTTACATTGCAATGCTAGGTGCCAGGGAGTCATGACACTGGCAACTGAGTGCAGTGCTGTCAAGGCAGGGGTCCGGAAATCTGGTGCCGATGTCCGCATTCGGACCCCGGTCCGCCAGTTGAGTACCACTGCTCTAGCAGTTTGCGTGCCCGCACCAGGCATTTGTGAATGGCTGGCATGGGCACACTCCCTGTTAGAGGGAAGCGGAGGATGCGACCATCAGAGCCGCTGCTCCTAGATGTGCGGTGGGATCTGGAAGAGGTGAGTTGGCTGCAGCGATCTGGGGGACACCCCCGGGGAAATGACCAAAACCCAGAATAGTCAAAAAGTATTGACTATCCTGGGTTTTAGTCCACTTTAAAAATGTGGGTTTTGGTCTGCTTCAATGAATAATTAACAACTAAAAAAGCAACTATTTATGTGCATTTTAGGCATCAAATTAAGGGTTTTGTGAATGCTAACACGTTTTTAGACAACCCATCTGTACCACCAAGGTGGTAACTGAGATAATACGAAAAGAAAAGGGGTACTTTATGAAAAAAATATTGGGACCCCTTCAATCTGTGCATATTATTCACTTTGTCTGGTCTAGCCTGTTACTAGATTAATAAAGACCATAATGTACCCATAGTGCCATCTCCTGGCCAATATGTGACACTGAAGGGAAACAACATTTCTTCACTCTTGTATTCACTACAGTACATGTAAAGTACTGTAGCATTAGGGGCATATGATATAATATGTACTGTATCTGGCAAGATCATTGATGAGATAGAGGGAAAAGTCCTGTTCAAAATTTACGGGATATTGCAAAGCAGCTCTATATCTAGCGCTGCATAGGAAAACTTAAAGGAGCGCTATTGCGGAAAAATGGGCCAGTAATTAAAGTCCATATAAATATGCTGGATGATGGGAGGAGAGGTCACTTATAAACCCTGCATCAAGAAGTAACCAGCCAGGCTTGTTTTTCATTTTTATTAATGGAAGGAAGACAAAATCGGGTGACAGGCTCTATCACCCCTGATACACTAAACCTGATACCCCTGGATTGTATTCCTATCAGGAGGAAACCACAAACTTGGCGGGAGTTTTATTCAGTTTGGGTGTATAAGTGACCCCTCCTCTCATTAGCCGATGTGTTTATATGGATTTTCAATATTACACAATTTCGCGATAGTTCTCCTTAAACCACAGCTTCACTAAGGCCATGCTGTTGTGTGTTTGAACCTGTAATAGCAGTCCCGAAAAGCAGGTACACAAATAATAACCTGCAAGGGACACAGCTTGGGAGGATCATGATGTAGCTCAGGGGTTCTCAACCTACAGTATGCGTACTCTCAAGTGGCAGGGCCGCCACTGGGAATTCTGGGGCCCCATACAGCTACAATGTCTGTCCCCCTCCATTTTGAAGCAACAAACACTGGCTTAAATTTATGAAGAAGAAAAAAAAAGTTTTGCCCAAAGGATTTTAAGCCTGATACCACGTCAAAGTTGGCTTTTTTTTTTTAGCAAGGCCCTAACCTAACCTAATGCAATGCTGGACAAACCAGGGAAGTTTACCCCCCATCAGTTATCTTAAGTTGGCACTTTATGTGTGACCACTGTCGATCATGTATATATTTCACATAATAAAGCTAATGACAGAATAATGGCCTCTCTGACTAAATGCTGATGGAGCAGAATGTCAAGGTTGGAGATGCAAGTATTGTGATACAATTGCCCAGAAATGAGCTACCTGGAACCTGTCTACATTACACCAAGTGTTTTACAGTACAACAAGTGTTCGCGGTATAATTACAGCTCAAGGCGTCTGTGCGTCTATGATTATACGGATTTTGCCTGTGCTTGCACAGGAGTCTGATTTGTGCATTTCTGGACCTATAAAATCAATATGCCTCCAATTCAAACTTACGCCCTTATTTTGCAAGCGGGAATACTCAAACTCTTTTTGCTAGTGAAAATACAGCCTACATCCTCCGCACCTACCATGGAGCCCCTTTGTCGAGTTCTAGGAAGAGGATGAGCATCTGCAGGAGCTGTTAATCATGTACCTTCCAGAGCTTAGACATCCCCGCCATTGCCTGGATATCAATCACATGACTGATCAGCAGGTGTTCCAATTGACCCGACTGAGCCGTCTTTATCTTGAGAAGCTTTACTCTAAGAGCTGCAGCCATGGTTGGCCGCTACCACAAGAAAGGGCAGGCAATTGGAGGTATGACCAAATTGGTTGTCTGCCTTCAATTTTTAGCAAATGGCTTCTTCCATAGGCTAGGGGCACTGTCAGTTGGCATGTCCCAGCCTTCACTCAGCCGCGTCCTGACTAAATTTCTCCATGGCATGGCTGTCCTGCAGGAGAAATACATCTCTTTTCCTGACAGCATGGCAGCCTGGAATGTGGTAAGGTTGAGCTGTTTATCGAATAGCAAATATTCCAAGTGTCATGGGCGTCACTGATTGTATGCATGTGGCCCTGGTTCCATCAGCTGCTCAGGAGTCTATGATTTGGTATGTTTAGGTCCACACTGCACCTCCTTGTAGCCCCCTCTCCCCAGCTTTCCTTTGTCCCAGTCTGTTTAGGTTCACATTTCTCCTCCTTGTAGCCCACTCTCCTCTCTTGAAGCTAGCCTAGCTTCCCCTCCCTCCAAAAAGCTTCCCTGTGTCCCATGTGGCCTTTGTTTTTCTTTATTTTTGCTGTTTATTTGTTGTTGCTGGTCTAGTGACCTTTTTTGTGGCTTCTTTTCAGCAACTGCAAGATGGGCGACTCTAACGTACAATGTGTCGTGGGGCCGAATTTTCACTTTTTCAGTCGGCTTACCTGGATTGTCCTATGACACATTTATCTTGAGGGGTTCCGGTTTATTCACCCATTTTGAAAGTAGCGAGTTTACTGGCGGTGGGCTTGTGGGTAAGTCTGTTTATTGCTAGAGTGGATCTGCATGTTCATTGTTTATGTTGCATTTGCAATGTGTTTTTCATTTTCGTTATGTGCCTTTTTTTCGATTGGTTCAAGTTTATTGTGTTAGCCAATTGGTCTCCCTCCATCACTTCAACTGTGCTCATGCCCCTCTTTGAATGTCCCCTTCTCCCCTGCATCCTCGCTCACAAGATCCACCACCTGCAGCCACAGCTGGCCTGTCTGGTGTGCCTACCGCCGAGACAACTTCAATGCCAGACCCACCAACCAGCCAGCCACCCAGGTAGCGGAGTCCAGTCAGTGATGATGTAAATGAGCGAGCTTAATAGGCAAAGAGCAGGATGGAGGAGGAAGAGGGTGAATTTTGGGCCCTGCCTGGAGGCTGTGTGGTAAGATTGGGAAAAACTCTAATGTTGACCTTTCTCCACATAGATGGCACCTCTCATGGCTGAAATTAATGAGCTGGAGGAAGGGCAGTCTGAACATCTGCATAACCCCAATATCTTCTGGACACCTCCACCAACTGCTGGCACCATGGACACTTGCCATCACCAATCCTCCCTGCAGCTACAGCTTAATTCTGCCAGATGCAGCCCCAACAGCTCCATAGAGCTCCTAGGAGGAAGACAGTCCCGGTCTGCAGCCAGGCAGCACCTGTATTTGGTAAGGCAGTGCCAAATCATGGAGGCAAACTGGAGGGCCTACAGCAGCACTTTTCGGCAAAACGCCAATAGATATATTTAAAGTGGTGAGACAGACCGCCAATTTTCACCATAAAGACCTGGCTGCAGTGGTTGCACCCCCCCAAAAAATTGTCATATTCAGAGCAGGGTATCCCAAACTGGTATACGTGCTTGGTTTCCATATTAAACCTAAAAGTGATCCAAAAGTAATTTGTCACTTTTGGTAAATTTATATATCCTTATTGTAATGGCTGGGCCCAGTGTTTGTGGGACGCTAAGGCACGGCTGACATGGGCCCAAAAACTATAGCTATAACAAAAGCTCCAGCTATAACAAAAAGGTGATGGGGCAAAGCCATACAGGCTAGAGCACCTGATCCCCCCCCCCATAACCTAGAATCTGGTGGGGAAAATGGTGGGGCTGGGGGCATGACATGGCCCTCCAAGTAAAGTTTGTCAATGAGGGGGCCCTAATGTGTGATGGCATGGCCCCCAATACTTTCCCCATCTATTAGGGCACCCATTGGGAGGGGGGAAAGGTCATGCACAATGGCAAACCTCAGAGCCCCATCATTTTCCTAGTTCCATTACAGACGCCCCATCTGGTGTGTGGAAATGGGTCACCATCCACGAGCCATTAAGGGGTCACATCAGGTGTGCGCAGAGGAGCCCCCATCCATGTGCCATTACAGGTCCCCATAATGTATCTACTAGCGGTCGTTCTGAAATCCGCGCTACAGATGCTCATCTGTCGCTACCTGGCGTTAGTAATGAGTCAGCCTGTTAGTGAATTGTGAACCAGTAAACTGAGCCCAAGCTTGAGCTGATGGGCAGGTTAGGTCATTGAGCGGGCAGGTGTGTCTGCACGGCGCCCCCCTGACCCACACCTGGGACCTATAGCTGGTCCTGCTGTTGGCTGTGGAAATCCACACTACATGAACCGAGATGGAAGAGGAGTCGGCTGCTGTCTGTGAGCTGCCGCATACATAACCAAGGTCCAAAGGCTGCACCTGGGAGGATTGTGGGATACATCCGAGTTCAGCAAGATGGAGGTGGGGGAGCGAAATATCTGGGAACCGGAGGCCTGGTAAGGTGCATAGGCCATGAATGAGCATGCTTATTACATTATTTTTTCATTTTTAACTTAAAAGTTAAGAAAGGAAGCTGCTTTGTGGAGGACGGGAGGAGGAGGAGGATGCTTTTTTTTTAATGTATTTATTTATTGTAAAAGTCTGTGAACAGGTATGGCCTATACCAGTTCACACGTTGTGGTGGACAGAGCTATGGGCCTTGATTCAATAAGAGTTGAAAAAAGAGTAGTAAAAAATTAAATTTATGAGAAAAAAGCCTGAAAATGTCACTGTTGCTGAAGATAAAAAGACAACGAAAGTCAATGGCAGCTTTTACTACAGTGTAGAAAGGAGTAAACTACTTTTCTTAGGAGTAAAAAAGTGCCATTGACTTTCATTGTTTTCCTAGCTGGTGATTCAGCAACAGTGACATTCTCAGGCATTTTTTAACATGAATTGAATTTTTTACTACTATCAGATTTTTTTTAAACTGATGGAAAAGATGGATGATGTGGGGTTGGGAAAAAGGCCTCAGTGTGATTTTAAAAATGCCAATTGAAGATGCATAGCTTGTTATGTACAGCTTCCCTGCGTTTCCTTTGCCTTGGTTTTTTTTTATTTTTTTATTTTTTTTTTAAATTTATTAATTTTTTTTTTTTTTGCCTTGGTTTTACATGATAATATATTCTGCCAGTAGGCGGCAGCCTTGCCCTATGTATAAAGCGGCCATGTTTTTTTGTCCTTGTTTTCAGAGCTAAGGGACCTGTCAGCATTTTTATGGAGATTATGCAATTGAATATTTGCACTGACACTGGCAAAGAGATTGTTTTTCTTGTTGTTGCTGTTAATTGCATGGCCAGAAAAAAAGTTATTATATGAACAATTCAAAATAAGTTATAGAGTCTGGGACAGCAGGGATATCTTTACAGATCTGTGACAATGACATTAATATTTTTATGCATTTTTGACTAAATCTTTTAGCCAGTGGTGGTGGAGCTCTACTTAAGGAAGTGGAGTTTTTATAGAGAAAACCAAGGTGGAGACTAGGAACAACTAAGAGATGACAGGCTGATTCATTACTAAAGCCAGGTATCGGCAGATAAGCGTCTGTACAGCGGCTCTAAGAGCGCCGCTAGTGGTCGCTCTGATCGTCCGTGAGTTGCTATTACAGAGTGCCTCAGTCGCTGTAGTAACCTGGCTGCCGTATCATAAAAACCCAATTCCCCGGGTACCCGTTTGTTAGGGCTCACCAGCTCCCCAACCCTCAGAGCTCCAAAAAATGCCAGCGAGAATGGCGCCTTAAACAAATGCACCTCAAAACCTGACGCGCAAACCCGGAGCAAAACACTGATTATCCCCCCCAACAAACCCCACGAGACAGGCAGCCTGTTATCAGCCATCCTGTGCTCTTTCCGCCAAACCTTCAATGCCTGGTGTACCCAAAACGCTTTAGTCATATCCGCCCAACCCTCCAGTCGACACAAGAACGCCAAAGCCAACATCTTTTTGTCAACCGAAGCCGGGGTCTCGCCTCCCACCAACAACTCGCTCACATACCAAATCAACAACCCTTGCCTATCGTCCTCCGTTGCAGGCACCCGAACTCCTCCACCAAGGCCAACCACTGCTGCCACGTCTTTACGTACGACCCCCAAGTAGATGGTGCAACTGACTTTTGTATTAAGCCAAACAGGCGTCTTACAGGATCTCCAGCAGCCAACTGGGGCACGACTCGCCGAACTCCCTTGCCTCGGGTGGCAATTTCCTGAAGCGCTCCCACTGTAAACGAGAAATAGCGTCAGCTATCCCGTTCTCCACCTCGGGCACATGTGCCGCCCTGCACCACATGTTATACCGCAGAAAACCCAACACCAGCTGCCTGAGCAGCACCACGACGGGTAATGAAGACGAAGTCTGCGTGTTAACTGCCGCAACCACCGACATATTGTCCGACCGAAAACACACCGCCTTTTCCTCAGCACCTCTCCTCATAGGGTCACCGCCACCACCAGTGGGAACAATTACAGAAAAGCCAAATTCCTCACAAGAGCCGATTCCATCCACCACCCTGGCCAGGGGCCCGCACACCATCTCCCCCCCAAGTAGGCCCCGAAACCGACCGAGCCCGCCGCATCTGTGAAGAGCTCAAGCTCATCATTCGCCCTTACCGGTTCCAGCCAGTACGCCAGCCTGTCAAAGGACTCCAGGAAAGTGATCCACATCCTGATGTCCTCCTTCATTGCCCCTGTCAACCTGATGAAGTGATGCGGCTCCCGAACCCCCGCCGTCGCTAGTGATAGACGCCTGGTAAACACGCGACCCATAGGCAAAACCCAGCATGCGAAGTTCAACTTCCCGAGCACTGACTGAAGCTGCACTAACGTGACCTTCTTTACCCCCAGGGCCCCTTCCAACCCCCCAACCAAATCCTCAATTTTATCCCTCGGAAGCCTACATACCCTTTTCACCGTGTCGATCTTGATCCCCAGGAATTTAATCACGGTTGCCGGACCTTCCATTTTGTTGTGCGCCACCGGTACCCCAAAAGCCCCAAACACGTTTAGCATGGCTGCCAACAACAAATCACATACTCTAGTACCCGCCGGCCCTATGCACAAAAAAGTAGTGGGTGACGGACCCCATGCTAAAGGCTTCAAAGTAGGCGCACGAAATTGAGCACCCCATCGGGAGACACCGATCCACGTAATACCCCCCCTCGAAAAAACGCCCCTAAAGATACAAGCTATCCCGATGCACTGGTAGCAGCCGAAATGCAGATTCGATATCGGTTTTTGCCATCAATGCCATATCCAGAGCGAAGTCGAACGACGTATAAGACACCGATGACAGCTCTTTGTCTATCCCGTCATTCACTGACCCGCCCCTCGGGAAAAACAGGTGGTGTATGAGACAAAATTTGCCTCGCTCCTTCTTGGGCACAACCCCCAACGGAGACACCACCAGATCCTCCAGAGCGGGGTCGCTAAATGGGCCCACCATCCGCCCCAAGGAAACTTCCTTCCCCAACTTTTCCCTAATCACCTCAGGCCGCTCCCGAGCCGATTTCAGATTCTTAAGCGAGCGCACCTTGGGTGGCGCTGCACTTGGAATCCCAACTCAAAACCATCTCCCAGTAATCGAGCCACCCCTTGATCAGGGTACTTATTTAACCAGGGGCGCATCTCCGCCCCTCTCCCGCGCGCTGTTCCAATCTCTGAGTCGCTGGGCCAGTCGGCCCGCTTCCCGGCGGACGTCCCGACGCCACCGCCGTTCCTGGTGCCGCCGCCACGCTGGCGGAAGATTACGGCGGCCTGCTGATGCTCGCCGCCACAGACCGGCCACTTGCCCGACTGCCGCTGTCTTCCATCCGCCATCCTGGTGCCTCTCACCCACTAACATACTAATCTGTACACTCTTCTGTACAATGATCCCACTGTTTTCAAGCAACCCAAGCAATGTGTTTTTCATGTGGTATGGATTTTCGACTGTCCTACAGATGTTATATTAGACTCCTGTGAATGGAGGGTGGGGTTCTAACCTGTGTCAGGTGTCTCGGGATCAAGTCTTAGTCTGCATAGATTGAGGTTTTGTCTTCCATGCCCGACTTCCCAGCCATATCCAACATTTTCAGTGTGCCATTTGTACCTGTCAATGAGCCTTTTAGCATGTCTAAACCTTATTGTGCTTCTTCCTCACTAGAGCTGGAACCAATTACTGCACCTGAACCTGTTTCTGCACCTGAACCAGTGTCTGTGTCTTTTTTAGATCCAGGTTCCAAGCCTAAAATTGTGAAAACAATTGCCAGAGAAAGTCTTTACGGGCTTGATTCATCAAAGGTTGAATTTGAATTTTCGTGTGTTTTTTTTAGAAAAAGGTGCGATTTTGCCCGCGAAAATTCTACGCGCGATTCAACAACCTTGAAAGCTGTTTTACTTTCGTTTTTGCTAATTCAATTCGAGTGAGAGAAATAATTTGTGTGGAATTTTCAAGTGAAAAAGAATTCTAGTGATTCAGGTGCCATGAATTGGCTCCACACATGAGTTAAATTCAAGTGTTTCACACGAATTTTTTACAGCAGCTTTCAGGAGGAGAAAAGTCTGTTTTCTGACTTCCACCATGGAGTTCTTTTATCCCCTGTGCAAAAATACCCATAGTGCACCATAAGGAGGCCTAGGAACATGAAATTGTGTAAAATGATGTTTAATATAGCCCCTTATACATATTAGCAAAAACATTTATCTGAAATAAATCATAGTGGCGCACACAGGACAGTGGACATGTCATGGTGAGGAGCATAATAGATGAGGCTCAATGTGCTTCCCGGGGCACCATGAGGAAGACACACGAGCACAGTAACATGTGCGATGTTTTATTTACCACATTGCATACTGCTGCACAACTTGATAAAGTGATGTAAACAATACCTAATGCCATGACAACATAAATATAGCAGACAGAAAAATTAGCATCCCAAAATATTAAAAAACATTTAGGGGTTTAAATTGGACCAAAATCCAGGATTTTTACTATGCTGGGTTTTGGTTCCCCCCCCCTGCTGGGTGAAACCCCCCAGATCACCGATGCCAACTCACCTTTTGCTGGTCCTACGGCGCATGCGCGGCCGCTCATCCAATCAGCACATGCGGAGCCGCTGACGTCACGTTGCCTAAGTCTTCGTCTAATGCCAGAGGCTCCAAGAGTGCTGGTGGCTGCATCCCCGCTTCCCTCTAACAGGAAGCTGGCACGCACCCTGCTTGAGGGATAGCGGGGATGTGCCCGCAGCTCGCGCATGCTCCGTTGGACCAGGAAACAAGGATTGAGCGACCTGGGGGTTTCAAACAGTGGGGCATCCCGATTTTGGATGCCCCGGGTGGAGGAAATCAATCGGGCCAGGTATCCGATCGGCGTGGGCTTTGGTCCACTTTAAGAAACGCTAAGGCCACGTAGTGTTGGATGAGTGTCAGGTGAATGTCAGGTCACAGTGCAATAGGTGTATTTATCAAATCAGATATCCAGAGCGCCTGTGATAGTGCCAGGTAGTGTCCCATCTATCATCAGCACCGGCGCTGAGCTCCCCATAGTGCCAGACCAGGTGCTCATGCTGCACTGTGTGGCCTCATCCCATACATTTCAATGGGCTGGGATGGTTATAATTATTTTGGCCACTTTTGTACATTTTTTGGGGGCTGGTGCATGTGCCACGGGATTCCTGGGCTGCTTGGAATTGTTTTTGGAAGTATTTTTTTGCACTTTTGTGTTGCATTGCAAACGTGATTTAGGCCGTGCAAATCATGTGTCCTGTCTTTCATGTTTCCCCAATGCAATTCCCGGTATAATTTTTTTGTCCCCAGCCCCCCAAAAAATAAAAACGGGGTTTACCACAGGTGCAGGATGCCTGGAATCCCCTCCTGACAGTGCCCCCCGGCACTGTTTTTTTTGGTTAAAGGCCGCTGTTCCCAGCCGATGCTAGGGGTCACAGCCGCAGCGGCTTCAATAAGCCGTGCGCTGACCTGACCCGCCGGCTTGGAGGGAGTGCAGGCATATCGCTGCCTAGCTCCCTGCTGCAGACAGGTGCGGGCGCAGATATATAATAGATAGACTACGTAAAACTAAATACAATATTATTATTAATAATAATAATAATAATAATAATACACAACTCAAAATATATAATAGTAACAGACTCAATAAATAAAGTGACTGTGCCTATCTAATTATATATATATATCCACCAGTATAACCATGATATCAATCCAAAGCCAATAGGAACCTATAAATCACCTATATGTGCCAAAGTCCAAAATTTAAAACAAACAGTATCCTGCTATGTGAAGCAGCACAAAGACTCAGAAGAAATGATGAGTATAGTGATTATGGTGAAAAGTAGTAAAAGGGTCCCCAAACCACCTGTCACCTCAATAAGAGCCGCACGTTCCGTGGGTCATAGGGCCCACTTCATCAGGGCATACTACATAGAGCTGTACTGGGGTAAAAGGCTGCTTGCAAAAAATTGAAGAGGAACAACACCTGGCATTTTCACTCTCCCTGGGGTGTTGTTTCTCTGTGAGAAAGATCAACCGTAAAAACTCACCTTCTGACGATCCAAAGGGTAATGCGAGGGCCGCTGGCCTATCACAGCTTACCTTTCATTTATTCCTTAACTAGGCAACCTGATGTCAGATCGCCATAGCAAGGACGAGTGGAGCGCTGCAGGACGCACTGCCCCTCTTCTTTGTACCTGTGCCAGCCATTGAGAAATGACGTGTGTGGTTATGTGCCTTAGTGGATATGTGCCTGCAGCCTAGATCAGTTTACTCGTTGCCCTGGCTTTTACACAATAGGGCATCCCAAATCGGGTATGCCCCATAAATTAGGAAATTAGCCTTCCTGGAGGATTTTATTTGTGCCACGTATTGCCAGATGAGCATCTGTATAGAGGCGCTTAGATCGACCGCTAGTAGATGCTGTAAGCGGGTATCGGCAATGTAACCTAGCATTGTGGTCGCGGTAGTAACTTGGCCAGCACTGATGAATATGATATGTTTTGGGCACTCTAACAACAGCACAACGCTGCAGTGAGTGAGAGGTAGAGCCAGCTCAGTGTGTCCGGCACTCGGCGCTCCACACCATATTTAAGAAAAAACTACACACACACAGCGTCACCACTCTAATGCTGGGCGCTGGAGCATAGAGCGCCAAACGCTGTGTGATTAAAGTCTGTTTTTGATCACATATACACCAGTAACAAAGCGAAATCACATGGAATGACATTGTTTTAACACTGGGACAATAACACTTTAGTGCCAGACCTGTAAATAGAATTCTGCATAAAAATATAAAGTCAGTGAGCTGACTGCTTACAATAAAAGGCAATTCTCATGGTTCGGGAGGATTAATGTGTTAAAAATGGATATTCTCCCCAAATTCCTCTATTTTTTTCAAACGATCCCTATATATTTACCCAACGGCTTTTTTAGGAGGCTGAGGACAGCATTTTTGAGATTTGTGTGGGGCACGGGGAAACCCCAGATAAGATTTAGTACCCTGACTAGGCTTAAACCAAACGGTGGGGCGGGGCTTCCCGATCTGAGAACATACCATGCAGCAGTTATGACTCTCCGCATTCTGGACTGGGCCGGGAGGGGGGAGAGAAAACAGTGGGTAGAACTAGAAAAGGCGTTGTCTCCTATTAACCCAATCTCTCTGTCGTGGGGAGGCCCTCTCCCCAAGCGGCGGAGAGACACCCTCCCATTTTTGGCGGGGCAATTCCTGAGGGTATGGGCCAATCTGACTAGGCGGGGGGGGAGTGGTTCATAGGCCCAGACCCTTGACGCCGCTCTTTGATAATTGTCCCTTCGCTTCAGGTGTACAAGCCAAGAGTTTCCTGGCATGGGAGGCGTCATCTAACGTCACCATGGGGGACATTCTGGCCTCGGGCAGGCTTCCCACGCTGGAAGAGATGAGGCAGGGCGCGCCGGGTCAGTGTATTTCATGGCTCCTATATAATCAGTTGAGTGCCTTTATAAAATCCCAGAGCCTTGCGGATCGAGGTATTAGGCCTTTAACGCAGTTGGAGCACACACTGATTCGAGCCCCTCCGGATAAACATGCGGTTGCAGTACTGTATCGCACGATGTTGGGGATCAAACACTGCTCACCACCGGGATTTATTAGAAAATGGGAGGAGAAATTGGGTGTACAGATAGACAACGAGGACTTAGATAAGATTTACTTATTCACCCATAAACTCTCGAACCCATGTGCAGCGCAGGAACGGAATTATAAGTTTTTGGCCCGGTGATACAGATGCCCGGCGGACATACATAAATATAATAAGTCCTGCTCTGATAGGTGTTGGCGGTGCTCGAGAGAGCCTGGCACCATGTTGCATGTTTGGTGGGGTTGTCCTGCTGTCAGGGATCTTTGGGAGAGGGTCGTGTCAACCTATAATTCCATTGTGGGGGAATCAGTGCAGAACACCCCACCGTTGGCATTGTTGTCTCTGCTTCCTGGGTCCATTTCTAGGAACAAAAAAGGAGTCTTGCGGCACTTCATCACAGCGATGAGAACAGTTGTTCCAAGACATTGGAAGTCTGCAGTCTTGCCGACGTTCGTGGAATGGGCCCAGGAGGTTGAGGGTATACGCAGAATGGGGGAGATGACTATGGAGGCCAGGGGCATGCAGGAGACGCACACGCTGACCTGGGCGGCGTGGATTGATTACAGAGATAATCGCTTATCCTCCGAAGCACCATAGACAGTGATTGGCCATGCGCTTCTGCTTCCTTCCATCCTAATCCTCTTGTCCCCCCTTGTCCCTCCCCCCCCTTCTTTGAGTCTCTCTAGTTCTTTCTCTAATTTCTCCTCTATCTCTATTTCTTTCTTCGTTCTCATTGGAGGTCTGCAGGGGACATGGTAAGCTCTGCCCGCTCCCGCTCGTATCATTTCTGTCCTGATAGGATCTGATGATCCGTAATTGGGGTCGGCCCACTGGACCCCCAGACTGGCCCCACATGTGGACCGTGGCTTTCAGTTGAAGGCTAGGCTGGCAAGATTATAATTACCCATGGGGTCAGAGTATGGTTTGAAACACCATAATGTGAAGCTGAGGGTCGGGTGGGGGTGGACGGGTGTGGGTGGGGGTCGATTCCGTTTTGAACGTTACTGTTTCTGATGTGCTTTAGCTGAACCTGCAGACCGACATGCCTATGTTGGTTATCATTCCTGTCATTGTTATCTTGCTATGTTTTGATGTACACTGTTAACCTTGAAAACCTGAATAAACTTATATTGCACAAAAAAAAATATAAAGTCAAAAAAATGTATAGTGTGTTTGCAGCCAGAAGAGCAAAAAAAATAGTTTTAATTGCCAAATACATTGTTTAAACACAAACAAATGAAAGCCCATTGAAATGTAAAGGAGAGCAACACTGAGCGAAAGGTAATATGTGGCGCTCTTGAACCTCGAGCCCCGGTATTATACGCTGACCCACCTCTGGTAATACATGTGATGCTACATGGCGCTGTTAGAGGCGCTCCCCAGATTTGCTTTCTTAAATGTGGTTTTGAGTACAGCGCCCGGCGTTCACCATACGCTACCTGCTGCTATGAAGCACTACCTGGAGCTATCCCTTCTTAAATAACCCCCATAATCAGGATACAAAAGATAATAAACAGAGTGGAAGAGTTTTATTTATAACAGTGTAAAATGGAAAATAGACAAGGAAGAGGAATAATTTATTAGGGGAAAGGGATCACCTACACAAACACACTCTATTATGGTACAATAAATGATATTTATTTTATGATGTACTGTATCAGGATAAAAAGGTGCATTAACCATACGAGCTTGATTTCTATCAAGGGGAATAATGCGATTATGGAAATAGTATTTATAATATATTACATTAATATGTTATATTATTACAATATTACATTTTTAACCTGCCTGTTTATATAACATATGGTACATGTGTGATGTCATTATAACAGACTTTATAGTGCCAGCTCAAAGTTTAATGTACCATAGAGTATAAATATCACTACTGGTAGTAGTAACAGATTTCAAGGCTACAGATGATCGCTTCCTTATTCTAAGTATGTCACACACCCCGCTTCAGATATCCATAACACATGGGTAATACCTCCTTAAGAGGCGTCTCCTGCAGAGATGATGCAAAGAAAAAAGCCCCTCCCTGCTCCACAAATACCTGGGACCTCCCACTCATCACCCAGTTGTCCATCTCTGCAAGACGGCGAGCAAGTCAGAAGATGATGTCTCCTCCTCGCTCAGGGGGAGTTAAGGTAGCCGGGGTTGCCCCCGGCCCATTATTTTATACTTCCGCTCGGCTTTTTGTTTCCCTAGGGATCCCGATTTTCTCTTGTGTATGCCTCCTCAGCTTAGGCTGCGGGCCGAGCGAGGGTATTGGTGCACCACTGTGCTGCGGAGCCGCGCTCCCCCCCCCGTGAGACCCTGTTAGAGAGGGTAGGCGGCGGTCCGGGTTGGTGATCCCGGTTTGGGATGCCCCGTCCCTGCGTATTTTCCTAGAGTTTCCCTTGGGGTTCGGGGTTGTAGGGCCCTCGGTTCCCTTCCCCCCCCCCTCCTCCTCCTCTCCCCCCCCCTCCTCCTCCTCTCCCTTCCCCCACATTGCTAGGGTGTGTGTGTGTGTGTGTGCTTACTTTACGTGCGCAGCGCGGGGCGCTGGCCTTTGGCGCCAGGCGTGAGGTCAGTTACCTCACGCCTGTGCCTGCTTGCTTGGGGGGCGGGGCCTGGCGGCGGCGCGTGCCGCGGCCCGACTGCCCGTTGTTTTGGGGTTTGCCCAGGGGGTGCCCCGCTTTGCGGGGGCACCCGCCGGGCGGTGTTTTTCGGGCGCCGCGGCTGCGGCGCCCGCTGCTCACTAGATGCCTTTTCCACGTTCTCATGGCGGTGGGGGGGGGGCGGGGCCAGCTCGCGGCGCGTCATCGCCGCGGCCCCGCCCCTCTCCTTCCTCAGCGCTGGCGCGCTTGTGGCTGCGTGTGTGCCTGGGGGGAGGGGGGAGCACGAGCGTCATATGACGCGGACGCTGATTGCGCCTTTTCTTCTTTCCACCTGTGCTGCCTCCTCCTCCTCCTCTCTGGCCTCTGAGGCTCCTTCCGCGCTTCCTAGGCTGCCTACCAACTGTGAGTGGCCCTGTGGGCCTCGCTTGTTGTCTCGGTTGCATGTAATGGTGCCATTATTCATGTGGGTCCCTTATGTCTTTCAGGGCTGTGTGGGAATCCTCTCCTTCCCTGTCCTTAATGCCTGGGGTCCATTTGTATATCCTCCCACTCGGGACAATAAAAGGGGCATCCCGGGTTGCCTCCTGGCGTAATCCCCTGGGTCTTAGCGACCACACAAAATCACATTTATGGAGGCATCCCCTGATACGGGGGCGGGCACCCCTTCGGGGCATCCCAAGAATTGCATATTGTGTGCCAGATTGGCGGCCCTGGAAAAGATTGTTTCCTCGTCGGCCGCCCGCATGGCCCCGGCCAAGAGGAAACATTTGTCCCCGGCCCCGCCGGGGGATGACGGAGATGATAGTAATATTCTTGTCTGGTCTGATTTTTCTGTCCCGGAGGACGGAGAGGTGTCCGATGGGTCAGAGGTTACTGACGATGAGTATTCGGTGGGTGCCGATGCCGAGCTTAGTGAGCTGGGAAGATCGGCGGATTCCCTTCAAGCTCTTGCCTTGAGGTTGGAGGTTCTGAACGTCTCCCCCCAGCAACGGCATCGCAGCAGGATGGTGAGCTGTTTGAGGAATCCAGGCCGCGTCTGGAATTCCCACGTTGCGGCATTTTGACAAAATTATTGACAAGGATTGGGGCAGGCCGGCACGGCTCCCGGGCATCCCGCAAGGGTGGGATAGGAAATATCCCTTCCCTGCTGTGGTGGTCAAGCGCGGGGCTTCCACCCCCGAGGCCGACGCCCCGGTTCTGGGGTTATCAAACTCCTCGGTCCTAAATAGACCTGATTGTTCCACCCTCAAGGACGGGGAGGATAAGCGTATTGTTCAGATGGCTTGCCATGGTCTTATTAGCGTCGGGTCGGCCATGTGGCCTGTCTGTGCCTCTGAGCTTATTGTGTGGGCGGCCAGATCCTTGGTTAGGGAACTGTTGACGTCTTCCGGACTTCGTCCGGGGAGTAGTGAGTTCCTTAGTCTCAAACGCTGTGAGCTGTTTTTTATCCTTTGTATTGACAGCCCTGTATGACACTTTAATGATGTGTGGTAGGACGTCGGCTTTACTGGTGACCATTCGGCGGTCGGTATGGCTGCGCCAGTGGGCGGCAGACTTTATGTCCTTGGAGTCTTGACGGCCTACCCTTCGTGGGGTTGAGGCTCTTTGGTGACACCTTGGAATCAGTTTTCCAGGGTGGTTGGTTACCGCAGCGAAAGAAGCAGCGTCGCTCCTTTCGGGGGGCGACCTCTACTGCCGCTTCCTTTCGGGGGGCCAGATCTGGAAGAGGATCTACATTTCGTTCCTCCAGAAGTGACTCGGGGAGCAGGGGCAGAGGACGTGCCCGCTCAGGATACTTCTGGGGTTCGAAGACCAAGCCGGCTATCACGCCTGCTCAGCAATGAGGGGGTGCCCTCACCCTTGCGGGTGGGGGGACGGCTCAAGCGCTTCTTCCAGGTTTGGGATCAAGAAGTCTCGGACAGGTGGATTCGTGAGGTTGTGTCTCCCGGCCACGTGCTAGAGTTCGAGCTCGGCCCCCCCCCTCCAGATTTCTGAGGTCTCGGATGCCTTCAGAGCCCTGGCGGCTCAGGGGCTCATGGGGGCAGTATGGAGTCTTTTGGACATGGATGTCATTCGTCCCGTGCCTGTCTTGGAATGGGGCGAGGGCTTCTATTCCAATCTGTTCACGGTTTCCAAGAAGGACGGGTCGATCCGTCCTGTCCTGGACCTCAAGCTTCTCAACAGGTTCTTCAGGCCGCGCAAATTCCGCTTGGAGACCTTGCGCTCGGCCATTCCGTCTCTCCGTTAGGGAGATTTTCTGACGTCCATAGATATCAAGGATGCTCATCTGCACGGTCCCATTTTTCCAGCACACCAGAGGTTCCTCAGGTTGGTAGTGGAGGACCGTCCCTTTCAGTTTGTGGCTCTTCCTTTCGGCCTCACCTCGGCGCCCCGGGTGTTCAATATGGTGCTGGCGGGGGTGATGGCACTGTTCAGAGTCCGGGGCATTCGCTTTGTACCCTATCTGGACGGTCTGCCTATCATGGCGTAGTCATTCAGCCATGCGGAGTTGGACACCGGTGTGGTGGTGTCCACTCTGGAGAGGTTCGGTTGGGTGATCATTCACCCCAAGTCTTCCCTTTGTCCATCCAGGACTGTGACTTTTCTGGGGATGTCTCTGGACTCCTCGCAGGCTGGGGTCTTCTGCCCCAGGCCAAGATACTTTTGCTCCAGGAGTTAGTGCGGCTACTCTTGACAGCTCCTCGCCCGTCCATCCGGGTAGGGATGAGGCTGGTGGGATTAATGGTGGCCTCATTTGAGGCGGTTCCCTTTGCCCAATTCCATACGAGGACGCTTCGACTTCATCTGCTGAAGGTTTGGGACAGGTCACCACTGTCGTTGGACCGGTCCTTTCGGTTGACCCCTCAAGTTCATCGATCCCTACAAGGGTGGATGGGGTCGGTAAATCTGGGGAAGGGCAAATCCTTCCTGGCCCCTTGCTGGGCAATGGTCACCACGGACGCCAGCCTATCGGGCTGGGGGGGTGTTTGGAAGGACTGCCAGTTTCAGGGGCTATGGAGTCCGCTGGTGGCTCACGAGCCCATCAACGTTCTGGAATTGAGAGCCATCAGGTTGGTTCTGTTTCGCTTGACGCATCAGTTGCGGGGCCTGCCGGTTTAGGTCCGGTCGGACAACTGGACGGCGGTTGCTTACATCAATCACTGAGGGGGGACTCGCAGCAGGAGTGCCCTCAGGGAGGTGCCTTTGATTCTGGACTGGGCGGAGCCCTACGTTTCGTGTATCTCAGCGGTCTGCTTTCCGAGAGTGGAAATTACGGAGGCGGACTTGCTGAGCAGGGCCTTCTCTCGTCTGGGGGAGTGGTCTCTCAGTCTCAAGGTGTTTCAGGTGGGGGTCCCCAGGGTGGACCTCTTTGCCTCTCGCCACAATCACAAGCTTCCGGTCTTTGTGTCGCTCTCGCAGGATCCTCTGGCTCTGGCGGTGGATGCCGTGTCTCTGAACTGGAGGGAGCTGGGTCTACTTTACCTGTTCCCTCCGTTCCCGCTGCTGGCCAGGGTGGTGCGCGAACTGGCGTTGGATGGGGCTTCTGCGATCCTGGTGGCCCCCAGGTGGCCAAGGTGCGTTTGGTTCGCATATTTAGTAGAGCTGGCTAAAGACCAGTTCGTGTTGCCGCTAGGTCTGGGCCTGATCACTCAGGGTCGGCTGCGTCGTCCCAGTTTACAATCGCTGGCTTTGACGGTGTGGCTGCTGAGTCCACATTCTTGAGAGCGGAAGGTCTTTCTGATGCAGTTATTCAGACACTTATCAGTGCCAGTAAGTGGTCTTCCTCTGCTATTTATTATAGGTCTTGGATGTCCTCTATTGACTGGTGTGAGGGTAGGTCCCTTTCTTGCCGGGAGTTCTCTATTCCCAGGCTTTTGGAGTTTCTTCAACATGGTTTGGACCTGGGGCTCCTGGTTAGTACCTTAAAGGGGCAGTTTTCTGCCCTGGCGGTTTTCTTTCAAGGGTCCTTTGCGCTTCATCCCTTAGTCAAGACGTTCTTCTAGGGTGTTGTGCATGTACGGTCTCCTAGGGAGCCTTTTGTTCCGTTTGGGGTTGATTTTGGTTCTTTCTGCTCTTCTGTGAGAAGTGTTTCTTGGTTGGCTGCTTTATCCATGCAGGCTCCGTATTTTGAATGGCAGGATAAGGTTGTGTTTCGTTTCTAGCCGGACTTCCTTCCTAGATGGTTTCGGCTTTCCATTTGGTTCGGGACGTTGTCCTGCCCTCTCTCTGTCCTAATCCGGGGAATGAGAAGGAGAGGGCGTTGCATTCCTTGGACGTTGTCCGCGCTGTGAAATATTACCTGGTGGCTGCGTCTTCTTTCGTAGGACGGACGTTTTCTTTGTGGTGCCCTCTGGGCCTAGGTAGGGTTTGGCTCCTGCCAAATCTTCTGTCAGTATGTGGATTCGTCAGGCCATTTTGGGGCCTATGTTGCCAAGGGGAGGAGTCCCCCTTTTTCGTGTTACTGCTCATTCTACTCGCGCTCTTTGAGCGTCCTGGGCTGTCCAGCACCAGGCTTCTGTTGAGCAGGTTTGTAAGGCCGCTGCTTGGTCTTCTGTTCACACCTTTTCCAAGTTTTACAAGGTTGATGTTCGGGCCTCAGCGGATGCTGGTTGGCCGTCTGGTTCTGCAAACTGTTGTTGCATCGGTTGTGCCTTGTTACCTTGTTTTGGTTTCCCGCCCTTTAGGGACACTGCTTTTGGATGTCCCATGTGTTATGGATATCTGAAGCGGGGTGTGTGACATACTTAGAATAATACCATTTTGTGAAATACTCACCTGTAAAATGGGTATTATAAGTATGTCACACACCCCGCTTCACCCGCCCTTGTTTGGTACTCTGTTACTCTGTATAGGGCATTTTGCGTGGTTCTTGGTTTTATTGTTGTCTCTTCCTGGTCCCTTGCTTACTGCTTCTGTATACTGGGTGATGAGTGGGAGGTCCCAGGTATTTGTGGAGCAGGGAGGGGCTTTTTTCTTTGCATCATCTCTGCAGGAGACGCCTCTTAAGGAGGTATTACCCATGTGTTATGGATATCTGAAGCGGGGTGTGTGACATACTTATAATACCCATTTTACAGGTGAGTATTTCACAAAATGGTATTGTCTCACAGCGTAACACCTTTAGAGTGTTTAATCTCTGTTGCTGTTACAATCAACACCTTTTCTATTAAAAAAACCACAGCACTACATAACCACCATAACATCACAATTAAAGAGGAGAGACCATAGGAATTAAATTCAGTGATACACACACTGCAAGATGTTGCAGAGTGTAAGTGCTGGGTGCAGCAAAGTCAAATCCAGATAGACATTTGTGGAATAACAAGAACTGAATTTACTGGAACATGAGTGCAGTAAAAGGTCACCTTACATGGTGGATAACACAGACAGAAAAAAGAAAAAGAAGTCATAGAGATCACACAACACACTGTAGAGAATGTGAAACAGAGACTAAAGATAAGCTTTGGTAACATCGACATCTAGTGTCCTAACTGTAAACTACAACCAATCCATCAAAAGTCACTTTATCAATAGACTTAGCTAGGCTGTTGCATAGTATTGTATCTCCAACACCCCTTCTCAACAGCTGAGACGGGGAGGCCGATTCATCAATAGCGCCAGGTAGCGACAGATGAGCGACTGAAGTATGGCGCTATGAGCGCCGCTAGCGTCAGCCGCGGGCGGTAGCGATTCGCTATAGCAGGCCTCCTCAGTCGCTACCTGGCGTTGTTGGGAACAACGCCTACATTGCTGAATATGATGTTTGACCTCAGCTTTGTAGGCGCTGTCAGTCAGTTTGACGACGCTATTCAACACAGCGCCTGCGCTTTGCTTTGCTGTGGGCTGGGAATCAAGTACCTTTAGAATAAAACACATTGCAACATGTTTCTTTACTTTTTTTAGTTTTTATTTTGTGTTGAAAAGTAAATAAAATTAAAACAGATATTAGAATGTAAAGGAAAATTAAAACATAATTAAACACATAGCCACATGTATTTTATTTTTTTTTTATTTTTTAAAGAAAAAGGAAATACAATTAAACCACCAATGAGAATGAAAAGGAAAAGAAAAACAGAAATGAGAAAGAAAAGGAAAATTAAACAAGAAATGAGAAAGAAAAGGAAAATAAAAACAGAAATGAGAAAGAAAAGGAAAATTAAACCAGAAATTAGATTGAAAAGGAAAATTAAACCAGAAATGAGAAAGAAAAGGAAAATTAAACCAGAAATGAGAAAGAAAAGGAAAATAAAAACAGAAATGAGAAAGAAAAGGAAAAGAAAAACAGAAATGAGAAAGAAAAGGAAAATTAAACAAGAAATGAGAAAGAAAAGGAAAATAAAAACAGAAATGAGAAAGAAAAGGAAAAGAAAAACAGAAATGAGAAAAAAAAGGAAAAGAAAAACAGAAATGAGAAAGAAAAGGAAAAGAAAAACAGAAATGAGAAAGAAAAGGAAAAGAAAAACAGAAATGAGAAAGAAAAGGAAAATTAAAACAGAAATGAGAAAGAAAAGGAAAATTAAACAAGAAATGAGAAAGAAAAGGAAAATTAAAACAGGAATTAGAATGAAAAGGAAAATTACAACAGAATTAAACACATAGCCACATGTATATATATATATATTTTTTATTTTTACACTAAAAATTAACTAAAATTAAAACAGAAATGAAAATGAAAATGAAAAATCCAACAGAAATTAGAAATCAAAGGAAAGTTCAGTAAAGTTTGTGAAAATGAAATGATTGATCATGGTGCATCTCGGGGTGCCTGAAAAATTAAAAAAAGTGCAGTTAGTATATATCTTTAAATTTGTGTTGTCGCTGAAAAAAAAAAATTGCATTAATTGATAACCAACATTGGCGTCTTACACCCCCCCTTAGAGTGGTTTGGGTCATCTTACACCCCCCTTAGAGTGGTTTGGGTCATCTTACACCCCCCCTTAGAGTGGTTTGGGTCATCTTACACCCCCCTTAGAGTGGTTTGGGTCATCTTACACCCCCCTTAGAGTGGTTTGGGTCATCTTACACCCCCCCTTAGAGTGGTTTGGGTCATCTTACACCCCCCTTAGAGTGGTTTGGGTCATCTTACACCCCCCTTAGAGTGGTTTGGGTCATCTTACACCCCCCTTAGAGTGGTTTGGGTCATCTTACACCCCCCCTTAGAGTGGTTTGGGTCATCTTACACCCCCCTTAGAGTGGTTTGGGTCATCTTACACCCCCCCTTAGAGTGGTTTGGGTCATCTTACACCCCCCTTAGAGTGGTTTGGGTCATCTTACACCCCCCTTAGAGTGTTTTTTTTCTCATTTTGATGGGAGGTCAAATACATTTACCCAGTAGTGCAGTACTTGGATTAGAGTGAAGGGTAGTTAGCTTACCGCAAAAAAGGAAGTGATCATCCTTTCCCTTAGCTCATCGCCAGTCTGGGTGTCCTCACTTCTTCCTGCGGGCAGGTTGGGGATTTCTGGCACCAGTGCTGTCTCCTCGGGGGCTTGAATTCGGTGACATATGCAAATGTTATGGAGCACACAGCAAGCAAGGATGATCTTGGAGACCTTCTGTGGGCTGTAGAGCATCTCTCCTCCTGGCCGTGCCAAACAGAGAAAGCGTGCTTTCAGCAGGCCGATGGTTCTTTCCACAATGCTTCTGGTCTTGCGATGTGCTGCATTGTAGCGTTCATGGGCAGAGTTCCGTGGGCTCCTGACCGGAGTCATGACCCACATTCTCTGCCCATATCCCTTATCCGCTGTAGAAAAAACACAAGGAGAAAGACAGCAATTAGTACTAGTACATGTTTTTTTTTTTTTTTTTTTAGAATTTGGCTTACTAGGCCACATATTTGTTTCAAAATACATTGACATGGTTAATTTTTTACCCAGTAGCCAGCCAGCTGGCATTTCGTTGTTCTCAAACTTCCGGCACAGGACTGTCCGCTGCAAGACGTAAGAATCGTGGCATGAGCCGGGGAACCCCGATCTCACCGCCCGCAGTCTCATGTCTGGGTCACAGACAACCATGATATTAAGGGAATGAAATTGCTTTCGGTTTCTGTAATACAGCTCCTGTGCACGGGGAGGGCGGAAAGGGATATGTGTACCATCAACGCACCCTAGCACATTCGGGATCCCTCCCATCAGATAGAAAGCATGTTTTATTTTGGCAACCTCTTCCTCATCCTCAGGAAACTTGATGTAAATTGGGATTAAATCACAAATCGCCAGAACTACCTGGATTAGTATGCGGCTCATAGTAGCCTGGCTTATCCCGCTGAGGAGGGCGGAGGTTGCCTGGAAGGTCCCTCGTGCCAAAATATTCAGCGTGGCACACAGGCGTCTGGAATGGATTGAGTGCGTTTGGTGGATGGCTCGATTTTGTGCTTAATCTGATCATATAGGGACTGTAGTGCAGTACGATTCAGACGGAAGCGGCTCCTGATCTGCTCGTCACTTAAGTCCCATACTGAAAGGCGGATTGCAAAGGAGCGGGGTGCCCTAAGCCTCACAACACCCCGCTCCCTTTCCTCCTGCTCTTTCAGCATACACATACATCCATCCACCCAGACACCATACATCACCCTCTTATCCATCACACACACTCAAGATATATACAAAATCAAAAAAACAAAAACCACAAACACACCAAACACACACCCACAACAAACACACTCCACACACACCCGCTACAATGCAGCTCACCACAAAACCAGAACTATAGTGGTCCAAACCACCAGCCTGCTGAAAAACAGCTTTCTAAGTTAGGCACAACCAAGAGGGGAGTTGCTGCACAGCCCACAAAAGGCCCCAAAATCAAGCCTCACTTGCTGTATGCTACACAATATTTGCATATGCCACCAAAAACAAGCTCCTAAAGAAACAGCACTGATGTCAGAAATCACCCAACAAGCCACAGAGAGTGAGGACAGAACCCAGACAGAGGCTCAAATGAGCTAAGGGAAGCAAGCAAGCACCGCACCACACCACAGCCTTTGCCACAGTGTAAGAATACCGGAAGCTTGCAAATTCTTTCAATTTATACTTCTCTTTCAAAAAGGATAGGTCCGCTTTGCCGCCTTTTGCGTTGCTCTGCTATTTCCGGGCGCCAATTAGCCGACCCAGGTGTGCGTGAAACGGAGTGCGCACGCGCACGCTAGTAGCGCTACTAGCGTACGTGAGCCGAAACTTGCGTGCATTAACGGACATGGGCGAAAATTCAGTGGTGGGCCAATGAAAGGTAAGCTGCTGTTTATTTAAATAGCCGTTAGGCTAGCCACATGTCACAAGGGTTTCAGATACATCAGTCCATTGTTGTATTTGGGTGTGTGTTGTTTGGTTAATGAGGTCTGTAATGAGTTAATTGGCTAACACACATGCTTCAGTCAGTGCAGTGGAGGTGTGGCTAGAAGGAACTGGGCTGTATGTGTGAATCAATTAAGTGGACTGGTTTGTGATTGGCTGGTAGAGCACATAAAACCTGCCCAACCCAAAGAGATTGCGATGCCATTCTGTAGTCTGCATGCGTGCTTGTTGGGTGTGTATTTGTGTGTGTGTGCAGCTACAGGATGGAGCCAAATTCAGGACATCTGCCGGCCACAGCAGGCCCAAATAGGAGTTTGGTGGGTGCTGTGCACAGACCTCCCTTACGGAAAAGGGCCCAGCCTGAAGGTGGGGCAGCACCCCAGGCTAAGCGCCCAGGTGCCAAGAGGGAGCCTGAATTTAATTTGGCGGAGAATAATCATCTTGTGCGCCTTACACTTGCTATATGGGAGCTACTCTTTGGCTCCCAAAGCAAGTCCATAGGCAGACAAGAAAGAAGCAAACTGTGGGATGCCATTGGTGTGGAGCTTAGTAGCACCGCTCAACACCCACGTAGTGGCCCATCCTGCAGGAAACGCTTCTACACTTTGAGAGGGGCCCTTATGAAAAAGATGAATCACGATCTTGATGTGGACAGTGGGACCATCCAGGCTCCAAAGAGTACCTACAGGCCGTATGAGGAGATGCTGAAGGCCAAAATTCCACTGGCTCGGCTGCAGGGTGTGGATCCTGGGGATGACACCACAGGTTGGACTGAAGGTACATATTTTCTGCCTTTTTATAAAAGCTACTGTTAATGTATGTGATTAGCATTTTCTCTTTCTGACCAACTAACAGTAGGACCTGTGAAGTAGTACATTAGAGCTCATACATTTTTTACTTTCCTGTCTGTTGCTTTCTGCATAGGTGCACATGCTGCTGTCTGGGATGTGCCTCAGGACGCACAAACTCCTGCCCTTCAACCAACCTCAAGCCTAACCCAGTCTGCCATTGAAGGTATTTACCACTCATTTCGGTGCTGGTTGTTTGGGGAACAAATGGGTGTGGGAGCAGCTCCAACAATCGAGTGGGGCACTGTGGAGTAATAATAATATGGACCTGCGGCCTAATTTCACGCCCACTTTAACACTCACAGCAACTAACTAACAAGGCCCTAACATGTGTAGATATGTTTGAAGCCAGAGATGTGTGGCCATATATCTGCATATAAATGTGGAAGCCACACTGGCCTTGATTAGTGAATATTAGTGAATGAGCTGCTCACACACACCTTAATGCATGTTGTATTTTTCCACGCACATTAACAATGGCTCAATGTTTGCTTGATTTTTGCCTAGCTCCCACGCCATTGGCCCCAGCATCTCCTCAGGAGCCAAGCTACTCTTTGGATGTCGGTAAGTGCATGTGTCCACCTTGCTTTATCCACTTTAACCCAAGTGCATGTGTCTCATTCCTCTTTTTTATTGGTAGGCCAAGTGACTGGTTCATCTTTGGACCCCACTTCCGATGTTGCAGGTCAACAGGACCCTGTTGGTGTGTATAGCAATACATAATGTATCCTTTATGCTGTTTCTGTTACACTGGTTCGATTTGGTTAGTCTAATAATCTACATGTTTGCTCTGTCAACTTGAAGATGCCTCTTGGGAGTGCTTATTCCCTCCCCAGGGTCAGTCTAATAGTTCTTGGAGTGATAGCAATGTATTTTGGAGGACATATTTTTGGACAAACATTCACCGTAGTAGTTTGATGAATATTTAGAGCCATTACTTGTGTTTTTTAGTTGACCCGAATATCGGAAGTGGCTGTCCAGAAAGGGCCCCTCAAGTTCAGGCTGCCAGAGATGAGGGTAAGTTGTTTTGCCTTGCTCTAGTCTGTATTTTGGCTCTACTTTTGTGGCACTTGCTTCTGGCAACTTGTGTGTCCACATGTATTTTAAAGGTCCAAGCTCGAGTGAGGGCCCCACTCCAGACATCTGGGATATTGCAGGTATGTGTAATTTAAGCAATGTGTCTGATCTTATTTTCAAAAATTAATGCCTCTTAGTCTAACATACATGTTAACAATCTGAGTTTAACAGATACCTTTTGTCTAGTGTGTAATTTTGCAGTTTGTTGAGGTATGGCCTCGATAGCCTAGCCAGGTAACATTTGAGTTTGGTCCACTGACCTACTAACCTGACTTTCCTGTTTAGCATATGCCAACTTGCCGGACATCTCTGATGTAGAATTGCCCCTCTCTGGCAGCGATACCTCAAGCCTACCTGTGGCGGACGACACGCAGGTAACATGGCTGATTTAGACGACCTATAACCACATTGGCATGTTCGTGGGTAGTGGATGAAGCAACATGTCACATTTCCTTTCTTTGTCGTTTTGGCAGGAGGCGGAGCCAGAACCCCAAGCTGGGACCTCTTCCCAAGTCCCATGTGGCCAAGCTTCCGAGGCTCAGACAAGGGTAAGTTGTATAGTGACTGTTTGGGCAAATTTTTTTGAGGGGCAGACATGCATTGTTTCTGTTTGTCTAAAATTTTGTTTTCTATTTTGTTAGCCTCAAACCCCAGCAAGAGGAGGTGTTGCACCAACCAGTGCCGATTTTTACCAGCTAGGGGTCCGGATGCTGGAGGACTACATTCGCCAACAGCCGCGTAATGGAACTAATGAGCGCATTGCGGCGTTGGAACAGCAGGTGCTGATGTGTCAGCAACAACATGAGGCCCAGCAGCGCCAGATCGACCTGTTGATGCATAACCTTCAACAAAACCAGCAACTTGGTCGGCTGGCCAATGCAATTGAAGAATCTATACAGCAGCAGCAACAAGCGATACAGCGGCAGGACCAAACTTTGTTGTTGATACAACAGCTCATACAACAGCAGTCTATATTTTTTACTGCACTGTTGTCCCCCAACACCGCCCCTAGCAATGACTCCCAACCTCCCCGGCCACCCAGCCAAGAATATTAATTTTGTTTGTTTTTGTTTCTGTAAATATATTGGCTTAACCCACCTCTAAATTGTGTTTTTCCTAAGACCTAGCTAATAACACAGTCAGGGATGAGTATCTTGATCTAGATATGTCAATGTATTTGTCAATTTAGGCCACACATTTGAGACCATAGCTTACTATGGTTAACACATGAAATGGCTCCAAAGGTATGGCTAAATTGACACACAAATGGGTTTAGAGACAGTTAAACTATGCTTTGCAAGGCAACACACTGTAATGATGTGAATCAAAAATTTTAATTTTAAAACATGGCCAACAGGGCCAACATTGCCCAACAAAGGGCGTCAACAGGCCAGCCTTCCCCCCACCCTAACGACGCCGCCGGCGCCTCTTCTTGGCCAGCAGCATCAGCTTCAGGAGCCTGATCTCCCGCCACAGTCTGCGATGCTGGTTTTCACAAGCTGTAGAGATGTAGAAACAACAATTTATTAATAAATTGAATGTGACCTCAACAGACACAGATGTAGCAATGTAATGTCAGTGTGTCCAATTAGGTGACACTCACATTAACATTGTTGGCCACTGTGCGCTTATTTGTTAACATGATATGAGTACTATTGACTGGCAGGAATGTGAACAACACATCCCAAGCATACATTTACTCTTAAAGTGTACCAACACCCACCGGTGATCGGCCCTGGAATCTATCAGATTCCCGGCCCGATCACCTCCCTCCCCGCGGGACATCCGAGATCGAGATGTCCCTCGGGGTGAAACCCCCCCAACACCCCAAAATCCCTACCTCAGTTTCGGTGGGGCACGGCCGCCGGGCCCTCCCTGGCGCCCCTCTAGACGTGTGCGTGCCTGCGCCGGCCGTCTGTGAATGGCCGGCGCAGGCACGCGCGCGTAAAAAGGGACGCACGGGAGGCGGAGGAGGAGGAGCCACTTTGCCGCGGCTTGTACGTTGGCTGGAGGAAAAGTGAGTTCAGGGGGTTGTCACACAGTGGTGACGATCAGTGGTGCCCCACCGTAGTGGACCAAGACCCAGGAAAGTCAAAATCCTGGTTGTTGTTCCACTTTAACTCTTGGGAAGCAAAGAAGGTATAAGTCCCATTGTGTCCATTTATGTGTTTAGTCACAGCCAAACATCAGGGCCTAAGTCCTAACGAGTAAAGGAGTTTGCCCTATAATGTTAGAGGTCCAGACCTAATACGGCCCATTTGGTTGTGTCTAAGGCACAAATAGTCTCTATGTGGCCAAATGAAGAATGTGAGGCAACAATCAAGCATGCAGACAGGCATGTTGGATTATTGTACAAACACATGGAATCTAGATGTGTGTGAAATTAACACATAGGTACATTTTAAATGTCTGCAGATGTGACTAGAAGACATAGGTATCACAAGTCTTTAGGCATATGAAGTGGGATGTACTCACCATCGCAGCTGTGGCGGGGGCCCATGCTGCTGGCCGTCCCTGGAGCTGGGGTGGGGAGGAGGTTTTCTGGCTCCGTCTGCGTAGCAACATCTGTCAACAGAAAGCAAAAGACAAAAACACAATTAGTGGGCCAATGACACCTGACTATTTGACATCCATCTGGTTATGGAGTCTGAAAAATCAAAGGCTTGCATGGTTACATACAGGTTGACCAAAATTAGCATATTTCCTGGTCCATGAGTTAATGTCAATTAGTTATGGTTGCAACATGTATCCCTAAAGATAATGTGCAAATAACATAGACAGTGCTATGTAAAGGACTCATTAGCAGTTGATTGGCTAATGTTACTAGTGTGTAACATGTTTTAGCGGGAACAACTTAACCCAAGAAAAGAAATGAGAACACCCATCATGGTGTGGGCAGAAACATAGGGGTGGTTGCCAGTTGGCTAGCACTGTAGTGGGGTTTGTGAGGTTAAGGTACATTATCAAACCAGCTGTGACAATGGACCAGGAAACATGTGTCTGTTAAAAGTGGGCCAAGACACAGGATTGCACCAATTCTGTGTTTTGGTCCGCTTTGGCAGAGCACCACAATTTGAGTGAGACAACGTCCGCCGCCGCCGTTCCTTCCGCACATCACTCCTCCAGTGTGTGCGCACGCGCAGCCCATTAGGAAACAGAGCGCAGGCGCACACACATCTAGAGTGGCACACAGGAGGCTGGGACGGTGGCTTCTGCAACCCCCAAAGAGGTAAGGAGTTTGTGGGTTTTTTTTTTTGGGGGGTGCCCTGGGTGAGGGATGTGATTTTTCAGGGAACCTTCGAGAATCAAAGCACTATCAATGTTTGTGGGTCCACTTTAATGAATGTCATAACATAGGGAATGTGATGGATAACAACAAACACTTACCACGACTATGCCCGTGGAGAATGCTTCTCCAAAAGGCCATGGAGGTGCCGCCTATATGATGCCCTGTAAATTAGAGAGGAATGGCAAGGGCTAAGTACAAATTGCAAGATGAAACCTGTCACAGACTAACAATTAAAAAAAGGACACTCACCAGGGGATGAACCGCCACTTGAAGCCCAGGGAGGGCTCTGAGGAGGAGGCGGGGAGCCTCGGCTCCTCACACTCTGGTCGGAAGATCCACCAGGCAAAGGGCCACCCTCCTCCCTCTCACTCCCTGCTCCTTCAGGGAGTGTGGGCGAGTCCATTTCTACCACCCCACTTGGACTCCCCACTTGAGAGTGGCCCCTTGCCTGGTGAGACTCCTCAGACTCAGAGTGTGAGGAGCTGAGGCTTGATCCTGCTAGCCCCCCAGCAGCACACTCCTCTGGGGCGTCATCCCCTTCCTCCCCTGGGTCCTCTAAATAGGACCCGCGGGAGGGACCCTCCCCCGATGACTCCCCCGATTCCGCCTGCCTGGTTCGGGGGAGTTATCCCTTCCCACGTTTCCCCAGGGGAGGACGCTTATCTGTGTTGAGGGGGTGAAAGAAAATAATTAATATAAAGAGCACAAATGGACACAGCTTAGCAGATGATTCGGCAAAAAGTATAAACATAGCATAAGCTTGAACTTACCTGATGCGTAGGCATCATATAGGCGGTACACGCCTTCAGGGTCCCGGCGCTTAAAGTCCGACCACTTCTGCTGTATAGCTCGGATGGAGAGCTCGGTGTGGAAGCGCCGGGACACTGTGGCCTTCACCTCCATGGCAATTCGTTTTTTTCCCCCACGGGCATAGTCGTACTGTTTCACGCAGAAGTCCTATGAGAAATGAAAAAAAAACACAAATCAATACATGGCATCAGAACAATGGCATAAACAGTTATACAGAGACCCGAGCAAAGTGGACCCACACCCAGGATTATCACTATTCTGGGTTTGTGTGCACTTTTGTGGCCCAATTGTGGGTGGTCCGCTGTCTGAAACCCCCTTGGAAGGCCACAAATACACCACTGAGGACGCTCCCACGTGACTGCGCCAGCCGAGCACAGCACTCTGCGCCGCTGTGGTATGCGCATACAAGGCCGTTTGGACGTGCATACCAGCTCAGCTGGGTCTGCGCGGCAAAGTACGCATGTGGCGTTTGACTCTAACAGGGAGTGCGCCTGCACACAACATTAACAAATGTCTTGCGCAGGGGTACACCCTGCTAGAGGTAAGCGCAAGAGGCATCCACAGCTCACGCATGCACAGATGGGACGGGGCTGAGGTAATTTTTATGGCCCTCCAGGGGGGGGGCATCCCCGCAGGACATCCAGAATGGGGATGCCCCACGGGGAGTGATCCAATTGGGCCTGAAAAATTAGAAATTTCAGGGCCAATCCCCCCTGTGTGTTCTGCAACTTTAAGCCAAAAATACACAAACCAAATACTCACTTTGACCACCTGGCCATTAACGCGGCTATCCACCCGGAAGCGCCTTTTCTTTCCATGGCCAGGAGGGGAAGGGGTGGGAGGGGTGCTAGGTGGGGAAGGTGAGGTAGGTGGGGGAGGTGGGGGAGGGGTGGTGGGGTCGGAGTCGGAGGAGGAGCTGGGGTGGCGCATGACTCTGCGTCTTGGCAGCATTGTGGAAACGCTAAGGAGGAAACAGGAACCGGAAATGACCAAAGCGACATGGGAAAAAAAAACGCTCCGCGCACCAGGAGCAAGCTATTATCAGCTATGTGCAAGCTAAGTGGCGGAAAAAATAAAATGACGCTTGCAAACAAGCTATTGGCATAAGCGCTAGACATTTTTAGCTTTAGGTGGCTTTGAAACGCAAAGGAGGATACAGGAACCGGATATGACGCAAGCAACTGTGATTAAAAATTCAAAAACAAAGATGCGCGCAACAGGGACAAGCTAATATCAGCTATGTGCAAGCTAAGTGGCGGAAAAAATAAAATGACGCTTGAAAACAAGCTATTGGCATAAGCGCTAGACATTTTTAGCTTTAGGTGGCTTTGAAACGCAAAGGAGGATACCGGAACCGGATATGACGCAAGCAACTGTGATTAAAAATTCAAAAACAAAGATGCGCGCAACAGGGACAAGCTAATATCAGCTATGTGCAAGCTAAGTGGCGGAAAAAATAAAATGACGCTTGAAAACAAGCTAGGGCCCAAGGCGCCACAAATTATTAGCTTGATTTAGCAGGGGGTTCTACATACTGTAATGCATAGGTCCTTATAAAGCAAACCAAGTTGTGCTTAAATATACAAATCTTATTCCTTCCTAAAGTCATCACAAAATCAACCTAGACAACTACATGATAATGTGGCACACATGAAAATGCATAACGGGTTGTTATGAGCTGGTACGACTGAATGTTAATCCTGCAATATGTGGCCAGGCACGCTCACAACTACAGTGTATTCATTAACAACGACTGGGGTCGCGGGAAGTGAATTCCTTGCAAATGGCAGAAGGGCACATGTATGAACAGCACAGCGCCGCCCAACGCAGCGCAGCGAAGCACAGCGACGCTCGCGCCGCCACATAGCGAATTAAAACAGCGACTGCACAAACTCTGACCAACACAGATTCATCAAGGACAGGGCTGCCGAATAGCTTGGGCGCTGACAATTTCGAAGAGCGAACGTGACCGCCCAACCTGACAGGCTACAAAATAGCTTTACAAGCCCCGTTTGTGGTGAAAACAAGCGATTTTGATGCCAATGAGTTTGGTTGGAGGAGATGCAATTCCCATGTCACTCACAACATTACATTGTCAAAAATAATAAAAACTTCAAAAACATAAAAATAACCAGCCAGATTAATAAAACATATCACTATAAACATGTGTTGAATTTTGTGCCAAAGAAAAGAACACAAAAACCACTTAAAACAATCATTGCAGCGTCTGCCATTGAAATGTATGGGAGAGCGGCAGGTAGCGCCAGGTCATACCTGTCGCTGTGATGGGATTAGCAGCGGCGCTGTTCGTTGCAGTCGGCTTCATGATGAATGCCGCGCTTGCCGTCGCTCTCGCCGGCGCTAGCCTCATTTAGCTTGATAAATGCGTCATTGTGGCCGACGCCGGGCGTACTTGAGTCGGTAGCAGACGTTAGCTGGCGGGACATGGCGCTCGTCAGACACTACCTGGCGCTATCGCTTGATGAATAAGGGCACAAGTCTGTTAAACCCATCCATCTTCTTTGTAAGCATCAAGTGTCTTTTAGCAGTCAGGGGCTTAGTAAGGGTATCTGCTGTCATATCCTCAGTAGGGCAATAGAGTAACTCAGGAAGTCCCTACTCTTGAAGTTCCTGGTCTTAAAGTGCTTACTTAGGGTTTGTAGTATTTCTGCTTCATCCCCTTGCTCCAAACAAACTAAGAATTCACCCATATAAGCAAGCACATAGACCCATCTGCCATCTTCCATGCTCTGGCGTCTTGCTTTAGACCATGGATCTACAACCTGCAGACTGGGGGCCACATGTGGCCTTCACTGCCCTAAGTTGCGGCCCTTCAGTACTCCTTGCAGAGTTGGAGAGCTTGTCTTGCCTACAGTGCAAGATGCTGGTCAGTCGAGGGCAATGAAACACATGTGCTACTGGCCTGTTTGTCCTGGGTGATTATGTAGACTCTTCCCAGCTCAGCTTAGCTCACCTCTACCTACCTCTTTGATCCTTATCGGTGCAAACTTCACCTGTTTACCTATGCCTTCCTTAACTCTCCCTACCTCACCCCTTCCCACCTTATCCTATCTCATCTCTCCTCACTAATACCTATCCCTAACCATCTCTTTCCACCTCGCCTCTGTCCAGCATTTTTTAGAACATCTTACCATAGGGCCACCTCAGTCAACCTCACCTCTGCCTACCTCTACCCACCTTGGCTTACCTCTTCCCATATAAACTCTGTCCACCTCAACTCTATTTACCTCTCGCTTCATTGCCTTTTTTAACTCCTTCCCACCTCACCTCTTCCTGTCTCACCAACCTTTTTCACTTCTTCTCACCTCTGGTCACCTCACTTCTTCCTCTTCTGTTCACCCTACCTCATCATGTCTCACCTTTGTATAAAGGCATATTCATTGCTTTAATGTTAAACCAGTAAATAGTTTGGCTTTGTTGGCGGCCTAAATTCGATTGCCCTTGCACCAAAAAGGTTGCGCACCCCTGCTTTATACCATATATACTCTGAATTTTGCCTACTGGGTTTTTGTTCATTTTTTAATCCTGGTGATTGTTCCATGTAGATGTCTTCTGATAACTCGCCATGTAGAAATGCTGTTTTCACATCAAGTGTTTCATTTGCATTTTCCTTGTGGTGGCTACTGTCTGTCAAGTCCTTGTAGCATGTTTGACTAATGGAGTAAAAGTCTCATCATAGCCCTCTCCATGTTTTCGAGAGTATCCCTTGGCTACGAATCTTGCTTCGTATCGCTCCACTTTGCTGTCTGTATTGTACTTCACTTTTTCAAGTCTATTTACAGCCTATGGCTTTCCTACCAGGTAGTTCTGTATGTGTCCATGTTTTAGTGTCATGTATGGATTCTATCTCTTTCTTTGCAGCTATTATCCATTTGCTGGCTTCCACTTCTGAAAGCTGAGATATGTTTTCCCAAATTGCTGGTTCATTGGTACTGGCAGTGCTTGCCTTGTATGAGAGATATACAGGTGGTTTACCTTTGTTGAGTGTCTAGGTTTTGTGTCTTAGCTTGCTTGTGTCTGCTTTTCAGTACTGGTAGGTTCTGCGCTCACTTTGTTCAGAATTTACATATGATGGCTGATCAGTAAGTCCGCAACCTACTCATGGGCTCGGTTTCTACTGAAGGACCTGGCCATCGCTGGAGGCCTCCGCAAGGGTGGAGAGACTGGGCTGCAGGTATGATCAGGGTTGTGCCCGGAAGTTTTGGAAGCGAAGGTGCTAGGTAAGTCCAGAGCCAGAGATCAGGGGCATGCAGCAAGGTTAGTCCAGAGCCAGAGATCGAGGCAGGCAGCAAAGTTAGTTGAGAGCCAGAGATCGAGGGCAGGCAGCAAAAGGTGCAAGGTTAGTCCTGACCCAAAGATTGAAAGCAGGCAGCAAAGGAACAAGGTTAGTGCAGAGCCAGGGGTTGTACCAGGAAATCAGTCCAAGGGTGAGCCTGCGGTCAAGATTCAAGCCAAGGTCATCACCAGGTAGCAAGCCAAGAGAAAAGAGGTCTGAGGTTCAAGACGGGTCGTCAAGTAAGCAAGGAGGTCAGAGTCTCAGGAACTGGATCCAGGAACTGAGCTTATACCACAGCACTGTAACAAGGCGGGCACCATCTTTAAATAGGGACTGAGAACCCCAGTGCACCTGTGCCCCCATCATTCCGTGTCTGTGCGCAAGCTCCTATCCATGCGCTTGCACCTAACAGTTTGTTAACCCTCTTGCCTACATCAGAATGCGCTCCTAGAAGATCTCAGTGCACAGGTGTGCATTGGAGTGCCCCGAACGGACTAACAGGCCTCTCATTGTGCCACAGTTTATATGGAGTTTTCACCACTGCTCTAGAAAAGACTCTGTTCAGCAAATAAGTGGTTGTCATTGATGCCTCCCCCCAGTATTTTTGTGGTAGTCCAGAGACTGTCAGCATACATCTGATCATTTCAGTCAGAGTTTTTTTCCTTCAGCTACCCCATTTCGCTCTGCTGTATATGGCACTGTCTCTATTCTGCTTTAAGTACTCTTCACCTCCATTATCACTCCGAAGTATGATGTTTCCTCTGAAACTTGTTACTTCTCTTTATTACATAGTCCTGTAATTTGTCATTAACTTCACTCTTGTGTTACATTAGGTGACTGTGTATCTTGAGTTTTCATCTATGAAAGTCACTATGTACTGGTTGCTTGCAGGTGTAGGAGTCAGTGAACAATGGTAACAGCAACATCTAGTGTCCTAACTGTAAACTGCAGCCAATCCAGCAAGATTGTCACAAAGGGCAGCCCTGCAAACAGTGCCCCTGTTAGGACAGAGATTGGCCCAGAGTGAAGGCGTTGGCCTCTTACATAAGTCCATAAATAATAATTAGTCCATTAACAGCTCAAAGAAGCAACTGACCTGTAACCACAGTCTATCCTCAGCCCCCGGAACCATATAATAGCTAGCAAGCTTTCCGGTCAAGAGGACCTGTCTATTGGTTACAGAGACCCTACATGACCAAGGATAGTAGGTGCTGGAAGGAAGTTAATGTAGATACAAGTGTCCACATTCTGTCTCAGCTCTCAGTTTTACAGACAAGCCTCAGGTTTGTGTTAAAGGAAAGGAGGTCACCTTTTGCAGCCAGGCCTGCAGAAGTCCTAGAATTTTCAGCTGAGGTTGCTTGCATTGGTGAACTGTATCTGATTGGATCACCAGAGGAACCTATGTTGGACTCCAGGCACTGATAGGGTTGCCACCTTTCCCAACAAAAAATACTGGCCTTTTCACAGGTACATGGGTGTGGTCCTTTAGGGGGCATGTAAAATGTAAGTTTAACCATACTTTTTCACTTAAAATACCTTATTTTAAGTTTTATAAGGTGCAACAGGCAACAGACATAAACAACCATGCTTCTCCAGAGCATTCTAAAGTAACAGACTGGTTGAGTTCAACCCCTGGCCCTGTTACTTAAAGCAGACCTTCACCCTAAATATATGTTTCCCAGACCCTGTACATTCAGATTGCGCACATTAAAAATCATCCTACCTGCATCTACTGCATGTTATGAGCCTTTAAACATCCAAGATGGTGGCTCTTGGAGCATCAGGCAGCCTGCAAACAGGAAGTGTCTTCTGACTGTGTCGCTCTGCATTCTGGGATTGCTGTCCTTTCCCTGACCCCAGCTCTGCACAGCTATAACCCTGTCCCCCTGTGCTTTATCCCACTCTCCTCTCCTCAGTATGTGATACTTCTGAGTCAAGATGGCGGTGCCTGTAACCTCCTAGTAACTAGTAACTAGTCCTGAGAGTTGCAGCCCAGTGGGGGAAAGAATAATAATTAAGTGACTAAAAACGTAAAATATAATAATTTTAGATGCTGCAGTATAGGTTTTTAAAGGTTTGGGCTTTTCATTAAATGATGCTGAAGGTCTGGTTTGACAGGAAAAAAAATACCTGCAATTACTAAAAACCGGCGGGCTACCAAAAATACCGGCTGAGCTGGTAAAATACCGATAAGTTGGCACCCTTAGACACTGATTATAGGGCCAAAATGAATGGTGTACAAGGGATCCAAGCCTAAATCTCCTTTCACACTTTGCATTTCCACCATACTGCGGTTGAAACACACGAGTGCAGCTTTTTGTGTACACGCAACATTTGTGTACTGTGTTGTGCATCTGCACCAGACACTAGGACCTAAGTACCCATCCATCCCACTCCCAGGAATCTCACCAAGCTTCTCTCCAGAGCCTCCTTTTTTGACCCTCTCCGAAGTCCAAAGCTAGTTTCACTTCCACGCCTGTAACTCTACATGGGTCCCAGACACTAGGGCTTTCCTCTCTGAGCATCCACAGTGTCTCCAGCAGCTACATTTCAGGGGCACACTCCATCTTCCCCTGCCTTCTCACAGGTCCTAATGAACCCAGTAACTCCAAAACTCCTCTCTCTCAGGTCCAGACGAACCTTGGCACACTATGTCTCAGGGACTTAGCTTTACGTGGTCGCCTCTTCTCAGGGCTCTATTGACATGCCCTCTGGAACTCTCTAGAATCTCCTCAGCTCTCTTTTTTATAATCTAATCCTCTAGTGACCTAAGTAACTGCACTGCACTACTTATTCTATTTCTTATCCTATGGGGGCCTCTATTGGCCTACCCAAGTAACTACATCTAAACTATACACTTATTAATAAATCCCCATTCTATCACAATCCAGCCCACCCAGGGTATCACAGGGCACCCCCACTCTCCAGGGACCCTGAGGGAGGGAGCGAGGGAAGCAGGCAGATGGAAGGTTCTGGTGGAACTACTATTACTAATATATAAATAAATACTATTAGCAGAGAGGTGGCTGCAGCAGGTGCCAGCAAAAATGAAGCCGGTGACAGCAGACGGGACTGACAGCGATGGACTGAGAGACAGTGGTGGTTATCAGCATAGCAATGCAGCGCAGTGCAGGTAATGTTGCTGTCTTTCGGGAGGGGGCCCTGTCCCATCCTTGGGCAACCTTGGTGGGTCCATCCAGGACCTCTGTAATGAGACCAGGAAGGGTTAGTAGGAAAGGGCATAGGGCGTTCTCCGGCCTAGAAGAGTAAGGCACGGAGTGTGCTTACCTTGGCAGAGACCATGCAGCCTCCATTCTGATCCTGGTGGCTCCAGTCCTTGGTGGGTTGGTCGTGGTTGGCAAGAGATGCCACAGTTCCGGAGGGTGTGAGCAGTGTCCTGCTGGATGCTGTTTTCCTTCTTGGGGGAGTGGCTCTTCCCAGGTTTGGATACTCCTCTGCAGGTTTGTGCCCGCATTAGGAAGTCCTGTGTGGCAGTTTCAACACCGACGAATGGTCCCCTCCTCTCTCTACCACTATCCTCCATGCTGACAGGTGGCTGAAAAGGATATAGGAGGAACAAATGGGCATATCTAGCGTATATCTGACAGGTGAGTGGGGGGAGAGGTCCATACATATACTAGGGCGTTTAGTGGGTGGAACCCATGGTATGTCATCAAAACCCCAGTTTTGCGCCAGTCTTGAGGGTGGTGGTAATAACTATCGCAATGCAGCAGGACGTGTGGCTTCAGCGCACAAGGGTTGCGGGACGCCTGGAAGAGGACCTGACGGAGATCTAGAGAGAGAGCCTTGTAGCTACCTGGGATGTGCATAGGGAGCCGGTAAGGTGCGGCTGCCCCTGTTTGTAAACCCTTAAACCCTGGGTTGGGAACGTTGTTCCTGTACACCCAAAGTGACTGTAACTGAACTGGGACTGAACTGACTAAGCACTAGCCCTAAGGTGGAGAAGGTCTCCTTTAGGAAATATTGCTTTTCTTAAAATGAGTTGTTGAACTGTCTGTGAGGGACTAGTTCCATTGAAGTGGGGTGGCCCTACCCTATTGCTTTCATTGTAATGTGAACTGTGACCTAAAAAGTTAAATGAGCATTAACTGAGCCTGAGTTGGATTAATTGAATGCTGAAATATGTCTTTGGATTGGATCTAAAGTTTGCCTTTCTTTTCTGGGTGTAATATGAGCTTTTTCCTTGCCAACTAGTGAATAAAGTGGAACCAAACTGGTTAAGGAACTCTGTTGTGGTGTGACAGTCTGTTGGCCCATTTTGATCTATTGGATTACTACTGTCATCTTCTGTGTTTAGTGTGTGTGCTGGGCCCATTTGAATTTTAACTGTGCCATTGACCATGACCGAGGGGTTAGAAAACTAGTCCTATTTAATCTCCCTTTTACCACTGCAGCAAGTGATCACCTATAGTGAGTGAGGGGGTCTCCTGCAAACGTTCTGCTCGGGGGCCACAGAGAAGACAGGGACAAGATCGCAATTGCCAGTAAGTTTCAAACTACCAGCGTTATGCAATTCAGCTGCTTGGGACTAAAGGTTAGTATATGTTGTGAGTATATCTATTATTTTTGCCTGAACAGAGACTTTAACCTGTGGCTTCTATGGGCTGTGTTATGGTCACGCCTCCTGTGTTATGGTCTTCTCCTCCCAGCTGTGTCATGTTGAAGAATTTCTACCCAACATGCCACAAGCGAGAAGGCGTGAAAAGGTCCCTGCAGTGTTCTGTTCTTTCTGGAGTGTTCTGTTTTGTTATTCAGTAAGTTACATTTGATATTTGGGTTATAAACTTTGTAGTTATCAGATTATCAGTCTATTTGCATTATTAATAACCACATGATTAAGTGTGGTCATATATATATATATATATATATATATATATATATATATATATATATTTATCAAAAGAAGCCACTGGGGCAAGTGGCAAAAAATGGGGGTGGCACTGATACTGATGTAAATACTAGGTGCACTGCCCTGTGGGGTGTGCCCCAAAATGATGCACACAATTTGCTATGGAGTGGCCTCCACCCACTCCCAACTTTAAACCCCACAGAGACTGACTCTTGCACTCAAACAATCATAATCTAGTAAATTGTATTATACATACTTTAAAAACACACAAGTTAAAAACAAAATAACTGTGCCATAAGAAATTGCGCCACCAGGGGGAGCCTGCACTCCTATTGAACTCCTAACAAATCTATAATACTATTAACCCCTATAACTATATTGCATCTATACAGCATATATATATATATATATATATATATATATATATATATATATATATCCTAAAGTGACAGTGCTTCTATAAGTGCATACCTCTCAAGTAAATAACATCAAAAATTATAAATTAATAGTGATAGTGATAATTAATAGTATCCCGACGGGATACACTACCCATTACTGGCCGTGAGCAAGAGCCTGGCAAGGCTCGAAACGCGTTGGTCGCAGCCCAGGTGGGCCAGCCTAGCACATATATTAGTAAGCAATTTTTATTTATGATATGTTTGGCACTGTTGCAGTTTATACTTGTACTGAGGCCTTTTGATATCTTGCACTATTAATTTATAATTTTTTATGTTATTTACTTGAGAGGTATGCACTTATAGAAGCACTGTCACTTTAGGTTATTATATATATATATATATATATATATATATATATATATATATATATATATATATACATATGCTGTATAGATGCAATATAGTTATAGGGGTTAATAGTACGGTATTATAGATTTGTTAGGAGTATAGGAGTATAGGAGTGCAGGCTCCCCCTGGTGGTGCAATTTCTTATGGCACAGTTATTTTGTTTTTAACGTGTGTTTTTAAAGTATGTATAATTAAATTTACTAGATTATGATTGTTTGAGTGCAAGAGTCAGTCTCTGTGGGGTTTAAAGTTGGGAGTGGGTGGAGGCCACTCCATAGCAAATTGTGTGTGTGTGTGTGTGTGTGTGTGTGTGTGTGTGTGTGTGTGTGTGTGTGTATATATATATATATATATATATATATATATATATATATATATCTGAAAGGTGGAGGAATGGTTTCCTCTGGTCGGCCCAAGGTTCTGAAGAGGGTAGCGGTGAGGCAGGTCGCCTTTACCAGTGCACCAGTGCTCCTGTCGTAGCTTTTGATATTTTCGTAATACATTTCAGAATGGAAGCCTCTCAGACAACAGGCTTTGTTGGCTCAGGGCTGCTATCCGCCCATATTCTCCTGTGCTGTTGCTGCATAGTGTAGCCCTCACGCATGGGGTGCGGGCCAGGGAGCAGGTTCTTCTGGGCCCCAGGTGGTCTACGTGTGTGTGGGTAGGTAAGGGATTACAGTACAGTTGCTGCTTGAAAGGATGAATACTAGTCTAGGAGATGAAAGCAGAGTTCCTCTTTATTTAGTCCACAGGCAAACAGCAAACATGACACAGGTACAATATATCCATCCAGATACATCTCTGGGTTATATAATCACAGGTACAATTAAGAAGGCAAGGAGGAGTCTTCCATTACTGGCTCTCTCCCTTCTCTCTCTGTCAGAGTCTGTATTTACTCCTGCTCTATTACAATTCAAGAATGGTTAAGAAGAACGTGTCTTTAGAACTGGGGCTTCCCTATATTCCTTCTAGCTACCTTCCAGAACATTCCATCACATGTTAGGCCTCATATCCGACATCTGATAGGTTGCTCTCTAAACCCCTCTAACCAATCACTACCCTTCTAGTTATAACTATGTTTTCACTCAGCATCCTGTTATGACTAGCCACCCTTCCTACCTTCACCTTCTAGTACAATCCCCCATTACAATATATATCTCAATGCCTGTCTATGGCCTAATCCCACTACTGCCATCTTGAGTCTAATTAGGCTACTGCACTGTCCATGCACTCTCATGGTTGGAAACCACAAACGGGCTTAATGTCTTATTAATCTATGTTCATGGGGTTCTTATTAGTTAATTGGCATGTCCCTAGTTATATCCAGGCCCCTACAATAGCATGTTATGTATGAATGTATATGTGACCAATACATTTAAAATGGAAAAAGCGCATTTTTCAAAAGATTCTGCGGGGGTTTTACACCTTGGGGCATCCCAAATAAGGGTGCCCCACAAAGAAATAGACCAGCAACCCTAGAATCTTATAGACACTAAGGAGGTATTTGCTTCCCTTTAACTTCACTTGTCTGGCACTGTTGGTGAGGGTGGGGGTTTCATTATTGCCTCCAAGCCAGAGTTATAGAAAATTCACCCCCAGCGTTTAATTTTACACCTATAGCTTTCTTTTCTTTAATAGGCCCCCTGAAGGCTGCTGACATTAAAGCATGCCTAATAATGCTGACAGTGGAGATTTATGCAGCGTGTATCAGTGTATTTCTTGCATGACTTTCCTACTCTTTATAGTAAACCCAGATATTGATTCTTTTACAATGGAAACAAGCACATGAAGCAATTGTTAATGGCCTCTGTTTTTATTGGTTTGTGACATTTAAGCCCATTTGCCTTACCGTTAGAATGGGTAAAAAACATGCTGACCTTGATTCAATAAACTTTCCTTAAAACATCTGAACACAGAGACTATGGACTTGATTCATCAAGAGTTGAAAAAAATTATCATGGAAAATACATGATGTATTCTAAGCCTGGCCACTGGCTTTACTTCTATTTCTGGAGTTGGGAAGGGCATGTCATGGTGCCACCACGTGACTGCTGGTGACCTAAGGCAGTCTGGCATACACAGCACTGTGCAATCCCACCCTGTAAACTTTACTTGCCACTTGCGGCCACATGAGGCCGAAAATCTATGTGGGAATATGGTAGTAGGTGAGTAATGCAGCAGCGTCCAGGGGCGGACTGGTCATAGGGCATACCAGCAAAATCTCGGTAGGTCGGCACCAGGGAAGCCCGTGAACCGTGAAAGACAGATATGGGAGAGTGGGCCATTCTGCTCCTCAGTGCTGTTCCTCCCCTCTGCCACTCTAACACACAAACACACATACATGCTTAGCGGCACTTTGTTGCATGGTGGGCGCCTATGGGTGGCGTCCATTGTTTTCATTGGACGCTGGCCATATGGGGCTCAGCCACTGACCAGCGCACAACCTGGAAATGTTGAGTGCTGGTATGCATGAGTGTGTTTGCTGGTATGCATGAGTGTGTTTGCTGGTATGCATGAGTGTGTTTGCTGGTATGCATGAGTGTGTTTGCTGGTATGCATGAGTGTTTTTTCTGGTATGCATGAGTGTGTTTGCTGGTATGCATGAGTGTTTTTTCTGGTATGCATGAGTGTGTTTGCTGGTATGCATGAGTGTGTTTGCTGGTATGCATGAGTGTGTTTGCTGGTATGCATGAGTGTGTTTGCTGGTTTGCATGAGTGTGTTTCTGGTATGCATGAGTGTGTTTGCTGGTATGCATGAGTGTGTTTGCTGGTAAGCATGAGTGTGTTTGCTGGTAAGCATGAGTGTGTTTGCTGGTATGCATGAGTGTGTTTGCTGGTATGCATGAGTGTGTTTCTGGTATGCATGAGTGTGTTTGCTGGTATGCATGAGTGTGTTTGCGGGTATGCATGAGTGTGTTTGCTGGTAAGCATGAGTGTGTTTGCTGGTATGCATGAGTGTGTTTGCTGGTAAGCATGAGTGTGTTTGCTGGTAAGCATGAGTGTGTTTGCTGGTATGCATGAGTGTGTTTGCTGGTAAGCATGAGTGTGCTTGCTGGTATGCATGAGTGTGTTTGCTGGTAAGCATGAGTGTGTTTGCTGGTATGCATGAGTGTGTTTGCTGGTAAGCATGAGTGTGTTTGCTGGTATGCATGAGTGTGTTTGCGGGTATGCATGAGTGTGTTTGCTGGTATGCATGAGTGTGTTTGGTTACGCATGAGTGTGTTTGCTGGTATGCATGAGTGTGTTTGCTGGTATGCATGAGTGTGTTTGCTGGTATGCATGAGTGTGTTTGTGTGTATGAGTTGGTTCAGAATATTTTCTTCCTTATTTTTGTCCTCTAAACCCTGGGTGCGTGTTGTAGAACATACAATTCGGTGTTTTCTTTTCTATACATATAGAATATATAATAGAAGGTGGATTATCTATTGCAGGCCTCAGATACTGGTGTAGGTACATGGATGAAGCTCTGCAGATGCATTTTCCAGAGTTGCCTGATGACTCCCTTTTGGCTAAGTACATGCAGATTATTATCCACGATCCAGTACCATCAGGTTGATTTAAAAAATCTATAGCAAAAACAAGACCAAGAAATGGACTAGAGACCAACCACAAGAATGAAAATGGCAAAAGGTGGATGATCTGCAGGATTTGCCAGTAAAAAGAGGCATTAAGAAAGAAAGCAGGTAAAAAACTAAGGTGAGGTGACCTGGTGAGTTGTGATTGGAGGTTTAAATCAGATCATCGTGTATGTCTAGTGATAAATTAAACGCAATCCATTTACCATATTCTAATCTGGATGCAGCCAAGTCAAATCCAGAAAGACATTAGTGATATAAAAGAAACTGGCTTTACTGGAACATGAATGCATTAAGAGAATGCCACTTTAACATGGTGGCTAACATGGGAAAGGAGACGTGACAGAATGTAGCTGAATATACAGGAAATACAACACATCAGAAATATATATATATTGACTACAGTTAAGCATTGGTAAAGCTTAAAGTGGACCAAAACCCAGGATTTTGATCATCCTGGCTTTTGCTCCTTGCCCCCGGGGCATTACTGATCGGGGTGCCATGCTGTATGAAACCCCCCAGTTCGCTGAAACAAACTCACCTCTTCCCGGTCCAATGGAGCATGCTGCTTGTCCAATCAGTGTGCTCGGATCGCTGACATCCTTTCGTCTAAGGCCAGCAGCTCCGAGCATGCTGGCGGCTGCATCCCCCGCTACCCTCTAAGAGGGAGTGTGCCTGCACCGGTCATTCACAGATGCCTGGTTCGGGCATGCGCCCTGCTAGAGGGATAGCGGGGATGCGGCCGTGGCTTGCACATGCGCCATTGGACCGGAAAAAAAGGGAAGTGTATGGGCAACCTGGGGGGGTTTCACACAGCGGGGCATCCCAATTTTGGAAGCCCCAGGGGAAGGACATTGATCGGCCTGGGAATCCCATCGCCGTGGGTTTTGGTCCACTTTAAGACAGGCAGTTACTGTCATAACTTGACATAAATGTAAAGTGCAGTCAACCTGGAAAAAGTCCCAAAATCACATTCAGGGACAAGCAGAATCTGTTGCAATGTATCTCCAGCTAATCTAACCCCTATAGTGTCAAGGAGCTCAATGAGGAAGATGCAACTGGAAGAGGGTTAATGCAGCCTTGGGGAGTAGTTGTGTTTTTCGTGTTTGTGCTGTTAGCAATGTTAACATATCTTGTGCAACAGGGAGTAATATTGGCATTGCAAACTATTTCATCAGAAAACATTCATCCTTGTTTTATTCTAATGTTCTGTTCCTCTGGTATGCTTCAGTCCTTTTGGAAACTAATTTGGGACAGGAAAAGCAGCACGCTGCCAATGTTCATGCTGGATCCTTTCCCCTGTGCATTAAGCCGAGTGCCAGCTGAACAAAACATAAGGCCATTCATCTACATAGCCATGCACTAGAAATATTTGGATGAAGAGCGCACTATGTGTAGCTAGATCAACTCAAAGCCCATTTCTAGGCAAAAAAACAGCCCATAGGTCTTAGCTCTGAGACAGTTGATCCAGCACTGAGCTTATAGCAGAAGACGCTATGTCAGCATACATATCTACCTGTTGAACAATGAAGATGATCAGCAGAGCAGACGAACGGGTAAGTTATTGCTAGTGCAGACCTGCTGATTCGTTTTTAGTGTTCTGACTCTGCATCAGTCAAATCTGAATCTAAAGTTTGTGGGGGGTGTGTTTTGGGGGTCTCTGGAAAGCAATTAATGCAGCTGAATGCCCCTAGATTGCATGATGGGAAAACAACATGAAATCTGGGGTACTTTGTTCCAGTTAAATAAAAACTTCAACCCTTTTCACAGCCTGCATGGAACAATACCAATCTGTATCACACAGATGGCACAGCAATGCTTAGACTAGAGGACAAATCAGCAACAGAACACCTCTGAGAGATCCCACTTCAGGCCTTCTTCAGAAATCATTTGTCTGGCGGATTCCAGTGCCGGGGTATTGGCATACCTACCAACTTTTTAGGGTGGGAAAGAGGGACATTTGTTAAATTTGGCCATGCCCCCTCGATGAGGGATGGATGGGAGATAGGTTGTAACAGTTAAAACAATAGAAACACTTTAAATAATGAATCATTTATCGATGTAGATTTGCTTGTTACACCTCAAAGAGGGACAAATGATAACAATGAGGGACAGGGGGACATGGACTCAAAAAAGGGACAGTGCCTCTAAATCAGGGACACTTTGGAGGTATGCATTGGCATTTCCCTGGGGCATTCCAAATCAAGATACCCCACTGTGTAAACCCCCCTGGGGTGCCACAGAACGTACATACAAACAATCTGTAGCAAGCGCGGCCACATCTCCAGCATCTCTGGTCTCAGACGTGCGCCCGCACCCAGCCATTTAGATAGGCTGGGGACAGGAGCGCACCCGCGTGTGGGGATGTGCCTGTTTTTGCTCTTGATTGCAAAGCACTTTGCCGAGCAATTAATATGGACGTCAAACAACTCTGATTGGCAGAAAGCTGCACATGCACTGTAAGGGCAAGGTGAGTTTTCTGGGCCATCTGGGGGGGTTTCACACAGCGTGGCATCCCAAATTGGGATGCTCCAGGGGCAAGAAACAAAACCCAGGATAGTCAAAATCCAGGGCTTTGTTTCAATTTAGGACAAGTATGCTTTACTTTTACAGTTAGCCTTTAGAGGGTCTTAAACACTGGCCATCCCTGGATTTGATCCATTTCCCCAGGTATTTGGGATGCCCAGCTGTGTGAAACCCCCTGGGAACACCTATGGGCTCGTATTGCACATGTGGGTATCCTTCATCAGCGTTTTATTTGCATATAAATGGCATAAAACAGGGGTTACTATGGTTTCTAATTGAGTGGCATTCCATATGTACTATCCAGGTGGTACTTAGGATGATTAGAAAATGTAAAGTGGTACGTAATCAAAATGAAAAATGTATAGGTCTGACGTGGAACTGTGCATGTGGTGACCTGCGCATGTGGAGCATCCCACATCCAATGGAAGCCCGAGGAAATAACCACATTTCAATCCCGATGAATCCCTTAAGGATTTTCAGTTAAAGTAGAACTCTCAACAAACATAAAAAGTAATATGTATGTAATTTAGAGCATAATCGTATAAAATATCCTGGTAATTATGTCCTCTACTGGTGGTGGTACATGGAGAAGCTGCACACTTACCTGTACCTCAACTTGATCTGCTGCTCGAGCTGACCAACACCCCATGCGGACCATCGAGGTGTAATTAGAAAATGGAACAAGGTACTTGATTAATACATTTTGGGACCCCCCCTCCTGTTCTAAATAGCTGTCATTACACTACTTTCACCTCCCTCCATTTTCTTACGTGTGTTACCATATAGATTATAATTTAATAATGATTTACCAGGTATTAGTTTTAGCTTAAAGTGGACCAAAACCCAGGATTTTGGCTATCCTGGGTTTTGGTTCTTTCCCCGCAGCATGAAACCCCACAGATCGCCGAAGAGAACTCACCTCTTCTCAGTTCTACGTAGCATGCGTTGCAGCTCTCCCAATCAGCACGCTCAGACCGCTGACGTCACGTCGTCTAAGGCTAGTGGCTCCAAGCGAGCTGACAGCCGCATCCCCCAGTACTCTCTTACAGGAAGCGTGTCTGCGCTGGCCATTCACAAATGCCTTGCTAGAGGGATAGTGGGAATGTGCCCGTGGCTCACGCATGCGCCGTTGGACTGGCAAAACAAGATAAGTGTATGGGGCGACATGGGGGGTTTTACACACCGGGGCAACCCGATTTTAGATGCCCCGGGGAAGGGAATCAATTTAGTGTGTTTTTGCCTTCATTTCAGGGGACTGATGACCCACTTGTGTCACCCAGGTGGTGCTTAATATAACTGGAAAATAATAAGTGGTACTTGGAGCCCTGCTCTAGAGTGAAAGCATTTTGGAGTAGACTGCTAAGATGTGCAAAAACACAGACTGGCATGGTTGCCAAGAACTAGGTAAGGTAAATATGAAGTCAGACAGCATGGTCACTTTGTTCTGACAATAAGGAGATTCTTTGTTTTCTCTTCTACCTTATTCACTATAATAAAATAATAAAGCGTCACATGAATTTATGAAGCCAAAATGAAATGTCGTCAGCACTGCTGAACAACACGTCCTAAATATTTTCCAAACAATCCGTCTATTATGACCGATTTCACTTTGCTAATTGGACTTCTTACAAAAATGCAAAACATGCAATGTTAAATACGCGAGGGAATGCCATACAGCCTTAGGTAAATACCATGGAGGAGAGCTGTCCATCAGGTCTGTTTGTTTCTCATAAAACTTTCCGGTTGCATAAGAATAAACCCTGTAGCAGCTAAATGACTGTAAAACAAAAGTGACAGCTGGGGAAAAAAGGGGCATCCAGCAATACTTACCTCACTCCAGCAATGTTTGATCCAGGCCCATTGCCTGATACTTGACAGGTGTGTCATGGTGGTGCTAAATAGCCACAGGCTGCACCTTTTGTAGGTAATGTAAAACAAATACAGAATCTAGGTCCTGTAGCAGACATCTCCTGCAGCACTATAGCGGGGTGAGCTGAAAGCCTGTTTTTTAACCTTATTGACATTTTAGGTCAATTACATCTAAGGTCAAAATATCCCTATCCCTCAGGTATCCTGATTCGGATGCATATAACCCACCATCTTCTGTATAACCCCTAACAATGATTGAAAATCGGACATGATACCCGGATCCAAAACAGTTGTTTTCTCCTTGCTGCAGGTGGCAACCAAAATGGTTTGGCAGGATAGGATTGCTTGTGCCACTTTTTGAATGGTGAACCCCATTGGCTACATGGAGTTTAGCATTATCTCAAACGTTTCTAGTGGACGGGAATTTAAAATCAGTATGCCCAGGGACGGGGGAGAACCAGCAGACATGAGGTCTGCTTTAACCCCCTAACTGTCCTAGTAAAATAGAAAAAAAGCTCCTATTATCAAAAGGGGGTTAAAGCATTCTCTGGTCTGTTTTAGTTAAAGACAATGATGTGCATATGAGTCCTGGCCATAAAATATAAATTAATTTTAGAAGTCTAGGATGCCAATTTCAGATGCAACAATGCTTGAGTTATTGCAGGACACAAAACACATGAATAAGCATTGAAGATTTTTAGATGCCATTCTGTGCTTTAATTTAATCAATGGGTTATCTGTCAAGTTAACTATTCCTACATACAGTGGTGGACTGGGACCAAAAATCAGCCCTGGCCGACCCGAGACATCCCTGCTGAGGCTCCTCCTCAACCATGATGCTGGAGCTATAGCATTGGGGACTGAGGTTCCTTGGCTTGTGCTTACAGTGGGGCTGGGTACAGGGGCTGAGAGGGAGACTAAGGGGGCAGGGATTGAATGTGGGAGTTAAAAGCAGCAGCCCAACTGGCCCTAAAGCAGTGCAGCCCATTGGGCATTGTCCTGGGTATCCCTATGGCCAGTACACCCCTGCCCATATGTAGTTCTTTTTTGATTGAGGATTGCCTGATTTATATTTTGGTATTTATTCCATCTTTTCAGTCCATTTTATCGCAGTCCATAAATTCTTCCCATATGCGATCCATTATATTGCCCTTCACCCTGAATAGGAGGTGCAACAGGCCCTAAACGACTATTAGATTTTTGCAGGCCTTGACCTTGCTTAAGACAGAAAGTCCAAAGTCAATAGGCGCAATGGTACTGCAAGCTATATTCCCCTGCACCCCAACTCACCCCTACGACTACTTCACCCACACAGACACTATGGGGAAGCCAGTAGGCATAGGTCAATAGGTCATTGCTAATAAATCAAACAAAAAGCCTGAAGACTGTTTCACCCCCTCTCTCCCATCACAGTCAGATTCATGGGGTTCCAGAAGGGGAGATCTGCTTGTGTGCAGTGACATGTCACACAACAAAATTAACAGAGTGCTCTACTGGGTAGTACAAGATGGCTCCACTTGACAAGAACTGCAGGACCAAAGTATTACTTCCCACTCCCAGGAGCTTGTCCATGAGCAACATTGACCAAGTCAAAAACTGGACGCACTACTGAGCTGGAAAAAAAAGACAATTAAATAGCCACATAAAAAAAAAATAAAGGAAAAGGAAGAGGAGAAGCCCCCGGAGAGCTGAAAGTGGAACAAATTCTGGGAAACTGACTTTCTCGGGTTTGGTTCCGTTCCCAGTGCAACGTTGTGTGAAGCCCCCCAGGGCGCAACTATTCATTCACCTTTTCCTTGTTCCTACAGCACATGCACTGCCACATCACCTGCGCCCAGCTTGCTGCTTGGGATGTGAGTGGGCCTGTAATTGGCTGGAAAGTTACCATGTCTTTGGTGGGCCTGTGTGTGGATGGCGGATGCCCCTTAGATAGTGAGTAGAAGATGAAGTGCTGGCTGAGGACCACAGAGTTGTGTGGTTTAGGGAGACACCCTGGGAACAATGTTTGTTCACTAGGGTCCCTTGGATGACACCGGATGTTAAAGCCCCCATACTAAAGAGCAGGGACCACATTCAGGGGGCAGGGGTCGAATCCCTGTGTGAAGATTCCTGGAGGGGATTTCTAGTGAAGACCAAGCTGCATGGGTGGGTGAAGGGCATCCCATTAAAGGAACTGTGACCTTGCTTTCTTTAGACTTTACGCAAAACATTTGACACACTGTCCTGGGACTATACATGTTTGCCTTGAAAAAAATGGGGTTTGGGGACCGTTTCTCCAGTGGGTATCTGCTTTGTACAGCTCTCCATCTACCAGTGTGCAATAAGCAGGGTACCACTCCGACCCTTTCCCAATCTTCCAAGGGACACGGCAAGGATGCCCATTGTCCCCAGTATTATTCATCCTGACACTTGAACCCTTCATAATACTGATTCGACAAACCCCAACATCAAAGGCCTAAAGCTGTCAGGAGTGCAACACAAAATAAACATTTTTGCAGATGACTCCTGGTCTTGTCTGGAGCCCACACAGCGCTTCTGTCTCTGTTTGACACCTTAAAACATTTTGGAGAGATTTCCAGGCTTATAGGTAGTGGAGAAAAGTCAATGGCCGTCAACAACAATTTAGATGAGACAGAAGTGATCCTCATAAAATCAAACTTTCCCTTTCGTTGGGCCCCGAGGCTTTGCAATATCTGGGGCTCAGAGTGCAGCTTCTTATGAATCATTATATGCTGAACATTACGTTCCTCATTGAGGGGCCTCCTGGAGTCCTTCGAACACTTATGAATCTCTTGGAGATAAAAGCTATAAAAAACCTTTATTTTAGGGCCTTGTCTCTTAGGGTCCCCCCTCATCACCTCAGGGACCTTCAGAGTGGATTGTTTTGCTTTATATGGCCCACTACCAGGCCCCGGGTAGCTCAATCAACAATATTGCCTTTCAAAATGGAAGGAGGCCTGGGTGTCCTGGACCTAACTAAGTATTACTAAGGTTGCACACTTGGAATTGCTCTGCCAGAAATACCATTATGGGTTTCTCCCATTGTCCCTGAGGTGCCCCAGTTCCCCCCGATGGAATTATTTGGCTGCCCCCTCAACCAAATACCCCCATCACTTGCACCATAGTCAGACACACACTGGAAGTTTGGGATTCGGTCAAATACTCAGGGGGCCTGGCTTCCCCTATTTAGCCACTCATGATTATTGTTCACAACCCACTACCCCCGTCCCGGTTGTGACTCCCGAGTGAGTTTGGCTGGTGGGTGTCCAATAGATACAACAAGGTCTATCATCTCTTAAATGATCTACCGACCAAATTGTGGGAGAGTCTTGTAGAGAAGCATAATATCCCTGCTGTAGAGCACTTTAGATATAACCAGGCATTGGCTCTTAGGTTACTGCTAGGGAACTTATTGCATAGCAGTCCCAACTCTATTTGAACAAATCTGTAAGGGTGTAGGCCAGATACGGGGGTTATTTCCACTCTCTACAGCACCGAGAATGACTTACTATCGCCTCAATCACACAACTATGTCAGCAGATGGGAGGCCTACCTTGGAAATACCAGGAAATCTGGGAAACCGTAAGCAAATGCTCGATTAATATACTGTCCCTTGAGTCTGCTTATAAGGTGATGTTTAGCTGGTGCCTGACCCCTACTCGTATTGCTAAAGCAGTGCCCAGTTACTCTAGCATATGCCTCGGAGGTTGCCAGGAGGAGGATTTAGCCCCCCACATATGGTGGTCATGCCCTAAAATCCAAGGCTTCTGGTCCTGGGTACACAACCTTTTTACATTGCTTGGCAGAAAACCAGCATAAATGAATGTTCTCATGGCTGAGAAGCAGTCTATTGATGAAGCTTGGAAAAAGGATAGGAAGACAGAGTGAACATAGTCTTTGTAAACGAAAAATTGACTTGCTTCTTAAATGACATGAACGAAAAATTCTTGAAGGTGCGGCAGCCCTGCATAGAATCCACATCCCCTAATCTGGATAGTAGTCGCGTTGGCTGGCTGAGATCTGGGGTCCTTTGGTGCTTGGTCAGTGTATGGTTTGGCAGTATACAGTTGAGCAATCTACCCTATCCACCTCTTAATTTTCTTTCATTTTTTTTCTTTCTTCTCTTTCTCTCTCTTCCTTTCCTTTTCTTATTCTCTCTCTCCTCTACTTCGTTTGCTATTTGTTGTGCTTGGTAAAGCTATGATAAGCCAAGAAGTAATAATGCAACAATGTTTTTTTCCATAATACTCTGTATCACACTGCGATGTGACTTCAATGGTACTATTGCTTTACTTACAGGCGGAGCAGAGCTGGGGTCAGGAAAAGAACAGCAATCCCAGAATGCAGAGCGGCACGGTCAGAAGACACTTCCTGTCTGCAGGCTGCCTGATGCTCCATGGGCCACCATCTTGGATATTTAAAGGCTCAGAATACACACTAGGTGCCGGTAGGATGATTTTTAATGTGGGCAATCTGTACAGGGTGGGGGAAACATATAAGATGGACTTAAAGTGGTTTAAACCCATGGAAATTTGCCCAGGAATCTATAGGATTCCCGGGGCCGATTGACTCCTTCCCTCTAGGGCATACGAAGTCGGGATGTCCCGCTGTGTGAAACCCCCCAGGTCGCCCATAAACTCACCTTTTTTTCCTTTCCAACAGTGCATGTGTGAGCCGTGGCTGCATCCCCACTATTCCTCTAGCAAGACGCATGCCCGCGTCAGCCACTTATGAATGGCTGGTGCGGGCACGCTCCCTGTTAGAGGGTTGCGGGGGATGCGGCCACCAGTGCGCTGGTATCTGCTTGCATTAGATGAGCTCTGATTGGATAAGCGGTCATAGGATCGGGAAGAGGTGACTTTGTTCAGGCGACCTGGGGGGTTTCACACAGCAGGGCACCTGGGGGCAAAGGACCAAAACCCAGGATAGTCAAAATCCTGGGTTTTGGTCCAATGTAATAATTGACCTTTGGGATTGCTGCCTGTAAGGCCCTGCACTGCTATGTAAAGAAAATGTAAACATTCAATAAAAATATTGGAAAAAAAGGACTGTGTCTGAAGTTGTTCATTATTCTAATGAGGACCCACTGCCTATCGGGATCCAGCTTTAACCTGACTGAGTACCTTTCCCATCCCCTGACCCCCCCTCCATACAACAAGGTTGGTGTGCAGCGACTTTTGGTTTCTTGTCCCCCACCTGGGGCTTGTGAATTACATTAGGACATTTCTAAAAAATAACTGATGTGAGGAATTCTAAATCTTGGAAAGTTGTGATCTGCTCCTAAAACAAGTGGTGATTGGATAAAGAAGCTCAATGTATTTCTGGAATTGGAGGATAGCCTGATACCTAATATTATGACAAAACTAGGGTACGAGGAAAAAGAACCTGTCTGGTTTGCCTATTAAATTACTTAAAGTGGACCAAAAACTCTGGGGCACACTGATCGGGAGTGTCCCACTGTGTGAAACCCCCCAGATCGCCGATGCCAACTCACCTCTTCCCCGGTCCTATGGTGCATGCGCGGCCGCTCATCCAGTCAGCTCACTCGGAGACGCTGATGCCATGTCTAAGGCCAGTGGCTTCGAGCACGCTGGCCGCCGCATCCCCTGCTTCCCTCTAACAGGGAGCGTGCCCTCGCTGGCCATGCACAAATGCCTGGAGCAGGCACGGCTCATGCATGCAGCGTTGGACCGGAAAACAAGGTAAGTGTATTGGGCGACCCGGGGGGTTTAACAGCAGGGCATCCGGATTTTGGATGCCCCGGGGGAGTACCTTTCACTGTAGGTACTGTGTTCTTTTGTTTGTAGGCCTCATTCCATTTTCGGAAAATAATAGAATGATGTGCTTTACCAAAAAGCTCTATCTTGGTCTCATCTGTCCACAAGACTTTTTCCCAGAAGGATTTTGGCAAAATGTAGTCTTGCTTTTTTATGTCTTAGTGACAGCAGTGGGGTCCCCCGCCATAGTGTTTCATTTCATTTAAATATCGATGGATAGTTTGTGGTGACACTGATGCTCCCTGAGCAGGCAGGACAACTTGAATATCTTTAGAACTTGTTTGGGGCTGCTTATCCACCATCCGGACTATCCTGCGTTGACACCTTTCATCAATTTTTTTGTTCCGTCCACGCCCAGGGAGATTTGCTACAGTGCCATGGGTTGCATACTTCTTGCTAATGTTCTCTTCTCCTCTTTCTGTTGTCCATGCTTAGTGTGGCACACACAGACACACAATGCAAAGACTAAGGGGGTTATTCATCAAGGGATAGCGGCAGGTAGCGCCTCGTAGCGGCAGGCAGCGTCTGGTGAAGACTGGGTGCTCTACGCAAAAACACATTTTTTGAAAGCGAATCTGGTGTGTGACTCAAACAGCGCCATGTAGCGTCATCACTACAGACGGCTCAGCGTATAGCACTGGCGCTCTAGCTTCCAGAGAGCCAGGTATTGCCTGTCACTACCTGTCGCTCTCCCATACATTTCAATGGACGTTCCTTTTCTTCTGTTTAAACAGGGTTTTTTTTTTTTTTTTTTTAACTTTTTTGATTTTTTTTGTTTTTTATGCAGAATTGTCATTACAGGTCTGGTTCTAAAGTGTTAATGTCCTGGTGTTAAAACAATGTCATTCCATGTGTTTTCGCTTTGTTACAGTTGGATATGTGTTCAAAAACGGACTTTAAAGTGGACCAACACCCACGGGTGATCGGCCCGGGAATCTATAAGATTCCCGGGCCGATCACCTCCCTCCCCGCGGGACATCCGAGATCAGGATGTCCCGCGGGGTGAAACCCCCCCAAACTCCTTACCTCATCTTCGGCGGCGGCCGGCCGCCGCCGCCTCCCTCGCGCCCCTCTAGATGTGCGCGCGCCCGTGCCGGTCGTCTGTGAATGGCCGGCGCGGGCGCGCGCGCATCAAGAGTGACGCGCGGGAGGCGGCGGCGGAGGAGCCACTTGTCCGCCGGCGCTGGGAGCAGGGAGAGGTGAGTTTTTCGGGGGGTTTCACACAGCGAGGCACCCCACCGAAGTGGACCAAGACCCAGGATAGTCAAAAAAAAGTCTGGCTCTCTATGCTACAGCAACCGACGCTGTGTGTGTCCTTTTTTGCTAACAGGCTGATTCATTATTAGCGGCAGGTAGCGACAGATGAGCGTCTGTAGCAGGCATTTCAGATCGCTTGCTAGTAGTCGCTGTGCTCGGCCGTGGGTCTCTAGTTCATAGCGACTC